>OX940975.1:67807683-69108165 GCA_954871275.1 Leptopterna dolabrata
CATCGAGAGGACTACTTGAAGATCTCGTGGTCAATAAATATGTATTCTTCACGTTCTAGTGGAAATGAATAGGAAAATGAGATTAGATCCACAGTTCAGTGATTCAGAGGACGAACTCGTTTTTCATGTACTTATATACCTACATTCCTGTTTATATTTTTATATGTAGGTAAGGTACTGTTGTTGGTGTCTACCTACTTGTTGATTGTATGTTCATGATATTGGCATTAAATGTTTTCGAATAACAGCAAACATTCGATCACTTTGCTTGTACTTTGTTTCCCAATACACTTGACCACATTCTTGAGATTGTACCTAGTGTTGTTGAATAAGACTGGTTAATTTCAAGAAAAATGCCTTGACAAATTATATTGTTCATTGCAGTCTTGCCTTGATTGGCGTACCTACTTAGGTACAGGTAGGGCATCTAACCTAGTAAGATTAGTTAATTCAGTCCCCAGTTTAATCTCCTAAAGAAAACCTACCCACCTGTTTAAGGTACCTAATAAGATTTATTATATTCAATAAAATCGACCAATATTTCGAGAATTATGACGTTGTGTCCAAATTTTTCCCAAAAATCTGGGTATATAAGGTTCTAGGTGGCTCTAAATGACTAGCAAGCTAGCAACTAATCCCACAAAAATGTTGTTAAAAAACCTTTTTTTTTTAAACTTAGATATTGATAGTATACCTAAGGTAAAAGCACTGGTAGTGGCCACAATTGAGGAAATTGTCTACGTTTTTCATGAATTTCAGTGTTTGGGGTTTTTTTAATTGCTTTACTTATAGCACAGAAGAAGGGATAAGGTTGACCTTATGACTGCCTGGGCTCAGTAGTTTGGTTATGAGTTCCGAACTAGTTCGAAAAGCGTTTGGATTTGGACCGACAGCGTTAGAACTATAAGTTCTGAACGGTTCTCATCCCCCTCCCTTTACAGTTCTATTCGTAACTGGTTCGATTCCGAATTGGTTCAGAACTGCATATCCGAACATACCTAAGGACAGAGTTAGAACTACAGTTCTGAACGGTTCTCATCCCCCTCCCTTTACAGTTCTATTCGTAACTGGTTCGATTCCGAATTGGTTCAGAACTGCTTGTCCGAACGCACCTTAGGACTAGGAGGTGCTAAGTAGAAAGGTGAAGAAACAGAACGAAAGAAGGAATCGGATGGACAAAAAAACAGACTCTTGAAGTATGCACAGAAAAAATACATATAGGTAGGTAAGTTACTCCTAACAAAAAACTAAGGATGTTTCCACTGACTGTTGACAATGAATGTAGGGAATTTTTATGACAACTACGGAATTTTCTGGATCCGTCTACTGAAAAACTATAATTTAGCCTTGGCAATCCTGCTAAGATCAGTTTGCCTCCCTTTCGTGGAGGGTGGTATGGCGGTTTTTCAGTTATTCCAAGTTTTTCTTTAAAATCCACCTGGGAACAGTAATTTATTCCTGGACTAAATTACGCGTCCCTGTGCGTTTCTCCTCCCATCGCCTAGATATGGTCCGCGTGACGGGCAAAAGCAAGCGATAATTACCGTAGCACATCATCGGCCCGCGTCGATTGATGAAATTGTGTTATTCTTGCTCTTTGCTGCGATTTGGGTTCTGCCATCTTCATCGCCGGATCTTCCACTTCTAAAGGTACTACAGCTTTGTTGTTTGTGTTTATTATAAGCAATATTTACAATTAACTACAAAGTCAGTTGATAAATGCGCTTTAAATATGTTGCCATTAAATTTTAGGATCGGGCTGAATGACCTTTGCTCTCCTCTTGGAGAAAATAATAGGCAGCTGTAAACTGTTCAAGCATTTGCAGCGTTTTTTGCTGGTGGAAAAGAAGAGGAACATAATATTGTGAAATACCGAAGCGAAATGTTAAATCATCAATTAATCGAATTTCGTTTTATGCCTTATGTGGAAAGCCGTCTTGCAATGTGAAATCAACAAAAAATAATTA
This sequence comes from Leptopterna dolabrata, assembly GCA_954871275.1. Classification (NCBI taxonomy): domain Eukaryota; kingdom Metazoa; phylum Arthropoda; class Insecta; order Hemiptera; family Miridae; genus Leptopterna; species Leptopterna dolabrata. The sequence continues at coordinate 67,809,651 of OX940975.1, forward strand.
AACATTTAGCTTACCACTAATTTATCAAGTACAAAGCTTTTCACTCAATTTCTGAGCATCATCAGGTAAGTACTCACATAAACACAGATAGAAGTGAAACCTACCACAAACTTCAACGAACGGAAGTTTGTGATAAGCAGTTTTCAGTTCTATCTGTGTTCATGTGAGTACCTACTTTTACCTGATGATGCTCAGAAATTGAGTGAAAAGCTTTGTAGGTACTTAATGAATTAGTGGTACGCTAAAGGTTTATTTATTTTGTGTTGATTCCACATTGAAAGGTTAAATCGCAAGATGTTGTGTTCGATGGTAGGTAAGTATTGGGAAATTCAATGCCCAACCAAACCCCTAAAAAGGCCAGGCCCATGATGATTAAACAAATCGGGCTCAAACTTCAATTGAAATATGTAGGTACATTTCGATACTGATGAGAAGTGATGGTTTTATGATTCTGAGCTCAGTAGGCCAGATGTAGGTACAATATTCAACTAGGCTAAAACATTGATTTGGTTGTTAGTTAAATAATATTGCTGAGGACGTCGGTGACGTGAACGTGAAATTGGGCCAAACTATACCTTGTTGAATTTCGTTTTGTTAGAATCATAAAAGAACGTTTTGTGTACGAATTTATTTGACGAAAAAATGACAGCGAAAAAATACACAAGGCGGATTTCTCGTAATAATAATCATTATAAAAACGAAGGTTACGAAGAGGCTATAAGCCAGTGATGCCAACCAAACAAAGTCTATAGCCGTAGTGACCATGAAAATAATAGTCCGTAGGCAGGTAGACACTCTTCAACACTTTCCCTTATGTGAATGGTCAATGCTTTATTGGCTGGCCAAACCAAGCTTCTCACGTAAGGCTTGAAGTCGAGGACGAGGCATGGGCTTGGTCAGTAGGTCGGCGAGTTGGTGCTCAGTACCAATGTGATCCACAGCTAGCATCCCTTTCTTGATACGATCTCGAATGAAGAGATACTTCCGCTGGATGTGTTTTGTACGAAAATGAAACTCTGGGTTTTCTGTAAGCTTCCTTGCGGACTCATTGTCAATTTTCAGGATTGGAAGCGCAGACAAACCTATCAGTTCCTTGAATAACCGAGAGATCCAGATAGTCTCTTTTGAACCAAGATTAGCTGCAACTATTTTTGCTTCACAGGTTGAATCAGCAACCAATTCTTGACATCGACTCAACCAAGTAATGGCTGCACCTGCAAATTTTACTATTACTCCACTTGTTGAGCGCATTGTAGTTGGGCATCCAGCAAAGTCAGCATCGCTGTAACACTCAAGTAGCTGTGTCTTTGGTTTACTCTGGTATACCAACTTCAAATTAATAGTGCCAGCAAGGTAGCGCATAACTCGCTTTGCCCGTACTACATCTTCATCTGTAGGATCTTCCAACCGACGTGATAGAACACTCACACTGAAGGCAATGTCAAAACGAGTACCCCTGGCAACATAGAGTAGAGCTCCAACTGCAGAGCGATATGGAAAAATCAGGAGCTTTCCCTGGCACTTGAGGAGTTAGTTTCTCTAGGGGAGTGCAAACTGGATTACAGTTTTCCATATTAAATCGAGCGAGAACTTTCTTTATGTATGCTGATTGGCTTACCATGATGTCTCCGTCACATTGAGTAATTTCAAGTCCAAGAAAGTAGGATACCTCTTTTGCAACAATTTCAAATTGTGAACGCAGTTGCTCTATAAATAGGTCCATTATTTCTTGACTTGTCGCTGCCACTAATCCATCATCAACGTAAAGTACAACAATGATTTTACCTGCTGAAGCGTGATGAATGTAGACACAAGGATCTTCAAGACTCGGTTGAAATCCCAAACCAACCATGAAATCGTCAAACCGCTTGTTCCAGCACCGTGGTGCCTGCTTGAGACCATATAAGCTGCGTTTAAGTTGACAAACACGATTGGTTCCGTCTGCATACCCTTCAGGTTGCTTCATAAAGATCTTTTCTTCAACATCTCCATATAAGAATGCAGTTGAGACGTCAAACTGCCTGAGAACCATCTTTTCCACTGCTGCAATAGACAGCAATGACCTGACCACTTCCAAACGTGCAACAGGACTAAAAGTATCAGCATAGTCTATACCAGGTTGTTGAGCGCATCCCTTAATAACTAATCTTGCACGATACTTGTCAATACTCCCATCAGGATGACGCTTTATACGATAAACCCACTTGTTATTGATGGTCTTCTTTCCTGGAGGAAGTTTCACTAATTCCCATGCATCATTCTTATGCATTGATACAATTTCATGGTCCATTGCTGACTTCCACTCATTACTATCTTCACGAAGGATAGCTTCCTCAAAAGTCTTTGGCTCATCCTCCATGAGAAAAATCTCTGCAATGTTGGATGTGACGTAATCTTTCAGCCAATCTGGAGGCTTTCTTTCCCGAAGTGGAAGTCTAGTTGATTTTGCTTGTTCAGTGAGCAACTCTAAGGGCGGTATTCATAGTCCTGACTTAAGTAAAAATAATACTTTACTTCTGAAAGTAAAATAATTTCTTAAGGAAATGCTTTATCTGATTTCGCTTTCATAGACATTACTCCCCGAAGTAAAGAAAAATCTTTACTTAATCTTTTACTTTATAAAATTAAGAAAAATCTTTATTTAAGTCAAAATTTTTCCCAACTCTCTGGTTTGAGCTTAAGTTGGCAGTTCTGGCAGGGTGTGTTTTTTTGTTTAGTTACATGTCCTCGCCTATTAGCCGTGCCGTTCTGTCGGTTTTGTGAACGCCGTTGTCCAGCATCCTCCCTGTGTCAGGACAGGTAAACAGTGGAGCAAGCAACCTTTGTTTTATTTTGAAAACTTTTCTATTATACACTTGGTGCTCGCGTTTAGCGGTGCTGACGTGCATTTACTTCTCCCTTTCCCTTCTGTATTACTCCTCCCTTCTTTTCCCTCCTTCTTCCCTTTTGTTTTTACTCACTCTTTAACTTTGTTTACTTATCCTTTTAAATATAAATTACGTTCTTACTGTAGTTCCTTGGTTTGCCTTTTCAGTGGAATCAACTACCAATTGGTCTTAGAAAAAAAGAAATAATTGGGTTTTATCCTACTTTTGGTCAGGCAGAATCTTATTAGTAGGCAAAAAGTCAATAAAGTTAGTCAATAATGAACAAATCGAAAACGTTTGGAACAATTTTTGATGAACTATCAAAATCGATGGCAAACTCCCGGCTCACGTTAGGATTACTTCGAAGAGTGAACATTTACAAAATGCAAAGGTAATAGATAAACAAAGTCCTTGTCACATGGGTTTATTATTCTATTGGACTTACCTACAGAAATTTTGGCTGTTCATTTATTGTTTCTTTCATGTGAAATAATTGAAATAGCTATTTCTGAATGTTTCCACCAATTTTGGCCCCCAAAACACAAATTAGGTACGCTACTTTTTTTGATCATTGGCAGTGCCATTTAAATTGCCTTGATTCACCTGTTGACACTTTTTCTAGTGTTATTATACAAACTGATGGTGATTTCAGACAGTTTCCCAGGTTTTTGGCTCATAAAAAATCAATTTTAGGAGCAGAACCTTTGGTAGAAGCTTAGTTTTCCACTCTGGTCAAAATTGACTTCATATTCGTCTTCTCGTCCCACAAAAACATAGAAACCGATACTGAAAAGCTCGTTTTACTAAAACACAAAAAATACCAATTTTCATACACATTTTCGCTCATAACACCCCTGGGTATATTCCGATCGGGTTGTAAAGTTTCGGGACACAACTAGGGCCCAAATGGAGCCTGTGTGCGAAAGAACGAATTTTTTAGACCGAAAATGAAGCCGGTATGCATCACCCGCATGCTCTCCGTTACATCGAACTCGTCATCCCACTCATCGAAGTCAAACAACATTTCGTAATCCATCGTATCAAAACAAACAAAAAACCCGAATAATATTAGGAAAAGAAATAAAAATGCCGAGAATGATGACACTGAAAAGATGACATAAATGAAAAGAGAACAGTGCAAACGATCAATAAGGAAATGCTTAAGGTACCTTCCGACGTACCTCAGTTTTTTCCACTTATTTAGGCCAAAAAGTAAAGATTTTTCTTTACTTATTGTCTATGAAATAGGAATAAAGGAAATGCTAAAGGAAGACTTAAGCATTTCCTTTATCACTGACTATGAATAGCCCAAGTGGACGTTGCTTCCTTATTTGTTCACTTAAGCATTTACTTTAATTAAAGTGAGGACTATGAATACCGCCCTAAGTCATCAATTGAATCATCAGATGAATCCATGCCAGATGTGGGTTCATCTGTCTTCTGATCTACTTGATCGTTTTGAATTTCTGTAGGTCCATTTTCCCTGATAGGCCAGACTACTCTGTCATCACAATTTTCAACTTTCTCTTGAAAGATGACGTCGCGAGATACTACAACATCTCCCTTTTCAGGTACATAGATTCGATAACGCACATCCCCATCATATCCAACCAGATAGCCGACCATAGCCTTTGGATCCATTTTGCGTCTCTTCTGCACAGGAAGATGGACATAGCATTTAGAACTGATAACTCGTAAATGTTTGATCCTTGGTTTCTGACCAAACCAGAGTTCATATGGCGTTCTGTCAGCAACTGATGACTTTCCCACTCGGTTGAGAATGTAGGCAGCTGTGGTGACAAGTTCAGCCCAAATCTCTACAGGAAACTTGACGTCAGGGTTTGAGTACTTGAATGTGCGAGCCATTTCTACTATTGTCCTGTTCTCTCGCTCTACTGCTCCGTTTTGTTCAGGAGTGTAAGGGGCAGTCAAACGGTGGTTCACTCCATAATCCTTGAGAATTTTCTGAACCTCACTGTTATCAAATTCTCCGCCGTTGTCACTGAGGAACTCCCTTACTCGATGACCAAGGGTATTAGCTTTAGCTAACACCTCTCTCAAAGCCTCTTTGACAGCAGATTTTTCCCTTGCAACAAAACAGTAGCGGTACCTAGAATAATGGTCCTTGATGACAATCAAGTAGCGACGACCAGTAAAGGATGGATCAAATGGTCCGCACACATCGCCTGATAACAATTCACCGGGGGCAGATGCTTGTACTCTTGTTCCAAATGGTAAACGATGAGCCTTTCCAAACTGACATGGCTCACAGATTTCATTGTCAGCTGGCACCTTAAAATACCTAAATCAGACTTAAGCTTTGATCGGACGTAACGCTTATCCATATGACCCCAACGCTGATGAAAAAGCTGAAGTGTTCGGTAGTCTTCAGCTACATTTGCACAGACCTCTTCTGGTTGAACTGTGGTGAAAGAGGCACGGTATAAAGTTCCACCTAAGTTCCGACTACCTCTGAATATTGTCTGGCCATTGATACTGAACCAGCACTCCGTATCAGTTGATTGAAATTTGCTGTGGGGGTTTCGATCATGAGCAGCAAGTACTGACACTAGATTTCGTGATATGTCGGGAACATACCATACATCATTGAGTGTGAATGTTTCCAATTTGCCCTCATTGTAATTAGCCACTTCTATAGTTCCACTGCCATGAGCTTTGATTATTTCTTTTCCTGCAGCTTTGACTGTTGCATTTGAATTAACCAGAAAAGGCTTGTAATCAGTGAACCAGTCAAGATTTGACGTGATATGGCGAGTGGCACCATTGTCAATCCACCATTGGTCATTTGTGGTAGCTACATTAACATCACTTCTGATTGAAACCAGTGCAACACGAGTTTGAGTCACATTAGCTTGTGAGCCCTTTGATTGACTCCCACCATTAGTTGCCTGAGTAGCGTTAGCACCACTAGACGGATTCGCACTGGAGCCATTGGCACGGGCTGGATATGGAGGCTTACCATCAGCTTTCCACTTAGGACATTGACGGATCCAGTGGTCTTTCATACCACAGTACTTACAGCATGTATTGGATTTCTTTTTCTGTTTTCCACCATTATTTGTGGCGCTAAGAACATCCCCTGATTTTGACGCAGGAGCTACATTACGCTCATGAAGAATTAAAGCTGATGAGACATCTTCTACTGACTTAGCTTCATTAGCCTTCATTAGTAAATAGCTGGATTTGAACGACTCAAAACGCTTAGGTAAAATATGTAGGACTTTTGAAACAAACAACAGTTCGAGAAAAGCTTCGACGGTTTCAATATTACGTGTTTTCAGACCAGCAGCAAACTCACGATGTTGATTTTTCACTCTAGAGAGCACAGATGGGGCATCTTCCGTATCATCCCATTCCATACAAAAAAAATCAAGACATTGACGAAACAACTGATCCTCAGCTTTATTATCAAACTGTTCAACTAAAACGTCCCATGCTTCCTTAGCTGATAATCTACCTGAAATTCGTTGATGTAGATCATCACTTACGCATTGAGAGATGATTATTTTTGCTTGAGTAGCTGATTTATTGAATGCATCGAGTTTATCTTTTTCAGCTTTAGTCGGTGTTTCAGAAAGTTCAGGTTTCACCCTCTTTCCCTCAACAATGTCAACCGCATCAAACAACTCCAACACATCCATAACTCGATCCTTCCACGTAGGCCAATCTTCTGCTCCTTTCAGTGGTTTGATACCTTTCACGTATTCCATTTTAGAGCTGGACGAACTCGAGCGCACATATCAAAAGGGTTATCGGGAAACCTCACAAGGAAACAGACGCAGCACCAAAAAGATCGCGATACCGCCTTCTTTACTTAGATTCCAAAACGCAAAATAAACACTGCACAGTTAACCGAACTGGGCCCATAACCTGTTGAATTTCGTTTTGTTAGAATCATAAAAGAACGTTTTGTGTACGAATTTATTTGACGAAAAAATGACAGCGAAAAAATACACAAGGCGGATTTCTCGTAATAATAATCATTATAAAAACGAAGGTTACGAAGAGGCTATAAGCCAGTGATGCCAACCAAACAAAGTCTATAGCCGTAGTGACCATGAAAATAATAGTCCGTAGGCAGGTAGACACTCTTCAACATACCTAAGAGCTTTTAGGTAGTTTCCAAGTCGAAAGAAGCTTGATTTTCAAGGAAAAACGCTGACCGGACAAGATCATCGTTTTCGGATACAAGAGATGACACCAGAAACACTGAACGAAGAAATTTGAAATGCCGTGGTAGCGCAGAATTTTCAACCCATGTCAAAAGTTCTCAAATGGGGCTATTTAGTGTGGAATGTCAAAGTGAAGCGCAATCGCTAATATGAATCGCTGTTTTTGATGAAAACTGGGTTGAATTAATACCAAATGTCCATCGTCTGAAAATTATTTTGTCTGACATAATTATTAATTCATCTTTTGAAAAATAAAGCATTCCTGAAGAAGAAGAAAAAAAAAGTGTGGGTACCTATACCGATGTATTGGTAGGTATACTGGGGTAGCTGAGCTCAGAATCATGAAATTCGTCAAAACATTCAAACTAAAAGGCATTTTGGACGTCTTGGAATCGAACAGGAATTAAGTACCAACATTTTCATCCAATTTAAAGACGTCTTGGCGTACTTTCAAGGGTTCGTGAATTTCTTCAGCTTCTCTTATTTTTGCTTCCGCATTACCGGAAGATAGGGAAGCCTTGGGTTCGTGATTGAGTTAAAAATAATTTATATCTTCCAGAATGAAAATTTCCACTACCGATTTGCGTTTCACACATCAGGGAAGGAGGGTCTGTGTGTGGTCTATTCCTTTTAACGCCCATAACTACCTGAAATAATGGTCGAAACTGGCTGAAATTTGGAGGGTAGGTGCGGGTTGGGTCACAGATGGTCCCATACCAAAATCATTGAAATCGTACCGTAACTTTCGTCTGCGCAGTGATAACGTGACATACCTCCTTGAAACGCCCATAACTACCTCAAATAGGTATCGTCAAAATGATTCAATACTTTGACAGTTCCGTATGAGTTTCATTGGAATCGTACTGTAACTTTTTTCTGCTTATGCGCGAACATGAAATGTTTAAAAAAGTTGAAATGTTTGATCCTATTACGCATATTAGGTAGTTTATTATTACTCTATTTATTGCTATTCAATCATTTTTACCACCTGATTCTATACGCCCATGTTACAATAAGTGAGGATGCCATACTGCTCACCCAGCTTGGCAGTCGTTTCATTTTGTGATTTGAAGATTTGACAACTTTTGACCAGCTTTCTGGTGACATTTTTTTAAATCCTGCTGATTCCAGGTTCACACCGTTTTCACCTTGAGTGTTACATATTTATGCTAGTAAATTTCTGTCTGTACCTACGCCGTACTTCCTATTTCCTTTTCTTTAGTTACCATGGGCCAGAATTGAAAAAAAAATTTAGTTTGATGTTCCCATTTGGGGCCTAATTTTGGTTCATTCATCTCTAATGGGTCTCCCTAAGGGGTTGTCAATGTCAGAATGCTGTAGGTAGCTCTTTCAGTTGAAAGACAACAACTTCCAACTCTCAGTTAACCTTCAACTTTTGATGGTTTTTTTATAACACCAGTCCAACACTGACCCTCATGCACCAAATGGGAACATGCTGTGAACGGCTCAACGTCAAGTAGAGTACATGAATCCAAGTACCCATCTCGGTGTCATCATCGATCAACATGTAACAGGGTTTGCAATAGACAGCAGTCCTAATCCATGTGTTTTATCATTTGCGAAGATACTTGGGTCTGAAACAGATTTTATGCGATGGCCTCACCATTTTGGATTGGCTCTTACCGCACACATTAAACCGGTAGAAATCAAACAGAAAAGAATAAAAAATCATATTTATATAGACCAATTCGTTATTCTACTCAAAAACTGTATTACGAAATTACGCCGTTAGACCTAAAACAAATTATAATATATATTATATAAAGCTATCAACTTTCTGAAAAAAAAAATTACTGTCAACAAAATAAAAACATAGATAATACACTGCCAAGGTGATGGCACAGGAGCTTCCTCGTCACAATCAGAGTGACCCATTATAAAATAGAACAGACTCGGAAGCAAAATAACATAACATTACATTACATTACATAACATTACATAACGTTAAATATACATATTACATAACATTACATTACATAACATAACATTTCATAACATTACATGAAATATACATATTATACATAACATGACTTCCATAATACATTACGTCCATTATACATAACTAGCCTGACCGCTCGCTTCGCTCGCTATCCGAGATTCGCTGTACGCAGTATCGTGGAACCAACAAACGACGGAAAAATCCCATACCCTACCGGGTATTTGTGCCCAATTTTATCAAAATCCGTCAAGCCATTCAGGAGTTGACCATGGTCGACCATATTTCCGCTATGGTCAGGGAATTAAAAATGCGCCTACGTTCAACTTGGGAGGCTACCGGATATTGGTGCCAAATTTGGTCGATATCCGTTGAGCAATTCGGGATTCGACCATGGAGGGGCCCATGGATGCGCTAAGGTCGACCGCGGGGGTAGTCCGAAGGGTCGATCGTAGATAGAATTTCACGTAGATTACGAATACGCGATAAAAAATAGGGGTTACCATTTCAATTAACGAAGTTGACCATGGTCGACCATAGTTCCGCTATGGTCAGGGAATTAAAAATGCGACGTTGCACAACTTGGGAGCCTACTGGATATTCTTGCCAAATTTGGTCGATATCCATCAAGCCATTCAGGAGTTGACCATGGTCGACCATAGTTCCGCTATGGTCAGGGAATTAAAAATGCGACGTTGCACAACTTGGGAGCCTACTGGATATTCGTGCCAAATTTGGTCGATATCCGTCAAGCCATTCAGGAGTTGACCATGGTCGACCATAGTTCCGCTATGGTCAGGGAATTGAAAATGCGACGTTGCACAACTTGGGAGCCTACTGGATATTCGTGCCAAATTTGGTCGATATCCGTCGAGCCGTTTGGCCGTGCATAGAAGGACAGACAGACAGACAGACAGACAGAGCGCATGCGCAGGGCGAACCGCTGGCTCTATCATGTTGAAATTTATATGGGACCTCAATGGGCCCTACCCGCTTAATCCCTGAGAATTACATTGAAATTGGGTGAAATCTTTGGTTACTACGGCTGTAACAAGGAAATTGAATCTATTTCACGCCAGCGCATGCGCAGAGCGCACCGAGGGTCCGATCATGCTGAAATTCATACTGGAACTCACTAGGCCTTGTCCAAACAACCCTTGAAAATTTGAGCGAAATTGAATCAAAATTGTGAAAGTTATGCGTGTTTGTTGAATTTAACGTTAGCGCATGCGCAGGGCGTACCGCTGGATCAATCATGTTGAAATTTGTATGGGACCTCAAGGGGCCTTATCCGCACCATCCCTCAAAATTTGAGCTGAATCAATTCAAAATCGTGGAAGTTATGGCTGTAACAAGGAAATGCGGACAGACTCACAGATTCACAGACTCACAGACCGACAGACACGGAACCAAATTTGTTCAGTAGGCTTTGAAACGCAAAATGCAAGTGGAAATTTTGATTTCTGAAGACAAAAATGTTTTGGCTCACGAAAGTGAACACAAGGCTTCCGCTGCTTCGCAGACTCGGAAGCAATACTATATTTACCCCGATATTTCACTCCTTACAGGTAAACAGATATAGGTCAAAGTCACATTTAAGCTTTATTTATTAATTATTATGCTACCACATAGCAAGCAAGTTCCACCGAGTGTGGAGTAATCCGAACATCAATATGGTTCACTTTAAATTATTTACAAGGAAAGGTCACAAAAAAATTAATATAAGTTCTTATAAGAATGAATATAAGTTATTATGGCGCATAGAAAACTTCATAGCATCTGATAGACTGATCCACTGCCACCAAATATTTTTGCAGAAATCCTTCAAAATAAAAATAACAAAATTATAATTAGTGAAGAGAACCTTGGAGAGGGACAAAATAGAACAACTATTGTACCTATGTAAATAAATGACATAGGTAGGCAGCCACAAACTGGGTCCTTGTAGATGAAGTACCTACCCAACACTTGCTCAAATTATATCCGTCACCGACAAACGCATATTTTTTGTACTAAATTGCCCACACATAAGGCCTTTGCCTATTTGGGATTCCATCTTTAATAAAACTGTTGCTTGTATTTGTATAAATTGTACCTATTAGAATGAATCTAGATACTGTAATTTTGGTAAAAAGTGACGTTTTTAAATTGATTCCGAACTTCGGAATTTGTGAAACTACTCGGAGCTTTCTACGCCCAGTCGTTCGTCCTGCAGTTTGCACCGAAAAGCTTCGTCAACATGAGTGTAAATCATAAGGTATAATACATCCAGCCCAAATTTTAAGATTCACATTGACAGGGAACGCCTGATTATTGGTTCGTTTTCACCGGCTTTTTCTGCCGGTTAGCTGGCTCCTAGAAAACCGTGAGAAACCATCGACGATCCAATGCCATCTTGATAAGCGTTTGAGAAGGGTTTTTGTCATAGACGGACGTTAATTTATGTGTTGTTGACATCACTACTGCCACCCCCCACCCCACCAGTTACCTGTAGACCGAACAATCACTCTCTATCATGATCATTTCGAAGTGTGCATCTACCTATCCATTATCCATCCACTACAAGTTTGACAACTAATCGTTTATGGTTGGGAATCGAGAAGGCAGTGGGTGGCCAGTTCAAGTTCACCCGATTTTCTGTGGATCAGAAAACTGGCTTTGGATAGTCAGGAAAACACTGTGAACAGCCGTTCATGGATACTATACAGTCATCCGAGGTACATAGTCAATTTTTCACGAATAAATGGCCCGATTGTACCCAAATTCAGTGGGTGGTTAGGGTGTAGCTTCTAGACGGTCCCCTACGAATTCCAAAACGATTGGCTCATTGGTACATGCGCAAACGCGAAATCTGAGGTAGGTACTCTATTTCTTGTGAACCAATGGCCCGATTTTGCTCGAATTTGCTGAGTAGTTGGGTTGTTGCTCTTCTCTGCTTCCCTGTGAAGTGCAGAACCCAGTGGACCATTAATGTAGCCACTACGCATGCGCGAACGCGAATCTGAGGTATGTACATAGGTACTAAATATTTCAAGAATAGATGGCCACATTATGCTCAAACAGAAAACAGTGATGTAGGCAGAAGGGATGTATCTATACAGGAAAGTAATAAACCGTTGTGTAATAATTTGCAGAGTTTTTCGATTAGTTGAATATTGTTGTACTCGTCTGTCTGGACTGTTGCTGAGCTCAGAATCATGAGATTTGTCAAACCCTTGGAACATTTCTTCCGACGTCTTGGAATCGAACAGCAATTTGGAAGCACCTCCCTACATTATGATCCAATTTGACTAAGTCTTGTCGATTGTTGATAAAAGTTCCAGTCGCACAGCATGGTGATAAAGAGCGAATTTTAGAAGTACCACCAAATAACAGTTCTGGCGATTTAAAAGCAATTTTAAAAAAACAATCAAGCAATATTTGGCCCACAAAAACTACAACTTTGACCAACTTTTGATATGTTTTGGCAATTTTTTGGATTGTAATTAGATGTTAGTTATTATTATTTTTTTTAATCCCTCAAAATTGCAAATTGGCTACCCTGGTACAAACAAACTGAACATTTCGCACTAGTTACCTACTAGTTGCAGTTACTCTGTATCTGTTTCTGTTGTTGAGTTATCCAAATTGTATATAACCAAAGAAGCAGAAGCAGAGGGAAGTTCTCAGGGATTAGCTCCGGACGTGTACATCCGATAAGGTTGTTCGTCTGAAGCCGTTCGTTTTTTTAACACAGAATGTGTTTTAGCCATGGACTAACTAGCCAAAAAAGCTAACGAAATTTCGTAACGAAATCTGGGACGACAACATGGATACCGATGATACGGAACTAAGGATGCTATTCATTCTACGAACCTGTAATTTGGTATGTGGGTACCTTAAGATTTTAACTTGACGCTGCCCAGGCCCCGGATCAGCTGAGTTGCTCCTAAAGCTAATTTCTATGTTATTCACTCTACGAAGCTGTAATTTGGTATGTGGGTACCTTAGGATTTTAACTTGACGCTGCCCAGGCCCCGGATCAGCTGAGTTGCTCCTAAAGCTAATTTCTATGATATTCACTCTACGAAGCTGTAATTTGGTATGTGGGCTCCTTAGGACTTTAACTTGAAGGCTGCCCAGGCCCCGGATCAGCTGAGTTGCTCCTAAAGCTAATTTCTATGATATTCACTCTACGAAGCTGTAATTTGGTATGTGGGTACCTTAGGACTTTAACTTGAAGGCTGCCCAGGCCCCGGATCAGCAGAGTTGCTCCTAAAGCTAATTTCTATGATATTCACTCTACGAAGCTGTAATTTGGTATGTGGGTACCTTAGGACTTTAACTTGAAGGCTGCCCAGGCCCCGGATCAGCAGAGTTGCTCCTAAAGCTAATTTCTATGATATTCACTCTACGAAGCTGTAATTTGGTATGTGGGTACCTTAGGACTTTAACTTGAAGGCTGCCCAGGCCCCGGATCAGCTGAGTTGCTCCTAAAGCTAATTTCTATGATATTCACTCTACGAAGCTGTAATTTGGTATGTGGGCTCCTTAGGACTTTAACTTGAAGGCTGCCCAGGCCCCGGATCAGCTGAGTTGCTCCTAAAGCTAATTTCTATGATATTCACTCTACGAAGCTGTAATTTGGTATGTGGGTACCTTAGGACTTTAACTTGACGCTGCCCAGGCCCCGGATCAGCTGAGTTGCTCCTAAAGCTAATTTCTATGTTATTCACTCTACGAAGCTGTAATTTGGTATGTGGGCTCCTTAGGATTTTTACTTGATGCTGCCCAGGCCCCGGATCAGCTGAGTGGCTCCTAAAGCTAATTTCTATGTTATTCACTCTACGAAGCTGTAATTTGGTATGTGGGCTCCTTAGGACTTTAACTTGAAGGCTGCCCAGGCCCCGGATCAGCTGAGTTGCTCCTAAAGCTAATTTCTATGATATTCACTCTACGAAGCTGTAATTTGGTATGTGGGTACCTTAGGACTTTAACTTGAAGGCTGCCCAGGCCCCGGATCAGCAGAGTTGCTCCTAAAGCTAATTTCTATGATATTCACTCTACGAAGCTGTAATTTGGTATGTGGGCTCCTTAGTACTTTAACTTGACGCTGCCCAGGCCCCGGATCAGCTGAGTTGCTCCTAAAGCTAATTTCTATGTTATTCACTCTACGAAGCTGTAATTTGGTATGTGGGTACCTTAGGATTTTAACTTGACGCTGCCCAGGCCCCGGATCAGCTGAGTTGCTCCTAAAGCTAATTTCTATGATAGCTTTACTGGGCATCGATACCTTGGAGGATACATAGGCGAGGGAAAGCAGGAGTACCTGGATGAGAAAATTGAAGACTGGGTCCAAACGGTGCGCCGCTTGTCCGACGCTGGTAAAACGCAGCCTCAGGATGCACATGCGGCCTTCACTAAATCACTGCAATTCCAATGGCAATTCGCCCAACGTGTGACAGAAGGAGGAGATGATGTTTACATGAAACTCCGAAACTCCATTCGGTCCACATTTATGCCCGCCATTCTCGGTGGGGATGTGTCGGCTGAAGAAAGCGACCTGTTTACTCTGCCAGTTAACAAGGGGGGGTTGGCATGGACGGATCCGGTTTTCACGGCAAATTCTTCGTTCAGAACGTCAAAAACTGGCACGGCAGTTTTGGAACAGGCCATACGATTAGGGCAACCTTTTGAAGTCGAAGAGCACGTCGTCGCCCTACGGGAAGCGAAGTATGAAGCAACTCGGATGCGCAGCCAGGTTGAGGACACTCTGTTGGCTTCCACGGTAGGAAAGCTTTCAGCTGAGCGGCAGAGAGCAGTCGGACGTGCAGTCCTGAAGACCACTAAGGTGAAGGCTTCAGGCTGGCTTTCTGCCCTTCCACTGCAAAAGCTTAATTACGATTTGACGGCTTGTGAATTTCGGGATGCGTTAGCCATCCGGTACAAGCGAAAGCCAGCCGAGATGCCTACCTCATGCGATGGCTGTGGTAACACCGGCTTTACCCTCGAACACGCCTTGAACTGCAAAACAGGTGGGCTTATAACAAGGAGGCACAACGAGGTACGTGACGTATTGGGAGAGCTGATGTCATCTGCGTGGGGTAATTGCGTGAAAGAGCCCGTCATTACTGAAACATCCGCAAACTGTCCTGGCCTTAGGGGAGATCTTGCATGCCGTGGAGTGTGGGAAAGACAGAGGGAAGCGTTGTTCGACGTACGTGTCTCTGACACTGATGCTCCCTCACATGTCAACCGCACAGTAGCAGCAGTCCTCTCTGGGGCCGAGGAAGAGAAGAGGCGCAAGTATCTGGCCGCATGCGAACAGCGCCACGCCTCCTTCACCCCGCTCGTGTGCTCTGTTGACGGGGTTTTTGCTCCGCAAATGACATCTTTCACCAAAGTTCTCGCCGAAAGATTGGCAGAAAGGTGGGGCAAGCCGCAAGGGCAGGTGAGAGGGTGGGTCAGGGTGCGCATCGGCTTTGCTGTCGTCCGGGCTGCATCAATGTGCATCCGAGGCTCTAGGAAAAAGTGGATATCTGGAGAGGATCTACTTGGGTTCCAGGATGGTGCCGCCCTTACCTTGGGAATACATTGACGAGAACGTAGTTGAAGATCATGAATTAGAAAGAAAGGATCACGCTTCCTATTCACAACCTGATAGATATGAAAGATTTTTGGCCATATATGTAAATAAAGTTCCTTATTATATAATTATTTAAAAAAAAAATTTCTATGATATTCACTCTACGAAGCTGTAATTTGGTATGTGGGTACCTTAGGACTTTAACTTGACGCTGCCCGGGCCCCGGATCACCTGAGTTGCTCCTAAAGCTAATTTCTATGTTATTCACTCTACGAAGCTGTAATTTGGTATGTGGGTACCTTAGGATTTTAACTTGACGCTGCCCAGGCCCCGGATCAGCTGAGTTGCTCCTAAAGCTAATTTCTATGATATTCACTCTACGAAGCTGTAATTTGGTATGTGGGCACCTTAGGACTTTAACTTGAAGGCTGCCCAGGCCCCGGATCAGCTGAGTTGCTCCTAAAGCTAATTTCTATGATATTCACTCTACGGAGCTGTAATTTGGTATGTGGGCATCTTAGGACTTTAACTTGACGCTGCGCAGGCCCCGGATCAGCTGAGTTGCTCCTGAAGCTAATTTCTATGATATTCACTCTACGAAGCTGTAATTTGGTATGTGGGCACCTTAGGACTTTAACTTGAAGGCTGCCCAGGCCCCGGATCAGCTGAGTTGCTCCTAAAGCTAATTTCTATGATATTCACTCTACGAAGCTGTAATTTGGTATGTGGGTATCTTAGGACTTTAACTTGACGCTGCCCAGGCCCCGGATCAGCTGAGTTGCTCCTAAAGCTAATTTCTATGATATTCACTCTACGAAGCTGTAATTTGGTATGTGGGCTCCTTAGGAGTTTAACTTGACGCTGCGCAGGCCCCGGATCAGCTGAGTTGCTCCTAAAGCTAATTTCTATGCTATTCACTCTACGAAGCTGTAATTTGGTATGTGGGCACCTTAGGACTTTAACTTGAAGGCTGCCCAGGCACCGGATCAGCTGAGTTGCTCCTAAAGCTAATTTCTATGATATTCACTCTACGAAGCTGTAATTTGGTATGTGGGCATCTTAGGACTTTAACTTGACGCTGCGCAGGCCCCGGATCAGCTGAGTTGCTCCTAAAGCTAATTTCTATGATATTCACTCTATGAAGCTGTAATTTGGTATGTGGGCACCTTAGGACTTTAACTTGAAGGCTGTCCAGGCCCCGGATCAGCTGAGTTGCTCCTAAAGCTAATTTCTATGATATTCACTCTACGAAGCTGTAATTTGGTATGTGGGCATCTTAGGACTTTAACTTGACGCTGCCCAGGCCCCGGATCAGCTGAGTTGCTCCTAAAGCTAATTTCTATGATATTCACTCTACGAAGCTGTAAATTTGGTATGTGGGCTCCTTAGGAGTTTAACTTGACGCTAGCCAGGCCCCGGATCAGCTGAGTTGCTCCTAAAGCTAATTTCTATGATATTCACTCTACGAAGCTGTAATTTGGTATGTGGGCACCTTGGGACTTCAACTTGACGCTGCCCAGGCCTCGGATCAGCTGAGTTGCGGTTTATGTGAAACGCGTGAGCTAAAACACATTCTGTGTTTCTATAATTTCGTCCGAAGTATGTAAATAGAGGCAACCGGGGGTCCAGGGGGCTTGCCCCCTGGCGAGGCGCGGAGCGCCGAGTTTTTTGGAGCAATTGTTTCAGGTTTTGAGAAGCTTTTTCTTCGTTTCTCGTTTTTTTTTTGTCCATCGCTTGTACCTACTTCATACAGGTTCGCAGGGCCCACCCGGTCGAATGGTGCCACTCTTCACATTTAAATTCTCTTAAGTACTTCACTCATTACCAGCCGAGGTGTGTTTGAGCCAGCAAAGTTCATTCACAAGTCCGCAAAATGTTAGTGTCAATTCGGAATTAATAATATCAATAATATTAGTAGTATATTGTGGGTCACGAAGGTCGTAGGTTCACAGTGTATGTAAGTTGAGCTAAATGGGGTTATAGCAAGCGCCTTCAAATGCCATTGTTTACTTTTCACTCTACTGTCACTCTATACAGTCTATTTTCTCTCTACAATCAGACTTGTAAGTGAATGCCAGAGGGTTGCTCAAGGAGACCTCAGGTGGGTAGGTGGTACCTAGAACCTTTTAGTAGGAGTGTTGTGTGTGCCAACTGAAATTTATACCTGATCCTGATCAGATGGTCGTTTCTCTGTAACGTCTTGATTGTCTGTTAGGTATATATTTTTTAAATCAATGTTATTCAAGTTTTTTTAGCTCATTTGGATTTGATGTATATTTTATACAGCATATTATGAGAGCCAAAAAAGACTATGGGTTAGGCTTTCTTGAATTGAAGACTACCTGACCTTCCTAGACTTGTGATGGTGGAGTTGTCGTTGCTGTCGTTGCTTTTGTGACTTGCTTAGCTTCCTCATCCGTCGCATTTGCCTGTAGAAGAGACGCAGGCCGTCGCAGGGCCGATCCAGATCTTTCTTTGTTACATCGGTGCTGGACTCCATAGCTACCAGCAGCAGCTGGTTCCATACCTGGTTGTGACCATCTATTTATTATCTTTGAAACGGGTAACATTGAAAACTTGTCGATATTGGCGCTTACCTGCTGACAAGCGGAGTCTCTCTAGCGTTGAATCAATAATCAATCAATTTGCAGCTGTGAAAATATTAACCGGGGACAAGACACACGGGGTAGGCCTAATTCTACTCTGGTTGGGTAAATGTAGCAATTCATCAGTCAGTCATCCTTTGTGATTCATAACTTTTTTGTTGGCCAGTAGACTTAATACAAATTCCTTTTTATTCTCAAACCTGGGTATTTCAATATTGTAACAAACTGTCTCTCCTATGCCAAATCATGTGGCAGTCAATCAACACGTTGGAATTGGAATCCAAATTGACAGCTTAATACCCAATATTTTGGATTCCACCTGGGTTTTTTATTTTTTTTAATAATAAATCTGCGGTTATCATACGCATCATTATTTAACTCAGTATACTGCGTCGTTGTTGTCGTTATTGAAGGTGTACTTGCATAGTGGACTTTTGGTTGGGTTGGTCGTTTCCAACTGAGAAAGTTGAGATGTAGGTACCTACTCTACCTAACTACTTCTGTAGGCACGTGGTGTAGGACTGTGATGGAGAAGCTATTTAATAGAAGTTTTGCTCCTTCAGGATATCAGATGCTAGCGTAGAACCTGCGTTTCACCAAAGCGTCACATGTTTAGCAGAGCATCAGCTTGAAGGGGTGATCTGCGGTAGAATATGGCTTTATGACCAGGAATGCATTTTTATTTAGAATGCCATATCCACGCCGTCATTAAAATAATGCATTGTCCAATTAATGGTGCATTCTGGTAAGCAATTACCTGTCAATTTACCAGTATAAATTCTTTCGGAATTCCAAATTTGCCTCGCCTTCTATATTGTTAAATTCCGTAATAAATTATACTACCTAGCTTCTACGAGGGTTATTATTATTTATAGATGACGTGAGCGTTAAGCTTGAGATTATCTAGATATTTTTGGTCCATTACGGAACTAACCTTCGTGCTCATTATCTTGAGGAACTGAACGATCCCTCCGCTTATTCCAGTTGACGATTTTTCAGCAGCATGCTTCCTGAGACTTCGCATGTTACGAGTACATGCAAAAATCAGTGATACACCATGATAACATCAATGATAATAAATGGACTGATTTTGTAAGAATTCGGTGGGTAGTTAGGTTATGGCTACTAGATGGTCACCTATGAATTTCATAACGGATGATTGGTATGACCACTGCACATGCGCAAAATTTGAGGTACCTTCACAATATCTCTTGAACCTATGGCCCGATTTTAATGATATTTTCGGGAACTTTTCTTCGAACAACTTACGCGGAGGATTTTTGTATCAACCTTTTCAAACTGCACGTTATGCTTCATGCATAACAACAAATAATTATAAACATAATTCTTGAATCTGCCGCATATCATTTATGAATTGTAATTGCCCACCCGGGCCAGCACTCGATTTAGGAATTTCCTGGTGTAAGTGTCGTGAGTCCCTCCAGGAATCACTCCTCTAGTAAACTCAAGTTCTCGCCAATATTCAACCACGAAAGTTAGACTCTATTAATAAACGGTACGAGTGGGGAGACAAGCCACAGGACCCAGGGTACACAACCTGGAGCCCCACCATCAACCCCCAACAGGGGGTTGGAGGGAGAGGACTCACTTTTCTATAAAACCCCGGATCCTGCGACTTTAGCTTCATTCGACACTTCCTCTAACCAGCTCTCTCTTCTCTCCTCCTACCTTGCTCTCTCTCTCCTCTAAAAGATTCCAGATGTCGGTGGTGATTCGCTCATAACCGCCTGGACACCTCCTCTCCAAAAGATCCTAGATGTCGGTGGTGATCCGCTCATAACCGCCTAGGCAAACCTACTCTACCTCCTCTCAAAAGATTCCAGATGTCGGTGGTGATTCGCTCATAACCGCCTGGACACCTCCTCTCTAAAAAGATCCTAGATGTCGGTGGTGATTCGCTCATAACCGCCTAGGCAAATTCACCTAAAACCTCTTCCAAAAAGATCCCAGACGTCGGTGGTGATTCGCTCATAACCGCCTGGGCAATTTCCCTCACACCACCGTGATGCCAATTTTAAATTCATCACAGTGGTGAACCCGACGTTCACACAACCTTCTTCCTCCTTTTCCCTTCTCATGTGTCAAACCCCAGTCGCAAGTTAAGTTCGGTCCGTGCAGTCAAATTTCAAATTCACAGTTCTAATTCAGTCAGTCAGTTTAAATTCGCATTTCTCGCTCACCACTCACACCCGCCCGGAGATCGCAACCCTCTCACATATCCGCTCAGCCAATACCGACTTCTGCGAATTTTAAATTTGATATATGATATTGAAAATTTGAATTTTCAAGTTTCAGCTGCGTCAAACCTAAACCATGGACCCGAACACTCAATCGCCCCCGCTCCTCCGACCGGCCACGCTGCAGCCGCCCGCCGCCACGACAACCGACGCAACAGCCGCCGTCGACAACCCCTTCTCCACCCTCTCACTGCCTGGCACCATCTCACCGACGACGCCCGCTGCGGCCGCCGCCGCCGCCGCCGCCGCCGACGTCATGACCGCCTCTGCGTCTTTCCCTCTCTCATTACCACCCTTTTACTCACATGACCCCGCATTGTGGTTTTTTCAGGTAGACGCAGCGTTCTCGGCCGCCGGTATCCGCAGCCAAAAAACTCGCTACTCCCGCAACATCTCCCTGCTGCCGTACGACATCCTACTACAGACGTCGGACATCTCCCCCGACGCCGCCGCCGCATACGACGACCTCCGCGGCCGCCTCATCTCGCTGTACCAACCGACCAAAATCACACGAGTCGCCGCCCTGTCGCAGCCGCAACAACTCGGCGATATGAAGCCCTCCCACATCTTCCAACGCCTGCGACATCAGCTGCAAGGGATAATGACGGCCAACATCGCCCGGACCTTCTGGTTACGCGCACTCCCCCACCCCATCCAGATGGCGCTCGCCAGCCATCTCGACGGCCCGGACGAACCGCTCCTCCGCCTCGCAGACACCCCCCGCACCGCACCTGCCCCCCGACGAAACGACGAGCCCGCCGGACGCCGCCGGCTCCCCTCCAGTGACCGCAATCGACCCCACTCCTCGGAGCGCCGCCGACCCCCCTCCACGGACCGCCGGCGCCCGGCCTCCTCCGAACGCCGCCCCACCCCTCCCCAGGACCAGCGGAGAGGGAACTCACCGGCCCGAACAACCCCCACCGACACACCCCGCCGCAACAAGACGGCCTACCTCCCCGCCGACCCCCCCCCCCCCCTACCGATGCTTTTACCAAGTAAACTTCGGTGGGGAGGCCCGAAAATGTCAACCCCCCTGCTCCTTCCCCTCCGGGCAGGGAAACGCCGACGCCCGCCGGTAAACCCGGCGGGCCCCCCTCCTCGCCAGCACGGGGGGGACCCCCACCATCCCCCCCGGCCTGCATCTACACCACCACCACCACCAAGACCCCCTACCCCTCCTACGCCGCCGCCACGGCCGCCAACCTCACGGCCGCGCCTCGCTGCGCCGCCACCTCCCTCTCCCGGCCAAACACCGTTCCCCCACCTCGGAACGGCCTTTCCACAGCCGCCGCCACGGCCGCCAACCTCACGGCCACGCCTCGCTGCGCCGCCACCTCCCTCTCCCGGCCAAACACCGTTCCCCCACCACGGAACGGCCCCTCCACGGCCGCCGCCACGGCCGCCAACCTCACGGCCGCGCCCACCTGCGCCGCCACAAACCCCTCTCGGCCCAACACCGTTCCCCCACCAAGGAACGACCCCTCTCCTGCCACCGCCACGGCCGCCAACCACCCCAGCAAGCCCCACTGCAACACTACAACCCCCACCCCCCCGCCAACCGTTCCCCTACCCCCACCACCACCACCACCACCAACACTCAACCCCACCACCCCTGCTACCAACCCAACAACTGCTCAACCACCCCCAGCCCCCACTGCCGCAATTTTACCCCACTCAACACCCTCCCACCAACGCCTGTTCCTCAAATGCCGAAAATCAAATGTCCCCTTCCTAATCGACACAGGGGCGGCGCTTTCAATCTTCCCCAACTCCATCCTCCGTCGTCAGGCGCCCTGTCACCGTCAAACTCTCTACGCCGCCAACGGCACCACCATCCCCTCCTACGGCGCGTACCGATCGTCCGTCCACCTCAACGGACTCGCGTACGAGTGGGAGTTTACCGTGGCGGACGTAGAGAAGGCGATCCTGGGGGCCGATTTTTTGGCATATTTCGGCCTCCAGGTTGACGTAAAAAACGCGCGCCTGATCGACCCCTCCTCCAACACTCCAATCCCGGGCTATATCCACGCCATAAACCAACCTCTGAATCAATTCAAGAACCTACTCCTACAATACCGCCCCCAGCGCCGCCCCTCAGCCCACATATCCACAATACAGCATTTCATCGAGACCTCTGGCCCCCCGATTACCGCCAAAGCCCGCCGCCTCCACCCCTTACAACTGCCCCAGGCCCGGAAACATTTTGACCACCTAATAGCAGACAGCATAATCCGCCCCTCCAAATCCCCTTGGGCTTCGCCCCTGCACATAGTGCAAAAGCCCAATGGGGATATCCGCCCCTGTGGCGACTATCGCCGCCTCAACACGAAAACCACACCCGATCTCTACAACGTCCCCCACCTCCGGGACTTTTCATCTCACCTCCACAACACGATGGTTTTCTCCACCCTCGATATCTCACGGGCTTTCCACCATATAAACATCCACCCCCCCGACATACCAAAGACGGCCATCATTACCCCGTTCGGCCTCTTTGAATATATAAAAATGGGATTCGGCCTCAGGAACGCTGCCCAAACGTGATAGCGTTATATGGATAATATTTTGCGCGGCCTCCCGTTCGTTTTCTGCTTCCTGGATGACGTACTGGTCGCCTCTCGCACCCCTGAGGAACACCTAAACCACCTACGCCAAATTCTGGACATTTTTTCCGCCGAAGGACTACAAATAAACACCGACAAGTGCGTCCTCGCCCAACCTTCCGTCCGCTGCCTCGGCCACCTCGTCTCCGCCGACGGAATCACACCTCTCCCGGACAAGGTTCAAGCCATCACCGAATTCCACCAGCCCCGTACCGTCACGGAACTCCGCCGTTTTTTGGGTATGTTAAATTTTTACCTCCGCCATATAAAACACTCAGCCCAACATCAACAACCCCTCATACACGCCATTCCCCAACCCGCCAAAAAAAAACGACAACCGCCCCATCTCTTGGTCCCCCGAACTCACAACCGCCTTTCAAACTTGTAAACAGGACCTTGTGGACGCCGCTCTATTAGCCCATCCCGATCCCCACGCTCCCCTTTCCATCACAACCGATGCCTCCGATTGGGCCATCGGGGCAGTGCTCCACCAGCACACCGGCGCCACCCCCCAACCCCTTGGGTTTTTTTCAAAAACCCTATACCCCACCCAGAAAAACTACTCCACGTTCGACAGAGAGCTCCTCGCCATCCACGAAGCCATCAAACATTTTCGCGACTTCGTGGAGGGCAGGCAGTTCTCTGTCGTAACGGACCATAAACCCCTCACCCACGCCCTCCTCCAAAGCCGCAAATCCGCCTCGCCTCGTCGCCTCCGGCAACTCGAATTCATCGGACAATTCACGTCCGATATTCGCTACTTGCCGGGGGCCGACAATTGCGTGGCGGACGCGCTCTCCCGACCCACCCCTGCGCCGGTGGCGGAGCTACTGCCCTTCCCCTCCCCACAAATCATCAAAAACCAC
Organism: Leptopterna dolabrata; assembly: GCA_954871275.1. Lineage (NCBI taxonomy): Eukaryota > Metazoa > Arthropoda > Insecta > Hemiptera > Miridae > Leptopterna > Leptopterna dolabrata. Next base: position 67,833,566 of record OX940975.1, read on the forward strand.
CAACAACCCGACTCCGACCCAACCCTCTCCAACCTCATATCCGCCTCCAAACTCCAACAGCTGCCGCCCCTTGAGCTCTGGTGTGACGTAACGGCCGACTCATCGCGCCCTTACGTCCCACCCGACCTCAGGCGGCAGCTGTTTCAACATTATCACGCCCTCCACCATTCCGGCGTCCGGGCGAGCCGGGACCTTGTCAAAACACGGTACTTCTGGCCCCATATGAACACAGATATACGAAACTGGGTTCTCGGGTGCCAGAAGTGCCAAACATACAAGGTCTCGGCTCACTCCCAAGTATCTCCTCAACCCATTCCCGACTCCCTCCCGTGGGAACACGTCCATCTCGATCTGGTCGGCCCCCTTCCCCCCTCCGAGGGGAAGAAATACTGCCTCACCATGATCGACCGTGCAACAAATTGGGTGGAGTGTATTCCACTCGCCCATATTACCGCGGACGCCGTCGCCGCGGCCTTCCTTAATCAATGGATCAGCCGCTACGGTTGTCCGCGGACAATCACGGTCGATCAGGGGAGGCAGTTTGAGTCGGCCCACTTTTCCGATCTCCTCCGTTCCCTCGGGATCCAAAAAATCCGCACCACTCCCTATCATCCTCAATCCAACGGGAAAATAGAGCGGTGGCACTCGGTCCTGAAACAAGCCATCTCTACTTCAGCTACATCCCCCTCATGGACAAAAACACTACCATACGTATTACTCAGCCTTAGAACTTCCGCACGTACTTCAGACAACACTAGTCCGGCCCAACACGCTTTCAGAGACCCCCTCCGCTTACCAGCCGATATTTTCCCAACACATCACAACCCGTCAATTAACAGGGAGCCGCTACACACTTCAACACCAGTTAACGACACAGCTTATCCGAAACGATTCTACACCGCCACTCACATGTAATTGAAGGAGCCCGGCATCCACAAAACATTTCAACCCCTCTACGCTGGGCCCTTCCAGGTCATCCGCTCCACACACACCACAGCTACCCTGTTAATTGAAGGGAAGCCCCACACCGTACCCCTCGCCCGATGTAAGCCAGCTCCAGTCCTCCCCGAACAACCTCACCACACGACTCTCACCCCCACACCACAAACACAACACATTGCCTCCATCTCACCCACCGGACCCCGACGTCGCCGCCCCTCTCCGCGACGTCCCGGGTACCGGCTCCCACCAGCTCACCCCCTTCACCGCCGCCCTGGCAGTGAAGGGGCCCCTCTATCAGTCTTCACCAACGTGAAGACTGTTAGAGGGTGTCACCTCTCTCACCCATCACCCACCTCTCCACACTCTTCACTACACTCACCTCACCACCCATCCACACCCCACACCCTATCCATACCCAAAGAACGGCGGATTTCCGCGCACCCCCATAATGTGACCCCAACCCACCGACCACGAACCATTGTAAATACCATATCGACGGTGTACATATTGTAAATATTCTAATCCCATATCTAAATCCTATATCTAATTTCTAATTCTTTATTCTAATCCTGTACATATTCTAATCCTATATCTAAATCAACTGTTGTACATATCCTAAATCCTCTATCTCCGCTAATCTTACTCACTATTGTAAATACTATATCTACGCTAATCTTACTCACTATTGTACATACCACCACCAATTGTAAATCCTAAACCTAATACTACTCGCTAACATTTGTACACATCTTCTTCCAACTCATTGTCTCTCACCCACCTATCTATGTAACTGCTCATGTAACTACTTCTTATGTAACTACTTCTTATGTAACTCATGTACCAACTTCTTATGTAACTACTTATGTAAACACTCTTAATCTTAAGTGCACTTTCACCTAGAGTTAAGACGCCCTCAGCACTCAACCTGTTGCCGTGGCCCTCAGCCGTTGTCACCTTTGGCCTTCCGCCCCTCATATACCTCATCCCGCCTTCAGCACCAATTATGTTTGCCTTGGCCCTCAGCCCCTGTCACCTTGCGCCTTCAGCCCCATCTGTATCATGGCCCTCAGCTCTCCTCAAATTTTGGCTCAAACTGGGGGGACCTCTGTCGTGAGTCCCTCCAGGAATCACTCCTCTAGTAAACTCAAGTTCTCGCCAATATTCAACCACGAAAGTTAGACTCTATTAATAAACGGTACGAGTGGGGAGACAAGCCACAGGACCCAGGGTACACAACCTGGAGCCCCACCATCAACCCCCAACAGGGGGTTGGAGGGAGAGGACTCACTTTCCTATAAAACCCCGGATCCTGCGACTTTAGCTTCATTCGACACTTCCTCTAACCAGCTCTCTCTTCTCTCCTCCTACCTTGCTCTCTCTCTCCTCTAAAAGATTCCAGATGTCGGTGGTGATTCGCTCATAACCGCCTGGACACCTCCTCTCCAAAAGATCCTAGATGTCGGTGGTGATCCGCTCATAACCGCCTAGGCAAACCTCCTCTACCTCCTCTCAAAAGATTCCAGATGTCGGTGGTGATTCGCTCATAACCGCCTAGGCAAATTCACCTAAAACCTCTTCCAAAACGATCCCAGACGTCGGTGGTGATTCGCTCATAACCGCCTGGGCAATTTCCCTCACACCACCGTGATGCCAATTTTAAATTCATCACAGTAAGCACAAGGGTACCAGCAGGTTAACCACAGAAAACAATGCAGCGTTTTTCCGATTGGGTTTGAAATGAAGTTCTAAACTAGTCCTACGCTAGTCTCTGTGTCGTATAGCAGTGGTTCAGACCTACGTCTCACTACTTCTAGCATGGAACTGATTGGTTTCAGTAGCATCCATCCGAGCCAATATGATCAGATTCGCCATACACTTTTTCCAAACTCCCGCTTTCTATTTGCCTCGAATATTTTATCTCAACATTTTCCCAGCGAACAGACCCGATTTTCGTTAACCCCAAGCAAGGTGCTTTCTATGAAATAAATTAGAAAAATGACCACATTCAAATTCAGACTGTCTGTGTGACAGTGTGGCACTTAAGTATATCAAGTCTTTTAACGTCATTCATTAGTGGTGAAAACCATTTACAGCTCTTGAGCCTTACCGATTCATGAAGTCCAATTTGATCTCGATGGTCATGTGGTTGGGATTTTGGACTCGAAGATGCTTCTTTTCAGAACGCCAGGCCTTCACCATGTAAGGGTACTTTTCCTCCCATGTCAGTTGCTTCCAGATGTAGGAACCCAGCATTATAAGCTTCGTAGGATATTGGATTTGTTTAGTGATACAGTAATGAGGAATCAACGATTGGCTATATACATAATATATGCAAAACAACTTAAATCAATGAAGCACGAGGAGAATTTGAATTTTCACTGATTTAGTTGAAATCAATGAAACCAAGTATGCAACAAACAGGTCTCTGGTTCTGCCTATTCAACAGATTCTGTTGAAATTTTCAGGTTTGCAAAATTTTAACGTTTATAGTTCCGGCATATAACCTATGTTTTTCGATTTGCGACTCGTAAAAAGAAAGACCCTTTAAAAAAGCGAGTCTCTCGAAAGCCTTCATCATCTCGATCCCTGCCGTGTTTTTTCCGTCCCTACCGTGATCAGCCTAACATAATAAATCGTTCATCCTCTCACGATATAGCTTCAAATTTCATTCCAAGACCTACAACATACTCCGTCACACCCTTTATACAGCGCGCTACGTGTATTGATGTTATCCAGTGGGTAAATAACCAGTAAGTTGATGTACTGTACTTACTTCTTTTCTTGGCAGGGTAGGAAAACGTTCCTTGAGGTCTTCGAGAAGATTGAAAAAACTGCTTGTCGTCGGCATAGCGTTCTATCGCGCTCGTAGCTGGCACTGAAAATCTTCAAGTGTAAAACTATCAGTGTGAAACGAATCAAGGGTGGGTATACCACAAAAATTTTGATGGAAGTTGAATAAATATGTTTCTGATAGCAGTTTCGATAATTTAGTTCAGTGGGACTTGAATAAATATTAATTTATAGTTAATTTACATCACGGTTGTTCGGACGATAACATCATAACTAGAGGGGTTCCGTCGAATCACATAGGTACTTAAAAGCACGTACTGGACGGTTCAACCCAAATAAAGCTGACATTTTTTAACGCAAATTACCCGGCTTTAAATTTAATTTTTTTCAGATTTGATTTTTTTAAATTCACATTTTACTGTCTTCAGTTCGATAGTACGCTCCTTTACCGCCTATAAATCAATCTTGAACTGAAGATTTTGAAACGGTAAAATACCTAATGTATTTTATGATTGTGTTCGTTAAGTACCTTCAATGAGGGGAAAAATAAAACTGCCGTAGATACACAATAAGAATTTTTTTTATCGATTTTCGAGTCGGTTAAGCCGGACGTAATCGGGTTTTCGGATAATCGGGTCTTCAGTGTGGCTTTGGGGTGTTACAGAAGGACTTCAAGTATAATAGGCATCATGCAAAATAATAAAAATTATAAATTTGATAGAATATCTGGTTTTAAACAAATTGCTCTATTAACTGTACTGAAGGCTTCCTGAAAGGCTTGACAATATTTTTAACGAAAAAATCTAAAATTGTTGAGTGCTATACCCATCTGTCTGAAATCATCATTGAAAAAACTCAAATGTGGTAAAATCTGGAACATTTCCATTAAACGGGTTTGGTTGGTGAAGTACCCAATGCAGGCTTTGTTCCTGCGGGCTGAAGGTCTCAGATTAGGTTTACAGGAGAGGATGGATAAAACTGTGCAATAATCTGCTGTTTCTCGTATTGACGAGTGTTGCTCGGTGATCTTTCGCGTGGTTCTCAGATTCTGCTGTTGCCAAGGATGATGCTAACCCAAAACTCATCTGTAACTGTCGTTTTCAAAATTTAATTAGAATAAGTACAGAAGTTATCCGGTAATCCACTGAAGAGGCCCCTTTGTGCACAGGTGCCCACTCAATCATTCGCCTGACAATATCTCGAGGCGAAATCAGGATGTTCCCTTCAGAGTGTTGTTGAGATGCCCTTAGTGTGTTGCTCACAGAAATGGAGAGCGATGACTCCATGATGAACAGCTCCCTCGAGCACCTCTTTCATCCCTTTGTGATTCCTCCTTCACAGCCTCCTTAGCCGCTCGAATTATCCCCGCAAGTGGCTTTTATGCTCATACTTGTATGCAAATTTCTCTCTGGATGTATTTATAGGGAGGCTTCTACACGTTCTATTTTCTCGTCTTTTGTCTCATTTCCTCCCGTATCGTCTCTTCATCTCCCACTCATTTCATATTTTACCCCTTTTCCTCATCGCCAGCTCGGCCGTATTATCTTCACAAAATACCAATTGCTTTTCATAGAGCTCATTGTAATCTAATCTAGGGAAATTTCATGCTCAAAGCCCCTCATCTCGTCTCCATGTAAAACGATAGACGCCACTTCATTTCATTATTGGCGATACCGGGAGGTTGACTCGGGCAATCTCCTTTGAGGATTAGTGTGGAATAATCTCCTTATTCCATGAGATTAGGTGCTGAAATTTGGTTTATCCACTCACCTTTGACCCAATGTGATGCATATGAAATTCTACCGCTCGAATATCCATCAAACTCCCTAAGATTGGAAGAACATTTATATCCATTCTACCACTTATGGCCATTTGAATTTCCACTTTTGAGCTTTCCAATAAAGTGCTGGTATAATTATGTACTTATTACATTACATTATCCCTGTACCCATTACGCAAAACACCCTGTTCCCCTGTTCTCTTTACTCTTGTAATGTTTGTTGTTGATACATGAACGAAAAGGAATCTCATACTTATGCCATGTATCCCCATCACACAAAAATTTAAAGATGTTATTTGTGTACTGGATTTACTTAGCTACTCGCCATTGCCAAAATTCTCTACTTCCGCCGATCAACTGATCTTGGTGATGTATGTGAACCAAAAGGGCTCATTAGAATGGTGAGCTACTTCTAATCTTGAGGTCTTGGGTTCGAATCCATCTTCGTCCAACTATTTTATTTTCGAGATGCAAGTGGCAATAGTTATCCAGACCATTGATCGGTACAAAAAGGGTCCCATGATCGATACAAGGGGATTGGGTCTCTGAAAATCAATTGTAACGATCATGTGAATTATTTCTACAAATGAAATATTTTGATTTGATTTGGATTGGGTCTCTGAAAATAATATATAGGTGTAGGGGTACGCTTGCACCCGCCTTGTTTTGCCCATACAGCTGTTTCAAGTCTTAACCGAGATGGGGTTCCGAGCTGAAAATTGACTCTTGATTTCAAGGGCACCTAATCCGATGTTTAGCTCGTCAAATTACGACCCGTGTATTTATAATATTTCCTCTGTCTTCTATGTTCATGCGACCTTAAGGGAAATTAAGAAATTCCTACCTCTCTTCCATCCAGAACACGATGGTCGTCTGGACGACAATGGTCGTCCAGAGCCTGAATCGTTCATTCAGAACTCAGGAAGTAGAATGTCACATTGGAGCCACGGTGTACTTAATCTCTCGCTTTCCAGGGAGCAAGGTACAGCGTATTTTATCATCTGTGAAGAGCGGATGTAACATAGCATATCCACGGCTAAGCGGTCATGTAAAAGGAATAACAGCCGACCAAGGGGTTCCGAGCTCAGAGAAGTGCGACCTTCCGTCCCGCAGAAACTAAATGCAAACGATCTATGGAGTACGTTACATCCCTCGCGACGTCCCTTATAGTCCCTTATAATTTCGAGTGTCCGATGACATATAGGACGTCACTCGGCTGTAAATCGACCGTCCACCTCCAAACCGGCAAGCTCCCCCCATCGCAGACCTTCCGTTTAGTTCCGCTACGTTTTAAGTTTTTCGATTGTCGTGCAGAGAGGAACCTGAAGCGAACAGAGCATCGATAGATGGATTGAATGAACCTGAGTATATATTCATCATATGTTGGTTGAGCAGTAGCAGATACAGATTGGTGGAAGTGGTTAAAAAAGCGTCAACAACCTGCAACACTCACAACTGAATCTTCCAAACGAAGAGATATTGATAACATGCGGTTCATTCGAATACAGCTATTCACAACAACTGATTTATTGCGCACTGTCATTGCTTTTCCATCTTTTTGAATAATTTCGAGTGCCATCTACCTCTGCTCCTGTATCTTTTTGTTTCAGCATTTGTAGATATACTAGTTTGTAATATTATTGTAGTATTTATAGTATGTACATACACAGTAGGTATGCATATACTTAAGTGTGTACTTCAGTAGCTCAGTTGTGGCATTTAAAATTCACCCCCTCCCCCCTCCCGTAGAAAAATCATACCTTTTAGCGAATTTTCAAAGAAAATGAAGCTATTGCAATGGGTTCACAATTTTCAGAACATGAATTTTTGAAATCTTTATAGGAAAATCCGTTTCAGAGCATCCTGAATTTATCCCTAGAATTTCGGGACTATTTATAAGTCACCTCATCGATGTGCCTTCAGTTATTGTTTGTTACTGACGATGGTGTGATCACCAGAACCGGTATATAGCAGTGTATTTTTTGCGTTTTTCGTGTATTAGTGGAAACGGACAACTTTTCAGCAAATCCGTTTTTCTTTGGAATGGGTTTCCACGATTTCTTTGCGAGTGATTTAGTTCGTTTTTATTCCTAGATTTAACAAAAATTTATATGTCTACATGTATTTATACGCATGTTTATGTATCACTCCAGACGATGTCCTTGGGTACATGTTAGAAATGCCAAATTTCGCCAAAACGTTCGTATTGCCGAACAGAAGGATGAGTTCGACGATGAGCAATTTTCAAAAATTGCAAGGGCGTCAAATTTGAGTTTTTAGGGGTCAAAAATCGGTAAAAAAACGGCTAAAATCGCGAACAATTGATATGAAATCACTGAAAGCGGTATGGAGGGGTGAGTAAAGGCGGAAAACCCCGTTTCAGTTGTTTTTAATACAGAATAGGGGTCAAATTTGGATTTTTGGTGGTCAAAAGTTTTAATTTAGGACTAAAATCGATATTAATTCACCTTATATGTACTTACCTCTATAACTAGGACTCTGTCAGCAAATCAATCAGTTCGTGACCCAGTGCTGCAGTATCCTTAACAAGGCAAGTGAACCAGACCAGAAGATGGTATATGGAAGGGTGTTGATGGATAAGGGCTCCAAATCGCTATAATAAATTAGTTTGCAGATACCATAGGAAAACGTTGTAGTAGCCGAAAGAATAATGTTCCAGCCATACAGCATGGCTGTAACAGCGAATTTTTAAAAAGATTCATCTTTTTACTCAATAGCACGAATATTTCTTTGCAAATTCGCCATACAGCATGGCTGTAACATTATTCTTTCGGCTACTACAACGTTTTCCTATGGTATCTGCTAACTAATTTATTATAGTGATTTGGAGCCCTTATCCATCAACACCCTTCCATGTACCATGTTCTGGTCTGGTTCACTTGCCTTGTTAAGGATACTGCAGCACTGGGTCACGAACTGATTGATTTGCTAACAGAGTCCTAGTTATAGAGGTAAGTACATATACGCATGGGAGATCAAGAAGAAGAACAAAGGGACTGGCTTGTAGTTCGACTTGTCTGCGCAATGCCTGAAGATTCGATGTATGTGTACGAGTGTAATGTTGAGTTATAATACCTACGTATGATTAGGTAGGCATCATTCGGGACTCGACTTCATCGAGGTTCGTCTTTATCTGCTGAAAGTAGGCACTGAAAATTCATCTTTGTAGAAACAGCAAAATTGACTGGGGGATCTCTGTGTAATTTCTAGGTAAGTTGAGTGACGGTTTCACTCGGGATAGCCGGCGTATGGTGTTAATGAGCGAAACGTGGTGGGGGGGGGGTTCGCTGGCTCTGCAGAGGACTCCAACTTCTAAACAGAAAAAGGGAGCGTGCAGCAGATGCCATGTTAGTTCAACGTAGAAGGGAGAGGTGCCTGTCGAATGTCTCAAACCATTGCTCAAATCAGCTGCGGTGTTTTCTTCGGCGACAGTTTACTATGAAACCAACGCGTCCAATCAATTGAGTTATAAGTACTTGATTGCAGTGAAAGACGATCTAGTAAATCTTTTACGAGTTCAGCATTATGCGTTTCCAAAGGGATCAATGTACAGTTCATGGATAAATAAATGTACTTATATCCAAGTCTATAATTTTATGAACTTCAAGATGCCTCATGCCTCATGAGGAATCAACTCTGATCAAAAGCGATGTTGATCTGTGTCTTCTATTCACGGTGAAATAGGAATAACTACTTTCATGCATTCCTTCCTTTCCTCTTATTGATGTCTCTTGAAGTGTATACTCCACTCAGATATTCCTCATATCGATTTAGTACAATTTGTTCTATTTATTCGCCCATCGTCCATTTTTAATTAACATTTTAACGTGGATTGTATGTTTCTCTCCTGGGAGTCAGACCGATTTTTTTGCGACGCCACTCATTATGTTTGTGTTAGTCATATTTTCCCACGAAAATCGTTAACCACTCGTTGGAAAGCCCTCAGTTTATCGTAAAATCTCATTTTGCCAAAATCTAGCCCCAAAACATATCCATGGTTCAATGATTTTTTTTAAAACATACAAATCAATTTTTAGAATTTGATTTGAATGCTGTGCCTAGATCAAAATTAAAACATACAAAATGAAGTTATTCGGAGGTCCGTCTAATTATAAGCATTATTTTGCTCCTGGAAAAATCTGTAGAGATTTAACTTATTTATAAAATTAGGATTTCGGATCTGAGGAAGATCCGAAGATTTTAGATTTTAGATTTTTTCAATTCATCCTTGAGAACCTTTGCTCAAGATGGTGACAGACTACTGACAAACCTTATACATTAACTTGAGAACAGCAACAATTTTCCATTCACCTTATATTTGTTTTGTGTATTGATATGATTCCCTTTTGTTCTTCACATTTTTTTACCTCAACTTTATTATTTGCGTATCACTTCATACACTTTTGTAATTGGATTTATCCGTAATAAAGCTTTATTATAACCTATTATTATTATTATTATTGTTATTATAAATCCTCGCAAAAGTCTCATTGAACACCTCGAAGGTAATGACAAATTCGAAGAAATTGATTGGACCCGATGATGCTTGTCAATCTAGATCCCACCCTTCAAAGCTTGGATGTGATCCTCCCTTCCCAATCTACATACGCCCCACAGGTTGGGAACACTACCACGAGTGTTTCTGGTCTGACTCATCCCAAGTTGAAACACCCGTGATTTATTTCCCAGGTTTAATTCAAATCTTTCCATCTAGATAGGGGACGGTGCAATCAAGCTTGGTCCCCTTCCATTCCTATATTCCCCACTCTGGGTTAGGTTTTTGAAATTACAATGTTCCCAGAAGACGGACAGGCCTGAGTTATTAGTCGAGTATCATGTAGTTTCGACGTGAGCTCACACGTACATGTACAGACCTTACTTAGCTCGTGTATCCTGGGCTGATCAGTGTGCAGATCAAGTAATCAGACCTCCCTGAAGGGACTGATTGTCTCCTCCGTTGACGGTTGCCCTGAGCTTTGACCAGCTCGCGATGACTGGGGCTTGAGATGTTCCGACAGGGTATTGCTGCTTGATCAGTAGTGAGCGAACTGAACTCAGTCATTCATTTTCAATGAGTTTAATAGTTTATTTATTTATATTTTTACATAGAAATAGGGTTCATAATCCCTCCTCGTTTCTATACATAATAATGACATAAATTTAATGTAACAGGGTGGCGTATTTTTATATAAGATGGGAGAATGGGAAAAAATGAAATGTGGACAGATAGCAAGAAAATGAAAGAAGAAGAAGCAGAAAAAAACGCTGCAAAGTCCTTGTCACATGGGTTTATTATTCTATTGGGCTTACCTACAGAAGTGTTAGCTGTTCATTTATTGTTTCTTTCATGTATGTGCAATAGTTGAAATAGCTATTTCTGAGGGTTTCCACCAATTTTGGCCCCCAGAAACACGAATTACGCTTCTTTTTTCCCCCAAATTATCTTTGATCATTGATAGTGTCATTTAATTGTCTTGATTCACCTGTTGTCACTTTCTAGTTTCATTGTACACATTGGTGGTGATTTCAGAACATTTGCCAGGTTTTTGACTCATAAAAAATTAATTTTGGGAGCCGAACGTTCGTCTCAACCTCAATTCTTCAATCTTTGGTCAAAATCGACTTCATATTCGGTCTTCTCGCCCTAAAAAAACATGGAAAAGATACCTCAAAAGCTCATTTTACTAAAACAAAACAAAAAACCCTATTTTTACACCAGTTTTTCACCCATAACACCCCTGGGTATATTCTGATTGTGCTGCAAGGTTTCGGGATACAGCTAGGGCCCAAATTGAGCCTGGCTGCGAAGAATGAATTTTTTAGACCAAAAGAATTCATGAAGCGGACGGACATTGCATTTTTGGAATCTGCGCACCTAGAAACGTGAAAGAAAAAATTTTGAGGGGGTGGTATAAAAATTGTTTGCTGAGCGAATACATAGCTGTATTATTCACAGAATAATAAACCAAAATGCAATGTCCGTCCGCCGTATCATGCATAACTGCTTCATTTTCGGCCCAAAAATCGTTCTTTCGCACACAGGCTCCATTTGGGCCCTAGTTGTGTCCCCGAACTTTTCAGCCCGATCGGACCAAGGGTGTTATGGGTGAAAAATAGGGTTTTTTGATGTTTTAATAAAATGAGCTTTTGAGGTATCTTTTTCCATGTTTTTTTTAGGGTGAGAAGACCGAAAATGAAGTCGATTTTGACCAAAGAGTGAGGAATTGAGGTTGTAACGAAGGTTCAGCTCCCAAAACTCATTTTGTATGAGTAAAAAATCTGGGGAAATTGTCGGAAATCACTATCAATTTGCATACACTTGAAAAAGGGTCAACAGATGAATCAATACAATTAAACGGCACTATAATTGATCAAAGACAATTCGAGAAAAAGGAGGGTAATTCTTGTTTTTGGGGGCCAAAATTGGTAGAAACCATTATAAATACCTATTTCAATTATCGCATATGAAAGAAACAATAAATGAACAGCCAACATTTCTGAAGTTATGTCCAGTAGAATAATAAACCCATGTGACAAGGACTTTGCAGCGTTTTTGGAATCTACTTACTTTGATACGTAAAAGAAAAAATTTTGAGGGGGTGTTATAAAACTGTTTTGCTGAGCAAATACATAGGAGTATTATTCGCAGAATAATGAACCAAAAGATAGGGAACTACCGATCCTCAGTGTACCTCAGGACAGCTAATCCAAAAGACCTGAGCGAGTCACATCTACGAATAACCAAGGGCAGGGTGTCCCACAACCTCGCACCTGCAACCCTTAGGGAGTTCCGAAAACCACGAGCCGTCGTCCAAGTTTGCCGGAGAGCAAATAATAGCCTATCAGATAGGCCATGTTCAAAAACATTCAACAAGTAAGCCGTTGTGTTGAAGTCCTCGTGGTGTATAATTTTTAAGACAAATTTGAGATAATCCCTAAGAAAGAGAGATTTTGAGTTTCAATCAAAATGTCGGGTTTTGGGTGTAGGTTTTCTGATTCCAGGCTGATTTATGCGAGACAAAATAAATTATGTCTTACATCCTGACAAAATTGATATGATCACAGCCAACAGGTTTTACAGAAACCAGAAGTTTTGTGATTGGGATCATTGTAGTGTACCTACCAACATGAATAGATTTGTGGGGAGAACATACCTATATGGTGATGTCTTATGTTATGATATGTACTGTATCATAAAGACGCAATAATCTACTTTCGTAGATAAAACTGCAGGAACACCCAACGAAAATAAAGAACATGTTTCCAAGTGGAGATATTTTAAATTTAAAGGAATTGCACAATACTCATAATAATAGGTGGGAAAAGAGGAAGAAAAGAAAGAAAGCGATTTATTGGAATTATATATGTTAGCGTCAAAGTATGAAATCCAGGCATTGTGTACAGTGCCTAGGCAATTTATACAGTTCCTCTCTCATACTTTACCTTTCATACTTGCCTTATTTCACTCTTTGCCGGTAATATATAAATATATGTTACAGGCAAACCCCGAAATCCGTCAATACTAGAATTGCCCAGGTAAAACCAGTTCTGCCATTTCGCGTAAAACTAGTTTTGCTTAGGGAATTGTAGTATTGACGGATTTCGGGGTTTGCCTGTAACATAAACGCATAGACATTACATCGATTTTACTAAACCTGATCAGTGTAGCCCATCTGTTCACTGGGCTAGTCTAGATTTAGCAAATACAAGTCACAAAAGATATGGTTTTTTTTTAGTGTTGAGTAAATTACATTTTACCTCAAATAAAATAAAATAAAAATACCATAATTATGGTTTCCATCCTTATTTGCACAGATACAGCTATATTATATTATACATTAGCATTCTAATTTCGTGTTCATGAGCGCATTTCTAATTATCTCTTAAAGAAATAGTATTTCCTATAATTTTTCCTTCCTCTTACGGCCTACATCCTACGAAAATATTCGGTCTTCATTGACTGTGAAGTTCTTAAAAGTTTGGGGGCTCAACATCTTACTGCCGACGGGAAGTCTTATCACCTTTCACCTATTAAGAACAAATTAAAACTGGGAAATCATACACCTTTCACCTGTGCAAGAAATGAAACTGTGGGAAAACAAATGAACATTTTTTTGATAGCCTGATTGAACAGTATTGGAGGAAAAAAAAAATCACCTCGTTATCGACTGGTTGAAATTGTCGGCCACGAAGCAAAAGTAAATGTTAAATTAATTTCTTATCGGATGAACAAATGTCGGTACCTAATGGTTTAATTGCATAAACCTACCTGAATGGGAACTAAGAGCACGCACAAAAATAAAAACAATAAAGAGCCAACGTCGTCCTGTCCATCGTGAAATAAAATAATACATTCTTTTACACTGTGTAATTAATCAACCCAATAAAACAAAAATGTTACCACTCCACAATTTATTAGGAACTATTTGATTATTAAAAAACAAGGTTTTTTTTGGTTTTGAAGCATTGGCTACCAAGAACTGAATAATATCGATTTATTTAGTTTCTTTACATGGGGTTCGAATACTCAATCAACTAATTATAAACATATTATAGTTTTATCCGGTATGTAATTCAATATCGCCGTTGGTTATACCGCTAAAATTCATCACATTGGGCCTAAATATGAAGAGGAAAACGACTCGTGAACGATACTCCAGGCACCCTGCAGCGTTTTTGATCCCGCCCAATTATTAAACGTCCCATGAAGTCTCAGCAGCCCTGAACTGGGCTAATGAGGGGTGACATCATCCCGAGAAGCGGACGGAGCAATTAACATCAGGGCCCCTCGTACAGACGAGTCCCCCTCTCTATCCCCTTAGAAACAAGGGATTTGCTAGAATGCCTTCTGTTGCCACTGTTGGTGCCATCACAATACCTCTATGTCAAGCAATCCATTCATAATATATATTATACGACGCTTGGAAATGCTGAAGGTTCTAGATGCCTAAGGCCAAATTTTTCAGCAGGCAGTTTCAAACGTTTAGACTTGAACAGTTACCTATTTACGATTATATTACGATTTGAATGGATAGTAAACATTTTTTAAGAACTATTGGACGTTTTTGAAAGGCACCTGTACCTACTTCATATCCTGGCCTTGGAACATGAATATGTAATCCGCAAAAACATGAATATCCGGAGAAGGGAAGGATGAATCGATGGCTATGCCGACCATACGGACAATGTGACAATAACGAAGCCGTTTTCCCTTCCTCTATTTCAGTAAAACACACCCCCAATCCTCACGATCCCTACGATATCACATTTCAGATCGGGTTTCCCAAGACATACCTGTATACCTATTTATTAAAATCGGACTGTCTACAATCCGGAGGTAATCCCTGCCCGATACGATTTACGTGATCCTGAGATTCCAACCGGAACTGCCCCAGACACATTCATCAAGTTCCACTTGAAGCGGAATTTGTGGTGGGTATTTTACCAAAATGAGACAGACCCAAAATTAGATCCACTCCTTTTCTCCAGCTATGCCCTCACAGTCCCGGTTCAGTTTTTTGAATTCCGGTGGTCACAAATTGCACTCGAGGCGTGTTCCCCAAGATTCATCTAATCCATCTAATTCTAATTCATCTCATGCGGATGATTCGATTAGCCGTGATGTACCTTCCGGTTTATTATGAATATAACAAATGAATTCTATAGACAGAGAAAAATGAGGTTACCCATGTGTCTGAAATATATTATGCTCGCCTTTTCCTCGAATAATTTTTCGCGCTCTTCACTGACTGGGAGGAAATTCCAATTAGTCTGGAAAATAACGTATATTTACTTCCAAAATAACACTGTAAAGTTCCTCCTCCTTGCAACATAGGCGTGTGTCGTGTGTCGCGGGGGGGGGGGGGGGGGTCCTCGAAACATGACTTCAGCTGGTTTTAATTATCTTTTCTACGTTGAACATTCTATCTAAATAGGCTAAAATGAAACCCACCTTGTTACAACGCTTTGGAAGAGCTCAACCTTTATCATTTACTTGAACAAGTATTTATTTATTTATTTTTTAATGGTGGATATGGTGGATTTATTTTTAGTATAGCGAATACATGGATACTCCAAAAGTATCCGTGTATCCACGCGTATCAGCAAGTGGCGTCATCAAATCGTTAGGAATTTTCAGTAAAGTAACTACGAATGTTTAATGAAAAACCAACGTATGCATCTAGTAACTAATCTCAATTTGTATTTTCAAATAAGAATAGAAAGAAAAACAGAGGCACACCTCATTTTTCTCTTTCCAAACCATTTTACTTTCTTGACTCGGAAAGAGCGCCACCGCTTACTGCAGTCATCGACACGCGAATATTAATTAAGCTGGGCAGTCACTGGTGAAGTATCTGATAAAACTTGTACGGTCGACGGGTCAGGAGTGAGTTTGAAGAAATTAACTATAAAAACACGAAGAAAGCAGGGCAACCACTTTGAAACAGCCGTGAAGCAGCATAAAGCCTGGTTACTGGTTGGGGTGGAGGGGAGAGCGCAACTAAGTGCATTCACCCATAAAACGAGCTAGAAATAGGGACGGGCGTATGGGGTATTGCTCCTATGTATATCCTAAATATAGCTTCGTGACAGGGAGAGATGGGCGGGAGAGGGGGAAAGGATGCTCTTGCTTGCCCCTTGTGATCCGATAAGAGTGACAGTGACCTGAATGGCATCATGAACCCGGAAAACGTCTGCCGATTTTTCCAGTACTCAGCTTTGCATACAGGGCTTCCTGATAATAATGTAAACCCCCTACCCTCCCATCCACCACCAAATCCCTCGAAAATTTAATTTAATAAAAATGTTCAAATGCAGTTCCTTGATTTTTGGCGTACGTTATTCCAAATAATTGTAGGATATGATTGTCTCAGCTCATTTTAGCGTCCCATATTGTCAACCCCTAACAACTTTTTATCTCGCTCAGATGATTTCCAACATTAGAAACTAATTTCACCACGCGTTTTTCCGTGGAAAAAAATAAATCGATATCATGTTCGCCACTTCAGGGTTCTGAGGTGGCTTTTCTTAGGCAACCACCAATATTGCTCACATGATATGCACTGCACGCGAATCACAAATAGACTAAAGGAACATTTTCCATGAAATTCTGCATAGAATCTACGGTGAAAAGCTTAGGCGATTTGAAACGTACTGTGATCTGTTTTGTTAGGTGTACGTTCTTAGCACTACACCCTGTATTGTGGTAATATTACATATGTGAGTTAAATGCATAATATTTTTGATTCACTAACCAAATAATCTCATGATCCGGGTTTGACATGTATAAAACTTGAGTAATACAACGGTTACAGTGCGGGATCAGTCATAATTAGACCACATTGAAGATTAGAAAACATGTAGGTCCCATGGACAGCCTTAGGGCTTAATATTTATTAATGATGAGGAAGGGCAAAAAGTACTCGTAAATTCATTAACATGTTACAATAATTGAGGAAATATTGTTATAGCTCCAACTTAAAATACAAGTAGGATCATTACACTGTTCATCTGTGTGTGAGTAGATATTATAGCGTAGACTATTTTTCAAAATCTTATTAGACAGGTGTAATTATTTTCTGGAAAATAACACAAACAATGTCCACCTCCAATCATCGTTGTTACCTCACATTCGAACGCGAGATTTTCAAGATTACTAGGTCTCCCAAGGCAAGTGAGCTCTAATATTGACTTTATAAAAACTCATGAAAGATGATTTTAGGTGGCTTGAGGTCGTTTTAACCATAAATTTAATTTTAGTAAACACATGATCAAATTAGTCAAAGTATATTTTTCTTGTTCAGTCGCTTTCCTATTTTCTTAAAAATGAATCATTTACGTAGATACATCAAAGTGTACCTAGTTAGGTGACTATTTTGTATTGATAAACTGTGATGTGTGTTCATTTATTAGTCTAGGCAAAATTTGACTCAGTAGGTACCAATAGTTTTTGTTTTAGAAATTTACTGTGATTTTGTAAGTGCCTCTATTTTGAGCTTAATTAGTAATGTTTGTTACAACTGCCTAATTTTTCTTTACCGGTTACCTTCAGCTATCTTGTCAAATATGTGAAAAATTACGTTTCTAAATCATCAATAATCAAGCTAATTTAGTTGAAAATGGTAAATCGTAAATTGAATTTTAGTAAATTCTGATGATCCAATTGGTAAACAATATATGATCCAAATTAGTTTAAAATGGTAAATATATGTTGATAGCAAATTGTGAAGTACCTATTATGGGTTCGCCTAGCACTACGACCATCGCCAATAACTGTTGCCTTGGAAGTCTCAACTGAAAATAATTTAGATCACCTTTACGAAGCAGAAAAATAGTTGTTCTCCAAAAGAGAAATTCCGCCTCACGTTTCGCTTTCCAGACTTTTCTGAACGAATTTGGTTCCTTTTCAGTTTTTTCTTCTATCTTATGGTCCCATAGATATCTGTTACATCAAATGCGGAGAGTAACTACCGTCTGCGGTTGCGCAAAAATGAAGCCCCTGCCGCTGTCATGACTGCATGAGCGGAAATTTGTGGAAACTTGTGGGTTCTTAGGGGTTACTTGATAAGGTTTCTACTCCGAAGGTCCCATAATGATTTGGACTGTTAATTGCCTCATTGCACGCGCGATTTTCTACCATAGCTTTTGCAGCCATTCATAAATCATCGTAATTTTAACGAGGAAGCTTTGTACAACTCCCTTCAAACATTTTCTGGAATTATAACTAAACGGCTAAAATAGTATTCTCGAGAAATCCGAAGCAAGCGAATATTTTAGCAAATTTTCGGAGAAAGTTTAAGCTAATGGGATGGGTCAAAAATGTCCAGTAGCACGTCACATGACATTTTAAGAAATGTTCCGATAAAATATCCGTTTCTCTGGATTTATCACTCGATTTTAACCAATGCAGTAATGTATTATGTATGTTAATACTACCAAAGCTATACAACAAAAGGACTTATTCCCGATCCTATCAACTCAAGCTTTGGAAAGTCCGTCGTTGTAATGAAGGTAGTACATTTTTGTATTACATAAATAACTACAAATCCTATCTCACTTCAAAAAAGGTCTGTATCAGTTCTAGGAATATTTAGAATTTTTCCCTTGAATATTGAATAAGGGAGGATAAATTGGATGTGGTTACGTATTAATTATATATAAAGCTTTCAGCAAGCGTTAATGGATTTGGTTCCTCATTACTCGAGATTACGTAGAAAGCACTCGACTGACTTTCGTAGAAACAGCTTGGGGAAACTTTCCACGGAAAAAGCCCTTTTTAATGCTTTTCTATTAGACCTTTACATCAGATCAACAAATTAATTCTCGGTGTTTCTAAAAATTGATTGCCTTTGGTCTTCATTAGAATTAGGCCGAATAAAAAATTTGGGGGGGGGGGGGGGACAGATTTTTTTTTTCCCCCTAGAACCAAAAGCCACTTGAGTAGAACAGTTTTAGCATTAACGATGGGAAAACGATCATGTTGATTATTGGGAAGAAATTATTGTATTGCATTTAATTCTTTCGTATCACAAATTAATAACAAAGGTTTCGGATGTAACTGTTGGTTATTGATATATATTGCTGATGCAGACGTTAATTATTAATTATGTTTAAGGATTATGACACGATTGAAATGCATCCTCATTTATTAGGCAAATTAGGTAGATACCTAATTAGTTTCGAAAGGAATGAGTTGGGTTTGTTTGAATAGTTTTATTGTACGTACCTTGAAAGTGTAATGATAAAGTTAAATGTGTTCTCCGAATATTATGGGCTCTCTTGCATTGAACTGACTACTGTGATGATAACACTGTTTTTGGTGGTAATTTTGGAATAACGGTTTTTGGAAAATACAATAACTACAAAGGTTACTATTTCATGGTGAAGAGTGTGTAACTTGAGAGGGGACGAGAGATGCGCCCTGGGTTCTATAATTAAAACAAGCCTGTATAAGGCAAGAAGATGGCACAGCGCGGTCCCAGCTCCTCCGGTGGGGGATTTTTCAGTCTAATTGTAGCAAACGGTAACCCGATCCTACGGTCCGCGGCTTCTGTCTAAGGACCGTAACGCCACAATTACCGGTAATAGACTTAGATGCGAGGAGGAAAGCACGAAAGGAAAATAACGGAAGGTCAAAGAAATATGGGAAAAGAACGAAAAAAGAACTGCTGTCTCAGAGAAAGAATAGGGAGAAGAAAACTTTGGGGGAAAAGTTTTTGGGGATGACGCGATGGGGGTTTACCGTAAAACCCAGAATTAATCGGTCCACTTATCACTTACACTGACACATTTATGAGAGGATGAGAAAGCAGCTTTGATCGGAAAAAAGACAATAAATTTGAACACACTTGCGGATTTACACTTTTTGAAGAGGCGGTATTGCGAGGCTGGAGAGTTTCGGGCGAACGGGCTCCTGAAGCTCCATACTTCTTTACATTCCATATCTTTCAACATATCAGTATGGGAAGTACAGAAGCATGGAACCTACAGACAAGCCCTGGTGATGCAGAGATGGGATGGTGCCCGCCGAGAGCTGATCCTGATACTGAAGATCGACGCCTGCCACAGCCCGGGGTCTAAAAACAGCACCAACCCCCTGGTGGTGGATTCCCCACATCTGGCCACATCTTCCCTCTCTTTCTACGGTTCGTCGTCTTATGGTTTTTTTCTTTTCTTTTTTTCCGTTTTGTTTTTAAAATAAGACAGTGGTGGGGGGAGGACGGCGTCCAAATTTGTCCTCCGGGGTGGGTTGGTGGACCCAGAAATACCACTTTTCCTCCTTCCATCAACCACCGCCTGAGTCGTTGGGCCTCTCCCTTGGATCAGCTACTTTTAGGGTGAGGGAGACCTCCCCATGTCTTCCGACCGTCTGTAAAAGATGAATTTCCAATGAGTACAGAGGAATCCACTGCTGACGAAATGATAATATTCACTGTCGATGGGTAATGACCATAAATTAGGGCAGTACTGATTACCACCTGTCTGAAGATTGAATAATATGATTCATGCTAGATTCATGCGGATAAATTTTATTTTTGGTGGTTGAGTGTCACCGTGGTATAAGTCTTATGCGTACCTAGTACTGGGAATACCCGAAAATCAACTATGCTATCATATTACCATGCTTTCCGGACGAATCCGTCGTCACTAGCTGGTTGAGTACAACTGGAGGCGAGTGCTTTCGATGTAAGGTCATCATCGAAAGGTGTGGTAATTTCCGGAGGAATCTCCAGAAGGTGGGGTAATGTCACTTCTTCTTACGCTAGCAGAAATAACCATTCAGATTTAACTATGCTATCAAGTTGTTCAACCGCTGTGTTCCACACTATTGGCGAAGACGATAATGCTTCAACTAGTCGCCGAAAACAACTACATATCAGAAAACCCTCGAATATTTATTGACTTTCACACCTCCTGTGGTTTTCACCCCTCATTGCACGCCACCGCTATGTACTTGTTGGTGACATACATATCAGATATTACAGCACTGTCTTACTAAGGAAAAACGTCCCACTTTCTGCACTTTTTGAGGGGCCATGGTGTTTCGTTTTGAAGGTATGCTTACGATCCAAATTTCACCCTCACTTCCACTCCCCCTAAATTCGAAGATGGAGCAGACATTCTCACTTAACCTCGTTCTCCTTAAAACGTGGAAAACAACATAGTGGTAGGACGTGCTTCCTTACGACGACGGACTTCTTATTGTAGGCGTCTTGAAGGCTAAAATGAATGGGGTAGGAGGCAAATGCAGAGAAGATCCCTTCAGTAAATTAATTCATTTGATATTTACCAGTGGGAGTAACGAAAGGGGTTTACGGGTGTGGTACGGTGGTAAGGGGTTTAGTTGTGAAAGTTCGTGCGAAGGCATATTTATGTGAGTGTGGTACGTATATTTGTGTATATCAAAATATTTACATGCTAATTTATGCGCAAAATACTTCATGTATTGACTCAGATGGAGTAATCTGGTAAGGTTATTCTCTGTTTACGAGAATAATAAATACCAATACTTCCTATATCGGAAAATCAACAGTCGGAATCACGTTTTGACCATGATTCATGAGCAACACCCAGAATCCAACCAATTGAATTGTAGCTTGATCCTACTTCCACAATACGAAAATCCACAATAATAATTATTTAAAAAAAAACCTAAATCTTGGTCTCGGGGCGTTGGTCGTAATTCTCGACGTTCACCCTACGAGTCGTCATCATTATGTCCCCTCCGGTCCTTGAATAATTGAAACATATGATACGACATGAAAGGTAAATACAGCGCGACCTTTTCGGCCTCTTTAATTAAAACCAGCTCGGCGCAAATGAGCTCGGCTCACGCTTTCCTCTTCTCCATCCGTGGCCGACTGTCCTCGAACACCTTCAGACATTTAAAACACTCCCATAGAACACCCTTCAAGAACACCCGTATTTTTCTTCTTTCAAAACACTTCGTCCCTTCAAATTTCTGATTTCACCTTTCGCGACCTCTCGCCCTTTTGAACTTGGAACCTCGTGTCGGGTTTGTTGTGTCTTTGTAGAATTTCCATTAGGTGCATTAATATTTAATATTTTTCGATCCTCAGTCCTCTTCGTTGAAAATACGTTATTGCCTGAGTCCAACGTTTTAGTACTTACATGAATATTTGAAAGAGTTTTCGATTCTTTTCCGTTTCAGAGTGCGCTGCACCCATCCCTAGATTTTAATAAAAAATTGTATATGTTACATAAATTGTAATGTGTGCGACTTTGTGTTATTCAGACAATTAAAGACCTTGGTTACCTACAATTTTGAAAGAAAAATAAAGGAAACAAAATCGAAATTTCGACGAGCATTTCGAAAACGTTTGTATTAACTGCAAACGGAATGATGAGTTCGGTGAGAGGTAGTTTTCAACAATAAAAGTGAGTCGAACTTGAGTTACGCTGCATGACTGGAACGTTTCCCTCTGCTGCTTTTTGCAATACCACATTCAGTACTCCAACCCTTTTGATTCCTAGCTTTTTGTACGCGGGAACTAAGGTCCTTAACTTTGAAAAAACTATGATGTTTGGCCTCTTCAGGCCGTATTTAAGAACAATCATTCGAGACTTGTTAGTGATCGGTAACTTTTCGATAGTCCCTTCTAATGATTGCTGCCTTTGACCTGAACATTCTCGTTTTAGAAGGCTGTCAGGTAAGGGGTGGGTTAAAATACTCTTAACATTGTGACGTCATAATAGTGACGTATTGCCTTTCAGCTAATGGGCTGTTTTTGGCACATTGATTTCTTTACCTATACATTTTTATCAGTCATCTTCGATTTTAATTTGAAACTTACTCAAATGAAACCTTTCGGTTTAAATTTAAACAGATTAATTTGAAAGGCCAAATACATGGGTACTTGCTTAATAACTTACATGTGTATAGGGGTCGATTAGTTTCAGACTTCTTCTTGGCACGTCCGTTAACCCGGTACTCCGGGGGTTCGTTTGTTATCATCGGTGCAAAATGGAAGAGAGGAAAAAAAATTAGGCATCCAAGCAGAGTTACGAGTAAACTTTACATGAGGATATAGTTCTAGGCTGGCTATATCTATATTAAAATTAAGGCAACTGGGATCTAAAGCTATCCTCACACAACAGCTCTCCTTATCTTGAATGCTCATAAAATACAAAAGTTTAAATACCAAATTTTTGCCTTCGGCTAAAGGTAAATGTGAGGAACCTTTTTCAACATACGGCCCATCATCTTCAGAATCTGATATGGTATCCTTTTGCTAGACGAATTGCCTAAATATAAATACGCCCTTCAAAATCCAAGAATGAGTTCTGAGAATAATCATACCTACTACCATAATCATCCTGCCGTGAGGAGTTTCGAAGAGGGAAGAACACCGATCTAGAATACTGGTGTATGTACACCGAAATAAAAAATCATTAAGCACAGCAAAAACTAAAAACTAAAAAATTCCATTAATACACGAAAATACACAGTTATACCGCTTTCGTTGATCAAACCATCGTTGTAACAAACAATAACAGAAAAAACACTCGATTCGGAGATCTATTGAGTCACTAACTTCTTAAGAAAGGGCTCGAATACAACGCGATTTTTATTCAACGCTTTCATCTTTCATCTGCAAAAAAATTTCCCTGTATACTTCAACGTCAAAATTCAAACAACTTGGGAAAGAGTTTGTGATCCAGTATGAGTTCTACTCTATTCACTAAATTTTTGGTTTGTTAAAGGCCCCATAAGTGGTGATGACAATAAAGATATAAATGATTATTAATGGATTTGATAAGGGAAGAAGAGGGGCAGTGATTTGTTATTCAATTTCATTCATATCAATCGCACAGGCCTGCAGTGGGGGATCAGTTTGTTGTGCCCCTGAGTCGCGGTGTGATTTACTGGTTATGTTTATTAGTCGGGAGTGAGTAATGATTATTCATTGTCAATAATGTCAGTAATAGAAGGAAAATTATGCCTGTTTCGGTTGTGCGGGGACTCATTTGAACCTGAGCCAACAATTCAAACGCAGCTGGCCAACACCGTACGGATCTCTCTCCCAAAAAGTGACCCCCCCCCCCCCCACCCTTTCAACTTCCCCCCACTTTCGTCTAAAGTAATATTATTTGTGTACCTTCTCATACACAACTAGCGGTGAATGATTCATTCCGACGTTCCCATTATAATACACCAGAGAGAGATAACTATTTGATAAAATCCCGTCTATTCTCGTCTATTTCAGAGTTATGGTATTTTTGTATAGCAAAATCATAATTAGTAAAATTTCTTCGTTAGTAGCTCGACTTTGTTGGTGGAACTCAATTATTATTGGAGGACTAGTTTAAAAATTTTAGTTCCACAATGTTTAAATGTAATAAATATGTGGCTACATTTTTCACAGACTTTATCTGCACTGTTAGGTAATTTTTTAAGTTTAAGCGTCAGTGCTCCTTTGTCAGATGACACTCTACTTAATAACTAATATTACAGTCATGATGTTAAAATTAGGTGATTGATTATGAACACAGGCGTATCACAATAGAAAGTAGCTGGCAAAGGCAGTTATTAAACAAAAAAAACATAGGATGAAGTCACAGTGGACTGACCAGATAACCTAACCCTCAGAAATAATATTATTATTTTGGGCGAGGACTATTGATAACATCCCAAAATCTCCTAATGAGTCGGAAATGTACATTAATCTATTTTGTGATAATAACCTACGACCTGACTATGGGTACTACATCAGTTCAATTCCATCCATATATCCTTAATGCTAACTACCCAGTGCAGTTTCTTTCAAAAGAACGATGTGAGAAACTGTTCAACCTGCTCCTGACTCTGTAAATGAGTTCTTTCAACGCACTTGAATTTTATTTTATATTATAGTTTGGTAATGTTTCTGAAGCTTTACTACAACGTTTCAAGTTGTGATACGTAAATGAAGAATACTACATACGTACCAGTCAAACATAGTTAGTGGGCTTGGTTTTTGGTTTGCTGCCTCTCACTAATTATTGTACCTACCTCACGAGTATCGAGCGCTCTTGAAAAATGTATTTGCTTAGTTCCATTCAATTGGACCATCAAGTTTGAGGTTCGTTCGCAGTACAAATCGCGGCTCTGTTCCGAACTCGAGGAGTTCTGGAAAATGGCCGCCGCAAGTTCTGAACAGGGGTTCCGAATTCCGCAGCACTCCGAACGCTCAGTGAATCTGGAACTCATCCTTACTAGAGCCACCTCTAGAGCGTGGGTCACAGCCAGAGACAAAAAATCTGAACAGAAAAGCACACACATACCACCTTCTCCTCACCACTTCTCGTCACTTTCTTCGAATTTCTGTCACTAGTTAAACTAGTTTTCTTTCAAGACTTATCAGAAGATGGATTTTTTGAACAGCCCGTCTTAGAGAGAGGTAAGCACTTTTATGTTGAACTGTTTTGCTTTCCTGAAGTGTCGGCTACAAAATATAAACCACTGTGCATTTACAAGACAAAACATTTCTCAGTGAACGTGTTATTGATGAGCTTATCAGGAAAGTGCACATGAGAATAAGTTCAATCGCTCTTAACGTACGAATTGGGCAATTGAGAACTAACTTCCACTAAAATTTAACTTCTTTATGAACCAGGATCATTCGTTTTTGAAGGGGTTTCTTCCATGGCTGCTTCTTCTTAAGCTGCTTTGTTGAGAGTTTCTACTTGTCCTCTTGATTTTCAATACCTAGACCTATTGTGAAGCACAGTGCCTTATAATTTGTCACCAACGTTAAGTAACAAATTATACAACCTATACAAATTACAATGCACTTTGCTGTGTTTCTGAAACGAATTTCTATATATTATTGTAGTCTACAGATTCAGCCTCCCTTGTGAAAATTCGCTCTTAACCGAAGCATGGTCTTAACCTGCTGCATGATCGAGTCTTTAATGTAGTTATCTACTTTTGTTCAGAATTGGAGGAGTTCATTGTTATCCAAGCCGGTGATGAAGAGAGGCACACTTGGTCAAGGGAGAAAAGAAGGGAAGAAAGTTTTAACTAGGGGCTATAAAAATATCAACGACCATAATAAAAAAACGGGAAGGGACAGATGGAAAAATCATGAGTTTTCAGAATATCTGGACCCAGTATTAATGCGCAAGCGAAACATTAATCCTGAACATTGAAGAACGCTCCTGCTACTGAAGCCAGAAGCGAACAACAATGCGCCAATTCCAGCTTTTCACCTGTCACACAGAGGGGAGAGAAATTTCAGCTCCTCCAACCGTGTCAACGTCAACTCTAAAGGAAACCACAGCTACACCATGAAAAGCTACAGCCCGTCCAGCTACGTCCAATTGGATCTTGAACGAGATCGACGAGGAATTCAACGGCGATGAAACGAAACTCCACCTAGGAAAAGAAATAAAGGATGGCGGGTCAGTGTGCTAGAACAGATTCGTTTGGACAAGAAAAAGTACCATGAAGGCATGTTGAGAATTCACCAAGAGTGGTTGGAAGTTGAAAAGCAAAGGTTGGAGGAACTTAAATTGAATGGAGAACCTATTGACTAGAAGCTAGGTAGTTATCTGTGTGTTAGGACGCCGATCAATCCACAAACCTCCAACAGGACAAAACGCACGTAGGTACCTCCAATAATACAAATCGGTCATCGGAACCGGACCGAACGCAAAGCGCACAAAATTTGACGCGAAAAATTGAAAACTGACAACAGACTCAACAGAGAAAGCGACTGCGATTTACGAGATGACAAATTTTACGAGTGATTACGAGATTTAGGAAAGAGAAAGAGAAAAGCGATGTGATTTACGAGATGACAAGTTTTACGAGATGCGAACAAAACTTTATGTGACGTGATTTAGAGATGAACAAAATTTTACGAGATGTGAATAGAATTTACGAGATGACAAATTGAATCGAAGGGATCGAATCGATTGTGAAAAGGAACGATTTTGGGGTGGAAATCAGATTCTGGAAACAGGCCCAAAGTGGGCGTGGTGAACAACATTTTTACTCGACTGAGCACTCGCGGACGGGCCACTTTTCTCAGTTGCCATGGGTACACTAGGTCCCAGGACCTCCCTGCCAGTTTAGGAGTTAGTTTCAGGAGGCTAGGTTTTGATTTCGATTGCAGGACATCGATTACTGTCACTATCCCGTTAACATGCTTGGTCTGTGGAGCTAACATGAAGGAACCACCACGGGTGCTCTACTAGAATATTAAATATCCATAGCCAGATAAATCTGGCGAGTCGCTGTTGAACTTTGTGAAAAATACTAGGTACAGTGTATGGAGGGAAATTCAAATGCCAACTGAACAGTGGTTGGAGTGTTTTTGGGTGCCGGGCCCCTGACTATAGGTACCTAAGAATTTGGTCATAGACCTACCCTAATTTGACCTAGTTTTAAGGGTCTGTTAATCGGACTATCTATATTTATGTAGGTTGTAGATTGTGAATATTGAAAATAATTTGTATGCACATAAAAAAGAAATATTACTTTCGAAAGTAGCTACAGATGGGTACTAGTGAGGATATAATTCACAAATAGACCACTGAATTTGGCCCTATGTATTTTCATGTAAGTGTTGTGTATTTGTTTTGTATATAAGATGTTGGTATATATTATTGTCTTGGCCGATCCTATCGGATTATTTCCAATCCTTCCTACTTCCGATCCTTGCTATAATTAAATGTATTTACTCACTGTGTTACCGTCAATTCACCAACAGTGTTACAGTAACACGAAGTGTAAACATCAAGGCGCCGACTTCAAAAACTAGTTTGGCTTGTAGAAATAGTACATGATGTAAGTTTAGCATGTGGTCAACTCTGGGCATTTCAACTATGAACTCGTTTTTTAGTCCAAATAGGTAATTTATTATGTGCAGCACTCATTGAATTAACAACCAGTTGATGAACCTACGGAGGTGTCATATCATTTTGATACGTCTACTCTCATATGGATTGCCACATTTGCAGCTAGTCTTGACCATGTTCTGTGGCAGTCATACAATTTTTGACCGATGTATTGATTATATTCCTGTAATGTATTCACATTCATCTCTGTTTGTGCGTTAACTCTACATGTAGTTGGTCCCAACAGATCAGATCCCTCACGATAGTGGAAGCTGGTCTCGTGAGAATTCGAGAACAAATAGATAATCCTCCTCCCTCACCTATGTTAATCTAGCTGGGTTATCACATTAATTTCACACCATGACGTGAGCATTTGCAGCTATAGTTACGAGCACAGTATTATTATACTCCGAATAACAGTTATCCACTCCTGCCTTCTGCTAAACCAAGCAAGATAAGTAACTTGAAAAACAACACCTGTTATATTTTATGCATATTGCACGCGGAAATTATCCGGTCAACATTCAAGCAAGTTTCTCCGTCAATTCCCTTGGGTTCCCTTATGATACAGTAGTACTTACATTCCGCTTGATTTAATTAAGATTTGTTGGTTGTTCGATTTTTAGTGCATTAATTGGAAATAATAAATTGGAATCGAGCTGTATGCCTAACTACCACGGAGCTTTCCAATTCAATTCTTACTACCTACTTACTTCTAGGAGTTTCAGTTTTTGTGAATCGTACCTAATCAGTGGCAAATTCTCTGGTCATGCAGGCAAAAAAATCCTTATTTTGTCCTAGTTTTTTTCAGTTTGTATTATTCATGACTATTCAATAGGTTACGTTAATAGGTACATACTCTTGATTTCTTCGCTATAAGTATTGGCATAATTCCTTGTAAAATCATACATAAGAAGGTACCTTCAGAACTGGTGGGAACAAACAAGGAACTGTTAACGACTTATAATAACGTGCCCTGGGCTGGAGCTATCGGCATTACAAGGAACATTGACAAGGAAAGCTGTCCATGATCTGTTTACTTCGGGTAAAATCACTTTAAAATGCCCCAGATCATCAAAAATCGAGAAATATGCCATTTAGTCCAGTCAATCTAGACTTCGGTGAACACAAAAGGTCGGATGTTATTTTATTGGTGTCTTGGCACCCCAATAGTGGGAAACTAAGCGAATCCAACAAAAATTTTATCGGGACAACTTTTGGAGGCCTAAAAACCTCGAAATTTTCGGACTTTTTTCAGTTTTTCGCTTATACCTCGTTAAGGAAGCCTCTCACAGAAAACATTATTCATTCCTAAATTAAAGTGCAATAAATTCTGCGTCGAATGACCCACTGGAAAATCAAAATCGGTTCGGCCGTCCTGGAGCAATCGCTCGTTGAAAAACGGCTATTTTTTCCAACTTCTTCGAAAAATCCATTTCCAGCACTTTGAAGAGCTGTAACTCCAAAACGGTCACTCCAATCGAAAAAAGTTGTAGAACATGGAATTCTGCGTTCAGAAAGCACCACGGTTTTAAAATTGGCCCAATATTGAGGTACATACCGACAATTTTTCATTTTTCCCTCAAAAAAGTCAATTAGGCTAATATCAAGTATTTCAACAGACAACGATTCTACCCTCTTACTTAAGTGTTTAAAACCCTTTCTAGGTTCAACAACCACTGTAAAAATAACTTCATGATAGTGGGAAGGGGTGTTTAGGCCAGAAACCATAAAAAATGTGTTATTTGGTATTAAAATTATTTACATGTTAAAAATTTATGTACAGTCGAGAATTATACTACTATACTACTACTATACTAATACTAGTTTTCCACTTTCGAAAAATCAATAGTGATGAAAATGAATATACAGAAAGGTGTTTAAAAAAACGTTTAAATGGGGGGGGGGGGGGGAGGACGATGGTTTCATCCTCGTCATCAGATTCGAGAAGCTCTAGGAGGTCGTCGTAGTTATTTTCGTCTTCGTCAGGAGTCGTTGGTGGAAAGGGAGAATTATCGCATTCACTGCCAGCGCATTGCTAGCACATGGTTGAACACAGCAGGCCTGCTTTCTGACAAGAACACGCGGAGGTACACCCTCGTTTGCAAGCACATGAGATGCTTCTGAGGAGTGCCTCCGGTGCTACGTCTCTTGTCGTTTGAATGGGTATGAGGCCTTGGGGGCTGTTCTGCCATCCCCACTGCTCAGGGTCGAGCGTGTTCCCATGCCATGCTTGAATTTGATGGTAGGTCCTGTAAAGAGTGGTAGCGAGCAGCATCTCGCGTAGGAGGCAACCGTGCCAAGTCGACCTTCTTGCGGGAGACACACTTCGAAAAAATGACGTACCTCATCTGATCAAGGGTGGAGGATGGGCTCCCGTCCCCATAGCCAGCATAGAGCGCTATAACCTCTTCACCATGATCGTATTGCGTGCCGATTTCCAACTCCCACTGTCATGAAACTGACCGACGCTGTCGTTTGGTAGAGCTTGGAGGGAGCGTGTACTTTGTAGTGGGCGAGGGGGTTTAAATTAAAACTAGCCGCCCATACAGCGTAGTTTCCCCCTCTCCACTCAAGAAAGGTAGGGAGGCAGTGTGACAGCTGCCCCCGAAGACACTTGTTTGATTATTACGCAATGCCTTCAGGAGTTGACGATTCGTATTCGCGAATCGACCGCCCCATCAGCCGCTTGTCAAAAAGATCGGGAAGAGCCCGGATCCAGGATGGACGGGATTCCCATGTACCGTCACACTCCTCCCCTTGAAAACATACTTATTTGAAGAAGAAATATGTGAAGTTAATGTTGACACGGGACTGAAAGTAGTATGGGGTTCTGATTCAGGAATGGTTCATCTGGAAAACTCCAAAGCTAATAGCTTACATCGTAATGGTACTACTGCTAATTATTTACTGGTGCAGAACTTGGCTCCTTATAAATATCGCTTGGCGGACTTGGAAATAAAAAGAAGGAGGAAATTAGTTGTCAGAGGTTCTGGTTCAGGAAAATTAATCTTAACAACCTCTAGGTGACTAACCTCCATCATAAGGTTGAACAACTGGAATTGGCAATAGAGGGGGGGGGGGGGGGAATACAAAGGAAAAAGAGACAAGAAATACAATTGGGTGGCATTGAACGGCAGGTATTGAGCGCCTTAAGAATAGCAGCTCAATTTGATGAAGAGCAGAAAAGGGAAAAATATAGAGCTATAAAAGAAAATTGAATGGCCGAAGTGTATATTCATAAAACAAAGGAATATTAAAAAAGAGGATTCCTTCTGGAAAACTTCAGAGTTCCTTCCGGAGAAGCTCTCAAAAATATAAAGTGGAGGGGGTACCGAGGATAAAATCCAGCTCGTTCCAACTAAACCAACCACCTCTGCTACCAGGGGGTTTAAAACTAGCCGCCCATACAGCGTAGTTTCCCCCTCTCCACTCAAGAAAGGTATGGAGGCAGTGTGACAGCTGCCCCCGGAGACACTGGTTTGATTATTACGCCATGCCTCCAGGAGTTGACGTATTCGTTTTCGCGAATCGACCGCCCCATCATCCGCGTGTCTAAAAGATCGGGAAGAACCCGGTTCCAATATGGACGGGTTCCCATATACCGTCACAACTTGAAATAAGCTGAGAGCAGCATTCAGGCACGGCAATGAGGATTCCAAGGATTCCTTAGGAGAGAGAAAATATCGATTTTAAACTAAGTATTTTGCTCACTACTAAACTTTCAGGCACTTCGAAAATCTAGAATACGAGCTTGCCACTGAGAAGAGTTACTTTCAAAATTTGTCTCGACTCCTCAACAAGAATAAGCACACTCTTATAGTCCGAAAGGTGGAACTTGCTTCTTGCTTGGCGTTCGTTGTTTGTGACGGTGATGGAAATATCGTGGAAAAAGAAAACGTCGAGAAGTATTTCTGTGGTATGGGCCGAAGGATAGGAAGGAGATGTGCCCCTTACTGCCCTTCTAAAGCCCTTGTTTGCTTCACACATACAGCCACAATCCGTTGTTACATTGACACACTAACACACGCCCCTTCTGCACAATCTCCCCCCGGAGTTTTCCCAAATACTGAACTTTATCCTACGTCATTTCTACTCTTTTTTGCCCAGGTCCCTCGTCTCATCTGCCAAAAGTTGTCCGTGAAGCTCTCAAAAACTGTCTCCAAGACCCGACGATTTGTGAGGATCTTCTCTCTATTTATCTGCTTCAAATGCTCTCTCGTTCTTCTTCCTCCTCGTACAACGCGTGTCAAACAAAACGGCCTAGAAAATCAGGAGAAACAAAGTTTGCTGCTGATGTTTCTTAGAAGCTTTTTCTCTTTCCTGTTTACAAATCGGAAGCAGATGATGTGGACTTCTTCATCTGAACTCCTTGCAATAACACTGTTTGATATTACGATAATTACACCTACTTCATGTTCATTTATATCGCATACGAAATCCATTTTATATCTGGACCATTTATTATAATCGTACTAAGGATCTATAGCAAAGTGATGACGTGAGTGTTTAAAATTATCGTTATGTGTCCTTGCACCTTGGGACGCTTGATGTGCGTTAGAGCGCAGCGTGAGTCTACTGAAATGTTGCGGGAAAATTTCAAGCTATCCCTCCTGAATGACGGTAGGTCGTACTTCGTATAAAACGCTCTGTTCACTCCTCACACTATACCTCTCTGAATCATTGATTGTTCCTGGTAGCCATTAGTTGCACCCACCATTTCAAACTGCGTTTAATGGGAAGGGTCATGATTGCTTTCAACGATTTTCTATTTACTTGTAACTTCATTTAAGGTCTTGTCGTCATGAAGGATTTTGTGAAAAGATACCTAGCATACGTACTATAGGACAGAAAGAGGTTTGTCAGTCGGAGTGCATATAGTTCAGTTCAGCGCAATCATCAGATCATCAGATTTCTGTAGACGAAAGATCCCAAATTATATGTGGAAGAAAGAGTGACGATGTTGTGAAGATAATTATCTCCTCACCCTAGGAACAGTCACCTGCCTCATCGTACCTACCATAAATTATGCCAGTGATGTAGCTTGGTACTTTTGAGAGGAAAAACTTGTTCGTCTCCAAAATCAAAATTTCCTTATACGTTTTACCTAGAGCTTTCTGAACAAAGTCTCTCTGATTTTCAGGGATATTGCGGGTTGGGATGATTGGTATGGCCGCTGCTCATGAGCAAATACAAAATCATAGGTACTCAATTTTGCACAAATCACCTGACCGATTTGCTCAAATTCAGTGGGTGTTGGTACAACCCGTAGTTACTGCATGCTCCCCTACGAATTTCATCGCAATCGGATGATTGGTCTCACGAACCTATGGTCCGATTTTGATGAAATTTTCAGAACAGACCCTAGATGGTCACGTTATGCTTCATGCATAAGGTAAACCGCTACAAAGTCTTTGTTACATGGGTTCATTATTCTACTGGACATCTACAGAAATTTTAGATGTTCATTTATTGTTCTTTCGTTTTGAGTAATTGAAACAGCTATTTTTGATGGGTTCCACCAATTTTGACCCCCCAAAAACTCGAATTAGGCTCCTATTTTTGACAAATTGTCTTTCATCATTGATAGTGTCATTTAATTGTCTTTGTTCACCTGTTGATTAGGTACTTCTAATGTTATACAAATTTATGGAGATTTCAGACAATTTCCCAGGTTCTTGACTATAAAAAATGAATTTTGGGAGCTGGAACGTCGTTAGAACCTCAATTTTCCACTCTGGTCAGAATCGACTTCATATTTGATCTCCTCGCCATAAAAACATGGAAAACGATACATCACAAAACCGTGTTGCTAAAACAAAAAACGCTGCAAAGTCCTTGTCACACGGGTTTATTATTCTATTGGACATACCAACATGAAGTTGGCTGTTTATTTATTGTTTCCTTCATTTGAAATAATTGAAATAGCTATTTCCGGTGGTTTCCACCAACTTTGGCCCCAAACATGAATTAGGTATAAGCTTTTTTTTCCAAATTACCTTTGATCATTGGTAGTACCATTTAATCGTCTTGATCCACGTGCTGACACTGTTCTAGTGTTATTCTACAAATTGACGGTGATTTCAGACGATTTCCCAGGTTTTTCACTTATAAAAAATCAATTTTGGGAGCTGAACATTTGGTAGAACTCAATTTTCCACTCTGGTCAAAATCGACTTCATATTCGGTCTTCTCGTCCCCAAAAACATGGAAAACGATATCTCAGAAGCTCATGTTACCAACATGTTGCTAAAACGCAAAAAGTACCTATTTTTACACACATTTTCACTCATAGCACCCCTGGGTATATTCCGATCGGGCTGAAAAGTTTCGGGACACAACTAGGGCCCAAATGGAGCATGTGTGCGAAAGAACAGAATTTTTTAGACCGAAAATGAAGCCTGTACACGTGATACGGCGTACGGACATTGCCTTTTTGGAATCTACGCACCTTGAAACGGAAAAGAAAAAAGTTTGAGGGGGTGTTAAATTTTTTGCTGAGCGAATACATAGGTGTATTATTCACAGAATAATAAACCAACACAAAAAGTACCTATTTTTACATACATTTTCGCTCATAACACCCCTGGGTATATTCCGATCGGGCTGCAAAGTTTCGGGACACAACTAGGGCCCAAATGGAGCATGTGTGCGAAAGATCGAATTTTTTAGACCGAAAATGAAGCTGGTATGCGTGATACGGCGGACGGCGGATGGACATTGCATTTTTGGAATCTATGCACCTTGAAACGGAAAAGAAAAATTTTGAGGGGGTGTTATAAAAAATTTTTGCTGAGCGAATACATAGGTGTATTATTCACATAATAATAAACCAAAAGTACCTATTTTTATGCACATTTTCACTCATAACACCACTGGGTATATTCCGATCGGGCTGAAAAGTTTCGGGAGACAACTAGGGCCCAAATGGAGCATGTGTGCGAAAGAACGAATTTTTTACACAAAAAATGAAGCCGGTACACGTGATGCGGCGGACGGACATTGCATTTTGGTTTATTATTCTGTGAATAATACACCTATGTATTCGCTCAGCAAAAAATTTTTATAACACCCCTCAAAATTTTTTCTTTTCCGTTTCAAGGTGCGTAGATTCCAAAAATGCAATGTCCGTCCGCCATACGCCGTATCACGTGTACCGGCCTCATTTTCGATCTAAAAAATCCGTTCTTTCGCACACATGCTCGATTTGGGCCCTAGTTGTGTCCCGAAACTTTTCAGCTCAATCGGAATATACCCAGGGGTGGTATGAGTGAAAATATGTGTAAAAATAGGTACTTTTGCGTTTTAGCAACGTGTTAGTAACATGAGCTTTTGAGGTATCGTTTTCCATGTTTTTGGGGACGAGAAGATCGAACATGAAGTAGATTTTGACCAAGGAGTGGAAAATTGAGGTTCTACCAAATGTTCAGCTCCCAAAATTGATTTTTCGTGAGTCAAAAACCTGGGAAATCGTCTGAAATCACAATCAGTTTGTACAATAACACTGGAAAAAGTTTCAACGTGTGGATCAAGACGAATAAATGGCACTACCAATGGTCAATGATAATAAAAAAAAAAGAAAAAAAAAGGAGCCTGCCTAATTCGTGTTTTGGGGGCCAGAATTGGTGGAAACCATCAGAAATGGCTATTCGAATTATTTTACGTGAAAGAAAGAATAAATGAACAGCCAACATTTCTGTAGGTATGTCCAATAGATGCAGCGTTTTTGGAATCTACGGACCTAGAAACGGAAAAGAAGAAATTTTGAGGAGGTGTTATAAAAATTTTTTGCTGAGCGAATAGGTACATAGGTGTAGGTATTATTCGCAGAATAATTATCCAAAAACCCCTATTTTTACACCTATTTCTCACCCATAACACCCTTGGGTATATTCCGATTGGACACTGGATTTTTGGGATCTACGCACCTTGAAATGTAAAAGAAAAAAATTTGAGGGGGTGTTCCAAAAAAATTTTTTGAAAACTTCTTGCAGAAAATGTTCTAAGACATCTTCTTTGTAGTACGAATCCTTTCTTCACTTTTCACTTATCTCTTTCTTCGTACGACTAAAATATATAAGGAAAGTTCAGAAAAATATGACCGATTTCAGTTGAAATGTACCATATGATTCCGTTATCAAAGCGATTAAAAATATTAGAACATCCCTTATTATAATGACAGGAATTCCTACAGTAAATGGGTGTTGAAAAACTCCAAATAGATTTTGAACCTCTACTTATCTATCAAGTGCATGATAATACTTTTTTAAATAGATGCTCCGTAATTCAAATTGATC
Organism: Leptopterna dolabrata; assembly: GCA_954871275.1. NCBI lineage: Eukaryota > Metazoa > Arthropoda > Insecta > Hemiptera > Miridae > Leptopterna > Leptopterna dolabrata. Next base: position 67,869,740 of record OX940975.1, read on the forward strand.
GTGAGACAGACGTTATGTAGAGAAACACTATTTCGCATCACTCTGGCATAGAGGGAACAACTGAACGCCGTCTAGTTACCGGTTTATGATATTAAAAATTAAATTCACTGGTATTAAATCCGAAGGGTTATTTCCGCTGGTGTAAGAAGTACCTTCCTTCCTACCATACCTTCGGGAGGAATCCGTTGTCACTAGCTGATTGTGTACTGGAAGTGAGGACATCATCATCAGGCCGTCGAGAGAATACTATATTCTGTGATTCTTCGGTGGTGTCCTTACATCGAAAGCGCTCGCCTCCAGTACTCAACCAGCTAGTGACGACGGGTTCCTCAGGAAGGCATGGTTGTGTAACTTCTCTGCGGTTATTAAATAGTACATAATTACTTTCACCAGCCTAGAATGTATCGTATAACACTTATTTGTCTAGTGGATATTCGAGTAAAGCACATGTCTCTCATCTACAACCCCTCACGCACTCAGACCACGTGTCAGACCATACTGTACGAAAAACACGCATGCAAGTAGAATGTTTGTATTTAATAACAGCTGATTAGTGTAGGGGTTGGTGATGGTTGTTTAGTACCGCCAATCCCGTGGCGTCGTTTAAGATCCTCTGGAGGCCCAAATGAGAGCGCTTAACGAACGTTAATTCTCTATTAACGTCAATTCCCGTCCAGTGCTCGTCAAGTAGTTTTGTTTCCTCGTCTTTTTCGTCATGTCACACTCATACTTGAGGTCTGCCCTCTCAACAGATGGATGTAGGTAATAATGTCTGTACACAATGCTTGATACTCCATACGACCATATAAAAATAATTACGGTAGTGTTGAGCAGAAATGTTCAGGGTAGGTGAGGTTTCGTCCCCAAATAGCCCCATATGAATTCCAATAAAATTTGACTGTCTTTCTTGATTGTCTGATTTGCATGCGTAGTCGGGGTTTCTCGAATCGCTTATTGCTTCCGAGTCTGCGAAGCAGCGGAAGCCTTGTGTTCACTTTCGTGAGCCAAAAAATTTTTGTCTTCAGAAATCAAAATTTCCACTTGCATTTTGCGTTTCAAAGCCTACTGAACAAATTTGGTTCCGTGTCTGTCGGTCTGTGAGTCTGTCCGCATTTCCTTGTTACAGCCATAACTTCCACGATTTTGAATTGATTCAGCTCAAATTTTGAGGGATGGTGCGGATAAGGCCCCTTGAGGTCCCATACAAATTTCAACATGATTGATCCAGCGGTACGCCCTGCGCATGCGCTAACGTTAAATTCAACAAACACGCATAACTTTCACAATTTTGATTCAATTTCGCTCAAATTTTCAAGGGTTGTTTGGACAAGGCCTAGTGAGTTCCAGTATGAATTTCAGCATGATCGGACCCTCGGTGCGCTCTGCGCATGCGCTGGCGTGAAATAGATTCAATTTCCTTGTTACAGCCGTAGTAACCAAAGATTTCACCCAATTTCAATGTAATTCTCAGGGATTAAGCGGGTAGGGCCCATTGAGGTCCCATATAAATTTCAACATGATAGAGCCAGCGGTTCGCCCTGCGCATGCGCTCTGTCTGTCTGTCTGTCCTTCTATGCACGGCCAAACGGCTCGACGGATATCGACCAAATTTGGCACGAATATCCAGTAGGCTCCCAAGTTGTGCAACGTCGCATTTTTAATTCCCTGACCATAGCGGAACTATGGTCGACCATGGTCAACTCCTGAATGGCTTGACGGATATCGACCAAATTTGGCACGAATATCCAGTAGGCTCCCAAGTTGTGCAACGTCGCATTTTTAATTCCCTGACCATAGCGGAACTATGGTCGACCATGGTCAACTCCTGAATGGCTTGATGGATATCGACCAAATTTGGCACGAATATCCAGTAGGCTCCCAAGTTGTGCAACGTCGCATTTTTAATTCCCTGACCATAGCGGAACTATGGTCGACCATGGTCAACTTCGTTAATTGGAATGGTAACCCCTATTTTTTATCGCGTATTCGTAATCTACGTGAAATTCTATCTACGATCGACCCTTCGGACTACCCCCGCGGTCGACCATAGCGCATCCATGGGCCCCTCCATGGTCGAATCCCGAATTGCTCAACGGATATCGACCAAATTTGGCACGAATATCCAGTAGGCTCCCAAGTTGTGCAACGTCGCATTTTTAATTCCCTGACCATAGCGGAACTATGGTCGACCATGGTCAACTCCTGAATGGCTTGACGGATATCGACCAAATTTGGCACGAATATCCAGTAGGCTCCCAAGTTGTGCAACGTCGCATTTTTAATTCCCTGACCATAGCGGAACTATGGTCGACCATGGTCAACTTCGTTAATTGAAATGGTAACCCCTATTTTTTATCGCGTATTCGTAATCTACGTGAAATTATATCTACGATCGACCCTTCGGACTACCCCCGCGGTCGACCATAGCGCATCCATGGGCCCCTCCATGGTCGAATCCCGAATTGCTCAACGGATATCGACCAAATTTGGCACGAATATCCAGTAGGCTCCCTAGTTGTGCAACGTCGCATTTTTAATTCCCTGACCATAGCGGAAATATGGTCGACCATGGTCAACTCCTGAATGGCTTGACGGATTTTGATAAAATTGGGCACAAATACCCGGTAGGGTATGGGATTTTTCCGTCGTTTGTTGGTTCCACGATACTGCGTACAGCGAATCTCGGATAGTGAGTGAAGCGAGCGGTCAGGCTAGTTATGTATAATGGACGTAATGTATTATGGAAGTCATGTTATGTATAATATATATATTTCATATAATGTTATGTAATGTAATGTAATGTTATGTAATATGTATATTTAACGTTATGTAATGTTATGTAATGTAATGTAATGTTATGTTATTTTGCTTCCGAGTCTGTTCTATTTTATAATGGGTCACTCTGATTGTGACGAGGAAGCTCCTGTGCCATCACCTTGGCCGTGTATTTGTCTATGAAACCGTAAATATCCGTAGCGAATGAACTGAGACTATAAAGCCAAATTCTCACTAGGCCCTTCAAAATCGATATTTTCCTTCAAAACTTTGGTCTGCGCACGCTTCATCACGTCCCCCCCCCCCCCCCCCCCGCTGATTTTCTAGTGTAGGTGTTGTTTGCCTACCTTCACATAATTCAGCCTGTTCTTATTTTTCTAGTATCTTTATAACTATGGTGATCCTATCAGCGAATCAGAGCGATGTCTGACAACATGAATCTACTAGCGGCGTCTCGTTGGATCCTGCCTTTGCCTTACCAGCCAGGACGGTAAAAAGACTGGAAGTTTCCCCTGGTATAATATGCAGAAACATGGCTGATTTTAAGTTGTTGTATACTGTTATTTTTTTTTTTACTTCACTCGTACTTGAAAAATTGGTTTTTCTACTTATTAACATTGTAAAATTAACTGGGTCAAATATATTACAATGTTAAGCATCTTGTTAATTCAAAATATGAATGATTGTCATAACTAGGGACTGGAATTAGCATATTTTGCATGTGTTTTTATCGCGTATATCGTTCTACTTTTCCGTTTTGAGGGTATCTGAAGCGTTTAGCGTGTGTTAAATTGACATTTAAATAGCATATTTTGCTCGATTTCGGGGATTTTTTCATATTTTGGCCGTTTTGTGCATATTTCTGCATTTTTAATCAAAATTGGGGAATTTCCCCATTTTTCGACATTCCAACCGCCAAATCTTCCGAGATATGTGTTTCTGAAAAGGGGTCACGGATATTCTTAGGCCATTCACCGTTTAGTCCGTGTACCTGGTATGCAGTTCAGAAGGTACAAGAGGGAAGTGCTAACTGGCCAGGGGAAGCAGGCGAGGTATTAAGGAAGAAGCTGGATTCTGTCCTGCAGCGAAATCCCGGTTGGCCTTTTTTACTGGAGTTATCAAAAATTTTGAGATGGTGTACTCTGACCTCTCATCTGGCCTTACCCCAGGTGAACTCTCAGCATTTACATTTTTACCCATCCTGTCCTGTGATGTCGAGAAGTCGTTTTCTGCCTTAAACTTGCTCCTCAGCGACAACCGTAGGATATTTACGGTTGACAATTTGGAAAAATCAATTGTGATCCAGAGCTATAATTTATTGTAATAGCGAGTGACTTTTATTGTATAGTCGAGAAAAAAAGGTGTGCACATTTTCATTACATTTTCTTCCTTGATCCTTTTCTATAATTTTTCAAGGACGCGATAATAACTGGAACATAATGTATAGACTACCTGTACGTCTCACAGCAAAATTTAGTTCATTTTAGAAATATCTTAAATTTTTTAAAAGTAATTTTGCATGGGGTGCATATTTTGGCCAAATTTTGTGCATATAATTCCAGTCTCTAGTCATAACTCACAAAAAATATAACGCTGAATAAATATGAAAAGTATTCCCAACACTGGATCCATCACTACATTCAAATGTTTGAACTACTCCAACGGTAGGTACTCACGTAACTATTGTTCAAATCCCATTGACCCCTTTGTTCCCACAGTCCAATGTCAACCTCGTAAGAAAAAGAAACTTTATCGTGACGATTGAAATGATCGGGAGTTGAACACTTATGACATATTTAATTACACGAAAAAGGGAGCTAACGCTTTATTTATTTTTTGAACTGGTAGAGCCACCAACATCTCTCGCACGACTTCATATTTTAGTATATTGGTGCACGTAAATATGTGTATAGAACATAAAAGAAATAGTCGATTCAGGGATTCGTCGCTGTATTGGAGTACCAAGTAATCAGATTCGTATCAACATCCACATTACTGGTGCTTTAGGATTGGTCATTTACTTCTTTATTCATTTGTTTACAAACTGTTTTCTTTGTGACTAGAGATGTTGGTGTTGAGATAGGGAATTTTTTTCCTCATGAGACTTATTGTTGGTAGCTCGAGTTTTCTTCATCCGCAAACATTAAAAAGCTGATGTTGTAGCAAGACATGCTCAAGTATAAATACATACATATACCTATTGCAGTTATTCAACCAGACAGTCTTTATTTTAAGCGATGACAAAATTCTAGCCAGCTCATTCTGGAGTTTACTTTTAAGAAAAGTGCCAGCAGAAAGGGAATTGTAGAACACGGACAATATTAGGCTTACCTGAACATTTAACTCTGGATTCGAAGTGAAATAAAATATAATTATTGTACATACTACATAGGTACCTATTATAAACATGGGGCCGACCCTTTGCTTCCGGGTTTTGTTATCACTTTTGAGAGGATTGTTTCTTCTCCTAAATAAAAATCTCCACTCGCGTTTTACGTTATAGACCTTTCTGAACAAACGGTATCTGTCTGTCCGTCCGTGTTTACGCAGATCATACGTTTACCTATAATTGATCTATATACGATACGAGGAAGCTACATATACTTATGTGCCATTTGGCGACGTTTTTTACGTATACAGTGACACTATTTCCTATACCTATATATCTTCCTACCCTTAATCAAGTCATTTACGAGAATAGGGGCCATTTGGGGGCAATCAAAATCAACTATGGTTTCAATGTCAAAATCCCTCTAAATATAGTTAGAACCTGAAAGTAGAACCTGATATAGTTAGAACCTGGGATCATTATCAGACTGCATGCTCATTTTGATAGCATCCAGCAGTCCGAAACTTACAGGAATTTTCAGCTGGGTTTTGGCTTTGGAACTTCGAATTAATTAGTGGGTTGAGTCAAAATTTGTAGGCTAACTAACATCGACGGTTTGATAGTTCACAAATAGTTTCGGTTAATCTTGGTTGACGGAACAACACTAGAGTTGACTGTCGTTCTAAGAAACGTTAGTCAAGTTGTGTAGAGACGCCAGCTGGATGACGCGAATCACTTACCGCCTTCCGGTCATACAGCTCAATGAAACGGAACGTTCCAACATCAGATCAGAAGTAACTTTGAAAAAACCTTCCCTTTGTATAGGAACATATCTACCTCTATCATCATTTTACTCCACTTAATTAATGGGCTGTTGGGTAGCAATTTATCATACGCAAGTCATCATAATATATGCTTGGAGTTCAAATAGATTGTTAGCCCACGAGACAAGACGGCCAAACAGGGATTCTGCATTGGTCGATGTTAGTGCCCCTATCGTCCGCCCCTCCTGCCCTAGGTTGACCTCAGAGTTCCCGTTTCTAATCAGTAATCATTAAATTTCCATATAAAATTGACGCTGACAATCTAACAGACTGTTGTTATCGTATTGTTTTCCACAGGAGACCAAAATATTGCTCTCCTTCCTTAGTTTCTACCATAATCTAGAAACCTTTGCAACAGTATGAATGCCCGTCAATGTTTCCTTGCCCGAATTCACCTGAAACGCCAGTAAATTCAGATTCCTATCAACACACTTTAAACCATATTTATCGATTTTATTATTTTAATTTTGATTCAGTGTACCTACTTAGGCTTTGTCCGAGTTTCTAATAACGAATAAATAAAAATCAATTTGTAAGAGGGCAGGTAAAGTACCTGCCAAGCCGAAGTGATATAGAAATAGGTAAAAATGTCCCTATCAATTCGGTCATATCATTGAAGTCAATATCCAATGCGTCAAATATCGCATTTGCGTGAAACCTACGCCGTTCTTCCCCCTTTGCAACACTCAGTCATCGATGGTTTCTGAGCATCTTTTGACGTGTTCTGTGTTACAGAGCAATCATTGTTATCAACTGACGATGAAGCCAGCGAGTGGCTCCAAAGATCTGCACTGTATTGGGCTGCACGAAGGGAAATGGGTACAATCCTTAACTCCTAGGCGTACCTACGATAAAAAAATATCCAATGCGTGGATCAAAATCCGGAACTTCGTGATCATGTTTCTGGCCCCTTTGTTAATCTGCGAGTTGCAAAAATGAGTCGAAAACTTTTTGGGTCAAATGGTTATCTTTTGCAAATGGCCCAAATCTACACTTGGGCTTCAAAGCTGGAAAGACCAAAATCTGCTATAGCAGCATTTATTTGCGTGACTGAGTAACCTACTGCATATTTACATAGTTCAGGAAGAATTTCATCATATTTTGACGCATTTACCTCCTACCACATTGGTTTTCTTCGCTGTTCACATATCTGTGAATCCCTTCTGACGCATACACAAACTTCAATGGATTTGTATCAGGTGGGATACATGCACATATATATATACTATGTATTTTCTTCCTATGAATACCACATAGAACTGAGCTTACCAGCTGACCGCTCGAAGCGTTATGGGCGCGAATCCATTAGCGCTTCTGGACATCAATTACCACTGTTCCAGATTTGAAAGCCACTCGCCAATTAACCAAACTGTTCCACTCCAACCATCTTGCGAGTATTTGATGAAGCCCGTTGATTCTGAATCGAAATCACAAAACAAAAACACTGGAAAACACGTTGTTATCGTGGCACAAAAATAAGGATCACTAGTGCACAGCGTGTGTGGAGTATAAGGAGGCTCTAGGGCGCGGGCGGGGGCTCAATTGAAGTGACTCACTCGTTGCCCATACTAACAGTTCCCTCTCTACTCGCAGCGTTCATCCTGCTTGTGTTTATCGCTATGTTATCATACTGCTCGGCCAGTAAACCATCCCCTTCTCCGAGGACGTCATGCCCCTTGACCGCCAGAACATTATGTCAATTCCGACGTCTTGGAGTTCAACTCAAATTGGACGTCACTAGGACATATCAACCTATGTTCTGTAGAAATTCATACTGTCTGTATCTGATTAGGCTTCAAGAGCTCAAATAAACGGCTTGAATTGTGGCTTCTTCCCAAAAAGGACGTAAACTTGAGGTAATAGTTAAATTTGCATCGGTTTCAAGTTTCTTGTTTGAAATTATCCTAACGTTCTTGTTCGAAATTCCAGATTGCGTATGTGGATTTACTCGTCCATAACGGGCTGCCTATCCATATAGGTGGCCGATGAAACGGTGAAAGAAAATCGAGCTTCTTGGCACTGAAGGTGCTGAGTATGTAACACGATAAAGAAGTATATTTCCAAGTGGGCAAATGCGGGCGAGGTTCCCCTTGCCATAGGCAAACAGGGTAAACAAATCGATGCGTTAGTGGCCATTGCAAAACGAAGCAATTTGTGCTGTTTCTGTAATTTTCCGAATTCCTCCAAACCTGATAGATTTTCGAATTTGGGTAGAAGTTTGAATAAGGTTAGGTTATCTTAATTCAACCCCTACCCAGATTTTAAATGTGAAACATGTTACCTACCCACTGTTGACGCCGATGTTCTTTCTTAATTCAGTAGGGGCACCTGAAGGATCGTTGTGCCAATTTCCAGCTGTCTGGGTCGACTGGATTAGAAGATAGAGTTTCGGGGGCCAAATCAACCAAATGTTTGAGTTTTCCGGCGTAGCTTTTTTTTCCGTATGTCTCATATACCTACGAGCTCACCTGAAATTGCATCTGCATAGGCTGCCAATCATACCCCTACAGTGTTATGGAATACTTTTAGCAATGCCAGAATTACGAACTTAAAGTAAAATCTTTTCCAAAACCAGGAAGCAGTAAAACAGCAACCATATTTTACGGGGAAATGAACTTCTCTCTATTGAACTCTACTCAATAATGAACCCAAGCCCCAAACATTCTAGGCGTTTGGGCAGCTCTGGGCTGCAGGAGTTATTGACTGTGCTCTCAATACCGTTAAGAAGTATAAATTAATGTGTACACTCAACCAATCGCCGTTATCAATAATTGCATGTCATTAATTCTTTGAATTAATTAAGGGTAAATCCAAATTTGATGCCTACCTTGGTTGTCATTCAAATGAAACGTTGTTCGGAGATATTATTATTTACTCTAGTGTGTACTTTGGTGTGCTTGGTATGCCAAGAACCATTGTTCGAGAATGAAGAACGGCGGAATAATTAAATGCATTTCGGGGGATGATATGAGGGTATTTAGGGAAATGAAGGAAAACGCGTAGATGCCTCACATTCTTGCGGAAGGCGATATAGACTTTGAACTTTACAAGATCCGAAATTGCTTCTTGTTTGCCTAAACCCGTGGAAGCATCTACTTAATCCCTTTTAACATTTCAGGAGCCCGACGGGGATCGGAGAGGGGGGATGGGTTATCATTTATTTATAAAGGAAACTGGGCGCGTAGAGAGGGGAGGAGTGTAATATCGCATTACAAGGCAACATAGCAATATCTGGCATGGCTTGGGGTGGCGGACAGGGTTGTGTTTCTTGATGGTGAAGAAGCGAGGGGGTCCGAAAAGACGACTTAGCGAGATAGATTGCAGGCCCGGGTAGCAGAGGAATTTCCTAATTAAAAGGGAGAAGCGACGGAGGAGAGCTCTGGCGGCGGACACTTCCAATTAAATGGCCGTCAGTATGGCTTGGGGTCTTTTGGTGCCGAAAAGCGATATCCTCGCAAAGTCTGTGAGTTTTTGCCGATCAGTTTGCCACTATCTCAACCCCCTTGCGTCGAACAGTTGAAACGGCCTCAGAGACTTTCCCTAAAAACGCCATTCCTCAACGGAAGTTGATCATCGAACGTGCAGTGTAGACGTACATACGTAACATGTTCCACTAGTTTTCCAAGTTTCGCCCAGGTTACATTAACCTTATTATTGACCAGGGAACTTTCAATGCTTGAGTTCTCAATAGGAAAGTGCACAAACAAGTTTAGATTGTGCAAGTTTCAAGTTTCTGTTCAATTTTACGTACCCTACCGTCCTCTGCGCGAGTGGATTATGGATCCTTCAACTAGAATCGATTGCTCCCGCTTAGACTTATGTACAAGTATCGCACGTAGAAATTTAAGTAATATCGTGGACTTTGATATTCAAATAAATCTTAGGCTGTTATTTATCTCGTTGATTTTAGCAGTGAGAAATTCTGTTCTAGAAGTGCAGGGGTGAATGGAAAAAGGTTGCAAGGGACAATTTTTCACTGATAACATTTTTCAGAAATCCACAAAACTGATAGTCAAGTAATTTGTACATTATCGGTAGGTTTTGGCTTCAGTACACGGTAGAGGCATTTCAAGAGGATTTTCATATATTTCCATTGAGTTGAAGCTTTCGTCTGGCACTTTCTGAGCTGATTCTGAGCATAATTATGCTTGTTTTCACTGAATGGGAAAAACAACTTTGAAGTGACGAGTGAAATACCTCTTTTGGAAATCGGCCTTTATATTTGTATAAACTAAATAGATCAGCTCAAGAGGAAAATCTTTATTATCGCTGTTACCCTTACTCCATGTTGTTTTGATTTGTAGGACGTCCGTCAGTAGTCGGATACGTGCTTATGTATTTTATCTGGTCAGAAGAGGACACCACTCAGCCAAAAATGAAAAGAACCACATTTGAATCCGTTTCAGACCACCCTGAATCCAAATTCGTGAGAAAAAACCGTGGGGTGTGTGTGTGTGTGTGTGTGTGATAGAATAGCTGTGTGCGCTGCCCAGCCCGCAATTCTCAACCGATTTGCATGTTTCTCATTGTGTTCGATGCAGAAAACTGTCTAGTTGTGCCCTACTTTGCTGGAATTTGGAAATGTACTTCTAAAAGGGGTAAGGGGGGGGGGGGGGATCAATGCCGAAAAAACATGAGTTTTCGACGAAATTTTGTGTGCGCTGCTCAGGGCTTAATTCTCAACCGATTGACGTGTTTCTATTTTTGTTCGACGCAGAATTCAGTCGTTGTGCAAATTGATTTCTATAGGGGTAGGGGGCGATAACACGGGATTTTCTGCAAATCTTGTGTCTGCTGCCCGTATTTTGAACTTTTGCAGCTGCCATACTACATAGTATATAAGAAACAATAGGTAGGTAGCAACCTAATCTTAGATCAATCAATCAGTTTAGTCACAATATTCTTGGGGCATTTATATGATGATAACATCACCTACTCCAATATTGGCAGTCAAACATAGGTACGTAAGGTGTTCATATCGCGTCACTAGTCACGAAATTAGGTAATTGAATTGCACAATGAATTCATCATTGTCATAGATCAGTTACTCCTATAATATAGGGAGTATTATAGCATACTTCCAGACGGTCTGCAATAAGGGAGAGTGATCTATACACAACCATATGCGACGTCCACTGTAATGCATGCAATACTCTACGGGATGTTTGTCACTTGGAACCTTTTTACCTCTTCAAATAATGCTAGTTCATCAAGTAGTGATTATGGACTGACGGACAACAGCGATCCCTGTCATGTAGGAAGATTATGTATTTGAGGTGTATATGGGATGTTTGTCAGGAGGTTCCGTACTTAATCGATCATGGACGAAATTTTTTCGAATTTTCCATTTCCTCCATTTTTCGAAGATGGAGGGGCAACAAGTGTTTATTACACAAGAAGTTTGGAATCATTCAAGCCTTGATGGAGAGCTGATGGGACTTCATAAAATTGCCGATTTTGTAATGGTGCATTCTATAATCCGTCATCCAGCTACTACAGTTATGGCATAGCCGTCGTATAATAAGGAGCTATAGAAGAGGCACGTTGACGTACGTGATGTGACGAAAGATTCAACTGACATTGAACGCATTCAAGGGTAATACAAAGAGCGTGATTATTCTGTTGATGAGCCCACCACACCTCAAGCAAGAAGAATGGCCAGTGAGGGGGTTTTCATCGATGGAGAAATGACCACAAAGCGCGATTGATCACGCGACTTATATCTACAAGGACTTATACCTACAATATTGACAAGCGGTATAATAACTGTCGTGAGTCCCTCCCGGGAACACTCCTATATTATTAAGTTCTCACCAACATTCAAACGCCAAACTAAAGCTCCGTAAATAAAGATATGAGTGGGGACAGGCGACAGAACCCAGGGTTACTCAACCTGGGGCCCCACTACCAGCTCCCTGCAAGGAGCTGGAGGGAGAGGCCCCCAAGTACTATAAAACCCCGGATCCTGGCGCTCAAGCTTCATTCGACACTTCCTCTAACCAGCTCTCTCTTCTCTCTCTTACCTCACCTCCCAGATGATCGGTTGACTACAGCCGCCTGGGAATTTCACCTCCTCTCTCCTCCTCCTTGTCTAGATGATCGGTTGAATACAGCCGCCTAGACAAGGGACCTCTCCTTTCCTCTCCTTCACCTAGATGAACGGTTGACTACAGCCGCCTAGGTGAAATCCCCTCATCCACCTCTCTCTCCTCCTAAAGTCGTAGATGTTCGGTTGACTACAGCCGCCTGCGACTTTTCCTTCTTTACCTAAATTCACTCACTCACCTTATTTCCACACCGCCGTGATGAAAATTCTAAATTCATCACAGTGGTGAACCCGACGTTCACTCAACCTTCTTCCTTCCCACCTTCCCACCTCATGTGTCGCCCCAGTCAAATAGTTCGGTGTCCCAAATTTTAAATTCAAATTTCAACCAGTCAGTGTAAATTCGCAATTCTTGGCCCAAACCTCACCACTCAACTCTCAACTCAACACACCACCGCTCCCGCCGATCGCGAATTTCAAAATTCAGAACCACGTCAAATTTTTGAATTTCAGTTACAGAAATGGACCCGAACTCCCCGTCGCCGCCGCTCCTGCGACCAGCCACACTGCAGCCGCCCGCCGCTGCGACATCCGACGCATTGGCCGAAAACCCTTTCTCCCCGCCGACCTCTGCAACATCAGCCGCCTCCGTCGCCCACGCCGCCGCTGCGGCCGCAGCCGCCGCCGACGTCATGACGGCATCCGCAGCGTTCCCTCTGTCGCTGCCCCCCTTCTACACGCACGACCCGGCGCTTTGGTTTTTCCAAGTGGACGCAGCGTTTTCGGCCGCCAACATCCGCAGCCAGAAAACTCGATATTCCCGGATCATCTCGTTGCTGCCCTACGAGATCCTGCTGCAGACTTCCGATATCTCCCCCGACGCCGCCGCGGCGTATGACGACCTCCGCAGCCGCCTCATCAACACCTACCAGCCGTCAAAGCTCGCCCGAGTCGCCGCCCTCTCCCAACCTCAACACCTCGGCGACCAGAAGCCATCCCACCTCTACCGACGGCTGCGGCACCAGCTGCACGACATTATGACGGCCGACATCGCACGTACTTTCTGGTTGCGCGCCCTTCCCCACCCCATACAGATGGCCCTCGCCAGCCACCTAGACGGTCCCGATGAGCCCCTTCTGCGACTCGCGGACACCGTCCACGACTTAGCCGCAGCCGCCAGCGTCAGCGAAGTACACGCGCCCCGTCATCCCCCACCTCTGCGTGACCGCACCGCCTCCCGGGGTCGCAGCCGGACCCCCTCCCTCGACAGACGCAGGCCCACTTCCCGGGATCGCCGGCACTACCCCTCCGCCGACCGCCGACGCCAGCGCTCGCCGGAGCGACGCACCTCCCCTCCCCATGAGCTACGTAGGGGAAAGTCCCCAACGGCCGCACCCCCCTCCACTACGAGACGCCCCACCAAGTCCGACTACCTCCCCGCGGACCCCCCCCACCGGTGTTTCTACCACGTGAACTTCGGTGGGGAGGCCCGCAAGTGTCAGCCCCCCTGCTCCTTCCCTTCCAAGCAGGGAAACGCAGACGCCCGCCGGTAAATCCGGCGGGCCCCCCTCCTCGCCAACACGGGGGGGACCATGAACAAACCCCCCCCGCCCGCATTCACACAGCCACCACCACCAAACCACGCTACCCCTCCTACGCCGCCGCCACGGCTGCCAACCTTCCGGCCGCGCCTACAGCGCCGCCGAAACCCCCACCCCACCACCACCGCAACGGACCCTCCCCGCCCGCCACCAGGGCGACCAACCTTCCGGCCGCCACTCACGCCGCCGCTCCCGTTCCCCCACCCCGGAACGGACCCTCCACGCCCGCCTCCAGGGCACAACCCCCTCCGGCCACCACTCAACCTGCCACTACCGTTCCCCCTCCCCGGAACGAAGCGAAGCCACCTCCTACCAAACTGGCCAGCCCCCCTGCAGACTCCACCGTTCCCCCCCTCCGGAACGGCAAGAATCCGCCCCGCGTCTCCTTCGCGGCGGACCAGCCAACGCCGACACACGTCCCTACCTCCGCAATTATACCCAACGCCCTCCCGGCCCACCAGCGACTTTTCCTGCGCTGCAGGAAAACTAATGTTCCTTTCTTGGTGGACACGGGGGCGGCGCTGTCAATATTTCCCAACAACATCCTCCGTCGTCAGGCGCGCTGCTACCGGCAGCTTCTCTACGCCGCCAACGGTACCACCATCCCCTCGTACGGGACGTACCGCTCCTCAGTTTATATGAGCGGGCTCGCGTACGAGTGGGAATTTACCGTGGCGGACGTGGAGAAGGCGATCCTGGGGGCCGATTTTCTTGCATATTTCGGTCTCCAGGTCGACGTCCGGAACGCGCGCCTGATTGACCCCGCCACCAAAACACCCATACCCGGATTCATACACGCCATCAACCACCCCCCCACACAGTTTGAACGCCTCCTCCTCAACTACCGTCCCCAGCGCCGCCCCTCTGCACACATCTCCACTGTCCAGCACCACATAGAGACCACAGGACCACCCATCACCGCAAAAGCCCGCCGCCTACACCCCCTTCAGTTGTCAAAAACCCGCCAACACTTCGACAAACTCATTGCCGACGGTATCGTCCGCCCCTCAAAATCCCCTTGGGCTTCTCCGCTCCACATCGTGCAGAAGCCCAATGGGGATATCCGCCCCTGCGGGGACTACCGGCGGCTTAACTCTAAAACCACACCGGACCTCTATAATGTCCCCCACCTGCGAGACTTTTCGTCACATCTCCATGGCGCCACCATCTTTTCCACCCTTGATATTTCACGAGCGTTCCATCACATCAACATCCACCCCCCCGACGTCCCGAAAACCGCAATAATTACCCCGTTCGGTTTATTTGAATATGTGAAAATGGGCTTCGGGTTAAGGAACGCGGCGCAAACTTGGCAGCGGTATATGGACAGTATCCTGCGAGGCCTACCGTTTGTATTTTGCTTCCTCGACGATATCCTGATCGCCTCCAAGACACCGGAAGAACACCTCGCCCACCTACAGCAAGTACTAGACATCTTTTCTACCGAAGGCCTCCTCGTCAACACGGACAAATGTGTCCTCGGCCAACCCTCCGTCCGCTGCCTCGGCCACCAAGTATCCTCGGACGGCATCACACCCCTCCCGGACAAGGTCCACGCAATCATTGACTTCCCGCAACCCCGCACGGTCACCGAGCTCCGCCGCTTCCTGGGTATGCTAAATTTTTACCGTAGACACATCAAACACGCCGCACAACATCAACAACCACTCATACACGCCATTCCCCAACCCTCCAAAAAAAATGATAACCGCCCCATCACCTGGACCCCCCAACTTTCCGCCTCCTTCAAAATTTGCAAACAGGACCTAGTAGACGCCGCTCTATTAGCCCACCCCGACCCTCACGCTCACCTTTCCATCACTACCGATGCGTCCGATTGGGCCATCGGGGCAGTGCTCCAACAGCACACCGGCGCCACCCCCCAACCCATTGGCTTCTTTTCAAAAACTTTATCCCCCACCCAAAAAAATTACTCTACCTTCGACAGAGAACTCCTCGCCATCCACGAAGCCATCAAGCACTTTCGTGACTTCGTGGAGGGCAGGCAGTTCTCTGTCGTTACAGATCACAAGCCCCTGACCCACGCCCTCCTTCAGAACCGCAAGTCCGCCTCCCCGCGTCGCCTCCGGCAGCTCGAGTTTATCGGACAATTCACGTCCGATATCCGATATTTGCCGGGGGCCGACAACTGCGTGGCGGACGCGCTCTCCCGACCCACCCCTACCCCCGCGCCGGTGGCGGAGCTGCTGCCATTCCCTTCCCCACAATCCATCAAATCCAAACAAGATCCAACCTCTGACCCCGCCCTCTCCAACCTTATTTCCGCATCCAAGTTGGAACAGCTGCCTCCCCTCGACCTCTGGTGCGACGTGACGGCCGATTCACCGCGCCCTTACGTCCCACCGGGGTTGAGGAGGCAGTTGTTCCTCCACTACCATTCCCTTCACCATCCTGGCATTCGGGCGAGCCGGGACCTCATCAAGACGCGGTACTTCTGGCCCCATATGAATACAGATATTCGTAACTGGGTTCTGGGGTGCCAGAAGTGCCAGCGTTTCAAAGTCTCGGCCCACCCGCATGTCCCTCCTCAACCAATCCCCGACTCCCTCCCGTGGGAGCATGTACATTTGGATTTAGTGGGCCCCCTTCCCCCGTCCGAGGGGAAGAAATACTGCCTCACGATGATCGATCGTGCCACCAACTGGGTGGAGTGCATCCCCCTCTCCACCATCACCGCGGACGCCGTCGCAACGGCTTTCCTCTCTCAATGGGTTAGCCGTTACGGTTGTCCGCGGACAGTCACGGTCGATCAAGGGAGGCAGTTTGAATCGGCCCACTTCTCCGACTTGCTACGCTCCCTCGGGATCCAAAAAATCCACACTACCCCTTACCATCCCCAATCCAACGGGAAAATAGAGCGGTGGCACTCGGTCCTGAAGCAAGCCATTTCTACATCAGCAAATTCCCCTTCCTGGACAAAATCTCTCCCCTACATTTTACTCAGCCTTCGAACATCCGCCCGTCCTTCAGACCAAACTAGCCCCGCACAAAACGCCTTTAAAGACCCACTACGTTTACCGGCCGACATTTTCACTCCACGCCACACACCGTCAATTAACAAGGAACCGCTACACTCAACAACACCGACAAACGACACCACTTATCCCAAACGATTTTTCACCACCACACACATGTACCTGAAAGAGCCCGGCATCCATAAAACTTTCCAACCACTTTACGCCGGGCCCTTTCAAGTCATCCGCACAACACATACCACCGCAACCCTGTTAATTGACGGCAAACCACATACAGTCCCGTTAGCCAGGTGCAAACCCGCACCTGTGCTAACCCCAACACCTAACACTATCAGTCTCCCACCGTCCGTTCACGATGCAACATCACCTCTTCCCGCAACACCCGTCACCTCCGTCGTTTCCGGATTTCGACTCGGATCCGGAAATGGCGGCGATTCTCCGGGACGTTTTTGTCCCGGACCCACTTTCCCCCCTACCCCCTTCGCCCGGGCCTACCACACCGCTTCGTTTTTCTCCGCCACGGATCTCCGGGTTACCTCCCCGGCCCCGACGATGGAAGTACCCCCAGTGGCGAATTCTACGCGAATTTCGCGTAGCACAAGCCACGGGGGTACACCCTCCCTACACCCCCACAGACCCCCTGATGGATTCCATCCTTCACGAGTTCCGCCTTGCGGAACTCATGCCTCCCCCACCCCCCGTTCAAATTGCAACCCCCCCCCTCAATTTCAACAAACCACCTCCCGTACCCGTTCAAATTCCAAACCCCCCCATACCATCCAACAACCCACCACCCCCCTCTCAACCAACAATTTCAAAGCCCCCCGTTTTAATCCCCCCGCAATTTTCGATTTTCGACCCCCCTCCCTCCCCTCCATCGTCGGGGATATCCCCAATAGTTCCCGCCGGGACGAAACGGCCCGGGCGGCGGAACGGACGGAGGGAGCGTCCCCACACCCCCCTCGTCCCGGCGGCCAAGTCCCCCGCCCCGCTATGAGCAATCACGGCGGGGCCTTGAGATTCCGGGACAGTGCTGGTGTCTCATCAGCCCACTCGCACTGTACCGAAACTCGAGGCCCCACCGTGGCCGCCTCACCACGACGACCGCCGGCGACTGCCCCCAACACACTATACACACACACACACCCACTACAATCACACACACACACACACACAACCACTCGCCACATACTATCCACACCCAGGAAACGGCGGACACTCCCAACCGCCTCCCACGTATTGACCAAATTTTCGCTCACCTCCCACCTTTTGTATCCTCTGTGAATTCTCCTTCATCCCTTGTACATACTCACCCGTCATCTGTAAATACTCATCCATCAACTGTAAATACTCATTCATCCTCTGTACATACTCCATCCTCATCATTGTAAATACTAAAACACACATTGATCACATTTATAAATGCGAAATGTTTATATCTGTCGACTCATCATCACCCAATAGTTATGCCTTATGTACTTACTCTATCTTATACTCTACTTACCATGTCTTATACTCTACTTAATCTGCCTTATGTACGTACTCTATCTTATACTCTACTTACCATGTCTTATACTCTACTTAATCTGTCTTATACTCTACTTACCATCTACTTACTCTATGTTTACCATTCCTTCCCATGTACTTACCTTATATATGCTACCCTTCCCATCTACTTACATACGCTTAAGCCTCCTAGCTTTTAAGACTGGCCTTCAGCCCAACCGCCTGTTTGCATCGGCCTTCAGCCCCTGTCACCTTGCGCCTTCAGCACCACCTTTGTTTGCCGTAGCCCTCAGCTCCTGTCACCTTGCGCCTTCAGCTCCACCTTTTGTTTGCCGTAGCCCTCAGCTCCTGTCACCTTGCGCCTTCAGCTCCACAAATCTTGGTTCAAACTGGGGGGACCTCTGTCGTGAGTCCCTCCCGGGAACACTCCTATATTATTAAGTTCTCACCAACATTCAAACGCCAAACTAAAGCTCCGTAAATAAAGATATGAGTGGGGACAGGCGACAGAACCCAGGGTTACTCAACCTGGGGCCCCACTACCAGCTCCCTGCAAGGAGCTGGAGGGAGAGGCCCCCAAGTACTATAAAACCCCGGATCCTGGCGCTCAAGCTTCATTCGACACTTCCTCTAACCAGCTCTCTCTTCTCTCTCTTACCTCACCTCCCAGATGATCGGTTGACTACAGCCGCCTGGGAATTTCACCTCCTCTCTCCTCCTCCTTGTCTAGATGATCGGTTGAATACAGCCGCCTAGACAAGGGACCTCTCCTTTCCTCTCCTTCACCTAGATGAACGGTTGACTACAGCCGCCTAGGTGAAATCCCCTCATCCACCTCTCTCTCCTCCTAAAGTCGTAGATGTTCGGTTGACTACAGCCGCCTGCGACTTTTCCTTCTTTACCTAAATTCACTCACTCACCTTATTTCCACACCGCCGTGATGAAAATTCTAAATTCATCACAATAACGTAGCTACTTGATGAAAGTTTGTAACGACAACAATCCCGTACCATTATACCCAGATGTGGGTACGTCAGATATCCAAACAAACACTGGAAATATTAAGAAGAGAAACCGGGTTCCATCCTTTCATATAAATTGGGTACATGTACAGCAGTAGCTATGTACATACCTACTACTTGGAAATGTGTCTGACAATAAAATGTGTCATAAAACTGATCCAACTCAGATCTCTCGTCATTTTCGAATGCCTCTGTTCTAAAAAATCTCGTTCCTACGAATCTGTAAGTAACGTCACGAATCGGGAGGAGTAACTAATCTTGTGTGTATCAAAATTTTACATGTGGCGCCCTGCAGCCGACTTGGTCTAGTAAAGCTCGATATTTTACCCGTGTATGTATATATTGTTTGATACACTCTTCCTTTTTTGTTGGAACTTAGTTGGAATGTAATAAAATTGTAAAAATCGTGCACATTGATTATTTTCACCTTGCCGAAAATTGTAAGAGTACTGTGGCGTGGGGGGAGCACCATGGTTTTTAGGCGTGGCGCTTGAAGCGCAAAAGGGCCTTAGTCAAAATTTGAGAAAAATATGTTAGGATCGGGTTCTTGTAGGGTTTGCAAATCCGAACACACAGGTAGGATCGATAGTGGTCGAAAAGGTTTTGTTCACAAGGAACTAACTCCCCAAGCAGTTGAGCGGAAAAGGTACTGACTACAATATTGGGGACCTCTGGTTGGTCAGTTTTCCGTGGTTCACATTCCCGCCCTTCCCGTCAACAGGTCTCGCTCGTGAATGAGTTTTTCCGATTTGAAATCGCTAATCCTGCCAACCTTACACTATTGAAACCTAAATTGAATAGAACAGCACTATTCAACTACCGCTTGGTGGAAACAGGAGTTGGCAGTACTCTAAAAACAGCAAAAATCTACGATATGAAAGGATTGCTTGGGAAGATGTTTGGTGACCACTGGGTAGATGATGCAGATCTTGTGTGGTACAAGAATTTATTACTTCGCAACGGACGTGAGGAACAGGAAAACGAGTGTGAGTGTTTGGAACACGGTCTCCACATCTAACACTTCTTTCCTATTTTGAACAGTGTGGATTGTGTTTCGTTCTTTGCTTTTTGAATTTCAATTTTATTTTAGGTAGGTACCTATACCTAACATGTAAAATGTTTACAAAATATGTTTGTCACTTAGGTAGGTACTTACATAATAAATTTCATATGTTTTCGTCCATTAATATGTGTCTTCCTATTTATTCCCTTTTCTTTTTTGGATAGACAATCGCTAATAATCGGCAAAATTTGTCACAAAATGGTTGAAAGTTATTAGATGTTTCAAAATTTGCTCATTAAGTCATGACTGGGTTTTTCTTGAAAACAAAAAAAAAAACGCTGCAAATCCCTGCACAACGGTTTATTATTTTGTATAGAATGCCCTTCTGTTACAGATCACAGCTCTATGTATAGATAACCCGTCTATATAATAATATGTACTATTCTATGCATATTATGTAGATCGCAGACCCTCCGTAGGTTAGTACCTAACCCCGTACTCGTTACTAGGTACCTACCTGAATCACGAGTTAGATGTTGCTAAAATAATTCTGCCGATGACAAACAGTACCTAACAAAAAGAAACACACATAATGAAGTTCTGAAAAGAAATTGTTGATGAGGAGTGAAAAAAGTTGCAAAAGTACCTACCAACAAACTCCAGCCCCTTCTACGTAGATGGTATAATGAACCGTTGTGTAATAATTTACCGTTGAGTAATGATTTACCGTAGTAATAATTTACCCATCAATAATACTTCAACGTTTGTTCAAGTTTCACTACCTACCAACAAACTCCAAAAGAGCCATCATTTTTCAAATTAAATAATATCACAGAACAACCAACTCGACTTCATACTCCGCCAATATAATCAGGTGATCCCTAGCAATGATTGGCCGTATTCACAAATTCCTATTGTGGGCGCGTCTCTGGTTACGAGATTTGGTTTGAATTGTATACAATTTCATTCACACTGGAGTCGAAAATGCCTGTCGGTGCAAACTTCGGGGCCTTACTGTGAACGAACGGCTGGACGTACGATGCTCCGGATGGTCTTAAAAAACTCGCAAGTTCAAGAACTATTTAAAACCGTAAAAATATTTACGTAAAAAAATGGTATAGGCGTTTTGAAAATTTCAACCCCTATTTTGAACCCCTTAGAGATGACTCACAGTAACGTCGAGCTTCGAGGACCAACTAGACGCCGAACGGAACCTATAACCCGAATTTCATCAATTTTTTTTCATGGTAACTAAGAAAAGTGGCCCGTACGGCGTACGGCGGACAGACAGAAATATTTTTATTGCAGTTTTGGATTCTACATACCTTGAAACGTAAACCATCAAATTTTGAGGGGGGGTAAGAATTTTTTTTTTCATGCTCGATTCCAATGGTTCATTATTGAAAATAATAAACCAAAAATGCACTGCTTTCATTCTGTGATACCTATTCCTACTAATTTTGTGCAAAAGGTGCTAGTTATTACAACTCCGTTCCGAGCAGAAGGACTCGAGTCCGTTCGTTGTGGACAGAAGGGCTTGAGTTTAAATTTTAAATGCTAGTAAATTAATTTGTACGGCCAGTTATTGTGTTACTCTTATGTAATTACTCATACAATTATATTAAAAAAACAGTTGGAAGACAAACAGTAACAGTATCATGGCTAATTTATTCTGAGCAGTTTTTTGTGATTACTGAAAAACGAGAAAACCTGAAAAACTTCTGCACCTCACTTGCGAACGCATCTATTATAAAAAATCACGTTCCTACGTCTCTGTAACAAACATCCTGAATCGGGAAGAGTAATTAATTTATTTGAGATAGATCTGGAACGACACACTATCTAATCTGACCTGCGTTGAGAAACATCAATTTGGTTGTTTGCGGTTTGGTGGATGGAACCTATTACTCTTATTTATGTGATCAGCGAACAAATTTTTGGTTTATAATTTTCAAATTTAATGAACCTTCGGAATTGAGCATGAAAAAAGTTAACCTTCCTCAAACTTGAACAACCTTTGAAGTATTAGTGATGAGCAAATCATTACACAACGGTAAATTATTGCACAACGGTTCATTATACTATCTACGAAGAAGGGGCACCTATACAGGTAAGTTATTACACAACTGTTTATTATGTGCCTTATGCTTCGTGAATAACTACAAAATAATTAATGATTGAATTATTGAATCCCGCGCATTTTTAGGAAACTTTAATTCCGGAGCCGGCTCCAGTACTCGATTTAGAGCTTTCCCGGGGGGAGCTCGAGGGTATTGACCACAGAAAAAATTGACCTACGCAGAAGGAGCATCTATACAGGTAAATAATAAAACGTTGTGTAATAATTTGCAGCAGCGTTTTCTATTGCATTTTCGGATTCTACATACCTTGAAATGGAAACCATCAAATTTTGAGGGGGGGGGGGGGGGGGGGGGTTTACATTTTTTGGTTTATTATTTTCAATAATGAACCATTGGAATCGAGCATGAAAAAAAATATTCTTACCCCCCCTCAAAATTTGATGGTTTACGTTTCAAGGTATGTAGAATCCAAAACTGCAATAAAAATATTTCTGTCTGTCCGCCGTACGCCGTACGCCGTACGGGCCACTTTTCTTAGTTACCATGAAAAAAAATTGATGAAATTCGGGTTATAGGTTCCGTTCGGCGTCTAGTTGGTCCTCGAAGCTCGACGTTACTGTGAGTCATCTCTAAGGGGTTCAAAATAGGGGTTGAAATTTTCAAAACGCCTATACAATTTTTTTACGTAAATATTTTTACGGTTTTAAATAGTTCTTGAACTTGCGAGTTTTTTAAGACCATCCGGAGCATCGTACGTCCAGCCGTTCGTTCACAGTAAGGCCCCGAAGTTTGCACCGACAGGCATTTTCGACTCCAGTGTGAATGAAATTGTATACAATCCAAACCAAATCTCGTAACCAGAGACGCGCCCACAATAGGAATTTGTGAATACGGCCAATCATTGGTAGGGATCACCTGATTATATTGGCGGAGTATGAAGTCGAGTTGGTTGTTCTGTGATATTATTTAATTTGAAAAATGATGGCTCTATTGGAGTTTGTTGGTAGGTAGTGAAACTTGAACAAACGTTGAAGTATTATTGATGGGTAAATTATTACTACGGTAAATCATTACTCAACGGTAAATTATTACACAACGGTTCATTATACCATCTACGTAGAAGGGGCTGGAGTTTGTTGGTAGGTACTTTTGCAACTTTTTTCACTCCTCATCAACAATTTCTTTTCAGAACTTCATTATGTGTGTTTCTTTTTGTTAGGTACTGTTTGTCATCGGCAGAATTATTTTAGCAACATCTAACTCGTGATTTAGGTAGGTACCTAGTAACGAGTACGGGGTTAGGTACTAACCTACGGAGGGTCTGCGATCTACATAATATGTGTAGAATAGTACATATCATATTATATAGACGGGTTATCTATACATAGAGCTGTGATCTGTAACAGAAGGGTATTCTATACAAAATAATAAACCGTTGTGCAGGGATTTGCAGCGTTTTTTTTCATGCTCCATTCCAAAGGTTCATTATTGAAAAAAATAAACCGAAATCCATTCATCTACGCGATTCGATCTAATTGGAAGAATCGAGCATGAAAAAAAAATTCTTACCCCTCCTCAAAATTTGATGGTTTACGTTTCAAGGTATGTAGAATCCAAAACTGCAATACAAATATTTCTGTCTGTCCGCCGTACGCCGTACGGGCCACTTTTCTTAGTTACCATGAAACAAAATTGATGAAATTCGGGTTATAGGTTCCGTTCGGGGTCTAGTTGGTCCTCGAAGCTCGACATTACTGTCAGTCATCTCTAAGGGGTTCAAAATAGGGGTTGAAATTTTCAGAACGCCGTAGCTCGAAAACTTTTGAATGAAGGGTATGGTTTTTTTTACGTTATTAAATTTGTCTTGAGCCAAACAATTTTTTGAGACCACCCGGAGCATCGCACGTCCAGCCGTTCGTGTGCACCAAAAAGCTTCGTCAACACGATCGTGAATCAAACGGTATAAATCCGGCCGGGATATCATCACTAGGGAGCACCTGATTATAATCAAGTATGGCTGTATGAAGTCGATTTGGTTGTTCTGCGATATTATTTCATTTGATAAGTGATGGACTATTGGATTTTGTTGGTAGGTACTTCTGAAACTTGAACAAACGTTTAAGTATTATTGATGGGTAAATTATTACACAATGGCAAATTATTATACACCGGCAAATTATTACACAACGGTAAATTATTACACAACGGTAAATTATTAAACCACGGTAAATTATTACACAACGGCTCATCTACCCCAGAAGGGGCTGGATTTTGTTGATAGGTACTTTTGCAACTTGAACAACCGTTGAAGTATTATTGATGGGTAAATTATTACATAGTGGAAAATTATTACACAACGGTAAATTATTACTCAACGGTAAATTATCACACAACGGCTCATCTACCCAGAAGGGGCTGGATTTTGTTGATCGGTACTTTTGCAACATGAACAACCGTTGAAGTATTATTGATGGGCAAATTATTACACAACAGTTCATTATTCTATCTCCGTAGAAGGGGAACCTATACAGGTAAATTATTACACAACGGTTTAGGTAGGTACCTAGTAACGAGTACGGGGTTAGGTACTAACCTACTATGTCCGCGATCTACATAATATGTGTAGAATAGTACATAATATGTTATATAGAAGGGTTATCTATACGGAGACCTGTGATCTGTAACAGGAGGGTATTCTGTACAAAATAATAAACCGTTGTGCAGGGATTTGCAGCCTTTTTTTTTTAATGAGATGTTTTTGGGACACTGACGATGAATATAAACGTGCATTGTAACATCCCGTCAGCGTGGGAAATATACAAAAGCCCTCCAGTTTCAATAATTAGACAGTCTAGTCATGTATGGAAGCCTGTAACAAGATATGAAATTTTTACCTACAATAACAGTTTTCTGTATTTTCGTTTGATAATTCCACGTGAAAAGTTGATTTTTTTTAATCAACAGAAAATAAGTAGAATTAAAAACCAGGTAAGAGAGCAGCGTAAGTACGAATATATTTGTATTCGAAAGGAAGGTACTCACAGTATATTCAAAGAGTAGGTAAGGGCTGCTTCCGGAGCTCGTCTCTGAAAAAAAAAAAAAAAAACCACTGTGGCAGGGGGTTGGAACACTGTAATTCCGTGAGTATTCGCCCTACTCGCCATAATTCACTTCATCACTGAACAGGAAAAGCTCAGCCTTTCGCGTGAAACTCTCCTCCGAAATATCAAAGGCCATCCTTTTTTTTCACGGTTAGAAACTGAATTGGAACGAGAAAAAGAAGGGGAAAAAAATCCAGACGTTGGATAGGGTTACTGTAGAACTGGCAGAGTGGGAAGGCGCGCCGCGGAACGGGGGTCAAAGGGTTCATCAATATTCAAGGCTATGCAAATGCTCTGAGAAGTAATAACAGCTCGAGAGCTGCATTAGTGAATCAAGAGGGAGCTCTGGCGGTAGCCCTCCAACCAGCTACAGTTACCAACCGGGTACAGTGGAAACTGTATTTTCTCGTATTAGTTTCATTCAAAAGTGAACTGGGAGGGCTAAGTGAATAATCGCTCTTCTCATTTTGCCCGTCACATCCAGGCAAGTCATGTTCTCCGCAGAAGGCTGGTGTAATTAACCGGGATTTATGCGAGGCCTAACCGTGTATGCGGGCTGCCAATATAAGTTGAGTCTCCCGTCTCGTGCTGTAGCTTACACGCCGCACCATGCGGTGGCTGCCATGTTTCTGCCGAACGCTGATACAAAACGTCGAGAGCCCAAATCGATTTTGAGGAGCTCATCACTGGTGCGTCGATTTCAATGGGAATTAGCTACGTTATTGGTTTCATAATGGTTTTAGAGGCGAGGGGATGATGACTGTGACAAGCTATTCACAAGCCTATTCCCTAAAAGAGATAATGAAAATAGGTTATCTATATTGAAAATCTCCTAGGAGAGATAGTCTCCCTCGGGAGATAGTCTCTTTCAGTGTCTCTCGGGTTCGTCTATTTTACTGAACAGCTCACAACTCGTACCCTACTTACACGTTTTCACTCATGAATCGATAATATGTGTATGTATATTTTTAATGAACAGCCAACTTACCATTAAGAGACAAAAAAACATACCTACATCAAAATGACAGATATGGTAGCCCATGAATGATGGAAGTTCACGATACTGTCAAACGAAACGAGAAATGTGAAACGCTGCAAAGTCTTTGTCACATGGGTTTATTATTCTATTGGACACACCTACAGAAATGTTGGCTGTTCATTTATTGTTGCTTTCACGTGAAATAATTCGAATAGCTATTTCTGATGGTTTCCACCAATTTTGCCCCCAAAACACGACTTAGGTCGGCTACTTTTTTTTCCAATTTATCTTTGATCATTGGTGGTGCCATTTAATAGTCTTGATCCACGTGTTGATACTACTTCCATTGTTATTCTACAAATTGACGGTGATTTCAGACGATTTTCCAGGTTTTTGACTCATAAAAAATCAATTTTGGGAGCTGAACTTTTGGTAGAACCTCAATTTTCCACTCTTTGGTCAAAATCGGCTTCATATTCGGTCTTCTAGTCCCCAGAAACATGGAAAACGATACCTCAAAAGCTCATGTTACTAACACGTTGCTAAAACGCAAAAGTACCTATTTTTACACATATTTTCACTCATACCACCCCTGGGTATATTCCGATTGAGCTGAAAAGTTTCGGGACACAACTAGGGCCCAAATCGAGCATGTGTGCGAAAGAACGGATTTTTTAGACCGAAAATGAGGCCGGTACACGTGATACGGCGTACGGCGGACGGACATTGCATTTTTGGAATCTACGCACCTTGAAACGGAAAAGAAAAAATTTTGAGGGGTGTTATAAAAATTTTTTGCTGAGCGAATACATAGGTGTATTATTCACAGAATAATAAACCAAAATGCAATGTCCGTCCGCCGCACGCCGTATCACGTGTACCGGCTTCATTTTTTGTGTAAAAAATTCGTTCTTTCGCACACATGCTCCATTTGGGCCCTAGTTGTCTCCCGAAACTTTTCAGCCCGATCGGAATATACCCAGGGGTGCTATGAGTGAAAATGTGTGTAAAAATAGGTACTTTTTGCGTTTTAGCAACATGTTGGTAACATGAGCTTCTGAGATATCGTTTTCCATGAAAGCTCATGTTACTAACATGTTACTAAAACACAAAAAGTACCTATTTGTGTGCACATTTTCATTCATAACATCCCTGGGTATATTC
The DNA here is from genome assembly GCA_954871275.1 of Leptopterna dolabrata. NCBI lineage: Eukaryota > Metazoa > Arthropoda > Insecta > Hemiptera > Miridae > Leptopterna > Leptopterna dolabrata. Next base: position 67,897,167 of record OX940975.1, read on the forward strand.
CGATCGGGCTGAAAAGTTTCGGGACACAACTAGGGCCTAAATGGAGCATGTGTGCGTAAGAACGAATTTTTTAGACCGAAAATGAAGCCTGTACACGTGATACGGCGGACGACCGACGGACATTGCATTTTGGTTTATTATTCCGTGAATAATACACCTATGTATTCGCTCAGCAAAAAATTTTTATAACACCCCCTCAAAATTTTTCTTTTCCGTTTCAAGGTGCGTAGATTCCAAAAATGCAATGTCCGTCCGCCGTATCACGTGTACCGGCCTCATTTTCTGTCTAAAAAATTCGTTCTTTCGCACACATGCTCCATTTGGGCCCTGGTTGTGTCCCGAAACTTTTCAGCCCGATCGGAATATATCCAGGGGCGTTATGAGTGAAAATGTGTGTAAAAATAGGTACTTTTTGTGTTTTAGTAACATGTTAGTGAAATGAGCTTTTTAGGTATCGTTTTCCATGTTTTTTGGGACGAGAAGACCGAATATGAAGTCGATTTTGATCAAGGAGTTGAAAATTGAGGTTGTGCCAGATGTTCAGCTCCCAAAATTGATTTTTTATGAGTCAAAAACTGCGAAATCGTCTGAAATCACCATCAATTTTTAGAATAACACTAGGAAAAGTGTCAACACGTGGATCAAGACGATTAAATGGCACTACCAATGATCAAAGATAATTTGAAAAAAAACAAAAAAAAAACGAGCGTACCTAATTCAAGTTTTGGGGGCCAAAATTGGTGGAAACCACCAGAAATAGCTATTTCAATTATTTTACATGAAAGCAACAATAAATGAACAGCCAGCATTTCTTTAGGTATGTCCAGTAGAATAATAAACCCATGTGACAAGGATTTGGAATCTACGCACCCTGAAACGGAAAAGAAAAAATTTTGAGGGGGTGTTATAAAATTTTTTTGCTGAGCGAATACATCATAGGTGTATTATTCACGGAATAATAAACCAGAAGGGGCAGGGGGGGGGGGGGGGGGTTAGGGGTCTTTCGAGAAGATACCTAACTAGGTGTCTCTCTGAAAGAGATCAAAAATGACAAGATGGCCGCCAACTCTCTCTTTTAGAAGTTACTGAATAACCCTCATGGATACTATAAAAATATCTTCTGCAAAAAGAGAGAGTCGGACCGAAAAGAGATGTCTCTTTGGCTTAGTGAATAGGCCCGTTAGGTCCCTTAGCTTCTAGTGAGGTGTGCCCTACTGTTTTCAGTTTTTATATGAGGGGGACAATCTAATGAAAAACTTGGACGAATTCGCCTTTTTAAATGTCCTCAAATAATTCCGAATGACCAGATGATTGTTATAAATCGAGTGATGACGGTCAGTACCAACTTTAATATCATAAATCCGTTCTTTGACTGCGATTTCCACAGCCAAATGACATTGTTATAACACCATTGTTTAATTTTTTTAAATAAACTATGAAAATATTTCACAGTTCATAAATTCTTCACGCACTAGAAGCTATCTGATTGCTCTATTATGAAAGACACAATAAAAACGCTGCAACTTATTACACAACGGTTTATTATTTACATGTATTCCCCCCCCCCCCCCCCCCCCCCCCATTTTGCGCAGTTCACTGTTTTCTGCGGTCAGTACCTACCCCCGAGCTCCCCTCGAGGAAAGCCCTGAATCGAGTACTAGAGCCGACCCGGGAATTACAGTTTCATAAAAATGCGCAGGATTCGATAATCCAATAATTAATTATTTGTTGTTATTCATGAAGCGTAACGTTTGTTCAAGTTAAAAAAAGTAGCCACCAACAAAATCCAAAATAACCATCATTCTTTAAATTAAATAATATCACGGAACAACCAACTCGACTTCATACAGCCATCCGTGATTATAATCAGTTGCTCCCTAGCAATGATATTTAGGCCGGATTTATACCGTTCGATTCACGATCATGTTTACGAAGCTTTTCGGTGCACATGAACGGCTGGTCGTACAGTGCTCCGGGAGGTCTCATAAAATTGTTTAGTTCGAGATCAATTTAAACATGTAAAAAAATATACCCTTCTATTGAGAGTTTTCGAGCTACGGCGTTCTGAAAATTTCAATCCCTATTTTTCACCCCTTAGAGATGACTGACAGTAACCAACTAGACCCCAAATAGGACCTGCAAATCAAATTTCATTAGTTTTGGTTCATGGTAACTAAGAAAAGTGTGACGTACGGCGGATGGACAGAAATTTTTTTATTCCATTTTCTGACTACGTTATCTTGAAACGGAAAATGTAAAATTTTGTTTGTGCTGGTGGGGGGATTAACTTTTAAATATATATATATATATATATATATATATATATATATATATTCATTAAAATATATTTATGAATAAATAAAATTTTAAAAACCCTTCTGTTGAAAGTTATTGAGCTACGGCGTTCTGGAAATTTCAGCCCCTATTTTTCACTGCTTAGAGGTGATTAACAGTAACGCCGATCTTCGCGGACCAACTAGACGGCAAATAGGGCCTGGAAACCGAATTTCATTAATTTTGGTTCATGGTAACTAAGGAAAGTGCGAAGTCCGGCGGACGGATAGATTTTTTTTAAATTCCATTTTCGGATTCTACGTGCCTTGAAATGAAAACCATCAAAATGTGGTGGTGGGTGGAAAACCATCAAAATGATAAACCAATAAATTTGGCAGCCTTACATTTCGATTTATTGTTAAAATACGCGTTCGGACCGCTACGAGAGCTATGTTAATTCCAGTTGTGGTAAAGATTTGTAGTGGGTATAGATAAAGATTTGTAGTGGGTATAGATAAAGATTTGTAGTGGGCCTTGGGCCATGAAGGGCCATCGTGGTTCACATTGAGTCGTAGGTGGGTTATTTATTTTTCATTTTCTCTATTTTCACATGCTAATAAGAATTCGGGAATCCTCAGCATTGTATATTTATGCACCTGCAAACGCTGCGTTGCCTTCATTTCATATGGTAGTTATTTCAACTGTCTACCACACAGTCTGTGCGTGGTTGAAGGTTAAATAACGATTTTTTGCATAGCAATGTCCCATATCTACTCTAGGAAATAATATGTATTTGGATTTAAACTTGAAACGACATGTATTTGGATTTCTCTCTCAATTTTATTTAGTTTCACTAATTTGTTTCGTATAAAATCTTGTAAAGTATTGCAATTGCTTCGACACTTTTGAAATACTTGTTCTTCACGCGGTGTGACACCAAAAATATTCAAAACACTTGTATGAATGCCTATAATAAGCCGCTTATCATTAATCCTGTTACTACAACACTATCCCGTCCTACTATTTTGTCATTTTTGAACCTCTCATATTCAAATCCATACTCTTCTTCACTTCTCCATCTATCCACGAGTGGACATACCGTGTTACATAGCGAGGAAGCTATACTTCCTACCCGACTTGGCGGACTTTTTTTCATGCTCGATTCCAAATGTTCGTTATTTAAAATAATAAACCAAATTACCGTATATGTGATTCTTTTTTTTTACTTCCTCACTACTGGGCGGTAGGGAAGCCTTGGATTCTTTATTGATTAAAAAAAATAAATAAATAAAAACATCTCCTCCAGAATGAAAATTTCCACTACCATTTTGCGTTTTAGACATCAAGGAACGTTAAATTTTTGATTCCGTGTCTGGTCTATTCCTTGCAACTACCCGAAATAATGGTCGAAATGGGCTGAAATTTGGCGAGTAGGTGCAGGTTGGGTCACAGATGATCCCATACCAAAGTCATAGAAAAAGTACTTGAAACGTGAAATATTTGATACGCCCTAACTACCTTAAATATCGTTGAAATTAGTTCAAACGAAGGGTCAATCAGGAATAATACTTCGATTGTTCCATATCAGTTTCATTGGACTCGTACAGTAACTTTCGTCTGCGCATGCGCGAACATGAAATGTTGACGATTTGCTTGTAGCGCTTCTACCTACGCGAAAAACAATCGTAGAGAGCTGAAATGTTGAGGGTATACGCGGGTTGGATCGCAGATGGTCCCATATCAAAATCGTTGAAATCGTGTCGTAACTTCCGTCTGCGCATGCGCATACGTGAAATACTTGAAAGCCCTACCCAACTAATTCTGTTAGTCCATGTGACCTGAGTCGTTTAGTCATTAACCGATGCATGGATATTCCACCTGTCCAGTGAATGAACCTACCCAACTATTCTATAGTACATTCATGTGTTTCACATGTGATTCAAGTGAGGAAGCTATAATACTGCCTACTCGAATTGGCAGACGTTTTTTGCATGCAACGAAGGTAATTTGGAGTAGGAGCGTTGTAGTCAGCGTTGCAGTGTTCGAACGATGTATCCTTCTAATGTGTATCGTTGTTGTTATTGATCTCTGAGGATGCATCTATGAATTTGCGTCTGTGAATTTTCTCGGTTCATCATGAGAGCGTGAAGGTTCATTGCGATTACATACATATAATATGACGATCCATCAGATTTATTGTAGGTGGTGGGCCTATGTAGGTACATGAGTTCATTAAATCTTCTTTTGAATCAGAGTTGATGCCATCATTCATCGCTTCCTTCCAGCTGTTGGGGCTCCCAGCGCACCCCACATCCTCAGCGGGGGCCCACCTGTTCAGTTTTCACTACTGCCCCCCCTCTAACGTCCATCCTCAATAGGGTTCCCGATCTTTATGCCTTCCGCACGTCAGCGCCGTTGCTTGGGGTCCCGCTTCGTAGCTGAAATCCCATTGATGAAGCCGTCGATAGAGTTGAAAATCGACGGAGCTGGCTATTCGTCCAGCCCTTGAACTCATACAACACACAACACTCACATGGTTTTTACGGTGTCATTAAATACGTGTTACTGGTGAATCTTCAAAACGCACTCGTTGTGATGTACCTAAGTACTTGATGAACAAAAATCCTTAAGCATTCCGACGAACTAAGTTCATTGAGAACATGAACTATATTTCTTCGGCGACATGAGATGATTTTACGACCTTTTGGTTTGAGGCCAGCGCCATCTGCTGCCTAGGGGCTCCGGCCCACTCCGCTGTGCTTGAATTTGACAATGCGTGATGGTTTGTACTACTGACTACGGTCGAAATGCCGCTAACGAGCTTCTTGGGTATGCATTTTGATACCAACATTGCCTACAATGATTAGTTGTTATTTAACAATCGTTCAAAATCCAACATTTCACCCAATAAAAATAACTCCACCATGTGACATATTTTCATCCTTGTCTCCATCTCGCCTGGGTGGCCCCGACCTAGTGCCTATATACATTTTTCCACCCAGATTTAGTGAATGTTGTGAAGTCCTTAAGTCCTTAGTGAATGTTGCCGTGTCAAAAATATCCGATTCCTTTTGAAGGAACTTCAACTCAGAAGTCCCTCGATACATCTCACAAAAAGCAACGGGAGTGAACTGATGGTTGTCCGCGCATTGGAACTAACATATTCACGGCGGAAGTATGGCCCGTGCACCTCGCCCTTTTTCGAGGTGATCGACCACTCGCGGCCCGCCCCTGCCCGTCTGTAGGTTCGCTCCTCTGTCTCAAACCTCCAGCGTTGGGCTCACGTAATTTCTTTCTCCACTTCGAAGCTTTTGAAGACAGCAGCGTTCACGCACAGCTGGGTTTAGCGTGCGTCGGGCCTCCGCAAACCCATCAAGTTAGTTAGACTGGTGTAACTCCATCCAGCGTCGAGGACATGTAATAATGTTGGAATAACTGAAGTGCTCAATAATACGGGGTTTCAAACGCAAGTCAAGAATTTTTATTTAGGTTTTTTCTAATCACACAGATCCTCATTTTATAAAACGGATGATCAGTTGAATAAAAATCTGGCTGGTGGTAGATACCTACCTATCCACTCACACACACCTTCAAAGAGAGAGAGAGATATTGAGACATCACAAAATTTCCTCCTGAGCTTGAGTTCAGCAATTACAGTTACATAACTATTTATGCGTTTTTCCAACGCCCTACGAACTCCCCACCCAGTCATTTTTGAAGTTCTAACGGTCACTGAACCGAAGTAGGACCCTCGACATATTCCCAAATTTTCGCCTAGTTTGGGTGATTATGTTGGCTGTGAACAACAAACTTGTAGGTAAAAGAGGTAAGAAAGTACCTATAAGCAGAATCCAAAAGAACCTTTATTTTCTTCAAGTGAAATAATACCACGAAACAAAAAACTCAGTTTCATACAGCATGCGTGATTATAATCACCTGTTCCCTAGCAGTAATAATATCCAGGCTAGAGTGTACCGTATGAATCACACTGCTAGGGGGGGGGGGGGGGGGGGGGGGAATGTGATGGAGAGAGGAGGAGGATTAAAAATGAAATTAACAAACTGTGGGGTTTTTGCCTTTCTGAGTTTGCGATCCTGAAAGGTTGAATTTGTGATTCTAGTGGTCGTCCTTGTCCATTAGACGTTTATGAACAAAAACCAAACAACGAACCTGGAACCTCGTTATCGAAAGGAGAGCCCATAAAAAATGGATGGACGGACGGGGGAAAAAAGGCTCAGTTTATCGAAAAAATTCGTTGATTTCCGTGGGGGCCCTTCGGCACCCGGTGGGACTGATTGGACGAAAAAATAAATAAAAACCCTTTTCCCTTACTCCGACCGACCGCGTTGGTCCTCACCCGGTAGCACTGTGCCACTGGGGGCACAGCTCCTCCTATCCCTCCCCCTCCTACCATCATCTTTTACATCTCAAAGTCCCTGTGCCAGCAATATTGAATCCCCTGCGTCTTCCTTCTTTCGAATTCATACATTAGGTAGGGACATCCCAGATGACACGGAGTGTCACGTGTAAGGGGGCAAAACACATGCTCAACACATGCGGGATAAAACATTTGTCATATTCGTCTTTTTTACGGCGGTAGGTGGCGTGGTGTTTTTTCTTATTCTTTTCGTCTGTTATATTCATATAAAGTGTTCTCCCCCATGCAGAGTTGCCTCTCCTGCAAAGGGCAATATAATATTAATATTCTGATATCATTGTATGCCAGACTTCCATTCAACCTCCGTTCCTATCTAAGATGGAAGAATTTATAATTCACAGTATTAATCAGTAATATAGTAATTTATACAGTTATGTCTGTATATTGTTGACTGTTGTCATAGTTTTATCATTTTTGCGAGTATTGCGTGGACGTTATTAGTTACTCATTACCTTATAAGCACCTGACAACAACATGTAGATCTACGTGTAGGCTGACGTGAATCCCAACTAAACACGATAAACTAATGCCGCGTAGCAATACCCAGTCAGGATGATCATCTGTACACAAACCAAATCCATTGTCAAAACAGACCTGGAAATTGCTTCCTGGGCATAATGGGACTACATTTACCCCCTCCTCCGCATCTTAAAAAGTCGAAGATGACGGAGGTGCCAACGTATGGAGATGATGCGAATGCATCGCAGACAGCTGGACAGTTATTGACAGAAACAGAGTATACAACAAAAATAGAGAATTTCAGACTTCATAGATGCGTGATTATAATCAGCTGTTCCATTTAAATGATAGATCTGGGCTAGAGATACGTATACCATATGATTCACACTCATATTGATGAAGCTTTTCGGTTCAAACTTCAGGGCCTTACTTGAAAGAACGGCTGGGCTTGCAATGCTCCCGGTGGTTTCAAAAGATCCTCATGTTTGGAATCAATTTGAAAACGTCATAAAAACCATAAATACCCTTCTATTAAACGTTTTCCAGCTACCGGGTTGTGAAAACTTTAAACCCTATTTTTCACCCCTTAGAGATGACTGACAGTAACGCCGAGCTGCGTGGGCCAAGATTCCAAATGGGACCTACAAACCAAATTTCATTAATTTTGGTTCAACAGGTGACGGGCGAAGACAGAAATTTTTGTATAGGTACCATCCTAGATTCTGCGTGCCTAGAAATAGCAAACCATCCAATTTTATGGGTCAAGGGGAGGGGGGGGGGGCTTTTATTTGCATGCTCGATCCCAAAGGTTCATTATTTAAAATAATAAACCAAAACTAAATATTGTGTAAATTGCAGTGGTCTAGACAGACTGTGCAATAAGTAGTGAACAGTTGTATGAGTTTTCAGTTGTTTTTGGGACGAGCCTTTTTTAACGATGGTTTCCCCTTCCCCCAGAGCTCAAGAATGGTTGGGCGAGGAGTGTGAGTTCCCCATGGTAAGGCACTGGTTGTATTATAACGCAGTGCTTACAGGAGTTGACGGCTCGTTTTCTCAAACCTCCTGTATTCTTTCTGCTGCGTGCAAAAAAAAACAAAAAAACTCGAGAAGAGACCTGTTCCATTATGGACGGGATTCTGGTATACCGTTACACAACTTAGAGCCTAGAGAACGAAAATAACCATAAAAAAAATCCGTTTCAAATCGTTCTATAACCAGATTTGTACACAGAACTCCATAATATATTCGCGCAAATTTATATCAATAAATTAAGGTACCAAGTGATCGAATTGTTTCCCGATTTGGCATATTCGAACCGTATTTGCATCGGTGTTTGTAGCAGTCGCCGAATCGGATATTGTGTGACTCCCATCTCGCAGACTGATGGTGGGATAGGAAAGCAAGGGTAGCGGCGTATCCCCGTGGTGCGAGTGGCTATTTCTGAGCCACCGCAGCCCGCGGCTTCATGTCCTTATTTAGCAGCCACGTCGGACTCTGCCCCTCCGTCTAACTTTAGACACCCGCCACCAAGCACTTCCAACTCAATTACCTTCTCATCTTGGATTTATTTACTTCTCCTTAAAAAAAAAAGAGATGTGCCACGAAAAATATGATAGCTGTATACCTATTTTATACAAGTTCACTCCAACTTACCTGTTTTTAACAAGTATTACCTGAATGTATTACCTGATATTTTAACAAGTAGCGAATGAACTGAACTGTTCATTTTGGTCATTGTCAAAACAACACGAAGTAAAACAGTTTAATTTGAAGAATCGCATCTCGAACCTCGTAATGTAGGTAGTTAGTAGTAATGCTCTCCTCCTAGCGGGTCCTCTAGCCAGGAGCTTTACGAGAGTTCTGGGTGAATTCCAATTCGCTTGCATTTACTTGAGTGTTGCAATTTCAAGCCGTAAAACCCCAAATTAGCTGGTTACATCAGATTAGATTAAGTGTTTATATCTGTTTTTAGGGCTTCGCCGTTTACAAGGAGACAGCTCAGAATGGGCAATTTTCGTGGGTTACAAATTCTTTTTTTCTGGGGCTAAATTCTGTTTAGTAACGGAAGCCCACACTTATAGACCACATAACACTTATAGACCACATAATGAGGAGTTTATGTCGGAAAGTCTAGGTAGAAAACGAGTGTGAAATTTGAATTGCTGAGTTCCCGATAGAAATGACGTATGAGGTAAATCGCCGAGTAGTTTAACTCAAATCCCGCTTAGAGCACTAGTGCATCACTTTAAACGATGCACAGAACTGCATCGAAGGATGGATGGAACCGCAAATTTAAAATAAATTCAAAAACTTGTCCTAAAATCAAACTGAGGGGAGGTTCACGAAAAGTCACAGCGAAGGTTCATGTTGGGTTGTTGGCAGCACTGAGAACCTCCGCCTCAGAACCTTCGCTCCGCCTCCTTAGGCCAACAGCCAATCAAACGTCAATAGACCTGGTATTTCATTTCTTGCCGCATTTTTACTTTTTATCACCCCCATTTAAAAAATAGCGCTTATTTTTGAAAACGGGCTTTAGGCGACCATTTTTCCAAGATATCAGAATATTATTGTCCAATAAAAATTGTTGACGAAAATTCTCTATTCCATAAAAGCCACCTTGCATAATTATTTTTTCAACACGAGGTTCATTGTAAGCAATAACAAAAATGTGAATTAGGTAGGTATATTACAATTATTTAGGTAGGGTTCAATATAATTAACGTAGTCTCAGTTTTGTGGCGTTAACTGCGGACCAAAATACGCTGTCCACCTGGGAGACCTTTGTAGATCTGAAGCAGTATCCGTTATCCTCGGGACTTAGTAAATGGCTTTCAAAATGCCCCCTGGCGCCGTCCCACAGCGGGGCCAAACATGAGAAACAAGAGAGGAACAACTTGAAGTCTAGAGAATAATAGGAACTTAAAATTATTATTCCGTTTCGCATCATTCTAAAACTAAATTCATGAAAAACAATGTATGCGAGCGAAGAAACTCGTGCAAAACACGCCACGGGTAGGTAGTTACCCATGGGAACATGAGGCGAAATAATGAACAGTTGGTGATATTCTGCTGTTTCTTCGCTAATTGGCTCATTAAGAAACATTTTCACTTCATTAAAGAGGTCAAGAAGTCTTCCTGATTGTACTGAAACGTAAAGTCTCTTGCACGCTGTTTATCAAAAGTTGGCGCTTCCCTCTCCTCAATTTGTAAGCCCGTACAGTTCTCTTGGGCCCTTCGAGTTTCTTGAAACAAAAAGGAAATTTCCTCTCGAACTCACGTAAAGAATAGGAAGCCTCGTCGAATCATAAACAAAACGCTTCTCAGACTTATCAAGGTAAACCGGTTATAATCCTACATCTAATCCACTTACCACTGATTACTTCCATGAACTTGGCAAGGTAGGCAGGTAAAAGTACGTTTCACAAACTAGTCTTGAAACTAGTGATGAGAAGAAGTTCGAGATGTTGAGAAGCATTCCAAAATAATTATTGTCTTTTCATTAAGACTGCAGTGTACTCAACGGATACTGAGTACGAAACTCAGTCGTTGCTTTCACTTCAATCAACTTGATATTCTTGCAGCTAGGTTTCTTCCTTTGTTCCTCATATTGGGTGATTTTGTTACCTAACAGAGTCATAAGTTCCTTCATACGCTAGATAGTATAAGATGTGTAGTAATGATAATTTAATTTGTTCCCTCTCAAAATGTATTAAATGTGTAAGATTGAGCTCCTCCATCATTACACCCTGGACCCCCTTCTTGCAGTTGAGAACTTTTGCTCTTGTGCATGTCTTCAAGCTCTGAAATTTGTTTGATTACCGATTCTTACTAAATCAAAGTGCGCCTACTATACAAGTATATACCGCCTGCTAGGTTATCATACAGCCAAACGTGTGTGTATTATGTTCCCGGCTTTATTATAGGCTAAATATGCCCAGAACTTACTGTCCTTCATGACGAAATTTGGATAAGTAAGTCCGTAACTAAGACAGTGTACAACTTCTGACGTCATTGTAGAGTGGAGTTCAACGACACCAAAACGAATATCGAGGGCCGAGGTAATTTTTAGGAATTTTTGGGTCATACATAACATTAATTTATAACCAATCAATTTTGTTAGCATTGTTCTACAAATCTTGATTTCGGATAAATCTGTATTCAAACGACTCTTGCTAATAAATCTGTAGTTGATTTGAGACGTCAGTCGAGTGATTTTTATGTTTCCTATGACTGAATGGTAATTATTGTTGAATCACAAGGAGTAGATTGATGCTATGCTTGGCTGATAAATTACAGACCTACTTGTTAATTACAGAATATTTATATTTCCTTCATCACGTTGATATATTTTAATCCCTGTTGAATATTAAATGCAAACGGGACGGGTGAATTAGTGGTGTAACGAGACTGCTGGTAGGGATGAGCTGTGATATTATATCCAGACGTGGTAAAGTAGTTATGCGTGAAATATGGACTTCTTCTTAGGGGGAAGTCATCCCATAATTGGAACTACAAATCGAGAGATCTAGATGCTCCCATCTGAGTGAGCGAGTGAAAGTGATAAACATAGTACCGCTATGGACGGGATAGGCTACTTCAGTAACAGTATTTGAAGCAAAGCAAGCGAGTCCACTCGCTCAGGTAAGTGATCAGCTGAAACCACTATACAGTATGCAGAATCTGGCTACGTCCAGAATGCAGCGCCCAGAATCTGTGGCTGGCATACTGGCATTTCTGTGGCCCATTTCACACTGGTCAGCTGACCAGTTTGAAATCTGTGTGGCTATATTCGTATATCTCGAAAACATTTTCCCGAATAATTTTCAAACCTTGTATAATTCTTCTTGAGGATACTGAGAATAACCCTTTTGAATTTGGCGTAGGTAAATCATGTTAGATAGGAGATATTGGAGATAGAATTTCGAAAAATGTAGGTAATTGGTAATTGCTGGTTGACATGTTATATCTGTTGCTATATTCCTAATATCTGAAAAACATTTGAAACGTAAAAGTGAAGGCCTTAATATGGTTCGCCTAGACTGCGAGTCATACATGGAGAGTCATTGAGATTGGTCGTTACTTGCGTAATAACAGTATCAGTTCGACGGTGGCGAGAGAATGGGATGTTTCGAGAAACTGGGTAGGCCTTGAAGGGGGCGGCCTTGCCTCGGTGTGTTGCGGGTGAGTCTAGACAGCGCCCGGAATCTGTGGCTGGAATTTCTGTGGCCCATATCATACTGGTCAGCTGAAAATGTGCGGAACAACTTTCCTGACGAGTTACCTGCGTATTCAATTTTGAGTTTTTGGGGGTCAAAAATGACTAAAAATCTATTAAAACAGCTAAGATGACCGAAGGTTTACATGAATTCACCAACTTAGTACCTACACAATGGGGACTCAGACGGTGATGTCAGTTGTTCACATTTCTAACGACTCTTTTTTCAAATTCCTATTTATTTGTTTAGACGTAATACAGAAATAGGACTGTGATTGTCCCTCGTGGTATCTGTACATTTTAAAAGAACTCGAATAAGCAGCTATAAGTTGAACAGAAGTCACAACAATATTTTTCCTCAACAAAGTGGCTCAGTTTGAATTTTTATGGGGTCAATAATCGCTAAAAACTAGTGAGAATGGCTGCGATTACCAAAACTTGATATAAATTCACCGGAAGTGGTCTAGAATGGTGACTGTTCGCTTAAATAGTCAGATATCTCGAGAAATTGGCCAAATTCGGGTTTTGAGGGGTCAACCGCTAAAAACCGCCAAAAAATTTCGAGTGACCAATTCGAACATTTCCCCATACAGGGTGGCCCATCCAAGATGCACCATCCCAGTTTTCGGATTATTTCGAGCCTAAAAAAACTTTCGGATGTAATGGTATCCCCATAGTTTTGGTTTATTATTTTCAATAATGAACCTTCGGAATCGATGGGGTGGGGGATTAACCCCTCTTAAAATTTGATGGTTTCTGTTTCAAGGTACGTAGAATCCGAACATGGAATAACAACGCTGCAAATTATTACACAACGATTTATTATTTACCTGTATAGATGCCCCTTCTGCTTAGATCACTGATTTCTGTGGTCAATACCTCGTGCTTCCCACAACAGAGCCCCAAATCGAGCACTGGAGCCAGCCGGGCAATCAAATTTCATAAATATGCGGTGGAAACATGAATTTCATCATCAACTACCTACTTGTTTTTATTCATGAAGCATAATGTTTGTTCAAATTGAAATTAATTTGCTCAAATCGAGGTTCTCAATCCATCACCAGAGAAGTATGTGACGTACTCGTAGTTAATATTATTTCCATATGGATATTTAAATACGTCAAGATTGTAAATCTAATAGAAAAACGCTGCGAATTATTAAACAAAGGTTTATTATTTACCGGTACTGGTGCCTCTTCTGCGTAGATCACTGTTTTCTGTGGTCACTACCTCCCGTCGTGCTACACCCAGGAAAGCCCCGAATCGAGTACCGGATCCGGGCCGTGCAATTACAGTTTCATAAATATGCGGTAGATTCAAGAATTTTACTTTAAAAATTTTACTTTCATTCTTCAAATGAAATCTCGGAACAACCAACTCGATTTAGTACATTAGTGATTGATTATAATCAGGTGTTCCCTAGCAGTGGTATCTGGGCCGGATTTTTACCGTTTCCTTCACGATCATGTTGACGAAGCTTTTCTGTGCAAACGAACGGCTGGTCGTATAATGCTCCGTGTGGTTTCCAAAAATTCTTTAGTTTGAAATCAATGTAAAAAGTTAAAAAACCATTCCATTCTATTGAAAGTTTTCGAGCTACGGCGTCTGAAAATTTCAACCCCCTGTTTTTCGCCCCTTAGAGATATGACTGACAGTAACGCCGAGCTTCCCGGACCAACTAGACCCTAACACGACCTACAAACCAAATTTCGTTAATTTTGTTTCATGATAACTATGAAAAGTGCGAAGTGTGAATCAAACGGTATAAATCCGGCCCAGATATCATCGCTAGGGAGCACCTAATTATAATCATGGATGGCTGTATTTAGTCGAGTTGGTTGTTCTGTGATATTATTTAATTTTAAAAATGATGGATCTTTTGGATTTTGTTGATAGGTACTTTTGAAACTTGAACAAACGTTGAAATATCATTGATGGGCAAATTATTACACAACGGTAAATTATTACACAACGGTTCATTATACTATCTACGAAGAAGGGGCACCTATACAGGTATTACACAAAGGTTTATTATTTGCTTTATGCTTCATGAATAACTACAAATTATTAATGATTGAATTATTGAATCCCGCGCATTTGTAGGAAACTTTATTTCCCGGGCCGGCTCCATCTCAATTCAGGGCTTTCCTGGGGGAGCGCGAGGGTATTGACCACAGAAAACAGTGATCTACGCAGAAGTGGCACCTATACAGGTAAATAATAACAGTTGAATAATAATTTGCAGCGTTTTGCCTTAGATACCGTGAACGAAAATTAATAAAATTTGGTTGTGGGTCCTATTTGGGGTTTAGTTGGTTCGCGAAGTTTGGCGTTACTGTCACTGATCACTAAGGGGTGAAAAAAGCGGGTTGAAATTTCCAGGGCGCCTTTATCTCGAATTTTTTTACGGTTTTAAATTGATCTCAAACTTGAGAATTTTTTGAGACCACCTGGAGCCCAGCCGTTCGTCCAGTCGTTCAAGGTCCCGAAGTTTGCACCGAAAGGTTCGTCAACGTGATCGTAAATGAAGCTGTATACATCCAGCCCAGATATCATTGCTAGGGAGCATCTGATTATAATCAAGTATCGTTGTATGAAGTAGAGTTGGTTGTTCTGTGATATTATTTCATTTGAAGAATGATGGTTATTTTGGAATTTGCTATGGGTACTTTCGTAACTTGAATGTTATGCTTGCTTCATGAATAACAACAAATAATTAAATTCTTAATGATTTAATAATTGATTTATGAAACTGCAATTCCCCAGCCGGCTCCAGTGCTTAACTGGGGGTAGGTATTGACCGCAGAAAATAGTGATCTACGCAGAAGGGGCATCTATACAAGTAAATAATAAACCGTGTAACAATTTGCAGCATTTTATTTTAGATTCGGATTCTCCGCAAAATTTCGTGATGACCCCTCAGCCGATTCCTCAAACCATTTCCAGAATGAGGCAAAAAGGCAAAAATTGATTAAATAATCGATGTTTCAGAAACGTCAAGTGTGACACATGACTTTCACCAGTCTGAATTCAATGGTGAACTCAGCTGGTATTTTCAGAGCACATGTGAGATTCTACGAGGGGTTGTATCCTTACGAGGGATTGTATCCTTCGGTTAATTAAGTCATAGTGCTCGGAGATGAAAATAATAACTGAGTTCACCATTGAATTCAGCATGAAAAAACTTATGGAGGTCGTGTGTCACACTTGATGTTGGTGAAACATTCATTTTTTGTGAATTTTTGGCGTATTTTGGAGGTGGCGTGAATAATCGGCTGTGGATCTAATTATTCATGAAATTTTGCGTTGAACCGAATCTGAAATAAAAATTGGGGGTTCCCATTAACAAAAAAAAACTAAGTTAGTGTGTATTATTGGGTACATTGGGAGAGCCTCAAAAAATTGGCTAAGGGCCTCTTTCACCAGCTATTTAACGACCTGATTAACTTTAACGGCCTCGGTTAATCGGACATCAGAGCGATTTTCCTTTCACCACCCCCAAGATAACCAAAACTTTAAGGAGAAGGGATAACGTGCCCGTTAAAGATTTCGTTAAAGTTAATTGGTGGACCCTCCACCAATTAAGAGGTTAACGGACGATTAGCAGCATGTATATAATGTATATTATAGTTCTTTCTATGTAGGTATATATTATGCTTTGAGTAGATGTACAGTAAATTTTTTAAAATAATGTATCTACTACCTAGTGAGTAGGTAGTTATTACATTCCAACATACCTTCCCTATATGAGGTCAAATGAACGAGTTTATTTATTTTATTGGACCTACAGAAATGTTGGCTGTTCATTTATTGTTTATTTCATGTGCAATAATTAAAATAGCATTTTTTAAGGTTTCCACAAATTTTGAATAAACGAAAAACTTTTGAGGGGGTGTTACAAAAATGTTTTTGCTGAGCGAACACAAGGGTGTATTGTTCACAGAATAATAAATCAAAAGGAGAGGAAGTTATACTTAACAAGGAGCACCTCTTTCGTAGATAATAATGCTTATTTATTAACAGAACAAAATGTATTGTATTTCAAAAACGCTGCAAATCCCTGCACAACGGTTTATTATTTTGTATAGAATACCCTTCTGTTACAGATCACAGCTCTATGTATAGATAACCCGCCTATATAATATGATATGTACTATTCTATTATATGCATATTATGTAGATCGCAGACCCTCCGTAGGTTAGTACCTAACCCTGCACTCGTTACTATGTAGGTACCTACCTAAATCACGAGTTAAATGTTGCTAAAATAATTCTGCCGATGACAAACAGTACCTAACAAAAAGAAACACACATAATGAAGTTCTGAAAAGAAATTGTTGATGAGGAGTGAAAAAAGTTGCAAAAGTACCTACCAACAAACTCCAGCCCCTTCTACGTAGATGGTATAATTTACCGTTGTGTAATAATTTACCGTTGAGTAATGATTTACCGTAGTAATAATTTACCCATCAATAATACTTCAACGTTTGTTCAAGTTTCACTACCTACCAACAAACTCCAATAGAGCCATCATTTTTCAAATTAAATAATATCACAGAACAACCAACTCGACTTCATACTCCGCCAATATAATCAGGTGATCCCTACCAATGATTGGCCGTATTCACAAATTCCTATTGTGGGCGCGTCTCTGGTTACGAGATTTGGTTTGGATTGTATACAATTTCATTCACACTGGAGTCGAAAATGCCTGTCGGTGCAAACTTCGGGGCCTTACTGTGAACGAACGGCTGGACGTACGATGCTCCGGATGGTCTTAAAAAACTCGCAAGTTCAAGAACTATTTAAAACCGTAAAAATATTTACGTAAAAAAATGGTATAGGCGTTTTGAAAATTTCAACCCCTATTTTGAACCCCTTAGAGATGACTCACAGTAACGTCGAGCTTCGAGGACCAACTAGACGCCGAACGGAACCTATAACCCGAATTTCATCAATTTTTTTTCATGGTAACTAAGAAAAGTGGCCCGTACGGCGTACGGCGTACGGTGTACGGCGTACGGCGTACGGCGGACAGACAGAAATATTTTTATTGCAGTTTTGGATTCTACATATCTTGAAACGTAAACCATCAAATTTTGAGGGGGGGTAAGAATTTTTTTTTTCATGCTCGATTCCAATGGTTCATTATTGAAAATAATAAACCAAAAGGAAGTACAGCAACCAAAATAACCTCACAACCGATACATCAACATCAAAACATCGTAACGAATAAGTTTTTTCTGTTCGCAGAACTGGGGGCCCACGGTTTTCTAGGAGCATATTTTTTCCATTCCTGGAACAACCAAGACCACTTCAGAAATAGATATTGGATATAAAATACCAACTGAAAATTGAGATTGTATTGTTTCATATTATTTTCAAAAACGGCATAAGAGTTACACAGCAGAAGCTGACCAATTTTGGGGTGCGCTGGCAAAGTGGTCACGTTAAGGTTAATATCAAGTTATATTTCCCTAAAATTGTGTATAATTGTGGTGGTACATGTACTATAAAGGATATTACATGTTAGTTTGCGTTCTGATTCTTGTCAGATCCTCCAGATAATACACGTACTTAGTACTTAGATACTACATGTAAGCATACATGAACGCATTGCCAGCAGTGCTTGGTAGGATATTGAAAAGAAACCTCTGAAATTTCACTTACGTTTTGTGCCGTGAAGTCCTATTTTGAGTTTGAGTTGAAAGGCGACGGCATTCGTATGTCATAGTCGGAAGTCGTTCGCGAGTACCTACAAAGTGTTTTGATTTTGATGTCGTTTCACCCGTTTACTGTCCCGATGAGGCATCGTTTCGTCGAAAACGGACACAAAAACCGTTGGCGGGCAACACTGCATCGTTAACTTAACGAATCCTTAACGCCGCCATCAAATTGACGCCGACATCAAACTGATGCCCTGATTAGTGTGGTGAAATGTAAATCTCTGATGCCCCGGTTAACCTGCATGTTCCCGTTACGATTTCGTTAGGTTAATCAGACATTAGAGGCAGTTTGGTGAAAGTGGCCCTAAGTATAACTTTGATCGGTAGAGAATAAAAACGCTGCAAATCCCTGCACAACGGTTTATTATTTTGTATAGAATACCCTTCTGTTACAGATCACAGCTCTATGTATAGATAACCCGCCTATATAATATGATATGTACTATTCTATTATATGCATATTATGTAGATCGCAGACACTCCGTAGGTTAGTACCTAACCCTGCACTCGTTACTATGTAGGTACCTACCTAAATCACGAGTTAAATGTTGCTAAAATAATTCTGCCGATGACAAACAGTACCTAACAAAAAGAAACACACATAATGAAGTTCTGAAAAGAAATTGTTGATGAGGAGTGAAAAAAGTTGCAAAAGTACCTACCAACAAACTCCAGCCCCTTCTACGTAGATGGTATAATTTACCGTTGTGTAATAATTTACCGTTGAGTAATGATTTACCGTAGTAATAATTTACCCATCAATAATACTTCAACGTTTGTTCAAGTTTCACTACCTACCAACAAACTCCAATAGAGCCATCATTTTTCAAATTAAATAATATCACAGAACAACCAACTCGACTTCATACTCCGCCAATATAATCAGGTGATCCCTACCAATGATTGGCCGTATTCACAAATTCCTATTGTGGGCGCGTCTCTGGTTACGAGATTTGGTTTGGATTGTATACAATTTCATTCACACTGGAGTCGAAAATGCCTGTCGGTGCAAACTTCGGGGCCTTACTGTGAACGAACGGCTGGACGTACGATGCTCCGGATGGTCTTAAAAAACTCGCAAGTTCAAGAACTATTTAAAACCGTAAAAATATTTACGTAAAAAAATGGTATAGGCGTTTTGAAAATTTCAACCCCTATTTTGAACCCCTTAGAGATGACTCACAGTAACGTCGAGCTTCGAGGACCAACTAGACGCCGAACGGAACCTATAACCCGAATTTCATCAATTTTTTTTCATGGTAACTAAGAAAAGTGGCCCGTACGGCGTACGGCGTACGGTGTACGGCGTACGGCGTACGGCGGACAGACAGAAATATTTTTATTGCAGTTTTGGATTCTACATATCTTGAAACGTAAACCATCAAATTTTGAGGGGGGGTAAGAATTTTTTTTTTCATGCTCGATTCCAATGGTTCATTATTGAAAATAATAAACCAAAAGGAAGTACAGCAACCAAAATAACCTCACAACCGATACATCAACATCAAAACATCGTAACGAATAAGTTTTTTCTGTTCGCAGAACTGGGGGCCCACGGTTTTCTAGGAGCATATTTTTTCCATTCCTGGAACAACCAAGACCACTTCAGAAATAGATATTGGATATAAAATACCAACTGAAAATTGAGATTGTATTGTTTCATATTATTTTCAAAAACGGCATAAGAGTTACACAGCAGAAGCTGACCAATTTTGGGGTGCGCTGGCAAAGTGGTCACGTTAAGGTTAATATCAAGTTATATTTCCCTAAAATTGTGTATAATTGTGGTGGTACATGTACTATAAAGGATATTACATGTTAGTTTGCGTTCTGATTCTTGTCAGATCCTCCAGATAATACACGTACTTAGTACTTAGATACTACATGTAAGCATACATGAACGCATTGCCAGCAGTGCTTGGTAGGATATTGAAAAGAAACCTCTGAAATTTCACTTACGTTTTGTGCCGTGAAGTCCTATTTTGAGTTTGAGTTGAAAGGCGACGGCATTCGTATGTCATAGTCGGAAGTCGTTCGCGAGTACCTACAAAGTGTTTTGATTTTGATGTCGTTTCACCCGTTTACTGTCCCGATGAGGCATCGTTTCGTCGAAAACGGACACAAAAACCGTTGGCGGGCAACACTGCATCGTTAACTTAACGAATCCTTAACGCCGCCATCAAATTGACGCCGACATCAAACTGATGCCCTGATTAGTGTGGTGAAATGTAAATCTCTGATGCCCCGGTTAACCTGCATGTTCCCGTTACGATTTCGTTAGGTTAATCAGACATTAGAGGCAGTTTGGTGAAAGTGGCCCTAAGTATAACTTTGATCGGTAGAGAATAAAAACGCTGCAAATCCCTGCACAACGGTTTATTATTTTGTATAGAATACCCTTCTGTTACAGATCACAGCTCTATGTATAGATAACCCGCCTATATAATATGATATGTACTATTCTATTATATGCATATTATGTAGATCGCAGACACTCCGTAGGTTAGTACCTAACCCTGCACTCGTTACTATGTAGGTACCTACCTAAATCACGAGTTAAATGTTGCTAAAATAATTCTGCCGATGACAAACAGTACCTAACAAAAAGAAACACACATAATGAAGTTCTGAAAAGAAATTGTTGATGAGGAGTGAAAAAAGTTGCAAAAGTACCTACCAACAAACTCCAGCCCCTTCTACGTAGATGGTATAATTTACCGTTGTGTAATAATTTACCGTTGAGTAATGATTTACCGTAGTAATAATTTACCCATCAATAATACTTCAACGTTTGTTCAAGTTTCACTACCTACCAACAAACTCCAATAGAGCCATCATTTTTCAAATTAAATAATATCACAGAACAACCAACTCGACTTCATACTCCGCCAATATAATCAGGTGATCCCTACCAATGATTGGCCGTATTCACAAATTCCTATTGTGGGCGCGTCTCTGGTTACGAGATTTGGTTTGGATTGTATACAATTTCATTCACACTGGAGTCGAAAATGCCTGTCGGTGCAAACTTCGGGGCCTTACTGTGAACGAACGGCTGGACGTACGATGCTCCGGATGGTCTTAAAAAACTCGCAAGTTCAAGAACTATTTAAAACCGTAAAAATATTTAGGTAAAAAAATGGTATAGGCGTTTTGAAAATTTCAACCCCTATTTTGAACCCCTTAGAGATGACTCACAGTAACGTCGAGCTTCGAGGACCAACTAGACGCCGAACGGAACCTATAACCCGAATTTCATCAATTTTGGTTTATTATTTTCAATAATGAACCATTGGAATCGAGCATGAAAAAAAAAATTCTTACCCCCCCTCAAAATTTGATGGTTTACGTTTCAAGGTATGTAGAATCCAAAACTGCAATAAAAATATTTCTGTCTGTCCGCCGTACGCCGTACGCCGTACGCCGTACGCCGTACGCCGTACGCCGTACGGGCCACTTTTCTTAGTTACCATGAAAAAAAATTGATGAAATTCGGGTTATAGGTTCCGTTCGGCGTCTAGTTGGTCCTCGAAGCTCGACGTTACTGTGAGTCATCTCTAAGGGGTTCAAAATAGGGGTTGAAATTTTCAAAACGCCTATACCATTTTTTTACGTAAATATTTTTACGGTTTTAAATAAGTCTTGAACTTGCGAGTTTTTTAAGACCATCCGGAGCATCGTACGTCCAGCCGTTCGTTCACAGTAAGGCCCCGAAGTTTGCACCGACAGGCATTTTCGACTCCAGTGTGAATGAAATTGTATACAATTCAAACCAAATCTCGTAACCAGAGACGCGCCCACAATAGGAATTTGTGAATACGGCCAATCATTGGTAGGGATCACCTGATTATATTGGCGGAGTATGAAGTCGAGTTGGTTGTTCTGTGATATTATTTAATTTGAAAAATGATGGCTCTTTTGGAGTTTGTTGGTAGGTAGTGAAACTTGAACAAACGTTGAAGTATTATTGATGGGTAAATTATTACTACGGTAAATCATTACTCAACGGTAAATTATTACACAACGGTTCATTATACCATCTACATAGAAGGGGCTGGAGTTTGTAGGTAGGTACTTTTGCAACTTTTTTCACTCCTCATCAACAATTTATTTTCAGAACTTCATTATGTGTGTTTCTTTTTGTTAGGTACCTACTGTTTGTCATCGGCAGAATTATTTTAGCAACATTTAACTCGTGATTTAGGTAGGTACCTAGTAACGTGTACGGGGTTAGGTACTAACCTACGGAGGGTCTGCGATCTACATAATATGTATATAATAGAATAGTACATATCATATTATATAGACGGGTTATCTATACATAGAGCTGTGATCTGTAACAGAAGGGTATTCTATACAAAATAATAAACCGTTGTGCAGGGATTTGCAGCGTTTTTTTTCATGGTAACTAAGAAAAGTGGCCCGTACGGCGTACGGCGTACGGCGTACGGTGTACGGCGTACGGCGTACGGCGTACGGCGGACAGACAGAAATATTTTTATTGCAGTTTTGGATTCTACATATCTTGAAACGTAAACCATCAAATTTTGAGGGGGGGTAAGAATTTTTTTTTTCATGCTCGATTCCAATGGTTCATTATTGAAAATAATAAACCAAAAGTAAGGGACATTATTTTTCGATTAGGCTCCAAATAAGCCGGGAAATGGCTAAATTCATGAAAAATTATATAATTTTACGAAAAGTGGTATGGTTTATCGCTATATCATCTTTTTACACAATAGCACGAATATTTCTTTGAAAATCGCTGATGGCATGAACTTTTTGATTTCTCATAGCATAGGAACCTTATTTTGAGGCGACTCCGGTATGACGGATACATGGCCACGCCTTAGTTTTAAATTATTGTTAACGCAAAGGCGAGCATAGTATATAGTTCGCGATCATTGTGTACTCGTCGCAGTGGACTGCTGTTGTAAAAGACTACGGATAATTGAGGTGGTTGTGTGTTTCAGTGTGATGAATTGACGGTATTGACTTACCACCTAACAACTGCGGGATAATCCGAGGATTACACAAGTCCTCCCTCACTCGTATCTGTTCCTGACCAGGCGCGCTGTAATGGAGGATTTCCTAAGTGAATTTGAGGGATTGGACCGGAGAGATTTTCTAGGACCACGGCCTTTTCAGAGAGACGGGCACTTAATCCGTTTCCTTTCAAGCAACTAAGTAATTTTCTCAGACCTGCTCATTGGGATTTAGAAGCCCTATTTGAGCTAGAGTATCTCTAACGTGGCGGGATCTTGTATCGTCACTCACTCGAACCCAACACGTTGAACGTTTCACTCGTGTGTTCCCCTCCCTCCCCCCTTGCGACTGATACCAATTACCGTTGTTAATGAAAGCCTTCCTCCTGATAAAATTACCAAAACCGCCCTGGGGTTAGTGTAACATACATTTCAAGTTGGTGAAGAAACCTCATAGTTTATTTAGGTATTTTATTTTTGAGGCGATAATTTTTGTGTGTGAAGTGATTTTTCTCTTTGTCTTCGTGAGAGCAGTACCAACGTTATTGCTTCCGAGTCTGCGAAGCAGCGGAAGCCTTGTGTTCACTTTCGTGAGCCAAAAAATTTTTGTCTTCAGAAATCAAAATTTCCACTTGCATTTTGCGTTTCAAAGCCTACTGAACAAATTTGGTTCCGTGTCTGTCGGTCTGTGAGTCTGTGAGTCTGTGAATCTGTGAGTCTGTGAGTCTGTGAGTCTGTGAATCTGTGAGTCTGTGAGTCTGTCCGCATTTCCTTGTTACAGCCATAACTTCCACGATTTTGAATTGATTCAGCTCAAATTTTGAGGGATGGTGCGGATAAGGCCCCTTGAGGTCCCATACAAATTTAAACATGATTGATCCAGCGGTACGCCCTGCGCATGCGCTAACGTTAAATTCAACAAACACGCATAACTTTCACAATTTTGATTCAATTTCGCTCAAATTTTCAAGGGTTGTTTGGACAAGGTCTAGTGAGTTCCAGTATGAATTTCAGCATGATCGGACCCTCGGTGCGCTCTGCGCATGCGCTGGCGTGAAATAGATTCAATTTCCTTGTTACAGCCGTAGTAACCAAAGATTTCACCCAATTTCAATGTAATTCTTAGGGATTAAGCGGGTAGGGCCCATTGAGGTCCCATATAAATTTCAACATGATAGAGCCAGCGGTTCGCCCTGCGCATGCGCTCTGTCTGTCTGTCTGTCCTTCTATGCACGGCCAAACGGCTCGACGGATATCGACCAAATTTGGCACGAATATCCAGTAGGCTCCCAAGTTGTGCAACGTCGCATTTTCAATTCCCTGACCATAGCGGAACTATGGTCGACCATGGTCAACTCCTGAATGGCTTGACGGATATCGACCAAATTTGGCACGAATATCCAGTAGGCTCCCAAGTTGTGCAACGTCGCATTTTTAATTCCCTGACCATAGCGGAACTATGGTCGACCATGGTCAACTCCTGAATGGCTTGATGGATATCGACCAAATTTGGCACGAATATCCAGTAGGCTCCCAAGTTGTGCAACGTCGCATTTTTAATTCCCTGACCATAGCGGAACTATGGTCGACCATGGTCAACTTCGTTAATTGAAATGGTAACCCCTATTTTTTATCGCGTATTCGTAATCTACGTGAAATTCTATCTACGATCGACCCTTCGGACTACCCCCGCGGTCGACCTTAGCGCATCCATGGGCCCCTCCATGGTCGAATCCCGAATTGCTCAACGGATATCGACCAAATTTGGCACCAATATCCGGTAGCCTCCCAAGTTGAACGTAGGCGCATTTTTAATTCCCTGACCATAGCGGAAATATGGTCGACCATGGTCAACTCCTGAATGGCTTGACGGATTTTGATAAAATTGGGCACAAATACCCGGTAGGGTATGGGATTTTTCCGTCGTTTGTTGGTTCCACGATACTGCGTACAGCGAATCTCGGATAGCGAGCGAAGCGAGCGGTCAGGCTAGTTATGTATAATGGACGTAATGTATTATGGAAGTCATGTTATGTATAATATGTATATTTCATGTAATGTTATGTTATGTAATGTAATGTTATGTAATATTTATATTTAACGTTATGTAATGTTATGTAATGTAATGTAATGTAATGTTATGTTATTTTGCTTCCGAGTCTGTTCTATTTTATAATGGGTCACTCTGATTGTGACGAGGAAGCTCCTGTGCCATCACCCTGGCAGTGTATTTTGCTTCCGATTCTACCAGGTTTCCTATCAAAGTTTTCACATTTGGGAGGAACACAGAGCCTGAACAAATTCGGGTTGGTCTCTGCTTGTCCGTCCGCCTCCGACATTCCTTGCCTCAGTCATTCTCAGTCACTTCATCAGTTCAAATCCGATTTTGTTCAAAATTTCAGGGATCATGCGGGTTGGGGCCGGTAGGTATGTCCATTGAGCTTTCGCAAACGCGAAATCCGAAGACCTCAGTTAATGACCCGGAGAACCAATTAATGGTCCGACTTTGCTCAAATTCGATTGTCAATAAAGTAGCGCACAAGCTTATTATCTTTATTTCGTACAGAGTAGCACAAAGCTATTTTTGGTTTATTATTTTCAATAATGAACCATTGGAATCGAGCATGAAAAAAAAAATTCTTACCCCTCCTCAAAATTTGATGGTTTACGTTTCAAGGTATGTAGAATCCAAAACTGCAAGAAAAATATTTCTGTCTGTACGCCGTACGGGCCACTTTTCTTAGTTACCATGAAAGAAAATTGATGAAATTCGGGTTATAGGTTCCGTTCGGGGTCTAGTTGGTCCTCGAAGCTCGACGTTACTGTCAGTCATCTCTAAGGGGTTCAAAATAGGGGTTGAAATTTTCAGAACGCCGTATCTCGAAAACTTCCGATTGAAGGGTATTGTTTTTTTTTAACGTTATTAAATTTGTCTTGAGCCAAACAATTTTTTGAGACCACCCGGAGCATCGTACGTCCAGCCATTCGTGAGCACCAAAAAGCTTCGTCAACACGATCGTGAATCAAACGGTATAAATCCGGCCCGGATATCATAACTACGGAGCATCTGATTATAATCAAGGATGGCTGTGTGAAGTCGAGTTGTTTGTTCTGCGATATTATTTCATTTGACAAGTGATGGACTATTGGATTTTGTTGGTAGGTACTTCTGAAACTTGAACAAACGTTGAAGTATTATTTATGGGTAAATTATTACACAATGGCAAATTATTACACACCGGCAAATTATTATACAACGGTAAATTATTACACAACGGTAAATTATTACACCACGGCTCATCTACCCAGAAGGGGCTGGATTTTGTTGATAGGTACTTTTGCAACTTGAACAACCGTTGAAGTATTATTGATGGGTAAATTATTACGCAATGCCAAATTATTACACAACGGTAAATTATTACACAACTGCAAATTATTACACAATGGCTCATCTACCCAGAAGGGGCTGGATTTTGTTGATAGGTACTTTTGCAACTTGAACAACCGTTGAAGTATTATTGATGGGCAAATTATTATACAACGGTTCATTATTCTATCTCCGTAGAAGGGGAACGTATACAGGTAAATTATTACACAACGGTTTAGGTAGGTACCTAGTAACGAGTACGGGGTTAGGTACTAACCTACGGAGGGTCCGCGATCTACATAATATGTGTAGAATAGTACATAATGTTATATAGAAGGGTTATCTATACGGAGACCTGTGATCTGTAACAAGAGGGTATTCTGTACAAAATAATAAACCGTTGTGCAGAGATTTGCAGCGTTTTTTAAATTATCATTTTTAATTTACCTTGGGATCAATTAAGTTAATTATCAATAAAGTTAATTGTGAATGAATTACGGTTGTATACGAGTATATAAGCAGGTACTGCAACAATTGAGTGAACGTATTTATAATAAAACTAATTAAATAATTTATATCACAAAAATAGGTTACATCTCTCGTAGGAGTCATATTATGTAAGCATTATGGAGTGAGTTGTCGAATGAAGTTGGCCGAATTGTGATGTCTTTGCATGTGCTATGACGGCAGTGGAGGCATTATGTCGCTCCGAAGATGTACTTAGAATCCGGGCTGAAGCCTTCGATGGCACAATTCATGGGTAGGCAGTTGCTAACAAGAAAATTACCACGACGAAATTCACACGCATTCGTTTTGAAGCCACTCCCAGCTACCCTCAGAATTTGAGCGAAATCGTGAACTGAGAAATCATGTTTCATGACATTCACGTTTGCGCATCGCAGTGGTTATTACTGATCAATTGCGACGAAATTCATAGGCAGTCGTCTTGGAGCCAGCGCCCAAATATTCTCCGAATTTTAGTGAAATCGGTCCGTTAGGAACTGAGAAAACATTGTTTCATATAGTCATGTTAGCGCATGCGCACACGCTACCACTGGTCCTATGGCGATGAAATTCTTCTAGGGGCTTAACCCGCACAATCTCTGAAAATGTCATCAAAATCAGACCATAATTTCGTATAGTTTTGCCCGAGACAAGGAATTAACCACAGATAGACAGAACAGGCTCGTAACCAAAATTGTTCAGAAAGCTTTGAAATGCAAGTGGAAATTTTATTTTGGACAGTTTTTACTTTATTTTACTTCTTGTACGAATATAAGGCTTCCTTACCTTCGGTAGTGAGGAAGCAAAAAACACACTTGCGCAGCAATAAGTATTGCTTCATTTGAACTTGGTAGAATCTGTCCCTACCTATACTTGGAAATAATAGTTGTGATTGTAAAAAAATAAAAGAAAAAAATAAAAAAATTTTGCACAATGTTTCTTTCAAAGTCAAAATTAAAACTCACGTTGAGTGAGGGTCAAACACAAGTATCTGTTTCTGACGGTTCGTAGGAAAATGGCGTTAATAAATTAATAATGCGAAATAAATTAAACATGTTATGATCATTCATCATTAAATAAACCAGAGAATTATTCCAACACATACGAAATGAGGAAAAATGATTGTTTTTCCTAAGTTACGGAATTACTTAGTGAAGAGATAGGTACCTACTGCCACCCCGTGCAGATGCTAAATTCACTTGCGACCATCCTCAAGTTAGTCTTCACGTAGTACGTCCGCGTTTTCTATGATTGGAAAGTAGTCGAGGAAATGTCTTTATAGTACATAATATTTCATCTTACAGAATGCGACAGAGCTGAGACTGAGTAGCTGCACAAAATGGTGCTATGCGGACGGTGGGGGACGCTAGACGACTGGCTGGTTGACAGGCCAATAAGGGTTTCAGCCTCTTGATGGATCGGCATTGTTCGCCCGGGGAGATTTGCAATAAACTTGGCCCCGCCAGGTTCTTGACGAGTTGGGGAAGCAAGTCTTGATGGAAAGTCCTGATGTAAACTACCTCACATAACAGGGAATCGATGTGCCTGCGATAAGCCGTTCCTATTGGATTCTCCTGAAACGTATTATTAGTGTGTTTCCCTTTCCAGGTAGACGTTATTTTGTGGTAGACGTATTTCTCCCGCCAAGTTGACGCTTTTTCCCGTCTGGGAAGTGGATGGATGTTGAGAATGCATGGGCTGTTTTGTATTCGAGCGCTTGTTGATGTTCTCCGTCTTGTGGACTTGTTTTTGTTCGTCATTCTCACCGGGGGTGCGCAGGAATCTTTGGGTATCCGTCACCCTCCCTTAATGTAATCCGAGCGATAAAGCGTCACCCAGGGCTTATCATCCTATTTTACTTTGCTTCCTGTTGCCCATATTCAATTTCGCCAATCCAATTGCTCCTCGCCAAAAATACATCGCACCACTTCATCACTCCGACTTTCGAGCGTGTAGGAGCGTGACGCTCCCCTCGAACGGTGGTGAGTATGTGATATCCTTCAAGTAATACCTTGGTCTTGCACAGTAAAGCATTTGGTCCTGTGCAATCTACAGGACCCTACATTTATGGAAACCGATTGATTCTAAACTTTTTTCAGTAACTCACTAAATGCGTTTCGACTTTCGAAATATTGGTACAGTTCAATTTCATGGTCCATCAGTGCTTTAAATACAAAGTTATAAGTTATAAGTAAATAAAAAGTAAAAGTAAGTACAAAGTTAAATATAAATACAAAGTTATGTTATACGTTCGATTCTTCCTCATCTAAAATCAACGCTATTTCAGCGAGATCATCCAAGTTAAAAATCATGATTAAACGACACAAAAATGATAGGTCAGATGCTAGGTATGTGCGAGTGGGTTCCATGTCAGTTTTGGTTTATTATTCTATGAATAATACACCTATGTATTAGCTCAGCAAATAATTTTTATAACACCCCGCAAAGTTGTTTCTTTCGCGTTTCAAAGTGCGAAGATTCTAAAAGTGCTATGTCCGTCCGCTGTATCACACATATATCTACCTTATTTTCGGTCTACAAAATTCGTTCTTCCTCACGCAGACTCCATTTGGGCCCTAGTTGTGTCCAGAAACTGCAGCCCGATCGGAATACACCCAAGGGTGTTACGGGTGAAAATGGGTGTAAAAAAAACAGGTTTTTTGTTGTTTTGTAACATGAGCTTGTGAGGTATATCGTTTCCCATGTTTTTTAGGGAGAGGAGACCAAATGTGGAGTCAGTTCCGACCAACGAGTGAAGAATTGAGGTTCTAACAAATTTCATCCGTAAATTTACGTTTAATTTTGGTCTAAAATCGTCGTTCTCCCGCACACAGGCTCCATTTGGGTCCTAGTTGTGCTCCGAAGCTCGGCAGCCCGATCGGAATGCACCCAAGGGTGTTATGGGCGAAAAATGGGTGTAAAAATAGGGGTTGTCCAGGGTTTTTAAAAGTAGGTTTTAGTGACCATGAGGTTGTGAGGTATCGTTTTCCATGTTTTAGCGCGAGAAGACAGAATGTGAAGTTGATTTTGACCAGATAGTGGCGAATTGAGGTTATAACGACGGTTCAGCTCCCAAAATTCATTTTTTATGAGTTAAAAACCTGGGAAATTGTCTGAAATCACCATAAATTTGTATAATAACTGTGGTGAGAGGTAAGTTTAAGGTTGGTTTGGGAAGGTGAGGTTAAAGAGGTGAGGTTGGACGAAGAGAGAAATGAGAGAGCGTATCCGCACGGTTACGCCTCGAGGATAGGAAAATATCGGTTCGGTTCTCATCATGTATGTTGAGATAAGGGAAATATCCTTCCGGTTCTCACCATGTTGGATACTTGGAAAAGCACTCGTCTAGTTCTCACCATGTTGAGTGCTGGGAAGGAAATTCTTGTCCGATTCTCACCACGTTGAGAATTTAAGGTTAAGGAGAAGAGTGAGTTGGTAGAGGTGTGAGGTAAGGTAAGAGAGAGAAGGCTCTGGTTCGAGAGAGATAGGTAGAATGGCGAGCCGGGCGGGCAAGCCGCACGCCTTATAAAGGCGCCTCTATTCTTCCCTGGTCCTCCCAAGGCCGTTGCAAGCTGTAGGGGGGGTCATTGGAGGGAGAGATACTGGCTCTGCCCTTGCATCACACAGCTCGCCTTCTCCACGTCTTTATTGGTAACAATATAATATTTACAGATTTGGAATGGTATATTTTAAGGGTACCGTGACAATAACACTAGAAGTAGTATCAACAGATGAATCAAGACAATTAAATGGCAGTCAAGACAATGTAATGAGGAACACCAATCTGAACTTCTGTATGAAACCTTTTTTACTCTACACTAGACCACCTACGGTTCACGAAAATGTGATCAAATATGGACAAAAATGTTGCTGTAATGGTTAAAATCGAATTTGAAAATCGGGAGAAGGGGAAGCTGCGCGAAACGCTGTGTGATTGGTTGACGAGCAAGCTAGGTTCACATGGTGACCCAATTCGGGACGGCAGTCCGGCACGGCTACACGTTCTGCAATGCAAATTGGCCAACGCAAAATGGATTATTTTAACTCAGTGTCTTGGATACTATATCAAAATCTCCAGATATTTTCCGCTATCGGATCCGTTGCCGTATCTACGCAGAGGTTACTGCGCACACTTCTCCTGTTCGGTTGTCAGCCATATTGAAATTCGACATTTTTGGTTGTTTTTCCGGTTTCGAGTTCGAGCAATTAGAGAGTTTTTGCAACACACTCACGACGAAACGAACGAAACGAAAGCAGTGCTGGGCATGCGCACTTAAGACACCGAAAAGTTTGACGAACCGTGACGACGAAAAATACCGGGATCTCGCGGTGTCAGCTTTCGTCATGTTGATATGACGAAACGTAATTTAACCTTACATCTGTATAACGCTACCTACCTTCTTCTGTTTTCCTTGGAAAATAAAAATGTTGAGCGTCGTATTCACAGCTGCTTCTTGGCGTCTTGGCAGACTTGACGCCATGTGTGGACATAGATTTGTATTAACCATGGAGTAAAATGGATGAAAGAGAGGTTGACATAACGTTAGCGTGACTCCACCAGCCGGTAGACGCCAAAGCCGAACGAAAACTGAACCGAAAAAGGTTAGCATCTGACTTCGGTCGCCCTATCCGCCATTTCCGTTTCGGTGTCGTTTTCCGTTTCGTTTCGTCACGGGTGTGTTGCAAAAACTCTATTGTTTGTTTTTTGCGTTAGCCTTTTGTTATGATTCCGCTGCCATGTGAACGCCTCTGCGGCAAAAATTCCGGCAAACGCGTTGCCGTGCCGGATTACCGTCAGGAATCGCGTCTCCATGTGAACCTAGCTTAACACAGCAGAAGTGACAACAACGCATTACAGTACTGTATAACAAAAATAAAATACCTCGAAGATGAAGAAGAATGGAACCGACAACAAAACAAAAACAAAGTTGGACGGATTGTAGATGCTGAAATTAGAAAGTTCGCAGTGCTATTCCTTCTTATTTTGGTGTTATTCCGAAAAAATGTCGTACAAATAGTGTGTTGTGCCAGCTCAACTGCTAAATCGCCCGAAAAATGGTTCATTGTTGCGCCGACTGGCCAACAAACCCGGAAAAAGTGGTTTGACCTGATAAGGAGGACAGGCTATAAATATCACTCGCCTGTAAATCTATATGTACGTTTGCTGAGATCATCTTAATGTAAGTAGGTATGAACATTCACTAATATAGGTAGCTGACGGTGATCAAATTTCCGTCATACCTTTTCATCGATGGATATATTTCGGGTGGAAATTAATCTTCGTACCTACCAAAGGTAGCAAAAAGCTTGTGTATGCAAAAAGCCAAAAAATCGTATCCTCCAAAATCACTAACCCAACATCCTTTAGGTTTATTGTAGGTATTTCATTTTATAAACGAAACTTTTCCCACCTATAAGCATTCTGCAGGGCTTGACGTTTGCGAATGAGCAAAAAATACATTTGATTGTCATCAAATTTTTGTGAGACCATCCACCCCCAACTGCTCTGAGCCGCAAGTAATAGAATGAGCGGTTGACTACGAAAAATATAATGAGTTCTGTTGAAAATGTAGGTATAGGCAGGTGGGTGAAACGTACCTACCTACTGTTCGAAAATAGGAATCTATCAAGGTTAGTCTCTTCTGAGGATTTTTAACAGCAATGTTGGGAAGTCCCTTTCCCTACTCTACTAACTTAGGTTGGGAGTGTGTTCGATAATAGGTAACTAGCCGAGGTATTGTGGCGAACTGATAGGCTAAGATAGAACACGCTTGTGGTAGAATAATATAGGTGAGCGGTACCTACGAATTATGGTAATCACTCCGAAAAAGGTTCATCAAGAACCCGTTGCGTTTTGCACCCACCCCCTTCAAGTTAGTTATGGTATTTAATTTTATAGACAACTGCATTAGCTACTTTTAGTAGTTGATTCACACAATAACAGCTTACCTCGTCATCTTTACTCCTTTCATTTCGAAATTACCAAGTTTTATTTTTGACACGAACTCTCACAGGCAAAAATGAACTGAGAGGCAGTAAGCTGAATGACGACCATCCTTCACTTTAGGTTTTTTGTCCATTATTAGAACTATTGTTGCATCAATGTGGATTACAGCATGAAAAGTTGAATGTACAGCACCAAAAAGTCGCGAAAACAAATAGCGATTCAGTAACGTAAAGTGCACAAGGAAGTGGATGGTGGATCGAGACAAAGACACGTGAGATGTGACGTCACGCTCGGAGAGTAGGCGGAGTCAGCCGAAGGGAGCGTTTTGGCGGGCTCCCAGGAATTAAAATTTATATTATCTTTATAAAATCACTGGCGCGTCTGAAACAAATTTTTCTTTCACCATTCGTTTTCAAATTCAATCCACTTTTGATTTCCGCAATTAAAAAAATTGTGCAAGTTCCTCATTAAATGATCAACGATAATTTGTCAAAACTAAGAGCCTAATTCGTGTTTTTGGGAACCAAAATTGGTGGAAAACATCAAAAATAGCGATTTCAATTATTGCACATGAAAGAAACAATAAATGAACTGCACGTTTCTGTAGATATGTCCGGTGGAATAATAAAAGCATGTGAAAAGGACTTCGCAGTGTTTTTCAGTGACATATTTGCACTGCTCCATCTGTTTCCGTACCTGTGCTCATTCCCGATGTCTGTGATAACCTTTCATTATATATTTGTTTTCAAGTGCATCATGAATTTTAGCATAGAACATCTTGCCCTCATAGCAATGCTGTTAGACGAGGATAATGAAAAGGGACAGTGGGACAATGTGGACGCATCGGAAAGAGGAAGGAGAGTTCATAACCTTTTATAGAGGATTGGTAGACCACGAAACTAAAATTCAAGAAAATATTCGAACGAGCCAAAACGGGTTTTCTATTGACTTGTTAAGGAAAGTTGAGAAGTTGATAAAGAAAAAGACTCTTTATGGAGAGGAGCTATTTCGCCAAGAGAAAGACCAGCAGTTTGAAAATTTTAGGAAATTTCATATAATAAATTACAATGTTGGCGTTAAGTTAACAATTTTTCATTTATTTTATTTCTGACGGGAGTCGTTGAAAAGTAGGTAAATATTATACATATTAGGTATACATACAGTAGTAAATATTTGGAAAAAACATAATAATGCGGCATCATTACCAGACAACAAATTTGAAAAAAGTGTAGGTGCATCAAAATAGTTGAAAGTGATTTAATTTATTTATTTTATTATTTGTGCTTTAATTTATTTATTTATTTATTTTAGTGCTTTAATTTATTTATGGGCGATTGCCCAATACAAAAATACAATAAATATTAGTAATATAGGTACTAATAAAAAATAACATCAATTAATTAACTGCCAGCTGGCCATACATTTGAGAAATTAATGGTAACAGTAAAAGATTTTGTACAGTGTCCGCGTTAGCAGTGTAAGTTAAGGGAGTATTTAAAAATAAATAAAATAAATTGGTAAGTGTTTTTCAAGATTAAGGTTTAGGTTTTTAGTGAAATTAGTCCCATCAAATCATTGTTGTTGTTCATTATTTCCCAGTATTCTCTTACGTTCTAGGTTTGTTGAGAGGATGAAGTGCCATCATTATATGTTCCAATATGGAATGGAATGGATGAAAAGCAGGTCGATCGGAGGTTTCTGCTGTTGGATCATTTATGCTGGACAGTTGTCATTTGCAGCTCATACTTTTGTGCAGTCGAGAACTCTCACACTTAGCTAGACTGAGCATGTATGGAGCCAACGATTAAAAGTAGATGATAACCCATGCAGAAAACTGTCAAGAGGGTTGTCTCAAATGACGAAGGGCAGACCAGTTTTATTGGAATTATTTTCTTCCTGGTTTCTTTGAAGTATGTATTTCATGAGTGTTGAAGCACGCTTAGCACTGGGCGGTTAAGACGACGTCCAGAAATCTGTTATAATTTTAGTATTCTGCTGGCTGGTTGTAAGTATCTGGTTATGACGTTTCCAGCGTTTCTCTTTGTTCGCTGTAACCATCGAGTTCACCTTTATATACGTCCGGAGGCATTTCAATTTTCCCTTTCGCTTCCCGCTCAGACAAATATTGCTTCAAAAATTCATGGATCTTCTCGTTTATGTACGGTTTCATTTGTTTAGCTCGTTGAAACCTTGGTGATTTCCTTTTACTCAATGATTTTCTGGTTATCTTGTATGTTGTTCCACTGTGTTTCACATTTACCACCTGTAATGACGAAAAGAATGAATTTAGATGGTTTACAGTTTACACATACCTATATAGTTTTTACATGAAAAATATGAAAATATTTTTGAGATACTACTCTCAACTAATTGTATTTCACAACATAATATCCTTGTTACTCTCGTTCTTTCTTACCCGTATACGCCGTTCTGTGAGCAAACTGTTTACAACTGTTTACAACCCATGTATGGGTTTTCCCAGTTATAAGAGGGGTGGGAATTCTATGGCCGGTTTCGTCCTACTGGGGCTCCTCAGGGACGCGCCCTGTCACATGCAGGGGACGGTGCATACAGGTATGGAAGAATCAGAAGTATCAAGAAGATAATATATGTTGTGAAATACAATTAATTTGGTATGTGGTGTTATCTAGGTTTTTACGCTTTCTTGTTCAAGATTCATTTTTCATTTTTTATTTTTTTTATTTAGTTTTTATTTTGTGTTTAGCAGCAGGGGACTTGTTCAACACCACTTTTTCCGCTCTACCGGTTGTGGCACTCGACTGTGTACATTCAGTAGCACTATAAACTTTGCGACACCCTTTCAGGGGTTTCGCACCACCGGCCGTCTAGCTCAGCCGTTCTCTTCGCGATACCTACCTGCCACAACTACTGGGTACCAAAACAAAAAATAAATAGATAAAAATATTGGGCGCCTCTCCTCGTTAAAGAAACCCCAAGACTAAAGAGAGGAGGATTTGGTGGGTAATATAATATTAATTGCAATTAGTGCTGTGCTGTATGAAAAAAGTTTATTCTGGGAAACAAATCAACGACCACATAAACCACGCCAGTACCACATTCCTATCTCTACCAACGCCCTAGACCTAAATGGCTTACACCTGGTGAAACCTTCAAATAAAATAAAATTATAACTGCGTGATGAGGTAAACGGAGAGCCTCTTCAGTTGTAGGTACTGAACCTATCGTTGGGTCAGTACAAAAATACAGAAGAACGGAACAAGAAGAAACCCCTGAAATACAAAGTTAATAATATCTAAAAACCGGAACAGACCCACATAAGGTCCAGGTAGGTGCATTGCCAACATAGGTAGTTACACATCCTCACCAAAACTGGGGTTTCTCTCGAATAAAAAAAATTATTTATCCTTTCGGTACAATCATTAGCTTGGGATTCTGGAAGTTGGGGATTGAAGAACATACCTGGTGATCCAAAGGTAACTTAGAAAGGGTAAATAATTATGCCCGAAACCCCGGAGGCAGGAACCCCGAAAATAAGGTGAGAAAATAACATTTACATTTAGGTACATCTCGTGTACTTAATTTAAGGAAATGTGAGACCGAAAAGAGTAATACTTCGTGAAGATGATAAAAATGCAATAGGACATAAACATAGTGCTTATGGCAGAAGAAAAGACGATTTACAAAAGAAGTAGGTGCAGTGAAATAAAAGGAGTATGCTACATTTACAAGAAAATTGGGTGGGAATAATTTATTACCTGTAGGTACTGATTTATGGATTTATTTATTATGGGGAGGTATACAATTTTGTGGGGCAATGCAAGGTTTGTGCTCGTGTTAGAATAAGTAACAATCCAAATCCACAATATACGTATATCCTACTATTAATATTGCAGTTCGCAGTATTCCACTGGTTGTACAAAAAACGGAATAAGATCCTGCTAGGCAGCAATATAAACTCGGGACATCACCTATGACACAATCAGCGTGGAACTGGCGTGGAGTTAACAATCTTGTGAACTCGATATCGAATTAATATAAAGTTCAAAGTGAAGTTTTTGAGAAGGCGAGAAGGGGCTGCCTATTGCAGCCTTGAAGGTCAAACTATAAACGAATGCGAGCGTGGTTCAAACAGTTGAAGCGAAAATTATGAGTTGGTACCTAGAAATTGAGCGTATCAACTTGTTATTCCATACAAGTCTTATAAAAGATGTGATATCTGAACTATCAGAAGAAGAATTCTAAAGAATCGCGCAGGAATTCATGTATCTGGAACTCATGTTTCCTAAGTTACTTCGGCGCTGTTGATGGAACACGTAATTAAAACAAGCAAAATAATTTAAAACCCACCATCGATATTAATTTTCTTACTCCGTATTTCCTTGCAAAACCTTCTCTTCAGTTCAGCGTCCATATACTTCGGATCTCCCAAATTGTGAAGAACTGGCCGCTGCCGAACCAACTTGTCAACAGTTCGTCATTCATTGCAAAACAATTGAAAATAGTTTTTGAATTATGACTTATAATCCAAATTGATGAATACACATTGTTTCACGTCAGTGATGAATGAAAAAACGCTGCAAAGTCCTTGTCACATGGGTTTATTATTCTATTGGACATACATACAGAGATGTTGGCTGTTTATTTATTGTTTCTTTCATATAAAATAATTGAAATAGCTATTTCTGGTGGTTTCCACCAATTTTGGCCCCCAAAACTTGAATTAGGTATACACTCTTGGTATATTATTCTGTGAATAATACACCTGTGTATTCGCTCAGCAAAAAAATTTTATAACACCCCCTCAAAAATTTTTCTTTTCCGTTTCAAGGTGCGTAGATTCCAAAAATGCAATGTCCGTCCGCCGTACGCCGTACGCTAAAAAAGTCGTTCTTTCGCACACATGCTCCATATGGGCCCTAGTTGTGTCCCGAAACTTTTCAGCCCTATCGGAATATACCCAGGGGTGTTATGAGTGAAAATGTGTGTAAAAATATGTAATTTTTGCGTTTCAGCAACATGTTAGTAATGTGAGCTTTTGAGGTATCTTTTTCCATGTTTTTGGGGACCAGAAGACCGAATATGAAGTCGATTTTGACCAAAGAAGCGGAAATTGAGGTTTTATCAAAGGTTCAGCTCCCAAAATTGGTTTTTTATGAGTCAAAAACCTGGGAAACTGTCTGAAATCACCATCAATGTGTACAATAACATTGGAAAAGTGTAAACAGGTGAATCAAGACCATTAAATGCCACTACCAATGATCAAAGATGATTTAAAAAAAAAAAAAAAAAAGCGTATCTATTTCATGTTTTGGGGGCCAAAATTGGTGGAAATCATCAGAAATAGCTATTTCAATCATTCCACATGAAAGAAACAATACATTTAACAGCCAACAAAAATCTCTAGAACTCCAATAGAATAATAAACCCATGTGACAAGGACTTTGCAGCGTTTTTGGAATCTGCGCACCTTGAAACGGAAAAGAAAAAATTTTGAGGGGGTGTTATAAAAATTTTTTGCTGAGCGAATACATGTATTATTCACAGAATAATAAACCAAAATGCGTTGCCGTAGGGGGCGTCTAGCCGCCAGTGGTTTGTGTTCATGACGGTACGTTTATTGTCGAACGAAATCTGGGGGACACACCCAGACCCCCGGATTATAACAGTTTAGATTAAGGATCAAAGCAAGGAAACATGGACCATGTTTCTCGAATAGGTACATGATAACAGAGGATATGGAGATATGTAGAAAAACGTCTGCCAATTCGAGTAGGCAGTATAGCTTCCTCACTTGAATCACATGAACTTATAGACTAGTTGGGTAGGTTCGTTATGATACGGGACCATCTGCGATCCAACCTGCGTGTACCCTCAAAATTTCATCTCTCTACGACAATTTTTCGCGTTGTTAGAAGCGTTATAAGGAAACGGTCAACATTTCATGTTAGCACATGCGGAGAGGGAAATTACAGTAAGATTCCAATGAAGTTCATACGGAACCATCAAAGTATTATACTGATCGACCCTCCAAATATGAACTCATTTCAACGACAATTAAGGTAGTTATGAGCACTCCAAGTATTTCAAGTTTGCGCATGCGCAGACTGAACGATTTTCATAAATTTTGAAACAGAACCATCTGCGATCCAACCCGCGTGTACTCTCAAAACTTCATCTCTCTACTACAATTTTTCGCGTAGTTAGAAGCGTTATAAGGAAACGGTCAACATTTCATGTTAGCGCATGCGGAGAGGGAAATTACAGTAAGATTCCAATGAAGTTCATACGGAACCATCAAAGTATTATACTGATCGACCCTCCAAATATGAACTCATTTCAACGACAATTAAGGTAGTTATGGGCAGTCCAAGTATTTCACGTTTGCGCATGCGCAGACTAAACGATTTTCATAATTTTGAAACAGAACCATCTGCGATCCAACCCGCGTATACCCTCAAAATTTCATCTCTCTACGACTATTTTTCGCGTAGTTAGAAGCGTTATAAGGAAACGGTCAACATTTCATGTTAGCGCATGCGGAGAGGGAAATTACAGTAAGATTCCAATGAAGTTCATATGGAACCATCAAAGTATTATACTAATCGACCCTCAAAATGTGAACTCATTTCAACGATTATTAAGGTAGTTATGGGCACTCCAAGTATTTCACGTTTGCACATGCGCAGACGAAAGTTACGGTACTTTTTCAATGATTTTGGTATGGGACCATCTGTGACTCAACCTGCACCTACCCTCGAAATGTCAGCACACTTCGACCATTATTTTGGGTAGTTATGGGCGTTGCATGAATTACCACAGACAACAGACACGGAACCAAATATGTTCCGCGATGTCTGAAACGGAAAATGGTATTGGAAATTTTCATTTTGGAGGACATGAACTTTTTTTACTCAATCACGAATCCAAGGCTTCCGTGCCTTTGGTAGTGAGGAAGCAAAAAAACTTCGTGGGATTTCCAAGCCTCGGACCAGCGACCTAACGCAATGTCATGTAATACACGTCCTCAGCTGCTTTTGGCGTTTTTAGGGGAGGTAGAACCCCCTCGGCAGTTTTTGGCGGAGTGGGGTCTGGCCGTGCTCTCCTCGGAGTTGGGTGGCAGGAGTGGGGTAGAGGGAGAAACTGTGCGGGCGACGGGGAGTGGAGCCGAGTTCACCTCGACTGGACGCGGACGTTTTCCAGCCTGGTTTACTCCCGTAAAAACATGTTCCATGTTAAAATAACGGTGGAGACTGATTTTTCATTTTTGTCACGGACGCCTGAAAAGTACTGAGAACATCAGAGCCCCACTTCGTCGGTCGTGTTTGAACTCCCAATTTGTTTAAGGATGTGACGTGCCGTACCGGTGGTATCAGGGGAAAATACACTGCCAAGGTGATGGCACAGGAGCTTCCTCGTCACAATCAGAGTGACCCATTATAAAATAGAACAGACTCGGAAGCAAAATAACATAACATTACATTACATTACATAACATTACATTACATAACGTGAAATATACATATTACATAACATTACACAACATTGCATAACATTACATGAAATATACATATTACATAACATGACGTCCATTATACATAATTGCGAAAGTTATGCGTGTTTGAAGAATTTCACGTTAGCGCATGCGCAGGGCGAACCGCTGGCTCTATCATGTTGAAATTTATATGGGACCTCAATGGGCCCTACCCGCTTAATCCCTGAGAATTACATTGAAATTGGGAGAAATCTTTGGTTACTACGGCTGTAACAAGGAAATTGAATCTATTTCACGCCAGCGCATGCGCAGAGCGCACCGAGGGTCCGATCATGCTGAAATTCATACTGGAACTCACTAGGCCTTGTCCAAACAACCCTTGAAAATTTGAGCGAAATTGAATCAAAATTGTGAAAGTTATGCGTGTTTGTTGAATTTAACGTTAGCGCATGCGCAGGGCGTACCGCTGGATCAATCATGTTGAAATTTGTATGGGACCTCAAGGGGCCTGATCCGCACCATCGCTCAAAATTTGAGCTGAATCAATTCAAAATCGTGGAAGTTATGGCTGTAACAAGGAAATGCGGACAGACTCACAGACCCACAGACCGACAGACACGGAACCAAATTTGTTCAGTAGGCTTTGAAACGCAAAATGCAAGTGGAAATTTTGATTTCTGAAGACAAAATTTTTTTGGCTCACGAAAGTGAACACAAGGCTTCCGCTGCTTCGCAGACTCGGAAGCAAAATATCGGCTAGGCCCGATGCCTTGTAACAAAGGGATTACGTCCGGCTCCGTTTGGCTCCGACGGTCTCCATGCCTTTAAGTGCATCAACAACAAATTCAGTAGCCGCCGATATTTTTTGGTTTTCATAACGTGAAAACTTCAGCTGGACTGCTGTCTCCCCAGGGTTTTGTCCGGTTCTCGTTTTATATGTATCATTTTAATAATTTTGAATGTTTTGTTGCCATGAATGACGAAATGCTAATTTTTAATGAAATCACACTCGGTCCTGTACAATCTAGAGCGTCCTGCATAATAATATTGCCCCAGTGTATTGTTTTCTTCTCTTCGTCCTCATCTAAAATCAACGCTATATCCTGCATTAAATTCATTATTACACGAGACATACAACGAGAGATGGCTACCCGCATTTCAAAAAAGCCTACCGCAGCCGTGACCGCTGTGCCACTGACACGGAAAGAAACGGAGCTTAGTGGATGTCAGTGAAAAATTCAGCACTGATGCCACTGACGCGGAAAGCGACGGTGCCCGTCCCGTCACGGGCATGATTGTGTGAATTGACTGCTACCTACATCTTTTCGAGATTTTTTTCACTGATGTTGGCGGTACATTACTGAAGTCGCCATCACGTCACGCCACGGATAGATTATTTGTATCAACCTCCATCCGTTCCGGTCCGTCGCCCTGTTCGTGGCCGGCATACCGAATACAAATGACAAATTTTAATTAAGTTAATCTTAGATATCAATATCGTTAATGCACCAATCAACTCGGTTGTTTTCAATTTCTCAAAAAAAAAAAAATTGGAAAGCCCAGAAATGAATTTCAGATTAGGATGGTTGGATACAATGTTTCGATTGAAAAAGTTTAGCATCAGTTCTTTTATTGGGACCCCATCAGGCAGGTAAGCCGAAAATGAACAAAACGTTTACGAGAGAGTATAAAAGCTGC
Organism: Leptopterna dolabrata; assembly: GCA_954871275.1. Taxonomy (NCBI): domain Eukaryota; kingdom Metazoa; phylum Arthropoda; class Insecta; order Hemiptera; family Miridae; genus Leptopterna; species Leptopterna dolabrata. Next base: position 67,939,254 of record OX940975.1, read on the forward strand.
TGTCACGAAGCATAAAATGCGCAACCCCACATACCTACGCTCGCCTGAACTGGTCCTTACTGTAATAAATTAATTAAACCCTACAGAACGCATGTGGAACCACCAGCCACGGCAATAAATCACTTGGCGCTATTGCAGCGAATTTCCCGGATGCCTTATGGTCAAGGCGGCAGAGGGAAGTGGTCGATGACCCGGGAAATGAACCCAAAGTGGTGAATGGGAAGGGAGGTTCGGACGGTAAATTGTTGAAGGCGGACTCGGTAAATTGAGGTCTTCCGAGGAAACGGCTGAAAAAGGTGAACTACTGGTGGGCGACTTGCAGCCTTCGTGGTAAGCGAGAAAAATGGTACAGTCCCTCGAACGGCTATTTTCACAAGTAGTCATTGCCGTATTGCTCCCCTCTTATTATTATTTTTTTTTTAGAATTGACCTTGCGTTTATTTACACATATTGCCAGCACCATTGCGTCATTACCTAGAATATATAGAATAAACAGCAGTTATATACAGTGTATGTACATATTTAGGGCCGATTTCACCAACATTTTTAATCAAGGTTAGACGATCCTAATCACGATTTACGTTGCTTGTTCATGGTTAACAGAACTGTTCGATTCCACCACACTCGGTTTAGCATTAACCATGATTAAGAACTAATCGGCCGATTTTGGTCGATTAGCGTTCTTAACCACAATTAGACAACCATTTTGGTTTATCATGCAACGAAACTACGTCAAATACGTCTTTCTTATAGTGATTTCGGTATTATATTTACACCTACGATGCCTCGCGCATTAGTGCGTGCTTTCGAATTATCATTCCAAGATGAAGATGATACTGTCGACCATCCTAAATAGACAAGGGAAAGCAGTGAAGATTTCATCGACTTTTCAATGCGGTACCGACTATCAAAACAACTGTTCTCAGCGTACTGGAACAAATAGAAGGCCGTCTAGAATCCCGCCGACTGCCAAGTAAGTTACATGCAGAACATTAATAGAAAATAATGTACCTACATGTAACTGCATATTATTTTCGCATGTGTAACTGTACCTGTTACAAGTTATTGTGCATGTAGGTAAACCATGAGATGACAACTTTGAAATATTTAGGTGCGCACTTATACTAGACTGGACTTCTATATGCAATTGTTTTTTCGAATAATGATCATAATAAATAACAGTAATCTCTAGGTAACATTTTTGAAGTAGGTGTAACAGTATCTAGAGGGATAGTAAGTAATGCTTTTCATAACGAGGTTATTCTTTGCAAATCTTTTTTACCTTTAATCATTACGCCCAAAAACTTTTTGAAAATATATATTATAAAGCCACAGGAATTTGTAGTATTTATGTACAATTCGGCAATACTGGAACGTACCTATTTATGTATATAATGAAAACCAAAATGTATTTTTTTAGGCGCTGAGTAATTGATTTATTAAACCTATTATCACTATTTCTTTTCAGATTGGCAAGACAACCAAATGGAAATGGAGAGGATGAATAATGAAAGGCGAATTTGAGTTTTCACGTTGTATTGTTCTAATAAATAAAACCTTTTTAATTGACATTTCTCAATCACCCAAGCTTTGGCAAGTTCATTTTAGGAGGTACCTACCTACATCACAAATTTTAAAGTCAAAAACACTGTGTAACGATGAATTGATAGTAAATAATCAAAAAACAGGAATTGCTATTTAGGTCCTAATGGGTATGTAGGTTGTGAAATATAATCGTACCTACGGTAACAAAGTTCTCAAGTAAAAGGTAGAAGAGTAATTCTGAGTAGAGAGTTGAATTCGTCGCATATTCACAGTTTTCTTGCACTCAACATAGTAGTTATTTTTTTAGGAGCTCTACAAGTAAATTTTCATTCGACACTTCGAAAGCTGGATCCCCCTTCCTTTTTTTTGGGGTTCATTATTAATGTTATACCTCATGATAATAGAAATGGCATAGAAAACAATCACTAAAATGACAGGCGATTGAGTCTTGACAGCACTAAATAACCTGGTTTTGTTATAACCTCATTACACCACTGCCTTGTTGATACGGAACATATAGCATCCATAGTGAAGTAAATTGTGGTTAGCTAACCAAGATTAGTGGGATCCATGATTTGCATGGTGGAATCCAAACGACGTTAATCACGATTAAAAGGTTTGGTTAACTCAAATCTTGATTAGCTTAATCACGATTAGTGAGTTTTTGGTGAAATCGGGCCTTAGTATTCCAATCTTTTATGCCAGCATGTTTCATGAAGTTCAAAATGTCTTTAATTGTCCCCGTGTTCGCCGTCTTCAACATTGTACACAACTCTTGTCCCTGCAACACGACCCCATTCAGCTCGTTCCTCTTCGTAAAATCCGCATTCCATAATCTTGTGGACCATATCCTCCTCAACATCACAATGCACGCAATTGGGCGATCCTGAGACTCCCATCAGGTGTAGACTTCGGTTTATATTACCATGGTTTGTCCGTAATCTCACCATTTGGACAATATCGTTTCGATCGAAGGGAAGGTTGAAAAACCATGGTTTGGGACTGATGCGGGGCTGTATCAGGTAGTGGTGATACCCCTTGTCCAATGATACCTGGTTGTATGTATTTTGCCACTCTACTAGTGTAGCCTGTTGGTGAGTTGAAGCGCATTTGGGAGGGGGACGGGTGTGAGTGTCATCTTCTTGTAGAGTTGCTCCATACTTAGCCGCGCTGTCCGCCATATCGTTGCCAATCACATTGATATGTCCTGGGACCCATTGGATGCTGATGTTTCTGTTTGGACACTCCAGGATAGTAGCTGCAATATGGTACATGATGTAGTTATTGCCAACCCCTCGATGAAGTTTCTGGAGGGCCTGACATGCAGCTTTGGAGTCGGAAAAAATCACTATCTGTGAGCCGGTTTGTGTGATTCCGACGTTGATACCCATCAGGATAGCATGGAGTTCAGCACTGCATGTTTGAAACGGCGCTGACAAATTTTGGGAATGTAGCTGCTTAGTCTGCGGGTCAAATACGCCCGCCCCCACTCCGTTTGCTCCTTTAGAAGCATCGGTAAAAATTTTGTAGTAAGTCCCATATGTAACTTGGATCATCTCTCTTGTTAATTGCGCGAGTTGTGGTGTGGGAAGATCCTTCTTGGAGCCCTCAAGTCCAGCTAGTTCGGGATTTATATTCATGTGTAGCATTGCGGTAGGGACTGTCAATGAGACACGTGGTCAGTGAACCTGTCAGAAAAATCTGGCTAAATAATCGATACGCCAGGATAGCGCACGGTGTGATTCGAGCAACCGTAGACCTGTATTCCGAGTATCTCAATATTTAGAATTCACGTCGGAGTTCAGTTCCTCCCGTCTGCCGTTTATTAGCTGTTTGGTATTCGGTTCATTATTTATCGCTTTATTAATTTCTGTTTGGTAATGAGGTAAACAGAGAATACGAGCGACTTAATCGAGTTTTTTCCTCATAAAAAAGTGTTGTGGGATCCTGCAGATAGGGTTTTTAAAGACAGAAGTAAGTACGACGCCTGGGATTAAGTAGATAATATAATAGGTGTAGCTGCTGCAAGCACTTGATCTTTCTCACGCCCCGCCAATTTGAGAGCTGGATAAATATTCATAACTTTGTTATTAATTAACTTCTCTTGTTCTTTTTATAACAAAGTTACACAACAGACTTGTTGAAGTTGAAAAGTTGTATACAAAATTGTTGAAAAACAAAATTCATATAACGTGTTTTGTTACATAGTGGACCCAGCTTAAGATACAAATGTATTGCTGTATAGCGGTATTTGTCGTTCTGTAACACAGTATTGCGGTTACTGCAATGGCACATACATCAATATTGGAAGTGGGAATGGGTGAGTATCAATAACGGACGTATGGGAAGGAGGTATCGGTCCCATCAAACCACCGAAGCCTCCCACAACACGTGTTGCTGATGGTGGCAATTACGCAGGATGATCTATAGTCTGGCCACTGAGGTGTTTATGTACCTTGTCCTCTTCCCATGATGAAGTCAAGATCTAGGTAGAGAGAGCATCCTTCGTGGAGCTCCGGTGAGGGGAGGTAGGTACATATATGCAGTGACGGGGGGAATAGAGTGGGGGAGGGTTGCATTAGTATGCGGAGGTACCTATTAACCGGTGGTCTCGTCAATAACGGTGGAGAGGCCCTTGTGCTGTCAATACTGGCACTCGGACGGCACTCGGATATCGACGTGCTCATGCAGATAAGCCGTTAGGTTTGTTCGAACAAGAAGATGGACTCCGGTTTGAATCATTGACGTGGAATTGACTCAAGTTTAGTTATGAACAGTGAAATATAATTTATCGTTTCCACATGGTTCACTCAGGATGTGGCCATTTGTTTATTCCTTCATCAAGGTTAAGACTTTCACACTGCAAGTTGTTAGACCATTTGTCTATCCTCTTGAAAATGGCATTCCACATAAATGAAAGAAGTGGTCTTGAAATTCTGAAACTTGGTTTTGTGTTTCAAGTCTTGAGCAGGTTTCACACTGAAGTTTCACATAGCTGCCTCAACGATCCTCGTACTTCCTTGTAACCTTTCAGTAAAGCTAGGACAGCGTCTGCTCCATGTATTTTTAGCGAATTTTCCAACAAAACGAAGGTATTGCAATGGGTCCAAAATGTTCAAAACATGAATTTCTTAATTTTTTGTTTAATACTCAAATCCGTTTCGAGCATCCTGAATTCATCCCTAGATTTTACCAAAATTTATATGTATATATAAATACGAGTATATTTATACACTATAAATATATAATTATGATAAATATTTATATTATTTGTTTACATGTCACTCCAGACGATATCTGTACATGGGTACATGATAAACATTCCAAATTTCGCCAAAACGTTCGCATTGCCAAAAAACACAATGAGTTAAAAGATGAGCAATTTTCAAATTCTTAGGGGTCCAAAAAACTGCTAAAATCGCGAGCAATTGATGTAAATTCACTGAAAGTGGCATGGGAATGTGAGTTAAGACTGAAAAATACCATTTCAGTTGTTTTGGTTTATTATTTTCAAAAAAAAATTCTTACCCCCCCCCCCCCCCCCCTCAAAATTTGATGGTTTACGTTTCAAGGTATGTAGAATCCAAAACTGCAATAAAAACGCTGCAAATCCCTGCACAACGGTTTATTATTTTGTACAGAATACCCTCCTGTTACAGATCACAGGTCTCCGTATAGATAACCCTTCTATATAACATATTATGTACTATTCTACACATATTATGTAGATCGCGGACCTCCGTAGGTTAGTACCTAACCCCGTACTCGTTACAAGGTACCTCCCTAAACAGTTGTGTAATAATTTACCTGTATAGGTTCCACTTCTACGGTGATAGAATAATGACTGTTGTGTAATAATTTGCCCATCAATAATAATTCAACGGTTGTTCAAGTTGCAAAAGTACCTATCAACAAAATCCAGCCCCTTCTTGGTAGATTAGCCGTTGCGTAATAATTTACCGTGGTGTAATAATTTACCGTTGTGTAATAATTTACCGTGGTGTAATAATTTGCCATTATGTAATAATTTACCCATCAATAATACTTCAACGGTTGTTCAAGTTGCAAAAGTACCTATCAACAAAATCCAGCCCCTTCTGGGTAGATGAGCCGTTGTGTAATAATTCGCCATTGCGTAATAATTTGCCATTGTGTAATAATTTACCCATCAATAATACTTCATCGGTTGTTCAAGTTGCAAAAGTACCTATCTATCAACAAAATCCAGCGGGATCGCACACCCTCCGTAGGTTAATACCTAACCCCGTACTCGTTACTAGGTACCTACCTAAATCACGAGGTAAATGTTGCTAAAATAATTCTGTCGATTGCAAACAGTAGGTACCTAACAAAAAGAAACGCACATCATTTTTCAAATGAAATAATATCACAGAACAACAAACTCGACTTCATAGGTACCCCACCAATAAAATCGGTTTCACTACCTATCAACAAACTCCAATAGAGCCATCATTTTTCAAATGAAATAATATCACAGAACAACCAACTCGACCTCTTAGGTACCCCACCAATAAAATCGGCGAGTCCCTGGTGACGAGATTTCGTCTGTTGTATACAATTTCATTCACACTGGAGTCGAAAATGCCTGTCGGTGCAAACTTCGGGGCCTTACTGTGAACGAACGGCTGGACGTACGGTACTCCGGGTGGTCTTAAAAAACTCGTGAGTTCAAGAACTATTTAAAACCGTGAAAAGATTCACGTAAAAAAAAGGTATAGGCGTTTTGAAAATTTCAACCCCTATTTTGAACCCCTTAGAGATGACTGACAGTAACGTCGAGCTTCGAGGACCAACTAGACCCCGAACGGAACCTATAACCCGAATTTCATCAATTTTTTTTTCATGGTAACTAAGAAAAGTGGCCCGTACGGCGTACGGCGGACAGACAGAAATATTTTTATTGCAGTTTTGGATTCTACATACCTTGAAACGTAAACCATCAAATTTTGAGGGGGGGTAAGCATTTTTTTTTCATGCTCGATTCCAATGGTTCATTATTGAAAATAATAAACCAAAATATTTCTGTCTGTCCGCCGTACGCCGTACGGGCCACTTGTCTTAGTTACCATGAAACAAAATTGATGAAATTCGGGTTATAGGTTCCGTTCGGGTCTAGTTCGGGACTAGTTGGTCCTCGAAGCTCGACGTTACTGTCAGTCATCTCTAAGGGGTTCAAAATAGGGGTTGAAATTGTCAGAACGCCGTAAGCTCGAAAACTTCAGATAGAAGGGTATGGTTTTTTTAACGTTAGTAAATTTGTCTTGAGCTAAACAATTTTTTGAGACCACCCGGAGCATCGTACGTCCAGCCGTTCGTGAGCACCAAAAAGCTTCGTCAACACGATCGTGAATCAAACGGTATAAATCCGGCCCGGATATCATAACTACGGAGCAATTGATTATAATCAAGGATGGCTGCATGAAGTCGAGTTGTTTGTTCTGCGATATTATCATTTGACAAGTGATGGACTATTGCATTTTGTTGGTAGGTACTTTTGAAACTTGAACAACCGTTTAAGTATTGTTGATGGGTAAATTATTGCACAATGGCAAATTATTACACTACGGTAAATTATTACACCACGGTAAATTATTACACAACGGTAAATTATTACCCCAGGGCTAGCCTCAGCTACTGGGCGGGTCACAGGTGGCGGATAGTGAACGCTCCACTAGATATAGTGGACAGCTGCGAATAGGGGAAACCTGAATAAGCAGTCCCGGACCGAGGCGGCAGCATTCATCAGTGCGTGGGAGGCCTGACTCTTTGGCGCGGAGGCAGGGCTCAGTAAAAACCACAAGAGCACTATGACGAAGCTGCAACGTGGCGAGAAAATGCCGCCATTCAAAAGCATTCAGCACCCAGGCCAGGGCATGGTCTGTGAGCCGTGGTGAAGGCAGATGCCCTAGGGGGATGGGAACCTCGATATAAAAGTCCTCTGGTACTCCAGGTTGGGGGTTGGGCGAGGGGCTAACAACCCCTCCCCGTAGAAAACTTATTGTTACGAAGCCCGAACAAAGAGAAAAGCCGGACAGATTTTTTGGTGAACGACACGGAAATTGGAAACGGAATAAGATTCGGAAATACGACATCAAAATAGCCACCTGGAACGTGCAAACCATGCTCCAGCCTGGGAAAATGAGGGAAATATCCCTTGAATTAGATAAAGCCGGAGTGGACATAGTGGCGCTCCAAGAAGTTAGATGGCCTGGACAGGGAAGGGTGGATAAGAAGTCTTTCTCACTGTTTTACAGTGGACCTGAACGAAGAACAGGACTGCATGGTACTGGTTTCATGGTGAATGCGAAGGCAAGGAAGAGCATACTCAGTTTCGAACCTATCAACGAGAGACTCTGTAAGTTGCGTATTTCTGGAAGGTTCCGCAACATTACCTTGATTTCAGCCTATGCCCCAACTGAAGCATCTGATGAGGACGGGAAAGAAGTGTTTTATGATCAACTGGAAGCAGTGTGTGAGCGAGTCCAAAGGAATGACATGTTGATTCTCCTTGGCGATTTTAATGCAAAAGTGGGTAAGGAGGAGTCAATGAGGCAGATTGCTGGAGAGTTCACCCTACATGATGTATCAAACGATAACGGGCAGCGACTAGGGCAGTTTGCCGCCAAGTACAATTTGGTTATTAAAAGCACCTGTTTCGAACATAAGAAGATCCATTTGGGTACTTGGATGTGCCCAGGATCGGACATTGTAAACCAAATTGACCATGTCATTGTAGCGAAAAGATTCGCCTCAAATATCATTGATGTGCGAGCATGCAGAGGCCCTAACTGTGATTCGGACCACTTCCTTGTCAAGGCTGTGGTACGTCACAGGCTCTCGAATGCTCAGAAAGGGAAAAAGATCAACCGCACAAGATGGAATTTGGAAAAGCTAAAGGTTGATGAACTCCGGGAAAGCTACCAAGAAAACATCAATGCCAAACTCAATTCTGGTCCAGTTTCGGATGACATTGAAGAGCTATGGGGCGCTATAAAAGGCACTGTACTATTGGCTGCACAGGAGTCTCTTGGAGAGAAGAACAGGGTACCTGAAAAGGAATGGTACGACGATGAGTGTGAAGCCCTCATGGAAATTAAGAATACAAACTGGAGGAACAAAGTGCAAAGACCAACTAGGCGAAACCATGAAGCTTATCGAGCTAGTAGAAGGTTAGCCCAGCATACCAACCGCAGAAAGAAAAGGCAATGGGAGAACGCAAAGGTCGCCAACATCGAGGCCCTGAATGATGACAATGAGCAAAGACAGTTTTACTTTGCTGTCAATGCTATGAGAAAAGGATACCAGCCAAGGTTGGCTGCCTGCAGGGATCGCTACGGTCAGCTCATTGAAGATGAGTCCAAGGTTTTGGAGAGATGGGCAGACCACTTCCACTCTGTAATGTCTGGCGACGGTTCCCACGAGGAGCGCACTGATGAACCTGAACTGAGTACTGTGGACCCTTTGATAGAGGAACCAGCTTTACAGGAAGTTCGAGAAGTTTTGAAAGCTATGAAAAATAACAAGGCTCCCGGTGAAGACCTAATAACAGCTGAACTGCTGAAAAATGGTGGCGCTGTACTTGAAGTGAAGCTCCACAAGCTTATCTGTCTAATTTGGGAACAGGAGAGGATGCCTGATGAATGGAGGACTGGTTTGATCGTCCCTATCTTCAAAAAAGGAGACAAATTGCTGTGCAGCAACTACCGTGGTATAACTCTTCTCGGTGTTGCATACAAATTGCTATCAGGGGTAATATTGAAAAGGTTGAGTGCTTACTCTGAAGGCATTTTGGGAGAATACCAGGCTGGTTTTAGACCCAACAGAGGGACAATGGACCAGATTTTCCCTGTGAGACAGATCTTTGAGAAGTTTTATGAGTATGGGATAGATCTCCACGTGCTTTTTATAGATTTCGTCCAGGCTTTTGACAGTCTGTCAAGAAAGGCGCTAATTCAAGCATTGCTGAGGCTGGGCGTGCCCCGGAAAATTACAAATTTGGTTTCCATGACGTTACTTGAGTCCAGAGCAAGGGTCTTGGTAGGTGGTAGAGCGAGTGAATCCTTTGAGGTGACGAAGGGGGTTAGACAGGGCGATGGACTTTCGGCCATCCTGTTTAATCTGGCTCTCCACAGCGCTCTATCCAATGTGGATCCTGGTGGCACGATCTTTAGTAAGTCAGCGCAACTTTGTGGGTATGCAGATGACATAGCCATTATAACCAGGAGCATCGGCGCCTTGGAAGAACTGCTATCTGGGCTGGAAATAGAGACTGAAAGGCTTGGCATGGCAGTGAGCACTAATAAGACCAAGTATATGCAAATATCCACTAGAAGCCAGAGAGAAACCGATATTACCCTGAATGGAACCACTTTTGAATGTGTTAAGGAATTCAAGTACTTAGGTACGCTCTTGACCAATGAAAACAGAATAAGCGAGGACATCCAAAAGCGGATAGTCGCAGGAGGGAAGGCTTACTTTGCTTCTATAAAACTGTTCAGGTCCCGTCTCTTGTCCAGGAGAACCAAGCTTAAGCTCTATCGCTCCCTGATACGTCCTATAGTAACCTATGGTTGCGAAGCTTGGACGCTAACCACCAAAGACGAAAATGCTCTTCTAGTTTTCGAACGGAAAATTATGAGACGAATCTTCGGAGCCAGATGTATAAATGGAGTTTGGAGGATTCGTAACAACGCTGAACTAGAGCAACTGATAGAGGGGGAGAATTTGGTGAGGTTCGTAAAGGCACAAAGACTAAGGTGGTTTGGTCATGTGCAACGGATGCCTGAAAACCGGATTCCTAAGAAGGTGATGAACCAAAGAATGGATGGAAAGAGGAGACGGGGAAGACCTAGAGGACGCTGGCTATGCGATGTCGAAGACGACTTGCGGACCATGCAGGTGCGGAACTGGAGAGGGGCGGCGGAGGATCGAGTACGATGGAGAGGGATTGTTCGGGAGGCCAAGGCTCACACTGGGCTGTAGCGCCAGAAGAAGAAGAAGAAGAAGAAGAAGGTAAATTATTACACAACGGCTCATCTACCAAGAAGGGGCTGAATTTTGTTGATAGGTACTTTTGCAACTTGAACAACCGTTGAATTATTATTGATGGGCAAATTATTACACAACAGTTCATTATTCTATCACCGTAGAAGTGGAACCTATACAGGTAAATTATTACACAACGGTTTAGGTAGGTACCTAGTAACGAGTACGGGGTTAGGTACTAACCTACGGAGGGTCCGCGATCTACATAATATGTGTAGAATAGTACATATGTTATATAGAAGGGTTATCTATACGGAGACCTGTGATCTGTAACAGGAGGGTATTCTGTACAAAATAATAAACCGTTGTGCAGGGATTTGCAGCGTTTTTCATACAGAACAGTGGTCAAATTTAGATTTTTGGAGGTCAAAAACAGGTGATAAGGGCTAAAATCAATGTTAATTCACCTGAATTAACATTGACTATGTTAATTCACCTGAATTAACATGACGTTGTGTGGCATGGTGATTCACGACGGAGGGAATACTTCGGCGGTAAAAATATCTTTCTAAAAAAAGAGTGTCAAATTTGATTTTGTGAGAGTGAAAAATCTGTAAAAATAGCTAAAATTGCGAAACATTTATATAATTTTACGAAAAGTGGTGGGTACATGGTTTCTCGCTAAATCATCTTTTTATACAACAGCACGAATAGTTCTTTGCTCGCTCTCATAGCCATGCTGTATGACTGTTACTTGAAAATCAAGTCGCTACCGCGCGTTAAAAAAACTCATTTTCTACCGTTCCTCTAACTTTGTTGTCCCATTTTTTCGCACCGCAAATTCTCCAACCCCTCGAAAACTGGCGCTCTGGGCAAATTCCCAGTTGGCCCGTTTGTAAATCGGGGTCTGGGTTTCCGTCGTTGGTGTCGCAACATTGTGGCTGAACATGGTCAATCAGCCACCTTGAGGTGTTGCTGTGGGGAAGTTCACCGTTGGTAGGATCGGTGTGAGGCGGAGTTCACAGGTGATGGAAGTAAGCGATGGTTATGAAGTTGGTCGGAGGAGGTCGACGGATTATAATGAATGAAACTGGCGATGGCAGCTGGCGCAGAAAGCTGAGTTAAATTGAAAGGTTCCATCCAAAGGAGAGCGATAAGAGTGGTGTGAGGAGGGGAAGAGTGGGCACGGCCCAATTATCGCTCCATCTGTCTGAAGAGAGCTGGTGGAGGGGGTAGGAGAGAAGTATTATTAATCTGCGAACGACCCCCGTCATCCGCCCTGTCCTTCCACTTCTGTTCTCGATTCTTCTACTAAGATCCAGGCGAAGGAAGAAAATATTGGGCGAATAAATGGTAGCATCAGCGATTGCAGTGGGGTTGGGGGTTGATTTATGCTTCGCTCGAAAAACCTATTCTATTTCGTGTGAACTATCAACACGGGAACGAACCAAAAGTTATAAAACGCTGCAAATTATTACACAACAGCGTTTACCTGTATATATGCCGCTTCTGCGTAGATCACTGTTTTCTATGGTCAGTACCCACGAGCTCCCTCCAGGAAAGCCCTACATGGAGTACTGGAGCCGGCCCGGGAATAAAGTTTCATACAAATGCGCGGGATTCAATAATTATTCAGTCATTAATTTTGTAGTTATTCATGAAGCATAAGCTAAATAATAAACCGTTGTGTAATAATTTTTCCTGTATAGATGCCCCTTCTACTTAGATTGTACATTAAACCGTTGTGTAATAATTTACCCAATAATACTTGAACGTTTGTTCAAGTTGCAGAATTACCTACCTATCAACAAAATCAAAAAGAGAACAAAAAATTTTTCAAATGGAATAATATCACAGAACAACCAACTCGACTTCATACAGCCATCCGTGATTATAATCAGTTGCTCCCTAGCATGATAATATATCTAGGCCGGATTCATACCGTTCGATTCACGATCATGTTGACGAAGCTTTTCGGTGCACACGAAAGGCTGGTCGCACAATGCTTCGGGTGGTCTCAGAAAATTCTTTAGTTCAAGATCAATTTAAAAACGTAGGAAAACCATACCCTTCCATAGAAAGTTTTCGAGCGACGGCGTCTGAAAATTTCAACCCCTATATTTTTCACCCCTTAGAGATGACTGACAGTAACGCCGAGCTTAGCGGACCAACTAGACCCCGAACGGAACCTAAAAAACCAAATTTCATTAATTTCGGCTCATGGTAACTAACAAAAATGCGAAGTACGGCGGACAGACAGAAATTTTTTATTGCATTTTCGGATTCTACGTAGGTACCTTGAAACGTAAACCTTCGAATTTTAAGGGGGGTTTCAGTTTTTTTTTCATGCTCGATTCCAAAGTTTCATTTTCGAAAATAATAAACCAAAATGGCATATTATAGGACAAAAGGTCGATTTACAGTAAGTTCAACAGCCAGTAGGTGTGAATCCGTATTTGAACCAATTTGGAACGACCAAAAGAACATGGTAATGGGCTATATTGCCATGATTACTTTCAGTTGTGTTTTCACTGATACACAACAGCTTTAAAGTTGTAAAGAAAGGGCTCCTGTGAGACAAATTAGAATTTTCCTTGATCTAAAAAAAACAAAAAAAATTAAGTAAAATTGAGATGTTTGAAATGAAGGCGCACCAAGATGTATGCATTTCTGAAGCTTCTGATTGGTCAACATTCTACTGGGTTTACAGTATCCATAAATATCTCGATGACTGAACATGCCGAAACGAGTTGATGAAACGAAAACACAGGCAAGGCGCACAAATATCGTACTTATTTGTTTTTTATTGAATTGTTTGGCGAAGCATGAAGTATTTCGGCACAACTTCAGGGCCTTACTGTGAAAGAACGGCTGGACGTACAGTGTTCCGATTGGTCTAAAATTTTTACCGATAATGCCTACCTAATATCTATTCTGTAAAATATCTCCTTACTTGTAACAGCATAGCATTTTCATTTACACCAGTCCAACAGTTAGTAGCATTAACAGTTTCTGTTATCAATATTGACTCAGTTCATGTCGTCTCAACAAAGGAAAATCCAAAAGCCGCGACGCCGAATGGGGATGGGGCTGTTGCTCGCTACTGGAAAATATTCGTGTCCTTTGATTTGCGCAAAATACTGAATCCACTGACGTAGCACCCGAAAATCGCATGCACATGATTTGTCGAGTAGGGAACGTCCCTCGACACATCAATCAAACAATAAAGGGAAGCTCTTGTTTTAGCGAATTTTCGAAGAAAAGGAAGCTATTGTTCTCGATCCAAAATTTTTAAAACTCGAATTTCCGAAAGATTTTTATACCAAAATCCGTTTCAGACCATCCTGAATTCACTGCCGAAAGACACCAAAAATTATTAATTGCTATGCAATTTTAACGCCGGGGGTCATGTGAAAAAAATGTCCTGTCACAATATCCTGTCACAAAAACGCGTCACGCAAAGAGGAATGTGATGAAGATGAGCACAAAGAGGAATATGATAAAGATGAGCACAAAGAGGAATGTGATAAAGATGAGCACAAAGAGGAACGTGATAAAGATGAGCACAAAGAGGAATGTGATAAAGATGAGCACAAAGAGGAATGTGATAAAGATGAGCACAAAGAGGAATGTGATAAAGAATTGGTGGTGTGGGGGGGGGGGGTAAATTGCATAGCAAATTCTCCTTTGTTATACGAAGTATAAGAACACATCCTTCGGGGGTGAGGAACGGCGAAGCCGTTCCGAGGGGGCGGAGCCCCCTTTGGGGGTCCAGGGGGCTTGCCCCCTGGCGAGGCCCGAAGGGCCGAGTATGTATATATATATATATATATATATATTTATATATATATTTATATATTTATATATGTATGTGTCATTCCAGACGATAACTCTCGAAAGAATTGAGATAAAAAGTTCTTGGCAATCGACAGGCTAAGTTCGAAGATAGGCAGAATCGGGTCACTCGAAAGGGGAGTTTTGGGGAGTTATAGGGGGGGGGGGGGGAATTACCCATAAATTCCCAAAATGAAAAAGTCTGACAAGTGACACCTCATTTTAAAGGTTTTTGTACGCTGAACACGATGGTGAAATCAGAATTGCGATATCTCATTCCATTCTCAAACTGGAGCACTTTGAAGATGAAGGAACGTGGTTATTTCTTGAGATGTTCTTCCTGGTTCGTCTGCTCTAATCTGATAACGGAATGGGATATCGCAATTCTGACTTCACCATCGTGTTCAGCGTTGGAAAATCTACAAACCGAGGTGTTACTCGGCAAAAAATGGAACAAAAAATTTGTTACGTATCCAATACCTACTCTTCTGGTATTCAAAACATTTTTGATTTCCCCCTCCCCCTCCTTCCACCCCAAATTTTACTTTGCGTAAAACTACTCGTTTTAATTTTGTATGGTATCAAGTTGGGAAAACATTGGCCGAAAATTTATTTTCAGAAAATTTTAGGCGGAGGAGGAAGATGCCGAAAACTTCGAAAATTCGCTCTTATAGCCATGCTGCATGACTGTGGTTTTTTCCAGTTGTTGTGGTTTACACGTGTTGATGACGTTGTCTGTTCGTGACAAAATAATAATCTTGAAAAACTAGTTTGAGTGCTTGGTGATTACAGTAGATAGAAAATATATTATGTTCTGGCACAGGGGTCGCCCTGCTAAACCTGTGATACTAAACCCGTACGACACAACACCCGCGGCACATTACGAATTTTTCGAAAAAATTTACCTAATTTTCATAAATGTTGTTATTACCTTCAAAAATGTTTGAAAACATTTATAGAAATTTCGTTCGTTTAAAATTTTTTTGACATTTTATGTCTTTACTCTGGCACATAACTCGAAAAACGTTACACGAAATCGTCACGAAAATTGACATTTTCATGTCTTTGCCGTGGCACACAACCTAAAAATCGTTAGTGACGAAATACCGTGACGAAATTGGGTGACGAAATACCGTTACGTTATATATTTCTGATGATTTTCGCTTACAACCGATTCGTTGCTACGGAACTTTATCTTCGCCAGTTATCATCGTACAAAAATCGTTCACCACTCGTTGGATAGCTCTCGATTTACCTAACCATATTACGTTAACCACTGCGGAGTGCGTGGCCGACAAGCTGCGGTATGAGCGTGATTGTTTAAATAATTGTTTACACACAGGTGATCATTCTCAATAATTTATATTGTCAACACGAATGCAAGCTTCATATAAGTTTCTGATGATTTTCGCTTACAACCGATTCGTTGCTACGGAACTTTAACTTCTCCGGTTATTATCATATACAAATCGACATAAAATGTCCCTCGTTACATGTGCGTCTGTTTGTACGTTTTATACAACCTGCATTCCGTTGTCGTAAGATAATTGTCATTTAATTCGTGGCAATATTATACAAGCTTCAGTTGTATTCGTACAATTGTTGTATCCGTACAATATGGACTCGGTAGTGCCGCTCGAACTTAAACGGAAATCGGACATTGAACAAGAGGTTACAAACAAGATCTATTGGCCAAATTCAAAGCCACTCTTCAATCTTAGCCGACATTTCATTTAAACAATAATACAACGTGTCGTGAGTCCCTCCCGGGAACACTCCACTAGTAACTTTAAGCTCTCACCAATATTCTTATGCCAAACTTAGTTTCCGTCAATAAACAACTGAGTGGGGAGACAGGCCACAGAACCCAGGGACACAACCTGGGGCCCCACAACCAACTCCCAACAGGGAGTTGGAGGGAGAGGCCTCCAGTTCCTATAAAACCCTGGATCCTGGGGCTTTAGCCTCATTCGACACTTCCTCTAACTAGCTCTCTCTCTTCTCTCCTCTACCTTGCTCCTCCTCCCAGATGATCGGTGGATTACCGCCGCCTGGGAAAACCTTCTCCTCTCTGTCTAGATGATCGGTGGACTACCGCCGCCTAGACAACACCTCCTCTCTCAAAAGAACCTAGATGTCGGTGGATTACCGCCGCCTGGGCAAATTCCTACACTCACCTCTATCTCCCCTTAAAAGGTCGTAGATGATCGGTGGATATCCGCCGCCTGCGCCTTTCCTCACGCCACCGTGATGAACAAATTCTGAATTCATCACAGTGGTGAACCCGACGTTCACCCAACCTTCTTTTTCCTTCCCACCTAATGTGTCGACCCCAGTCAAGTTCAGTTCGGTGTCCCCAATTTTAATTTCAAATTCAGTTAAACAGTCAGTTTCAATTTCGCAATTTTGGCCCACCCTCAACCGCTCGGCGATCACACAGCTCTCACATCTCCGCTCAGCCACACACACCTCCGCTCCCAATTTTTGCGATTTTCGAATTTGAACTTTAAATTTGAATTTTCAAATTTCAGACCTCAGCTATGGACCCGAACTCGCCATCGCCCCCACTCCTTCGGCCATCCACGCTGCAGCCGCCCGCCGCCCCGACAACGAACGCAGCGGCCACTGCCGACAACCTCTTCTCCACCCTCTCACCGCCCGGCTCCGCCGCATCAACCGTCGCCGCCGCCGCCGCCGCTGCAGCCGCGGCACACGCCGCCGCCGACGTCATGACGGCTTCTGCGTCATTTCCCTTGTCACTTCCCCCGTTCTACTCACACGACCCCGCTCTGTGGTTTTTTCAGGTTGACGCTGCGTTTTCGGCCGCCAACATCCGCAGCCAGAAAACTCGCTACTCCCGCATCATCTCCCTGCTACCATACGACATCCTCCTCCAGACGTCGGACATCTCCCCCGACGCCGCCGCTGCGTACGACGACCTCCGCAGCCGCCTCATAACCCTCTACCAGCCGTCCAAAATCGCACGAGTCGCCGCGCTCTCGCAGCCACAGCACCTCGGCGACCTCAAGCCCTCCCACCTCTACTGCCGTCTGCGTCATCAACTGCAGGGGATAATGACGGCCGACATCGCGCGGACCTTCTGGCTGCGCGCTCTCCCCCACCCCATACAGATGGCGCTCGCCAGCCACCTAGACGGCCCGGATGAGCCCCTGCTGCGACTCGCCGACACTGTCCATGACCTCGCCGCAGCAGCCAGCGTCAGCGAGGTCCACACACCCCGCACCTCAACACCACGGCGAGACCGCACGACGTCACGGGAACGCAGCCGGCCCCCCTCCCTCGACAGGCGCCGACCCCTTTCCATCGAGCGCCGCCGAACCCCCTCCGCCGACCGCCGGCGCCAGCGTTCACCCGAACTTCGCCCCACCCCTCCTCGAGAACAACGTAGGGGAAGGTCCCCGGCCACTGCGACCCCCTCCGCCACACCTCGCCCCTCCAAGACTGACTACCTCCCCGCGGACCCCCCCCACCGGTGTTTCTACCATGTAAACTTCGGTGGGGAGGCCCGCAAATGTCAACCCCCCTGCTCCTTCCCCTCCAAGCAGGGAAACGCGGACGCCCGCCGGTAAACCCGGCGGGCCCCCCTCCTTGCCAACACGGGGGGGACCCCCACCAACCCCCCCCGGCCCGAATTCACACCACCACCACCAAACAACGCTACCCCTCCTACGCGGCCGCCACGGCCGCTAACCTCCCGACCACGCCTAGCAGCGCCGCCAAACCCCTCACCCCACCACCAACCGTTCCCCCACCCGGGAACGGCCCCTCCACGCCCGCCACCAGGGCCACCAACCTGCCGGCCGCACCTCACGGCACCGCCCGACCTCTTCCCCTACCAACTACCGTTCCCCCACCCCGGAACGGCCCCTCCACACCTACCGCCAGGGCCACCAACCCGCCGGCCGCGCCTCACGGCGCCGCCAGAAGACTCTCCCCACCAACTGCAGTTCCCCCACCCCGGAACAGCCCCTCCCCAACCGCAACCAGGTCCTCCAACCTTCCGGCCGCACCTCACGACGCCGCTACCGTTCCCCCACCCCGGAACGGGAAAAGATCGACCCGCGTCTCCTTCGCAGGGGACAACCCACCACCAACACCACCACCTCTCAACTCCGACAAACCTGCTCCCGGCCAGACACCCCCCCCCCCCCCCCCCACAGCCTCCGCAATTTTGCCTCACTCCGCCCCAACCCACCAACGCCTATTTTTGAAATGCGGCAAGACCAGCATCCCGTTCCTCATCGACACAGGGGCGGCGCTCTCCATCTTCCCCAACAACATCCTCCGTCGTCAGGCGCGCTGTTATCGACAGCTTCTCTACGCCGCCAACGGTACCACCATCCCCTCGTACGGGACGTACCGCTCATCCATTTACATGAGCGGACTCGCGTACGAGTGGGAATTTACCGTGGCGGACGTGGAGAAGGCAATCCTGGGGGCCGACTTCCTAGCATATTTCGGCCTCCAGGTCGACGTCAAAAACGCGCGCCTGATAGACCCCTCCACCCACACACCAATCCCCGGTTTCATACACACAATCGACCGCCCACCAACCAAATTCGAAGCCCTCCTCCAACAATATCAACCCCAGCGCCGCCCCTCAGCACATATCGCAACGATACAGCACTTCATAGAAACCACCGGACCCCCAATTTCCGCAAAAGCCCGCCGCCTCCACTCCTTGCAACTCTCCCAGGCCCGGCGACACTTCAACAAACTGATCGCGGACGGAATTATCCGCCCCTCGAAATCCCCTTGGGCTTCCCCGCTTCACATAGTACAGAAGCCCAATGGGGATATCCGCCCCTGCGGCGACTACCGCCGCCTAAATTCCAAAACTACACCCGATCTGTATAATGTCCCCCACCTTCGAGATTTCTCCTCCCACCTACACGACACAACCATATTTTCCACCCTCGACATCTCTAGAGCCTTCCATCACATAAACATACACCCACCCGATATACCAAAAACCGCTATTATAACACCCTTCGGCCTGTTTGAGTATGTCAAGATGGGTTTCGGCCTCAGAAACGCGGCCCAGACATGGCAACGTTATATGGATAACATCCTACGGGGCCTACCGTTTGTGTTCTGCTTCTTAGATGACATCCTGATCGCCTCCCGAAACCCACAGGAACACCTAACACACCTCAAACAGATCCTGGACATCTTCTCTGCCGAAGGACTACAAATCAATACAGAAAAATGCGTCCTCGCCCAACCCTCCGTCCGCTGCCTCGGCCACCAAGTCTCCTCCGACGGTATCAAGCCCCTCCCGGATAAAGTACATGCTATCACGGATTTCCCCCAGCCCCGCACCGTCACGGAACTCCGCCGTTTCCTGGGTATGTTGAACTTTTACCGTAGACACATCAAACACGCAGCACAACACCAACAACCACTCATACACGCCATCCCACAACCCGCCAAGAAAAACGACAACCGCCCCATACCCTGGACCCCCGACCTTACAACCGCCTTCCAAATTTGTAAAAAGGACCTAGCAGACGCCGCTCTATTAGCCCATCCCGACCCCCACGCTCCCCTCTCCATCACAACCGATGCGTCCGACTGGGCCATCGGGGCAGTGCTCCACCAGCACACCGGCGCCACCCCCCAACCCCTCGGTTTCTTTTCTAAAACTCTGTCCCCAACCCAAAAAAATTACTCAACCTTCGACAGAGAACTCCTCGCCATCCACGAAGCCATCAAACACTTTCGTGACTTCGTGGAGGGCAGGCAGTTCTCTGTCATAACAGATCATAAGCCCCTCACCCACGCTCTCCTCCAAAACCGCAAATCCGCCTCCCCGCGTCGCCTCCGGCAGCTCGAATTTATCGGACAATTCACGTCCGATATTCGCTACCTGCCGGGGGCCGACAACTGCGTGGCGGACGCGCTGTCCCGCCCCACTCCCGCGCCGGTGGAGGAGCTACTGCCCTTCCCCTCCCCGCAAATCCTTAAATCAAACCAAAATCCAAATTCCGACCCCGCCCTCTCCAACCTCATCTCCGCCTCCAAATTGGAACAACTGCCTCCCCTCGACCTCTGGTGCGACGTAACGGCCGATTCACCGCGCCCTTACGTTCCGCCGGAGCTGAGGCGGCAGTTGTTCCTCCACTACCACTCCCTCCACCATCCCGGCGTCCGGGCGAGCCGGGATCTGATCAAGACGCGGTACTTCTGGCCCCACATGAACACAGATATCCGTACCTGGGTTCTAGGGTGCCAGAAGTGCCAGCAATTTAAGGTCTCGGCTCACCCCCATGTACCTCCTCAACCCATCCCCGACTCCCTCCCGTGGGAACACGTTCATGTAGATCTGGTCGGCCCCCTTCCCCCCTCCGAGGGGAAGAGGTACTGCCTCACCATGATCGACCGTGCAACCAATTGGGTTGAGTGCATCCCACTCGCCCACATTACCGCGGACGCCGTCGCCGCGGCCTTCCTAAACCAATGGATCAGCGGCTACGGTTGTCCGCGGACACTCACGGTCGATCAGGGGAGGCAGTTTGAGTCAGCCCACTTTACCGACCTACTACGTTCCCTCGGGATTCAAAAAATCCGCACCACTCCCTATCGCCCCCAATCCAACGGGAAAATAGAGCGGTGGCACTCGGTCCTGAAACAAGCTATCTCCACATCAGCCACATCCCCCTCATGGACCAAAACCCTCCCCTACGTCTTACTAAGCCTCCGTACTTCCGCCCGTCCTTCAGACAACACAAGTCCCGCACAACACGCTTTTAGAGACCCCCTCCGTTTACCAGCCGACATTTTCACTCCACACAACACTCCGTCAATTAACAGGGAACCGCTCCGCACAACAACACCACACAACGACACCACCTATCCAAAACGTTTTTACACAGCCACTCACATGTACCTGAAGGAGCCCGGCATCCACAAAACATTTCAACCTCTCTACGCCGGGCCCTTCCAGGTCATCCGCTCCACACACACCACGGCTACCCTGTTAATTGACGGGAAGCCCCACACTGTACCCCTCGCCCGATGTAAGCCAGCCCCAGTCCTCCCCGACCAATCGCACCACACCACTCACCCGACCACCCCCGCACCACACACGCCACACGTCGCCTCCATTTCACCCACCGGACCCCGACGTCGCCGCCTCTCTCCGCGACGTCCCGGGTACCGGCCCCCACCGGCTCTTCCCCTTCACCACCGCCCTGGCAGTGAAGGGGCCCCTCTATCGGTCTTCACTAACGTGAAGACTGTTAGAGGGAGTCGCCTCTCTTACCCCATCACCTCACCACACCTACACCCATCCACACACTACATCCTATCCACACCCAGGGAACGGCGGACTTCCGCACCCTCATATTGTACCCCCACGACTTTGTAAATAGCCTTGTAAATACTATCACAATCATCACATACTGTAAATACCCCTATACCTAAGCTAATCTTACTCACTATTGTACATACCACCACCAACTGTAAATCCTATACCTATATCTAAACTAATCTTACTCGCCATTGTACATACCACCACCGATTGTAAATCCTATACCTATACCTAATCTTACTCACTAACAATTGTACATATCTTATTCTAACTAATTGTATCTCACTTACCTAAGCTTGCAAACATTTGTACATCACCAACTACAACCTATGAAAATAAGCCTTTGTAAATACTCGCCTCCTTATGTAAATACTCATCTGTACCCAACTACTTATGTACTCACCTACTTATGTAACTACTCATCTGTACCCAACTACTTATGTACTCAACTACTTATGTCAATACTCCCCTATACTCAACTACTCATGTACATACTCACCTGCTTATTACCACTTCTGTAAATACTCTACTTATCACCACTTCTGTAAATACTCCTAATTTTAAGTTCGCTATCACCTAGAATTAAGAATGACGCCCTCAGCACTCATCCTGTTGCCGTGGCCCTCAGCCTTTGTCACCTTTTGCCTTCAGCCCCTCATATACCTCTTGCCCTGCCTTCAGCACCACTTTTGTTTGCCTTGGCCCTCAGCCCCTGTCACCTTGCGCCTTCAGCTCCACGAATCTTGGTTCGAACTGGGGGGACCTCTGTCGTGAGTCCCTCCCGGGAACACTCCACTAGTAACTTTAAGCTCTCACCAATATTCTTATGCCAAACTTAGTTTCCGTCAATAAACAACTGAGTGGGGAGACAGGCCACAGAACCCAGGGACACATCCTGGGGCCCCACCACCAACTCCCAACAGGGAGTTGGAGGGAGAGGCCTCCAGTTCCTATAAAACCCTGGATCCTGGGGCTTTAGCCTCATTCGACACTTCCTCTAACTAGCTCTCTCTCTTCTCTCCTCTACCTTGCTCCTCCTCCCAGATGATCGGTGGATTACCGCCGCCTGGGAAAACCTTCTCCTCTCTGTCTAGATGATCGGTGGACTACCGCCGCCTAGACAACACCTCCTCTCTCAAAAGAACCTAGATGTCGGTGGATTACCGCCGCCTGGGCAAATTCCTACACTCACCTCTATCTCCCCTTAAAAGGTCGTAGATGATCGGTGGATATCCGCCGCCTGCGCCTTTCCTCACGCCACCTTGATGAACAAATTCTAAATTCATCACACAACGTTTATT
Source organism: Leptopterna dolabrata (assembly GCA_954871275.1). Classification (NCBI taxonomy): domain Eukaryota; kingdom Metazoa; phylum Arthropoda; class Insecta; order Hemiptera; family Miridae; genus Leptopterna; species Leptopterna dolabrata. The sequence continues at coordinate 67,962,273 of OX940975.1, forward strand.
ACATTAATCGAAGAACTGAGTCTAACTACCAATTCTTTTATGATCAACACTACAACTTAGATTGCGACTTTATAATTAGGTACCTACCTAATTTGGTAGGTGAGAAGGAAGGAGGGGAAAGACATGAAAATGTCCCAATGCGTTGCAGACTCGTATGCAAGCGTTTATCAACGACTGTTTCGTTATGTCTTTACTCTGTTTCTGATTTTTTTAGATTCAGTGGCATTTTTAAATAAGTCAGTTATTTCTGATGATTTTCGCTTACAACCGATTCGTTGCTACGGAACTTTATCTTCGCCAGTTATCATCGTACAAAAATCGTTCACCACTCGTTGGATAGCTCTCGATTTACCTAACCATACTACGTTAACCACTGCGGACTGCGTGGCCAACAAGCTGCGGTATGAGCGTGATTGTTTAAATGAATGTTTACGTACATAATACAGTGGAGTCCGGCTAATCCGAACTAATTGGGACTGAAGGCTGTTCGGACTAGGTACCATTCGTTGGAAATCTTGACCAAAACAATTAAGTACGAAGTACTTGGTGTGGGTGCGGGAGGGGGCGCTAAGACATAAAATGTCCCTCGTGGTTGCGTACTTGTACGGAAGCTGTACCCACCGTTTGTGTTTTATAATGTTTCTCATGGTAACTAAGAAAAGTGGCCAGTACGGCGTTTTCAAATGAAAGAGGATCATTTATGTTTGATTGCTTTGTATTTCAAAGTAGGAACGAGTTGATTTCGCAAATTTTTGGCTACACGATCCAAATTATTTTCAACATTTACGCTTTTTTCTTAAAAATTTACAAAAGTTTATAGTACGAAATAATAGTACGAAATTGTCGTACATTTTTGTTATTACCTTCGAAAATGGCAAAATTTCAAAATTTTGTTACCTTCAAACAGTTTTTCGAAAAATTAACGAAATTTCATAATTTTTTCACAACTTTTTTGAAGGTAACGAAATTTTCGGTTTTGAAATTTTCGAAGGTAATAACAGAAATTTGCAACAAATGCTACATTTTTGACAATTTCGTTCGTTTTTCAAAAACGCTGCAAATCCCTGCACAACGGATTATTATTTTGTACAGAATACTCTCCTGTTACAGGTCACAGGTCTCCGTATAGATAACCCTTCTATATAACACATGTACTATTCTATACATATTATGTAGATCGCAGACCCTACGTAGGTTAGTACCTAACCCCGTACTCGTTACTAGGTACCTACCTAAACCGTTGTGTAATAATTTACCTGTATAGGTTCCCCTTCTACGGAGATAGAATAATGAACCGTTGTGCAATAATTTGCCCATCAATAATACTTCAACGGTTGTTCAAGTTGCAAAAGTACCTATCAACAAAATTCAGCCCCTTCTTGGTAGATGAGCCGTTGTGTAATAATTTACCGTTGTGTAATAATTTACCGTTGTGTAGTAATTTGCCGGTGTGTAATAATTTGCCATTGTGTAATAATTTACCCATCAATAATACTTCAACGGTTGTTCAAGTTGCAAAAGTACCTATCAACGAAATCCAGCCCCTTCTGGGTAGATGAGCCGTTGTGTAATGATTTACCGTTGTGTAATAATTTACCGTGGTGTAATAATTTACCGTTGTGTAATAATTTACCGTTGTGTAATAATTTGCCGGTGTGTAATAATTTGCCACTGTGTAATAATTTACCCATCAATTATACTTCAACGTTTGTTCAAGTTTCAGAAGTACCTACCAACAAAATCCTATAGTCCATCACTTGTCAAATGAAATAATATCGCAGAACAAACAACTCGACTTCATACAGCCATCCTTGATTATAATCAGATGCTCCGTAGTTATGATATCCGGGCCGGATACGATGCTCCGGGTAGTCTCAAAAAATTGTTTAGCTCAAGACAAATTTAATAACGTCAAAAAAACCATACCCTTCCATCTTAAGTTTTCGAGCTACGGCGTTCTGAAAATTTCAACCCCTATTTTGAACCCCTTAGAGATTACTGACAGTAACGTCGAGCTTTGAGGACCAACTAGACCCCGAACGGAACCTATAACCCGAATTTCATCAATTTTTTTTTCATGGTAACTAAGAAAAGTGGCCCGTACGGTGTACGGCGGACAGACAGAAATATTTTTATTGCAGTTTTGGATTCTACATACCTTGAAGTGTAAACCACCAAATTTTGAGGGGGGTAAGCATTTTTTTTTTTTCATGCTCGATTCCAATGGTTCATTATTGAAAATAATACACCAAAAATTCGTAAATTTTGAAATTTTTTGAAAAAACGAACAAAATTTCCGTACGTTTTCAAACAAAACTTACGAAAATTGTTTCGAATAATTCGAAATTTGCTGCGGGTTTAGTATCACTGGTCTTGCAGGGTGACTCCTCTTCCAGAACATGATATTTTCTACCTACTGATTACTATTGCCTGCTCGTCGTTCCCGAGGATAACACGATGCATGGCAAGTACCGAGGCGAACTACTCGGGATTCGAAGAATATAATCGGTACTCGGCGAATACCGCATTGCGAAGGTGTGGCCGGCTTGGGACATTCGACGAACATTTTTGCTGTGCTCGGCGAGTACCGGATGTGTGGAGGTGGCTTGAGGCCAGTATTGATGAATGATGTGAACTCTTATTGCGGTTGATGATCTCATCAAGGGGGGGGGAACTACGTGAAAAGAAGGGAGCGTGGGACCAGCGAAGGTCAGCGTTGCCTGATAATCCCCGCAGGGACGCATCGACCCCCCGACAGCGCCTTCAATCCAGGATTTATACCCACCTTGCAAGACTCGCCTGCTTTTTGGGAACCGTTCCAAAGGCGTTCCACTGCCAAAGGTTCTGAAAGGCGACTTTCATTTGTTTGTGGGGGGGGTGGGGGGGGGGGGATGGCAGGACGACGGATTATCACTGAAAGGCTCCTCCGCCCGAAGGGGAGGCCGTTCAATGCATTGATCTCATTAGGGACCGGCTTTTTCCTGGCAAATATTTCTCCTGCTCGCCCCCTCCAAAGCCTCCTCTGCCGGGCCTGAAAACCTATACGAACGGAGAAAATTCTATAGAGAAAACTCTTCTGCCGGGGACGGCCGTTTTCTCCGGCCAGGGTTCCCCTCTTTCCCGGGGGAAAAGGACGGCGTTTTTCCCCGGACCTGCCGGGGCTCTTCACTCTGATTTATTCATTGGTGGGAGTTCTTGAATTTTAACGGCTGGTTTGCCGGGGCTTGTTTGCCTTCCCCTCACACCGTTTTCTCGCTTCTGTGGAAATCATTCTCACTAAACGATCGATAACCTTCAGGCGGGTTACACATTGACAGGCGGGTTACACATTGACAGGCACATTACAAGAGTTTGTGCAACCATTTCCGTACGTATGCGTATTATATCAGTCTGTGTTGAAGCGAGAAAAAGAAACAATACAAAGTGTGAGGGGTTTCGAGGTTCAGTCAACGAATGTTGTAAGTTTCTTCGTGGCCGACGTTTCGGTTTATTAGTAAACCATCATCAGGGCTACAAAGGACACCCAGAGGGCATTAGGTATAGGTATGTCTTAGTAGTAGGTATTTGGTAGAGGTAGTATGTAGTAGTAGGTATTAGGCAGTGTTTTAGTAGTAGGTATTAGGTAGGTAGTAGTGGTACATAGTTAGGTAAATATTGGAAAGAGCATACCTGAGAAGTTGTTGCTGTCCTTATTAACTACATGGGATAAGTTGCCAGGCACCATTTGTCAAAACATAGTGGAGTGTTGAGCACATAATTGTCTGTTCACAAATTCAACTATTGACAATTCAACGTGTATGGTAGTTAGTGGAGACACGAGAAAGGTGATGTAAACAGTGAAGGTTACAGAAGGGTTACATCTTCATAGATCATGTAAAGGTCGGGCATTGACAAAAGTATATTTGGAAAAATTGATACACAAATAAAATAAAATACTTCAAATAAATTAAGACATTCTTCTCCGTTCTTGGGTCGTAGCCATGGCCCAGTTTCCAAGCTGGACTTTATTGGAATCCCGAGAGGGCTTCCGTATAGAGCAGAACGGCTTCCATCAGAGCTCCAATGAAAGTCCTCCACTCGTTCGGGGGGGGGGGGGGGGGGGGGGGGGTTCTGCTTGTTGTTGCTGAGGCATCAGAAAGTTCCGTTCTTGCCGAGGTTACATCCCCAATCTCCGCAGTGGGATAGCAGACTTCCTGGCCCACACACATCTCCAGGTAATTATGGCAGGTATGACCTTCACACCATTAACCTCTTCCCCAGTTAAAGCTGCTATGGCTGCAATGATGCTGGGCTGTGCATACTTATCATGCTTCACTTGAAATATTTCTTCAAGGCTCCTTCTACCAGAACCAGAGACAACTGCCACGTCTATTACTGCCACCAAGCCCTGCCGAGTCCCGACATCCAGGTCTGGGCGCCATCCCCTCCCATTCAGAGTAAAATGGGGCTCTGAGTGGACAATCCATCCTCTCCTCTCACAACAGATCCTGAGGAGGTCACAAACCGCATTGTGGCGAGCCAGTGTGGGGCCCAAAGTAACCCGACAGACCTCAACACGTGAGCAGCAGTCTCCCTTCATCCACAACCAGCTCTACAGTTCACCTGCCACTGTCCACACTGGCCTCGTGAGGTGCGCACTCGGGAGGGCAGTGATCCGGAGTGCACACGTACCATTCTCCTCCCCTTCCAGGAAGGCGAGGTCTCGTGTGCTTGTACCAACCAAAGTGTCGAGGCTCTGACCTCCCTTGATCGTGACAGCTATCCTCCATCCGTCGACTCATGTAGCTGTCTTGCTCGTTCTCTTCGCCGTTCGGATGCTGATTCAAGCTGGATAGTCAGTTCTTCCCCAAAAAGATCGTACTCGACTTTTCCCATCCGGATCCTTCAAAGTTTGGGCGCCAAAGTCGCAAGCTGTATCAAGCCCAGACCCCCATCAGCCATCGGTCAATACATGTAGGCATTGTCAGAGTCTTTCGGCAGCCAAAACCACCTCCTGATGCAGCTACGAACCTGTGTGTCCAATGTCCTTCGGACATATTGATTTGGTCTTTCCAAGACAGCCTCATGCACCAAACCAGGCAGGAAGTGAGTTCGCACCACCTCCAGCTTCTGCAGGACTGTGAGAGGAGCCCGTCCAATCCTGCGAAGGATAATCAGGTCCCTCTCCGCCTTCCAGGGTATAATCCCTCTCACATTAAAACTGAGTCCCAGATATGTCCATCAGACTCATATCTAGCAGTCGGCAGGCACCCTCCAGAGCAAGGCAACTCTACACTCTCCTGCGGCACAACCAGGCGACCCGACCTAGGGACCAGGGGTACATACAGAGATTTTCTCGAATTCACAATCAGGCTGACTTCCCTCGCTGCTCGCTCAAAGGATTTATAGAGCCCAGATATGCCAGCCCTGGATGTAGCCACCAGGACCGCATCATCAGCAAATGCCACCTTCATTATCTGGCGATTTGACAGTCTATAACCAATTCGCTCAGGTAGAGCAAGCAGAACATGGTCCATCATAGCATTGAACACCACCGAGGACAAAGGATCCCCCTGCCTCACTCCTGCGGTAACCCTGATCCATGGCCCCCCAGCTATCTGTGTAAGTCCATTATTGAAGGTTGACTCCAGGTAGCTTACCAAAACGGGTGGCCATCCCCGGCCCTTCATCATGTGGACCAGTGCCGACTGGTTCACAGAGTCGTATGCCTTTTCTATGTCGAGGTAACACATTTGGAGCTCCCTCTTCCTACGGTGAGCGTCTCTCATCACTTTGTCCAGCAAATGGGCACACCAAGCCAAGCCATCGTCTCCTCTCCTCAGACCATGCTGTTCTGGGATGTGCTGAATGCAGTGCTCCATTCTACCACCGATTATTCGATGGAACTTCCTGGTTATCACAGACGCTACTGTAATGGGTCAGTAATCAGATGGTGACGCAGGAAGAGATTTCTTAGGCATTAATGTTGTGCTAGCCCATAGAAATTCTGCCAGCATGGTGCCATGCCAGAGGATCACGTTATAGAACAGACGCCTTTCCTCCACACCAACAGCCACCCACAAGCCAACCGACACTCCATCCGGCCCACCGGCAGAATCACCCAGCCCAGACTCTTTGACCTCCCGCCTTGTGATTGGTGTCCATATATCTGAAAAGCTTTGGTCAGTAGGGTACCTCCATCTATCCACAGTCCACTCGACAGGTTCCTTACACCATTTGCTGGTCCAGTAAGCTGAAAGTTGCTCCTGAGTATGGTTCCCCATTCCCTGTCCTCTGCCTGTGACCTCATCAAAGGCTGCTCTTCTGTATCTTTCTAGAGCCTCTGAATTCTTTTCCATTCTCTGGAGGGAGCAGGAGTTCTTCTACCAAAGGTAGCACCGCTCTGAGCAGTATTCCGTGGTGTCCACAGATGCTGCAACTCCTGATTACTATCATCCACAAGACGCCCTAACCATCCTTGAGGTGAGGAGAGGGGTCTCCACCAGAAAGGGCAGACAAAGCGGCCTCCTCCAGCAAAAGGTTTACTGGTCCTCCTCCTCCTCTGATCACCCCCACACCTTTCCTGATCTCTTCTTCGAGCTCCGGGATCCTCCAGTAACCCGGCTCTGGATCGTCTTCTGCTTCCTTCGGATGCTGGCCTAACCCCACCTCATCAACCAAAGCCAAGGTGCTTCTGATCAACTGATATGGACCTCTAGCTCTGACACACTTTATCATACCCTTGGTCCTTCCTGGCATCAACTCAGATAGACGTGCAGTGAGTTTCCTATATGGAACACCTTGTACAATAAGTTCCAATTCCTTCGATGCCATTACTCCCATTTCCTCTTCTGACCAAAATGTGTTCCTTGACTACCTACCCAACCCCCTCATGTCTGAGGTGCTGAGTCAGTCCCACACGAGTATCAAACAGCCGGGGACACTCCACGCATGTATACTGGTCAGCATCCATATTCTTTGGTGTCATAAGCTGTTCCCTGGCTCTCCGATATGCCCAACAGTCAGTTGACACAAGTGAGTGCCGTGCATTCTTCCCAGCGGCCCTGCAAGGCTCACATTCCAACTGCTCCTGGTCAACTTGGCAGTCGGCAATTTTGTGCCCCTTCAGCCCACATCTCAGGCAGCACAGCTCATTTTCTGTACACTTTGTACAGTTCCCGGCTGTATGGCCCAACCCCGCACACCTGAAACAGCGGAGCACATCAAAATACTCCGCCAATTGGCACCTGTGCCAGCCAAGGAAGACAGACCCCGTCGCCTTCACAATTCTGAATATCTGGGGAGCAACCTCCAGCACCCAGTCAGCAACTCCTGCCCTATCCTTCTTAATTCTGCGTACAGCAGACACATTCTTCCTAAATTCTTCATTGGTTATATCCTCCAAATTCTGCGACCTGAGTGCGATGAGGAAAGCTGCTTCATCCAGCTCCTTATCTACCCCGTGAATAATTATCTTTGGTCGTCTCTTAGGCCCGGTTCAAAAAAAATCTGTAACCATGATAGTTACCTAACCCTGGGGCTACTTTCGATTTTTCGGTAACCCTGGGGTTTGCAGCAGGAGCGTTCAAAAAAGTTTTCTATGGTAGAATCGATAGAATCGATTATTTGGGTAACCCTGGTAACTTCAAATTTAGCCATGGATACTTCACGAGAAATCCACGTCAAACCGCTCATGGACGCTATAAATCCATGAAGTTTGATTCATGGATAATATAGTTCCATGGAATATCGGCGTATAAAGCAACTTTTAGACAACACTGTTGCCCATTCTAACCTAGAAACCTATATCCCGTGACTTCATCCTAGCATGATATTTAATAAATCCGTACTCTTCAAGTGCTGTAGTAATCGATCCTAGCAACAAAAATATTGCCTATACTAAAAATACTTTCTATGCTTTTAGCGAATTTTCAAAGAAAATGAAGCTATTGCAATGGCTTCGAAATTTAAATAATATAAATTTTTGGAAATTTTCTTCATAGAAATCCGTTTCAGACCATTCTAAAACGATTCCTGAAATTTAACACTTTTTTATATGTATATATATATATATATTTATTTATATATGTGTCACTCCAGACGATAACTCTCGATAGAATTGAGATAAACAGCTCAAATTTGCACAAAAAATCTATCTTGGCAATCGAAAGGCTAAGTTCGAAGATGGGCGAAATTGGCCTACTCTAAGGAGGGTTTTGGCGCATTTAAAGTGCGCAAAAATTACCCAAAAATCCCCAAAATGTTATTTTCCAACAAGTGACCCCTCATTTTAAAGGTTTTTGCACGCTGAACACGATGGTGGAATCGGATTTTAGATATCTTGATCCGTTCTCAAATTAGAGCATTTAAAGTGCGCAATAATTACCCAAAAATCCCCAAAATGTTATTTTCTAACAAGTGACCCCTCATTTTAAAGGTTTTTGCACGCTGAACACGATGGTGGAATCGGATTTTAGATATCTTGATCCGTTCTCAAATTAGAGCATTTAAAGTGCGCAAAAATTACCCAAAAATCCCCAAAATGTTATTTTCCAACAAGTGACCCCTCATTTTAAAGGTTTTTGCACGCTGAACACGATGGTGGAATCGGATTTTAGATATCTTGATCCGTTCTCAAATTAGAGCATTTAAAGTGCGCAAAAATTACCCAAAAATCCCCAAAATGTTATTTTCTAACAAGTGACCCCTCATTTTAAAGGTTTTTGCACGCTGAACACGATAGTGAAATCGGATTTTAGATATCTAAATCCGTTCTTAAATTAGAGCATTTAAAGTGCGCAAAAATTACCCAAAACTAGGATAATCTTTAAACTCTTACCCCCCCCCCCCCACCCCCTTAGAGTGGTCAGATTGAAATATGTGAGAAGTATTAATTGAAGACGAGAGTTCGAAGCAAAAAAGGGGGAGGCAAACGATTAGTACAACTCCTTGAATTTACCCACAGCGATCAAATAAATAAGCACTTAGTACAATTACGTAATAAACAAACGGTAGAATCAGGATGGACAAAACGTACAAATTAAAATAAATACGAAGAGAATATACATAGAAAACCAAATTTTAGACCGAAGTTTTCCTTTATTCAAAACCATAGCCATTAATTCGAATATTTCTTTGAAAATTCGCTCATTAAGTCATGCTGCATGACTGGTTTTTTTAATTTCGTGATTTGTAGCAACTCCTACGTGTATGTACGTTTATTCGGCGTTGCACCTGTTTGATGGAAATTTAAACGGGGGTAAACAAGGATAATGTGGGGATCACACAGACGTGTTAGGAACATGGATACCTATATTTCTATTCACTACGTAATGATTCAAAATATGCGATGAATCTTGAACGAAAGTCTTCACGCCCTTCAACCCTGCCACGTTCGCCAGGGTTATTAAACATAGTTTCATCCAAGAGATGCGGAGTACCGTCGTCAACATCAGGTAGTTATTCCTTTTAACATGATTGCGATGTTGTGGAGAACTGCCTGCGTTCTGCCGTAGATATTTGATTGCGTATTCTTCGAGAACAAACGCGACTCCTTCCTTCGACAACCTGAAGCGATCGAAAAATTCCTTCTCACTCCAGGCATCGAAGTTGGGATGTCTCGCTCTGATCCGATATCCTCTCGGTTCTACGACTAGCCCTAGTTCGACGAAGACGTCATCATCCTCATCGCTCGCATAATAGTTATAACGGTTCATTATTACCACAATAACGCAAAATAGGACGGGATCTGAACGGTGCAGCGCAAATAGGAAAACCAAAAACAATGAGCAGCCATCTTCGTTTTGAGAGTAACCATGGTAAACTTCTTGTAACCCCTCGAATAGCTGGGGTTACGTACCCATGGTAAAGTTTTCGATGTATCGCACTAATGATCGATTACTGAATTTTTTTGAACGCCACTTTCGTAACCATGGTTGGGAAACCTTAAGGTAAACTTCAACCCCAGGGTTACACTCTTTTTTGAACCGGGCCTAAGCCAGGAATTGGGCCTCCAAGCCCGCTATCCCTGTGTCCACATCTGCCATCACCCTATGAGCCTCGTTTCGGTTGGGGATTTCCACAACCACCTCCCGACCTTTCCGCATTCTGATTCCAACTACATTCCATTTTTTTTTTTTAACCGGATCAATTTTTGTCTGCAGAATGCTCTTCACTTTCTCTGCCGTGTCCATTCCCTGCACACCTTCCTTGTGACGAAGGAAGGTTAGGTTGGGGGGCTACATTCCCTTCCACAAGGGTCTTGGGCTTTGGCCGTCCACCGCGGGCCACTTCAGCAAATGGGACTGGCGTCTGCTCAGCCACAACCGGGCCCAAACTCACATCATCTAATTTATTCTCAATAGAATTCAACCGGTTTGCTGTCTCTGCCATAACCTGCTTCAAATCTGCTGTCATCGCCACTGAGGCCGAATCAGTTGCCTGCCTGAAGGCTGCATCGAGCTGGATAACTCTAGCTTCCATCTGCATCATTTTCCTTGCCACACCTTTTATTACCTCAGTTACGGTTTTACAACACTCTTTTGCAGCCGAGACAGATTGCCTTTTTGACTTCACGTCATCAACAAACCTAGCAGCAGCTTCCACCCATGTTTCCAATAATTCCACTGCTAACAATGAAGACTCCACTGCTTTAACATCCGCCAACACATCCACCACAACGTCACTTGACATATCTGGAAAGGGAGGTATTCAATCCTAGAAAGAAGACAAAACCCCTATCATTACAAAATGTCAACAGCTGTGAGTTATTGTTGTTGTAAACAACAACACAAGGAGGGAGACCAGCTGATCCGTTGTTATGGTCCCAGTTCACAGGCCTCAGTATCGGTCGAGATAAGAGGAACGCAATAATGTAGAGGATTATGATAATGAGGCTCCAACTGCAGATAAGATACACTCACCTGTGCTATCCTGATTCCCAGGTCACCCCGCCCTATGTGCCACTCAAGGCACAAAAAGGGCGATCAAATTTCGCACCAAAACACGAACGAATCCTACTCACACTTCACCAAACAGTACCAGAATGTTAGTTCAATGTCCACAGCAAAAATCAAAACCGAAATCGTCCAAAAAACCACTTTAAATGACACTTTTTAGGTAGCTACAACTGAAAGGTGTCAACACTTCCGAGGTTGCTGTCGTTTGTTGTTGTCGTTTACATGGATAGTGACCACCTACCTATTTAAATATCTGTAAATTGACAAACCCTCACACTTTGTATTGAACAGTTTCCAGACGAGAAATCCAGCCTTAGAAAAAGAAAGCTCTGCAAATTATTACACAACGGCTTATTATTTACCTGTCTAGATGCCCCTTCTGCGTAGATCTCTGTTTTCTATGGTGAATACCTACCCTCATGCTCCCCCCAGGAAAGCCCTAGTACTCAGGCCGGCCTGGGAATTACAGTTTCATAAAAAGGCAAGGGATTCAGTAATTAAGTAAATAATTATGCGTTATTATTGTGAAGCATAACGTTTGTTCAAGTTGCGAAAGTACCTACCTATCAACAAAATCCAAAAGAGCCATCATTCTTCAAATGAAATAATATCACAGAACAGCCAACTCGGCGTTATAAAGCCATACGTGATTATAATTAGGTGTTCTGGGAGCAGTGATATCTGGGCTGGATTTTTACAGTTTCCTTCACGATCATGTTGACGAAGCTTTTCGATGCAGACGAACGGGTGGTCGTACAATGCTCCGGGTGGTACCAAAAATTCTTTAGTTTGAGACAATTTATGGGCGGCGGATAAAAAGTCTTTGGGCAAAAGGTCTCAGTTACAGGGTGGATAAAAAGTCTTGGACCGAAAATACTGGACAAAAAGTGTGAAAAAATTCAGTGGTGAGAAAAGTACAAAAACGTAAGGAAAACGTAACAACTTAGGTTGGTAGGCACCGGTTTCAGGCGTCCGTCGGTTGTTCTTCAATTCGGCCGTTGAGGGAAATATTTTTCCCGACTCCTCTGAGAAACTCCTCTAAACTTTTTTTTCCCCCCTTTTCTGGCACAGAATTCTAAGCGGGTTTGGACTTCGACGAATTTGGCTTTACGTAGAGTGTGGACAATTCCAACTTCCTCCTGAAGCATGATTTTGTCAATTTCGTCAGTTTTAATATTTCCATTATCACGCGCGCACCTTTCACGGACGGATTGAATGGAAGTGATACAGGAGGTAACTGGAGAACCGATAAAGGTTGAAGGCCGAGTTGGGGTTTGCACCATGTTTTGTTGTTTGACCACCTCCAGCATTATAGGCTCTAGTTAGACACAACAGGTTGGTACGTAAACACAGTCATCGTCCTGGCACCTTATGTTTGTAAAACAGCAACAAATTTACAAAAAAGACTTCTTGTCGAAGACCTTATGTCCCAAGATTTTCGGTCCCAGACTTTTTGTCCGCGCACCCAATTTAAAATTGTAAAACGCTGCAAATCCCTGCACAACGGTTTATTATTTTGTACAGAATACCCTTCAGGTACAGATCACAGCTCCCCGTATAGATAACCCCTCTATATAATATGTAATGTACTAGACTATACATATTATGTAGATCGCAGACCCTCCGTGGAGTGAAATAGATGCCCCTTCTGCGTAGATCACTGTTTTCTGTGGTCAGTACCTACCCTCTGGTCAAGTATAGTAACCATTGTGTAATAACTTGCCCATCAATAATACTTCAACGGTTGGTCAAGTTGCAAAAGTACCGATCAACAAAATCCAGCCCCTTCTTGGTAGATAAACCGTTGTGTAATAATTTACCGGTGTGTAATAATTTGCCGTTGTGTAATAATTTACCGTTGTGTAATAATTTACCCATCAATAATACTTCAAAGTTTGTTCAAGTTTCACAAGTACTTACCAACAAAATCCAATAGTCCATCACATCAAATGAAATAATATCGCGCAACAACCAACTCGACTTCATACAGCCATCCTTGATTATAATCAGGTGCTCCTTAGTGATGAAATCCCGGCCGGATTTATACCGTTTGATTCACGATCGTGTTGACGAAGCTTTTCGGTGCACACGAACGGCTGGACGTACGATGCTCTTGGTGGTCTCAAAAAATTGTTTAGCTCAAGACAAATTTAATATCGCTAAAAAAAAACCAGAGAATTTTTTGAGACCACCCGGAGCGTTGAAAGAACAGCCGTTCGTTTGCACCGAAAAGCTTCGTCAACATGATCGTGAATCAGACGGTATAAATTCGGCCCAGATATTATCGCTAGGGATCACCTGATTATAATCACGGATGGCTGAATGAAGTCCAGTTGGTTGTTCTGTGATATTATTCCATTTGAAAAATGATTTCTCATTTGGATTTTATTGATAGGTACTTTTGGAACTTGAAGAAACGTTGGAGTATTATTGGGTAAATTATTAAACAACGGTAAGTTATTACACAACGGTTTATTTTACTATCTACGCAGAAGGGGCATCTATACAGGTAAATTATTACACTACGGTTTATTATTTACCTTATGCTTCATGAATAACTACAGATGATTAATTATTGAATTGTTGAATTGAATTGTGGCATCTATACAGGTAAATAATAAACCGTTGTGTAATAATTTGTGTGAATTCCTTTATTGGCAAAAAAACAGAAAATGAAAATACAACTCCCGGGGGAAAACCCCTGTATAAAAACAAAATGTGTATTGTATAAATTATACATAGGAAAAATATAAAAATGAACTACCGATTCTCGAATAGAATTTAAGTAAAAAATACTGTATGTAGGTATTCATTAATAATACAGTATTTTACAAATATAAAACATAATTTGACTGTTTTTTTGGTCACCAGGAGAGTAAGTCAAAGACTTGCGGCCTCGCGGCGGAGCCTTACTTTCTAGAAAAATTAACAGATATGATTCTTACAGTGGAAAAAAGTGAAGTAGGCCTCAAGTCTTTTAAAATTAATAAAATTAAAATTGAAATAATTTAAAACCAAATAGAGGAGAGGAAAAATTACATGGGAAACGACCATGATGGTCAATCAATTCACAAATAAAAATAATACCCGATAAATGGAATAAATACGAAGTTTCTTATAAAACAACAAGGTTCGATCTGATAATTTTGGATAAGTGGACCTTGAATAATCTCAAATTCAGAAAATTCCTAAAATCTACATGTATTATATTTCCAAAGTAAATACAACGCCTTAACCCATAATTATGGACTTCGGGGAGCGATATATTTGAAAGTTCAGAATTCCTAGTGAAATGCTGATTGGCTAAATTTAAAATAATAAGATCAATCCCAGTTCTATATACATGTAAGGGTTCTTGGTTCTGGGGTTTTCACTAATTCCCTATTAGAGGGATGTCTACCCCAGCCCCGAGATGTAAGATCTACCCTAGGCTCTCCCGTTTACCCTTTGGCAAGAAGATCTTACTCTCTAGAGATTACTTCCTTTGAGAATCAAGGAGTAACCCCGCCTGATATAAACCTGGAATCCGAGGGTTGTAAAGAATGCTGGACTTGATTAATAATTAGAATTCTTCTGAAACAGAAGTGCTGTTTAATGAAGAGATATGAGTACTTGAATGATATATATACATATATGTATGTGTAATCTAATGTAAGTCTTACCTAAGCCCTCGGAATCGAGAAAGTTCGAACGCACTCTGCGATAAGGTTGCGGCTTTCGCGAATCTCACGCGGGAGCGAACGGGTAACAATAGTCTAATGACTCTGACCTGTTTGGTGGTATCAGTCTTCGGTGATTGCCTGATGGCTGGTCCTTCTGCAGCTTCTGGTGCTTCTGTAGGGAATCTGTCAGGTTTCCTCCAAACGATCAGTCCAAAGAGTGAGAAGGTTGGGCACGATTAAAGCCTATTGACTTGTTGCTTCTTCGACGTCTGAGGAGAGATAGTATTAATTCTGTGTTTCCGATCAGTTGCCAGTTCGGGTCGGAGGCGTGATGGGGCGTTCTATTTTGGAAGCCCAATCGAAATTTTGGATTTAGAAGGAGAGGGATGATTATTTCGTCTCATTTGGTGTAATCGTGACGACAGCATCCTGTACATACCAATTTTGGTACATACAGGAAGGGGTACGGTTCCGCCTGCCGCCACGTCACGATTGCAATGGCCAAAGCACGGTCGTTGACTGTGGCCGCGAGGTCTGGGAAATCGGTCGTCACACACATTCGGTTTGGCGGTACATCCTGTGGAAACGTCCGATTGTTCATTTTCCCACAGGTGTACTGTTCAAATCCCATGGCAGGTTTAACAGACATTTGGTTGAAGCCGTTGACCTGACAATACCATTATACAAGATTCCATTAAAAATATGTTATCAACATTACATTAATTAAATTCCTTATACAGGGTGTAACATGAGTGGTGCAAAACCTCTCTCCCACGTGTTCTACATCTAATTTCCGACCAAAAGTGTCCTATAACAATTTTTTTTTACTCCGCTTAAAACCCCACTTTTTTCACATTTAACATTTTTTTCGAGTTTCCGACCTTGTCTCACTAAAGCAGCAATAATTTCCTTAATTTAAAGAGTAAATTTAAATTTGAAGATACCGTTGGAAAGAACATTAAATTTCCTGTCTCTCTAATGCCTAACAAAATTTTTTTAGGAGGATTTGCGGAGGAAAAATGGAGTTTGAAAAGTGAATTTTGCCAAAATCTTAAAATCGTATATTTTTTCAAACGCTTGGTGATCCTATTAATTCTTGTAGCAGAATGGTGAAGGTTTGCTAAAAAATGCGCCAAAACGTCAGCTTTCCAACGGACTAATCAAAACGTTTTTTGGAATTGATTTCAAGAGATAACATGAGGTTTGAATACGAAAAAACGAGTTGTTTCCGGCTAAATCGTGGGTTTTTCATGAAATCATGATCATGAAATTAATTACCGTTTTGCCTCATACCGTCCGACTTGTTAAAAGGGTGTGAGTTGTACGCAGTAGGAGTGTTAGCACGAACATCACCAAAATCCCACACAAAAAAGCGAACACCTTCATAATTGCACAGGCACATACCCTTGAAAAATTGGCTCCTGAGGAGCCCGTCGGTTTGGGTACTGCAGAGCCTACTCCCTTGCTGTTTTACTACCGCTTCCATTTGCAAAGCCGTACATGAAAATCATGTCTACTTACTCACTTGTGGTGTAACGGACCATGATAAACGAATAAATGATGACAAGAAAAAAGAAAATACGGCGAGAAGAAAGAGGTGAAATGGATCGATAGGAAAGAGTAGGTCGAAGGAATCAACAATGTTGAATAAAGGGTCCATAGGTGGCAGCGAAAAAGATAAGAACTCATCCCAATCATTGGTTGAGGTACACAAACAACAGTCGTCTCACAGACCTTTCAATCATCTTCGCTCAACTTCCATAGTTCCATTCTTTGTAATGCCAACACCCTTGGACTAAAATGAAAATAACGACCGAATACGTACTGGGAGATGATGTAAGGGTGTCAACATTCGATTTGAAAATTACCCCATAGTTGACTCAAAATTCACTACTTCTCAAGAGGTACATTTTTCATGAAAAACCCACGATTTAGCCGGAAACAACACGTTTTTTCGTATTCGAACCTCATTTTCTCTCTTGAAATCAATTCCAAAAAACGTTTTGATTAGTCCTTTGTAAAGCTGACGTTTTGGCGCATTTTTTAGCTAACCTTCACCATTCTGCTACAATAATTAATAGGATCACCAAGCGTTTGAAAAAACCGACGATTTTAAATGTTGACAAAATTCACTTTCAAACTCCATTTTCACTCCTCAAATCTTCCTACAAAAAATTTTGTTAGGCATTAGAGAGACAGGAAATTTAACGCTCTTTCCGACGGTATCTTCAAATTTGAATTTACTCTTTAAATTACGGAAATTATAGCTGCATTAGTGAGATGAGGTCGGAAACTCGAAAAAAAATGTTAAAAGTGAAAAAAAGTGGGGATTTAAGTGGTGTAAAAAAAAAGCTATCGGTCACTTTTAGTCGGAAATTAGATGTAGAACACGTGGGAGAGAGGTTTTGCATCACTCACGTTACACCCTGTATAAGAGATCAATTGAGAATCTAAATGTTTTCTTTAGGAGCATCTTAATGTGACCATTTTGAGCAATTTTTAAAGGTTTTAAGTATGATTTAAATTATTCCCCCCCCCCCCCCCCATACAACAGTACCATACGTTAACAAGAATGAGCCTAGTACAAAGTACGAAGTGTATTTTTAGGTACAAAATCTCTGACTATTCTAAAACCATAAAACAGCTTACTAAGTCGGCTAACCAGTGATGAAATGTGTAATGTTTTTGTCATGTTCGTAACTTTTTCACAGATAATCTTCGTGTAGTACTAATTTCGATAGACCTATCGAAACTAGAGTCTTTATGGAACAGTTTGGCGTTGGAAAAAATCGCGCATGTTTTCTGACTTCGAAAGCCATGAGTTTTCAAAGAAAATGCCTTCGAATCTGCCAATGCCTTCAATCTGTGATGGCTATCATAGCTTATTACACTTCGTATGACCCCCCCCCCCCCCCCCAAACATATTCTGAAAGTTTAGTCTCGTTATATCTTTGGCACATGGACTATAGATATACCTACTTATCTTACGTAGGTACTTACCTCACTATTGAAAAATATAGGTAGGTAGTAAAAAAAAAGTATTGAAAAAACCTACTTCGAAAAACTATAAAATAATTCATGAACACCTTTTCGAAACTTATTTAAAAAAAATTTATTGATCGCACTAAAAAGCAAAAAATAAAAAAAACGAAAAAACCGTTTTCAAAAAAGCTGTAAAACTAAAAAGTAATGAATACCTCATTTTTATCCTGAACTGGCGTATAGGTAGGTACATAAATTTATAAATCCGACAACAAAACTTTCGAAGTTGTCGCTAAAGTTTAACTAAAAACTCCACACACAGCCTTCAATCTGCACCTACCCCTTAGTTTTTACACATTTTAGTTGAAACTGGGCGCTGACTTCAAAAATTTTGTTGTATTGGCTTTTATTAAATATGTGTGTTAGTTCAGCGGAAAAATTATTCTTTTCATTTCAGTTTTATACAGCTTTTTTTAAGTAGTTTTCTTTATTCTGTGACGGTATATGGGAATCCCGTCCATCTTGGATGCGGGCTCTTCCCGATCTTTTTGACACGCGGCTGAAGGGGCGGTCGATTCGCGGAAACGAATCGTCAACTCCTGGAGGCATTGCGTTACAATCAAACCATTGTCTCCGGGGGCAGCTGTCACACTGCCTCCCTGCCCTTCTAGAGGATGGAGAGGGGGAAACTACGCTGTAAGGGCGGCGTTGTTAAACCCCTCATCCATTACATGGTAGCAGAGCGTGGTTGGTGGGTATGTGCTGGATTGTATCCTCGGTACCCCCTCCACTTTTTGAAAGCTTTTCCAGAAGGAATAGCTCTGAGGTTTTCCAGAAGGAGAATCCTCTTTTTAATATCTTCTCTTTTTAATAACCCCTTTGTTAATCAATATACACTTCGGCCATTGGATTTTCTTTTTTCATCAAATCAAACTCATCATTATTATTATTACTATTATTATTATCAAACTTGATTATTATTCTTAAGGCGCTCAATGCCTGGCGTTTAATGCCAATTTTTCCCCTTGTTTTCTCAGTTGTTCCATCTTATGATGGGGGTTAGTCACCCAGAGGTTGTTCAGATGAACCTTCCTGAACCAGAACCTCTGACAACTACTTTCATTTGTATGATTTATATTCAGTTGTTCCATCTTATGATGGGGGTTAGTCACCCAGAGGTTGTTCAGATGAACTTTCCTGAACCAGAACCTCTGACAACGACTTCTTTTCTTTTTTGTCCAAGTCGGCCAAGTGATATTGATAAGGAGCTCAGTTCTCCACCAGTAACAATTCTCAGTAGTACCATTACGATGGAAGCTATCAGCTTTGGAGTTTTTCAGATGAACCTTCCTGAATCAGAACTCCATACTACTTTCAGTCCCGTGTCTAACTTCACATACCTACTTCCTCTTCAAAGAAGTATGTTTTTAAGGGGAGGAGTGTGACGGTATATGGGAATCCCGTCCATCTTGGATGCGGGCTCTTCCCGATCTTTTTGACACGCGGCTGAAGGGGCGGTCGATTCGCGGAAACGAATCGTCAACTCCTGGAGGCATTGCGTTATAATCAAACCACTGTCTCCGGGGGCAGCTGTCACACTGCCTCCCTACCCTTCTAGAGGATGGAGAGGGGGAAACTACGCTGTATGGGCGGCGTTGTTAAACCCCTCATCCATTACAATAATTCTTAAACGATATTTTGTTGTGATGTTAAAGTGTTTGTTGCCATTATGACTATGTACCTATTACCACGATTAATTTGGTGGCATTCGAATACGTTTTTCTATTATTATTATACATTACCCTCAACTCCCAATTTCCCCACACTCCCGTGTAACGTTCTTCACACTTTCTAAAACTTCTTAGTGTTTTATTTGTACTACAGGTATGGCAGGAGTGGCGGAGGATTACTGAGGAGGCCAAGGATCTTCAAAGGTCTATTGAGCCGAGGAAGTACAGGTATGGCATATTAAAGTATTATTTATTTATCTATATCCATTAGTCACATCACATATTAGGTTTTCAAATTTCACAAAGAATGTGAAATCCGTCTCTTCATAAACAAACGACAAGGTTATCGGCAGGGGAGGATACCTCACTTCATACGCCGCGCCGTCTTGGCCTAAATACGCATTGTGCTGGATAATTAAGTCCAAAATGCGCTAAATTCTCACGGATTTTTTTTTAGAACACCCTTCGTAGCATTCTACGTCAAAAGCTCTGAAGTTTGAAGCGATATGCTTTCATCAACATCAGTGAGAATCTGAATGAGGGCAGCTGATTGTAATCACGCGTGGCTTTATGAAATCGATTTTATGATTTTACGTGATATTGTTTCTTTTGAAAATACATGGTTATTTTGTAATTTGTTGGTAAGGACCAGTTTGTCATTAACGGCCAAACTTATCATTCAAATTAGTCAAAAAATAGGGAATATCTCGAGGATCCTACTTAGGAAGCGACCATCAGAATTTATTTTTTAAAAAGAAAATGGACATTCATGTGACTGTAAATGACGAACGTTAGAGAGCTTATCGACGGCATTTTCGTGTTGTCCGGGTGTGTGCGTGCGTGGGTAGGTAGGTATCCACTGCAAAAAACGATCCTACTAAATCAGGGCGTTACATTAAATAGGAATTTAGAGATCTTTGCAGATGGGGTATCTATACAGGAAAATAATAAACCGTTGTGTAATAATTTGCAGTTAAAAAAAATCAATTTTCGGATTCTACGTGGGTACCTCGAAACGCAAACCATCAAATTTTGAAGGTTTATTTTTTATTTTTATTTTTTGATGCTCATTTCTAAAGGTTTATTATTGAAATATAACTAAAAAGGTCAGTTTCAGTCTGGTGCTTTACGTCTGTTTGTATGAACTATTTTTGTCTTAAAGCGAGTTCACAACATGAACCAGATTGAATGGTCCGTATTACAGGACTACTACTGTAGTTGTACGCGGAAGTTCAAACATATAAAGATGAGGTTTAAAGGTGCG
Organism: Leptopterna dolabrata; assembly: GCA_954871275.1. NCBI lineage: Eukaryota > Metazoa > Arthropoda > Insecta > Hemiptera > Miridae > Leptopterna > Leptopterna dolabrata. Next base: position 67,982,848 of record OX940975.1, read on the forward strand.
GTGGGGGGGGGGGGGGGTCGATAAGGCAAATGACTCCGCCAGCGACAAAGGCCCATTGAGTTATGAATCCGCCTGTTTTCTCTCGATGAGTTATGGGAACCATCGCGCCCATCCCCTTCACTGATATCCCTTTCATAATGGGATCTATTGCACCCATTCAACCCCTCCTCCTACCGCGATTCTCACAGACAAACAACCCATTCACGACAGGTTTGCAGATACCCAGGGATTTTATCGCGTACCCATATTTCGCACAGATTCGCCATGGATAACGATGGACTAGGAAACGGGCCGTTGTTGGCTGTGGACGTTCAACAACCTGTCGATCGGCATATCAAGGCAACTTGCCAGAAGTGGTGAGAGCTGTGCTGTAGAGAGACAGATGAACTGCAGATTTGCTGGTTTGCCGGGCTCCTCGTACCTACCTATTTTTGAAGTGTCAACATGTTTGGGCACGCTCCGCGAAGGAGAGTGATTCGAAACGCAAGTAAGTGTAATGACATACTACGCGATAAAACGCAAAAACGCAAAACGCAGCGTTATCCGCAAAGTCGCCAACAGCGTTCTCATACGGGACCTGACATACTCGGCTGGAAAACGCGCGCGTTTATTTTCAACCGCGCGCGGTAGATTTTCTGTCGCGCCCTGTCGGCGGATCGGCGATTTCCGATAACTCGGAGCGGAGCGATTTGGAGGGGAGAACACAAAGAAGGGCATGGGTAGTGTCAAATTAGTCGCACTTGGGACGCGGTACAAACATCATGGCTGAGAAAATTATAGCTCTTGTTGAGAAACAAAAAGCTCTTTGGGACAAGGGGAGTGATTTATATGTATAAAGACAAATTTGAAAAGGAGCTAAGGAGGTTTGGTTAGCTGTCGCAAGAGGAGTGCACCAGGATTGGGAGGGAATGCCATTTTGAAGGTGGTGTCTTCTTTCGTGATGATAGGACGTATGACTTCAAGCAGATGGTCAAATGATGCCGTTGACATTCTGTAGTACGTATAAAATTTATCATTGTACTGTCCCCTCTTTTCCGCCTGCGGTTTGACATAGTATGACATCTCGCTCAGGAATGCGATTTCCGAGTCGCGTTTTCTTGTTGCGGATTCCGCTCCGCGTTTCCGCCTAGTATGTCATTAGCCTAAGACGGTTCGCGTCACGCGACACGCGTCTCGTCATGCTCAGATCCTCCCTCCCTACATTTCCTGCCATTCACAGATATAATGGGAGGGCGGGAGAGAGATCCGCACCTTTTTTGTTCACTACTACATAGAACACGTTGTCAGAAGGGTTCAGTTTTCCGCTCTGAAGAAAAGTGGTATTTGGATGACGAAGGATTCAGGATATATCAAGGCTGGCTCCACAGGAAGCAGTGAGGCCGATGATGCTGTGCTGCTGTGTCATGCTGCATGAACTTTCGGTTTTATTCCCTTCGATTCTCGGCGTTACCTGTAGACCCGAGAGTAGTTTCTCAAGTAATTTGTTGTATTATGGTTATCAGATTGAGATGGAAACAGCGATTGGTAAGTTCCAAATGAATATCAGTTGTTTGCTGATGGTGCGGAGAGGCTGTTATAATCGGGTTTAGTAGATGACGATTCCTCTGCTAATTTAAAATTCATTGCCAAAATTTACAGTTCTGCCGCCCGTCCGATGACGGGCTCGTGAGTTTTTGGTTTATTGTTTTTAATAATGAACCTTCGGAATCGGACACGAACAAGGTTTTTAACCCTCCCCCTCCCCCAGCCGAATTTGATGTTTTCCTTTCAAGGTATGTAGAATCCGAAAATGGAACAAACAAATTCCTGTCCGTCTGCCGTAAGCCGCACTTCGCACTTTCCTTAGTTACCATGAACCAAAATTAATGGAATTTGGTTTGCAGGTCTCATTTGGCGTATAGTTGGTCAGCGTAGCTCGGTGTTAGGTCTGTAATCTCTAAGGGGTTGAAATCTCCAGGGCGCCGTTGTATAGATTTTTTTTAACATTTTTAAATTGTTCTTGAATTGGAACATTTTTTGACACCACCCGCAGCTTTGTACGTTCAGCCGTTGGTTCACACTTAAGGCCCTAAAGTTTGAACCGAAAAGCTTCGTCAGCATGGTCGTGAATGATACCCATACATCCAGCCAAGATATCGTTGCTAGAGAGCACCTGATTGCAATCACGGATGTCTGTATGAAATCGAGTTGGTAGTTCCGTGATATTATTTCCTTTGAAGAATGCTGGCTCTTTTGCATTTTGTTGATAGTTACTTTTGCAACTTGAACAAAAACGTTATGCTTTATGAATACAAACATATAAGTAATAATAGATTTCTCGAATCCACCGCATATTTATGAAACTGTACCCCCAGCTGGCTCCAGTACTGGATTTTGGGGTTTCTTGGGGGAGCACGAATGACCACAGAAAACAGCATCTATGACCGCAGAAGGAGCATCTATGAAGGTAAATAATAAACCGTTGTGTAGTAATTTGCAGCATCTAATGTAGCCCATCATAACAATTATCCATTCCTCCCATTACCCCCGGCTAATATTTTACGAGTCTGATTGTCTCAGTTTCAAACCTGAACTGCCCTTCACACATTTACCGAATTTCATCCAGATCGGAACATCTGGTGTAACCCTCACTACAGATTTGCATTCCTCCTCCCCCCATAACCGCCTCACTGGCAATGTTATTTAACGGATGATCTTAGTTTCCATCCTGAACACTGCCGTACGTACACATTAACCTAATTTCATTAAAATCGGAACACATAATATTTGCCCATTTATAATTCTGAAATCCCCCCCTCCCACTAAGACCTTCTTCACTCCTCACTGTCCGATATTTTACGACTCTGATGATCTCACTATCAGACCCGAACTGTTGTCTGTCTTCTACACATTCACAAAGTTTCATTCGGGACATCTTAAGTAATAGGTTTTACCACAATTAAGCAGCAGTTGTCAAGGAGTAGCTAGTTGGGTAGGTAGGTACCTATCGTAAGCCACCAGTTTTGTTGACTGTCGAAATAAGATGACTCGAGTAATATTGCCAGCTCCTATTCGCTTCAAGGTTTCGAATTCAGTTTTCAGTTGTCAATTGGAAACAGCGGAAACCGATTCCAAAGTGTCTACTTCGAATAACTGACGGTTTTCTCTTTGAAGCAACGCAGCCTTATCCCTCACTGTGAAACATGAAGTTTTCGCATTTCATCTCAGTTATTTTGACTCTCACTCCCATCTTGTTCAACGAGTCGATTGGAGAGAGGCATTGTGATGAAATCGACTTATCACATTAAACGGAATTCTTTATTCGGTACTTCTTCATTATCTGGTATACACCAAAAAAAATTCTCAAATTTTGATTAAATTATTTAATAACGTTTCTCAACAACAAAACAACTATTGCATACTTGTACCATCTATTCAGAAGTCCCAAACAACCTGCTCATTCACGGGATAGTTTCGATCGCTTGACAATGCGAGCGGCGGAATGGGAACTAAACTTCTTGTACACCCACCGTCTTGTCTGACTGAACAATCGATGTATTTGAGATAATGGTAATTGTTGTTGAGAAACGTTATTAAATAATTTAATCAAAATTTGAGAATTTTTTTTGGTGTATACCAGATAATGAAGAAGTACCCTTTATTCTTCTTAATTAACGATGGTACAGAATACGAATGAAATATTAAATTACTCATAGACGCGTGATGAGTGTCTGACAACAGGAATAAACACATGACGCTAATAATAATTTCAGTCGAATCATACCACATTCTTCCCCCCTTTCTAAAAATGCATCTCGTAGTCCTCGAAACGTCGAGGCATGGAACGCTCCCTAGTCGAGCGGCGAAGAGAATCATTGGCAGGCGCTGTGGAAGTCGGCGGTTCAGAAAGTTCAACTGGTTGGGAGGTTGTTGAAGCAGGATCAGGAAGTGTTGAATCAGGAACAGGAAGTGTTGGATCGGGTTCCTGAGAAGGTACGGATGCATCAGAGTTCATCGATCCTCCCCCAGAAGGTGCTAGATGCTTCAGCGAAACCGTTACCTCCCGTCCATCCTCCTTCTGAACCTTGGCGTACTGCGGGTTGACGTCCACAAGGAGCACCTCCTCCACTAACGGGTCATACTTGCTCGTGCGAACATGGTTTTTCATAAGCACCCTGGACGAGGGTACCATCCAAGTTGGTAGCGACCAACCATGAGTCGATCTCCTATTGTGCGTAAACATTCTTTCATGCGGTGTTTCATTCGTCGAAGTACACAGCAAAGATCTGATGGAATGGAGTGTGTCCGGGAGCACCGACTCCCAGTCTGACGTATCCAAGTTTCTTTGCTTCAATGCTAGTGTTACGGTTCTCCAAATCGTTCCGTTCTCCCTTTCGATTTGACCATTCCCTGTCGGATTGTAAGACGAAGACACGGATGTCGCTACACCCCTGGCATGCAGAAAATCCCGGAATTCATGGGAAGCAAAGGAAGCTCCTCGGTCTGTGTGTATGTAGGAAGGGGTACCGAACACGGAGAATAGGTCAACGAGGCAGTCGATCACGGTAGAAGAGTTCATGTTAGAGCAAGGGTAAGCAAAAGGGAATCTGGAAAACTCGTCGATGAGGGTCAGGAGGTACTTATTCCTAGTTCTGGATGGAAGAGGCCTCTTAAAATCCATACTGATCCTCTCAAAGGGGTGCGTTGCCTTGATCAAGGTGGGGTGAGCTATACGATGAAACTTGGGTTTGATGGCGTTACAGGGCGGGCAACTTGCCGTCATCCTTCGAATTTCCTCAATAGAAAATGGTAAGTTATGAGTCCGCACCCAGTGAGCCATCCGAGTCACGCCGGGGTGGCATAAATCGCAGTGTAGGGAATACAGCTTGGTAGGTTGGAGCGCGCCACATACCCTTGAAAAGGCATCCGCTACTTGATTTTGATTCCCGGGTCTGTAGACAATGTCATAGTTGTAGCATGACATTTCCAGGCGCCACCGGTGAATTTTTTCGTTCTTGATTTTGTTTTGGTGTTTCTTGGCGAACATGAAAGATACCGAGCGCTGATCTGTTACAATGGTAAAGTAGCGTCCTAGTAAAAAGTGTCTCCATTTTTTCAAGGAACTAACTACGGCATAGGCCTCTTTCTCTACCGCCGAATGACGTCGCTCACTATCATTCAGTTTTTGAGAGAAAAAAGCTACAGGCCTGCCCGATTGGGAAAGCACAGCCGAAATCGAGAAATCTGATGCATCGGTCTCAACGGTGAATGGTTCCTTATCGTCGATAGTATTGACCACTGCCTTAGATATCTCATTCTTGAGACGTTCAAAATCCGACAGAGCTTCGGAAGACAGAGGAAATGATTTTGAATCCAGGAGGTTTCGAATTTTATCTGAGTAATTTTGTACCCACTTCGCACAGTGTGCAAACATGCCGATCACCCTTTGCAGTTCCTTAGAGTTGGTAGGAGGAGGTAGGCTAAGCAGTGGTTTAAGTCGGTCTGGATCAAGGGAAATAGTTTTATTCTGTATCCTGTAGCCGAGGAGATTTATTGAAACCTGGGAATACTTAATCTTTTCGTGATTTATTGTGAAGCCGTAACTTTGAACTGCATCCATGAAGCGTTTGAGATTTTCGTCATGTTCTGCTTTATCTTTGCCACACACAGTTACATCATCCAAGTATGCGTAGGTATTTTGCAGCTTCTCTCTGGTAATCATGTCATCGATGACGCGCTGGAAGCAAGGGACACCATCCGTCAAGCCGAACGCAAGACGTCGAAAGCAGTGTAAGGTCGATCCTTCTCTCGAAGTGGCACTTGGTGATAAGCTGATTTGAGATCGATTGTGCTGAAGAACGCGTTTCTGGACACCCGAGCCACAGTTTGTTCGATGTCGGGAAGCGGGTACGCATCCAGATGCGTGAATCTGTTGATCGTCTGCGAGTAATCAATCACCATACGCTTCTTCCGGTTTTCGTTCTTAACAACAAACGCTTGGGCCCGCCAAGGGGATCGACTCTCCTCAATGATCTCGTCTGCAAGCAATTTTTCAATCTCCTTCCTCATGAAGTCATAGTCATCCTTCGAATGCTTTCTTGATTTCGTAATTATTGGTGTTACGTCCCTGGATAGACATTCGAAGAGCGGAGGGGGTTCGATTCTCGCAGGAGCCAAATAACAAATTGTTAGTGGAGATTTCAGTCCGCCGAATGAAAATTTAAGTTCCGAGTGTAGTTTCAATAAGTCGTGGCCGATAATAACGTCGCAGCATGAGTTAGGGAGAACATTAAGCTTAGCATTCCGGTAGCAATGATCCAGAAGTTCTATGTCAGCTAAGCAGTAACTCGAAATGATTGAATTAAGGGTCGTATTAGCCATAGAAACAGATCCATTAGTAGGGTACGTCCTAAGCTTAGAGGTTTTAACGAATTGCTGTGCTATGAAGGTCTCTGAACTTCCTGTATCTATTAGAGCGCGAGTAGGTACATTGTTTACCTTTATGACGACAGTGGCTTTCTCAAGTACAGATGAGGAAGCAGCAATCAGGGCTGCCGATTTTGTGGGTGTCGATGGCGTAGTTCGTGACGAGGATTTGCAAACAGAAGCCCAGTGACCTGTTTTCGAACATTTGTCACACTTGGAGTCCAGCGCTGGACACTGCGCGCGAGGATGTTTAGCGCGACCACAAAAGTAACATTTTTTATTGATTCGAATCGCCGCTAAGCTTGGAGATTCGGGGAAAAGTTGGTTCTCTGATGTCTCCCGAGGGACAGAGTTAACAGCGTTAAGACTCGCCTCTGTAAACGAATACGACGCCGATTGATTCTTAGCGGTCTCTAAAGCGCGAGCTTTATCAACCGCTTCGTCGAGGCTCAGCGAATTGAATTCAAGTAGCCTGAGCCGAATTTGTTGAGAATTCATACCTCGAATGAAGGCATCCCGGATGTAAGTTTTCCTATGGGTTTCCGCATCCACTGCTGAGAATTCACAATTCTTGCTGAGCAGCTGCAGAGCCTGATGGAACTGGTCAAGCGATTCTTCAGCACTTTGTTTGCGAGAGGCGAGCTGGTGTCTAGCATATATCTCATTAATAGGCTTGACAAAGATAGCCTTCAAGACGTATCAGCGAACGTAGTTTTATCCGCGATGAATTGGTAAACAGTTGGCGAGAGACGGTTAATAAGAAGCTTTAGCTTACCAGCCTCGTCTATTTCCCGAAAGGTGGCTGTGAAATCCTCGAACGTCCTCCACCAGTATTTCCATTCCGAGGTGGCTTCGGGAGAGTGTGGGTCGGCGTTGAACTTTTCCGGTTTCAAGAATTTATCCATCGTACTCAAATCAGAAGAATAAAATGTGATGAAATCGACTTATCACATTAAACGGAATTCTTTATTCTTCTTAATTAACGATGGTACAGATACGAATGAAATATTAAATTACTCATAGACGTGTGATGAGTGTCTGACAACAGGAATAAACACATGACGCTAATAATAATTTCAGTCGAATCATACCACATTCACAAGAGATTTTTAATGAAAAAACGCTGCAAATCCCTGCACAACGGTTTATTATTTTGTATAGAATACCCTTCCGTTACAGATCACAGCTCTATGTATAGATAATCCGTCTATATAATTTATGATATTATGTACTACTCTATACATATAATGTAGATCGCAGACCCTCCGTAGGTTAGTACCTAACCCCGTACACGTTACTAGGTACCTACCTAAATCACGAGTTAAATGTTGCTAAAATAATTCTGCCGATGACAAACAGTACCTAACAAAAAGAAACACACATAATGAAGTTCTGAAAAGAAATTGTTGATGAGGAGTGAAAAAAGTTTCAAAAGTACCTACCAACAAACTCCAGCCCCTTCTACGTAGATGGTATAATGAACCGTTGTGTAATAATTTACCGTTGAGTAATGATTTACCGTAGTAATAATTTACCCATCAATAATACTTCAACATTTGTTCAAGTTTCACTACCTACCAACAAACTCCAACAGAGCCATCATTTTTCAAATGAAATAATATCACAGAACAACCAACTCGACTTCATACTCCGCCAATATAATCAGGTGATCCCTACCAATGATTGGCCGTATTCACAAATTCCTATTGTGGGCGCGTCTCTGGTTACGAGATTTGGTTTGAATTGTATACAATTTCATTCACACTGGAGTCGAAAATGCCTGTCGGTGCAAACTTCGGGGCCTTACTGTGAACGAACGGCTGGACGTACGATGCTCCGGATGGTCTTAAAAAACTCGCAAGTTCAAGAACTATTTAAAACCGTAAAAATATTCACGTAAAAAAATGGTATAGGCGTTTTGAAAATTTCAACCCCTATTTTGAACCCCTTAGAGATGACTCACAGTAACGTCGAGCTTCGAGGACCAACTAGACAGCGAACGGAACCTATAACCCGAATTTCATCAATTTTCTTTCATGGTAACTAAGAAAAGTGGCCCGTACGGCGTACGGCGTACGGCGGACAGACAGAAATATTTTTATTGGTTTATTATTTTCAATAATGAACCATTGGAATCGAGCATGAAAAAAAACGCTGCAAATCCCTGCACAACGGTTTATTATTTTGTATAGAATACCCTTCTGTTACAGATCACAGCTCTATGTATAGATAACCCGTCTATATAATATAATATGTACTATTCTATGCATACATATTATGTAGATCGCAGACCCTCCGTAGGTTAGTACCTAACCCCGTACTCGTTACTAGGTTCCTACCTAAATCACGAGTTGAATGTTGCTAAAATAATTCTGCCGATGACAAACAGTACCTAACAAAAAGAAACACACATAATGAAGTTCTGAAAAGAAATTGTTGATGAGGAGTGAAAAAAGTTGCAAAAGTACCTACCAACAAACTCCAGCCCCTTCTACGTAGATGGCATAATGAACCGTTGTGTAATAATTTACCGTTGAGTAATGATTTACCGTAGTAATAATTTACCCATCAATAATACTTCAACGTTTGTTCAAGTTTCACTACCTACCAACAAACTCTAAAGAGCCATCATTTTTCAAATTAAATAATATCACAGAACAACCAACTCGACTTCATACTCCGCCAATATAATCAGGTGATCCCTACCAATGATTGGCCGTATTCACAAATTCCTATTGTGGGCGCGTCTCTGGTTACGAGATTTGGTTTGAATTGTATACAATTTCATTCACACTGGAGTCGAAAATGCCTGTCGGTGCAAACTTCGGGGCCTTACTGTGAACGAACGGCTGGACGTACGATGCTCCGGATGGTCTTAAAAAACTCGCAAGTTCAAGAATTATTTAAAACCGTAAAAATATTTACGTAAAAAAATGGTATAGGCGTTTTGAAAATTTCAACCCCTATTTTGAACCCCTTAGAGATGACTCACAGTAACGTCGAGCTTCGAGGACCAACTAGACGCCGAACGGAACCTATAACCCGAATTTCATCAATTTTTTTTCATGGTAACTAAGAAAAGTGGCCCGTACGGCGTACGGCGTACGGGGTACGGCGTACGGCGGACAGACAGAAATATTTTTATTGCAGTTTTGGATTCTACATACCTTGAAACGTAAACCATCAAATTTTGAGGGGGGGTAAGAATTTTTTTTTCCATGCTCGATTCCAATGGTTCATTATTGAAAATAATAAACCAAAAATTCTTACCCCCCGTCAAAATTTGATGGTTTACGTTTCAAGGTATGTAGAATCCAAAACTGCAATAAAAATATTTCTGTCTGTCCGCCGTACGCCGTACGCCGTACGGGCCACTTTTCTTAGTTACCATGAAAGAAAATTGATGAAATTCGGGTTATAGGTTCCGTTCGGCGTCTAGTTGGTCCTCGAAGCTCGACGTTACTGTGAGTCATCTCTAAGGGGTTCAAAATAGGGGTTGAAATTTTCAAAACGCCTATACCATTTTTTTACGTAAATATTTTTACGGTTTTAAATAGTTCTTGAACTTGCGAGTTTTTTAAGACCATCCGGAGCATCGTACGTCCAGCCGTTCGTTCACAGTAAGGCCCCGAAGTTTGCACCTTCAGGCATTTTCGACTCCAGTGTGAATGAAATTCTATACAATTCAAACCAAATCTCGTAACCAGAGACGCGCCCACAATAGGAATTTGTGAATACGGCCAATCATTGGTAGGGATCACCTGATTATATTGGCGGAGTATGAAGTCGAGTTGGATGTTCTGTGATATTATTTAATTTGAAAAATGATGGCTCTTTTGGAGTTTGTTGGTAGGTAGTGAAACTTGAACAAACGTTGAAGTATTATTGATGGGTAAATTATTACTACGGTAAATCATTACTCAACGGTAAATTATTACACAACGGTTCATTATACCATCTACGTAGAAGGGGCTGGAGTTTGTTGGTAGGTACTTTTGCAACTTTTTTCACTCCTCATCAACAATTTCTTTTCAGAACTTCATTATGTGTGTTTCTTTTTGTTAGGTACTGTTTGTCATCGGCAGAATTATTTTAGCAACATTTAACTCGTGATTTAGGTAGGTACCTAGTAACGAGTACGGGGTTAGGTACTAACCTACGGAGGGTCTGCGATCTAAATAATTATGCATAGAATAGTACATATCATATTATATAGACGGGTTATCTATACATAGAGCTGTGATCTGTAACAGAAGGGTATTCTATACAAAATAATAAACCGTTGTGCAGGGATTTGCAGCGTTTGCAGTTTTGGATTCTACATACCTTGAAACGTAAACCATCAAATTTTGAGGGGGGGTAAGAATTTTTTTTTTCATGCTCGATTCCAATGGTTCATTATTGAAAATAATAAACCAAAACCTATTTAGACATCATGTCTGTGTTCAGAAACATACCGCACGTGATGCTGTGTTTTTAATTTGTCGGATTCCGAACTCCGGAGAACATTTACATGTTCTTCCAAAACTTCCCGGATTCGATTACGACGCGGCAGGAAAAATGTTTCTTGCGGAGAGCCAGGGTTTTCAAGGATCCCCTCGGTCCCAAGTGGAGTTGGGACGATGCAATGCGGATTTTATCTGAATTCGGCTACCGTTCAAACAACCAGGAGGCTGACAAGAAATCCGCCTTATATTTCTGCATAAGAAAGAAAAGCAGGATCATATCGAAATACGGCTGCAAAAATGTTTACAACTTCTTCACTTGTCTCAGAAACCACGGAATGGCGTTCAGTTGGTCGAGCGACGAGTACAAGGTGATCTCTCTAGTTTCACCATCGGATGGTGAGTTCGGCCAGGTCGAATGGAATCTGGGGACCACAAGTGGTGGGAATCTGTCTTACTTCCCTGAACTTAGTGGATTTGTTGACTTCATGAATCAACCTATATGGACATTTTGGATTCGGACCTATCAGCGGATTGGGAGCACCTGAAGTCAGCTCCGATGGCTATGGATACAGGTCAGTATTATGATTCTCCTAATGACGAAAAAAAATTTCAAAACTCCGAAAAATCAGAAGTTCTGTCACCTGTTGTAGATAAGCCGCCTCACCCACTTCCTATGATGGACACTGAAAAATGGATGGACTTACTAAAATCTGACCTACAAAAATAAGTGCTCAAGGAGTGTCGAATGATTCAGACTATTTCCATGATAGGGAATTGAAATTTACAAAGAAGAAAGGTCGAAAGCGGTTAACCACAAGAAGTAACTATGTTACTTCCACCGGGTTTCGTGGAGCAATAGCGTGAAGAAGAGAGATTCGAGATTATTCCCATTCATTCTTGTCGTGAGTCCCTCCCGGAACTCCAACTCACTAGAATTAAGTTCTCACCAAAAACAACCTGTTAAAATAAGGCTCTGGGAATAAACGGTAAGAGTGGGGCAACCGACGCAGGATCCGGCTCAACCTGAAACCCCACCACCAGGGTGGGGACTTCAGGGTCTATATAACCCCGGATCCTGCGCCATTTTCGCCATTCTACGTCTCCTCTAGCTGCTGGCTACTCTCTCTCTCTCCTCAAACCTCCTCTCTTAAAACTATCTTCTCAAATGCTCTCATAGTAAATTCACACACAGTAAATTCACATTCACCCATTTCATCAGAGTTAGGTGGAGGTCTCGCCCTTAACCAACCCTGATGAAACACACTACACGCTCGGTGGAGGTCCGCCCTTAACCGCACACACTCGCTACACAAATTCATTATTAAATTCACTCACACACATTTCATCAGGATCTGGTGGAGGTCTCGCCCTTAACCAACCTGACGAAATTTATCACACGCTCGGTGGAGGTCCGCCCTTAACCGCACACACACACACACACAATCAAATTTCATGCCATCAAATTCACTAACTTAAATTACCTTCAACTTTTTTCAATACACGCTCGGTGGAGGTCCGCCCTTAACCGCAAACACACCACAAATCACACACATCAATTTTAGCTTTAAATTCACTCCTATCCTTTATCCAACTACCTCCACCTCTCATGGTGAATTTCACAGCAACCTAAATTCACCATAGTGGTAACCACCGACGTTCCCGCTTCCTTCTCCCCCTCTCATCATGGAGTCTCCCGACGTCACTTCACCACCCCTCTTGACAGCGCAATCCACCCTGCAGGCCGCTGCGACACCGCCCGCCGACCCCATGTCCGCTGCGACACCGCCCGCCGACGTCATGACCGCTGCGTCCGTACTCCCCTCCACCCTTCCGCCGTTCTACACGCACGACCCAGCCCTATGGTTTTTCCAGGTTTCGACGCAGCCTTCTCCGCCGCCGCTGTCCGCAGCCAAAAGGTCCGCTACTCACGGGTCATCTCGCTCCTCCCCTACGACATCTTACTCCAGACGTCCGACATCGCCCCCGACGGCCCTGCCCCCTACGACGTCCTTCGCAGCCGCCTCACCTCCTTGTATCAGCCGTCGAAATATTCCCGCATCGCTGCGCTTTCGCAGCCCCAGCACCTCGGCGACCTCAAGCCGTCCCACCTCTTCCGTCGCTTGCGTCACCAGCTCCGCGACGTGATGACGTCTGACGTGACGCGCACTTTCTGGCTCAAGGCCCTCCCATCCCCTGTCCAAATCGCACTGGCCAGCCACCTCGACGCAGCCGACGACGATCTCCTCCGCCTGGCCGATACCATACACGACTTCTCCTCCGCCGCAGCGGTGAACGAGGTGCGACACCCCGCCCCTCGCCCGTCATCATCTGACCGCACACAATGCCCCGTATCGTCCGACCGCCGAGCCCGCTCCTCCTCCGCCGACGGCCGTCGTACGGCCCCCTCCGACCGACTTGGGCCCTCGCCCGCACAACGTCGGGACGACAAACCACCGCAGCGCCAATCACCCCCCTCCTCGGCACGACAACCTCGGAAGCAGTGGCTCCCTGCGGACCCCCCCTTCGCTGCTTTTACCACGTCAACTTTGGCGCCAAAGCACGCAACTGCCAACCGCCCTGCGCCTTCAACGCGGCGCCGGGAAACGACGCAGCCCGTCGGTAAATCCGGCGGGCCCCCCTCCACACACCCTCGGGGGGGACCGCACAGCCTTTCCCCCCGCCAACATTCCCTCCGCCGCAACGTCCGCCGACGCCGTCCGCTCCGACCGGACGACGCCTCCCCACACCGCAACCGCTCCTGCGACACCTCAAACCCTCTGCAACACCACACCCACAACACTTCGCCGCACCTGCGACACAATTCCTTCCCCCCTACCCCACTCACCTCCGACAACCCCCCGCATTGGCGCCCCCGCCCCACCGCCGCTGATCCTCTCCTACGCCGACGCCGTCCGCACGACACGGATGACGCCTACCCTGCACCCGGCAACCGCCGCAGCGCCCTCCACCGCAGCCGCGACCTCCGCACGCCCTACAGCCGCAACTTCCGCAACCGACGCTGATGCCGTCTGCATGATAAGGGCCAACGCCTACCCAACGCTCCGCAACCGCCGCAGCGACCCCCGCCGCAGCCGCAACCTCCGCCCACCCTACAGCCGCACCCTCCGCAACCAACGCTGACGCCGTCCGCACGATCCGGACGACGCCTACCCAACGCTCCGCAACCGCCGCAGCGACCCTCGCCGCAGCCGCACCCTCCGCAACCAACGCTGACGCCGTCCGCACGATCCGGATGACGCCTGCCCAACGCTCCGCAACCGCCGCAGCGACCCCCGCCACAGCCGCAACCTCCGCACACCCTACAGCCGCAACCAACGCTGACGCCGTCCGCATGATACGGACGACGCATACAACGCACCCCACAACAGCCACAGCGGCCACCACCGCAGCCGCACTCTCCGCCCTCACAGCACAGCGAACAACCACAACCAACACCACACCACCCCCGCCGAGCAACCCCGCACCTTCCAGACGCAAGCGCCGCAACCGCCGCCACCGCAACACCACACCTACAACCTCCGCCGACACCAACCCTTCACCTCAGCAAACACATACCCCCCTCCGCAAACAGGTCTCCTTCACCCTACCTCCCAACCCTCACAACCCCCTTCCCACCCCTCAACCCTCTCCCGCCGCCTCACCCACAGACCTAGCTCCTTCCCACCAACGCCTTTTCGTCCGATGCGAGCGAGCGCAAACCCCCTTCCTCGTCGATACAGGGGCGGCCCTGTCCATCTTCCCCAACTCCCTCCTCCGTCGGCAAGCTCGCTGCGACCGTCAGCTTCTCTACGCCGCCAACGGAACATCCATTCCCTCGTATGGCACGTACGATTTTAAGCTTACTCTAGGCAAACTTGCCTATGAATGGACGTTCACCGTGGCGGACGTGGAGAAGCCCATCCTGGGGGCCGATTTCCTTGCGTATTTCGGTCTCCAGGTAGACGTCAAGCATGCGCGCTTGCTCGACCCCTCCACTCACACCCACCTCCACGGGGATATACATTCAGTTACCCCTTCTAGCCGCACCACCCAACTCCTCCACTCCTACAAACTCCTACCCCGGCCTTCAGCCCACCTCAACTCCGTACAACACCACATAGAAACGACAGGACCGCCCCTCTCCGCCAAAGCTCGCCGCCTCCACCCCCTCCAACTACAACAAGCCCGCGATCACTTTAATACGTTGATCGCGGACGGCATCATCCGCCCCTCTAACTCCCCATGGGCATCGCCCCTCCACGTCGTCCCTAAACCTGACGGGGGAATACGACCCTGTGGGGACTACCGCCGCCTCAACTCTCGCACCACCCCCGACTTGTATAACGTTCCCTACCTCCGCGATTTTTCTTCCCACCTCCATGGCGCGACCATTTTTTCCACCATTGACATCGCCCACGCATTCCACCACATCCCCATCTACCCCCCCGACATCCCCAAGACAGCGATAATAACCCCCTCCGGGTTATTTGAATACGTTAAAATGGGTTTCGGCCTCCTCAACGCGGCCCAGACCTGGCAGAGGTACATGGACCAGATCCTCCGGGGTCTCCCGTTCGTCTTCTGCTTTCTTGACAACGTTTTGATCGCCTCACGGTCCCCGGAGGAGCACCATGATCACCTCCGCCAGGTCTTGGCTATTTTCGCTGCGGAAGGCCTCACCATCAACAAAGACAAGTGTTCTGTCGCCCTAACACTGTTCGCTGTCTTGGGCACCTCGTCTCCGCCTCCGGCACCACTCCGCTCCCCGAAAAGGATGCTGAATTTCCCGCCCCCACAAACTGCTACGGAGCTACGGCGGTTTCTGGGGATGATCAATTTTTACAGGCGGCACATTAAGCATGCCGCCCAACACCAGAAACCGCTCGTGGCTGCCGTCCCCCAACCCGCACGTAAAAACGACCGAATGGACCCCCCAACTCAACGCCGCCTTCACCAAATGCAAAGAGGACCTGTCTGCCGCCGCTCTTCTTGCCCACCCTGACCCCCACGCCCCCCTCTCCATCACTACAGACGCCTCCGATTGGGCCATCGGGGCACTCCTCCAACAACACACTGGCGCCGGCCCCCAACCCCTCGGTTTTTTTTCCAAGACCCTATCCCCCCGTCAGCAAAAATATTCCACGTTTGACAGAGAGCTCCTCGCCATCCACGAAGCCATTCTTCATTTCCGTGACTTCGTGGAGGGCAGGCAGTTCTCTGTCATAGCAGATCATAAGCCCCTCACCCACTCCCTCCTCCAAAGCAGGAAAACCGCCTCACCCCGCCGCCTCCGGCAGCTCGAGTTTATCGGACAATTCACGTCCGATATACGATATCTGCCTGGGGCGGAGAACTGTGTGGCGGACACCCTATCCCGCCCCACACCGGCGCCAGTGGAGGAGCTGCTCCCTTTCCCCTCACCACAAGTCATCGCCTCCCACCAAAATCCAAACGCCGAGCCAGCCCTCGCCAATCTCCTCTCTGCCAACAAACTCGAACAACTGCCGCCCCACAACCTCTGGTGCGACGTGACGGCCGATTCTCCGCGGCCGTACGTCCCACCGGACCTCCGGCGGCAGTTGTTCGACCATTACCACGCCCTCCACCACCCCGGCATCCACGCCAGCCGAGACCTGATCAAGCTGCGGTACTTCTGGCCGCACATGAACACGGACATCAGAAATTGGGTCCGTGCGTGCCAGAAGTGCCAGACGTTTAAGGTCTCGGCGTCGCCCACCGTTAGAGGATTTGCACAGAGCCGGCCAGTAAAGAGCAAAGTCGGAGAGCTGCTCACATCTCCAGACCAACAACTGAAGAGGTGGGAGGAGCACTATACAGAAGTATTGAACCCACCTCGGGACGAGGACCGACTGGACACTCTCTTCCAAGGCGTAGGCAGGCTCATCCCGCATGTGGACAGCCAGGTAGACACCGAACCACCTTCGGAAGCAGAGATTAGGAAAGCAATTAGTGAGCTAAAGAATGGTAAATCCCCAGGCTTGGATAATATTCCTCCAGAGGCTCTGAAAGCTGTCCCTGAGACCACTACTAAACTGCTGTTCCCCATTACACGAAGACTGTGGGTTGAGGAGGTGATTCCATCTGAATGGAAGAAGGGCCTCATCATAAAACTGCCCAAAAAAGGTGATCTAACCAAATGTGACAATTGGAGGGGCATAACTCTGCTTACAATGACCAGTAAGGTCATGTCAAAGATAATCCTGGAAAGGATAAAAGATCATGTGGAGGGGCTCCTTCGACGAGAGCAAGCGGGTTTCAGGAGGCACAGGAGTTGTGTTGACCTAATCAACACACTCCGTATTATCCTTGAACAAAGTACTGAGTTTCAAAGCCCGCTCTACGCCCTCTTTATTGATTTCCAGAAGGCCTTTGATTCGGTCAAGCAGGGGGCAATATGGAGGGCACTCCAGGTTTATGGAATCCCGGTGAAGATTCTGCGGCTGATTCAGGAGATGTACAGTGGGTACTCGTGCCAGGTTGTTCATGACGGCTCCCTTTCTTCCCCTGTGACCGTGAGTTCCGGATGTCGTCAGGGGTGTGTGCTCTCTCCGACCCTCTTTCTCCTGATTCTGGATCTCCTGATGAGGAAGGCTCTCGGAGGTAGGAGGAGAGGGATCCAGTGGGGACTGTGCGGGCGCCTGGAAGACCTGGATTATGCAGACGATGTCTGCATGTTGTCTCAACGGCTCTGTGATATGGCTTCCAAGCTCAACAACCTCAGCGAGCTCTCGTCCATGGCAGGTCTCAAGATAAACGTTAGTAAAACAAAGGAGATAAGGGTGAACGTAGCCTTGAGAGATAACCTGGTGGTGGATGGCGAGGTCATAGAGCAGGTGGATTCCTTCCAGTATCTCAGGAGCAATGTCGATGCCGCAGGAGGGGCGGATGGGGATGTAAGGAGCAGGATTAGGAAGGCAAACGGCGCTTTCGTCCAGTTGTACCCGGTTTGGAGGAATAGGAATATTTCTCTCGGGACCAAGCTCCGTTTGTTCAACACAAATGTGAAGTCCGTCCTTCTTTATGGCTGCGAAACCTGGAAAACAACGAGGACGCTGACCCGGAGGATCCAGGTTTTTGCTAACCGCTGCCTGAGGAGAATCCTAGGGATATATTGGCCAGATGTAATCTCCAACGAAGAGCTCCTGGAGAGGACGCATCAGAAGCCAGTCTCAGCCGAGATTCTGAGGAGAAAATGGAAGTGGATCGGGCACACCCTAAGGAAGGATGAGGGAGCCATCGAGAGACGTGCTTTGGACTGGAATCCGCAGGGGTGCAGAAGACGGGGACGCCCACGTGATACGTGGAGAAGGTCTGTGGAGAGGGAGGCTGGTCGGGCTGGGAAGTCGTGGCAGGAAGTCAAAACGTTGGCAGGAAACAGAGAGGGATGGCGAAACTTCGTGGAGGCCCTATGCTCCTCTCAGGAGTGACAGGAGATAAGTCAAGTAAGTCAAGTCGCCCACCGTCGCCCCCCAACCCATTGAAGACGCGCTGCCATGGGAGCACGTCCACTTGGACTTAGTAGGTCCCCTTCCCCCTTCGGAAGGGAAACGGTACTGCCTCACCATGATTGACCGTGGAACAAATTGGGTCGAGTGTGTACCACTCGCCCAAATTTCCGCGGACGCCGTCGCGACTGCGTTCCTATCTACCTGGATCGCCCGCTACGGCTGTCCGCGGAACATCACGGTCGATCAGGGGAGGCAGTTCGAGTCCGCCCTCTTCACCGACCTACTAAGCTCCCTCGGCATCGTTAAAATCCGCACCACTCCTTACCACCCTCAATCGAACGGCAAGATAGAGCGGTGGCGCCTCGTCCTCAAGCAAGCTATTGCCACCTCCGCCTCAACCCCCTCTTGGACCAAACACCTCCCATACATCCTTCTCAGCCTACGAACCTCCCAGCGCCCCTCCGATGACGTCAGCCCGGCCCAGCGCGTATTTAAAGACCCGATAGGGCTACCCGCTGACGTGTTTCCCCCCGCCACCCCGTCAATTAACAGGGACCCCCCCCAAACCTCAGCCCCTAAAACCGACACCACTTACCCCAAACGCTTTCACTCGGCAACACACATGTACCTCAAAGAACCGGGAATGCATAAAACCTTTAAACCACTTTACGCCGGTCCCTTTCCCGTAATCTGTACTTCAAACACCACCGCCGCCCTGTTAATTAACGGGAAACCCTATACAGTCCCGTTAGTCCGCTGTAAACCCGCACCCGTTCTCCCCGATCCCGCTACTCCTCACAGTCTCTCTCCAACCACCGAACATGTCGCACCACCAGCGCTCCCCGTCACCTCCGTCTCAATTCCCGGGTCACGAGTCCCCCGACTACCCGGATTTGACTCGGACCCAGTGATCGCCACCATCCTCCGCGACATCTTCGCCCCCACACCGCTCTCGCCCATCCGTCAGTCTCCCGAGCCCCCTCACCCGCTTTCTTTTCCACCACCACGGATCACCGGACTACCCCCCCGGCCCCGGCAGTTACGCCTACCCCGGTGGGCCATCATCCGCGATTTCGAATTCGCGCAGACCACTGGGGTACACGAACCCTACATCCCGTCCGACCCTGGGACACTTGACCGGACCCCCCCTCAACCTCCGGCTACGCCTTCGCCCGCTCAGCCTCCGCGTCCGGCGACCCCGCCAGCAGCACCACCCCCCCCCCCCCGCCCCCCAAAACTGCCGGGGATATCCCCAATAGCCTCCGCCGGGCACGTCCGGCTCGGGAGACGCGAGAGGCGGCGACGCTACGGCCCGGCGGCCCAGACTAACACCGCCCCGCCTGTCCTTCTCACGGCGGGGCCTCGTGTGGCTCGCGTACCGTGTGTCCAATTAATTACACAAGGCACGCGAGCCCACCACGCCCTACCGTGCAAATTCACGCTCGTTCGCTCGCTCGCCCATCTTTCCTCACCATTCTCTTCCTCTACTTATCCTACATATACCACTCCTCCCTCACATTCTGCGCGGCCTCTCCCATTCCCAACCTCCCTACCCCATACACCTTCATTCTATCCGCAGTTATATACGCAACCTGTCTAATGCGGACACAACTTAACGTATGCCACATTCATTTGTCTCTAATGTCATTACTCATGACTCTCAGCTACCTCTCTCCGCCTTACGCATAGGTACCTATATGTCCATATCGCACCGCTCCATTGCACCTCCCTCTACTATCTCAACCAGCCATATCCAAATTCGCTCGTAGCAGCATACCTACTACACCTGACCCTCATGTTAGCATCACACGTCCTATCGTTCTTGCTCTGTGCGTAACCCACTGTCTCACTAAACTTGCACATGTATATATCTCATCCTGTACCTCATACCATTAAGCCCACACCCACTGTAAATACCTCCTCACCCACCTTATCAATAAGCTCGCACATGTATATTTCTCATCCTGTACCTCATACCATTAAGCCCACACCCACTGTAAATACCTCCTCACCCACCTTATCAATAATCATCATACACCTTGTACCCTAGCACGTAAGCAATCCTAGCCGTAAGTCGCCTTCAGCGTACACATTGTTTGCCGCCGCCCTCAGCGCCTGTACTCTCCTTGTCTACCCATACATCATCGCCTTCAGCCATACCATTGTTCGCCTCTGCCTTCAGCACCTGTAAACCTCTGCCTTCAGCACCTGTAAACCTGCGCCTTCAGCCCCACTACTGTTCTCACTGCCTTCAGCCCATGTAACTCTGCGCCCTCAGCTCACACAATTTTGTTTTTTTTCGCTCAAACTGGGGGGACCTCTGTCGTGAGTCCCTCCCGGAACTCCAACTCACTAGAATTACATTCTCACCAAAAACAACCTGTTAAAATAAGGCTCTGGGAATAAACGGTAAGAGTGGGGCAACCGACGCAGGATCCTGCTCAACCTGAAACCCCACCACCAGGGTGGGGACTTCAGGGTCTATATAACCCCGGATCCTGCGCCATTTTCGCCATTCTACGTCTCCTCTAGCTGCTGGCTACTCTCTCTCTCTCCTCAAACCTCTCTTAAAACTATCTTCTCAAATGCTCTCATAGTAAATTCACACACAGTAAATTCACATTCACCCATTTCATCAGAGTTAGGTGGAGGTCTCGCCCTTAACCAACCCTGATGAAACACACTACACGCTCGGTGGAGGTCCGCCCTTAACCGCACACACTCGCTACACAAATTCATTATTAAATTCACTCACACACATTTCATCAGGATCTGGTGGAGGTCTCGCCCTTAACCGATCCGGATGATACACACTACACGCTCGGTGGAGGTCCGCCCTTAACCGCACAAACACTCACTATTAAATTCAAACACACACATAAATTTAGTCAGGTATAGTGGAGGTCTCGCCCTTAACCAACCTGACGAAATTTATCACACGCTCGGTGGAGGTCCGCCCTTAACCGCACACACACACACACACAATCAAATTTCATGCCATCAAATTCACTAACTTAAATTTCCTTCAACTTTTTGGTTTATTATTATGTGAATAATACACCTATGTATTCGCTCAGCAAAACATTTTTATAACACCCCCTCAAAATTTTTTCTTTTCCGTTTCAAGGTGCGTAGATTCAAAAAATGCGATGTCCGTCCGCCGTACGCCGTCCGCCGTTCCCCCTTCCGCCGTCCGCCGTATCACGTGTACAGGCTTCATTTTTGGTCTAAAAAATTCGTTCTTTCGCACACATGCTCCATTTGGGCCCTAGTTGTGTCCCGAAACTTTTCAGCCCGATCGGAATATACCCAGGGGTGTTAAGAGTGAAAATGTGTGTAAAAATAGGTACTTTTTGCGTTTTAGCAACATGTTAGTAAAATGAGCTTTTGAGGTATCGTTTTTCATGTTTTTGGGGACGAGAAGACCGAATATGAAGTTGATTCTCCTAAAGACCAAAGAGTGAAGATTTGAAATTGTACCTAACGTTCAGCTCCCGGATTCCTTTTTTATGGGTCAGAAACCTGGGACATTGACTGATATCACCATAAATTTGTATAATAACACAAAAAGTAGTATCAACAGGTGAATCAAGACAGTTAAATGGCACTATAATTGATCAAAGATAATTTGTAAAAAAAAAAACGTGTTTTTGAGAAACAATAAATGAACAGCCAACATTTCTGTTCCTGAAGAATAATAAACCCATGCGACAAGGACTTTGCAGCGTTCCTATATTGAAATATTCAATTCACAATTTTAATTGGTTGAAAAGAAATTGCTGCATGAAATTCGTTCTTTCGCACACATGCTCCATTTGGGCCCTAGTTGTGTCCCGAAACTTTTCAGCCCGATCGGAATATACCCAGGGGTGTTAAGAGTGAAAATGTGTGTAAAAATAGGTACTTTTTGCGTTTTAGCAACATGTTAGTAAAATGAGCTTTTGAGGTATCGTTTTTCATGTTTTTGGGGACGAGAAGACCGAATATGAAGTCGATTTTGACCAAAGACGCGGAAATTGAGGTTTTACCATTGGCTCAGCTCCCAAAATTGTTTTTTTTTAGTCAAAAACCTGGAAAACTGTCTGAAATCACCATCAATGTGTATACTAACATTAGAAAAAGTGTAAACAGCTGAATCAAGACCATTAAATCGCACTACCAATGATCAAATATGATCTGGGGGGGAAAAAAAAGTGTAGGTACCTATTTCATGTTTTGGGGGCCAAAATTGGTGGAAATCATCAGGAATAGCTAATTCAATCATTCCACATGAAAGAAACAATAAATTTAACTGCCAACAAGAATCTCTAGAACTCCAATAGAATAATAAACCCATGTGACAAGGACTTTGCAGCGTTTTTCAATACACGCTCGGTGGAGGTCCGCCCTTAACCGCAAACACAACACAAATCACACACATCAATTTTAGCTTTAAATTCACTCCTATCCTTTATCCAACTACCTCCACCTCTCATGGTGAATTTCACAGCAACCTAAATTCACCATATTCTGTTAATATTTTTGTCAACGTTTTTCATTTTGCCCAAAGAATGCTTGAAGAGATATCAATCTTACGCCATTTTGAATATTTTTTATTGAAGACTTATATACAGGAATCACCCTATAGGTGGGCGGCACATATTGTTGAATGATTGGAAAGCTGCTGTTATTCACAAGCACCTGTCCGTGGTGTAACGTATTGCAATCAACTTCTTCTTCTCCGTGGCGGTACGGCCCATGAAGAGCTCTGGCCTCCCGAACAATCCACTCCATACCACTCTGTCATACTTGAGTTACTTGTATCAATTACTGAATCATTTGTTTCTTTGTCATTTCTGATGTTCAGGTCGAATTCTGATTGTCTCAGGACAGCTGATCACGTCGAATTCTGATTGTCCCATTGGACAGCTGATCACGTCCGTGACGCTGGCAAGGCAGTCGGATGAAAAGCCCTAGCCTGGAATGCCTGTTACATGCTGTCCATCGCCTTCCTCCTCCAGCCTCTGATCCCGATTCCTCTAAGGTCCTCCTCCACGCCGTCCCTTCGCCGCCTCCTTGGCCTTCCATGAGCTTGTCTACTACCAGTATTCCCATTGAAGACTTTTTGGAAGACCTTCTTCGCTGTCCACCCATTCGCTCCACATGTCCAGCCCATATCATTCATTGGCTCTTAATATCGACGATTTTGTGATCTCCATATTATAACTCATATAATTCCCGGCTTTTCCGTATACTCCAAGTACCGTT
Organism: Leptopterna dolabrata; assembly: GCA_954871275.1. Lineage (NCBI taxonomy): Eukaryota > Metazoa > Arthropoda > Insecta > Hemiptera > Miridae > Leptopterna > Leptopterna dolabrata. The sequence goes on from OX940975.1 coordinate 68,006,417, forward strand.
TTCGCAAACTTGACCGTATATTTTCCGGAGTACTTTCCTCTCACATATCTGCAGTATTTTTATTTTGGTTTAAGTACCAAGGTTTCTGAGCCAAAAGTAACCACTGGTTTGATGGTGGATTTGTAGGAAGCCACCTTCGTACGCGTGGACATCAGCGAAGATTTGAACATGGGGAGCGAAGCAGTAGGCTCGACTCTGCAGTAATACGTTGCGTGATTTCTGCGGCGACATCGTTGTTGTCAGTTGTAAAGAAGCCCAGGAATTTTCGTCAAATAATTTTTTTTTTAAATATTCAGAACTCTTGGAAAACTGAAGCCGGTTTTCAAAAGTAAGCGTTGGATTTTAAATGAGGGTGATTAAAGGTAAAAATGAGGCAATAATTACTTATCTATTGACATCTGATTGACTGTTGGCCCAAGGAGGTGGAGCAGAGTCTTGGAGGATGTAAAGGAACATGAAAAATATTTCAGGGGGGACACGGCCTTTGCACTTGAATGAATCCAGTCTTAGCTTCAATTTTGATCTTACAGATAGACAGTTTGTTGAGTTTCTTCATTTCTGCCCAAAAGGGAGCATGTTGGATGTACATGAAAAATTGGAAATTATTAAGAGTGATAGGTTGGGTAATTCACTGAAGAGTTTTTCTCCATTATTGCGTTCATTTCTGTATAGCTTGGTTACCTCCTCCCTACCTGTTGGTATTATCTTCCATGACCAATCACAATCGACACCCTTCACCTCAAAAAACTACTACAGGATAAAAATAGAAATACCTAGTCTATTTCCACGTCAAACTAACAAACTGTAGACCGGTTGCGGCTGTTACACCACCATCAGTACACGATAGAATGGTTGTATCGTGTACTGATGATGGTGTAACAAATAATTAATTATTTGTAGTTATTCATGAAGCATAAGGCAAATAATAAACCGTTGTGTAATAATTTACCTGTATTGGTGCTCCTACTGCGTAGATAGTTTAATGAACTGTTCTCTAATAATTTATAGTTGTGTAATAATTTACCGTTGTGTAATAATTTGCACATCAATAGTACTTCAACTGGTGGTTCAAGTTGCAAAAGCAATTATCAATAAAATCCAGCCCATTCTACGTTGATGGTATAATGAACAGTTGTGTAATAATTTACCTTTTACCAATAATACTTCAGCGTTTGTTCAAGTTTCAAAAGTACCTATCAACAAAATCCGAAAGAGCCATCATTATTCAAATGAAATAATATCACAGAACAACCATTTCGACTTAATACAGCCATCCTTGATTATAATCAGATGCTCCGTAGTTATGATATCCGGGCCGGAGTTACCGTTTGATTCACGATCGTGTTGATGAAGCTTTTTGGTGCTCACGAACGGCTGGACGTACGATGCTCCGGGTGGCCTCAAAAAATTGTTTAGCTCAAGACGAATTTAATAACGTAAAAAAACCATACCCTTCTATCGAAAGTTGTCGAGCTACGGCGTTCTGAAAATTTCAATCCCTATTTTGAACCCCTTAGAGATGACTGACAGTAACGTCGAGCTTCGAGGACCAACTAGACCCCGAACGGAACCTATAACCCGAATTTCATCAATTTTGTTTCATGGTAACTAAGAAAAGTGGCCCGTACGGCGTACAGCGGACAGACAGAAATATTTTGGTTTATTATTTTCAATAATGAACCATTGGAATCGAGCATGAAAAAAAAATTCTTACCCCCCCTCAAAATTTGATGGTTTACGTTTCAAGGTATGTAGAATCCAAAACTGCAATAAAAATATTTCTGTCTGTCCGCCGTACGGGCCACTTTTCTTAGTTACCATGAATAAAAATTGATGAAATTCGGGTTATAGGTTCCGTTCGGGGTCTGGTTGGTCCTCGAAGCTCGACGTTACTGCGTAGATCACTGTTTTCAGTGCTGGGTTTTTTTTGACTCGGTCGATGTACAATTATGAGGTTGATTGACCACACCAGTCGTTGTTGTTTTTAACTCCTTTACTTCATTATGCAATATTTCGGCGCCATGATGGCCGCCCTCGTCAGGCACATAAGGTCACCTGTTACAGAAGATATGGATGGAGTCACATTCTCTATTAACTAAAATTGGTAACTGAGTTACTGAAATGGCGCTTATCCTAATAGGTATTTGTATTGTTATGTACACATTGACTAACAACATATTTACAGGAATAATTAACAAATTTAGGGTGTGTAAGTGGGTACTTACAGGTGATGGTTAATCACATTGTTAATCACATGTAGTGAGCAGAGTACATACTGTAGGGGTAGTTAGGTATCATCATTACCCAGGTTGGTGTTTTGGTGTATAGGTGAAATGAAACCTGAGAGAGGTTGGAAACAATGAGTTGTGAAGTCTGATCAAGGTTTTGCAGTATCATTCAATTTACAAAGGAGGAAGAAGCAAACGATTCGATACCATTCTTAGACATCAGACTCATCAAAAACCAAAACCGAATCTTAACAGACTACTACACAAAACCCACATACTCAGGTCGTATCATACACTTCAACTCCAATCAACCACACCACTACAAAATGAATTGTGCGAACAACCTTCTTCAAAGACGGCTTCTCTTATCAGATCGACAATTTCACAATAAGCACATCGAAGAAGCAAAAGTAATTCTGACAGCCAATGGTTACCCTTATAAGATTATCAAAAAAATCATACACAGAGCCATAGAAAAATTTAATCAACAGAATTCACCTAACCTAAATCAAGTACCTCCAGCTCCACCTACCCTCACCACACGATCTCAAAATGTAAACCCACCAGACCCTCCTCAATTTGGATCTCTCACGTTTGTGGAGTCTCTCTCAAACCAAATCAACAAAAAATTAAAATCATACAATCCAAACATCAAAATTGCATATAAAAACAGATCTAATAACAGTAAATACTTTTCAAAACTGAAAGATGGGGTCACTAAAAATGACCGCAGTAATTTGATATATGAAATCCCATGTCAAAGCTCTTGCGGACGAAAATACTATGGGCAAACCACACAATTAGGCTCAAACCGAATGTCAGGTCACAAATCCAACATTAACAAAGCACTAAGAGACCCCCAGGCTATTCTGAACTCAAATGAGCCGAAAACTGCTTTCACCAAACACGTTGCAGAAACGCAACATGTCCCCCAAATAGACGATTGGCGAATTTGCACTTATGAATCCCAATACATAAAAAGAAATATCAAAGAAATGGCTTATGTTGTTAAAAACCTGGACACAGCCATCAATTTCCGTTCAGATACCAACAGATTAGCAAGAGTGTACCATGATCTGATTAGTAGGAGCAATCAATAGTTAGTCACTTCTATAGACCCTCTACACGTAGTGTGTAGAGTGTCTATAGCCACCTCGTAGTCACTAAACCCAGTTATATTTTTATTTCGGTTTCTTCCAATGTTACATTGTTAGTACCCAACATTTATTTTTGTTCCTGTAATGTCAAAATGTAAGTACTTATCCAAAATTTACATTTATGAAGATATATTATGGATCCACCATGATCTGTGGATATTATGTAAACCGATCTCAACTTTGTGACAGTACCCAACATTTATTTTTGTTCCTGTAATGTCAAAGTGTAAATACTTATCCAAAATTTATATTTATGTAGATATACTATGGATCCACCATGACCTGTGGATATTATGTAAACCGATCTCAACTTTGTGACATCACTTTCAAATACACGAATAGGTGTTTTTTTTTTTTTTTTTTTTTTTTTTTTTTTTTTTTTTTTTTTATAGGTTACTTTTATTACCTACCATTTTACCTGGCTTTAGCTGTTTTATTTTTATTACCTAAGTATTTCACTGGCACAACCACCACAGCTACCTTCTGTGGTCCATAAACAACCACCACTCTGTGAAGGTAACATCACAACCCAAGGTTACCTCCCTTACCCATATTCTCAACCTTGATCAGACTTCACAACTCATTGTTTCCAACCTCTCTCAGGTTTCATTTCACCTATACACCAAAACACCAACCTGGGTAATGATGATACCTAACTACCCCTACAGTATGTACTCTGCTCACTACATGTGATTAACAATGTGATTAACCATCACCTGTAAGTACCCACTTACACACCCTAAATTTGTTAATTATTCCTGTAAATATGTTGTTAGTCAATGTGTACATAACAATACAAATACCTATTAGGATAAGCGCCATTTCAGTAACTCAGTTACCAATTTTAGTTAATAGAGAATGTGACTCCATCCATATCTTCTGTAACAGGTGACCTTATGTGCCTGACGAGGGCGGCCATCATGGCGCCGAAATATTGCATAATGAAGTAAAGGAGTTAAAAACAACAACGACTGGTGTGGTCAATCAACCTCATAACTGTTTTCAGTGGTCAGTACCCTCGAGTTCCCCCCAGGAAAGTCCTAAATCGAGTACTGAAGTCGGCCCCGTTATTAATGTTTCATACAAATGCGGGTGATTCAATAATTCATTCATTAATCATTCATAATTTTTTTGTAGTTATTGATGAAGTATAAGGTAAGTAAATAATAAACCGTTGTGTAATAATTTACCTGTTTAGATGCTCCTTCTGCGTTGATAGTTTAATAAACTGTTGTGTAATAATTTACCATTGTGTAATAATTTGCCGTTGTGTAATAATGTAACTGTTTAGTAATTTACAGAGTAATAAACCGTTGTGTAGTAATTCACAAATAATCTTTGTGTAATATTTACCTGTATAGATGCCCTAAATCGAGTATTGAGCCAGCCCGGAAATAACATTTCATAATGCTTGTTATTCATGAAACATAACGTTTATGTTTCATAAATCATGTGCTCCCTAGCAATGATATCTTGGTTGAATTTATACAATTTGATTCACCCTCCTGTTGAAGAAGCTTGTCGGTGCAAACTTCTGGGCTTACTGTGAACGAACGGCTGGACGTGAAATGGTCCCGGTGGTCTTCAAGTAATATTTGAAAACTTGAAAAATTCGAGGTATCGGCGTCCTGGAGATTTCAACCCCTATTTTCCACCTCTTAGAGATGACTGACAGTAACGTCGAGCTTCGAGGACCAACTAGACCCCAATCGGGACCTACACACCAAATTTCGTTAACTTTGGTTCATGGTAACTAAGAAAAGTGCGAAGTACGGCGTACGGACAGAAATTTTTTTATTGCATTTTCGGATTCTGCATACCTTGAAACGGAAACCATCAAAATTTGAGTGGGTGGGGGTGGGGGGGGGGGGGGTTAAAATTCCTATTTTCGTGCTCGATTCCAAAGGTTCATTTTTGAAAATAATAAACCAAAATGATATGTCTCATTTTGATTTTATTGATAGGTACCTAGTTTTGTGACTTGAATAAACTTTATGTTTCATGAATAACAACAATTATGAAAGGTAACTCCCTGGCTGGCTCAATACCGGTAAATTATCACACAACGTGTGATGAATTTGGAATTTGGTTCATCACGGTGGCGTGAAGGAAAAAGACGCAGGCGGCGGTAGTCCACCGATCATCTACGACTTTTGGGAGGAGATGGAGGTGAGTGAAGGAATTTACCTAGGCGGCGGTAATCCACCGATCATCTAGGTGAGAAGGTGTTTGTCTAGGCGGCGGTAGTCCACCGATCATCTAGACAAGAAGGAGAAGGTATTCTCAGGCGGCGGTAATCCACCGATCATCTGAGAGGGAGAGCAAGGTAGAGGAGAGAAGAGAGAGCTAGTTAGAGGAAGTGTCGAATGAGGCTAAAGCCCCAGGATCCAGGGTTATGTAGGAACTGGAGGCCTCTCCGTCCAACTCCCTGTGGGGAGTTGGTAGTGGGGCTCCAGGTTGTGTTCCCTGGGTTCTGTGGCCTGTCTCCCCACTCAGTTGTTTATTGACGGAAAGTAAGTTTTACATAAGGATATTGGTGAGAGCTTAAAGTTACTGGTGGAGTGTTCCCGGGAGGGACTCACGACAGAGGTCCCCCCAGTTCGAACCAAGGTTTGAGGAGCTGAAGGCGCAAGGTGACAGGGGCTGAGGGCCACGGCAAACAAAAGTGGAGCTGAAGGCGCAAGGTGACAGAGGCTGAGGGCCGATGCAAACAAATGGTGGTGCTGAAGGCAGGGCAAGAGGTACGTGAGGGGCTGAAGGCGAGAGGTGACAGAGGCTGAGGGCGTTATTCTTAATCCTTAAAATTAGGCGTACTGATATAAGTACATGGGTATAAGTATAGATAAGTATCGATAAGTGGTAGTAGTATTGATAAGTATTGATAAGTAGTATAAGTATTGATAAGTAGTATTTACAAAGTTGGAATTTACAAGTAGTATAAGTATTGATAAGTAGTATTTCTTCTTCTTAATTTGCCGTCTCCAAACGAAGGTTGGCGATCCAAACTGCTAGCTCCTCCCTATCTACAGCAGCTCGAAATATTTCAATGGACGAGCAGTTATACCACCGTCGCAGATCCTTCAGCCACGAATTTTTCCTCCTTCCAACCGAGCGTTTTCCAGGAATGCTGCCTTCAATAATCAGTCTGAGGAGGCTGTAGCGATCTCCGCGCATCACATGACCAATGTATCGAGTCTTCCTCTCCTTCAGGGTGAGTAAAAGCTCAACGGATTTACACATCCGTCCGAGCACCTCCATGTTTGTGACTTTCTCGACCCAGGGTATCCGCAACATTCGCCGGTATATGTACATCTCGAAAGCTTCGATGTTCTTTTCAATCCCGGGATCAAGTGTCCAACTTTCGCAGCCATACAGGAGCACCGAGAACACATAACACCGTACCATCCGCATTCGAAGGTCCAAGGAAAGATCTCTGCGGGTGAAGAAGTTTCGCATCTGAAAAAATGTGCTCCTGGCCAACTCAATACGCGCTCGGATTTCTTTTTTGCAGTCACACTGCTCATTTACTTGCGCACCGAGGTATTTGTAAGAAGAAACCTGTTCGAGCCGACTTCCATTCACAACCACATCGACGGGTTTTCTTTGCTTGGAAAACACGAGGACCTTAGTCTTGGTCACATTCAGGGATAGCCCGTTATTGTTGCTGTGACGCACCACAGCATCCATAATGGCTTGGAGATCCTCAGGGCTCTCAGCAATCAATACGGTGTCGTCAGCATACCGAAGGTTGTTGAGAACGACACCGTTCACTCTAACCCCTCTCTCTGGCACCTCGTCAAGAGCCTCCCGAAAAACTGCCTCGGAATAGAGGTTAAAAAGCAATGGAGAGAGGATACATCCCTGACGCACACCTTTTTCAATAATAATTTGCTCTGACGTTGACTGCTCCACCCTAACCTCCGCACACTGACGCCAATACAAATTCGAGATAATGGTTATCTCCTGCTTATCTATCCCCGTCGATTTGAGTACTTCAATTAGTTTTTCATGGTTGATACTATCAAACGCCTTCTGATAGTCAATGAACGATGCATAGACATCAACATTCATGTCACGGCACCTCTGCATTAGGACATTCAATGAGAACAGGGCCTCCCTAGTGCCAACGCCGTTTTGGAACCCAAATTGTGTCTCCTCTAGCAAAAATTCACATTTTTTATAAATCCTGGTGTGAAGAATCCTCAGGAAAATCTTCAGGACGTGAGACATGAGGCTTATGAACCGATACTCATCGCAACGAGAGGAGCTCGGCTTCTTTGGCAATGGCAAGAATGTCGACCTAAGCCAGTCTGGCGGGATTTCACCAGAGCGGTAAATGACATTGAAGAGCAAGGTCAAGAGATCTATACCTTCGCCACCCTGATCAGCAAGCAGCTTGAGGACCTCTACATGAATCTTGTCCGGTCCAATAGCCTTCCTATTCTTTTGGGCCTTCAAGGCATGAATTACCTCACATCTGGTAATGTCTGGTCCAACCTCATTCAGTGCAACATCGGGAGAGGGAGGCACTGCAGGTCTGCTACAATGGAAAAGCCTCTCCACATAATCCTTCATCGCTGCAAGCTTTCCATTAACCCCTAATATGTATTGGTCGTCTTCCCCTTTCAAGAGAATAACATGCCCCTTCTTACTCTTGTTCGTCATCTCCTTAACCTTTCTGTGCACGTTGAACGAGTCAAACCTAAGCTGCAGGCTCTCTATCTCGGCACACTTTGCACTTAGCCACTGCTCCCGAGCCTCTCTACACTTCGTCCTCACCGACCTGTCAAGTTCTTCGTAGCGATCTGGGTGTGTGGATTTCATGCAGCGTCTCTCCTCCATCAGGAGAAGGATTTCATCAGTCATCCATTCCTGTCTCTTAGTGGATGCCACATATCCAATATCCACTTCCTGTACCTTTATCACTGCATCCCTGCCGATTTTCTCCTTAAAGGCCGGATCGGAATTCAGGGCCTCCACGTTTACTTTCCTGGGCATAGGTGGTTTCTTGATGGGGAGGAATCGCTTAAACTGGACTCTCATTACAACAGGATTGTGATCACTACACACATCCGCACCAGGATACGTAGTGACTGACTTCACAAATTTCTTGTGCATCAGACCCAGCATGATGAAATCAATCTGGTTCCTAACCACATGATCAGGGCGGTCAGCAGGGGACTTCCAGGTATACAGGCGCCTAGGATGCTGCTTATAAAACGTGTTGGCAATGAAAAGGTTGTTCTCAATACAAAACTGAACCAGCCGAGTGCCCCGTTCATTTCTTTCTCCCAACCCATAGGCACCCACCACATCAGCATCCACACCCAGTCCTACTTTGGCGTTCAAATCAACCATTACCAGCGTGATTTCCCCTTTCTTCGTGAGACGCAAGGCCTCAGTAACTTGTTCGTAGAAGCTCTCAACCTCCGCATCATCCTTGTCACAAGTTGGAGCATAGACCTGGATAACATTCATAATCCGGTAGGACGTGTGCAGTCGGAGAATGATTACACGGTCGCTGATGGGAGCAAAATCGACAACCGATTTCGCCACTGACTCTGTTACCATGATGGCAACCCCATACTGGTGATCTCGATCAGTCCCACCCGAGAAGAACATCGATCCGTTGTTGGTACGCTGACAACCCGAACCCGGCCACCTCACCTCACTGAGCCCAAGGATGCCGATTTGTAAACGGTCCATCTCAGCCACAACATTTGCAAGCTTTCCAGCGCGAAACAGACTGCGCACATTCCACGTAGCAACGCGTAGACATTCATCAAACACTCTTAATTTACTGGGATTTTCAACAATTCCAACAGCCGGCGACGGGGAGATTCTTCGCACCCTCTCCTCATTTAAGAGGTGCCCCGGACTGAGGGCCATTTGTAGGTTTTCACTAGCCATTGGACGTGTTGGAAAAATAAATTGATGGTAAGAATTCCGTTTCTTTTCCACCCGCAGTCTGAAGGCCGTACCACTGTTACAGCTCCGCCCTCCAGTGTCCAACCCCCCACCACGTGGAAAGTATATCTCCCAGTGCTGGAGCCTGGTACTGATGAAACTGCTGCCTTTCATCAGGTGCTGGATTTTGGTCCGCCCCGGGATTCCCCGGTACCATCCATATCTGGATGGCAGCCCCCTATCCGCCACCTGGGGAGGCGCCCGATGGGGGATCCAGCAAACCCCTCACGGAAAAGTAGTATTTACAAAGTTGGAATTTACAAGTAGTATAAGTATTGATAAGTAGTATTTACAAAGTTGGATAGTATTTACAAAGTGGAATAGTATTTACAAAGTAGGATAGTATTTACAAAGTTGGATAGTATTTACAAAGGGGGGTACAATGGTGGGGTGCGGAAGTCCGCCGTTCCCTGGGTGTTGAGAGTGTGTGGTGTGTGGATGGCAGTGGGTGTGATGTAGTGAAGTGTGGGGGTGGCTCGGCGAAGTGGCGGCGGTGCTGGGGCGGCCACGGCGGGGCTGTGAGAGGCGGTACAGTGCGTGTGGATAAATGAGACACAAGCACTGTCCCGCGATCTCAAGGCCCCGCCGTGATTGCTCAGAGCGGGGCGGGTGACTTGGCCGCCGGGACGCGGGGGATGCGGGGACGCTCCCTCCGTCCGTTTCGCCGCCCGGGCCGTTTTGTCCCGGCGGAAACGATTGTGGACATCCCCGGCGGTGTTGGGGGGGTAGGGGGTGTTGGGGGTTTGTTGAGTTGGGGTTTTGGTGGGGGAGAATTTGAAATGGGGGGGTCGAAAATGGAAAATTGGGGGGCGGAAATTGGGGGCTGAAAATCGGGAGGTGGGGGTTTGTGGTTGACAGGGGGGTTGTTGATTTGAAGGGGGGGTGGGGGTGGCATGAGTTCTGCGAGGGGCCATCAATGGGTCGATGGGGGTGTAGGGAGGGTGTACCCCGGTGGCTTGTGCTGCGCGAAATTCGCGCAGTATTCGCCACTGGGGGTACTTCCACCGCCGGGGCCGGGGAGGTAACCGGGTGATCCTTTGCGGGACAAAGAGAAGCGATGAAGTTGGCCCCGGCGAAGGGGGTAGGGGGGATAACGGGTCCGGGACGTAAACGTCCCGGAGTATGGCCGCCATTTCCGGATCCGAATCGAAATCCGGAAACGGCGACGGGGGTGACAGGTGAGGTTGGGATGCGTGCGACATGGCGAACGGACGGTGGGAGACTGATGGTTGATGTTGGGTGAGGGAGCACAGGGGCGGGCTTGCATCTGGCTAACGGGACAGTGTGGGGTTTCCCGTCCATTAGCAGGGTCGCGGTGGTCGGTGTTGTGCGGATGACTTGAAAGGGCCCGGCATAAAGGGGTTGAAAGGTTTTATGCATGCCGGGCTCTTTCAAGTACATGTGAGTGGCGGTGTAAAAGCGTTTGGGGTAAGAGGTGTCGTTTGTCGGTGTTGAAGTGTGGAGCGGTTCCCTGTTAATGGACGGGGTGTTATGTGGAGTGAAAATGTCGGCTGGTAAACGGAGAGGGTCTCTAAAAGCGTGTTGTGCGGGACTTGTGTTGTCTGAAGGACGGGCGGAAGTACGAAGGCTGAGTAATACATAGGGGAGGGTTTTGGTCCATGAGGGGGATGTGGCTGATGTGGAGATGGCTTGTTTAAGGACCGAGTGCCACCGCTCTATTTTCCCGTTGGATTGGGGGTGATAAGGGGTGGTGCGGATTTTTTGAATCCCGAGGGAACGGAGGAGGTCGGCAAAGTGGGCTGATTCAAACTGCCTCCCCTGATCGACCGTGAGTGTCCGCGGACAGCCGTAGCGGCTGATCCACTGATTTAGGAAGGCCGCGGCGACGGCGTCCGCGGTGATGTGGGCGAGTGGGATACACTCAACCCAATTGGTTGCACGGTCGATCATGGTGAGGCAGTACCTCTTCCCCTCGGAGGGGGGAAGAGGGCCGACCAGATCGAGATGGACGTGTTCCCACGGGAGGGAGTCGGGAATGGGTTGAGGAGGTACATGGGGGTGAGCCGAGACCTTAAATTCTGGCACCCCAGAACCCAGGTACGGATATCTGTGTTCATGTGGGGCCAGAAGTACCGCGTCTTGATGAGGTCCCGGCTCGCTCGGATGCCGGGATGATGGAGTGAGTGGTAGTGGAGGAACAACTGCCGTCTCAGCTCCGGTGGGACGTAAGGGCGCGGTGAATCGGCCGTTACGTCGCACCAGAGGTTGAGGGGAGGCAGTTGTTCCAATTTGGAGGCGGAAATGAGGTTGGAGAGTGCGGGGTCGGAAGCTGGAGTTTGTTGAGATAGGATGATTTGCAGGGAGGGGAAAGGCAGTAACTCCTCCACCGGCGCGGGGGTGGGGCGGGACAGCGCGTCCGCCACGCAGTTGTCGGCCCCCGGCAGGTAGCGAATATCGGACGTGAATTGTCCGATAAATTCGAGCTGCCGGAAGCGACGCGTGGAGGCGGATTTGCGGTTTTGGAGGAGGGCGTGGGTGAGGGGCTTATGATCAGTGATGACAGAGAACTGCCTGCCCTCCACGAAGTCACGAAAGTGTTTGATGGCTTCGTGGATGGCGAGGAGTTCTCTGTCGAAGGTTGAGTAATTTTTTTGGGTTGGGGAGAGAGTTTTTGAAAAGAAGCCGAGGTGTTGGGGGGTGGCGCCGGTGTGTTGGTGGAGCACTGCCCCGATGGCCCAGTCGGACGCATCGGTTGTGATGGAGAGGGGAGCGTGGGGGTCGGGATGGGCTAATAGAGCGGCGTCCACTAGGTCCTTTTTACAAGTTTGGAAGGCGGTTGTAAGGGAAGGGGTCCAGGTTATGGGGCGGTTATCGTTCTTTTTGGCTGGTTGTGGGATAGCGTGTATGAGTGGTTGTTGGTGTTGTGCTGCGTGTTTGATGTGTCTACGGTAAAAGTTCAACATACCCAGGAAACGGCGGAGTTCCGTGACGGTGCGGGGCTGGGGGAAATCCGTGATAGCATGTACTTTATCCGGGAGGGGCTTGATACCGTCGGAGGAGACTTGGTGGCCGAGGCAGCGGACGGAGGGTTGGGCGAGGACGCATTTGTCTGTGTTGATGTTGAGGCCCTCGGCAGAGAAGATGTCTAGGATTCGCTTGAGGTGTGTCAGGTGTTCTTGTGGGTTTCGGGAGGCGATCAGGATGTCATCTAAAAAGCAAAACACAAATGGTAGTCCCCGTAGGATATTATCCATATAGCGTTGCAATGTCTGGGCCGCGTTTCTGAGGCCGAAACCCATTTTGATATATTCAAAAAGGCCGAAAGGTGTTATGATAGCGGTTTTTGGTATGTCGGGCGGGTGGATATTAATGTGGTGGAAGGCTCTGGAGATGTCGAGGGTTGAGAAAATGGTCGTGTTGTGGAGGTGGGAGGGGAAATCTCGGAGGTGGGGGACATTATAGAGGTCTGGTGTAGTCTTCGCGTTAAGACGGCGGTAATCGCCGCAGGGGCGGATATCCCCGTTGGGCTTCTGCACTATGTGGAGTGGTGAAGCCCAAGGGGATTTTGAGGGGCGGATAACTCCATCTGCGATGAGCTTGTCGAAGTGCCGCCGGGCTTGGGAGAGTTGGAGTGGGTGGAGGCGGCGGGCTTTGGCGGAGATGGGGGGGCCAGAGGTTTCTATGAAATGTTGAATTTGGGAGATATGTGCTGAGGGGCGGCGCTGGGGTTTGTAGTGGAGGAGGAGGGCTTCGAACTCGGTTGGTGGGCGGTCGATCGTATGGATGAAACCGGGGATCGGTTTCTGGGTGGAGGGGTCGATCAGGCGCGCGTTACGGACGTCAACCTGGAGGCCGAAATAAGCGAGGAAGTCGGCCCCCAGGATTGCCTTCTCCACGTCCGCCACGGTAAATTCCCACTCGTACGCGAGCCCGCTCATGTAGATGGATGAGCGGAGAAGTGAGAGCTTTGTGATTGCCGAGCGGTTGAGGGTGGGCCAAAAATTGCGAATTTGAAACTGACTTGTTTGACCGAATTTTGAATTTAAAATTGGGGACACCGATCTGAACTTGACTGGGGGCGACACATGAGGTGGGAAAAGAAGGAAGAAGGTTGTGTGAACGTCGGGTTCACCACTGTGATGAATTTGGAATTTGGTTCATCACGGTGGCGTGAAGGAAAAAGACGCAGGCGGCGGTAGTCCACCGATCATCTACGACTTTTGGGAGGAGATGGAGGTGAGTGAAGGAATTTACCTAGGCGGCGGTAATCCACCGATCATCTAGGTGAGAAGGTGTTTGTCTAGGCGGCGGTAGTCCACCGATCATCTAGACAAGAAGGAGAAGGTATTCTCAGGCGGCGGTAATCCACCGATCATCTGAGAGGGAGAGCAAGGTAGAGGAGAGAAGAGAGAGCTAGTTAGAGGAAGTGTCGAATGAGGCTAAAGCCCCAGGATCCAGGGTTATATAGGAACTGGAGGCCTCTCCCTCCAACTCCCTGTGGGGAGTTGGTAGTGGGGCTCCAGGTTGTGTTCCCTGGGTTCTGTGGCCTGTCTCCCCACTCAGTTGTTTATTGACGGAAAGTAAGTTTTACATAAGGATATTGGTGAGAGCTTAAAGTTACTGGTGGAGTGTTCCCGGGAGGGACTCACGACACAACGGTTTATTTTTGTGTAAATTAACTCACAGCGGTAAATTATTACACAACGGTGAATTATCACACAACGGTTTATTATTGTGTAAATTAACTCACAGCGGTAAATTATTACACAACGGTAAATTATTAAACAACTATAAATTATTACAAAACAGTTTATTTTACCATCTACGCTATACAGGTAAATTATTACACGACGGTTTATTATTTATCTTACGCTTCATGAATAACTACAAATAATTAATGATTGAATGATTGAATCCCGCGCATTTGTATGAAACTTTAACGGGGCGGGCCCCAGTACTCGATTTAGGGCTTTCCTGGGTACTGACCATAGAAAACAGTGATCTACACAGAAGGGCTATACAGGTAAGTAATAAACCGTTGCGTAATGATTTGCAGCGTTTTTTGAATTAGAACTCCTGGGCAAATAGTAGAATCTAGAATGTCTAGGAAATCATTGAATCTAAGTATTATCTATAGTATCCTCAGCTGGAAAATGGTCTCCACGGGAAGGAATTTCTGCTAACCTATCTCTCATCAATCAGCCCACTTCCTTTTTCGTGTAGGTTTTATTTTTTGACTAGGGATATCTACCCTGCTGACTTGTTTATCGTTTTTAAGGTTCGGGGATTTTGAGGGGATGAGAGTCCTCTGCTTTGCTTGATTTTTTCTGAAGGTTTTCGCGTTATCACTCAGATGATTTACGATTGCCGGCAGGCCAAACAACTCCCTTCCTGTTGCCATTTCCACTCCACAAAACAGAAAGTTTGAGCGAAATTCGTTCGTTTCTGAATAGAAACTCATTCAACCAAGACTGACCAACAAAGCTGACGTGGTAATTTGATGGCGGATGTCCCAGTGCTGGTCGATCATGACGTAACGTCGATACGTCCTACGCTACATTAACTCCTCATTATGTGGTCAATAAGTGTTAATTTCCGTTATTGAACAGAATTCGGCCAAAAAAGGAGAATTTGTAACCCAAAAAATTGTCGGTTGGCCTGATTTAGCACAAATTTGATGGGTGGTTATTAGTTAGGCTGTAGCTCCCAGATGATGCCCTGTGAATTTCATCGCGATGGGATGATGCTATAGCCACTGCGGATGCGCAAACGCGAAATCCGAGGTACTGAATTTCTCGTGAACATAATATTATGTTCAGTAGTACAGGGTTCATTTTAGATTCCATGTTATCGATATTAGAAAACTGTATGGCATTAAACTTGGCAGAGGTGTTTCCTTCTCTGTAAACCATTTTCCAAAAGCCACTTCAATTTGAGGACCCAAACGAGCTTCTAACAGGCATCCCCATCAATCGACGATAATCCCTAATAACTTGAAACTTATTTCATAGTTCCCGACCAAGTTGTCAAAAACTAATCAATCTCAAATATTCTTGATTGCTAAACCGCCGGACAGTATTCAGCGAATTTTACACTCTTTCGTTGTTGATCGTTCATCTATACACGTCTCGGAATTTCCAGATTCGCGCAACGGATGGAGCTATTGAACTAGATGATATTCACTGGATTTAAATTGTAGTGGAACTTCTCTGTTAAGATATGTTGTAAGGGATCATCTCGGTGAGCTTTCACACTAACTCCACCATGAGGTTTTTCAGGTTGACTGTGGTACTACAACTGTTGATGTACACGACCCATTGCAAGGATGCCACATTCAATAAGGAATTGGACAACTCGAAGGCCGTTTTCGACATGACAGTCTTAGAGATAATATTGCCTCATACTATAGTCTGTTTCGAGTACGTCGGATTCCAAAAACCCCAAGACATGATCGTGTTCCTCAAAAATTTCCCGTTCTCAGTCAGGACTCGTCAACAGAAATGTTTCTTGCGGTGTATTTTAAGGCGAGCGAAAATATTCAGGGATCCGTTGGGCTTGAAATGGAGCTGGAGCCACGCTTTGAAGTTTTTAGCCGCTTTCGGCTACAGGCCGAACAACGAGGCAGCAGTGAAATCTGCAATGTTCTTTTGCTTGAGGAGGAAACCTGCGATAGCTTCGAAATACGGTTGCAAAAACGCGTTTAATTTTTTTGTTTGCCTTAATAACCACGGCTTGGCATTTAGTTGGTCAGAGGAAGAATACCTTGAGTTTAGGGCAAAGTATGTCTCCGAGCATCCCCTCCCCACCAAGAACAGTGATGATGGTGATGATTTCGTATCCGTCGACTGGGGGATAGGCGGTTGGCCGCCATTGGATGGTTCGATGTTTCCAGAGTTTGGAAGCGAGGCTTCCCCACCCACACCGTTATATGACGGTGAAAATCCCATTTTCCCTGGTCCGAATTTGTTTGATCCACAAGGAAGCAGCGATCCTGATGACTACCATGAGCTGCCCGACGTCTATGACTTCTCAAAGATGGGAGACTCCTCAACGATGGGAGTCTCCTCAAAGATGGGATACTCCTCAAAGATGGGAGACTCTTCAAAGATGGGCGACTCCTCAAAGATGGAAGTCTACTCCCTTTTCGACGAGGACTATTATGATGAGGACAGTTACGAAGATGACTCGTCGACGGAGAGCTCAGATGGAGCAGGTACTCCTACAAATGGGCTTTATGATTACTATGGGCCTCTTGGCAGCAACGGTAATGTGGACTTGTGATTACCTGTTTTCAACAGGAAACTGTCAAACGTTCATATGAATGTTGGTTCTACGGCTTACCTACCACTCCATCAGTAACAATTGGGTTCTGTAGTCACATTTCATTGTTCCAAGCAGGAAAGCCTTTTATTCCTTGGTGTCAATATTAGTATTTCCTTCAGATCGAACCGTCGAGATTTAAGTAATGTACGAGTGCGGTGTACAAAGACTGCAATATTCAAGCAAAATCTCATTTCTGAAATTCCAGCCAATCTGCCACTAAGTACAGGTCGCCAGTGAATCCTAAACTAATTTGATCCCCAAATTCCTCAAATCAGAATATCTGGAAATAGGTTTTGTTACAATTAGGCAGCCTCTTCCCTAAAGCTCTTCAGCTGTTTAGTTTGGTATATAACATAATTATGATCCTAACGGCCAGCACCAACTGATCGATTTTCTGAACTACATAACGTATCCAGTTATAATCTGCCAAACTCCTCCCTCCCTTTCCAACAACTTAATATTCTTAATATGTTACTGAGATCACATTTCAGAGCAAAACTGTCCTAAACATAATCTACAAGCCTAATTCAAGCCTAAACATCTAGGTATATATTATACTACAATAATTTCCCCCACTCTCCCTCAAAGCGACACTTCATCGCCCATAACCATGTCCGGTTTATTATGTATATTTATATATATATCTAAAAATCCCTGTCTTCTCATTTCTTTACAAATTTCAAAACCAAATAAATTTTAAATGGAATTAGAATAGTTATAAGGACCTTTCTAATTCTTGAACATTTCAGTTTTCAAATCCGTCTTCTCATATCTTACACAATCTCAAAACTAAATAAATTTTAAATGGCATTAGAATAGTTAGAAGGGGATATAACGAACTTGCCAATTTTAAAGATGGTTTAAATTAATTTTTCTCCGATCTAAAATGGTGAACATACAATTAACGCAATTTTCTCAGAGAACCGGATTGGTTAAGTTTGAATGTTTTGTGTGCTTTGCAGGTTTGAATCCAATGAATTTTTCACTTACTGATTTAAAAGATGGTCCGTTCCTCAAAAACTTGGTGAAATTAACGTCGCCGAAGGATCGTGTTACGCCGCCCGTCGCGCCAGTTCTTACTAAGATGCCAAGCCTTCGAGGTCGAAATAAATTCGCTAAAGCCCAGCCTAGGAAGCTGACATCTGAAATTTTCACTTCTGGAAGGAGGTTTTCTAAAAGAAGGAAACGTAGTACGTCTGCAGTAACGCACACGAACGAAATATAATCGAAGATTGCAAATTGGGCTATCTAATCTATCAGCGTCTATGGCCTGGCACCTTAATGATATTAATTTGTAGTTATTGCATGGTAAAAATAGCTCGTTTATTCCTTTCAAGTACCATGTCGTGATAATGAGTTTTACTCACATGGGAAAAAGCAGTTTTAACAATTTAAAAAAAATCGTTGCAAGAGCGTTATTTTCAACATTCTTACAACGCATAAGAAGTGCAATCTTTCGGTTAAATTCATTGCAGTTCGGATACGTTCAATTGAAAGATCCTTTCATTTCGGATCCGATCAGTACTGAACGCCACACCCCTAAAGTGCAAAGAGTAGGGTGCGAAGGGGTTGCACTTTTCTTCAGCTGTTTCATGTTTGGTGGACTTGGAGAGTGTGGAAAACGCTGCAAATTATCGTCTACGAACGGTTTATTATTTACATATATAGATGTCCATTCTGCTTAGAAGCACGAAGGTAGGTACTGACCACAGAAAACAATGATCTACGCAGAAGGGACATCTATACAGGTAGGTAAATAATACCGTTGTCTAGTAATTTGCAGCGTTTTTTATTAGGCTCGAAATAAACCGAAAACTGGGATTGATGATTTGGGAATCTTTGATAATAATGAACTGTATTACACCGAAGTTTGTTTTCATTGAACACTGGTTTATTAAACAACAGGACATAACACCATACCAGCCGTTTTTACATAGTTAGCTCTCGACCTCTCCTCCCACCTCTGGGCCCATCACGCATGCGCAACTTCCCCTCAATCATGACCACTCCCAACAATTCAAAATATCCCGCCTTCTCATAATTCACAATATTCAACAGGGATGATGCACCTTGGATGGGCCAACCTGTATATAAGTTCCCAGCACATCATATTGGAAGTTGAAATTTGACAATAAAATAAACGTCATACTTTTAGCTAAAACGTCATGAAATGACCGAATTTCCGAAATAAACGCCATCGGCAAGGGAAATAAACGACATGAAAGCAATCCCTGGTGATGAGCAATCGAGCGAAGCAAAAGGAAGACGCTGGGATTCAGATGCAATTTATCGAGTTTGGGCTGATCGGGCAAACACTGCGGGGAGGCGCATGAAGTCACTCTCCGCTAGGGGCGCTGAAGAGCCCACATTCATTCCAGCTAACAATTCGGTCCGATCGGACTTTCAAATGGTTTCCCTTCGGCGGTCTGAGGGATTTCAACCGGTTTCTGGGCTGTGGGGAGACCGTATAACTTATTTCCCTTTCGCACGTTTTCGTTTCTCCCCACCACCTCAACCTCGGTCTTGTGAGGAAAGCGGTTTTGCGGGGTATGCAGAGCCCGGAAGAGGTCTTTCTAGAAGGGAAGAGGCGAATTGACACCTGGGAGCTCTTTGGGTCTCTGGAAGGATTCAGGCTTATCCTTCAGTATTGGGGGCTCGGATCCGCCAAGAGGAATTGGGGACGTTTGCAAAATAGGGTTCTATTTCACGAGTCGAAACCGCTACGGTCCTGTTATACCTCTCTGCCGGACGGAGAATGGATTGTATATAAAGCGCTACTTTACGCAACAGTAATCATCTTACAAATGGAGTATGCGCACTTATTTATTTTATTTGTTAAATAATAGTATATTCCATCTTGAGAATTTTGACACCAACCGCACTGTCCTACGATGAGTAATTCTTTTTCTATGATTTTTCAAAGATCACAGAAGTTATGACGTCCTTGCACCCCTCTCGCGTGAGCGGGACCTCTCCCGCCAACTGTGACGTCAAAACTTCGGGAAACATTAGACAATAATTCATAGAAAAAAACCAGTCATGCAGCATGACTTAATGAGCGAATTTTCAAAGAAATATTCGAATTAATGGCTATGGTTTTGAATAAAGGAAAACTTCTTCCTCCTACTGTTAGTACCTAAATTGAATAATTTGAAATAGATTTTTTCTTTCGTCTTCCTTCTAGTAATACGTGGGCCGGTACTTGTCTATCTATGAAGGTATCATAACAATTATATGTCAAATGGGAAATTCAAGGAGTTGTACTAATCGTTTGCCTCCCCCTTTTTTGCTTCGAACTCTCGTCTTCAATTAATACTTCTCACATTTTTCAATCTGACCACTCTAAGGGGGTGGGGGGGGGGGTAAGAGTTTAAAGATTATCCTAGTTTTGGGTAATTTTTGCGCACTTTAAATGCTCTAATTTAAGAACGGATTTAGATATCTAAAATCCGATTTCACCATCGTGTTCAGCGTGCAAAAACCTTTAAAATGAGGGGTCACTTGTTAGAAAATAACATTTTGGGGATTTTTGGGTAATTTTTGCGCACTTTAAATGCTCTAATTTGAGAACGGATCAAGATATCTAAAATCCGATTCCACCATCGTGTTCAGCGTGCAAAAACCTTTAAAATGAGGGGTCACTTGTTGGAAAATAACATTTTGGGGATTTTTGGGTAATTTTTGCGCACTTTAAATGCGCCAAAACCCTCCTTAGAGTAGGCCAATTTCGCCCATCTTCGAACTTAGCCTTTCGATTGCCAAGATAGATTTTTTGTGCAAATTTGAGCTGTTTATCTCAATTCTATCGAGAGTTATCGTCTGGAGTGACACATATATATATATATATATACATATAAAAAAGTGTTAAATTTCAGGAATCGTTTTAGAATGGTCTGAAACGGATTTCTATGAAGAAAATTTCCAAAAATTTATATTATTTAAATTTCGAAGCCATTGCAATAGCTTCATTTTCTTTGAAAATTCGCTAAAAGAACTAGGTACTCATCTTAAGACAGTGCGGTTGTTGTCAAAGTTATCATAATGCAATCTAGTTGCAGTTAAAAAAATCATATAAACCGATCTTGTGACCCATGCGCATACCCTAATGACTCAACTTACAATGCCCACTTGCTCATCGTAAGTCACTAGGTTCCATATTCCGGTCCAGTGATGACACATACATACAGACTCCCAACTTTATTATGCGACTGATACGCTACAGATACACTACTAATTGCGATGCAGATTGCTTGCCGAGAAGGAAGCGTTTGGTCTATTTTCTATATGCTGCCGTCCAAAGCAAGACGCTGCAAATCCCTGCACAACGGTTTATTATTTTGTATCGAATACCCTTCTGTTACAGATCACAGCTCTCTGTATAGATAACCCGTATAAATAATATGTACTAGTATACATATTATGTGGAACGCAGATCCTCCGTAGGTTAGTATCTAACCCCGTACTCGTTACTAGGTACCTACCTAAATCACGAGTTAAATGTTGCTAAAATAATTCTGTCGATGACAAACAGTAACTAAAATGGCAAAAAGAAACGCAAATAATGAAGTTCTGAAGGAAAATTGTTGATGTGGAGTGAAATAGATGCCCCTTCAGCGTAGATCACTGTTTTCTGTGGTCAATACCTACCCTCAGGTCAAGTATAATGAACCGTTGTGTAATAATTTGCCCATCAATAATACTTCAACGGTTGGTCAAGTTGCAAAAGTACCGATCAACAAAATCCAGCCTCTTCTTGGTAGATGAACCGTTGTGCAGTAATTTACCGTTCTGTAATAATTTACCGTTGTGTAATAATTTACCGTTATGTAATAATTTGCCGTTGTGTAATAATTTACCATTGTGTAATAATAATTTACCCATCAATAATACTTCAACGTTTGTTCAAGTTTCACTACCTATCAACAAACTCCAAAAGAGCCATCATTTTGGAATACCTAATATGACAGAACAACCAACTCGACTTCATACTCCGTCATTATAATCAGGTGATCCCTAGCAATGATTTTATCTCGGGCCAATTCCCGATTGTTAGCGCGTCCCTGGTGACGAGATTTGGGCTAAATGTATACAATTTCATTCACCCTGCTGTCGAAAATGCCTGTCGGTGCAAACTTCGGGGCCTTACTGTGAACGAACGGCTGGACGTACGATGCTCCGGGTGGTCTTAAAAAACTCGTAAGTTCGAGAACTATTTAAAACCGTAAAAAGATTCACGTAAAAAAAGGTATAGGCGTTCGGAAAATTTCAACCCTATTTTGAACCCCTTAGAGATTACTGACAGTAACGTCGAGCTTCGAGGACCATATAGACCCCGAACGGGACGTATAACCCGAATTTCATCAATTTTGTTTCATGGTAGCTAAGAAAAGTGGCCAGTACGGCGTACGGCGGACAGACAGAAATATTTTTATTGCATTTTCGGATTCTACATACCTTGAAACGTAAACTATCAAATTTTGAGGGGGGTTAGAATTTTCTTTTTTTTTCTTTTTCATGCTCGATTCCAATGGTTCATTATTGAAAATAATAAACCAAAAGCCGTAGAACAAGGAGTTCTTCAGTTTCCGAGACTGAAGCATTATAATGGTCGGTAAACCAAATAACCAACCACCTTCACCATTAGAACAGTATGCCTGACTGAAACCAATTTACTAACGCGCAAGGAGGCATTGCTATTGACCGATAAATCACCCAGCCAAAACTAAACTGTAAGTTACCGAAAATATCATCATGACATAGTCAACTTCTTGTTTGAGTAGCTTGAGTTTTACCATTTATGTGACTGTATATGGTGTACGCCCAATCCTGGGCCCCAGATCGTTCGGATATGACGTAACGAGAACGCCACCTATACTCTGAAAATGTAATGCCGTAGGGCCCATTATTACCGTGTTCTGGAAATAAAAACGTAGTTATTGAAAAAATAGTCCACTAATACACGAAAAAACGCGAAAAACACTGTTATACCGGTTTCGGTGATCTAACCATCGTCAGTAACACAATAACTTCGTTATTGTTATGTTTAACAAACAATAACTTTGTTATGTAACTTGTTATGAAGTGGGTTTCCACGATTTCGTCGCGAGTGATTTAGTTCGTACGGCGTTCTGGCTCTTGCGGTGTCACTCTAGGCGACGTGGCGCCTCTTCCTGAACACCAAAAACTATACAGAAAATTGGGAAGGCCCAACGAGTCGACCGATTTTCATTCTCTAAACGGCCGTGGACTCACTGCGGATGTAAAACAACAATAACAAAGTGTGTTATGGTTATGAATTTAAATGTTGATTTTCGAAAAATACTTTCAAATTGTCAATATTACAAACGTTGTTAGAAAAAACTAGTGATATAAAACTTAACCAGGGGCCGCACTCATGATCGCTGAAGCGCGAAAAATGTAATGACCATTATGCGAACGCTGGTCGCCCTGCAATAAATTAATGCCATTAATTGGACGGCGTTACGCAAATATACCTGCTAAGCGACAAAATTTTCAAAATCGAGTTATTGGTATCGTTAGAACCGTCTCGTGTAGAATCGATTTTTTAGGTTTTATAGTCCTGTATCAATGTGTATAAACTAATCTTTCCGGTGTAGACTTTCCCCAAAAAGGACAACCTGAATTTTGCAACTCCCTTCTGAGCGCCACCTCACAAGAAAAGTTATGCAGTAACGAAATTACCGTGACGTCATAAATGCCGATTAATATATATTTGCATTGTATCTATTTTCCTGGAACAGCTGTGGACTCTGAACTTTGCTGTCACCTATATGTTTATGCATCTTCTCTGTTGATGGTTGTTGCTGATGTGATGATAATGAACGGTGCCTAGCCGTATTGTTTTTTTCTTCTTCAGTTTTGAGCCAAATCTAGATATATGCAATAACCAATAAGTGACAATAGCGATTGGTTGGATTTTGCATAACTCGCTTGTGGCATATTTTGGTTTTGGAAAACGTAACGAACGACAAAACGGCTTAGTAGTTTTTCCCCCCCAGACGTCATTAGCACACTGATGTACATGTTACCTCGAATCTTCATCAATATCAGCCAGAAACAATGCCCTCCTGACAAGAAAAATGCCAAATAGCTTTTCTTGATTACCCCCAAAAAGTAGAACTGTCGCTTATGAGGTATTTTGTTAAAAGCCGTCCAGTTAATTTAACAACTTGGATTGGACAGTGCGGGGGTGTCGAATGTGACTGAACGGAAGGAGACAGATCTATAGTGACGGGGGCGGGACATGAGTAATGCCTTCTTATTCGATTGGACGGGATTAACTATAGATAGATAGATAGAAATTGATTTATTTACTATAATAGATTTAAAATACTTGTTACTCTAGATGAAATTAAAGGATATAAAGATAAAATCAAAGGATGTGCTATAAGTGTACTTTGTTAGCTTCTCCTCTCCGAAAATATAAAAGAAATAATGTTCTTGTCTTAGTGATTTCGAACTCCTTATAAGAACACGTACTTTCCCCACCTTGATGTGATACCAGTCGTCCGCTCCTAGCTCGGATGTAAAGAACGTAGAACTGTCGGCGACTCAGTCAAAATGAAACTCCTGAATCATCATATGTTGGCCCATACCTCTGCGCAATAACCGGCGAATCTCCATCTGGTTCCCCAAGCAAATCTATCGTGTCCTCCTCCCTCAGAACTCCTCTCCGAAACCATGTACCTAACCCTAATATAGTTTAAGATGGTACAGGCCCCAAGAAATGGACGACATTTTCTTTTACCCCGCTTGGAGAGTGGACATGTCAGAGACTTCTGTCCTTCCAGGTTGGACGTTCACAAATAGTTGGGTACTTGTCCTGGTCCTGGGATTAATCGTTGGAATATTCGTGATATGTCGAATCCCTAGCTCTCTGGCGTAACTTTTCTCGTTCCTTCTTCCCTGCTTCCACGATCACCTTTCTCCATAATGGGGAAATTTAGTCAAATTTTTTTAGTTGGAAAAACATGTGCAGAACTCTTGGAAAAATGGTAGTTTGATGCCAGTTTTCAAAAATAAGCGGTATTTTTTAAATGAGGATGATTAAAAGTAAAAATGCGTCAAAAAATGAGGTATCAAGTCTATTGGCATGTGACTGGCTGTTGGCCCAAGGAGGCGGAGCGAATGTTCTCAATGATCCCAACATTAGAATTGACATACCTTCCTGCCAACCTTCCACAACCTTTGTTGTGACCTTTCATGAACCTCCCCTCAGTTTTATTTTGAGGACATGTTTTTCATATTTTTTTTTATGATTTCGCGGTTCCATCCGTCCATCCATTGCGGTTCTGTGTCATTTAAAGTGATACAGTAGCGCTCTAAGCGGGATTGGAGTTGGACTACTCGGTAATTCACCTGATACGTCATTTCTAGCGGGAACTCGGAAATTCAAATTTCACACTCGTTTTCTGCCCAGACATCGACCTAAACACCTCATATGTGGCGAATAAGTTTAATTTTCGTTATTGAACAGAAATTGGCCAGAAAAAAAGAGAATTTGTAACCCACGATAATTGCCCATTCCTTTCATGTCTTCGCAACACATTCCCAGTCCACCTTCAGTCCAACTTCCTGTGCCATTCCAACCCAGTCTTTAGCCCAGTAGAGATTTAGTTTAATAACTTCTTGGGCATCCACTTAGGATTAAAAATATTATATATGTCAATGAATTCCTATGTACCTACTTGATATATTCAATTAATTTGATAAATTTAGCGAATTTATAAATGACTTCTTACTCGAACGTTACTTCAATATTTAGTCCCTGGTCTGATGGGATGCAGCGGGGTACGATCCAGGTATCACGTCAGAAATGACAAAGAAACCAGAGATTCAGTAATTGATAGCGAATTTACGATAAATGTGTTTTACGAAAGACCATTTTGATGAACCAATTTTTGGGCGCTAAGGAGTGACTTGGCCTTCCATGTTGACATTTTATGTCTTTACTTTGCTACATAAACTCGAAAATGTAACGCGGGACATGTAACGGAGAAGCGTCACGAAAATATTTCTGATGATTTTCGCTTACAACCGATTCGTTGCTACGGAACTTTATCTTCGCCAGTTATCATCGTACAAAAATCGTTCACCACTCGTTGGATAGCTCTCGATTTACCTAACCATATTACGTTAACCACTGCGGAGTGCGTGGCCGACAAGCTGCGGTATGAGCGTGATTGTTTAAATTAATGCCTATGAACTTCTCCGGTTATCATCGTATACAAATCGTTCACCACTCGTTGGAAAGCTCTCGATTTACCATTACATCGCAACCATCAACGAGCACAATCAAACGTAGTTATCATCGGTCTTATAGGACGGCACTCGTCCTCCATTCGTTGGAAATCTTGACCAAAACAATTAAGTACGAAGTACGTGGTGTGGGTGCGGGAGGGGGCGCAAAGGCATAAAAAAATGTCCCGGAACTTCTTCATTATCTGGTATAAAACAAAAAAAATTCTCAAATTTTGATTAAATTATTTAATAACGTTTCTCAACAACAAAACAACTATTGCATACTTGTACCATCTATTCAGAAGTCCCAAACAACCTGCTCATTCACGGGATAGTTTCTGGGATTGTTTATCTTTTTTGAGATGCGAGCGCTAGCGAGCATCCAGATCGCTTGACAATGCGAGCGGCGGAATGGGAACTAAACTTCTTGTACACCCACCGTCTTGTCTGACTGAACAATCGATGTATTTGAGATAATGGTAATTGTTGTTGAGAAACGTTATTAAATAATTTAATCAAAATTTGAGAATTTTTTTGGTGTATACCAGATAATGAAGAAGTACCAATGTCCCTCGTGGTTGCGTACTTGTACGAAAGCTGTACCCACCGTTTGTGTTACACAACGGTTTAGTTTTTTCCCGGTGGTTTCAAATAGCTTTTGTGCTTTTAATTCGTTGCTTTTCAATTTTTATCGACATCGTGACTGCATTAAACAGATTGTTCCAATCCCAATGTTTAGTGATTAGGTGCTGTAATTTTTTCCAACCCTTTGTTCCCGTCACAACGCTGCCTGGGAATCAGGCGCAGCAAATTTTTACACAACGGTTTATTATTTTCCCTAATAAGTGCCCCTTCGGCGTAGATCACTGTTTTCTTTGGTCAGTTCTTACCCTCGTGCCACCACCAGGAAAGCCCTAAATCGAGTACCAGAGCCAGCCGGGCAATTACAGTTTCTTCATAAATAAAACGGAGGACGAGATTGCATGAGGCAGGTTCTGACACGGAGCGTTATCAGGCGTTATTCGATAGCGTAGGAAGTGATAAGGGACGAGGTTCGCACTTCTAATCCAGAAGCAGGCTGAGGAAATTAAGGATTTTAAAGCTCAGTTCGATAAATATTCCGATTATCTTGACGAGAATAATAAACAACTTGAGAGGGTTGACAACTCTTTAAACAGCAACGAAGTAAAGCTTGCATACGAGTCTGCAACACATTGGGACATTTTATGTCCCAATGGGAATTTAGGGATAATTGACGGTATCATTTACGGGTTGCAAGATTACCTCGATCCGGGTTACATGGTGGTGCAAGGTTACCATATTCGATTCTAGTAAACAATGACTTTCTTCACTACCTGTTGCTGACTACCTTGTTTACCCGCCTTTTTTTCATCATGCTCAGCTCAGCTACCGCGCCAGGTACGGGGTACGGTTAACAAGAAAACGTTCGATAAAATCACACGATTCCAACGAGTGGTGAACGATTTTTTTACGATGAAAAATGGCAAACATGAAGTTCCGTAGAAACGAATCGGTTGTAAGCGAAAATCATCAGAATGGTCGGTTAGAAACCGGCATCCCGCCGTCCTTTCCTTGTTTAGTCTCCATTACTAATCAGTTAATCACTGTAACGCTTTTGTTTACCGGTATCGTATAACGGTTTCGTATAACGCTTTTCGGGTCCATGTGCCAAAGTAAAGACATAAAATGTCAATAGGTACGCGGTGGCTTCATGAATTCTATAATTAATTTGTTATTTGTTGTTATCCATGAAGCATAAATTTTGTTCAAGTTATAACAATTAGGTTCCTTTAAATGAAATCCAGATTAACCATCATTATCCGAATGAATTAATGTCAAAGGAACAACCAACTCGATTTCATAAAGCCATGCGTGGTTATAATCAGGTGTTCCTTAGCAATGATATCTGGGCCGGATTCGCGTTCACGATCTTGTTGACAACGCTTTTTGGTGCAAACTTCAGTGCCTTCCTGTCAACGAACGGCTGGACGTGCCCCATTTATTTACGCCCTGTTTATTTTTATTTATTTTTTAATGAAAGATTCCATCCTGAGAATAAATTTTGACACAAGCCGCACTGTCCCACGATAAGTACCTAGTTTTTGGTTTATTATTTTCAACGATAAACCTTTGGAATCGAGCGTGGAAAAAAAAAAAATAATTAACCCCCCCCCGCCACCACCCCTCAAAATTTGATGATGGTTTCCGTTTCAAGGTACGTAGAATCCGAAAATGGAATTAAAAAAATTCTGTCCGTAGGCCGTACTCCCCACTCTTCTTAGTACCACATCTTAGTACTTTTCTTAGAGCCAAAATTAATGAAATTTGGATTGTAGGTCCCATTTGGGGTCCAGTTGGTCTGCGAAGCTCGTCCGACGCCGTAGCTCAAAAACTTTCAATAGAAGGGTATGGTTTTTTTACGTTTTTAAATTGATCTCGGAACTTAAGCATTTTTTGAGATGACCCGGAGCAATGTACGTCCAGCCGCTCGTTTGCACAGAAAAGCTTCGTCAACATGATCGTGAATGAAACTGTATACATCCGGCCCATATATCGTTGCTAGGCATCACCTGATTATAATCACGGATGGCCGTATGAAGTCGAGTTGGTTGGTTCTATGATATTATTTGATTTGAATAATGATGGCTCTTTTCGATTTTGTTGATTGGTGCTTTCGCAACTTGAACAAACGTTATGCTTTACGAATAACAACAAATAATTAATTATTGAATTATTATCCCTCGCATTTTTATGAAACTATAATTCTCTGGCCGGCTCCAGTATTACTCGGTTTAAGGCTTTCCTGGGGGAAGCAAGAGGGTCGGCCATTAACCACAGATAACAGTGTTCAACGCAGAAGGGGCATCTATACAGGTAAATAATAAACCGTTGTGTAACCATTTGCAGCGGTTTTTTTTATCTACGAGTTTAAGAAGTTTCAACCATTTATGATGCCGTTGCACCCCTCCCCCCCGCCCAGTGTGACGTCAATATTGGTTGAAACTTATATGAAGAAAAGAAAACATAGAAAAGGAACTACTCACCGTAGGGATGTGCGGTGGGTGTCAAAGCTCTCAGAAAAGAATCCAGTTTCATTAAAAAAAGAAGGAGAATATATATATATATATATATATATATATATACCCATGCGCATACCCCATGCTCCGGATGGTCTCAAAAAATCTTCAAGTTCGGGTTAAGTAAAAACGTTAAAAAAACGCTGAAAATCCCTGCACAACGGTTTATTATTTTGTACAGAATACCCTTCTGTTACAGATCACAGGTCTCCGTAACCCCGTACTCGTTACTAGGTACCTCCCTAAACCGTTGTGTAATAATTTACCTGTATAGGTTCCACTTCCACGGAGATAGAATAATGAACCGTTGTGTAATAATTTGCCCATCAATAATACTTCAACGGTTGTTCAAGTTGCAAAAGTACCTATCAACAAAATCTAGCCCCTTCTTGGTAGATTAGCCGTTGTGTAATAATTTACCGTAGTGTAATAATTTACCGTTGTGTAATAATTTACCGTTGTGTAATAATTTACCGTTGTGTAATAATTTGTCGTTGTGTAATAATTTGCCATTATGTAATAATTTACCCATCAATAATACTTCAACGGTTGTTCAAGTTGCAAAAGTACCTATCAACAAAATCCAGCCCCTTCTGGGTAGATGAGCCGTTGTGTAATAATTTGCCATTGTGTAATAATTTACCCATCAATAATACTTCATCGGTTGTTCAAGTTGCAAAAGTACCTATCAACAAAATCCAGCCGGATCGCACACCCTCCGTAGGTTAATACCTAACCCCGTACTCGTTACTAGGTACCTACTTGAATCACGAGGTAAAATGTTGCTTAAATAATTCTGTCGATTGCAAACAGTACCTAACAAAAAGAAACGCACATCATTTTTCAAATGAAATAATATCACAGAACAACCAACTCGACCTCTTAGGTACCCCACCAATAAAATCGGCGCGTCCCTGGTGACGAGATTTCGTCTGTTGTATACAATTTCATTCATCATCATAGAATTTCATTCTATTATCTATTGAATGCAAAACGAAAAGCTAGGAGAAAATGGAAAAGCAATAAATCTGCTGAAAACAAAACTATCCTTAACAGATACGTTAACAAGCTTAAAGATCTTATTAAAACTGTAGAAAACGAGTCCGTCGAACACTTTTTGAGCTAAGTGCTGAAAAAGATACGGAATACTCACTGTACAAGGTAACTAAAAACATCAGAAGACCTAAAGTCCACTCTCCTCCGATCA
This sequence comes from Leptopterna dolabrata, assembly GCA_954871275.1. NCBI lineage: Eukaryota > Metazoa > Arthropoda > Insecta > Hemiptera > Miridae > Leptopterna > Leptopterna dolabrata. Next base: position 68,036,619 of record OX940975.1, read on the forward strand.
AAAAGGAGGACGGCACATGGGCCAGAAGTAACATGGAAAAAGCACAGCTTTTTGCAGAACACCTCAGCAATACCTTTCAACCAATACCAAAACTATCATCTGACGAAAATACAACTCTGATGGAAAAAACGCTGCAAATCCCTGCACAACGGTTTATTATTTTGTATAGAATACCCTCCTGTTACAGATCACAGCTCTATGTATAGATAACCCTTCTATATAATATGATATGTACTATTCTATTATATACATATTATGTAGATCGCAGACCCTCCGTAGGTTAGTACCTAACCCCGTACTCGTTACTAGGTACCTACCTAAATCACGAGATAAATGTTGCTAAAATAATTCTGCCGATGACAAACAGTACCTAACAAAAAGAAACGCACATAATGAAGTTCTGAAAAGAAATTGTTGATGAGGAGTGAAAAAAATTGCAAAAGTACCTACCAACAAACTCCAGCCCCTTCTACGTAGATGGTATACTGAACCGTTGTGTAATAATTTACCGTTGAGTAATGATTTACCGTAGTAATAATTTACCCATCAATAATACTTCAACGTTTGTTCAAGTTTCACTACCTACCAACAAACTCCAAAAGAGCCATCATTTTTCAAGCGAAATAATATCACAGAACAACCAACTCGACTTCATACTCCGCCAATATAATCAGGTGATCCCTACCAATGATTGGCCGTATTCACAAATTCCTATTGTGGGCGCGTCTCTGGTTACGAGATTTGGTTTGAATTGTATACAATTTCATTCACACTGGAGTCGAAAATGCCTGTCGGTGCAAACTTCGGGGCCTTACTGTGAACGAACGGCTGGACGTACGATGCTCCGGATGGTCTTAAAAAACTCGCAAGTTCAAGAACTATTTAAAACCGTAAAAATATTTACGTAAAAAAATAGTATAGGCGTTTTGAAAATTTCAACCCCTATTTTGAACCCCTTAGAGATGACTCACAGTAACGTCGAGCTTCGAGGACCAACTAGACGCCGAACGGAACCTATAACCCGAATTTCATCAATTTTTTTTCATGGTAACTAAGAAAAGTGGCCCGTACGGCGTACGGCGGACAGACAGAAATATTTTGGTTTATTATTTTCAATAATGAACCATTGGAATCGAGCATGAAAAAAAAAATTCTTACCCCCCCTCAAAATTTGATGGTTTACGTTTCAAGGTATGTGGAATCCAAAACTGCAATAAAAATATTTCTGTCTGTCCGCCGTACGCCGTACGCCGTACGCCGTACACCGTACGCCGTACGCCGTACGGGCCACTTTTCTTAGTTACCATGAAAAAAAATTGATGAAATTCGGGTTATAGGTTCCGTTCGGCGTCTAGTTGGTCCTCGAAGCTCGACGTTACTGTGAGTCATCTCTAAGGGGTACAAAATAGGGGTTGAAATTTTCAAAACGCCTATACTATTTTTCTTCGTAAATATTTTTACGGTTTTAAATAGTTCTTGAACTTGCGAGTTTTTTAAGACCATCCGGAGCATCGTACGTCCAGCCGTTCGTTCACAGTAAGGCCCCAAAGTTTGCACCGACAGGCATTTTCGACTCCAGTGTGAATGAAATTGTATACAATTCAAACCAAATCTCGTAACCAGAGACGCGCTCACAATAGGAATTTGTGAATACGGCCAATCATTGGTAGGGATCACCTGATTATATTGGCGGAGTATGAAGTCGAGTTGGTTGTTCTGTGATATTATTTCGCTTGAAAAATGATGGCTCTTTTGGAGTTTGTTGGTAGGTAGTGAAACTTGAACAAACGTTGAAGTATTATTGATGGGTAAATTATTACTACGGTAAATCATTACTCAACGGTAAATTATTACACAACGGTTCATTATACCATCTACGTAGAAGGGGCTGGAGTTTGTTGGTAGGTACTTTTGCAACTTTTTTCATTCCTCATCAACAATTTCTTTTCAGAACTTCATTATGTGTGTTTCTTTTTGTTAGGTACTGTTTGTCATCGGCAGAATTATTTTAGCAACATTTAACTCGTGATTTAGGTAGGTACCTAGTAACGAGTACGGGGTTAGGTACTAACCTACGGAGGGTCTGCGATCTACATAATATGTATATAATAGAATAGTACATATCATATTATATAGAAGGGTTATCTATACATAGAGCTGTGATCTGTAACAGGAGTGTATTCTATACAAAATAATAAACCGTTGTGCAGGGATTTGCAGCGTTTTTCACTCCTCATCAACAATTTCTTTTCAGAACTTCATTATGTGTGTTTCTTTTTGTTAGGTACTGTTTGTCATCGGCAGAATTATTTTAGCAACATTTAACTCGTGATTTAGGTAGGTACCTAGTAACGAGTACGGGGTTAGGTACTAACCTACGGAGGGTCTGCGATCTACATAATATGCATAGAATAGTACATATTATATTATATAGACGGGTTATCTATACATAGAGCTGTGATCTGTAACAGAAGGGTATTCTATACAAAATAATAAACCGTTGTGCAGGGATTTGCAGCGTTTTTATTGCAGTTTTGGATTCTACATACCTTGAAACGTAAACCATCAAATTTTGAGGGGGGGTAAGAATTTTTTTTTTCATGCTCGATTCCAATGGTTCATTATTGAAAATAATAAACCAAAACAGACGAGCTCGCCTGTTACGCTGAAGGAACTTAAGGAAGAAATAAAGCGCAACATAAAAGCAAAAAAACGCCCGGCTACGACCTGATTACAGGTCGAATTGTGAAGGAACTGCCCGAAAAAGCTGTACTGAAATTGCTTCATATTATCAATGCTACGTTTTTTTAATAATAATTTATAATACGTACCATCCCAATGGAAAGTTGCAGAAGTCATAATGATTCCTAAACCAGGAAAATCACTAAATGAGAAGGCAGGATATCGACCGATATCCCTTCTCCCTATTATGTCGAAATTGTTCGAAAAGTTGCTGCTTAAACGTCTTAATCCAATAATAGAAGATAGAAATTTGATACCAACTCACCAATTTGGCTTCAGACAACGCCACTCTACGTTAGATCAAGTACATCGAATCACTAATGTAATTGAAGAGACCTTAGAATGGAAGCAAATATGCGCCAGCGTTTTCTTGGATGTGGCTCAGGCCTTTGACAAGGTATGGCACGAAGGACTCGAGTATAAACTGCACAGGGATCTCCCAAAACAGTATTATTTACTTCTCAAATCCTACCTAGAAAATAGACTCTTCAGGGTAAAGCAAGTTGACCAATACTCTAGCTTAAAGCCCATAAAAGCAGGGGTCCCGCAGGGGAGTGTCCTAGGACCAGTCCTTTACCTACTATACACGCGAGACCTACCCCAACAAGAAGACACAATAGTTGCTACTTTTGCAGATGATACGGCTATCCCCTCCGTAGGAGATGACGTGGAAGCTGCAACTCTCAAACTACAGACGGCTACAAACAACGTCGCTAAGTTGACCAAGGTGTGGAGAATGAAGCTGAATGAATCAAAATCAGTACACATAACCTTCACAAACAGAAAAATCTCAGCCTTAGATGTCAAGATTAATTCGACTAAAATACCTTATGCTGATACGGTAAAATGTTTGGGTATGACTCTTGACAGCAAACTAAATTGGAAAAATCACATCGAGAAAAAGAAGGAGGAATTGAAGATCAAGTTCCGAAAGATGTACTGGTTGATGGGAAGGAATTCTCATGTCTCACTTCGCAACAAACTGCTCATCTACAAGCAGATTCTTCGCCCTATCTGGACCTACGGGATACAGCTCTGGGGTTGTGCCAAAAACTCCAATGTCAAGAAAATTCAAACTTCTCAAAACAAAATATTGAGGAGTATTGTTGGCGCCCCATGGTATATGCGGAACGATGATATCCATCGTGACTTACGGATAGAGACTGTCAATGAAATCATCGTAAAATACGCGAGGAAGCATGAACAACGCCTCCACAAACACGAGAACCTGGAGATGCTCAACGTTTTGGACAACGCGGGAGAACTCCGGCGCCTCAAGCGCAATAAACCGCTGGACTTAATTGTGCTGTGCCAATAGCGCAAATCAGACTCAGTGATTCAAATTATTACCGTTCGGAAATATGGGCCAGGTTTTGATGGAAACCTACCTTTACCGTGATTTAATTTATTATGAAATGTAATACCTATTGCTAGATGAAGTGTATGATTGTATAATGTTCAGTTGCAATAAATAAATTCACGAGGGAAAAAAAAAACAAAAAACACTGGAGTCGAAAATGCCTGTCGGTGCAAACTTCGGGGCCTTACTGTGAACGAACGGCTGGACGTACAATGCTCCGGGTGGTCTTAAAAAACTCGTAAGTTCAAGAACTATTTAAAACCGCAAAAAGATTCACGTAAAAAAAGGTATATGCGTTTTGAAAATTTCAACCCCTATTTTGAACCCCTTAGAGATGACTGACAGTAACGTCGAGCTTCGAGGACCAACTAGACCCCGAACGGAACCTATAACCCGAATTTCATCAATTTTTTTTCATGTTAACTAAGAAAAGTGGCCCGTACGGCGGACAGAGAGAAATATTTTTATTGCATTTTTGGATTCTACATACCTTGAAACGTAAACCATCAAATTTTGAGGGGGGGGTAAGAATTTTTTTTTCATGCTCGATTCCAATAATAAACCAAAATTCAATAAAAAAAATAAAAAATAAAACCATACCCCTTCTATTGAAAATTTAATTTTCAATTTAATTTAAGTAATTGTAATTTAATTTAATTTAATTTTCGAGCTACGGCGTTGTGAAATTTCAACCCCCTATTTTTCACCCCTTAGAGATGAATGACAGTAACGCCGAGCTTCGCGGACCAACTAGACCCCAAATGGGACCTACCAACCAAATTTCATTTATTTTGGTTCATGGTAACCAAAAGTCAATTTTGGTTTATCATTTTCAATAATGAACCTTTGGAATCGAGCATGAAAAAACAATTTTTAACCCCCCTCAAAATTTGATTGTTTACGTTTCAAGGTATGTACCTACGAGATTCCGAAAATGCAATAAAAAAATTTCTGTCCGTACGCCGTACTGAGCACTTTTCTTAGTTACCATGAGCCAAAATTGACGAAATTCGGTTTATAGGTCCCGATTGGGGTCCAGTTGGTCCTCGAAGTTCGGCGTTTCTGTCAGTCATCGCTAAGGGGTTCAAAATAGGGGTTGACATTTTCAGAACGTCTACACCCTTTTTTACGTGATTTTTGTACGGTTTTAAAAATAGTCCTTGAACTTCTGAGTTTTTTTAGACCACCCGGAGCATTGTACGTCCTGCCGTTAGTTCACAGTAAGGCCACCAAGTTTGCACCGACTGGCTTGGTCAGCAGGAGGGTGACTCAAATTGTATACATTCAGCCCAAATATCATCACTCGGGAGCATCTGATTATAATCACGGATGGCTGTGTGAAGTCGTGTTGGTTGTTCTGTCATATTATTCCATTTGAAATAAACCAAAATGTGGCTGTTTTGGATTTTGTTGATTGTTGATATATATTATTATTGATGGACAAATTATGACACAACGGTTCATTATACTATCTACCTACGTAGAAGGGGCATCTATGCAGGTAAATAATAAACCGTTGTGTGATATTTTGCAGCGTTTTATTCCACGTTAGGATTTTACGTACCTTGAAAAGGCAGGAACCGTCAAATTTTTAGTCGCGGTGGGGGGGGGGGGGGGATTTATTTATTTATATATTTTATTTCTTCATGCTTGATTCCCAAGGTTCATTATTGAAAATAATATGAGCAAAATGTGTTTATTCGATGTTGGACAGAGCTTAGTGAGGGGAACTTGGGATAAAAAGAAATAAAATCCAAATGTTCTACGAAAACATCGTTATCTTAGTATTTTTATGCGATGGTTTTAGGTAAGAGTTTGGTTGAAATTAAAGTACATCGTGGGAGGATGGAAGATATGCAAATTAAGGTGCGCGAATTATTTTAATTCGTGGCATGCAAATGTTGGAGGAGTAAAGCGGGAGGTAATTATCATTCTGTTAAGGGCCTTGGGGGAGCCTTAAGGAAATGGGCTCATAAACTTTGATCGCTCCGAGGGACTCAAGTCCGCTCCCACCGAAAACCACCGGGAGATAACTTGGAGAGGAAAGTTTGAGCCTCAGCCGGTGCTGGAGGCTTCGGGCAATGGTCCTTTTCTTACCTTAAACCGGACCCGAACCGCCAAAGGGCCTTTTTGAAGGGCCCGGAAGACCAGCGAAGGGGTGTTCTCTGTGTTGGAGGGGGTGGGGGGGGGGGGTCTGCGCAATTTCGTGAGATTATCCGAACGTTCCCCAGCCTCCTGTAATCTCCTTAAAAACTTCCTTAGTCGGTATCTCTCGGATCTTCTCCATCGCGGCTGATCCGTGTTATCAAGGGCTGAGGGAACAAAGGGCCATATACCGCCGTTTGACAGCGGTAAACCGTCCTCTCGACCGGCCCTTCGCAAACTATTTTATGAGCCATCAAACTGTAATCGGGGGAGCTTCAGATTTACTTTAAAAGGGAGCAGGGGTGATTGGCGGAGAGGCCTCCCCCCCCCCCCCCCTCCCACCGTTATCCCTTTTCTCACAGCCCTTATTACTGCCTGGGCCGCACGGCTCGGATTCTTCCTAATTTTACAGGACATTAGCTTTCTCTTTTAATCCCATCCAGTCGAACGCGAAGGCATTTTATGTGCCCCCCCCCTCTTCATCCCCCCCCCCCTTCATTCCCCTCAGCCCCCCCCCCCACTCCAGAATCACACTAAACACCCCCGCACTGTCCAATCCAAGTTGCTCAACTGGAAATTCATGGGCCAGCCCACGCTCGGAAGGATTAAGGCTACTACATACGGCTACCAACCCAACTCCTATCTGAGGCGTCACAATCAGGACTGATCTCCTCATGAGTGAAATATGGGAAACTAAGGGCCGTATTCATATTCCTGACTTAAGTAAAAATAATACTTTACTTCTGAAAATAAAATAATTTCTTAGGGAAATGCTTTGTCTGATTTCGCTTTCATAGACTACCTACTCCCCGAAGTAAAGAAAAATCTTTACTTAAGTCAAATTTTGTCTTTTACTTTATAAAATTAAGGAAAATATTTATTCAAGTCAAAATGATCCCCAACTCTCCGGTTTGAGCTTAAGTTGGCAGTTCTGGCCGGGTGTGTGTTTTTGTTTAGTTATATTATGTCCTCAGCTGTTAGCCATGCCATTCTGTTGGTTTCCCGTTGTTTTGTACGCCGATGTCAGGACAAGTAAACAGTGGAGCAAGCAACTATTTTATTTTGAAATATTTCTATTATACACTTGGTGCTCGCGTTTAGGTGTGTTTACGTACGTTTACTTCTCCCTTTCCCTTCTATATTACTCCTTCCCATTTGTTTTTACTCCTTCTTTTACTTTTTTACTTATCCTTTTAAATATAAATTACGTTTTTACTGTAGTTCCTTCGAAAAAGGAAATAATTGGGTTTTATCCTACTTTTGGTCAGGTAGAATCTTATTAGTAGGGAAAGTCATACAGTTAGACAATAATGAACAAATTGGAAACGTTTGGAACAATTTTTAATGAACTATCAAAATTGATGGCAAACTCCCGGCTCACCTTTTGCCGCATTAGATTGTCCACTGACTGCTGATGGTTTCGTAGTAATGTTTGCATTTCGAATGGATGGTAATCGTCCGTTTGCAGAGTTCTTAAGCTGACTATTTGCTGATGATTTTCTGTCCGTCCAGTCGTGTACAGTAGATGATGGTTCTTTTTTGGCAACAGTTGAATGTCCACCAGAAAGTGTTACTGAGGGTTTATTTACACTGATTTTCTGTTTACCAACTACTGATGGTCTGTTAGAAATGCTTGTGTGTCCTGGTGATGGTAACTGTCTGCTGTTATGTCCTCTAAGTATAAATGGTCCGTTTGCAAACCTCGTGTGCCCTCTAGCTGACAATGGTTCGTTTGCAAAGCTGTTATGTCCTCTAAGTGAAAATGGCCCGTTTGCAAAGCTCGTGCGCCCTCTAGCTGACGATAGTCCGTTTGCTAGGCTGGTGTACCCTCTAGCTGACAATGGTCCGTTTGCAAAGTTTGTGTGCCCTCTAGCTGACAGTGGTCCTTCGTGTAGCTGACAGTGGTCCGTTTGCAGAGCTGGTGTGCCCTCTAGCTGACAATGGTCCGTTTGCAAAGCTCGTGTGTCCTCTAGCTGACAATGGTCCGTTTGCAAAGCTCGGCCTTCTAGCTGACAATGGTCCGTTTGCAAAGCTCGTGTGCCCTCTAACTGACAATGGTCCGTTTGCAAAGCTCGGCCCTCTAGCTGACAATGGCCCGTTTGCAAAGCTTGTGTGCCCTCTAGCTGACAGTGGTCCTTTTGCAAAGCTGTTGTGTCGTGTAGCTGACAGTGGTCCATTTGTAAAGCTGTTGTGCCGTGTAGCTGACAATGGTCCGTTTGCAAAGCTCATGTGCCCTCTAGCTGACAATGGTCCTTTTGCAGAGCTGGTGTGCCCTGTATCTGGCAATGGTCCGTTTGCAAACCTCGTGTGCCCTCTAGCTGACAATGGTCCGTTTGCAAAGCTTGTGTGCCCTCTAGCTGATAATGGTCCGTTTGCAAAGCTCATGTGCCCTCTAGCTGACAATGGTCCTTTTGCAGAGCTGGTGTGCCCTGTATCTGACAATGGTCCGTTTGCAAACCTCGTGTGCCCTCTAGCTGACAATGGTCCGTTTGCAAAGCTCGGCCCTCTAGCTGACAATGGCCCGTTTGCAAAGCTTGTGTGCCCTCTAGCTGACAGTGGTCCTTTTGCATAGCTGTTGTGCCGTGTAGCTGACAATGGTCCGTTTGCAAAGCTCATGTGCCCTCTAGCTGACAATGGTCCGCTTACAAAGCTGGTGTGCGCCGGCAACAAGTAATTTATATGGACTGTATTCCTCAGAATGGTTCTTAAAATAGGATACGTACAGGTTTTGGAATGCCACGAACTACCTCACAGTCCTAAAAATAGCCATGTGCTTATTTTCAGCACCGAATTCCTTAAAGTCGGACCAGTTCCCTCGAATTTATCCGTGGACCTACGGATTTTTGGAGTAATCTGCGAATCTCCATTTTTGTTTTTCGGTTTTAGTATAATATCCTAGGTAGGTGTACCAATAATTTTTCTTTTAATTTTCTTATACAAAATCCATCAGGTACATGTAACAAAAGTACCACTACTTACTAACGTACGTTTACTAACTACTTAGGAGTAAACTGTTTTTACAGGTTATAAATAGTGTAAGTATAGTGTTAGTTCTTGATCAATGTAACTCATCCTCCGAACACTTACGGTGTGCTTTGTCAATGAACTGCTTATACATACATAGGTACGCAGTAATAAATAGCAGTGGGAGAGACGAGCCTGGACGGGTCACTGACCTTAGGCTCATAAACCAACATAACTTTAGAACGTGTATATATATATATATATATATACTCTAAAAATTATTATAGTTGTTGTATAAAGTTTTTGTTGAATAAAAAAAAATTGAATTGAATTGATTGAATTACGTGATTGTGTGTGATGACTTATGAGAAATTATTTCTGTATAAAATATTATAGCCAAAAGGGCGATTAAGTGTTAACTCGTATATTATAAGACTGGGTTTGAAGCTGTGTTACCATTTCTAAAAGAACAGAAAGTAGTTTTGAGTGATTCTGCTCTGGCTTTGGGAGTGCAAGTAGATGCCTTAGATTGTATTTCGTTTTTCCAAACAATAAATCTACAACGTGAATGTGTCCGAATTGTGTCCACTACTAAAAGATCCATGGAAAGCGGATGAAAATTGCAACCTATCGGCCCTCCTCCCTTAATGTGACACTACTGCCTGATACGAGAGGGGGGGAAAAAATATATCCCCGAAATTTGCGTTGAAAAAAAGAGGAAAACGTATATATAATTACAGAAGATGGCTAGGTATAGGAATGGGTACAAACTGAAATAGCGATTTCACTTCGACGCTTACCACTCAAGTTGAACTAGGTACCCTTTCTCATTCAAATCGTACAAAAAACCCAAAAAAACGACCCTGTCGTAAAAACTTACCGCCAAAAAAAACTCCTCAGCCGAAAAAAAGGATTAATATTAATTTTGCCCGCCAAAATAGCATGCTCGGTGATTCGCACCTTACTCTTGGACCAGTTCCTTTCTCCTCTGTGGGATATGTGTGTAGAAACATTAGATATTTGGGAGTTTCGATTCTCCAGTGATGGATAGAAGGATTTTTGTGATGCAGAACTCTTGCAAAAACTAGAGAGACAAAATAGAGAATCGCCAGTTCCTTAAGACGAAATTATTCCGGTATTTGATAAAGAGGAAACGATTGATCATGATTCTGAAAGTTGTGACGGTAGGCAGTTCTCGAGTCGTTTGTGTTTCGAGTGAAGATGGGGGCGGTCAAGCTGAAACCTAATCGCTATCCCTTCTTAACTGGTGTTAATATCGCTAATCTTGAAGCAGGACTCTCGAGGGTCCAACGTCACTCTTCCCACTCTGTCACATGGTAGCAGAGCATGGCTTGGTAGTAGGGAAGGTGGGGCAGTTATGACCATGGGGCAGTTATGACCACTCCTTGCATTCCTTGGTGGTTTGAATTTTGGCGCCATGAGTCGTAATTTATTGATGTGGCAGTGGAGTCGAAGGTCTAGCAGTGAGAGGAGCCATTTCCCAGTCCACCTTCAGCTTTGATGGCGATTCCAGTGTTTTCCTCACAGAAAGGTAATTTGTCAGCTACATTCAACATTCAAAGCTTTGCATGAAGTTACTGTGCTACTGTAGTGCTTTTTCGCTTCATTTCACGTGAAATGTGTCTAGTTTTAGAAACTACCTTCATCAGAGAAGGAAACTGAAACTCCCAGGAGTTGTTATTGTTTATCTATCATGGCTGATTGTGGGGTAGTTATGACCAGAGTCGCTGGGGCAGATATAACCAGTGGTCATAACTGCCCCATGTAGTCAAAAGTGGGCACTTATGACCACCCTCACCTTTGTGCAGCAATTCGATCTCTGAACGCTAAGATTAGTACTTAACTCAAATTTATATTGGATCTTGTTAATTTCAGATGGTGCGTAAATATGTTCGAAAGACTACTGGATCAATATGTGAAGACAGCATGAATGATGCTATTCAGAGTGTGCTGCAGGGGATGTCTACAAGACGTGCTGCTGAATTACATGATGTAAACAGGTCAAATTTAGTGCTGCGTCTGAAGAAAAGTAAGAGAAACAACGATGCTGAAGATTCTGGAAACGAAAGCCCTTTGCCAGAGGAAGAAGCACCTCCCGAAAAATTCTCGAGTAAGCACTCAGTGCATCAAGTCTTCACAGTTGAACAGGAGGAGGAGTTGGTGAAGTATTTACATAAGTGTTGCCAAATGAACTATGGCTTGACCCGAAAACAGGCCCATTTAAAAATTACTGTGCAGCCTCATTCAGCGATTATCTATCCTCCAACCCGGGTAGGACCATTACTTTGCGGCACATTGCCAGGCTCACTAAGTCTCCTTTCATGCGCTCTTTCACGCCTGCGAACATAATAAGTGCCTTTGAAAAGACTGGAATTTCGCCTTACTGTGCATCCAAATTTACCGACTTGGACTTTCTACCAAGTGAAGTGACTGATCGAGCCATGAATGACAACATTAACTCAGCACAAGAAGCTGAACCAAGGTCTGACGCATGTAATTTGGATCGAAATGTAGAACTGAGGGCTCCTGACGAGCCAGCTTCGGATATTAACCTGTCACCGCCCACATCAATGGAGACTCAACCATTGTATCAACCACAGCCTTCTTGCTCCAAGAAAGTAAAGAAAACCCCTGACATAATCCGACCCTTCCCCAAAAGGGACCAGACTCTAGTTAAACAATCTACCAGGAAGACGAAAGGAAGCACGATCTATACTGACTCACCCGAAATGAAAAGACTGAAGGAAGAGGGAAAAGTTAATCCCAGAGCCTCGAAAGTGAAAAGAATGATAAATTTTCCTAACCAGCCAGGTCAAGAATCGTCTGAAGACTCAGAAGATTCGGGACTAAATGAAGAAGATTCACAGGAGGAGGAAATTCAATTCTTGCTGGATACTGACACAGTGGAAAGTGGGGACTTTCTTCTGGTCCAGTTTGTGACGAAGAGAACCATGGTCCACTATATTGGTCGTGTTAATGGATTTGATGGACCAACCCAGTATGATGTTCTATTTCTTAGGCGGTGTGGTGGAAGCTATACTTTTCATTTCCCAAACGTTCAAGATAGGGCTACTGTGGACAGAACCGACGTGATTGCCAAATTACCTGTTACCAGGAGCTCCAGAAATCGCTTCACTTTCAATTATAACTTTAATCGTTTCAATGTTCGTTGAAGAGTTCTATTACGGGTAAAGTTACCCAAATTTTCAAAATGTGATATGCACTTTAGTATTTTTCAAGATTGACATTATATTTTTCAAGGGATATTTGTATTTTTCAAGGGATATGGGTATTTTTCAAAAGATGGTTAATTTTTCAAGCTCTCGCCCTCTTCGCTGAGTGTAATTTTTTATTACCTAGTCCTAAATTTCAAGATCTCAAATGGCTAGTGAATATTTGATAGGCCTACGTGTGAACGCTTACTTAAGGCTACTGCTTCAAGTATGTACATATTTTCTACAAATTGTGTTCTTCAGAACAATTACAAGTGTTTTCTAAGTTCGATAGTTCCTTCGTTATTTCAAAAAAATAATTTCAGCCCTTTTACTCCACTTCAAAAATGTGGTCACATGTGCCCCATACCGTGGTCATATCTGCCCCACATATGGGGCAGCTGTGACCAAAGTTAAGCTTTGGGAAAAAAATCGGAAAAGGTGATTATAGTTCGACTTTTTCTTCAACTAAATCCGGATTCTATTGGCAAAAATGTCCTAGTTTTTGGCGAGTTTTTTTCCGTTCCAGAAAATTCAGTTCCCTACTTTCAATTGAAGGATTTGTGGAAAATGGTCACAACTGCCCCACCTTCCCCTATGCCCTGAATAATTCACCATCATTCATCCAATTACTGAGGGAACCAGAAGGATAAGCCCAAAGGTTTCTAGAATGATTCCTTTGCAATCATCCTGTCCATTTTATAATGCATACCTTTATCCCCCCCCCCCCCCAATTCTCCCTTTAGAGCTCAGTATATAATTATATTGAGCTCATTTGAAGGCTATTAATGCCGTGTCCCAATTTACAAGTCCGAATAGTTGTTACGTCATATTATATAGATATAATGATGGCACCAAGATGTTGCTCAGATGATCAATTCACTGGGCAACAACCTCTGACAACGTTTTCTCCGCCAATACGCCTTTGTACGAGGGTTGTTCTCCACCAGTAAATAGTATTGAGGTAGTGCCATTACGATGGAGGTTAGTCACATTGAAGTTGTTGTCTTTTCCTGAACCAGAACTTCATACTGATTTTCAACCCTCCTGTTACCTCTCATACTTCTGCTACCCGGAGGTATGTCATGTGGGAGGAGTGTGGCGTGGGCAGTTCTCGAGAAGTTTGTGTTCCCAGTGAAGATGGGGGCGATCAGTCTGGAACATAATCGCTATCCCTTCTTAACTGGTGAGATAATAATAAAGAAGTGGGACTCTCGATCGTCCATCGTCACTCTTCCCACTCTGTCACAAAGTGAATGGGAAGTCGATGTAGATAAACGGATGGAATTTTTCTGTCCACGACCATGTCTTGACATAATAAAAGGCACCTAATCTTGCTGAATTTATGGCTAATTGTTATTTATGAATTTTCTAATATATTTTTTGAATTAAATAATTGTTTTCTGTTTTTGGTTTATTATTTTAAATAATCATCTTAGGAGTTGAGCACGAAAAATTTTTAATCCCCCCCCCCCTCACCCTCAAAATTTGATGGTTTACGTTTCAAGGTACGTAGAAGCCGAAATGGAATAAAAAACGCTGCAAATTATTACACATCGGTTTATTATTTACCTGTATAGATGCCCCTTCTGCGCAGATCACTGTTTTCTGTGGTCAGTACCTTCGAGAATACTTGAATAATTAATTATTTCAAGTTATTCATGAATGATAAGGCAAATAATAAACCTTTGTGTAATACTCTACCCCCTTCTGCGTAGATAGTATAATAAACCGTTGTGTAATAATTTACCCAATAATACTTCAACGTCTGTTCAAGTTGCAAAAGTACGTATCAACAAAATCCAAAAGATCCATAATTTTTCAAGTTGAATAATATGTCGGAACCACCAACTCGTCTTCATACAGCCATCCGTGATTATAATAAGGTGCTCCCTAGCAATGATATCTGGGCTGAATTTATACAATTTGATTCACCATCCTGTTGAATAAGCCTGTCGGTCGGTGCAAACTTAGCGGCCGTAGTGTGAATGAACGGCTGGCCGTACAATGCTCCAGGTGGTCTCAAAAAACTCCCAAGTTCGAGAACCATTTAAAACAGTAAAAAATAGGGTTTAACGGCGTTCTGGAGATTTCAGTCCCTGTTTTTCATCCCTTAGAGATGACTGATATTAACGCCGAGCTTTTCGGAACAGCTATAACCCGAATTTCATCAAGTTTGGTTGATGGTAACTAAGGAAAGTGCGAAGTATGGTGAATGGCGAAGGCGTACGGGCAGAAATTTATTGCATTTTCGGATTCTACATACCTTGAAACGGAAACCATAAAATTTGGGAGGGGGGGGGGGTTAAAAATTTTTGGTTTATTATTTTCAGTGGTGAACCTTTGAAATCGAGCATGAAAAAAAAAATTTTTTTTTAACCCCCCCTCAAAATTTTATGGTTTCCGTTTCAAGGTATGCAGAATCCGCAAATACAATAAAAAAATTTCTGTCCGTCCGAACGCCGAACTTCGCACTTTTCTTAGGCTCCATGGACAAAAATTGACGAAATTCGGTTTGTAGGTCCCGTTTGGGGTCTAGTTGGTCCTCGAAGCGCGGCGTTAATGTCAGTCATCCCTAAAGGGTGAAAAATAGGGGTTGAAATCTCCAGGACGCCGTTATCTCACATTTTTTTACGGTTTTAAATAGTTCTCGAACTTGGGAGTTTTTTTAAGACCATCCGAGCATTGTACGTCCAGCCGTTCATTCACAAGGCCAAGAGGTTTGCACCGACAGGGTTCTTAACAGGAGGGTGAATGAAATTGTGTACATTCAGCCGAAATATCATCACTAGGGACGCGGTAACAATCGGGAATTGGGCCGAGATAATCATTGCTAGGGAGCACCTGAGTATGAAGTCGAGTTGGTTATTTTGTGATATTTCACTTGAAAAAGTGAAATATCAACTTGAACAACCGTTGAAGTATTTTTTCGATGTGCAAATTATTACCCAACGGTAAATTATTACTCAAAGGTAAATTATTGCACAACGGTTCCTTATACTATCCTACGTAGAAGGGGCACCTATAAAGGTAAATTATTACTCAACGGTTTATTATTTGCCTTATGCTTCATGAATAACTAAAAAATAATTAATGATTGAATTATTGAATCCCGCGCATTTTTAGGAAACTTTAATTCCGGGGCCGGCTCCAGTACTCGATTTAGGACTTTCCTGGGGGGAGCTCGAGGGTGTTGACCACAGAAAACAGTGATCTACGCAGAAGGGGCTTCTATACATGGTAAATAATAAACCTTTGTGTAATAGTTTGCAGCGTTTTTTATTGCAGTTTTGGATTCTGCATACCTTGAAACGTAAACCATCAAATTTTGAGGGGGGGTTAGCATTTTTTTTTTTTTTTAATGCTCGATTTCAATGGTTCATTATTGAAACTAATAAACCAAAAATAAATAAACAATGTCTTCCAAAATGAAAATGTTCACTAGGTACCATTTTGCGTTTCAGACATCAAGGAAAATTTCTGGTACCGTGTCTGTCAGTCTGTCTGTCAGCCCGTCTGTCTGTCTGTGGTCAATTCCTTGTAACGCCCATAACTACCCGAAATAATGGTCAAAGTGGGCTGAAATTTCGAGGTTAGGTGCGGGTTAGGTCACAGATGATCCCTTGTACCGAAATCATTGAAAATTACTGTAACGTTAGTAGATAATACCTCAGAAAGGATAGTTGTTAAAATAAGCAAGTCGTTTGATTGCTCAAACGAGAAGAGAATTATGATTTTATTGGTGAGCACGTTACAGTACGAGAGAGAAGACACAGTATGTCCTTTTTCATCCCAAAGCCCCCGAGCTTCTCTAAAGGAAAGGTAAAAACATTCCAGGACGGTGTATTCCATTGGTGGATGGCATTTAGTAAGAAAATCATCCGCCAATCATGATCCTCCTTGCAATGGCAGTTTTGGCAGTGTCTGGTTGGTACTGTACTTGGTCTATGTGGAATTAATAATGGTCAGGGTGCGGCCTGCCGTATTGAAAGGCGTGGGGGACCCGCCAGTGAGGCTAACGAGTGCCATAGCTTCAAATAGTTAGGGTGATTTCTTGGCTGTTCCCGATACGTTCGTCTGCGCATTCGCAGATGGGAAATACTTGAAACGACCATAACTACCTTATTATCGTTGAAATGAATCCAAACTTGGAGGGTCGATCTGGGGGCCTATTCACTAAGCCAAAGAGACATCTCTTTCAGGCCCGACTCTCTCTTTCGGCAAAATAGATTTTTATAGTATCCATGACAGGGTTATTCAGTAACTTCTAAAAGAGAGAGTTGGCGGCCATCTTGTCATTTTCGATCTCTTTCAGACAGACACCTAATTAGGTGTCTTTTCTCGAACGAGAGAGTCCCTTTCTCATTTCTCGTTTGTTTGTTAGTGATCGTGATTCATCCTTCGTTCATCGGCTACCATATCGGTCATTTTGATGTATAGGTAAGTCGATTGTTCATTAAAAATATATACATATTATCGATTCATGAGTAAAAACGTCCAAGTAGGTACGGGTTGAGAGCTATTCAGTAAAATAGACGAACCTGAGAGACACCGGAAGAGACTGTCTCCCAAGGGAGACTCTCCCAGGAGATTTTCAAAATAGATAATTTATTTTAACTGTCTCTTTTAGTGAATGCCCCCAGGAATAATACTTCGATAGCTCCACGTGGATATCGTTGGAATCATACTGTAACTTTCGTCTGCGCATGTGCGAACATGGAATGTTGACAGTTTCCTTGTAACGCTTCTAACTACGCGACAAATAGTCGGAGAGAGCTGAAATTTTGAGACTCGACCTTAGCAACTGAAACCGAGCCGGGTTGGTCAGATGTTCGCTAGGGGCGATACAGCGCTAGGAGCTTCTCCTCGGCTTAGCTTATCTGTTATCTATCTTCCAATCTGTTATCTGAGATATCTTCAACCAGTTGTGAACATTTCTGTGCGACAAAAACAAGCGAAGTTGTACGTACCTACGAATATAGCAACTAATAAATTGAAGCTAAGTGAAAACCATTAGAAAATGTTGCCTCAAAATTTATTACTGTAACAAAATTCGAGTATTTGTCCGCCAGATTATGTAGGTAGGTACATGACAGATCAGCGAGATGCATTTGAGAGAGATTTCGAGAGAAGTCGAATTAATATACTGTCTGTATGTACTTGTCAATACTGTAATTATAGGCAGGTAGCGGTAGGAGCTTCTAGCCTTATCTGTGATCTGTCCAATCTGTTATCTGACTTCTCTCCAACGAGTTGTGAACAATTTCCGGGCGGTAAAAACGAACGAAGTTGTACATACCGATAATATAGCTTTTAGTAGTTGTATCTAAGTGAAAACCAATGGAAAATTGTTGCCGCAAAATTGATAACCAAAACAAAATTCGAGTATTTGTCCGCCAGAGATTATAGGTAGGTACAGGACAGATCAGTGACATGCGTTAGAGAGAGATTTTAAGAGAATTCAAATTAATATATTGTTTGTATGTACTTATCAATACTGTAATTATAGGTAGGTAGCGGTAGGAACTCCTCCTCGACTTATCTGTGATCTGTCCAATCTGTTATCTGACATCTCTCCAACGAGTTGTGAACAGTTTCTGGGTGATAGAAACCAACGAAGTTGTACATACCTAGAAATATAGCTACTAATGTTTGTATCTAACTAAAAACCATGAGAAAACTGTAGCCGCAAAATTGATTACCCAGACAAAATTCGAATATTTGTCCACCAGATAATAGGTAGGTACCGGAGAGATCAATGAGATGATCTGGCGGGAGATTTTCTCAAGATGTCAAGTTAACATTTTCTGTGTGTACCTTTTAGTACTGCAATAATAGGTAGGTAGCAAACTGGCGTGGTTTGAATTAAATTTGAGCGGGCTCGGCTCCTAGTGAACAGCGCTGTTTTACCCCTAGCGGAGGTCTGACGAACTCGGCTCGGTTTCAGTCGCTAAAGTCGAGTATTTTGAGGGCACTGACCACAGAAAACAGTGATCTTCGCAGGAGGGACATCTGTACAGGTAAATAATAAACCGTTGTGTAACAATTTGCAGCGTTTTTTGGTTTATTATTCTCTGAATAATACACCTATGTATTCGCTCAGCAAAAAATTTTTATAACTCCCCCTCAAAATTTTTTCTTTTCAGTTTCAAGGTGCGTAGATTCCAAAAATGCAATGTCCGTCCGCCGTATCACGTGTACCGGCTTCATTTTCGGTCTAAAAAAGTCGTTCTTCCGCACACATGCTCCATTTGGGCCCTAGTTGTGTCTCGAAACTTTTCAGCCCGATCGGAATATACCCAGGGGTGTTATGAGTGAAAATGTGTGTAAAAACAGGTACTTTTTGCGTTTTAGCAACATGTTAGTAACATGAGCTTCTGAGATATCATTTTCCATGTTTTTGGGGACGAGAAGACCGAATATGAAGTCGATTTTGACCAAAGAGTGGAAAATCGAGGTTCTACCAAATGTTCAGCTCCCAAAATTGATTTTTTATGAGTGAAAAACCTGGGAAATCGTCTGAAATCCCCATCAGTTTGTATAATAACACTGGAAAAAGTGTTAACACGTTGTTCAAGACGATTAAATGGCACTATCAATGATCAAAGATAGTTTAAAAAAAAAGGAGCGTACCTACCAAATTTGTGTTTTAGGGGCCAAAATTAATGGAAACCATCAGAAATAGCTATTTCGATTATTACGCATGAAAGAAACAATACATGGACAGCCGACATTTCTGATTTCTGTAGGTATGTCCAATAGAATAATAAACCCATGTGACAAGGACTTTGCAGCGTTTCTGTTCTCATATTTTGGTTTTGAATGCTTGAGATGTATGTAAATTAAGAAATACAGTCAGCTTCAACCAGGGAAACATTCGGAAATTCACCCTTGTGACCGCGGAATTACTGTTCCGGACCAGTGCCCGTCGACAGTCCAACATTCCTTTACGGACCTGCGTCCTCAGAAGAAAATTGAGCGGGTAATTCACACTTGACGTAAATTCCATCCCGACAACCACAATAGGCGAATTTCCCGTAGTTCACTCCGTCGCGCCTGCCGTTGAAAACGGGGCATTCCGGGGCCCCGCTCTCCGCATAACCGCCCCCGGAGGATCAATAGGAGCTGACACTGGTTGGGGTTGGTGGGGAAGGGGGGGGGGGGAGAGTGTGGAAGCAAGAAAAGTTGGAGATGAAAAGGCTTTTCCGTTCAGAACTGGCGATGGGAGGAGGTGCGGGCTCCCCGCTTGCCGACAGGGTTGGGACTCCCGCTTGCCGCCTGTGGTGATACGAGGTGGATCGGGTGGGACACCGACGTGGAGCGGGGGTGCGCTCCCACTTGCCGCGCGGTTCACGGTCCACTTGGCGATGTTTTCACGGTCGACTCGCCGCCTGCTTGCGGCTCCGTCGTCGGATTCCTTCAGACTATTTCTCTTTTCACGGATCAAGTGAGTCACCGACGTCGGGTGGGGGGTCTGAAAGGGCCGGGACCGGCAGAATACAGCGGAGCTGACTAGAGATATTTGACTTTCCATTATTCGGAAGGTTCACTCGGATTCGAACCCGCGAGGCTCCGGATGAATGGAGTTCGTGTTTTGAGTCGGTGAAAATCTCGGGGCAAATATGATTAAGGTGAAGTCATCCGCAAGGAGAAATCAATCATAACCAACTGGGAGACGGCGGAGTCAAAATATCTTCTGCTCTGAATACGCGAATATGAATTTTGATTACCTACATGTTCCGGGAGTTGTTCATACGAATATGTTTTATGGTATTGGTTTCTTATTTCAATGATGAACCATCGAGAATTAAAAGACAAAAATGTACCTTCCCATCGAAATTTGTAGAATCCAATTACAAAACAATTTTGTAGAATCCTAACAGCCGGCAATTACAGGTTCATAAATATATGTGGATTCAATACGTCTATCATCAAGTATTAGTTGTTATACATGAAGCGTAACGTTTATTCAATATGTAAAAAATGTACCTATAAACAAAATCCAAAATTACTATAATTTTTCAAATGAACAACCTGCTCGACTTCATACGGCCATCCGTGATTACAATCAGGTGTACCTACCCTAGCAATGATATCTGGGCCGGATTTATACCGTTTCTTCACGATCGTGTTAACAAAGCTTTTCGGTGCAAACGAACGGCTGGTCCTTCAGTGCTCCGGGTGGTCTCAAAAAATTCCCAAGTTCGAGATCAATTCAAAAACGTCAAAAAAACTGAATGAAAGAATTTATTTCCATATAGAATAGACACGTTCGAATAAACAATCTCATACAGTTGGTGGAAACTACCCCCCTCATAGGTCTGGGACCTGTGACGTCGGTGGGGGGGGGGGGGGGGGTTGCAAGTTGAATACGACATTTTTTGTTTTTAGAATAAGAGAAAGAAAAAAAAATATATATGTTCAAGTTGTATACCTATATATATATGAAACCATCGCTATGCATTTAGCTATCTTAGCTATATCTCAAATCAAGAGAGAGAAAAAAAAAGAAACTTATATGCCTAAAAAAGTCTGCATAAAAATAAATAAATGAAATTAGTAATGGATATTAGTATGGGTGGTAACTATACCCTTCTACTGAATATTTTCGAGCTACGGTGTTCTGAAATGTTCAACCCCTACTTTTCACCCCTTAGCGATGACTGACAGTAACGCCGAGCTTCGCGGGCCAACTAGACCCCAAATGGGACTCGCAAAGCAACTTGTATTATTTTTAGTTCATTGTAACTAAGGAAAGGGCGAAGTACGGCGGACGGACAGAAATTTTTTATATTCAATTGTTGGATTCTACGTAGGTACCTGCCTTAAGGGGAAACCATCAAATTTTGAAGGGGGTTAGACATTTTTTTCATGCTCAATTCCAATAAGGAATTGTTGAAAATAGAATAAAAATGGAATTTTAAAAAAATCGACGCTCCGCGTCTCGCCGGTGGTGGGGGAGGGGAACCCGGACCCCCCTTTGCTGCCACCTGGAGCCTAGCGGCTGAAATATATGAAACGTGGAACATGATTTTCCTTCTGGCACCTGAAGTTCTGATCCTTAATTCTGCGCCAGCCAGTGGCGTAGCCAGGATTTTTCAATGGTTGGTTTGAGGGAGGGGGGGGGGGGGTTGTCGGAAATAGAAAATGTAAGATTTGACTTTACAAAGCTGAAACAAAGCACTACATGATACAGGTAACGTCAGGTAAGATACATTTATAAAATACTAGCTGTGTTGCCCGTCGCTGACGGGTAGAACTCGGGGTGGGTCCATCTGACTTTGTTACCTCTCGCAGAAGTAAACCTCCTTATGTCCTTACCCGGTCATAGAAACATTTAAATACGCGAGATGGGTTCGATCCAAACGAGAAATCAATTCGAGAAATTAATTTTTTTATGTTTCGGCTTCCCTATAAACCCTCACCCCTATCCATCGGATCCGGAAGTAAACCTCTTTATGTCCTTCCCCGGTCAGAAAAACATCTAAATACGCGAGATGGGTTCGATCCATTGAGCCGTTTTCGAGAAATTAATTTTTTTATGTTTCTGCTTCCCTAAAAACCCCCACCCCCATCCATCGGACCCGGAAGTAAACCCCCTTATGTCCTTCCCCGGTCACTGAAACATCTAAATACGCGAGATGGGTTCGATACATTGAGCCGTTTTCAATAATTTAATTTTTTTATGTTTCGGCTTCCCTATAAACCCCCACCCCTATCCATCGGATCCGGAAGTAAACCCCCCTATGTCCTTCCCCGGTCACTGAAACATCTAAATACGCGAGATGGGTTCGATCCATTGAGCCGTTTTGGCGTGATTGAAAGACAAACAGACAAACAGACAGACACCATGATCACCTGTAAATTTAGTTATATAGATAACATATTTATTTGGCAAAAATGTTAGCGAATTTTCAAAGAAAAGAAGCTATTGCCGTGTGTCCAACATTTTCAGAACATGGATGTTTGAAATTGTTTTATTGGCAAATCCTTTTCATAGCATATTTTTTAGCACTTAGATTTTAGCTAGTTAAATATACACACACATTATAATATATATAGATAATACATATTTATTTTTTTATGTGTCACTCCAGAGGATATCTGACCTTGGGTGCATGATAAAAATTCCAAATTTCGCCAAAATGTTCTTGTTGCCAAACAGAAGGTTGAGTTTGAAGA
This sequence comes from Leptopterna dolabrata, assembly GCA_954871275.1. Lineage (NCBI taxonomy): Eukaryota > Metazoa > Arthropoda > Insecta > Hemiptera > Miridae > Leptopterna > Leptopterna dolabrata. Next base: position 68,059,245 of record OX940975.1, read on the forward strand.
TGGTCAATTTTAAAAAATTCTGTGGGGGTCAAAAATAGGTAAAAACGGCTAAAATCGCGACTGTTTAGTTGATAAATATATTTTTACCCAAAAAAGGGTCGAATTTGACTTTATAAAGGCCAAAAATCGGTAAAAATGGGTCAACGTCGTATCGAAGTTTTTCAGCGACAAAAAATATCCTGCTTGATTTCATTGCCGTCATTTTTAATTTCCGTGAGGTTTTGAGGTTTATTTGCAGTTTTTAAGATCGTTGTTACTCTTCGACATGAGTGTCGAAAAACTGATTGAGGAAGTGCGGACATATCTCCCGCTCTGCCCCCGCTCCAATTCAAAATGGACACAGATTTTTCAAGAATAGCATCTAGAGTAACATAAACTGGAGCGGAGTGTAAACAACTAATAAGAAAAATGTTTATATTTTTATGTTAGGCGTTAATATTATTATTTGCTCAGTTCTCACTTCCCAAACGACTGATGCTTTGCAATGTTCTACGATGGGTTCATGACGGATGAAACTCGGTCCGATGTGAACAGGAATCACAGACCGTCACCGACCGATCTCGGCCGCTGGATCTCGTGACGGTCTATTGTTACGCGACCTTTATAGGGATCTCATTTAACTATTTATTCATGTTTGATTTACCGTTTAATCTGTAGTATTTGTTTCTGTTACTCATGTGAAAGGTAACAACAACCTTTCCTGAAATTTAATTTTGTTATAAAATTTTTGAGCCAAGGGGGGGGGGGTTATGACACCTCACTAACCCCCCCCCCCCCCCCCTTGGCTCAAAAATTTTATAACAAAATTAAAGTGGCTATGCCACTGGTGCCAGCTGATTCTCTGGATCCTTTTTATCGTTTGTTGGTCGTCCAATCGTCGTACGAGAACCGTTCTCATAACGTCGAAGAAACGCTGAAGAAGCTTTCAATTATCGTTCGGGGATCGTTTTCGTATCGTTCAGAGATCGTTCAAGTACCGTTCAGATACCGGTTATAAGATTTATTATTTTTACTGGCAACTGCTTTTTTACATAATCGGCTGAGTTGCTTCCATTCTGCTGGTGTTTTAGGATCAGATTTGGGAAGCTGTAGTTTCTTCCTTTCACGATACACCTTACATTTGCTGTCGGAACTGGATGTAGACGCGGATGCGTTCGTACAGTGAAGAGTACATGTAGTTGAAGAGGAGCAATCAGGGCCCGGACCGTCAAACGTAGCTGGAACTCGGTCCAAATACAACTGAATGAATATAAATTTGGGTCCTGGGGCCTCGGAGGAATTAATAAGCAATCTTTTGCAACTTCACTCAAACGTGGTGATATCGTCTTACATTATATGTCCGGCTTGCATGTGAAAGTCACAAACACAAATAATATTGCTTTGAGAAAATTGATTACTAAGACGCAGGCAGTCCCTTAGAGGCCAATCAACCATTTGTGTACGTGAAAATCAAAATGGTCATGTATGCACGACACAAACATCTCTTAATATTCACGAAATCGTTCTTTCATCAAGACCCATATTAGGCGGGACCCAGAGGGGAGAAACCGGGTTGTTGAAAACGCCGAGAGACCTACGATGAGCTAGGCACCCGTAAAAAGGCCTCCAAGGAGGCAACAGTGAAAGCTGATCAGAACTGAAAAGCTTCAAGCATATAAGAGTGCAAGCTGATCAAATTAAGATGCTTTATACGAGTATAATACCGTGAGTTCAAGTGGGATCTCGACCCGGAGTTCCTATCTCGAAGGCCACCATCTGCCACACCGTGAAAAGTGCCACATGAACAGCAACCTGCTGGATGGCGAAAAACTGTGAGTTGTGATTTATCTGCCCCCTGTGTGAATGTCGTATGCGTGCAAACTATCAAACTATTTCCCTTGATTTTCTCTGTGGCTTTGTTCAATTAAACACCACCCAAAACTTTACCACTTAGCCTTCCACGTACGATTGAGCCGGTTCGTTTGAACCCTCGAGCTATTACTATGTGTCGATATAAAATTAACCCTCACTTGCGCCTTCTGCCTGCGTGCGGAGCATTCTAAACCAAGACCCAACCTAGTACTTGTTCCGCCTCGTGCGCCATCGTCTGTAATCCGGCCTAGTATTTACTCCATTTGTATTCCATTGTACAAAACATTTTATTGCATTATTTTGGATGTGAAACATTACGGCAGCGAGTTGCACCTGGCTCGCATCTGACTATGGCATTTGACTTATACCTGTTTAAACATGTCACAAGTTATTAGGTTCTTGCTCCATCCTCCATATGCAGTGGTCATGGTTGAGGTTGAATCTTTGTGGAGAATGGGCAATCATAGTGTATGAGAAAATCCATTTTCTTTCAGTCTTTGTTTTGTCATTTTGAGGTTAAAATTAAGAAAAAAAATCAAAACACTTTGTTAGATTTATGACCTTGGACACTTTTAGGTCTTCACTATAATGAACAACACCACAAATCCCACAAAGCTTTTCGGTTTTATTCAAACCATCTTCAGGCTTACACTGAGGACTGCACAAATAATAAAGTGAAGTTGTCAACACATTTCATGGATATATGTAAACATGGATAGAACATGGATTGCAAGAACATGGATGTTAAGAACATGGATTGCACTAATTATTGTTGGTACATGGAGGTAGGTGAAGTACAAGGAGGTCGGTAAGATACATCTAAATTTACATTTACAACTGATAAATTGTTTAAGTGATTAAAAATTGATTTTATTGGATTTTCCATTTCTTCAGACATTTTCCCCAATACTTCTTTAATTTGAAATTATTGTCTGAGTACTTCTCATTAGTATTATGACCTCTCTTTTTGGATAAGCAAATTTCTAGGTTTTCAAAATGGTCCATTCTCTTTCCTTTTTCCATGCTTTTTAGTAATTTAAATTGTCCCTTGTATGTGTGGCTTTCTTGGAATACATGTTTTGCGAATGAACTTTTTTCTTCTAATTCTTCCATTTTTTTGTTTAATTGTTGAAGTTGGTTTTCTGCTATTCTCTTTGTTGTTTCAGACAGGTTTTGTTCTTTAATCCTTTCTAAATTCTCTAGACATTCTTCTTTATCCACTTGGCACTTTTTGAGACTTCTATAATGACCTAAATGTTCTTCCTCTCTCTTTCCCACTTTTCTACCACACTGTCCTATGTATTCTATGTTGCAGGGATTATTCTCCTCACCACCACATGTCATTTTGTAAATTCCGCTTTGTTCTTTTTCATCTTTCTTCTTTAGTTTTGCATTTTTTAATTGTGCAATAGTTGAGTTTGTGTAGAATGCTGGTTTTATTCCTAAGTTCTGTAATTGTTTAATAACATTCAATGATGAGTCATTAAGGTAAATTACTCTTCTGTAATTTAAGGGTTTTACGTGGCTTTCCTAAACACAATAGATGACTCAATCAAATTTACACACGAAATAGAAACTGAAGGAAGCCTCAACTTCTTAGACTTAACTGTAACGCTTAATGAGAAAAGGACATTTGAATTCAATATTTTCAGAAAAACTACATTTACAGACTGTGTAATACCTAAAAACTCTAACCATCCATGGAATTATAAACTAGCGGCGTTCAGGTCAATGGTGAATAGATTAAAGACAGTCCCTATGTCCAAAAAAGATTACGAGATTGAAATGAACACTATAAAAACAATAGCTATAAACAACGGATATAATCATAACATAATAGACAAACTGATAAAAACATACGATAAAAAACAAACTATGATGCAATTTCAGGGACAGTTGAAACCACACGTAAAACCCTTAAATTACAGAAGAGTAATTTACCTTAATGACTCGTCATTGAATGTTATTAAACAATTACAGAACTTAGGAATAAAACCAGCATTCTACACAAACTCAACTATTGTACAATTAAAAAATGCAAAACTAAAGAAGAAAGATGAAAAAGAACAAAGCGGAATTTACAAAATGACATGTGGTGGTGAGGAGAATAATCCCTGCAACATAGAATACATAGGACAGTGTGGTAGAAAAGTGGGAAAGAGAGAGGAAGAACATTTAGGTCATTATAATAGAAGTCTCAAAAAGTGCCAAGTGGATAAAGAAGAATGTCTAGAGAATTTAGAAAGGATTAAAGAACAAAACCTGTCTGAAACAACAAAGAGAATAGCAGAAAACCAACTTCAACAATTAAACAAAAAAATGGAAGAATTAGAAGAAAAAAGTTCATTCGCAAAACATGTATTCCAAGAAAGCCACACATACAAGGGACAATTTAAATTACTAAAAAGCATGGAAAAAGGAAAGAGAATGGACCATTTTGAAAACCTAGAAATTTGCTTATCCAAAAAGAGAGGTCATAATACTAATGAGAAGTACTCAGACAATAATTTCAAATTAAAGAAGTATTGGGGAAAATGTCTGAAGAAATGGAAAATCCAATAAAATCAATTTTTAATCACTTAAACAATTTATCAGTTGTAAATGTAAATTTAGATGTATCTTACCGACCTCCTTGTACTTCACCTACCTCCATGTACCAACAATAATTAGTGCAATCCATGTTCTTAACATCCATGTTCTTGCAATCCATGTTCTATCCATGTTTACATATATCCATGAAATGTGTTGACAACTTCACTTTATTATTTGTGCAGTCCTCAGTGTAAGCCTGAAGATGGTTTGAATAAAACCGAAAAGCTTTGTGGGATTTGTGGTGTTGTTCATTATAGTGAAGACCTAAAAGTGTCCAAGGTCATAAATCTAACAATATGTGTGATCTTCACACCAAATCTGGGGAAACCCTACAAAAATTATTGGAATCAAAACACTGCAAATTATTACACAAAGGTTTATTATTTACCTGTATAGATGCCCCTTCTGCGTACATCACTGTTTTCTGTGCTCAATACCCTCGAGGCCCCCCAGGAAAGCCCTAAATTGAGTACTTATTCCGGCCGCGGAATTAAAGTATCCTACAAATGAGCGGGATTCAGTAATTTGATCATTAATTATTTTGTAGTTATTCATGAAGCATAAGGCAAATAATAAACCGTTGTGTAATAATTTACCTGTATAGGCGCCCCTTCTACATAGGTACCTAGTATAATGAACCGTTGTGCAAATGTACCTTTGAGTGATAATTTACCGTTGTGTAGTAATTTGCCCACCAATAAAACTTCAACGGTTGTTCTGGTTGCAAAAGTACCTACCTGCAAACTCAGCCCCTTCTACGTAGATGGTATAATGAACCGTCGTGTAATAACTTACCGTTGTGTAATAATTTACCATTGTGTAATAATTTACCCATCAATAATACTCCAACGTTTGTTCAAGTTTCAATACCTATCAACAAACTCCAAAAGAGCCATCATTTTTCAAATGAAATAATATCACAGAACAACCAACTCGACTTCATACTCCGTGAATATAATCATGTGCTCCTTAGCAATGATGATCTCGGGCCAATTCTCGATTTGGGCTGAATGTATACAATTTCATTCACCCTGCTGTCGAGAATGCCTGTCGGTGCAAACTTCTGGGCCTTACTGTGAACGAACGGCTAGACGTACTCTGGGAGGTCTTAAAAAAATTCCCAAGTTCGAGAACTATTTAAAACCATTCATAAAATCGAGATAACGGCGTCCTGGATATTTCAACCCCTATTTTTCACCCGTTAGGGATGACTGACAGTAACGCCGAGCTTCGAGGACGAACTAGACCCCAAACGGGACCTGTAAACCGAATTTCGTCAATTTTGGCTCAGTGTAACTTAGAAAAGTGCTCCTTACGGCGTACGGCGGAGGCAGAAAATTTTTATTGCATTTTTGGAATCTACATACCTCGAAACGTAAACCATCAAATTTTGAGGGGGGGTTAGAATTATTTTTTTCATGCTCGATTCCAAAGGTTCATTATTGTAGTAAATAATAAACCAAAAATTACATGGTTCTGAGTGGAGAAAACTAGGCCTACTCAGCCGTTTGAATAAAAGGCGGCATTCTCCGACACTTTTCGGGCTTTTTTTTGCGTGTTGTTCGGTTGGCCAATGAGACGACAGCGACACCCTTTCGCTTGTCACTTTCCTGCCATAGAACAAATCTCAATATTTCAATACTTTTATAAAATTATAGATACACTGTTTTTGTCCTACGACTTTATTATTGTTTCTTTTAAGCCATTACCTTTCAGAAAAAATAAAATGCAATAAATCGATGAAAATTTCCTATTCGTTTTTACGGAACCGGGTTTCCTGAGAATGTTTTTCAAGAAACCAGAAGAAGAAGAAGAAGTTCACTACAAAAAATGTTCATGAACGGAACTGTGATTCAGTGCTCCATTCACTGGATGGTTAAAAGTGCGGTTATTGGAGATTCCTGACTCCAGATTCACTTGAAATCATTGGAGGAATATTGGATTTTGTAAGTTTGGTGTTTGAAGCCCGAAACTTCGCATCCACAGGTCAACTGCGTAACTATTGGTAAACCTCCTTTCACGCTATCCACTGCCCGTTCGTGCGAAAATTCGCCCAACGGCCTTTCAGCTCCAGATTCGAAATGTGGCTCGAAATGTTTAAGGCGGAGCGGTATAGGATTGGGGGGGGGGGGGGGTGGAGGGGGGTCGAAGAATCGGTATGGAAAGGGTGTTTGCGGGGTCGTAGTTATGTTAGTAGGGTTGTGATGGTGTTAGTGATGAGCAAGGGGGCAAGGGGTTAGAATTCGTATAAACAACTGCTCGCCCCCTTCGACGGACCAGGAGAAGGTCCTGATGGCGGATGGAACCTCCAGGATCGATCAGTCTGTCGGTTTGGCGACGCCGAGTCTATTCCGGAGGTCTAACACCAGTCCCCACCGTGTTTTTCCCATCTGATCCTCACCTCTACACAAAATCACCGCTAATTCACAACACAAGGGTTTCTTAATAGTACGCAACTTCCTTTATTGCTACTCGAAACAATCACACCTCACCGGTGAAGGTCCTCAGTCGATTTTAGGGTACTCATTCTCAAAACACGGATTTCACTTCATCATAATATATTTCTGTACAGTCAGCAACCCTCCGTATTGTTACTATAAACATTGGATGATTACCTGAATATTTGCAGGGTTTACCTATTATTTTCAATTTGAGAATGGAAAAAAGGGTGGAGGGGGGACTACTTAAGCCCCCTCCCCCCTCTCTCAACATTCAATGGTTTTCATTTAATGAAGGTACGCAGAATCTGATAACGAATTTAAAAAAAAAATTGCTGTCCATTCTCCCGCGACTTCATTATTGATTCTTTTAAGCCGCCACCCTTTGTCGCTGCATACGACAAAGGAGGTACAATTCCTAGAGGAGGGTGTCACCAGGGCTCGGAACCAAAATCTTGTCAGGTTACCTTTTCGAAAAACGGTTCGTGGCCAGATGGCTCATGACTTTAGGGGGGCTAAACTTTTTAATGACTTGCCCGATAGCTTGCGCTCAATCTCTTCGCTTGCTATCTTTAAAAAGGAACTGAAGTTTCATTATAAGCAGCTCACCCTTAGAATAAATGTTTACGTTTTTTTATGTAGTAATATTATTTATTATAAATATATTTTTTCCAATGTACGTTTTAGGTGTTAGACAAGTTAGTTTGTAAGGCAACTCTTCCCCACAGCACAAGTCCTGGACTTACAGTGGGGAGTAGCATTTGTACTAAACACCATTCTGTATTATTAATGATGTACATATACAAATAAATGCAATTTAAAAAAAAACCTTTCCCGAAAAAAGTAGATACGACTCCCCCATCGCAGCACTGGGGATCCAGGGGATTTCATAGTGTTCCATGCACACCTGGATTCTGTTGTTGAGTGGCCATCAGACGGGCGATTCCTGTAGGCGACACTTGACGTTTCTTTCAAACTTCAGCTTCCCCGTCATGATTTTATCCTGATACGCCGATGTATTTTTCTCCCATTCCACTCCATTTCCGTTTCCGTTCTTTCTATCTTGCGCCACTGCCTCACAGATCAGTGTGATATTCCTAGGTACTACCCGATATAAAAATGATGGCTTCAAAAACTTTTTTTTCTGGCCGAATCCCGATAGTTTTGCACACAAATACATACGAACGTATAGCCAAAAAATTACTTGAACAATAAATCTCAAAAAAAAAAAATAAATAAAAAAAAACTCCACATTATTCCACAACGGTTTGATTTTCCTCTATAGATATCCACTGAATTCCTGTGTACCGGGAGATCTTGAATTAGTAGGGTCGTTTTTTTGCGGTGGATATCTACCTACCCACGTACGTGCACAAACACAAGACACGGCGAAAATGCCACCGGAGTCGAATTATCGGCTGTCTAAAGTTCGGCAGATAAATTTACATAAATATGCATTTTCCCACCGCCCCCATCTCGTGTATCGCGCATTTCGGCCCCCACCTAGTCATTTTTGAAATTCTGATGGTCGCTTTGTAGGAACCTGGACATATTCCCAAATTTTCACCTAATTTGGACTATTCATTTGGCCCGTGAACTTGTACCTATCAACAAAATCCCAAGTAACCATCTTCGAATGAAATTATACACGGAAAAACTCGGAACAACAAAGTGCCGTATACGGCGTACGACCGACGGGCAGAATTTTTAAAATTCCATTTCCGGGTTCTCCTCGATACGTAAACCATCAAATTTTTAGGGAGGTTCAAAAATTTTTTTCATGATCGATTAATGAAAATAATAAACAGAAATACATGACTATTTTAACGGATCCCACTATGCGGTTTCAAGTGTGGTACCTATTTGTATACGTGTTCTTGAACGCCTTAAAGGAGTGCAATGAACTAGTGCAGAACGGTATTGGGGTATTCCACTCATATTTGTTTAAATTTTTTTCCAAAGTAGAGGGATATTGTTTGGGTTCAACGAAAGTAGGGTCTTCTGTTCATCGAGGAAATGTTACTTACCATAAAGTTAGGAAAGCAAATGGTAACTGGGAGTTCGAAAAAAAGGCGGATGTGGAGTAGAGATAATTCACTGCCTCCTCAAGCATCACAAAAATGCACAGAATGTCGGGGACAAATTAAAACGGAATAAACAAGATCGAGATGGAAATTGTATAGTAGCTGAAGTTTTCTCTAACGTAACCACCAGTTCTGAATGGTAAATTAATGTTAGACAGAATGAGCGGAGACTTTGATCGCAGAGATCCCTATATGGATAGTGTAATTCCTCACACACACACACACACACACACACACACACACACACACACACACACACACACACACACACACACACACACACACACACACACACACACACACACACACACACACACACACACACACACACACACACACACACACACACACACACACACACACACACACACACACACACACACACACACACACACACACACACAGAGCCCGGCCGTGACGTAGACATAGGACCCGCGCTGTTTCAACATCTGATATCTCTTTTCGCATTTTCTTCCTTAATATTAAGCACTATATTATCACCTCCTCCCACAGTCTACGTTCTTTTGACAGTTACTTGAACCGAAACATTAGGTGACAGTAGGTAACAGCCTATTTTAGCCATACACGTAGTCCTGTATTATCTCTGTGGAAAATTGTGACTCAGTGCGAAAAACGCTGCAAATCCCTGCACAACGGTTCATTATTTTGTACAGAATACCCTCCTACTGATCACTGGTCTCCGTATAGATAACACTTCTATATAACATATTATGTACTATTCTACACATATTATGTAGATCGCGGACCTCCGTAGGTCAGTACCTAACCCCGTACTCGTTACTAGGTACCTCCCTAAACCGTTGTGTAATAATTTACCTGTATAGGTTCCCCTTCTACGCAGATAGAATAATGAACCGTTGTGTAATAATTTGCCCATCAATAATAATTCAACGGTTGTTCAAGTTGCAAAAGTAGGTACCTATCAACAAAATCCAGCCCCTTCTTGGTAGATTAGCCGTTGTGTAATAATTTGCCATTGTGTAATAATTTGTCATTGTGTAATAACTTGCCATTGTGTAATAATTTGCTATTGTGTAATAATTTGCCATTGTGTAATAATTTACCCATCAATAATACTTCATCGGTTGTTCAAGTTGCAAAAGTACCTATAAACAAAATCCAGCCTCTTCTGGATAGATGAGCCGTTGTGTAATAATTTGCCATTGTGTAATAATTTGCCATTGTGTAATAATTTACCCATCAATAATACTTCATCGGTTGTTCAAGTTGCAAAAGTACCTATCAACAAAATCCAGCCGGATCGCACACCCTCCGTAGGTTAATACCTAACCCCGTACTCGTTACTAGGTACCTACTTAAATCACGAGGTAAAATGTTGCTTAAATAATTCTGTCGATTGCAAACAGTACCTAACAAAAATAAACGCACATCATTTTTCAAATGAAATAATATCACAGAACAACCAACTCGACCTCTTAGGTACCCCACCAATAAAATCGGCGCGTCCCTGGTGACGAGATTTCGTCTGTTGTATACAATTTCATTCACACTGGAGTCGAAAATACCTGTCGGTGCAAACTTCGGGGCCTTACTGTGAACGAACGGCTGGACGTGCAGTGCCCCGGGTGGTCTTAAAAAACTCGTAAGTTCAAAACTATTTAAAACCGTAAAAAAAAGGTATAGGCGTTTTGAAAACGTACGGCGGACAGACAGAAATATTTTTATTGCAGTTTTGGATTCTACATACCTTGAAACGTAAACCATCAAATTTTGAGGGGGGGTAAGAATTTTTTTTTCATGCTCGATTCCAATGGTTCATTATTGAAAATAATAAACCAAAAGTGGACCTTGGCTTAGTTGAGATGAAAAGTCACTCCGAATCAATGAAGTGTATTTCTGCTGAACTTGACATTCATTTTTGACGGGTCGGTAATCTTTTCATTCGTTCTTCTTTTATTCCTTCTATTTTCCGCACTTGGAGAAATTTATCTATATACAGCTGAGGGCTTCCGCGAATAAGGAAACTAATTGGCGTCCGTTGTGGTTCTTTGAATCTCGTTCTACTACTCTCCCACTACCCTTGGATTTCCTTCGAGAATAGAAGAAGGGATCGAGGGAAGGGGGTTGATGATGAGAATGGAAGGGGGAGGGCAATTATTTAGGAGTCGCATAAATTAGGCGAGCTAATGAGGAGTGTGGTGATATTTTACCCTTGATAACCCCCTCCCACCGTTCCTACTGATTTCATTCCGTTCCCCCGTGACCCCCTTTACCGCCCCTACAAAAGCCACACCACAAGACAGTTTTTTGTTATTCCCATCCCTCCTCCTCACTATTATAATGTTCTTTATGTTTTTCCACCCTCTCCTGAAACCCCCTTCCACCACAGTAATGACCCTGGTACTTCATAATCGTGGGTTCAAAGGTAGAAGTAACCAAAAATTGAGAGAGAAACTGGGTTTTCCAATTTTGCGTAAAATCCCATGATTTGAGATATCGCAAACCCGTTTTAGTGTGCTCAGCCGTTTAACATTGTGACTCTAACCCTACGATAGGTGTACCGCACACAGACAGGGATGAAAACATAGGTGAGGAGTGGGAGGAGCACTATTTTATTCATATTCAGTTAGCTAACATTCCTAACATGAAAAAACCAGTCATGCAGCATGACTTAATGAGCGAATTTTCAAAGAAATATTCGAATTAATGGCTATGGTTTTGAATAAAGGAAAACTTCGGTCTAAAATTTGGTTTTCTATGTATATTCTCTTCGTATTTATTTTAATTTGTACGTTTTGTCCATCCTGATTCTACCGTTTGTTATGAGTAGATTCCTTGTTCCTTCTGAATGGCCTTTCCTCTTGACTACGATTTCAGGCCTGGTATCTAAAACCAGTTCAAGATTTGCTCTACTAGGTAGGTAGATCCTTCCTTCTTCATTGATATTATTTTGCTTCCGAGTCTGCGAAGCAGCGGAAGCCTTGTGTTCACTTTCGTGAGCCAAAAAATTTTTGTCTTCAGAAATCAAAATTTCCACTTGCATTTTGCGTTTCAAAGCCTACTGAACAAATTTGGTTCCGTGTCTGTCGGTCTGTGAGTCTGTGAGTCTGTGAGTCTGTGAATCTGTGAGTCTGTGAGTCTGTGAGTCTGTCCGCATTTCCTTGTTACAGCCATAACTTCCACGATTTTGAGGGATGGTGCGGATAAGGCCCCTTGAGGTCCCATACAAATTTCAACATGATTGATCCAGCGGTACGCCCTGCGCATGCGCTAACGTTAAATTCAACAAACACGCATAACTTTCACAATTTTGATTCAATTTCGCTCAAATTTTCAAGGGTTGTTTGGACAAGGCCTAGTGAGTTCCAGTATGAATTTCAGCATGATCGGACCCTTGGTGCGCTCTGCGCATGCGCTGGCGTGAAATAGATTCAATTTCCTTGTTACAGCCGTAGTAACCAAAGATTTCACCCAATTTCAATGTAATTCTCAGGGATTAAGCGGGTAGGGCCCATTGAGGTCCCATATAAATTTCAACATGATAGAGCCAGCGGTTCGCCCTGCGCATGCGCTCTGTCTGTCTGTCTGTCCTTCTATGCACGGCCAAACGGCTCGACGGATATCGACCAAATTTGGCACGAATATCCAGTAGGCTCCCAAGTTGTGCAACGTCGCATTTTCAATTCCCTGACCATAGCGGAACTATGGTCGACCATGGTCAACTCCTGAATGGCTTGACGGATATCGACCAAATTTGGCACGAATATCCAGTAGGCTCCGAAGTTGTGCAACGTCGCATTTTTAATTCCCTGACCATAGCGGAACTATGGTCGACCATGGTCAACTCCTGAATGGCTTGATGAATATCGACCAAATTTGGCACGAATATCCAGTAGGCTCCCAAGTTGTGCAACGTCGCATTTTTAATTCCCTGACCATAGCGGAACTATGGTCGACCATGGTCAACTTCGTTAATTGAAATGGTAACCCCTATTTTTTATCGCGTATTCGTAATTTACGTGAAATTCTATCTACGATCGAACCTTCGGACTACCCCCGCGGTCGACCATAGCGCATCCATGGGCCCCTCCATGGTCGAATCCCGAATTGCTCAACGGATATCGACCAAATTTGGCACGAATATCCAGTAGGCTCCCAAGTTGTGCAACGTCGCATTTTTAATTCCCTGACCATAGCGGAACTATGGTCGACCATGGTCAACTCCTGAATGGCTTGACGGATATCGACCAAATTTGGCACGAGTATCCAGTAGGCTCCCAAGTTGTGCAACGTCGCATTTTCAATTCCCTGACCATAGCGGAACTATGGTCGACCATGGTCAACTTCGTTAATTGAAATGGTAACCCCTATTTTTTATCGCGTATTCGTAATTTACGTGAAATTCTATCTACGATCGACCCTTCGGACTACCCCCGCGGTCGACCTTAGCGCATCCATGGGCCCCTCCATGGTCGAATCCCGAATTGCTCAACGGATATCGACCAAATTTGGCACGAATATCCAGTAGGCTCCCAAGTTGTGCAACGTCGCATTTTTAATTCCCTGACCATAGCGGAAATATGGTCGACCATGGTCAACTCCTGAATGGCTTGACGGATTTTGATAAAATTGGGCACAAATACCCGGTAGGGTATGGGATTTTTCCGTCGTTTGTTGGTTCCACGATACTGCGTACAGCGAATCTCGGATAGCGAGCGAAGCGAGCGGTCAGGCTAGTTATGTATAATGGACGTAATGTATTATGGAAGTCATGTTATGTATAATATGTATATTTCATGTAATGTTATGTAATGTTATGTTATGTAATGTAATGTTATGTAATATGTATATTTAACGTTATGTAATGTAATGTAATGTTATGTTATTTTGCTTCCGAGTCTGTTCTATTTTATAATGGGTCACTCTGATTGTGACGAGGAAGCTCCTGTGCCATCACCTTGGCAGTGTATTTATCATGTTAAGTACCTACCTACCTTTGAATATCAAATGTTCGTATGATACTGATAATAAATTGATAAGATACCTACCTAACCTTCTTCCTCCTACTGTTAGTACCTAAATTGAATAATTTGAAATAGATTTTTTCTTTCGTCTTCCTTCTAGTAATACGTGGGCCGGTACTTGTCTATCTATGAAGGTATCATAACAATTATATGTCAAATGGGAAATTCAAGGAGTTGTACTAATCGTTTGCCTCCCCCTTTTTTGCTTCGAACTCTCGTCTTCAATTAATACTTCTCACATTTTTCAATCTGACCACTCTAAGGGGGTGGGGGGGGGGGGTAAGAGTTTAAAGATTATCCTAGTTTTGGGTAATTTTTGCGCACTTTAAATGCTCTAATTTAAGAACGGATTTAGATATCTAAAATCCGATTTCACCATCGTGTTCAGCGTGCAAAAACCTTTAAAATGAGGGGTCACTTGTTAGAAAATAACATTTTGGGGATTTTTGGGTAATTTTTGCGCACTTTAAATGCTCTAATTTGAGAACGGATCAAGATATCTAAAATCCGATTCCACCATCGTGTTCAGCGTGCAAAAACCTTTAAAACGAGGGGTCACTTGTTGGAAAATAACATTTTGGGGATTTTTGGGTAATTTTTGCGCACTTTAAATGCGCCAAAACCCTCCTTAGAGTAGGCCAATTTCGCCCATCTTCGAACTTAGCCTTTCGATTGCCAAGATAGATTTTTTGTGCAAATTTGAGCTGTTTATCTCAATTCTATCGAGAGTTATCGTCTGGAGTGACACATATATATATAAGTAGTATCCAAATGTACATCCTGGGCCACTGACTTAGATCCCTGATAAAAAGTTTTAACATAAAAGATCAGAACACATATTTTTCACTTGAATCCTTGATGTTTTTTATTTTCACTTGAATCCTTGATGTTAGCGAATTTTCAAAGAAAATGTTAGCGAATTTTCAAAGAAAATGAAGCTATTGCAATGGCTTCGAAATTTAAATAATATAAATTTTTGGAAATTTTCTTCATAGAAATCCGTTTCAGACCATTCTAAAACGATTCCTGAAATTTAACACTTTTTTATATGTATATATATATATATATATTTATTTATATATGTGTCACTCCAGACGATAACTCTCGATAGAATTGAGATAAACAGCTCAAATTTGCACAAAAAATCTATCTTGGCAATCGAAAGGCTAAGTTCGAAGATGGGCGAAATTGGCCTACTCTAAGGAGGGTTTTGGCGCATTTAAAGTGCGCAAAAATTACCCAAAAATCCCCAAAATGTTATTTTCCAACAAGTGACCCCTCATTTTAAAGGTTTTTGCACGCTGAACACGATGGTGGAATCGGATTTTAGATATCTTGATCCGTTCTCAAATTAGAGCATTTAGAGTGCGCAATAATTACCCAAAAATCTCCAAAATGTTATTTTCTAACAAGTGACCCCTCATTTTAAAGGTTTTTGCACGCTGAACACGATGGTGGAATCGGATTTTAGATATCTTGATCCGTTCTCAAATTAGAGCATTTAAAGTGCGCAAAAATTACCCAAAAATCCCCAAAATGTTATTTTCCAACAAGTGACCCCTCATTTTAAAGGTTTTTGCACGCTGAACACGATGGTGGAATCGGATTTTAGATATCTTGATCCGTTCTCAAATTAGAGCATTTAAAGTGCGCAAAAATTACCCAAAAATCCCCAAAATGTTATTTTCTAACAAGTGACCCCTCATTTTAAAGGTTTTTGCACGCTGAACACGATAGTGAAATCGGATTTTAGATATCTAAATCCGTTCTTAAATTAGAGCATTTAAAGTGCGCAAAAATTACCCAAAACTAGGATAATCTTTAAACTCTTACCCCCCCCCCCCCCACCCCCTTAGAGTGGTCAGATTGAAATATGTGAGAAGTATTAATTGAAGACGAGAGTTCGAAGCAAAAAAGGGGGAGGCAAACGATTAGTACAACTCCTTGAATTTACCCACAGCGATCAAATAAATAAGCACTTAGTACAATTACGTAATAAACAAACGGTAGAATCAGGATGGACAAAACGTACAAATTAAAATAAATACGAAGAGAATATACATAGAAAACCAAATTTTAGACCGAAGTTTTCCTTTATTCAAAACCATAGCCATTAATTCGAATATTTCTTTGAAAATTCGCTCATTAAGTCATGCTGCATGACTGGTTTTTTTTTATTTTCACTTGAATCTCTGATAAAACTTTTTACCACAAAACATCAGAACCAGTGACTTTTTCATTTAGCGACTTAAATTCCTGGTAAAAATTTTCTAACACAAAACATCAGAACCAGTGACTTTTTCTTTTGGGGGGTAAGTTAAAAGAATGTATTCTATAATAAAATTAAAATGGCAACAATTGAAATTTACAAAAAAGCAACCGAAAAAACCAACTACTCATCATTCAGAGATCTGGATAAGGGAGCTTATAATCTCTTAGCAAATTTTATACAAGATACGGAATATGGTGAAACTGTTGTTGTTACTATTAATACTGAAAATGGTGAATTAAATTTATTTTTACCCAAGAAAATTTCTGGTCGACTTCTTGAACATGTTAGAAACGATCCAGAAAATCACCCCAAAAAACTTATTTATAATGGAATTGATAAAAAGACAAAGGCTTTTCTGATTGACTTTGAGTAAAATATTATAATTGCTTTTCATATCGTTTATATAAAGAAAATCTTTATATAAATAATCCTTTCCCTCCAATCACCACAAATTCATAAAAAATCATTTTTCTATCCTGAAAACCAAGTGAAAAATAAAAAGATCATAAATTTGACTGGATTGGCCCAGGATGTACATTTGGATACTACTAAAAGTGTTCGTTTTAATGGGGAATCTCCATTAAAACATATTGAACAAGATGCAAGGTCGTTCTGTATACCATTAGAGGTGGACTCCATTTCAGGGTCCACCTCTAAGAATTCAATATAAAATAACGAGACGCTACAAAAAACCTGCTAGTTAAAAGAAATAGAACTGCAAACGCTATCTACCGGCTGCTTGGCGAGCGAGAATGGGCTGACCTCATTCGGCCTTGAAATATACTATCCAAGATAGTGGAACGTGTTTCTCCTCTCAACTGGAGTCTTGGTGCAGTGGTTATCGTATGCGCTTCTCATACAAGACGTCGGGAGATCGCTGCACGGACAAAACCCGAGAATTTTTTTTCCCTATATAATGAGGATGCACTTCCCTCGAGGTTTTAGAGGCGTTATTAGCGGATGGGCCCTTAAGCTAATAATTAATCTAATCCCACCTCGATGGAAGTGAGAGTCGACCTTATCATCAAAATCTCCTTTCTTAACTGTTCTGCTCTCAACATCTACTTAAATGCAGCAAAAACCGAAACTTCAACGAAACTGAAAAGTCAAGTTGAAATGACTCACGGAATTGAAACTCCGTCGTAGTCGTGAAGGTTGTGTCATTCAAAGATCCCCTCCTATAAACGGAGGTAGAGATCGTTCAGGAATGAATGCTGTGTAGAAGTTGAGAAGCAAGAGAATGTACGGTTAAGTTGGGACATTTTGCTGAAATTTCCTTTGATTTTTTATGGGAATTGTACCGACCATATCTATAAGTGTAATCCATTTAAAATTTCGTGAGTTGTAATTCCTCGGGATAAAAAGTTCCTTGGATTTCCTCTCCACTTAAATCTTTTATTTTATAAGTAACTGGACTCGTTTCTAAAATCTCACTTATTTCAAAAATCTCTTTCGTCCAATTTGCTTTGTATTTGTTTGCAAAAGTTTTCTTTGATTTCGTAATTCTCACACGATTTCCAATTTTAAATTTCTTTTTTACATTTTTCCCACTCTTTTTGAATAAATATCTCAGAATTTCATTTTCATTTCTCGCGTCAACTTGAGCAGGTGTCATTCCAATGGATCGATGAACGTCTTGTTTGTTGTACTCATTAACTAATTCCTGTAAAATATCGACCCAATTTTTATTTCCATTCACCTCGAAACGAATTTTAATTTTTTGATTCAAAGTTCTGTTAAATCTTTCGATGATTGCAGATTTTTCTAAATTTTCCGTGTGATACATTTTAATTTTATACTCGTCTAAAAGTTCTTTGAAAAGTCTATTTTCAAATTCTAAACCTTTGTCCGTGTGAAGGAGTTTAGGAGTAGAATGATTATGAGATTTTACATTTTCCAAAACTCCTTTGAAAGCTTTTGAAACTACCATTCCGTTTTTCTTTTTCAATGGAACTGACCAAACGTACTTTGAAAAAGTATCAATGATATTCAACATGTAACCGAACCCCTTGTTTTCATTCTCGTATTGTTTCATTATAATCAAGTCCGCGGCCCAAAGATCATCTTTTCCATGAGTAACAATTTTCCTTTTCTGAAATTTCTTTCTAACGGGTTTATGTAATTCCTTCGCAAATTCCAACTTTTCGTTTTCAGATAAATTTATAACTTCAGTTTCAGGAACTACGTTAGTTTCCTCATTCGGATTTTTTATGAATTTACTTTTATTAGTTTTACATTTCACACATTTAGCAGCAATTCTCCACCTTCCGTTCACGGTTTGTACAATTTCCGCGTTTATATTTTTTGTTTGTTTTTTGCATTTATGGCAATAAATTTCATCCTCCATGTTTTATTTAAGGAAACTTTTTTTTAATGGAGTAAACTCCATTAAAAATACACATTCTTACTTTAGTTGTAAATACGGAACCCGTCAGTTTACATTTCTATTAAAGGTGGTATCAAATCGATACTACCTTTAAAGGTAAAGGAGAATACAAGTCGAGAATACTTAAAAATTTCTTTTAAAACTCTTAAAGAGGGGGGTCGTAATTCGCGACCCCCCTCTTTAACGTTAAAGGCAATACGGGGTTTTAAGCAAGTTCTTGTGTTATCGTATTTTTGACTGGATTGTAAACGAAGCTCGAACCACTGACTAAAACAACGTAGCACGTTGTTCCTTCTGAACCACCTGAAGGTGCTGCTACCGCTTTATTGAATTCTACGTGT
Source organism: Leptopterna dolabrata (assembly GCA_954871275.1). NCBI lineage: Eukaryota > Metazoa > Arthropoda > Insecta > Hemiptera > Miridae > Leptopterna > Leptopterna dolabrata. Next base: position 68,078,215 of record OX940975.1, read on the forward strand.
AAAATGATGTTGCTTTTACCACCGGAAATACTTTTAGGTTGATCCGTTAAATCTATACTGAAAATCGGATAATCTCTGTTGAAAAATTCGGGTTCATGATACGGTAAATTGTCTTGAGAGTTTGTTAACTTTTTGTAATCTAAATACGCGGAATAAGCTAAACAAAAATCATTTTCGTCGAAATCCAAATTGTAATTTTCCTCGGGATATCTTTTTCCACCGACTTCCAACCAGTAATTCCTAACATCTTTATGAACAAATTTAGCATTATCTTTCGTCTGATCATTGAGTACATCGGTTTGAAAAACTATGAAACACCAGAGAGGATTATAAACGTTTCTATAAATGTTAGTTACATCGAACATCAACGTTTTTCCGGAAACGTTTTTATGTTCTATGCATTGCCAACTTTTAAATTGAAGTTGATATGGAATGTTTTTCAAATCTGTAATCAAATTTACTTTAGATTCGTTATCGTATTCAATCACCGGAACTCTCAAAACGAAAGAAGTGATTTCTATTTTTCCATCATGTGGAAGCGGAGTTGCTGTATCTTTTTTATATCGAAATATCACATTATCATCACTATTTCGAATAAAAGTAATTTCAAAACCTCCCTTGAATATTGGAACTGTTAAATCTTTGAAGAACCCAAGACCTAAATCACCCAAGTTACCGTTCGCACTGAAATTTCCACCTCCGATAGCTTTTGAATTGAACCCCGAATTGATTACGTTTCCATTATAATTTTTTGGACCTGAATGGCATACATAACCTTGAACCGTACTAGCAATCCCCGGGTTTTCAATTTCATCGACTACGACATTATGTTTTTTCACTTCTATGTTGGAAAATAAGTTTGCAACGAAATTATCAACAAGTCTTACATCCATGTTTTCACTTTTATATGGTTTCGTAGAATCGGTTGAAACACATTTACCAGAAATGTAATATTCTACATCTTTGCAAATAAATTCGTCATAGAGTTCTATTTTGAAAGTAGTCCTTTTGTTTTCGGCATTTAAATTCAAAGTCGATGAAGGATTGAAAGTTTGGAATTGTTTTCGTACAATACCATCTTGATATTTATCAAAAACCTTTTTAGATTGATGCATTCTTTTATTATAGTAAACATAATTTTTTTTTATTTAGGTACTATGAAAAAAAATTTTTTTTTATTTAGGTACTATGAAAAAATTTTTTATTTAGGTACTATGAAAAAATTTTTTATGAGATTTTCTCATAAAAAACACAACTCACTGTATTCGTCTTTTCATCGGACCCGTCTGCCAGACGGGTCCGATGTATTTACTGTTAAAAATCAAATTGACTTGTATTCGTCTTTTCATCGGACCCGTCGATTCGACGGGTCCCGTATTTAAACATTTTTTCTAATCGCGTTTATAATTTCCGCTTTCCCCAATTCTTTTCCCTTTTCTAAAAGTTTCGCTTTTTCCGTATCATTATTTTTATAACCGTTCAAAATGTTGGTTTTCATCTCGTCGTAATTTTTAATTTCTTGTTCAATATTGTTAAATTCCTCATCCGAAATTTTCCCATCTTTCAAAGCATTCGTGAATTTTTCCTCTATGGAATTTAATTTTGTTCTCGCCAAAAGTTCGATGTCCGAATGTTTATTAATTTTGTTTCCCACATAACCGGCCGAAGTTCTCAGGATTGCAGAAAATGTTGTTAATCCTGCCGAAATTGGAACTCCAAAAGGAATTGCTACAGGGAGAGTGATGCAAACACCAATCATCCCCAGTTCGGTTAATGTAAAGAAACACTCTATTCCGAAAAATGTTTTCGATAATTTGCAGTATTTTTTCTTCAAATTTCCCCGGGTTTTCATTTCGTTTTCTAAAAATTCGTATTGTTTCATAATACGATTTATTCTATAATCGTTGGAATTAAATTCCGGAACCGGAATCTGAGGATAAATGTTTTTGTAAAACGGAGTAAATTGTATATCGTTTTCAACTGCAGGAGCAGACGGTTTTTCATCATTGTTGTTCATCTTATTTATTATATAAAAAAAAAAAAAAAAAAAAAAAGAAATTAATTACTTTTCAGCAACAAGTAAGCTTTAATATCGTCGAATTGAATCTGTTCGTTATTTCCCGTGGTTGTTGACAATTTTATCATTTTTATTTCTTTCAGTCCTTTTCTTAGTGGAATGAAAACTACTTTCTTTGGTTTTTCCGTGTAAACAGTATTAGGTGGCATTAGTTTCTCTATGAAAGAAACGTGTAATAACTCGTTTTCAACGTGCAAATGGGGATGTTCATCATGATTTGTAAAGCTATATTCCGTAATGTTACAATGCCATTCGACTATATTATCAGAAAAAACGAGTTGTTTCGGATTATTCTCTGATACGTAGTTGGTATTCTTTTTAAACAAATTATTGGAACCTAAACAATGTTTCAACTGAAATATATCGCAAAAATTCCCCTCATCCACAATCTTCATGTCCATGGGAAAGTATGCAGCAATTCTGTAAGAATCGTCTTTTAAATACTCGAGATCGAATTTCAAACTATTCGGAGTAACTTGTTGTATTTCTTTCATTTGAGCTTCAGAATACTTTTTCATAGTTTCTTTTTTCTCTAACAAACTAGTTTGAAAATTGGATAAAATACTAATCAACTTGGCTTTGAATGAACTCACATTGAACGTTCCATCGATTTTATATTTTAGATCATATTTTCCATCAGTAAAAGTATATCTGTAAGCGAACACGAAGTTTTTTATCTCAAACGTTTTCCTAGTTGTAAACAACAAAGCTGACATACCCAACTGATACTCTTTATTCGGATCGAGTGGAATCGGACTCTCAAACCTTAGTGTATCTCCAGAAATTTTTATAAACATTATTTATTATATAATAAATAAATAAAAAATGAATCCAAAATATAATAAAAGCTATATCATAAAACCTACACCGTTTGACCCGATTAGTATGAGAGATGGTTTACTACCACTTCCAATTAGGTGTTTAATAATTGGTACGAGTGGATGTGGAAAAACTACATTGTTGTACAACCTCATTACAGAACCATGGGGTATTCCCTTTGAAAACTTTTATGTTTTTTCTAAATCATTAGAACAAAAAGTTTATAAAGGCTTGAGAAAAGCTTACGAAAAACTAACTGATAAAATTGGAAAGGAAATTGCTCATTTCTATAGTAGCTGTGATGAATTAATCGGTCTAGATGAATGCCAACCGAACAGTTTGATAGTTTTCGATGATTGTGTGAATGAACAACAACAGCAAATTATAAAGGATTACTATGTAAGAGGTAGGCATAAAAACATTTCGTGCATTTATTTGGCTCAATCCTATACTAAAGTTGATAAACAGTTGATTAGAAATAACGTGAATTTTCTTTGTATTTTTAAACAGAGCAATGCTTACATTAAAACAATTTATGATGAGTATGTAGGATCGGATTTTACTTTTGAACGGTTCAAAGAAATTTGTGGTGAATGTTGGAAGGATACATTTGGTTTTCTAACGATAGACGCAACACTAAAAAAAGAGAGTGGACGATACGGAAAGAATTTCCAGCTAGAAATAACTAAATAAGCATTAACCAAATGTGTATAATAATAGATCTTGATCTATTATATTTTTTATGTACGTTCGGTGAATCGTCAAAATTAACGCTTAACGCTCAACGCTTAACGCTCAACGCTTAACGCTTAACGCCTAACGTTCAACGCCTAACGTTCAACGCTTAACGTTCAACGCTTACCGTTCAACGTACGTTTAACGTACGTTCGACGTTTAACGTACGTTCGGTGAATCGTTAAAAAAATATATTTTATAATAAATGATTGATGAAACATTAAAAAAATTAGATGCAAAATATAAAAATGCTTCAAAAGGCAAACCAAAAGACAAAAACCAAAAACTTCAAGAAACTGTTGAGAGTAAATCTGAAAAGATAGTTCGAAATACTTTTAGGAAACCTAAAGAAATGACTGTCAATGAAGCCAATAAAATTCGAGAAAAAGAACAAGAGTTGAGACGTGCTTTCCGAGAAGCAAGAGTAGATAAATTTAACGATAGAGAAACTCAGGAAAAGACGTTCGCACCCATCACTGAAAAATTAGTTGAATTGAAAAATGCAGTGAAACAAACTGATGAAGATATAAAGAAGTTGGAAATCGTACCATACACGCAACAGCCAATGACAAGTAGTTCTCCTAGAAAGAAAGTTGTAACTTTTGAACCAACTAACACAATCGAAATAAATCCTACTGAAACCTACGATATTGCTGGCGAAACTATGGCTGAACCAGCTAGTAACGTTCTCTCCTCAATAGTAGACATGGTAGATCTAAATGAGTATCCATCCAGTAGTGTAGGGCCAAAAGGAATTGGTTCAATTGCGAGACTTTACATCAGACAGGGTGATAAACAATTTGGCATCTGGGGAAAAGAGGACAAAATTTACATCGGAGACAAACAAATTCGGGTAAATGAAGACGATCTCATAATTCAAAATGTAAAATATAGAGGAACTCATGGATTATGGTGTTTGTTAACTGATCCTCTAGGACCTGATCCTGATAAATACACTCAAGAGGATTTGAAAACTTACAAGAAAATTCTCATTCAAACGAATTCTTTATACCAAAAGAATGACCCAACTACGGGGTTACCAAAGTCAAGTAAGGGGAAAAAGTACAGAGAGTTGATTGCTCCTATTTGGAAGGAATTGAAGGCAGGTAAATCAGGATCTGGGTTGATCGAGTATACGGAAAATCCTGTGGAATATAAATACATCGATAATTTACAACAGTTGCAACAGCGTTTGTACTATTTGTACGCACAAGAACGAGCCGGTAATAACAATTTTCACAATGAAAAATTAGGAATTGTAAAGTTTATAAACGATCAGTTGGAAAAAAACTTAGATAATCCCAAAGGAATAGAATATCTGTTGAAAGTTGTCAACAGTTTACCGAAAGGAATCATCAAGAACGGATCTGGAGTTTTAAATACATTGTTGAACAAACTTGATGGTTTCGCACCCGAAATGCATTTACCTGGATACAACTACTGCGGTCCATTTACAAAACTAGATAAACGATTGAAAAGAGGAGATCCGGGAATTAATAAATTGGACGAAGGCTGTAAGCAACACGATATATCTTACAGAGATCATACAGACACCAAAGAAAGACATGTGGCAGATAAAGCACTAGAGGAAGTAGCAAAAGAAAGAATGCACTCGAGTGATGCGAGTTGGAAAGAAAAAGCTGATGCAACTGCAGTGAGAGTTGCAATGAGGAGTAAACGATTCTTTGGTATGGGAGTTCGTTATTAAAAAAAATTTTTTACTATAATAAATAACTATGATCATGAAAAAGATAGATTTAACCGAAAATCAAATAGCCAAAATACAAGCCGCTTACAAAAAGCGTAGAAGTGTTACAATTCTTTTTACAGCGAAAAAATTTCGGGAAACGGAAAACATAAAATCAGTCTGTGGGAAACTCAATCAAAAGCATTTGAAAAAGCTAAAGAAAAAAAGAAAGGAATTACGTTAACTTTGGATTACGAACAACTACATTTGAATCACACGGGTGGATTCCTACCACTGATATTTGCAGCAATGGGAGCAGCTGGAGCGTTATTAGGTGGAGGTGCAGCAGTAGCAAATTCAGTAATAGACTCGAAACATAAAGCCGCTGAAGAAGCCGAAATAAAACGTCATAATCTCGAGATGGAAAAACTAGCTAAAAATGCAAAAAGTCTAAGTATTGGGGCCGGTTTAAAAAAAAGAAAAAAACGGAAAACTACCAACCCTTGAGTAATTTAGATTTAACTCGTTTCGTGAAAATTTTTAAAATAAAACATTTCCGAGGTGTTTTCATGAAGGATGAACTCCCCGATCGTTCTAAACACGTTGAATGTGGAATTATTAATTTGGAAAATTCTTATCAAAATGGTAGTCACTGGACTTGTTATTTTAAAAAATCTGAAAAAGAAAAGTATTATTTCGATTCCTATGGAAACGCATCACCCCCTAAGGAGTTGGTAAAATACTTGGGAAAAAAAAAAAATTAAATACAATTCCGAACAAATTCAAAAGTATAACGATCCTCCTATTTGCGGTCATCTGTCTTTGATAGTGTTAAAAGAACTTTCAAACGGAAAAGATTATGAAACTGTTTTAAAAACATGCAAAGAGACATTGAATTCTGAAAAAACTTGGTCTTAGTATAATATTGTTGTTTTAATGGAAAATTTCCATTAAAACGTTTTTATGAGGGGTAAGTTAAAAGGATCTCTCCAATAATAGACAAAAGAAAAAGGTGGCGGCGATTCGACGCCACCTTTAAGAATTCAAAAAAATGAGGGGTTAGTTAAAAGAATCTCTTTTCTAATAAAAATGAATGATTCGAAAAATTATATATCCTATAATAAAATGTATGATACGAGAAGGCATTGTGAAAAGTGCAATGTTAGCACTACTTATAAAAATTGGGCTAGACACCTAAAGTCTAAGCGCCATGGAAAAAACGACCCGGACCGGACAATGACTATCAGAAAACCTAGAAAAGCGAAACCTGTATTTGTAAATCCGAGGAAATTGCACAAAGTATTTAATTTTAATGAAAAAGTATTTGAAAAAATCAAAGAACCTAGAAAAACAAAACCTGTATTTGTAATACCGAGGAAATTGCACAAAGTATTTAATTTTAGTGAAAAAGTATTTGAAAAAAACAGAGAACCGAAAACGGAAGTTGTTAAAAAGGAAACTGCATTTAAATCTAGATTAGTGACTTACAACATTAAAAATACGAAAGGATTTAAAGATGCTTCCAAATTTCTGAACAGTATTGAAAGAACCGCAACAGGTTTAATCAAATGGAAACTTAGAGAAAAGGAACTAAAAGTTAATGTAGTTTTAATCGCAGAATTTAAAAAAGGAACTAACAAAAATAACATGGAGTATCAGGAACTCAATTTCAAAACTAAAAACGTAATAATATTGCAGTCGGCAGAAGTTGCAAACTGTTACGATGAAATGAAACAGAAAATTCTAAATGAAATGGAAACGTTCGAAATTAAAGGATCTAATTGGCGACTTCATAAGATCAAGCATTTGGAACTGAACGTTAACAAGTACGTTCCTTTGAAAGGATCGTCTTACATTGAACTCCCAGCTTTTCTGCAAAATAGGAAAGCAATTATAAATGTGAAAAATGACGATAATAAATGTTTCCTTTGGTCTGTTCTTTCAGCTTTACATCCAGCTGACCAACATTCGTATAGAATAGGAAAGTACATTAGTTGGGAACATGAGTTTGACGAAGCGTTGAAAGATATCAGTTTTCCTATGAAACTTACAGACGTAAAAAAGTTTGAGAAAAGAACTGGGATTTCCATAAATGTTTACTGTCTGAATGAAAAAAATACTATAGTTCCCTTGGAAATAACGAAAGAGGAAAAGGAAAAACATGTTGACTTGTTGTACTTGAAAAACGAGAAAACTGAACATTATTGTTGGATCAAGGACTTATGGAAACTGGTTGGTCATAGTCAACTAACAAAACACCACAAACGAAGGTACTTGTGTAAAATGTGCTTGAATACCTTTGGAACTCAAGATAAACTAAACGACCATAAAGAATATTGCGGAGCTCATAAAGCTGTTAAAGTAGAACTACCAAAACCTTACGATAATGTTTTACAATTTGAAAATTATAAACGCTCCATGAAAGTTCCATTCGTTATCTACTCGGACTTTGAAAGTTTGCTTAGAAAACTTCAAACTTGTCAACCTGATGAAACTAAGGCGTTCACTAATAAAATTCAAAAACACGAAGCTAGCAGTTTTTCATGTTACATAAAGTATTCCAACGGATATTATAAGCCCCCAGTCGAATATTCTGGTTCGGATTCTCCAAAAGTATTTTATCAGAAACTGAAAGAGGAAGTTTTACACATTGCTAAGGAATATTACGATAAAATTGTACCCATGAAACCATTGACAAACGAACAGGAACAGGAATTCAAAAATGCTAAAGCTTGTCACATTTGCGAGAGAGGTTTCAACGAATTGCCTCCAATGTTAGAAAAGAAACTTGATGTACTGAGAAAAATAATTCAACACTTTATTGATAAAAAAAATGATAATCAAGCAGATATATATATTGAAGAATTAGAAGTTTTGAAGTCAAATATACCTGATAATTGTATAAAAGTAAAAGATCATGACCATGTAGGAACTGGAAAATTCAGAGGTGCTGCCCATTCTCTCTGTAATTTGGAGTATCAATGTCCGAGATTCGTACCAGTATTTTTCCACAATCTAGCTGGGTACGATGCTCACCTGTTCGTAAAACAACTCGGAGAGGATGAAGGGGAAATACGATTGATTCCAAACACAGAGGAAAAGTACATTTCATTTTCAAAGATTCTCAGGTACGACTCTGGAAATTTTGATAAGAAAGGAAACCCAGTAATGAATAAAATTGAAATAAGGTTCATCGACTCTTTCAAATTTCTAGCAAGCTCTTTGGAAAAACTAGTAGGAAATTTAACTAAAGATCAATTTAAGGAATTAGAGAAACATTTTGGAACAGAGAACTTGGAACTGATGACAAGGAAACTAGCTTACCCGTATGAGTACATGGATAGACCGGAAAGGTACGATGAAACCTGTTTACCACCTATAGAGAAATTTTACAGTAGCTTAAACAAACAAGGAGTAAAAGAGTCCGAGTACAGAAATGCGCAGGAGATTTGGGATAGATTTGAAATAAAAAACATGAGAGAATTCACTATGCATTACAACAAATGTGATGTCTTACTTCTCGCAGATGTAATGGAAAATTTCAGAGATATTTCCCTGGCAACTTACAAACTAGATCCAGCTTGGTATTACACGACACCTGGATTTGCATGGGATTGTATGTTGAGAATGACAAAAGTTAAATTGGAATTGTTGACTGATTACGATAAAATTCTATTGATAGAAAGAGGAATTCGTGGTGGTATATCACAATGTAGTAACAGACACGCGAAAGCAAACAACAAGTATATGGTTGATAAATATGACCCAGCTAAACCTTCCAACTATATAATGTACCTTGACGCAAACAACTTGTACGGCTGGGCAATGTCAAAATACTTACCGTATGGTGGTTTTAAATGGGTAGATAACTTGGAAAATTTAAATGTTGAAAAGATTGATGATGAATCTCCTAAAGGTTATATTTTAGAAGTTGACTTGGAATATCCTAAAGAACTGCATGATTTACATTCGGATCTACCACTTGCACCGGAAAACAGAATCGGAAATACAAAATTACCTAAACTGATGACGACTTTGTACGACAAAGATGAAAATGTTGTGCACTACAGGGATTTGAAACAATGTCTGAGCATGGGGATGAAACTAAAGAAAGTACATAGAGCACTGGAGTTTGACCAATCGGATTGGATGAAAGTGTACATTGACTTCAACACGAACCTAAGAACGAAAGCGAAAAATGATTTTGAAAAGGGTTTTTTCAAATTTATGATCAACAGTCCATTCGGGAAAACGATGGAAAATATTAGGAAAAGAGTCGATATTAAATTATGTTCAAATGGAAAGAAACTGGAATCGTTGATAGCAAAACCTACTTTTGATCGTAGAACGATATTCACGGAAAACTTAGCAGCAGTTCACATGAAAAAGACCAAAATTCTTTTCAACAAACCCATCTACCTCGGCTTGAGCATTCTGGAAATTTCTAAAACTCTAATGTACGACTTTTATTATAACACAATTAAAAAACAATACGGAGAAAATGTTAAATTAATGTACTGTGACACGGACAGTCTGATCATGGACATAAAGACTGAAGACTTTTACTCGGATATTAAAAACAACATGATTGATCAGTTTGACACGTCCGATTATCCGAAAGAAAATGTCTACGGTATACCTCAAGTGAACAAGAAAGTACTTGGAAAATTCAAAGATGAAATGAACGGAAAAGTAATGGAGGAATTTGTCGGACTAAGATCGAAACAGTACGCGCATAAAATTTTCGAGAATCAAAAAGAAACAAAGAAAGCAAAAGGAATCAAGAAAAACGTTGTTGAAAAGGACATTAGGTTCGAGGACTTCAAGGAATGTCTGTTGACCAAGAACCCGATCTATAGGAAACAAATGATGTTTAGAACAGAAAAGCATGATATTTATACTATTGAACAGAACAAGAAAGCGCTTAGTGCCTACGATGATAAAAGGTATATTCTAGAAAATGGTATGGATACTCTTGCTTGGGGGCATCATACAATTGGAATAGAAAAAGAAAAGTTCGTAGATCATTTGAAGGAACTTACGAAAACACAAAACGAGAAAGAAATGAAAAAAGGATCTCTTCAATAAAAATGTCTCATCCATATTTACAATTTTCACTTAAGCATATCGAATTCATTGAATGTTTCGCATATATCGATAGAAATAAAGATATGAAAGTGTACAGGTTTATAGAACAACTGTTATACGGAGAAATCTCCGCTGATAAAATTTTAAATTTTAAAACACAGTTGAAAAATGTAGGGGTTGAAAAATTCGTAAATACCATTAAAAAAACAATGCCTGAAGAACCGGTAAAAGATGTGGAATGTAAAAGGAAAAGTAAAAGGAAAATCGACGAAACAATGTTGGAGAATTACGTTATTCGTAATAAACGAGATAAGAAATTTCTACAAGAGTTGAACGTAAAGATTTTTTTAAACATGATCCCTACTAAAAATATAATTGTGGACGATGGTAATATTGTCGATATAAAATTACCTTGATCTAATTGTTCGTTTTAATGAGGATTCCTCATTAAAACACATTGAAAATAAAATCTCCTTCATATTCCAAACATCCTGAGCTTTTAGCAACAGTATCGAAACTCAAACTCAAAATCCTTCTTCAGTTTGGCTTTACGCTCATTAGAAAGCAATTTTCTAAGTTGATATTCAGTAGCATTTTTAGGAACCTTAATCTTATCTTCATTAAGCATTACCTTTACATCCTCCTTTGTACGGAGCAGTGGATTACCATCAACACCCAATAAACGTTCTTTTAACAACCGTTTAGAAAATCTATACTCTCTCAATACACGTTGAATCTCGTCTAGTGCGTCACAGTTTCTATCATAAAATCGAAATTCAGGTGTCTTTACCAACCCCCAGAAACCTCCATGTTCATCACATATATCTAATGCCTCGTCGCATAAAACCATATCCTTTATTTATTATAGAATACATTCTTTTAACTTACCCCCCAAAAGAAAAAGTCACTGGTTCTGATGTTTTGTGTTAGAAAATTTTTACCAGGAATTTAAGTCGCTAAATGAAAAAGTCACTGGTTCTGATGTTTTGTGGTAAAAAGTTTTATCAGAGATTCAAGTGAAAATAAAAACATCAAGGATTCAAGTGAAAATAAAAAACATCAAGGATTCAAGTGAAAAATATGTGTTCTGATCTTTTATGTTAAAACTTTTTATCAGGGATCTAAGTCAGTGGCCCAGGATGTACATTTGGATACTACTTATATATATACATATAAAAAAGTGTTAAATTTCAGGAATCGTTTTAGAATGGTCTGAAACGGATTTCTATGAAGAAAATTTCCAAAAATTTATATTTTTTTAAATTTCGAAGCCATTGCAATAGCTTCATTTTCTTTGAAAATTCGCTAAAAACGCTGCGAAGTCCTTGTCACATGGGTTTATAATTCAATTGGACATACCTACAGCAATGCTGGAAGTACATTTATTGTTTCTTTCATGTGCAGTAATTGAAATAGCTATTGTTGATAGTTTCCACCAACTTTCGCCCCCAAAAACACGAATTAGGCTCCTATTTGACAAGTTATCTTTGATCAATGATAGTTTCCTGGGAAGTTGTGTGAAATGACCATAAACTTGTATCATATTAAGTATTATCAACAGGTAAATCAAGGAAATTAAATGGCACTATCAGTGATCAAAGATAGCTTGTCAAATAGGAGCCTAATTCGTGACGAAGGTTGTGACGAAGGTTCAGCTCCCAAAATTCATTTTTTATGAGTCAAAAGACTCATTCATTTTTTATGAATCAAAAGACTCATTCATTTTTTATGAGTCAAAAGACTCATAAAAAATGAATTTTGGGAGCTGAACCCGTCACAACCTCAATTCTTCACTCTTTGGTCAAAATCAACTTCATATTCGGTCTTCTCGCCCTCAGAAACTTCCAAAACGATACCTCACAGGCTCTTGTTCAATAAAACCTCGAAAAAACCCTATTTTTACTCCCACTTTTCACCCCTGGATGTATTCCGATCGGGCTGCCAAGCTTCGAAGCACAACTAGGAGACAAATGTGTTCCCAAATAGGGGACCCAAACTGTGTGCGGAAGAAGGACGATTTTATACAAAATTGTAACGTATATTATCACATTCGATGCTGGCCCCGCCACTGCACCAGCCCCCAGGACTGACCCAAATTTTTTCGATTTATTTTCACTAACATGACTCAAATGTCCTAAAAACACGTTTTTAGGCCATTAATTGAAAAACTCATCATGTTCTTGATTTTCAGAGCGCGTCATGTATGTCATGACGCCAGTGCATGGTAGCACTAACGGCATACTAACCCTCAATACAGTAAGTAACGATGAATGCCTACCCACTATTATTTTGGTATTGCAGCGGTTTATTCTGAGAACTGCTACACGAGGATAGATTGTAATAAAAGGTGGGACAACAATAGGTATAAAATATTTAGAATTTACTTCGGGAGAAAACACCAAAAAACCAAATCACAGATATAAATTCAAAAATCAAATCACAAATAGATAAAATCATATCAATACCTACATCAAACTCTAAAATACATCAAGCAAAAATGTCAGTTTCAAATTTGAAAATAACAAACTACCAAAATTTCAAAAACAAAAATGACAAATAAGACAAATGACAAATAATGACCAATTTTGATGCAAAATCGCGTAAATCGGTATTTTATCGCGTTATTGGACGAAACAAATTTATTGAATTTTAAATCCTAATGCGATGTGGAAATTTATAAAACAATCTTTCAAACAATGTCCAGGCGTTTGCGGGCAAGCTGGACAAGTGATTGTAACTATTTTCCTGATTCCTCGTTTTGAGCACTCTCGGCATCGTACATACTTTTTTGATGGAGTCTCTGTTGGGAAATGTCTTGCTATGAACTGTATGGACTTAAGTGGAGTGGCAATAAGATGTTGAGGGTCACCGCAGAGGTAAAGCACAGCGGCTAAACGTAAGTCATACAGCTCTATTTTTTTTTATGAGATAGAAAACCTTTTGTATAACAAGTAGGTACGCATTCAACAACATTAGCTCAAAGATATGGAACGCCAGCTTCTTATACCACTTCAAAGACCTGTGGTGGTTTATGTAGTAGGAAAGAAGCTGGTCGACACGATCTTCCCCACCCATGTAAGTACTTGTTGTACTCAACTATAGCTGCAGGTTTCTGCAATATTCTCCCCCTCGTCCTTCAGTCTGAGCAATGTTTGGGAGAAACTGGGTTGATATCATAAGCACTTATCTTTTGTCCTTCCACTTAGCGACCATTATTCCTTCTTTTGACCACCGTTGGACTAATTCGCCCTTTTTAGGTTTTGATTTCACGACTTCTTGTGGATTTTGAGCACGATTTGCCCGAAGGGTGCCAGTTACATGGGTATTATCATCCAGTAGCGAGGCAGCTAAATTCACATTGTTGTAATAGTTGTCAACATACAACGATCGGCCCTCCCCGAGGAAGCCATCCAACAACTTCATGACGACTTTAGAAGCATGCCCCTGACCTCCCACATCAGGGTCCTTGCGCACCAACGTAAATTATGAAGTGATGAAATATAGTCCATCTGGTTCAGTGATCATGTACAATTTTACCCCGTATTTGTGGCGCTTCTGTGGGAGGTATTGCCGAAAATAAACCCTCCCTCTCCAAGGAGCCATTGATTCATCTGCTCTCACTATTTGCCCAGGCTCTATGATAGAGGACATTGTTTCGTGAAAATATTCAACGAGAGGGCGGATTTTGTACAATGGATCGTCTGGTTCTGGTTCTCCCTCTGCAGGGTTCGAAGCAATATGAAAACTTTGCTGTAGCGACATCCATCTATCTCTCGACATGTGCTTTCGAAAGAAGGGAATGTTGAAAAGTTCATGAGTACTCCAATAATCTCGTTGCTTGTGTAGTTGTATAGTTCCCATGTGGAAGGTGTGCCCCAAAAACTTTTTAATCTCCTGAACGTTGGTTTCTTTCCAATTACCGATGCGAGCATGTTCTTTGTGCCCTGTACGAAATAATACTTCAACGGCATACCTGTTAGTTTCGGACGCATTAGCTGAAAAAACTGTTCAGTGGACACTAAATCAAAAAAATGTTTGGGCTCACCTCCACTGGGGAGAATGTTGAGGGCAGAAGATCCTGTGAAAGAAAATGAAGCCTGAGTGGAAGGAGTGGGGGACCATGTGAACTGACGGTTACCTGGCTCAGGGCAGCTGGTTGGAGGTGGACCATTGGTATTATGAGTGGCGGTGGCGGTGAGCTGACCAGAGGAAAATCCTGCAAATTTGGAGAAGCATGAGGGGGAGGAGTGGGGGACCAGGTGAACTGACGGTTACCTGGCTCAGGGCGGCTGGTTGGGGGTGGACCATTGGCAGGGGATATTATCAGTGGTGGTAGCGGTGAGCTGACCGGAGGAAAATCCTGAAAATTTGGAGAAGCATGAGGGGAGGTTGAGTACTCAAATCAGCAGGGAGGATTAGGGACAGTGGCGTTTCGCTGCCAGGAGAAAAAACATGCAAATTTGGAGAAGCACGAGGGGAAAAACGAGTATTCAGATCAGCAAAGGGGACTGGCGGCGTTGACGCTGGGCAGCCAGGAGATAAATCCTAATTTGCATGAGAAGAATGGGTGGTGAACGGAGTTGTCGAATCAGTAAGTGGTTTATCAACAGGAAGTACTGAAATGTCAATAATTGGTATTGTTGTCGCGTCACCTCCTTCATCTTCACTAGGTACTCATAGATTCTTCATCTGAGGTAAGAAGCTGGTTTAGGAGACTGAGAATCGTGGCATCTGGGACGTATGTCAGCAGATAGCGGTCTTCTTCCCGGCTTGTTTTGGTTGGAACTCTGATCTTGAAAACACTTCAATTTGAAAACGATGCACTCTAGCGGCTAAATGGGGATGTACTGAATGGATTTCATAGATGGCGTCCCACTTTCAACGATTTCCCGCGAAAAACTGGATGTTCGAAGATAGTACGGTTCAACAGAGGGCCCCGTCATGGATGTCATGACGCCAGTCCTTGGCGGGAACTGGCGCGTCATGTATGTCATGACACCAGCACTGAACGTGGGGCCGAAACTTCGTTAGAACCTAAATTTTCCTCTCAAAATCGGCTTCATATTCTGTATCCTAATCCTAAAAAACGCTGCAAAGTCCTTGTCAAATGGGTTTATTATTCTACTAGACCCACCTACAGAAATGTTGGCCGTTCATTTATTGTTTCTTCCATATGAAATATTTCTGATGTTTTCCACCAATTTTGGCCCCCAAAATACGAATTAGGTACACTCTTTTTTCCCCCAAATTATCTTTGATCATCGGTAGTGCCATTTAATTGTCTTGATTCACCTGTTGACACTTTTTCTAGTGTTATCATACAAATTGATGTGGATTTCAGACAATCTCCCAGGGTTTTGACTCATCAAAATCATTTTTGGGAGCAGAACCTGTGGTAGAACCTCAATTTTCCACTCTTTGGTCAAAATCGACTTCATATTGGGTCTTCTCGTCCCAAAAAACATGGAAACCGTTACCTCAAATGCTCATGTTACTAACATGTTACTAAAACGCAAAAAAATACCTATTTTCACTCATAACACCCCTGGGTATATTCCGATCGGGCTGAAAAGTTTCGGGACACAACTTGGGCCCAAATGGAGCCTGTGTGCTAAAGAACGAATGTTTTAGACCGAAAATGAAGCCGGGATGAATGATACGGGGGACGGCGTACGGCGGACGGACAGTGCAGTTTTGGAATCTACGCACCTTGAAACGTAAAAGAACAAATTTTGAGGGGGTGTTATAAAAATTTTCTGCTGAGCGAATACATAGGTGTATTATTAACAGAATAATAAACCAAAATGCCATGTCCGTCCGCCTTACGCCGTCCGCCGTATCATGCATATCTACTCAATTTTCGGTCTAAAAAAATAGTTCTTTCGCATACACGCTCCATTTGGCCCCTAGTTGTGTCCCGAAACTTCGCAGCCTGATCGGAATATACCCAAGGGTGTTATCGGTGAGAAATGGGGATAAAAATATGTTTTTTGGTGTGTTAGTAATATGAGCTTTTGAGCTATCTTTTTCCACGTTTTTTAAGGCGAGAAGACCGAGTATGAAGTCGATTTTGACCAAAGAGTAAAGAATTATGTTTGTAACGAAGGTTCAGCTCCCAGAATTCATTTTTTATTAGTCAGAAACCTGGGAAATTGTGTGAAATTACCATAAACAGGTGAATCAAGACAACTAAATGGCACTATGAATGACCATACAAACATAATTTGTAAAAGAAAATAGTAGCCTGATTCGTGTTTTTGGGGCCCAGAATTGGTGGAAACCATGAAAACCAGCTATTTCAAATATTGCATAAATTAAGGAAGCAATGAATGAACAGCCAACGTGTTTGTAGGTATACCCAGTAGAGTAATAAACCTATGTTACACGGGCTTTGCCGAGTTTTTGTTGTTGTTGAGTTTTCCGTGTATGTTAGGGCGAGAAGACCGAATGTGAAGGTTATTTTGACCACAGAGTGAGTTGTGGTGTAACGAAAGTTGAGCTCCCAAAATTAATTTTTTGTGAGTCAAAAACCTGGGAAATTATCTGAAATCACCGTAAATTTGTATAATAACACTAAAGTAGTATCAGCAGGTGAAATATAGCTGTTTAATTATTGCACATGAAAGAAACTATCAACATTTCTGTAGGGTATGTCCAGTTGCATGCTAAATGCAGGCTAATTTCGGCCTGTATACCGACGCCTTGCTTCGGTGCGTTGCGTGTTGCATGCGTCGCGCCCCGAATCTATAGCTGGGATTTCTATGGCTAATTTCATACTGGTGAAATTAAACAGATGACTATCTGATGAGTAGGTACTGTGAATGAGTTTCAGGTGAATGAATTTCAGCTCGATCGGGCCATCTTTTCTGTGTGAAATGGCCAAAATAGTCAATATGTAAAAACTTCACGTCTTCTGGCTGTTGGAGAGTTGAACACCTTTGGTTCATGCCAAGTTTTAAGGGATAAGTGCACCATGCTGATCAAATTGATCCGTTTATTGTTTCTCGGAAGGTAGCGTTTGGCCCCGACTCATCAGGTCCATCGTGACCATCACGATCAGTTCGTCGATTGGCTTCGAGAGGCACGGGATCTACGTTGTATTAGTATTGCCCTTAAACTTCTGGAAAAATGAAAAACAAATCGTAATGACTCCTTCGTTGTGCGTACTGCTACATATTTTAAAGGATGCGCATACAAGAAAGTTATTATTCGATGATTACGCAATAAACCTACGTGACTTAAAAGTAAATGCTCAACACTTGCTTTTGAGTGCTGATTGGAAGTGATAAATCTGGCGAATCAAATACAAGTTTATATGTACCTATACAACTTGTATGTGATTTTGAATACATCATGCTGTTCTGGTATATCGCGATACATTCTGTTTATTGTTAATTCCTCGTCAAAGAACCTCATTTTTAATACACCAAGCTGTTCTGGTATATCATGATACATCCTGTTTATTGTTAATTCCTAGTCAAAGAACTTCATTTTATGTAGGCTGTAACACTTCTTCTTCACCACTAACACACATACGTACCTAAAGCAATAAGTAAGTACCCACTTTCTTGCAATAACATGCATCTGTCATAATGTGTTGTTTATCAAAGGGCTTGATAAACAACATAACATTCATTCTGAAGTATTTCACTGTTTCAGTTAAAGAAATAGTTTGAGCATTACGAATGTCCACTTTCAACAGATTGCGTCGAAGAGCAAAATTTAGGGATCCCGACGTAAATAGTGTTGAAGCTGAAAGTATTTTTCAATAATAAACCTTTGGAATCTAGCACGAAAACAATTTTTTAGCCCTTCCTCAAAATTTGATGATTTTCGTTTCAAGGTACGTAGAATCCGAAAATGGAATAAAAAACGCTGCAAATTGTTACACAACGGTTTATTTTACCTGTATAGATGTCCCTTCTGCGTAGATCACTGTTTTCTGTGGTCAATACTCTCGAGCTCCTCCAGGAAAGCCCTAAATGGAGAACTGGAGCTGACCCGGAAATTAAATTTTAATAAAAATGCGCGGGATTCAATGAGTCAATCATAAATGATTTATTTGTAGTTATTCATGAAGCGTGAGGTAAATAATAAACCGTTGTGTAATAATTTACCTGTATAGAACGGTTCCAAAAATCAGCGGCACCAAAAATAGGGTTTTCTGGTGTTTTAGCAACATGAGTTATCGTTTTGTGAGGTATCATTTTCCATGTTTTTTTAGGACGAGGAGACCCAAGTATGAAGTCAATTTTGACTAGAGAGTGGAAAATAGGTTCTATCGAAGTTTCATCCTTAAAATTTCGTAAAATTTTCTTCTGAAATCGTCGTTCTTCCGGACACCGTTTGGGTCCTAGTTGTGCTCCGAAGCTCGACAGCCCGATCGGAATACACCCAAGGGTGTTATGGGGAAAAAACTGGGGTTTTTCATGGTTTTGGTTCATGATACGGCGAACGGCGGACGGATATATCATTTTTGGAATCTACGCACCTTGAAACGTATAAGAAAACATTTTGAGGGGGTGTTATACAAATATTTTGCTGAGCTCCACACTGGCCTGATCAGTGACATGTAAAGAAGTCGTTTGTTGCTGATGTTCGGTTTAGGTTTTTGGTTGATCATATGGATGCGCCGCTTCACCTCTTTAGTAGTCCGACTGACGTGGGACTTCCAGGTCAGCCTCCTGTCTAGTGTAAGACCCAGGTACTTGACCTCATTTGCCAATGGAACTTCACTTCCAACTGTATGCCCGAAACTGAACCTCTCCTGAGGGTGAATGTGAAAAGTGATGATTTGGTGGGATTGATCTTCACATCAACCCGGAAGTAGCAGCAGTTGCCGGTCCTTTGTTGGACGCATATTAAAGAAGAAGGTACTGCGAGACAGCGTAACCACGCAAGATGAGCCCAATGATTGAATGCTAGCCACCATCGTCTACAGTACCCCTTCCACTCCACTGGTAGTCTGAAGGACAGGTGGGTGGGACCTAGCTGTATTCATGGAGAGACACATTGCGTTACCTATGGATCCCTAGGATTCAATGGACTGTTCGCCCGGAAGTGGGCGTAGGCACTCAGAGATGCTCTTAGCTCAGCCCTACAAAGAATACCCTCCCCTCCCCAAGTGGAAATACAATAAATTGCGAAATAAAATGGTTTTTACGGCGAGAAGACCGAATATGAAGTTGACATTTACCAAAGAGTGTGGGCGGGGAGGTACTCCCGGTGGTGAGGTCGGGAGGGGCGATCAGACTGCTGGCGGGTGGTGAGGGGGGGGGGGGTGGAGAGGGGGCCCTGTGGCGGTCTTTGGAGGGGGTCCGGCGTCGATCGGTGGAGGGTGTTCGGCGGGCGTCCGGGGTAGCAGACCGTGGGCGCTGAAATTTGACAGCCGGTGGTTGAATTTCTGCGATAGGGTCGGGGGGGGGGGCTGATGTCGTAAATCGTATCCGCTAGGCGGAGGAGGGCGTCATCTGGGGCGTCGAGGTGGGCAGCGAGGGCCAGCTGGATGGAGTGGGGTAAGGCCAGTAGCCAAAAGGTACGGGTTACGTCCGTGGTGAGAACATCCTGGAGCTGGTGACGTAGGCGGCAGAAGAGGTGGGAGGGCGTGAGGTCCCCAAGCTGCTGAGGTTGAGACATGGACGAAATTCGTGCGAATTTTGAAGGTTGGTAAAGGGTGATGAGGCGCCGTCAGGGATCGTCGTAAGCGGTGGCAGAGTCGGGAGCTATGTCCGCTGTCTGCAGGAGGACGTCGTAGGGGAGGAGGGAAATAATTTTGGAATATTTCCCTTTTTGGCTGCGAAGGTTGGCGGCTGAGACGGCGGCGTTGATCTGGAAAAACCACAACGAGGGATCGTGCGAATAGAAGGGAGGAATGGTGAGAGGAATCGCAGAGGCGGCAGTCATGACGTCGGCGGTCGCAGCGGGGAGCGAAAGAGAAGCGGAGGTGTCGACGGTGGCCGCAGGCGAGAGAAGGGGAGGCGAGTCCTTCGAGGTGGAGGGGGGCGAGGCGACGGTGGACTCCAGGTTGCGTGAATGTCGGGTTCACCACTGTTGTGGTTTGAATCCAGATGAGACGGGAATGTAAGGTTAGGACATGCCCAGTGGGTATACCAGTCTGGGTTCTTTTCGGGAAGTGCCCAGTGGATGTACCAGTCTGGGTTCTTTTAGGATGTGCCTAGTGGATATACCAGTCTAGGTTATTTTGGGACATGCCTAGTGGATATACCAGTCTAGGTTCTTTTAGGAGGTGCCCAGTGGATATACCAGTCTGGGATCTTTTAGTGCCCCAGTGGATATACCAGTCTGGGGATCTTTTGGTGCCCCAGTGGATATACCAGTCTGGGGATCTTTTAGGTGAGGAGTGAGGCAAGGAGAGACATAAGTCAGCGACTTAAGGAGAGCGTAGAATGCCTTGGAAGGCGCAGGAGGCGAGTTTTTATAGCCTGGGGGCTATGCTCCCTCCATCCTCCACTCTCCTGGAGGATGGTGGGGATCCCTTTCCACTCGGCCCTTCCAGCTCTCTCGGGCTGCCTGCCCACGTCTACCAATTCATTCAGATGTTTATTTGCGAAATCTTTACATACAAGGAGTGATATCACGACAGGCACTTTTGGAACTTATGTATTTACCGTTATGCTTCATGAATAACAACAAATAATTAACGATTGAATTATTGATTCTCGTGCATTTTTATGAAACTTGAATTTCCGGGCCAGCTCCAGTATTCGATTTAGGGCTTTCCCGATAGGGTGGTTTGTGGGTGGGGGGGGGGGTGGGGGGGAGAGCTCGAGGTATTGACCAAAGAAAACAGTGATCTACGCTGTAGGGGCATCTATACAGGTAAATAATAAACCGTTGCGTAATAATTTGCAGCGTTGTTTTTAAAGGTTTTAGTGAACATGAGTTCGTGAGGTATCGTTTTCCATATTTTTTAGGGATACACCTATGTATTCGCTCAGCAAAAAATTTTTATAACCACCCCTCAACATTTTTCCTTTTCCGTTTCAAGGTTCGTAGATTCCAAAAATGCAATGTCCGTCCGCCGTACGCCGTCCGCCGTACCACGTGCACCGGCTTCATTTAAAGTCTAAAAAACTCGTTCTTTCTCACCCATGCTCAATTTGAGCCTTAGTCGTGTCCCAAAACTTTGCAGCCGGATCGGAATATACCCAGGGGTGTTATGAGTGAAAATGTGTATAAAATAACTTTTTGTGTTTTAGTAACGTGTTAGTAACATGAGCTTTTGTGATTACGTTTTCCATGTTTTCGGGGACGAGAAGACCGAATATAATCAATTTATTGTATTTCCACTTGGGGAGGGGAGGGTATGAAGTTGATTTCGACCAAAGAGTGAAGAATTGGGGTTTTCAACGAATGTTCAGCTCTCAAAATTAATTTTTTGTGAGAAAAAAACCTGGGATGTTATCTGATATCACCATTAATTTGTATAGTAACTGTGATGAATTTAAAATTGGCATCACGGTGGTGTGAGGGAAATTGCCCAGGCGGTTACGAGCGAATCACCACCGACGTCTGGGATCTTTTTGGAAGAGGTTTTAGGTGAATTTGCCTAGGCGGTTATGAGCGAATCACCACCGACATCTAGGATCTTTTGGAGAGGAGGTGTCCAGGCGGTTATGAGCGAATCACCACCGACATCTGGAATCTTTTTAGAGGAGGTTTGCCTAGGCGGTTATGGGCTGACCACCACCGTATCTAGGATCTTTTAGAGGAGGAGGTTTTGCCTAGGCGGTTATGGGCTGACCACCACCGACGTCTAGGATCTTTTAGAGGAGGAGAGAGCAAGGTAGGAGGAGAGAAGAGAGAGCTGGTTAGAGGAAGTGTCGAATGAAGCTAAAGTCGCAGGATCCGGGGTTTTAAAGGAAAGTGAGTCCTCTCCCTCCAACCCCCTGTTAGGGGTTGATGGTGGGGCTCCAGGTTGTGTACCCTGGTTCCTGTGGCTTGTCTCCCCACTCGTACTGTTTATTGCCAGAGCCTATCTTTTGCGGTAGAATATTGGCGAGAACTTTAAGTTAGCTAGAGGAGTGGTTCCTGGAGGGATTCACGACAGTAACACTAGAACTAGTATTACCAGGTGAATCAAGACAATTAAATGGCGCTATCAGTGATCAAGGATAATTTTATGTAAAAAAAAAACTAAAAAATTGGCGCCCAATTAATGTTTTTCGGGGTTGAAATTGGTGGAAACCATCAAAAATAGCTATTTCAATAATATTATTGCACATGAAGGAAACAATAAATGAGCAGCCAACGTTTCTGTAGAATAATAGGAAATAAGGGAGATTATCTGAGATCATCGTAAATTTGTATAATAACACTACAAGAAGTAGTATCAACAGGGGAATCAAGGCAATTAAATGGCACTATCAATGATTAAATATAATTTGTAAAAGAAAAAAAATTCCAATTCGTGTTTTGAGGGGCCAGAATTGGTGGAAGCTATCACAAATAGTTATTTAAATTCTTGCACACGAAAGAACAACAACAACAACATCATATCTGTAGTTATGTCCAGTAGAGAAATGAACCCATGTGACAAGGACTTTGTAGCGTTTTTTAGGTTGGACGAACGTCATTCTCCATGAATAACAAAAAATAATTCCTGAGTTAGCCGCTTATTTGTGAAACTGTAGTTGCCCGGCAGACTCCAGTACTCGATTTAGAACTGCCATGGGAGATGCACGAGGGTAGGTATTGACCACAGAAAACTGTGATCTCCGCAGAACTAGGCCGACGGGTAAATAATAAACCTTTGTGTAATAATTTTCAGTGTTTACCCGACCACCGAAATTTATTCTTGTAATAAAAACAAATTTCAGAGCACCTTGAATTTGTCAGAAATTGAACAGCATGAGGTATTCTACATTTCCCTAAATCCCCACAGCCCTTGATAAATCCGATTTTAATGTATGGATTCCATTAAAAATCGAACCAGTATCAGCCTAAGAGTGGGAAAAACTGAAATTTGCATGAAATTCAACTTGTACTTGTTCAGCTTTGAATAAAATGTTGAATTGTGGTTTGTGATAGAGGATTTTAATTAATTGCGGCTCCAAGTTACACCTTATTCCAAACATCAAGTTGTGGGAAAGCCACGATGGTGCATTTTTTCTCGAATACGGCTCCTAGTGTCGTTACTAAGGTGATCAGTGACCTCTATAATATTGTTGGTTGTGTTCTAGGTAATATGGAGGACCATCCTTTTGCAGGGAATAGGGGAAACGTAAGCTGCCAACGTCATGGGGAGAAGGATATTTTGTCTATGAGCTTCTCCAACTTGAAAGTTCATTAATATAAAAAGAGATTGGTGTCCTAAAACTGAACTAGATTGATTCTCGGAATTAGTCTTCTTGTTACGTTATTGAGAAGTTGTAGTTGACCTACATTCTCTGATTGGAAACATAACCCCAGGGAATGTGCATTGAAATACCGTGAAGATTGTAGATGGCTACAGGAGTTTGACATTAGAATCAGAATGTTACAATCAATTATGAGTCGCCTAAGTCATTTACAGGCTCTTGAATTATTACCTGAATTTTATCCAGTACGTTTGCCAGGTTCTCGATCACTGGTGCCCATATGCTGCTGTCAATGGTGTGGCTAACCGCTTCACCTTCTGGAACCTTTATAATTTCACGTTGAGAACCATGTAACCCTTCATCACTTGGGTCGTCAGGCCCATTGTCGAGGTTGTTCTCTGGCAGCTCGCTG
This sequence comes from Leptopterna dolabrata, assembly GCA_954871275.1. Classification (NCBI taxonomy): domain Eukaryota; kingdom Metazoa; phylum Arthropoda; class Insecta; order Hemiptera; family Miridae; genus Leptopterna; species Leptopterna dolabrata. The sequence continues at coordinate 68,102,352 of OX940975.1, forward strand.
GTGGTGGTCTCGGGCAGCTCGCTGGTGGTGGTCTCGGGCAGCTCGCTGGTAGTGGTCTCTGGTAGCTCGCTGGTGGTGGTCTCTGGCAGCTCGCTGGTGGTGGTCTCTGGCAGCTCGCTGGTGGTGGTCTCTGGTAGCTCGCTGGTGGTGGTCTCAGGCATCTTGCTGGTGGTAAGCTCTATCTCTCCATCATTACTTCTCTCAGTCCTTGTATTGATGCTTTTGACCCACTCTTCCCAGTCACCGACATTAAAACCAGTTAGATCTACCCATTGAGTGGGTACTGGAGGGAAGATTCTCATGATAGGTCTACGAAATGCAAAGTCTTTACTGCCGAATGGATAGAGTCCAGGGAGTTTTCCGGGTAATTTTGGCACAATGGCATTACCGTTTAGGCCAGAGTCTACTCGCAGTCTTGGGTTTCCTATAAGAAGAAAATTGAACTCTGAGGAGCTCGTGTCCGGTAGACTGTTGCTGCCTAGAAAAAAATTAAAAGAAAATAAATAAATAGGTAGATCAATAATTATTACGAATCCAATTATGATTAGCAGAGTGATTAAGTTGCGCAGACAAATTCAATACCCTATATTGATGTAATATAACCTTGAGTTTCGGGACACAACGAGGGCCCAAATGGAGCATGTATGCGAAAGAACGAATTTTAGACCGAAAATGAAGCCGGTACACGTGATACGGTTGACGGCGGACGGACATATCATTTTTGGAATCTACGCACCTTGAAACGGAAAAGAAAAATTTTTGAGGGGGTGTTATAAAATTTTTTTGCTAAGCGAATACATAGGTGTATTATTCACAGAATAATAAACCAAAAGCCGCGTACGGTGGATGGACGGAAATATTCTTATTCGATATTTTTATCTTACATCCCTTGAAACGTAAACCATCAAATTTTGAGGAGGGTAAAAAATTTTTTTTTCATGGTCGATTCCAAAGGCTTATTAAATAATAACCAAACTGAAGGAGGTTACGGTTTGACCTTTTTCAAAATAGTAGGAGATAATGAATGAGTCACTAAACCGTTTACACACCAACCCCGTTTTGACGAAGTTCTTCGGGATCATGCAGCTCCCTCATAGATCAGTGAATGGTTATAATCAAAGTAACAATTATTTCAGAAAGCTTTACTGCCTAACCGTTTTGCGAACGTTAACCGAATACAAGATCATCTCGAAGTATAAAAATAACATAGTTGGCGTGATCAGTCAGATTATTATTATATTTAAAATACCTGTAGCGAACGCCAAGGTGAAAAATGCCAGCGCTGTCCGCAGCATAACGACAATTATTGATGGCAGCAACTCACAGGTGTACCGCGGAATGAAATGAATAGATTAATTTATTCTCGAATCTTAAAATCCTCTGTGCCATTGAATTAATTTTTTCAATCAGTATCCAATAAAGCGCGCTGCTGGCCTTAGATCCGAGCGATTCCGCATTACCAGAGCAAAACATTAAAATATTTCAAAGAACGTCAGGCGGAAATTGCAAACCGTGTATAATCTTGAAGGAGATAAAAATCAAAGGCAAATCTAGAGAAATCCCTACGTCTACAAAGGAAATGCAATAAATCCTGCGCAGTTTCGTGTTTTATGACCTCGGTAGATATGTATCTTTAACCGGGAACAGGTTTATTACTCTTTTTCTCCCTCACCGGATTCGGCATAAGGAAAGGCATATTAAAAGTAACCTAAAGGCATCTTTGCCGTCATTAACCATATTTCAGAAAATTAGTGAGCTAACCGCACTTGGTGAACCTTCCTTATATCAGTGGTGCATATTTCTGGCTAGATCGCTATGGAAATTATCAAGTTGCTTTGTTCATGTTCGTGGTCAAGGGGAAATGGAAAATGTTTTCGGGATCAGGTGAACTCCGGAAAATGGTTGTGAAACCTCTAAGAACAGAAATCAATTTTTGCCAATGACAATCATCAAATTGAAACGAGAACCTGTATGGATATACAGGGTGTCTCACTTATGATCCGAAAACCTTTGTAGTGATGCTACACTACAACTTTAACTTCCTGGCTCAAAATTCACATGTTCGGTTGTTGCTAATGTATGTTGCTCCTCAAACTTCTTTTCAGAGTTGGTCGAAAAAATCTCGTAGCTCGCATTTACGATTTCTAATTTTCATACACCATAAATACGTTTGGTAAATATAACTGTTTAATACGTTCTGTTAGCATCTCTACTCTGTTCTACACATAGTGACGCGTCACCTTCAACCACGTGTTCTACAACTAATTCCCAACAAAAAGTTTTTTTGTAAACCTCTAAAAACCTGAGTTTTTTCACTGTTAAGATTCTTTTCGTGTTTTCGACCTTTAGTCACTTAAAAGGCCGTAACTCCCTTAATATGAAGAGTAAAACCAAATCTGAGTGCAGCGTTGGAAAAAGCGCTAAATTTCCCGTCTTTTCAGCCTCTAACAATAGTTTTTTGAAGGGAACTTGAGGGTGAAAAATGAGCCCGAAAAGTGTTAATTTCGTCAAATCTTGAAAACTGCCATTTTTCAAACGCTCATAAGTCCCCCATAATTCTGGTGATAAGTTATACACTTTTGGTTTATTATTTTCAATAATGATCACCTAATTACGCGTACCTATTTCGTGTTTTAGGGGCCAAAAATGTTGGAAACAATCATAAATAGCTATTTCAGTTATCTCACATGAAATAAACAATAACTGAACAGCCAACATTTCTGTAGGTATGTCCAATAGAATAATATATCCATGTGTCAAGGACTTTGCAGCGTTTTGGAATCTACGCGGCTTGAAACGGAAAAGAAAAAATTTTGAGGGGGTGTTATAAAAATTTTTTGCTGAGCGAATATATAGGTGTATTATTCACAGAATAATAAACCAAAACCTCGGTTTCGCTGAAAAATTTCATGTTTTTTTGCATTTAAACATCAATTACCTGCTCCCCTAACTTGGATTGTAAATATTTTTAACTAGACCGTTGGAAGGCTGACATTCTGAAAAAGTTTTTCCCGAGGAGTGCCTCTCAAATGAAGTGTGTATTTGGAGCAGAAAAACGGAAGGAAAAAAGTCGAATTCTGGAGAATTTTCTAAATTTGCATTTTGGCCTCCTTTCGTACGCATCAGGTCTGCTCAAAAAATTTTGGTTTGACATCAGAGAGATAGGACATTTTACGTTCTTTCTAACGGTATAATCAATTTTAGTTTTACATTGTATCCAAGGGCACCTATTGCCGTTTTAGTGGCGTAAGGTCGATATGCAGAAAAAAATCTAAAATCGTCAAAAAGTCAGGAAGAATGGCGACTAAAAAAAAGTCTAGATGGCACTTTTCGTCGGAAATGAGCTCTAGAATCGACTCCTGAAGTTTGTAAAACATTAAGTGTGTTCACCCTGTATAATATATATAAAATAATATATATATAATAATATATATATATATATAATTAACTCGGCCCTTCGGGCCTCGCCAGGGGGCAAGCCCCCTGGACCCCCAAAGGGGGCTCCGCCCCCTCGGAACGGCTTCGCCGTTCCTCACCCCCGAAGGATGTGTTCTTATACTTCGTATAACAAAGGAGAATTTGCTATGCAATTTACCCCCCCCCCCCCCCACACCACCAACACACAAAAAAATAAAACGATTCTGTTTAAACGTTATTTATTTACATTTATTTCTGAATGTAGGTAACTAGTTATTCATAGGTAACAAAGATAACGTTGGTAATTCTTTATCACATTCCTCTTTGTGCTCATCTTTATCACATTCCTCTTTGTGCTCATCTTTATCACGTTCCTCTTTGTGCTCATCTTTATCACATTCCTCTTTGTGCTCATCTTTATCACATTCCTCTTTGTGCTCATCTTCATCACATTCCTCTTTGTGCTCATCTTCATCACATTCCTCTTTGCGTGACGCGTTTTTGTGACAGGATATTGTGACAGGACATTTTTTTCACATGACCCCCGGCGTTAAAATTGCATAGCAATTAATATATTATAATAATATTATAATCATTATAAACTATAATTATAATACTCCTAAAAAAAACACTCCCTGTAAAAAAAGATGCCAAGCTACAAAAGGTGTGATATCCAGGTTGTGCCAAGCACTGTGCCTAATAATCTTCCGTCCACATCCGACAGTTCATTTTCGACGTTAATTTTGAGGTATAGACTAGACTTAGCTAACAGGGTGAGGAGTGAGTTAATCTTTAGGAAGTGTGCTGCTTGGCCGGTCTAGTTACTGATCTATTCAGTTCCTACACGAAGGATTCGAAGCCATCAAAATTAATGATTCACATGCTATGTACCTGATATGTCGTAAACAGACAAGCAGCACACTTCCTAAAGATTAACTCACTCCTCACCTCAAAATTAACGTCGAAAATGAACTGTCGGATGTGGACGGAAGATTAGTAGGCACGTAGAATTTGAATCATTAATTTTGATGGCTTCGAATCCTTCGTGTAGGAACTGACTGAATAGATCAGTAACTAGACCGGCCAAGCAGCACACTTCCTAAAGATTAACTCACTCCTCACCCTGTTAGCTAAGTCTAGTCTATACCTCAAAATTAACGTCGAAAATGAACTGTCGGATGTGGACGGAAGATTATTAGGCACAGTGCTTGGCACAACCTGGATATCACACCTTTTGTAGCTTGGCATTTTTTTTTTACAGGGAGTGTTTTTTGTAGGAGATATCACAAATTTTGAAAGGTCGCAAGTAAGTTTCGAAGCAGAAATCAATGTGGCTCAATGTGGCGCAACAATATCCGAAGCCTGAATGAATGTGGTGCAACAATATCTGATCCGAAGCCTGAATCAATGTGGTGCAACGACGATATTCTCACACAAGCAATGCTAAAAATGCTTGACACTTCACATTGGAAAGGGTAGACCTCCCGTTATTCGCCATGTCACTTCGGCGTTACAGTTTTTAATTTTCGTTTTGATGGAAACACCCAAAATCACTTCACGCATTAACATGATTTGGATCGGTACCTACTAAATTTCATAAAGATCGGTCTAGGGAAGAGGGTATATAAGTGGCGTGACAAAGAATGGGTGGAACTAACAAGCCCCCATCCCCCGGAACCCCCCCTTTGCTTGTGCGAAAACGGTTACAACTCCCAAAAGGTACTTCACCACGCCAAACCTGATCTACATACCAAATTTCATAAACATCGGTCGAGGGGAAACGGTAGAAGTGGCGTGACAAAGAATGGGTGGAAAAAAAGCAAGCCCCCTCCCCCGGAACCCCCCCCCCTTTGCTTCCGCGAAAACGGTTACAACTCCCAAAAGGTACTTCACCACGCCAAACCTGATCTACATACCAAATTTCATAAACATCGGTCGAGGTAAAAGGGTTGAAGTGGCGTGACAAAGAATGGGTGAAAAAAAAAAATGGGAAGAAAGTCACCAAACACGTATTTTGAGCCCTATTTTTCGCAGGTTTTCGAAACACCTACCGCTTCGAATTTGGTGTCAGGCGACTCAGGGTGTTTGCCCCACAAAATATATACGCGCGAATAAAATATAGAAATAACGGGGAAGGCCCGGGAGGGGGCCAAAGTTGGCCCGATTCTTCGCTCAGTTATATTAGGCTCTGGGGCAGCCGGGCGCGGGTTCATGCTTGGCATCGCTCGGCTACCGCCTCGCTTGATTATAATTTTATTATTATAATAAAATGCCAGGGTATAGCTAATTTCTTGAAACTATTACTTATTTACATATCTTCTTGTGAGAACTGTATTCTTCAGTCAGATACCAGACACTCAGTGACTCAAGTTCTATTCAACCGTTTTTGGTGAGACATTCAAGGGTCGTGCAGGATGTGTTTTAATGGTTCCTGATGATTTTCTTTGCATTTGCAATTGTGAGTTCATATGTGTTCATATAGAACCTGGTTTGAGTCAGTGTGTTGATTGGCTTTCCAGCTGTCTCCCAGCAGCACTGGGTTTAACCAAAAGAAGTGTAAGGGAAGTTTTCAGTCCTTTTATTTTGCCAGGATACTGGTTGCATAAACTTGGCACGAATTATGAGGATGGAACTATGTTTATGCATGCGTTCCATTGAAGCTCAAAGCTCATTCTGATATTGGGATACGAAAATATCCGCACGGTTTTCATCTTCTTGAGTATTAGGAAGATAGGAAGGGAGGATATCCGTCCGGTTTTCACCACGTAAGATATCGGAAAAATACTCGTCCGTTTTCACCACCTTGAGTATTTGGAAGGAAGTTCTCATTCGGTTTTCACCACTTTGAGAACGTAGGGTTGAGGAGAAGGGTGAATTGATGTCGAGGAGTTAAGGTAAGAGAGAGAGAGAGAAGGCTCTGGTTTGAGAGAAGTAAGATGAATGTCGAAATGGGCAAGCCGGGCGCCTTATAAAGGCGCCTTCACCCTCTCACGGTCCACCATGGCCATTGGGAGCCCTCGGAGGGAGAGCTACCTGGGCCTTGTCCCTCACACCCCGCAGCTCGACTTCTCCGTTCTTTTATTGGTATCAATCTTAGTTATTTACAGGAATGGTATATTGTAAGGGTACCATGACAGTAATCCTACCAGACACCTTGCCCAGGCGTGATGCTGTCGCGTGGTTTTTTATCAGTTTCATTTTAGAGGAGCTTCTATCACAGCTGGCATTACTTGTGGCAGCTGTGAGGAATATTCTCAGCGTTATAAGTACAAGGTAAGTACCTAACCCTTCTGCAAGTTTGGACTCGAAAATAAACCCATTGGTCTGGGATCGGTAAGTCTGTTGTAGCTACGAAACCCGTAGAAGCGCAAAGCTTAAACTCTTTTTTGCCAATATCTTAATGAGCTCGGTTGAGGTTGCAATCCTCATCATCGACGCCCAATATTATTGCAGGCCTTAGGAAGGAATATTATTTCACGGCCGAATTCCGGAGAGGGGCCGCGTCCGTTTGTTAATACAAAAAGTAAAGTAAAAGTAAAGTAAACAGCCATTCCAGGCTGGGGCTTTTCGTCCGACTGCTCTGCCAGCGTTGCGGACGTGATCAGCTGTCCTCGAATGAGAGGATCAGAATTCGGTCTGACCATTTCCCTCTTTACTTTGCTACTCATTGCCTCACCCCCTAGAGTGGAGAGGGGTTCGCCCAACAGTTGCATTGGTCATACTTGTAGTACTAGCTTGGTCGCTCCTTCCCGCCCCCAACATCTCAGCCGATGGTCTACAGATGGAATTGAGTTCTATTCTATAGTAGGTATTTGTTGTGTCCATACATAGATCCATAGCCATGGATCCTTACACTGTAACTTCACGCTAAGGTTATCTTTATCATTCTGTTTTCTGTCTTCAAGTACACGCTATATTCATTTCTATTCTCATGTTTTTTTCTCCCGGCCTTTTCAATATTATACTACTATAATTATTAATATACAATAGTATTTTTTGTTTAGTTTAAAACAGCAGGTTCAGTTTCGTTGCCTAAACTATGTGCTTGTGAATCATATAGCGGTTAAAAAAGATGTGGTGTTGTTTATACAGCGTCTTGTATAAAGTGATATGTAGCACCTTAGGTCCGGTACATAGGTATCATTCATTATACGCGTACAAAACTTTGAAGCTTAAATAATATTTATTGCGGTGATGCGTAAATTAGAAGTTAAATATTCATGGCATTAGCTGCCTCCTGCTGGGTCTGAGGAACGTCCTCGCGAATGAAGTTATGATTAAGTTTCTCAGAATCTACTTCTCCTCGTCAGAGGATGTGAGCAGGGGGGGGAAATGAAAATTTCATGACTTCAATTTAATTCGAAAAGTTTCTCGCCGACTTCTCCCTTCGGTTTAAATAACATTTGGTGAATTCATCATCCAGGGTATCAATTCATTTGTGTGCAAGTTAGCTGGCGAACGTTTCTTGACTAAAAATATCACTAACGGATCAGTAAGTTTCACTGCTTTGTCGTTGAATAAATAAAATGTAAGAACTTAATGCCGAAGAAGTATCTTGACTAGACGCCGAAGTATCAACTACATTAAACTGAAATGTACTGATAGAGTGTGGTGGGTAGTAGTAGTTCAGGTAGTAGTAGCAGTTCATTTGAGGGACTCAAGTTCAGTTAGTTTACTCCTTGAAAGGAGTAGTTCTTTTGAGTTAGTTCAGTAGTTCATTCCAGTTCCTTTTGGTTTCCAGTCACAAGAAGAACTATGTACTAAAGGGACTGTCGTTCAGTTCAGTGGATACTATCAGCTCCTTATGATTGTAGTAAAGGAACTATCGTTCCGTGGATACTATAAACACCTCATTTACCCCATGTGAATTACTCCTAATGAACTAAAGAAAGGTTTCAGTGGATACTATCAACTCCTCATGTAGTAAACCCCGTTCCTATGAACTGCAAGAACTAACTCAATCGCCTTGTGAGTTACTAGTTCTTTACCTAGTTCTTAGGTCATAATACACAGAGCGATAGTTTTTTAGTTCCTCCTTCCTACATCCATCTCCAGACACTGGATCCTTGATTCTTTTACTCTGTGGTCCTAGTGAACGAACGTTCAGTGAGTGAACTAAGTCGAGGAGTAGTTCAGTTGGCGGAGTTAGTTCAAGAGTAGTTCAGTCAACCTCTACTGAGAGATGGTTAAAGTTTGTGACGGTGGCAGTTCTCGAGTCGTTTGTTTTCCAGTGATGACGAGGGCGGTCAGGCTGAAACTTAATCGATATCCCTTCTTAACTGGTGATAATATCGCTAGTCCAGAGGGGTTACTCTCGAGGGTCCACCGTCACTCTACCTCACCTTGTCTCATGGTTGCAGAGCGTGGTTTAAATAGTAGGTATGCGCTGAGTAACTGAACATACTCCATCCACATTTTTTGGGCTTACCAGAAGGATAAGCCCAAAGGTTTCTAGAAGGATTCCTTTTCAGATATCCTGTCCCTTTTATAATACATGCTTCTACTGGCTTCCCCAACCCCATTCCCCCTTTAGGGCTGAGTATATTATAATAATTAAGCTCATTTGAAGGCGATTAATGCCTTGTCTCAATCTAAAAGTCCCAAGAGTTGTTCCATCCTAGCGATGGAGATAGATCACCTAGAGGTTGCCCAAATGATCTGGGCAACAACCTCTGACAACAATTTTTTCACCTCCAATGCTCGTATAATGTAGGAGCTTTGTTCTCCACCAGTAAATTATTGAGGTAGTACCATTACGATGAATGTTAGTCACCTTGAAGTTGTTCAGATGTCCTTTCCTGAACCAGAACTTCATACTACTTTTCAACCCCTCTTTTCCCTCTCATACTAATGCTACCCGGAATTATGTCATGTGGGGAGGAGTGTGACTATGGCAGTTCTCGAGTCGTTTGTTTTTCCAGTGAAGACGGGGGCGGTCAGGCTGAAATCTAATCGCTATCCCTTCTTAACTGGTGGTACTATCGCTAGTCATAGAAGGGTTACTCTCGAGGGTCCACCGTCACTCTCCGCCACGCTATCACAAGTTTATGCCAAATATGCTTCTCAGGCAGCTAAAATAGGGCAGTTTGTGAATTATCAGTTTCCTTTGATATTTGACCAACTACGAACGCAAAGAGTTTCATATATAATATAAATAACGGTATGCGTCTGTGCAGCCCGTGTAATACAGTGTAACCAGGAGTTGCACTTGAAGGCTTGACGAGTTGCCCTGTACAGCTCCGCATCTGCTGCACTCGGCTGATTCTGAGTCCAATGGGAAATTTTCGTTCATTTAAAAAAAATTATTTAAATATTTATAACTCATGGAAAAATGGTAGTTTGAAGCCCGTTTTCAAAAATAAACAGTATTCTTTAAGCGGCAATGTGGGCGAACTGTTTTCTGACCACCTCAACTGCCACCAAGTGACGGTGGCAGTTGAGGTGGTCAGACGTCAGCTGTGGTGGTTCAGGAGCCTGCAAGATCTCAGTGAGCTGAATGGATGTATTCTTGGTACTTAATTTGAGGATTTGCAGACGTGGAAAGCGCAGCTGGGAGTATTGCAGAAGAGTGTGGAGGCGGCATGGAGGGAGACCTCAGCAAGAGCTCGAGCTTCGCAGGGTCGCATTCACCGGTTCCTACTTGGATCTGGTAGTTCATTGCGTGGACTTGGACAGCTGGAACGCATAAAGCCTACATGTTTGTCCTCAGGTGGGTCTGCAAGAAGAAACGGTGGTGGCGGGGGGGGGGGGGGGGGACGGTGAAAATCCTACAAGGGAAATCTGCTCGCTTTGCAATCCCGAAAATATGATACACTTATTGGTGCGCTGCCCTGTTCTTGGCGAGTTCTGTATGGCTAGTTTTGTGTCTGCGAGCCTTTCACGTGAGGCAGTTATAAGCAATTTAAATGGGGTAAACTGGCTGCCGTTCACGGCAAAATTTTGTAATATGACATGGGCATGTAGATCTGAATTGGTGGCTCAGTTCAGTTGGGACTAATCTGTTGTCGCGTTTCTTGTGAGTTGAAAATAATTCAGGTAATAAATAAGTACTCGAGTTGTTATTAACAGATACAATTATTATGTAATTGGTAAATAATACCTATGTAATGAATAAGTAGGCAATTAATATTGATATAAACTTTAAAAATATAGCATTACGGGCAAGTTACAATCCTCTGACAGACGGGCCTAGCCAATTGCCATAATCATGTAAATAGTCGGCGCAAGTGTCAAATTTTTGTTTACAAATATACATGTTATTGATTCGTTCATTCAATTAAATTATTATTAATATTAATTGTCCTACACGCATTTGAATTTCTTATTTACTAAACCCCTTTTCTCTATATCAAGGTTCAAGTTTCAGCGAACGAAAATGAAGTTTAATATAAATAACGAAAATATTCCTTTTCAATAAGGCACAAAGTACAACCTTATAAACTGTTTTCAACTTTCCATTCGATCGGTCGCTCATACGGCATTCTAACAAACGGCACCTCATGCAGCTAGTTTTCTAGTGATTGCCCAAATCGTGGACTTGGCTACATTGTTCATTGTAACCTCTCTTAATTATGAGAATGAGGATCGAGTCTGAATAACATTTCATGGACGGTTGGCATGGTTGATTTATTTTGTTCATGCCGGGTTTTAAGGGATAAACTGCACAAGATGAACAAGTGATCCGTTTATTGATTCCCGGAAGGTAGCGTTTGTCCCCGACTCATCTTCGGTTTTGTCCATCACGATCAGTTCGTCAGTTGGAGGCTCGAGAGTCCCATTCGGGGGGATCTATTATCCCTGTCGTTCGTTCTGAACCGTCTGAAAAATTAAAAACAAATCGTAATAGCTCCTGCGTTGTAGGCACTGTTACATAATTTAAAAGAAACACATACAAGAAAATGATTATTGCTTGCAAGAACATACATCTATCATAAAGTTTTATAGCAATTTGTCAAGGGACTACATACTTGATAAACAGCGCAACACTCAATCTGAATTATTTCAATGCTTCAGTTAAAGAAAGAGTTGTTGAGCAGTACCAGTGTCCAGTTCCTACAGATAGCACGAAGAGAAAGTCTCACCGAACCTGTGGTGTCATCCAAGTTATGCAGATTTCCGTTTGAAATCCATTAAATTTAAGGATTCTGACGAAAATAATGTTGAAACGGGGAGTATGGGGAGTTCTGGTACTACGTGCTCAGTGACGCTCTGCACGCATGCAAAGTGTGGAATGATATCGGAAACAGGGGTTAAATTCCAAATTAAGCGCATGACCATTCAGGTCAATTATTAAAATGAGTTTTGACTGGTCAGTTCCGGATTATTTTCATCAATGAAACTTTCGAATCGAGCATGAAAATCTGTTTTTCAATCCCCCTCAGTGTTGATGGTTCAAGGTATGTAGAATCCGAAAATATAATAAAATAATTTGTTCGTCCGCTCCTATTGGTTTATTATTTTCAATAATGAACCATTGGAATCGAGCATGACAAAACAAATGCTTACCCCCCCTCAAAATTTGATGGTTTACGTTTCAAGGTATGTAGAATCCAAAACTGCAATAAAAAAAATTTCTGTCTGTCCGCCGTACGCCGTACTGGCCACTTTTCTTAGTTACCATGAAACAAAATTGATGAAATTCGGGTTATAGGTTCCGTTCGGGGTCTAGTTGGTCCTCGAAGCTCGACGTTACTGTCAGTCATCTCTAAGGGGTTCAAAATAGCCTGGGTTGAAATTTTCAGAACGCCGTATCTCGACAACTTTCTATAGAAGGGTATGGTTTTTTTTACGTTATAAAATTTGTCTTGAGCTAAACAATTTTTTGAGGCCACCCGGAGCATTGCACGTCCAGCCGTTCGTGTGCACCAAAAAGCTTCGTCAACACGATCGTGAATCAAACGGTATAAATCCGGCCCAGATATCATCACTAGGGAGCACCTGATTATAATCAAGGATGTCTGTATGAAGTCGAGTTGGTTGTTCTGCGATATTATTTCATTTGATAAGTGATGGACTATTGGATTTAGTTGCTAGGTACTTCTGAAACTTGAACAAACGTTGAAGTATTATTGATGGGTAAATTACTACACAAGGGTAAATTATTACACAACGGCAAATTATTAGACAACGGTAAATTATTACACAACGGTAAATTATTTCATAACGGTAAATTATTACACAACGGTTCATTTACCAAGAAGGGGCTGGATTTTGTTGATCGGTACTTTTGTAACTTGAACAAACGTTAAAGTATTGTTGATGGGTAAATTATTACACAACGGTAAATTATTACACAACGGTAAATTATTACACAACGGTTCATTAACCAAGAAGGGGCTGGATTTTGTTGATCGGACTTGAATAACCGTTCAAGTATTATTGATGGGCAAGTTATTAGTTATTACACAACGGTTCATTATACTTGACCACGAGGAACAGTGATCTACGCAGAAGGGGCATCCATTTCACTCCATATCAACAATTTTCCTTCAGAACTTCATTATTTGCGTTTCTTTTTGCCTTTCTAGTTACTGCTTGTCATCAACAGAATTATTTTAGCAACATTTAACTCGTGATTTAGATAGGTGCCTAGTAACGAGTACGGGGTTAGGTACTAACCTACGGAGGGTCTGCGATCTACATAATATGTATAGACTAGTACATATTATTTAGACGGGTTATCTATACAGAGAGCTGTGACCTGTAACGGAAGTACAAAATAATAAACCGTTGTGCACGGATTTGCAGCGTTTTTTTTAAAAAGAATTATCTTTGGTCATTGAGAGTGCTACTCAGTTGTCATGATTCAGCTGTTTTCGAACACCCTTCAGTTTTGTTTTGGAAGTCCCCTTCAATTTTTGTTGATGTAGATTCCAAAAATGCAGTGTCCGGCAGCGTCCGCCGTATCATCCGTCCGCTCCTTTATTGTTACAAATTATCTTCGATCGTTGATAGTGCCATTCAGTTGTCTTGATTCACCTGTTGATACTAATTCTAGAGTTATTAGTAATTCTAGTGTTATTATACAAATTTATGGTGACTTCAGAAAATCTCCCAGGGTTTTGACTCATAAAAAATCAATTTTGGGAGGTGAACATCTGGTAGAACCTCAATTTTCTACTCTTTGGTCAAAATCGATTTCATATTCGGACTCCTTGTCCTAAAAAACATGGAAAGCGATACCTCACAAGCTCATGTTACTAAGAAACACACCCACAAAAAAAAGAAAAAAAAAGCTGCTAAGTCCTTGTCACAAGTGTTGTTATTATTCTATTGGACATACCTACAGAAATGTTGGCTGTTCATTTATTGTTTCATTCACGGGCAATAATTGAAATAATTATTTCTGATGGTGTCCACCAATTTTGGCCCCCAAAAACACGAGTTCCCCCCCCCCCCCCCACCACCATTTATCTTTGATCGTTGATAGTGCCATTTAATTGTCTTGATTCACCTGTTGACATTTTCTCTAGTGTTATACTAATTGATGGTGATTTCAGACCATTTCCCAGGGTTTTGACCAAAAAATATGGAAAGCGATTCCTCAAAAGCTTATGTTACTAAAAAACAAAAAAACCAGTCATGCAGCATGACTTAATGAGCGAATTTTCAAAGAAATATTCGAATTAATGGCTATGGTTTTGAATAAAGGAAAACTTCGGTCTAAAATTTGGTTTTCTATGTATATTCTCTTCGTATTTATTTTAATTTGTACGTTTTGTCCATCCTGATTCTACCGTTTGTTTATTACGTAATTGTACTAAGTGCTTATTTATTTGATCGCTGTGGGTTCATATTAGGTAGGATAGGGTAGTTAGGACTTTTGACTTACCTACTCAAGAGAGTGCAGTAGGTAAAGGAGTTGTTATAGAAAATCATGAGTGCTTCAAGTGCAGGTTGTTTTTCATGCAGGCTCAATCTTGAAATAAACTATGAAGGAAGGATGTGGTTTCTGGAAGGATCACTTGGAAGAACATGTGGGTGCTACGCTGACCACTCTAAGGGGGTGGGGGGGGGGGGGGGGGGTAAGAGTTTAAAGATTATCCTAGTTTTGGGTAATTTTTGCGCACTTTAAATGCTCTAATTTAAGAACGGATTTAGATATCTAAAATCCGATTTCACCATCGTGTTCAGCGTGCAAAAACCTTTAAAATGAGAGGTCACTTGTTAGAAAATAACATTTTGGGGATTTTTGGGTAATTTTTGCGCACTTTAAATGCTCTAATTTTAGAACGGATCAAGATATCTAAAATCCGATTCCACCATCGTGTTCAGCGTGCAAAAACCTTTAAAATGAGGGGTCACTTGTTGGAAAATAACATTTTGGGGATTTTTGGGTAATTTTTGCGCACTTCAAATGCGCCAAAACACTCCTTAGAGTAGGCCAATTTCGCCCATCTTCGAACTTAGCCTTTCGATTGCCAAGATAGATTTTTTGTGCAAATTTGAGCTGTTTATCTCAATTCTATCGAGAGTTATCGTCTGGAGTGACACATATATAAATATATATATATATACATATAAAAAAGTGTTAAATTTCAGGAATCGTTTTAGAATGGTCTGAAACGGATTTCTATGAAGAAAATTTCCAAAAATTTATATTATTTAAATTTCGAAGCCATTGCAATAGCTTCATTTTCTTTGAAAATTCGCTAAAATTACCTAATTTCACTCATAACACCCTTGGATATGTTCCGATCGGGCTGCAAAGTTCTGGACACAACTAGACTCCAAATGGAGCGTGTGTGCGAAAGAACGAATTTTTCAGACCGAAAATGAAGCCCGGTATGCTAGAGACGGCGGACGGACATTGCATTTTCTGAATCTACGCACCTTGAAACGTGAAAGAAAAAAATTTGAGGTGTTATCAACATTTTTTTGCTGAGCGAATGCATAGGTACAGAATAATAAACTAAAACTGTATTTTTACACCCATTTTCCATCCATAACACCCTTGGATTTATTCCGAAGGGACTGCAAAATTTCGGGACATAACTAGAGCCCAAATGGAGCATGCATACGAAAGAACGAATTTTTTAGACCGAAAATAAAGTAGATATGGATGATACGGCATACGGTGGACGGACATTGCATTTTTGGAATCTACGCACCTTTGAAGCGTAAATGAAAAAATTTTGAGGGGGGTGTTATACAAATTTTTGCTGAGCAAATACATAGGTATATTATTCACAGAGTAGCAAACCAGAGTGGGTGTAAAAATAGGTTTTTTTTTGTGTTTTAGTAACATGAGCTCGTGAGGTATCGTTTTCATGTTTTTTAGGGCGAGAATACCGAATGTGAAGTTGATTTTAACCAGCGAGCGAAGAATTGAGGTTCTAAAAAAGTGTCGGCCTTACATTGATCTAAAATTTTGGTCTAAAATCGTCATTCTTTCGCACACAGGCTCCATTTGGGCCCTAGTTATGCTCCGAAGCTCGGCTGCCCGGTCAGAATACCCCCAGGGGTGTTATGGGTGATAAATGGGCGTAAAAATTGGTGTTTTCGAGGTTTTAGTGAGCATGAGCTTGTGAGGTATCGTTTTCCATGGTTTTTAGGGTGAGAAGCCCGAACATGAAGTCGATTTTGACTAGAGTGAAGAATTGAGGTTTTAACGAAGGTTTTGGTCCCAAAATCAAATTACAGTGCTTCAAAACCCTGGAAAATGGCTGGTTACCATTACGTGTAATAACACTGGAGATAGTATTAACAAGTGAATCAGGACAATTCAACCACTTTCAATGATTTTAATAGCACGATAGAAACTCCTAAACTTATCTCTTTTCATGAAACTGTAATTCCCGGGCTGGCTCCGGTACTTGGTTCTTTCCTGCTTTTTGCTTTTTCTTTCCTGGTGGTAGCACGAGGGTAAGAATTGACCACAGAAAACAGTGGTCTACGCAGAAGGGGCATCTATACAGACAAACAATAAACCGTTGTGTAATAATTTGCAGGTCACCTATAAACAAAATTAATGAAATTCGGTTTGGAGGTCCCAGTTTGGGTCTAGTCGTCCACGAAGCTCGACGTTACTGTCTGTCATCTGGGATGAAAAATAGCTGCTGAAATTTTCAGATCGCCGTAGCTCGAAAACTTTCAATAGAACGGTAGGTACGTTTTCTGGCGTTTTCGTGTGAATTCCGTTCTTGAGGATTTTTTTATACCACCCGGAGCGTTGTAAGCTTAGCCTTTCGTTCACAGTAAGGTCCTGAAGTTTGACTGGCCGGTCACCTGTTGGTGACAACACCCCGGTATCCCATTACATAGCGTGATGGAAAGGGAAGTTATGGTTACTTTATACTGTAAGTAATTTCTACATGAATTATACGTTTTTATAATTATTACATTATACCTTTATCGTGTCGAGTACGTCCACCAGGTTCCTGATCAGTGTTCTCCATATGTTCCGGTGTTCCTGGTGCTGAATTGCTTGACCTCCTGGAATACGACCGATTTCACGTTGAGTTTTTTCCCCCTCTTCATCGGTTGGGCTTTTAGGCACCGTGCCAGCTGTGTTCTCAGGGTCCTTGCTGGTGGTGGTCTCAGGCACCTTGCTGGTGGTGGTCTCAGGCGTCTTACTGGTGGTGGTATCAGGCACCTTACTGGTGGTGGTCTCAGGCATCTTACTGGTGGTGGTCTCAGGCATCTTACTGGTGGTGGTATCAGGCACCTTGCTGGTGGTGGTCTCAGGCACCTTACTGGTGGTGGTCTCAGGCATCGTACTGGTGGTGGTATCAGGCACCTTGCTGGTGGTGGTCTCAGGCACCTTACTGGTGGTGGTCTCAGGCATCGTACTGGTGGTGGTATCAGGCACCTTGCTGGTGGTGGTCTCAGGCACCTTACTGGTGGTGGTCTCAGGCACGTTGATGGTGGTGGTCTCAGGGGCCTTGCCGGTGGTGGTTTCAGGCACCTTGTCGGTGGTGGCCTGACCAATTTTGTTCAACATGTCCGTCATGTTCCTAAACACCGTTATCCATACGCTGAGGCTTCTGGGATGGTTAATCGCTTTACCTGCTAAAAATTTATCGACTGCCCTTTTAGTGTCATCCACCAGTTTATAGGTGGAGCTGTCAGGCTCCTTGTTGTTGGCGGTCTGACCAATTTTGTTCATCATGTACGCCATGTTGCTGAACACCATTTCCCATAGGTTGAGGCCACTGGGACGGTTAACCGCTTCACCTGCTGGAACATGTTCGGTTTCACGTTTAGAATCAGCCAACACTCCGTTGCTGAACCTGTCAGGCACCTTCTCGGTGGTGGTCTCAAGCACATTGCTGGTGGTGGTCTCGGGCACCTTGCCAGTGGTGGTATCAATAGGTGTGTCAGTGGTAATGAAACTTGGTGTGCCAATTGTGACCACTTCTCCTGTGCTGGTGATAATCTCAGGCACGTTGCCGGTGGTGGTCTTAGGCACGTTGCCAGTGGTGGTCTCAGGCACGTTGCCGGTGGTGGTCTCAGGCACGTTGCCGGTGGTGGTCTCAGGCACGTTGGCGGTGGTGGTCTCAGGCACGTTGGCGGTGGTGGTCTCAGGCACGTTGCCGGTGGTGGTCTCAGGCACGTTGCCGGGGGTGGTCTCAGGCACGTTGCCAGTGGTGGTCTCAGGCACGTTGCCGGTGGTGGTCTCAGGCACGTTGCCGGTGGTGGTCTCAGGCACGTTGGCGGTGGTGGTCTCAGGCACGTTGGCGGTGGTGGTCTCAGGCACGTTGCCAGTGGTGGTCTCAGGCACGTTGCCGGGGGTGGTCTCAGGCACATTGCCGGTGGTGGTCTCAGGCAAGTTGCCGGTGGTGGTCTCAGGCACATTGCCGGTGGTGGTCTCAGGCACATTGGCAGTGGTGGTCTCAGACATCTTAATAGTCCTGATATCTGGTGCCTTGCTGGCAGTGCTGTTAGACATTGCAGAGGTGCAGAGGCACCTCTTGCCTTCGAGTGCATTGATCCACTCTTCCCAGTCACCAACATTTAAATGAGCAAGTTGATATGCCCATCGAGTGGGTACTAGAGTGTAGTACACTCCTATTTCGGGTCTAAAGATGGAGTCTGCTTCGAAGGGTCCGGAGGGTTTACCGTCCGTGTTTAAGGGTCCAAAGTGAGCTAAAAAACGTTGACCGTCAAATAAATAGTGTGCAGCGAGTTTGCCTGGTAATTTCGGTCCGCCTAGTCCCGATCTTGGGTCTCCCAGAGGAAAATTGAGATTTGGGGACGCCGTTTTCAGTTGAATGATGCTTCCTTTAAAAAAAAAGTTGAAAAAATAAAAATAAATATTACATAGGTAATTATTTAGTAAATAAATAATTATTTCAGAAGCCAGTCATGATTAGCAGAGCGTTAACTTGTGCAAACAACTTCAGCTATATTGCTGCAATATTATTAATTATACTCAGTGGCTCATAGTCTTTCCGATAAGTTCATTCCTCTAAATCCGAGGAACCCACCATAGTTTGTTATGGGCTTTGGTGACAGCTACCTATCAGATGTATCTTCAGAAGTGGCCCCCACTCGTTAGGCTAATGACATACTATGCGGATCCGGATGCGGGAATCCGCAACCGAAAAACGCATCGGAAAAAACCGCGTTTGGAGCTAGAGGACATAATGTACAACTAGGCCGAGAACCGCATGCCTCTCGCGGGTTGCCTCTCGCTGGGGAGTGGTGCGCGAAAAGGTCTCTTTCATTAAGTAACTAGCCTGACCGCTCGCTTCGCTCGCTATCCGAGATTCGCTGTACGCAGTATCGTGGAACCAACAAAACGACGGCAAAATCCCATAGCCTACCGGGTATTTGTGCCCAATTTTATCAAAATCCGTCAAGCCATTCAGGAGTTGACCATGGTCGACCATATTTCCGCTATGGTCAGGGAATTAAAAATGCGCCTACGTTCAACTTGGGAGGCTACCGGATATTGGTGCCAAATTTGGTCGATATCCGTTGAGTAATTCGGGATTCGACCATGGAGGGGCCCATGGATGCGCTATGGTCGACCGCGGGGATAGTCCGAAGGGTCGATCGTAGATAGAATTTCACGTAGATTACGAATACGCGATAAAAAATAGGGGTTACAATTTCAATTAACGAAGTTGACCATGGTCGACCATAGTTCCGCTATGGTCAGGGAATTAAAAATGCGACGTTGCACAACTTGGGAGCCTACTGGATATTCGTGCCGAATTTGGTCGATATCCGTTGAGCAATTCGGGATTCGACCATGGAGGGGCCCATGGATGCGCTATGGTCGACCGCGGGGGTAGTCCGAAGGGTCGTCCGTAGATAGAATTTCACGTAGATTACGAATACGCAATAAAAAATAGGGGTTACCATTTCAATTAACGAAGTTGACCATGGTCGACCATAGTTCCGCTATGGTCAGGGAATTAAAAATGCGACGTTGCACAACTTGGGAGCCTACTGGATATTCGTTCCAAATTTGGTCGATATCCGTCAAGCCATTCAGGAGTTGACCATGGTCGACCATAGTTCCGCTATGGTCAGGGAATTAAAAATGCGACGTTGCACAACTTGGGAGCCTACTGGATATTCGTGCCAAATTTGGTCGATATCCGTTGAGCAATTCGGGATTCGACCATGGAGGGGCCCATGGATGCGCTATGGTCAACCGCGGGGGTAGTCCGAAGGGTCGATCGTAGATAGAATTTCACGTAGATTACGAATACTCGATAAAAAATAGGTGTTACCATTTCAATTAACGAAGTTGACCATGGTCGACCATAGTTCCGCTATGGTCAGGGAATTAAAAATGCGACGTTGCACAACTTGGGAGCCTACTGGATATTCGTGCCGAATTTGGTCGATATCCGTTGAGCAATTCGGGATTCGACCATGGAGGGGCCCATGGATGCGCTATGGTCGACCGCGGGGGTAGTCCGAAGGGTCGACCGTAGATAGAATTTCACGTAGATTACGAAAATCGGGTTACCAAAATTACGAAAAAATAGGGGTTACCATTTCAATTAACGAAGTTGACCATGGTCGACCATAGTTCCGCTATGGTCAGGGAATTAAAAATGCGACGTTGCACAACTTGGGAGCCTACTGGATATTCGTGCCAAATTTGGTCGATATCCGTCAAGCCATTCAGGAGTTGACCATGGTCGACCATAGTTCCGCTATGGTCAGGGAATTAAAAATGCGACGTTGCACAACTTGGGAGCCTACTGGATATTCGTGCCAAATTTGGTCGATATCCGTCGAGCCGTTAGGCCGTGGGAAGACGGACAGACAGACAGACACCAGACTCACTCACAGAGATTCGTTTTTATAATATATAGAGATGTAAAACTTTTGTAGTTTTATAATTTCTTTCTAGGATGTTAAAATTGAAAACCGAGCTGATCAATAAAGTGCCTATTTTTATTTTTTATGTTTTTTTATTTTCATTTTTACAGGTGTAAAAGTACCTACTATTAACAAAATCCAGAAAAGCCATCATTCTTCAGATGAAACAATATCTGGCACAAAAAAATAGTATAAAATTATTATAAAACAGTACAAAACGTAGTATACAACTATGAAACAGTATGCACATATACATCTGTATAAACCATATAAACTTATAAAACAATATAAAATTAGTAAATAAAACCGTAATAATATTTTGCTTCCTCCCTACCGGAGGTAGGGAAGCCTTGAATTTGTGATTGAATAAAAATGTCCTCCGAAATGAAAATTTCCACAACCATTTTGCGTTCCAGATATCAGGGAATTTTTGGTTCCGTGTCTGTCTGTCTGTTTGTGGTAATTCCTTGTAACGCCCATAACTACCCGAAATAATGGTCGAAATGGGCTGAAATTTGGAGGGTAGGTGCGAGTTGGGTTACAGATGGGCCCATACCAAAATCATTGATAAACTACTGTAACTTTCGTCTACGCATGCGCAAACGTGAAATACTTGGAACGCCCATAACTACCCCAAATATCGTTGAAATGAGTTCAAACTTGGAGGATCGATCAGGAATAATACTTTGATTGTTCCGAATGAATTTCATTGGAATCGTACTGTAACTTTCGTCTGCGCATGCGCGAACATGAAATCTTGACCAATTCTGAGGGTAGACACGGGTTGTATTGCAGGTAATCTCATTTCAAAATCATGGAAATCGTTTTGTCTGCGCATGCGCAAACGTGAAATAATTGAAACTCCAATAATTCCCTTAAATATCGTTGAAATGAACAGATTTGGAGGATCGATCAGGAATAATACTACTTGATAGTTCCATATGAATTTCATTGGAATCGTACTGTAACATTCGTCTGCGCATGCGCTAACATGAAATATTGAACATTTCTTTGTAACGCTTCAAACAAAGCGTAAATAGTCGTAGAGAGCTGAAATTTTGAGAGTACACGCGGGTTAGATCGCAGATGGTCTCGTATCAAAACGAACCCACCCAACTATTCTATACGTTCATTTGATTGAAGTGAGGAAGCTGTACTGCCTACTCGAACTGGCAGACATTTTTTTTCTTATCAAATACTGCGAATGAAACGAAGAAATTATATACTTAAATATCTTTTATAACAATTATCTAATCTATAATCTAATGTATTATTATCTAATGCAGTGGTAAAGTAAAAGTAAAGTAAAGTAAAGTAACAGCCATTTCAGGCTGGGGCTTTTCGTCCGACTGCCCTGCCAGCGTCGCGGACGTGATCAGCTGTCCTCCAAATGGAGGATCAGAATTTGATCTGATCATTTCGCTCTTTACTTGGCTACTCGTTGCCTCGCCCCCTTGAGTGGAGAGGGGTTCTCCCAACAGCTACATGGGTCATACTTGGACGTGTCTCCACGTGTCACGGCGGTCACCCATCCAAGTACTAACCACGCTCGAGGTTTCTTAAGGCTAAATGTAACGAGAAGTTAGTGAGATTCTCAGATAAGAGATGGCAGCACTATCGGGGGCAAATTTCCTTGACTCCTCACAGGAGAACGAATCAAGATATTTTGAATCTGAAAACGGATTTGATAAGATATCAACCCATAGTTTGGACGAAATCGGTTTAAAAAATTTGCACAATTTTTTGCGCACTGTTCAAAAATTTTTTTGATTAAATTGAGACTTTTTCAAAAATGTGGCCTTATACAGCAGTGTGCCCATGCATACAGTGTACAAATCCGTTTTCAGAATTGAGATTGGTCAAAAATTACGATCGTAATCCTTAAGATTGGTGAAACAATAGTAGTGCTGACGGGGTGGAGGAGTGCGCTCGAGCGAGGGGGGCAGTTTGGTGAGGTGGTGCCGGCCGCCTGGACCCCTCGTATGAACGTTCTCCGAATTCTCCTACTCAAGGTCGGCATCAAAATCGAGTCTTCCTGGTTGGAAAAGAAGTTTTGTCTGTGAACAGGATTGGGTCAAGCCTTGTCTCACGTTTGTGGACTACGAGAAAAGGGGGGCCTAAGTTGGGGGTAGTAGATTTCGTTTTTTTTCTTGTAGGGGATGTGACTGATACGCAAAATCCATGTTTTTGACAACGGTGGCCCCCAAAACTTTGGTCAAAATGCGAGAAACCTCAAAATTTTCGCACTTTTTTGTTTTTCCCCCATTTTGGCCATGATAGAGCGCGTTTTTGACGAAAAGTGTACATTTTGAAACTGAATTAGATTTGCTAGAATACTAGAATAGGCTCGGTAGACTCAATAGTTTCCGAGATACAGCTAAAATACCATACCTACCACCACTCTCAAAACCGCGTTGTGAAATCCAATTTTTTTTCTCGTATTTTTCGCTATATCTCCAAAACGTATTTTCACATCCGGAATTTAGTAGTGAAGTATTTCAAAACTCAAATAATTTTAGATTGTATTGCAAGTTGTGTCCCCAAATACATACATACAGACTACATACACACTTTCAAAATAATTTTGTTACTTTTGCGCACTGCAACAATTTTGTATTGTTCACAAAGATTGGCAGGTACCTACAACAGCGTGCCTACATGCATATAGATGTTTCAAAAAATACAAGTCGATAATGAATCTAGTCTTGAAAAATTAAACTGGGTATTTCAAATCTGAGCAGTATCGAAATTAGGGGACATATAGGTAAAGATCATCAAACACTTGAAACATTTCTGCTGTTGAATATACTATATTTGCTTTCAAAATAAAGTATTATACTTTGAGGAATTTTCATCCCAAGTCCTGGGTAGGCTCCCGTATTTCCAGCGAACGTGGTATCCTTGGATCAATAATTTCTGGGAGCAGAACATTTTCATAACAATATTTCAACTTTGTTATCATTTTGTCCTCCCAGAATGAGCGATCCCTTTGTATTATCTCGTAATGTAGATCCCTAGGGGTCCACACTACGAAAAAACAACGCTCTCTCATCGTTATTTCCAATTGTCCTTGAATTTGGAAGAAGTAGTCGCTAGTTTTTTTAAGTTTTTTATCTTTACCCAAACAAAAAATTTCAAATTTGTGTCCAGAGTTTTCGCTCTGGAAACACTAAAGTTTCGCACCATAGTAATGCACCAAACAGACTCATGAAACCTACTAAACACTATGATCGCAACATTTTCCATGGAAATTGGGTAACGGAGTTACGAAATATGGACGCGCGCGTTGTTGTAGAAGTCCATTTTTGTGAAGCCAATTTTTGTTGGAGCAGTGCAATAAAGTTTTGGCTCATCAAAAACATCAGGTAGGTACATACTGTTGGCAAAGTAAATACCATTCAGATTCATCGACTATAATAGTTATGTAAACACAGTTGCATAAACGTCACCTAATTTCGAAAAAATCAAATCCATATCAAATCGAAGTGTCGGCTTCTTGGAATTTGGGCAACCTTTTTGGCGAGTTCATAAGAGGAACTATCTAGGTATTCTGTAAGCAGATGCCTCGTGACATGGATATATGTGTAGGGGTTATTATTATCTCTATCTCTATCCTTATTATCCTTATTATATTATAAATTCGAATCTTTGTCTGTCTGTGAAACTGTGATTCTTTTCACGGCAAAAAGCATATATATACCTATTTATGTTATCACAATATATGTACAAAAGTAAATAAAAAACGCTGCAAAGTACTTGTCACATGGGTTTATTATTCTTGCGGACATATAGAACTGTACTCCATCAATATCAAAATGTCAAACAATTTTTTCACCATTTATAAACAATGTGCCATTAATTCGTTTTTCCCGTGTTTTTTTCCGATACTTTTAGGTAACAAACATCCCTAATATAGATACCATCTTTAGACCAACCCCCACCTACCCTCCAAATTTGAATCACATTCGACCATTTTTACGGTAATTATGGGCGTTACTACCCGTTCAACGGTTTTCACTTCAAAACTCCTAAAAAACGCCTCATTTTTGCCAGTTTTTTGTCCATAAAATCCAAACCGTTGGTCCGATCGAGCTGAAAAGCTTGCGGGCACCATGGCTGCCCTAGATGAGTATATGGTGCAAATTTCGACTCAATTGGACCAATTTTGAGGCAGTTATGCGTGACACGGCGGACGGCTACGGACATTGCATTTTTTGAATCTAGACACCTTGAAACGTGTAAGAAAAAATTTTGAGGGGGTGTTCCAAAAAATTTTTGCTGAACGACTACATAGGTGTATTATTCACAGAATAATAAACCAAAACGATTTATTCATCTTCTAATAGACAATCACACTCTAGGATACCGCACCAAGCCAGTTTCCGAAAATACCAATTTTGGGAAAAAGTGTCTAAAAATGTGAAATTGGAGCCTATTTTGAAAAATATGTGCTTTTAGGAATCACGTATCAAAATTTTAGGGACGTATCGACAAATTTGGGAAAAATCGAAATAAGACTTATTTTTGACGATTTTAGCTAAATGGCTGAAGCGATTTTGACGTACTAAACTCCAATCGACGCGCAATTTTATGCTCCTTATTCTAGCATAATTATAGTGAAAATAGTTTTCGAGAAGCGAAAAAGCTGAAAAAGGTCCGAAAATTTCGCAGTTTTTTGGCTCTCAAGAGTTTAGCACAAGCCAGAGTCCGTCGCAAACTCACATTACTCGTATTATGCCCAAATTCGATTAAAATAATTTCCAGCTAGTGCACATTTATTAGGCAGCAAGCACAAGTCCAATTTGACTTGGCTATGACCCAATCCTGCACACAGACAAAACTTCTTTTCCAACCAACATCAGGAAGACTCGATTCCGAGAATGTTCATGCGAGGGGTCCAAGCGGCCGAGGGGTCGAGGCGGCGGGCCCCACCTCACTAAAATGCCCCCCTCTCGCTCGAGCGCACTCCTCCACCCCGTCAGCCCTACTATTGTTTCACCAATCTTAAGGATTACGATCGTAATTTTTGACCGATCGAAATTCTGAAAACGGATTTGTACACTGTATGCATGGGCACACTGCTGTATAAGGCCACATTTTTGAAAAAGTTTCAATTTAATCAAAAAATTTTTTGAACAGTGCGCAAAAAAATTGTGCAAATTTTTTAAACCAATTTCGTCCAAACTATGGGTTGATATCTTATCAAATCCGTTTTCAGATTCAAAATATCTTGATTCGTTCTCCTTTGAGGAGTCAAGGAAATTTCCTTCATTTTGGTGCTGCCACGTGGTGGCAGGTTTTGCAACTAAAAGCGTTACATTTAGCCTTAACTTCGGTGATCTCACGGGAACCGGTTTATTCCACCTGATAAGGCCGTTGGGCCCTAATGCAGTGGTTCTCAACCTTTTTAAACCTGCCGCCCCCTTTTGGAGTTGAATATTTTTCAACGCCCACCTAATGTGAAAATCCTTAAGTTTGGGTATTTGTTGTTTGGGTATGTCAGAGCCCATTTCTTAAAATGAGCTTCAGTGTTAGTGAGATGAATGCGCAAGTCTCATGTACTAGATGTCGAGTCGATTTCTTTTAGCATGGACATACCAGCCGAAAAACGTCACGACATGAAAAAGCGACCCAAAAAACGTTACTGAAGTGACTCATCAACTGTTTCGAATTTCTCTCGCGACGTTCTTCCTTTTCACCGTCGTTGCTCCGTTGGTACCAGACATTCCGTGGAAATTTCGAAGAGGTATAAAACGGGTTGTGAAAGGGAGGTTCCGACACAACCTTCAACCAGTACGGTTGTGAATTTTCTGTAATTTCTCGGAAAACGCACGGGTACAAATGGATTCTGACATCAAGACCTCCCATTTAGGACCCCCTAGAACAGGATGCAAAAATCTCCAAAATCGGTCCGTATTGTGGCCTCAGAATCGGATGTAGGTACTAATTGTTAAGGAGCCAACCGTTTATAATGCCATCAGCTGATTGAACATGTCTTGACATCTGACCTATTTCGTTGTTCTATGACTTTTTAGCTTCCTTGAATATATTGTGTTTTTGAGTTCCTACGATGTAGAAAATATAATGATAGTGTTCATGCACCTTTACTCTTTATAATAATATCAAGTCACGACAGTTTTGGCGACGTGGTGAAAGAATAAACGAGTCAGTCTCAGGACCTGCATTACTCACCTGCCTCTGTGAGTAGATACATATTTATATTTACGCTTCACTGCACGCTTTACATTGCCTTCTGTCTCTTGTATTTAAAACAATAAACTAAGAATGGATCCTCAACAATTTGAGAAGTTCTTGGATTCTCAAAAGCAACAAATTGAGCTTTTCCAACAAATGTTCGAGCAACTGAAGACAACATCGACCACTCCTGCCTCTGCTGCTGCCCCTTTTGAAAATTACGATGCAAATATTGAAAGATTTACTGCATACATTGAGCGATTTGAGAATTATCTCTGCATGAAAAATATACATAACGAAACTAAACGGGCTCAAATGCTTTGTGCATCGATAGGATCTCTGCATTATAACAATTTAGTCGCCTTCAAGGGCCCAACAAAAAAAGTCAAGGATTTAACATACTCCCAGTTAGTCGACGCTTTTGGTGAGATGTTGTCACCTAAGACAAATGTCGTCGTGTCACAGCACTTCTTTTTTTCTACATATCAATCCGAAACAGAAAATATTGCTGATTATGTCGCAAATCTGCAAAAACGGCTAACCGACTGTGACTTTTATGTTCAGTGCAATTGTGAAGAAATGGTTTCAGTTGCAGGAGTTTTCCTAAGAGTTCAGTTTATCCGGGGAATTCGGGACGATTCCATACGAGAACAGCTTCTGCAGAGTGAAGAAGAAGACTTTGATGAAATAGTCAAGAAAGCAATAGCCGTGGAAGCTGCACACATTCAATGCAAGGAACTTGCAACAAGCATGAAACAATCCACCAGTTCTGCCCCAGATATCCTGAAAATTCGTAAGACAACTCAACATTACAATACTGCGCAAAAATCGCTCTCATCCTCACCATCGGCCTCGAGAAACACGTCACCGCTAAGCCACCAGCGAAGACGCAGAGCTGATTACAAGGCACTAGGGATCGACAATCTGTGTTTTAGGTGTGGCAGATCTAATCACCGATCGTTTGAATGCCGTATCCGATGGGAAAAACTCCAATGTGATTCATGTGAAAAAAAAGGACATGTCAAAAAAGTCTGCATTACAACATTAACCAAGAAATCTGTTTCAAGCAAGCAAGTATGTAGACCAGTGGTTCTCAACCTTTTTAAACCTGCCGCCCCCTTTAGGAGTTGAATATTTTTGAACGCCCACCTAACTTGAAAATCCTTAAGTTTGGGTATGAAAAATGGTGGGGGGGGGGGGGGGTCCAAATAGTAAAATTCTAATTAAAGGAATACTGTAATTGAATAGACCATTAAAACAGAACGTAATTTACAAAAATAATAGTATTTGTTATGCATGTAATACACACAGCTGTGTGTGGGATTTATGTGGTTCTGAGCCCATTATTTCTTAAAAATGAGGTTTAATGTTAGTGAGATGGAGGCGCAAGTCTCATTTACTAGATGCCGAGACGATTTCTTTTAGCATGGACCTACGGCCGAAAAACGTCACTGAAGTGACTCATTAACTGTTTCGAATTTCTCTCGCGACGTTCTTCCTTTTCACCGTCGTTGCTCCGTTGGTACCAGACATTCCGTGGAAATTTCGAAGAGGTATAAAAATGGGTTGTGAAAGGGAGGTTCCGACACAACTTTCAACCAGTACGGTTGTGAAATTTCTGTCGTTTCCCGGAAAACTCACGGGTATAAATGGATTCTAACATCAGGACCTCCCATTTAGGATCCCCTAGAACACGGTGCAAAAATCTCCATCAAAATCGGTCCAGTCGTTTAGAAGTTGGGCACAACTTTGAACCTTGAATCGTCTCATTATTGGTATTTTGAGAAAGAACACGTACACACCATATTTCATAGTTTCATTCGAACGAACTAAATCACTCGCGGCGGAATCGTGGAAACCCATTTCAAAGAATAAAAACGGGGTTATTGAAAGTTTGTAAGTATGTATCAGCGTATTTTTCGTGTATCAGTGGAAATAGACAACCTTTCAATAATTCCGTTTTTATTCTTTTTCATTCGAAGTAAGTACAGAGGCATCATCCGGAGTCAAGGGGTGGAGTTTTTGTTGTTGTTATAATATTAAGGAAATCAGTAACAGTAATGAACCCTCGATCGACGAGGTAGAATAGGGAGGCCATTGACAGTTTTTTTAACGACATTCCGCACTCCAGCGTAGAGGTAACTGATGTTAGCTTAAAGCCAAAATTCCGTGAGCCTACCATCCATCCTGGGAACTGGCTTTCTACGTCTCACTAGTTGAAAGTTCAGTCAATATTTCCTGAATCTCAACCTCTGATTTCTCAATGTGCACAGAGGATTCATGACCCATTGAGGACAAAATATTCTCAAAACGTTCGGAAAAGATCTATGTAAAGACTCCAGGTGTTCACAGTAAACTGTTTCATCAAAGAGATTTCAATATTCTTATACATGATACTATTCGACAGGATTGAAAACCGGCAAATCACAACTTCGTTGTGGTCAAAACTCAGCTTGCAAGTGAGATTATTTTGGAAGGCAGAAATAACAGATTTCGTTTTTAGCGAATTTTCAAAGAAAATGAAGCTATTGCAATGGCTTCGAAATTTAAATAATATAAATTTTTGGAAATTTTCTTCATAGAAATCCGTTTCAGACCATTCTAAAACGATTCCTGAAATTTAACACTTTTTTATATGTATATATATATATATGTGTCACTCCAGACGATAACTCTCGATAGAATTGAGATAAACAGCTCAAATTTGCACAAAAAATCTATCTTGGCAATCGAAAGGCTAAGTTCGAAGATGGGCGAAATTGGCCTACTCTAAGGAGGGTTTTGGCGCATTTAAAGTGCGCAAAAATTACCCAAAAATCCCCAAAATGTTATTTTCCAACAAGTGACCCCTCATTTTAAAGGTTTTTGCACGCTGAACACGATGGTGGAATCGGATTTTAGATATCTTGATCCGTTCTCAAATTAGAGCATTTAAAGTGCGCAAAAATTACCCAAAAATCCCCAAAATGTTATTTTCTAACAAGTGACCCCTCATTTTAAAGGTTTTTGCACGCTGAACACGATGGTGAAATCGGATTTTAGATATCTAAATCCGTTCTTAAATTAGAGCATTTAAAGTGCGCAAAAATTACCCAAAACTAGGATAATCTTTAAAATCTTACCCCCCCCCCCCCACCCCCTTAGAGTGGTCAGATTGAAAAATGTGAGAAGTATTAATTGAAGACGAGAGTTCGAAGCAAAAAAGGGGGAGGCAAACGATTAGTACAACTCCTTGAATTTCCCATTTGACATATAATTGTTATGATACCTTCATAGATAGAGAGTACCGGCCCACGTATTACTAGAAGGAAGACGAAAGAAAAAATCTATTTCAAATTATTCAATTTAGGTACTAACAGTAGGAGGAAGAAGTTTTCCTTTATTCAAAACCATAGCCATTAATTCGAATATTTCTTTGAAAATTCGCTCATTAAGTCATGCTGCATGACTGGTTTTTTATTAAACTGAGTTCATCACCTTGAAGTTGCGAATTGATTCCATTGAATTTGGCGAATTTATCGGTCAAGTAAGCAACATCGATTATAAATTGTAGCTATCGGCCTCTCAGATGCACCTAAATACATCTCAAGCACTGAATCGAAAAGATTCCTGAACCTGTTGAAGTGTTCAGGAAGGTGCTCACCGCCACCCTACCGCCCAAAACAAGTTCGCCGCCCCCCTACCGCCCAAAACAAGTTCGCCGCCCCTCAGTACCCCTCTACCGCCCCCACGGGGGCGTTATCGCCCCAGTTGAGAACCACTGATGTAGACTGTCAGACAAATCAGGTTCAGAATCTGATTGTTCTTACGGAGCATGTAATGGGATTAGGACTACTTCGAGGGAGGAAACCAGTGCCATCAGCCTCTATGAGATCGGGCCAGCAAGTGGGAAGTACATGGTTGAGGTATTTGTAAATCATAAGACCGTGAAAATGGAAGTTGATTCAGGTGCCCGATTCACGATCCTCCCAGAAGACGTATTATCAGCACTCAATTTGGGGATCAACCTTCAACCATCTAATATCAATTTTCGAGCTTATTCCAATGATATTGTCCCTTGCAAAGGCAAGGCTTCTGTCACCTTGCAGTACAAGCGTAAGTCTCAAAATGCTGAAATATATATGTTGTACCACCAGGTCATGATCCAATTCTAGGACGGGACTTAATTCGAGCTTTTGACATCGAACTGAAGCAATTTGATAAAGACATGCAAAACGGGGAAGTTCGCAAGATTTATGAGAACAAGGTCCTTCCTGACTTTCAAAAGCTTCTGAATCTTTTTGCACCTATCATTGAAGAAACTATAGGGTGTGTTCCAAACATACAAGTTTCCTTGACATTGAGAGACAATGCCAAGCCAGTTTTTACAAAAGAGCGGGATGTTCCCTACGCATTAAGAGATCGCGTTGAAAAAGAATTGAACTCCTTACAAGAAGCAGGTATCATAACACCCGTTCCTACTAGTGACTGGGGCTCACCACTTGTGATCATCCCCAAACCAGATGGAGGGTTCCGCCTATGCGTAGATTACAAGTGCGGCGTTAATGAAAGGTTAGTTGCAGCCAATTTTCCCATCAGGACAATTGAGGACGTTCTGAATAGTCTCCGTAACTCCAAGTATTTTTGTAAATTAGATCTCTTCAAAGCCTATTTACATTTAGCGGTTGATGAACAGAGCAGATCGATTCAGACAATATCGACACATAAAGGTACTTTTCGCATGAACCGCCTAAGTTTTGGTATCAAAACGGCACCATCCGAATTCAACCGAATTTCATCTCAAATTCTCCATGGTATTCCAAAATGTGAAGCGTACTTTGACGATATCGTAGTACATGGAGCTACCCAAGAAGAATGTGCTCAAAACCTCAGAATGTGCTTGAAACGACTAATGGAGTATGATTTGCAATTGAATCGAAAGAAATGTACATTTTTTGAAACCGAAATTGAATACCTGGGACACCTGATTGAACAAAATAAGATAAGTAAATCTCCTGAGAAGATAAAAGCAGTGCTTGACATGCCCAGACCCCGCAATGCAGATGACATTCGACGATTTCTAGGGCTAATAGTAACTTATTACTCCCGATTTATCCCAGATCTGTCAACGCTATCCAGTCCTCTACGGAAATTATTGGAAAAGAAGCGCCGGTTCCATTGGTCAACTGAATGTGAATCATCATTCCTTAAACTTAAGCAAGAGACATGCAGTGAGAGAGTCCTGATGCCATTTGACCCCAAGTTACCAGTAGTTCTGGCATCGGATGCAAGTCCTGTAGGAATCGCAGGAGTACTCAGCCATATTGTGGATGGTCACGAACGTCCGATAGCGTACGCATCTAGATCACTGACTCACGCCGAACAGAATTACAACCAACTCGATCGCGAAGCCCTGGCAATTGTATTCGCAGTAGGAAAATTCCACAACTACTTGTTTGGCCGTCATTTCAATCTCGTCACAGACAACGAACCCTTATGTAGAATATTTAGACACGATCGTTCATTACCTAAGATGACAACAGCTCGCCTACTTAGGTACGCTACATTTCTTTCTAGCTTTCATTACAATGTCAAATGTAAAGCAGGGGTTGAGAATGGAAATGCTGATTGTTTGTCACGTCCGCCTGTACCTCAATCTGCAAAATCTATCGACATGAAAATTAGTGAGGAAATCCATCGTCTTTATGCTGAAGCTATCTTTCGAATTTCCAGCACTGCGGTCACATCTCATACAATAGCGGAAGAGACCACAAAGGATCCAGTACTGAAACCTCTCATAGACTCTCTTCAGAACCGCTATGAAGATTCACCATATACAGTGCTTGATGGCTTATTATTTTGGCGAGTAGTTATTCCACAGAATCTCAAAAATGCCATTCTGAATGAACTACACGTTACACATATAGGTATAACCAAGATGAAACAATTGGCAAGACGCTATGTGTACTGGGAAGGAATTAATCATGACATAGAGCAATTGGTGAGATCTTGTGAAGTATGCGCCCAACTTCGCAACAACCCTCCTAAGGTAGATATCCATCCATGGGATGAGCCCGAGAGTAACTGGGATCGGCTGCACATCGACTATGCTGGACCGTTTGAAGGACACCATTTCCTAGTAGCTGTATTTGCAAAATCTAAATGGTCAGAAGTTCGCGAGTAGATAGATTCTGTCGCTTTCGGAACAGTGTGAATGACCTGTCCAACGTCATGCTGTGAGAGGTGTTTTTACTCTCTTTTCTCAACCAAATATCTCCCGAAGCCGTGATATTTAATTTTTGACCTTGAAACAATAGGGATGTAATATCGGTGTCGTGCGGGTTTAGTATCACATGCCCTGCAGGGTGACCCCTGCGCCAGAAGGTATATATCGATTTCGGGGCAGTGTGAATGAACTTTCCAACGTCATGCTGTGAGAGGTGTTTTTTCTCTCTTTTCTCAACCAAATATCTCACTCACCAGTCAGTAAGCACATTTGGTATATTGGTTATAAGACCAGGTTACAATTGTGGAGATCGCAGGTTCGAATCCCGAAGCCGTGATATTTAATTTTTGTGTAGTTCCGAATGAGTCGCGAGAAAGGTTATCACTACTGTTACCGTCCGCTTCTCAGGTATGTCAGGTTATCTTCATTAGCCCCTGTGCCAGAATTCTCCTTTAGGTATATGAGCACTCGTGAGTATACGATTCCTTCATAACTTCTAAGCGTATGGAAGGTGTAGCCACCAAAAATTATAATATAGTACAACGTCATGAATATTAGAGAAGCCATTGCACGAGAACTTCACGCACCAGCGCGGAAAAAATTCCCAACGAGATATGTTGAGGTAAAAGGAATTCATGACTTGTATCAAGCAGATCTTGTTGAAATGATTCCATATGCTCGAGCTAACGAAGGATTTAGGTATATTTTGACGGTAATCAACTGTTTCACTAAGTATGCCTATGCGATTCCGTTGAAAAACAAACAAGCGACTACTATTGTTAAGGCAATCAAACCAATTCTCAATAGAAATGTTATGCGTTACTTACAAACAGATCTGGGGAAAGAGTTTTACAACAGGGAGTTTGAGGAGTGTATGAGACGATATGGTATAAAACATTACTCAACCTACAGTGAGAAAAAAGGGACTATAATTGAACGATTCAATCGTTCGCTAAAATCGTTAATGTATCAAAAATTTACTGAAATTGGAAATTATAACTGGCTGCGGATATTACCATCTCTGTTACGTGAGTATAATAACAGAAAGCATCGAACTATTGGAATGAAGCCTAGTGAGGTCAATTCGACTAATGAGGAAGTGGTGATGAGGAATATTCGTAAAAATCGCCAACACTACAATGTAAATGACTCTAAGCGTAGATTCAAAGAGGGGGATAAGGTTAGAATAAGTAAATACAAGAAAGTGTTTGATAAAGGATATTTACCTAATTGGACCAATGAGATCTTTACTGTCCATTCTGTCGAACCAACTCTTCCAGTTACCTACACGTTGAGAGATTATCGTAACAAAATGTTGAAAGGAAAGTTCTATGACAAAGAAATCAAAAGAACCACTGTCGGAGATGTGTATCTAGTGGAAAAAATATTAAAGACGAGGGGGAACAAAGTGTATGTAAAATGGTTGGGGTTCGATGGTACCCACAATTCCTGGATTGATAAAAGTGAACTAGTTTGAAACAGCACTTATATAATACACTTGTTTACCTATTTAGCATGCATTATGAGGGTGAAGGTGAAACAAGGAGGACGTGGTATAATAAATCGCTTAATAGACTCGCTCCCAATAGAAATACATCTTCCTGGAGGGTATCAATTTTGTGGACCTGGAACACGCTTTGAGGAGAGACACAATCTCGGACAACGAGGAGTTTCTTCTTTAGACAACCTTTGCTATCACCACGATCGTACATATCACAATACAAAGGACGATAAACTACGGTACGACGCTGACAAGAAACTCGAGTGGGGAGCTTGGAATTTGGCTCGAAATAAGCAACTACCTCTTTCTGAACGTACCGCTTCTTGGTTGGTAATGAATGCGATGAAATTGAAAACTCACAGAAAACCATCAAAGGGATCAGCCCTCAAATTCCATCACAAAGAGAAAAATGTAAAGAAGACGAAGAAGTTAGCAAAAAATAGACGTTCACGACGTGTTCATGGTGGTTTCCTACCAGCATTGTTGGCTGCCCTCCCATTTCTCTCTGCAGTGGGTAGTCTTGTAGGAGGAGGTGCAGCCGTGGCCAAAACTGTGATTGACGCTAAACGATCTCAGGAGGATTTGAATGAAACAATAAGGCACAACAAGAGAATGGAAGATGAGGCCAGGAAAAAAAATGGGCAAGGACTTTACATCAGACCGTATAGAAGAGACAATGTCATTGGAAAAGGTCGAGGGCTGTATATCAGACCCTACAAACAAACGGGGAAGGGATTACGGATGAAGATTGGATCAAAAAACTAGCCATTGCGCTCCCAAATCGCCCCCTTACTAACATCGATTTGGAGCGCATGTGTAAAAGTGCCAGCATTATAGGGTTTATAGGAGTACGTATGCGAAACGAAGTTCCACGGACTAAGCCTAAGCAAATTGAGTGTTCTATAATAAATATGGCTTCGACTAATGACAGTTCGAATGGAACTCATTGGACAGCATATTGGTTAGACGGAAATAAGGTCCACTATTTTGATAGCTACGGCAATTTAGAACCACCGATCGAGTGGAAAGTGTATTTTGGTTCACATAGAACTGTTCTGTACAACACTAATAGATTCCAGATGCTAGATGATGTGGAGGAAAGCGTCATTTGTGGTCATTTATGTTTCCTATACCTTTGGGTGATCTCTGAATATTATAAAAAGATGTGGCCTTATTGAAGTTAGTACCACTTTATCAATGGCATCCTTTACAATAACACTCACTGAACGTGGAAAAAGTGAGTTGCGTGCTGATTTTTTTCCTCCCATCCAACTCGAATCAAGCGATTGGGAGGCTGGATTGATATCATTTGACTCCTATTTCTCCATACCAAATCTAATTGAGGGTGTGAATTCCACTTTATATCTGATCGATGATAATGGTGTACCAGTACATGACGGCAGTGGGAAGTTTTTCGATGCAGTCGAAATTCCTATACTATTTCAAAAAGCACACCCAGGTATTCAAGTTACGATAACGAAGCACCATGCAACAATTAAAACAGACCGAACACTCTTCAACACTAGTGATGACTCTGTATTGATACCTTTGGGTTTCAATAAGGGTAGAGTTTTACACGCTTCATCCACCACCTCTTATGCAGCAGATAGATCACTAAAAAGGACGTGGTCTGCAACGTTAAAGAAACATGTTGATGGAATGGAACTACCATCAGGGAAGCAGCATGCACTATATTCTGGTGTTATATTCAAAGTTCCTACAGGTACATATGAGTTGGCAGACCTACGGCAGCTTTTGAAAATGGAACTGAAAAAACTGGATATAGATTTTGGGATGCAAGTTAACTTGAATACGCAACGCTGTGGTATAAAATGTAGCAAACGCATAGATTTTAATCACGAAGATTCATTTTCAAAACTATTGGGATTCAACTCAGAAGATGACTTACCAAGCGACAAATGGAATTGGTCAGAGGGTATTGTACATGTGTTCAACGTGCTAAACATTGGTGTATCTGTGTCTTGTTGTCAAGGTGACATCCGTAATGGAACACCAACACATGTCATCTATCAGTTCACTCCAAATGTAGCACCCGGTTACAGAATGATAGAAAATCCACAATCAATAACCTACCATTCAGTAATTGGTGATAAGCTTGAAGAAATCACGGTAAAAATTGTTGATCAAGATGGCAAACTAATCAACTTCGGCGATGAGCTAATATCGATACGACTCCACTTTAGAAGACGCTCACCATAAAAGGAAGGTAATAATTCGATATAAACTATTACCCGTCAGCATGTTGATCTTCAACCATCATCAGCAGCTCCGCAATATAAAGAGGTTGTCCACTCATAGTAGCACCAGTCCTATCAATACCTTCAACCGAAGTGTAAAGCGACTGACACCGATCAACTATTACTTTCTGAAAGCTTTAGGATATAACGTCAATAACTCTTAACACCACGATGTTGGATGTAGACAGGAAACTAGAATTTGATGAAAGATTGACCAAGCTGGAGTATAGACCTCACGAGCCATTTGCATCAGCTAGATACAACGCATCAGATGAAATCATAATTCCATTTTCCCAACCAGGTGAATATGTACTACCATCTAAAAGCTACTTATATGTAGAAGGTTCACTGTCAAAATATGACCGGTACACCCTCACTCCAAATGCGATCGCTCACGCTTTTGATGAAATCAAACTAATTGTAAATGGTGAACTGATGGATAAGACAAATTATCCAGGAATAACGTCTACTATGAAGGCATACGCAAGTTTCAGCAAATCGACTGTCAGTGGACTTCATCAAGCTGGTTGGATGATGCCATCTACTGCTACTGCGGTAAACCCATGTGTAGATTTGGGCAGTGGGGCGTTTTCGGCATGTGTACCGTTAAGCACCCTGATGGGGTTTGCTGAAGATTATCACCAAGTTCTGGTAAATGTTCGGATGGAGCTGATACTCAACAGATCAGCATCAGATGCTAACATGATTATACCACGCCTGCCAGTGGCAGCTGGCACCCCTTCGACCGGCCCACCAGACATTTCTATTAAAAAAATGGTATGGTATATCCCATACGTGACACCTTCTGATAGTGAAAAACTGCAGTTACTCTCAATACTTGAAAAAGATGAACCTATAACTATAGGATTTCGAAGTTGGAACTTGGCTATCTATCCAACCCTACCTATGAACAAGGAGTTTTCGTGGGCTTTGAAAACTAGTACTGATTTGGAGAAACCCCGATACGTGATTTTTGGTTTAAAAACTGATGCGCAGAAGAATGTTGATAAAAATTTAACACTCTTCAATCATTGTAAAGTGACAAACTTTCGACTTCATATTGGCTCCCAGGTATTCCCCTACAGCAGAATGAACCTTGATTTCGCTTGTAAACGGGTACCCATTCTGTACCAAATGTATGCTGATTTTCAACGGTCGTACTACTCCAAGGATTGGTCAGAACCCATGTTAACGTATGATGAATTCATAAACCTCGCCCCAATTGTTGTGATTGATTGCAGCCATCAGATAGAATCAAGCACTGGGAACAATGTAGTGGACATTCGCATCGACTTTGAGACTCAGGAAGAAATACCAGCCAACACTAGTGCATACTGTCTCCTTTTGCAGGATTCAATTGTCACGTACTCACCTCTGGCAGGCATTGTTCATCGTGGATTGTAACATACTTATAGCGCAAATATATATCTAAAATGAATAAACAACTTTTTTTTTTCATAATCCCTATTTTAAGCAGATGTAGAAAGGTAATGAAGTTAGTTGGCATAATGCGCTTTCTAAAACAGGGTGTAAAGCTCGAGGTTAGTGACGAGGCTGAGAGGGAAAAAATTGATGCAGGTATTGATGATCAATCACATTCACCTCACGGATTACTGTTTGGGAAAAATCCTATAAGAGCACTTATTTGTGGTCCGTCAGGCTCTGGAAAGTCATGCACTATCCTTTCTTTGTTATTACATCCAAACGGATTGAGATTTGAAAACGTTTATTTGTTTTCAAGAACGCTGAACCAAGAGAAATATCAATTTTTGAGAAGAGTTTTAGAACCTTTATCACCCGAAATCGGCTTTTACACGTATGGTGCATCGATGGTCGATGGTCAAGTGGAACTTTTGAGACCTGACGCCGTAAAACCGCATTCTATCGTAATATTTGATGATATTATAACGGCAGATTACAAAATTTTGAGGGAATATTTTGCAATGTCACGGCATTTTGCACTTGACATATTTTTTTGTACACATAGTTATGTTTTAGTACCTAAAAATTTGATTAGAATCAATCTCACTATGATTGTACTTTTCAAAATGGATATATTAAATGTACGTCATGTATATAACGATCATATACAAGGGGATATGGATTTTGAAAAATTCAAAACTATGTGCTCAAAATGTTGGTTAGAAAATAACTTTTTATTAGTAGATATGGATAAAGGAATAAATGATGGTCGTTACAGAATGGGATTCGATGTATATATATTACCTGAAAGTGGTTGACCTGATAGTTGAAATGAAATTGCAAGAAGCGAAGCATGTCACAAGCCGCCTTGTAAAAGCGCAACAGGCGGTAAGGAAAAAATATAAACTTTTAAAACAGGGGAAAATTGAAACGGATATGTCAATGAACCCATTGAAAGACTTGTTTAAACAGGTTGCTCCTCCTCCTCCCCCTCCCCCGCCCCCTCTTCCTCCCACGAACCATCCACCTGCACCAACCATTACCACCCGCCCTCGCTTATTGATAAAGCGTAAGCGTACTAAACGTCGGAAGATATCTCCTCAACCACCGATTGTGGATAATGAAGCAAATAATAAAGAAATGGACGAAGATAGTTTACCACAAACGGAGGGTGATTATATTAAAACTGAAGAGGATGGTTCACAAATTATCTTTTCTAATCCCTCCATTCAACAAAACATGCCATCAACGCCACCAGTTACAAGTACACCAAGAAGGGATACACTAATTAAAAATGCTTTGAAGGAAGCTAGTAAAACCCCCGAGGGGGAAAGAGAAATTGAGACGCAATTTCGTCAATTTCACTCATTTGCCAGACCTTTCCTGCTCGCTCTAATAACGGGTGATAAGAAGGACTTGAATTTGGATACTACATATGGGCCCAAAGTAAATGCAAACGGTACTCTCAGTTTAGGGAACCGAGAGCTACATCTTGATCGCAACTATATCTACTTGGATGACAAAGTGAAACAACCAATAACTGAAGGA
The DNA here is from genome assembly GCA_954871275.1 of Leptopterna dolabrata. Taxonomy (NCBI): domain Eukaryota; kingdom Metazoa; phylum Arthropoda; class Insecta; order Hemiptera; family Miridae; genus Leptopterna; species Leptopterna dolabrata. The sequence goes on from OX940975.1 coordinate 68,142,184, forward strand.
TTACTCAATTTACTTTTCCTAAAGGAACCGGATCCTGCTACATACACCGCCATTGATCGCGCAAACTACAGAGATTTGGTTATACACAGTGATGTAGCTCGACAGGGTTATTCAAGATTGAGACCATACAACGTGAGTGGCCACAAGTATAAGTATCTACTGAAGGACTTACTTGCAACTAAAAAGATTGGTGGTAAGGGATTTATTCGGGCAGTAAATGCACGACCACGTTACGTCTACTTTGATGACCCAAATGAATTAGTCGATCGTTTACGGCTGCTGTTTGCGTCAAAACAGGCTGGAAATACATCCCATAACCCTGAAATATTCTCCATAATTGAGGAATTAAAAGAGTTGAACATAATCACTTGATGATCATTAACATGGCAGCTATCAGTAGATTTGGATCTCAACCTAACATATCTTCCCCTCGCTCAACAGAGCCAAACAACTTGCACGACTTAGTGAGAGAGCTAATTGCAAAAGAATTGGATGTTGCATTAGAAGAATTAATTATAAAAAAGAACATAATCACAGCAAAGCCGAATGTAGTTGATTTCAACGAAAAACGATTGATTAATCTAAAACCGGGGGTAAACGCTTCAGACGCTGTAACACAGGGCTCCCTACCATTCATAAGAAATGATCGAGCACGAACTCTAAATTTTGGATCTTACCACCTCATTACCACAGGGGAGCCTAGTTCACCTCAAGATTTAATTACATTGTCATATGCAACTAAACACTTTGAACCTAAGAAGAAAATGACGTCAGAACCTTAAGCATGTGGGAGGGGGAACACTGTTGATTATTATATATAATGAGACAGCGAGGAGGAACTTTCAGTGTGCCATCATGGAATCGTTAATGCTTACCAGCTCATTTGTGATTGACAGTGTGAAAAACTTGCAGGTGGTAGTTGGCCTTTCCGACCTTACTACTACAGTGATTGTGATACGAAAACCTCGCGGTACGCCTTTCTACATCTGTGTTGAAGACTGGGAACTGTTTAGTGGCAAGCTGCAGCAGATAGATCGAAAAATGGATGCTACATTTTTTCATGGAACCTACATGTGTGCGACAACAACACCGCAGCAACATCTAATTTTAAGCTATTACCCCAGTTGGGTAGATCGTCTATTACATTGCGAGGCTCCTACTATTACATTAAGTGCAAAGGCGACATCGAATTTGATGAATTTAGTTCCAAAGATAAACTCAGTTTTGAATAAAATGAGGGATTTTACAGCTGTGAGTGGTGGTAACGGTTTGGTTGTCAACCCTGTGAGCCCCCCTCCACAAGATGAGTTACACTCTTTCAACGTATCTTTTTATGATCAAGCCAACCAATGAAATATATCAGTACACACAAGCATGGAGGGCAGCGCTCATCCTATTGAGGATTTAATTGAGGGGTTTAGCCATCTGAAAACAGGTGTTCCAGCAGATCTCCTGCAACATGTCAACTTGCCTGGTAAAAACTTTAGTGTCTACGAAGATTTAAACAGATGTATACCGACTAATTCAACTCTCATATCACTCCAATCATCTGGATCCAGTTCTCTACTCATCTTATTTCTCTCACTTCTGCTGATAACGCAGTTAATACAAACTGTAATTTTCATCGTACGTTGTGGTGGTTTTCACAGAAACAGAAGTTGCGAGCCTGGAAACTGCATCCTCAACTCATACTCCTGCAACGTATGATACCACTGGACTTTTAAAGTTGGCTACATTACCCGCTTACCACGAGTATCTACGATATGTTAGTGCAATGGGATTTTATAAAGCCATGGTACGAGTGGATGCACTCATTGACAGCATCTACCGGCTGGAAATTGATAATTTGGGGGCTTACTACAAAGATACTGCGAATGGACTACACTTCAACACATGTACATGGGCATCAAGCGAACTAAATGGGGCCGGTATCGATGTTGTAGGCACATGTGCGTGTGCACGTATTCATTATGCTACTGAACAATGTATTAATTTATTGAACTCTATAGGTTTGAATAAAAACTGATTCAACTGAGTATTCTGTTTTGACTGTTGATTCCCCATTTAACCAAAACGTTCTAGTTTATAGCCATATAAAGGGTGAGCTTACAAGTTATACATACACACCATCCAAATTACTTGAGCAGTCAACATCTCTCTCTCTCTACAACATGGATGTGTGCGGTTTTAAAAACTCTTCATCAAAAACTAGCAATATGCTCTATTCTTCTGCAACATCAAATGAAGCTTTTGATGAGTGTGGTTACAAAATCTGCGAATCGCAAACTGGTAATATACCATATTCCTCTTCTGAGAATAAAGGAACGCAATCAAAGCGTGAAGCTTTTGATACTGCTACAACACCTCTAGACCTTGAAACATTTGATGGAAGATTAAAGACGTTTAAGCTATGGCCAAAATGTTTACAACACCTTCTTCAAGATTTGTGCAGCGCAGGTTTTCACTACGATGACCAAGTTGGGGATCTAGTGAAGTGCTACAAATGCTGCGGACAAATTGCCGAATGGGATTTGAATGATGACCCCTGGCAAGAACATGCAAGATTCTATCCAGATTGTTCACATGTGATAAATGTTAAAGGCTCTAAATTTATTAAAAATGCGATGGAATTGAATAAATGGATATAAACTAACACTCTTTGATGGCATTCTTTATTTTTCCCATAAAACGTTGTTGACGTCCGCCATAGCTATATTTATTGATGTAGATGATCGTTTCATCAGGTTTTATGAAATAAAACAAATTCATTTAGATATCAATTTATTATTTTACATTGGAAAAAGTATGAACTATTAAAAGTAAAATACAATAAATAATTATAGAAGGTGTGAAACTTTTCATAAAGTACACATATAGAAGAATAACATAATATCCAGAAAAATTATATGAGGGGGCCCCCTCCAAACATTATCTCTACATCAATATTATAATCTATATTAGCTCATATCCATATGGTTTGGTGTCAACTCCATTTTCTAAGATTACTCTTTTATCATCATTAAAACTTAATGATTTTTTACAAACCTCCATTGTAAAAACATTATGTAATTTTGATTGAATTTTTCTCGAATTAGTGTAAACATCCTTTCCTGTTGTTAAACAGTGTAAATAATTTTCAAATCTGAGAGATTCAACAGCTGTTTTGCCAACTCCTTTAGCTTTCTTTGTTACATTATCACCAAACTGAAATGCATACAACTTTGGCCTCAAACCTACAAATTCTCTGATTGGAATATTTGGGGTTTCATCTTTCAGTTTTCCTAATACTTTTTTATTTTCGGTGGAGTAAAGCATGTGTGATGATGGATATTCACTAAAATCGAATACATGAGACAATGATTTCAAATCATCATACAAATTATTTGATTTGATCTCCCAAATAAAAGAATCTGTATCAGAGTAACAGATCTTAATGGATTCTCTTCCGAATTTGGGTAACATGTGGTTGTAATGTAAATCATACATTAGGGTTTTAGACAGTTCCAAGATGGCAAATCCAACATAAATCGGTTTGTTGAACATAATTTTTTCCTGACTTAATCGAACAGCTATGAGATTGTCATCATAAATTGTTCGATCTAAAAAATTTGGCTTCCTAGCCATGGCAACAAGTTTTTTTTCCGAAGTCACCAATTTTAAATTTATTCTGTTTCTAACCGACTCCATGGTTTTTCCGAACACTGCATTGTTCAATAACTTAAAAAAATCTTTCTCAAAGTCATTTGTTGCTTTTTTCCGTAATTCGGTGTTCATGTTAATGTAGGTTGAGAGCCACTTACTTTGTTGAAATTGCAAAACTCTATTGATTTTTTTCAAAATAATTCCTGCTTTGATTGCTTGCTGCAACACTGTAATGTGAACAACATAATTTTGCTTATCTTCAAAATCGAGCAAAAGTTTTTCGACTTTTGAACCAGGAGGCTTTTTTCGCTGAGGTAAATATGGGAAATCTGAATGTTCAAGGTGTAACCTTGAAGGATATTGAATATTACAGTCTAATATGTAACCATATTTGCCATCTGGTTCAATCGCCATCACATTAAAATTCTCACAGTTGTTGAGCCATACAAAATTACCATGTGGTAAACTCTGACTCATTGCCCATCCATAAAGATTATTAACATCACCATAAAAAATGTATTTACTTTCCTTATGAGGGTCATAGGTTTCAGGGATGTGAATATTATTAGCAATAGCATGTCGTTTAACACATTGTGTTATTCCACCACGAATCCCTGATTCAACAAACTGTAACATTTCAACATCTGTGAGAATTTGAAGACGAATGTTAGAAACTTTCAGTGCTGCTTTGAAGCTAAAACCAGGTAAAGTAAAAAACCACGCACTATCTAACTGATAATGACCATAACATACTTTCCTAAATAATTCAAATATTTCTGCAAGTAAAATTATGTCCGTTTTTAAGTAAAGAAGGGTGTATTCCTTTAAATTTTTAATATTAAATGCATTCCAAACTTTAAGGGCATGCTCATAATCTTCATCCTTTATATGGGCATTAGTTAACTTATTGTAAAACCTGTCTTGGATTGGTAACTGTGTTTCTTCCAAGACAGAAAAGTTTGTGACATGCTGATAACAGTACACACCTTTTCTCAATAAGAGATTCCTTAAATTTGGATCAGGGAAATTTTTCGTCATTTCTGGAAACTCTTTACAGATGCTAACCAACTTCTCTAAAGAAGCGGGCAAAAATCTGAATGAATCCAGGAATCTACACCACAATTTACACCCAGCGAATCGGATGGAAAAACTTATATATTTTTCTTCGGTTTGAGGGATAACCTCAACTTCTAAATTGAATGAATTTATTTTTTTAATAATGAAATGAGCGTCATACCCTGTCAAATTATGGAAGAAAATAGGTACAAAATCAGGTTTTCTCAATTTGTTCATGTTACAGTTGTTGCAGCAGGTAAATCGAAACATACCATCTCCATGGTCATGGTCTGCACATTTTACAACATGTTCATCAAACTTCTTGCCACACAACTCGCAATGAGTAGCTTCTGCATGCTTTAGTTTCTGAGCATCGGTCATAAAAATGGGGGCGTTAATCTCATAGCATTTTTCAATTTTTAAGACTACATCTTTAAGCTTTGCTAAAAATTCATAAATGCAATTTTCCATCGAAAAAATAAATGTCTGATCTTCCAATAATTTGGGGTAATATGACTTCAAGTAAAAACCTGCACACATTGGAGTATGCAGCTCTTTAGGTGTCGTTTTTGAACAAGTTTTTATATTTTCATCATTACAGCTAACTTCAACTGTTTCATCCAATGGTTCTATTAAGCTCTCCAAATCAGCATATATAACAAACCCCACTTTGGTCATGCAGTGGTAGTCATCGAATTCAATAAATGCTTTTTCAGGGAAATCATATCTACATGGTTTGAACTTGTTGCAAAATATTTCATGTTCTTTTAGTCGCTCTTTCGCTGTTTGACCACTTACATAAACCTCAGACGATCGGTACGCTTTGAAACAGCGTCTACACATAATAATGGAGTGGCTAGCTGATTTGTAAATTTGTGAATTGACAAGAGCTGGTAAGTTTGATATGTAACAGTAGTGAGAAAGTTGATCATTTTTTAAATACAGCAAATCAATAGTTGGAAAACCCAAATTTATTTTAGTGGATATTTTAAGAGGGTATATTTCATGACTCTTATCTATTGCATAGATATTAATGCATACAGAATTATGGTTTTCAAACCACGTGACATCTTTTAAACTTGCAGGAAAATGAACACCTTCAAAATTGAATGGGTGAACCAGTTCAGTGTATTTCGAAACGCGATGTAAATTTTTGTGATTATTAGTACTGGTTTTTAGATACCAACTCAAGATAGCATATTTAAAACAAAAATTATCTTGATTCTGCACATTGATTATTGCTCTGCGTTTTTTAAGCAGATTAGGCAATGGAAAGAAACATCTTCCTGAAAGTGGAGTATATTTGGTTATTCTTATTAAAATGCCATCAACAGATTTCAGCATCCATCCTGATCCTTTCGATTCAAAATTGTCTATTTCCATTATAATCTGCTCAAAACTATGCTGTAAATATTTTTCCAAGTCTGATGTTTGTGTCAGTTCATCATTTTTTGTCTTAAAGTTTGCATCAATTACATCCTCACCGATTATTGGATTTTTCTTGTCATCATCAAAAACCCTAATTTTATAAAATGTACACTCTAAAAGTAAATTTACCTTAACATTCTTCCATTCAGACAAATAATCATTCAAAACAGACAGAAGTTTGGACTGAGAATTTAGTAAAAAACTTTCTGGTAAATTAAAACTATTTACATTTTTAAAATACACATCAACTGCAGAGTTCCCAACTTTCGCAATAACTTTACCATCATGTAAGGGCACAGCAAACAATCTCTGCAATTTTTGAGCTCTATGCTCTGGTTGTGAATCCTCACACTTTCTTTTTTCCTGATCACACATTAGACTGTTTTGGTTGGAGGTTGATGGGCGAATGAATATTGACTCTAAACAGCTGTGTTTTAAATAGCTATATCTAGATTGAAACAAGCTATTGCACAGAGTGCAACTCAATTTTTTTTTTTTTTTAATTTTGGCTCAGCCGATTTTTTAGTATTAGGCATCTTTCGCTTACACATCGGGATTGGTAGCTGATCTTCATCTTGATCCTCAGCATCATCATTATCATCATATTCATCATCATCATCAGCACCATCAATACTGTTAGGATGTCTCGCGGCAAACGATATGCTGTATCCTGTATTTTCGTTCATCCCGTTGTATGTCAGTATCAATGAATTCGCTGCAACAACAACAACAACAACAACAACAATATAATAAAGAGCAAATCAATAAATTGAAATATTTCATGATGAATCTGATTGAACAACAACCGTCATAGTCACACAAAAAAAAAAAAAAAATCTCGATTTAATCAACTATTTTTTTAAACTTGGATATCTATTTCGAGATGTCTTACATATGTATGGCTCGGTGGACTTGAGAAATGGCTCCCCAAACCTCTTGGGAAGCCACACATCCACTTTCCCCGCAGTCACCCTGCTTATGAGTTGGGCTACGGCGGTCTCACCATAGCGGGTCATTGTTCTCCGTATTCCGCGGATAACGAATTCCTCGTTCAGTGGAAGGTCTCGCAGCGCAACTGTTTTGGGATGCAACTGCTTTGAGTTGCTTGCAGATTGCAATTTGTTAAGCAATGACTCCATATCTTACAAAAAAGAAAATAAATAAATAACTGAACATAATAATAATAACAATTAGCGTAAAAAAACATCTGGTTATGTGCCAGGATTGCATATAAATCTCATACTACTTATATGAGCTTAGCTCATACGATATGTATACAGAGTGGCTACTATAAATTCAACAGCAAAGAAATTCAAAAAGCTTGATGTTCACCACCTGAAATAGCATTAAAATAATGCGAATAAATTTGATCTATGTTGGATGCATATCAATCGTACTTCAATATCTGTGATCATAAAAACTAAATATTTACTTGCGCACATGCGTCAAAAAACAATCTTTTTTCAAGCTAAATTTAAAAAATTTAATAAATGTAAAAAAACGTGGTGACATTATGAAACGGAAAGACAGAGAGAAAAAAAATTACAATTCCAAACACCTCTATTTCAGACATGTCTGAAAGCTAGGATCGAGAGTAGGTATCAATACCTCGGTTTTAGTTATTCACTCATTTCTAGCTCGCTCTCATACTCTAGGGGATTGAAACCTAATGGTAACTGATCATATTCTATCGAATATGAGTTTATTTCTGCTTCATTACATTCATATTTCAGTGAGTCATTACACGCATCACAACTTGAAACAAATTGGCATTTGTAAAGGTTTTCATCACATTCAGAACAGGTCTCCGTTAACATTAAACCAACCTCCATCGAATTTCTGGGAAGTAAAACATGTTTGAAATGTGAGTTTCCCATACGTTCTGTGAAGTTAAATCGCTCATTGGCACAAGAATGACAATATGAAAAGCCATCTATTTTCAAAAAGTTTGATTTGATGCAAATATACAATTTATTTAAATTCATGGAGTGGCTCATGATTAAGTTGGTACTCACCAAGTGTTGAGTTGGTACAGAATTTGAAGCTGCAACGTAGAGTCTTCACGAGAAGTGATGCCGTAACAATTTCATCGTTGTCTTTATATGCATTCTTACCCCTCCCACTATACCAAGGAAAAAACAATGAGGGTGTTTCACCGTAGTTCAATCCAAGTCGCTTTTAACGTAGGAGGTGGGAATAGAGCAGCTTTGGTTGGTTCATTTGGGTATAGGGACGCCTGAGTCGGCCTCCGTACTGGTTTCTTTTTTTTTGGATCCTCAGTCGGAGATTACTGCATGCCATTAGCGTGTAAGAAACTGCATATTCGATTATTAAATGGAAATCCACTGCGCGCATCGGATTGGTGTTTTTTGTAAAAATAATTGCGGAGCCTGCAATGACTAATGGCTCCGACTTCACTTATTCAACTTGACGTGTTATTATGCGGTAAGGGGTTTACGTACCTACCCACCTATCAGATCTTCGAGACATTGTATTGCAGCCAATTAAGTTCAAAAGTAATCTTACAGGTACGTCAAACATGCATTCGCCCAGATAAGTGATGCAGATTTGTTATTTTCTCTCATATGCAATTAGTTATTTTTGCCGACATTTCAGTCCGGTGACTGCCTAACAAGTGCAACAAAATCAACCTTCTACCTTCAGGTTCGTACTTGCATCCGTGAGAATTATTAAATGGAAATGCACCAACCTCATCAGCTATAGGCTTGTTTAAAATAATTGCAGGAGGCCACAATGAATAATGGTTTGGAATTCACGCTTGTTCAACTTTACATGTGTTAATAATGGGGTTATCTTCGAGACGTTGTATTGGATGCAATTAATTCTAAAAAACAATCAACGAGGTACGTCAAACGTGTCTCTCTTATACTGGTGATGCAAACTGCTATATTCTCATATGCAATTAGGGGAAGGAACGTGGATATTCATCACCGTACCTAGTCAGTAGTTATTTAGCAGACACTGACCTCAGTCAATGATGAATCCACTCTACCGATAGGTACACGTAGTTTTCCCCCACCTTCTTGACATCGCTATTGTTTCGGGAGGGGGGGGGGGGGGTCAAAAATTAAATATCACGGCTTCGGGAGATATTTGGTTGAGAAAAGAGAGTAAAAACACCTCTCACAGCATGACGTTGGACAGGTCATTCACACTGTTCCGAAAGCGACAGAATCTATCTACTTTCGCGTGTTGAAAAACGCCCCTAGTACAGATTCTACGATCTCATTATTGGAGGATATATTCTCTTTCCATGGATACCCGAGTTCACTCGTATCGGACAATGCGTCCATATTCACGAGTGAAGTGTTCAAAACTTTCTGCATTGATCATGGTATCACGCAAAAATTAATTGCACCAGGACATCCAGCAACAAATGGCTTGGCGGAGAGGAATGTGCAAACCGTAAAGAAACGACTGAAGTCCATGTCAAAGGAAGCAGGAACCATGACAGAAAAAGTCAGGAGAATGCTACTTCGTTACAGAGCTACCCCTCTCACCAGTGGACAAAGTCCATCAGAGCTCTACTTAAATAGAAGATTGAGGATTCAGCTTGACACGATTTTCCCTGTCACCAAGAGAGATAGACATACAGCCTCTTCCATACCTGTGAGATCCTTGATGGTGGGGGAGAGGGTACAGGTACGAATGTACACCAACAATTCCGAAATTTGGGAGTTCGGAACCACCACAGCACGATTGGGTTCACTACATTACCTGGTGAAGCTGGACTCAGGACGCCAAATCAAACGCCACATCAACCAATTGATCTCGACTGGCGTGCTTTCGCCTAATCATGTTCGTCAACCCAAACCTAACCCACAGCAGGCTAGCTCAAGCAGTCAGTCTATAAGGTTCAACATACCAGGAATTCCCAGTAGACGAAAGATTCCATTGTCCCCCTCAACGTCATCATCATTTCCGGAACCCGACACTCCAGTTCAAGATGAACCAAGAGTCGAACCTCAGCTACGCCGTTCAACCAGGAATCGCAGACCGCCGAGTTACCTGCAGGACTACATCCTAGCTTGATTCAAGGACATTTCCGTGAACTCAAAATTAAGGGGGGGAGATTATTGTGGCCTCAGAATCGGATGTAGGTACTAATTGTTAAGGAGCCAACCGTTTATAATGCCATCAGCTGATTGAACATGTCTTGACATCTGACCTATTTCGTTGTTCTATGACTTTTTAGCTTCCTTGAATATTTGTGTTTTTGAGTTCCTACGATGTAGAAAATATAATGATAGTGTTCATGCACCTTTACTCTTCATATTATAATATCAAGTCACGACAGTCCGGTCGTTTAGAAGTTTGGCACAACTGACCTTTTATCGTCGCATCGAACCTTGAATCTTCGCATTATCGGTATTTTGAGTAAGAGCACGTACACACCATGTTTCATAGTTTCATTCGAAAGAACTAAATCACTCGCGGGCTCGCGGCAGAATCGTGGAAACCCATTTCAAAGAATGGAAACGGAGTTATTGAAAGTTTGTATGTTTCCACTAATACACAAAAAATACACCGGTTTCCAGCTATACCGGCTTCGTAATAACTAATAACAACAACAGTAACAATAGCTAGTTATTGTTTGTTACTGACGATGGTTTGACGGTGTTACTAGCGATGGTATAACAGCGTATTTTTCGTGTATCAGTGGAAATAGACAACCTTTCAATAATAATTCCGTTTTTATTCTTTTTCTTCCAAAGTAAGTACAGAGGCATCATCCTGAGTCAAGGGGTGGAGTTTTTGTTGTTGTAGTAATATTAAGTAAATCAGTCCGCACTCCAGCGTAGAGTTAACTGATGTTAGCTTGAAGCCAAAATTCCGTGAGCCTACCATCATCCTGGAAACTGGCTTTCTACGTCTCATTAGTTGAAAGTTCAGTCAATATTTCCTGAATCTCAACCTCTGTTTTCTCAATGTGCACAGAGGATTAATGACCCACTGAGGACAAAATGTCCTCAAAACGTTCGGAAAAGGTCTTACGCAAAGACTCCAGGTGTTCACAGTAAACTGATTCATCAAAGGGATTTCAATATTCTTATGCAGGATACTATTCACTATGCTTATCCGACAGTATTGAAAACTGGCAAATCACAACTTCGTTGCGGCCAAAATTCAGCTTGCACAAAGTGAGATTATTTTGGAAGGCAGAAATAGCAGATTTCGTTTTTATTAAATTGAGTTCATCACCTTGAAGTTGCGAATTGATTCCACTGAATTTGGTGAATTTCAGTGGTCAAGATCGAGTGGTGGACATCGATTATAAATTATAGCTATCGGCCTCTCAGATGTACCTAAATACATCTCAAGCACAGAATTGAAAAGATTCCTGAACCTTTTGAAGTGTTCAGGCAGGCGCCTTTTGAGAGTCAATGTATAAACACGCTCACCGCCCCCTACCGACCAAAACAAGTTCGCCGCCCCTCAGTACCCCTCTACCGCCCCCACGGGGGCGTTATCGCTCCCGTTGAGAGCCACTGATCTGATGTATAATCATAATTGTCGTGGTATCCTCCCAGAACCACAACTCTTGTATGTAGAAATAAGATCTCGCCAAATAAACCTAGAAGTGGGGACAGAAGACGCAAGAGAGCCGAGGGCCAGCCTGGAGATCCCCACCATCCTCTACTAGCTAGAGGATTGGGGGAGACAGCTCTCAAGCATATAAAAACTCGCCTCCTGCATCTTTTTCCTCATTCTACGCTCTCCTCTAGTCGCTGACTACTCTCTCTCCTCCTTACCTCGTCTCTCTCTCCTAACCTAAAAGAATCCGTGAATGGTGGTGGTACGCCCATAACCAACGGACACACTTCCTAAAAGATCTTGGGAATGGAGGTGGTCCGCCCATAACCAAACCGAGCACACATCCAAAAAGATCCCTGGAATGGTGGTGGTCTGCCCATGACCAAACCAGGCAACACTCCTAAAAGAATCCGTAAATGGTGGTGGTACGCCCATAACCAACGGACACATCCGAAAAGATCCCGGGAATGGTGGTGGTCCGCCCTTGAACCAAACCGGGCACATCCTCTCTTGTACCACTCGTGGTGAATGTACGCTCAGACACATTCATCACAGTGGTGAACCCGACGTTCCCGCAACCTTTCCCGCATCCTTTCTCATCATGGAGTTGCCGCCCCCCGTTTTGTCGCCCCCCACTCTCTCGCCTTCTCCGACTTGACGCCCCCCTCGACCTCCACGACCGCTGCGAACGCCGCCGCTGCCGCTCCGACCTTCTCCGCCAAAGTCATGACCGCCACCTGCTCCCTTCCACTCTCGTTACCCCCCCTTCTACTCGCACGAACCCTCCCTCTGGTTCTTCCAGATTGACGCCGCCTTCTCCGCTGCGGGTATTCGCAGCCAGAAGACCCGTTACTCCCGGGTTATCTTTCTCCTCCCTTACGATATCCTCCTGCAGACCTCGGATATCTCGCCCGACACCGCAGCTGTCTACGACAATCTACACACCCTACTCATCGCCCTCTACCAACCCTCCAAGATCGCCCGTATCGCCGCCCTGTCGCAACCCCACCACCTCGGGGATATGAAGCCTTCACACCTCATCCGCCGCCTGCGACACCACCTGCAGGACGTGATGACGGCCTGCATCACCCGCACGTTTTGGCTACGTACGCTTCCCCTCTCCATCCTAATCGCACTCGCCAGCCACCTTGACTCCCCCGACGACGCCCTACTACGCCTGGCGGACACGGTCCACGACTCGCCGTGGTCAGCGAAATTCGCCCCCCCCCCCCCCCACCACGCCAGATCGCCGCAGACCGCCGACGCGCCCCTTCCAAGGACCGACAGGTCCCCCCTTCTCCGGAACGCCGGCATCCTCCTTCTCCCGAACGCCGACGATCGCCAGCACCTTCTCCTCGCCGGACCGACCGCCCCTCCAGGAAGGACTATCTCCCCGCCGATCCCCTCCACAAATGCTTCTTTCACGCCAACTTCGGGGGTAAGGCAAGAAACTGCCCCCCTCCCCCTGCAACTTCCTCCCCAAGACGGGAAACGCCGACCCCCCCCCCCCCCCCCGGCCTGCATCGCCGCTGCCTCGACCACGCACGTTCCCTCTTTGGGGAACGCAGACACCGACACCCCTCAACCCCGCCACTCCTACGCCGACGCCGCACGGAGCACACGACCCCCCACCCCGCCGGTGATCGCCCATCCTCAACGCCTCTCCTCTACCAGAGACGCAGATGTTACTCCGACTACCCCCACCTCACCACAGCCACCCTGCACCTACGCAGACACCATCCGCACGCCTTCAGCGACCGCCGCTCCGACAGACGCCGTCATGCCGCACTCTGCCCCCTCCCACCAACGCCTCTTCGTGCGGTGCCGCAAATCGAACATCCCCTTCCTCATCAACACTGGCGCCGCCCTCTCTATCTTCCTCAACTCCGTCCTCCGTCGGCAGGCGTGCTGCCATCGCCAAACCCTCTACGCCGCCAACAGTACCACCATCCCTTCCTATGGGAACTACCACTCTACCGTCCACCTCAATGTACTTGCCTATGAGTGGATATTTACCGTGGCGGACGTAGAGAAACCAACCCTGGGGGCCGATTTCCTGTGCTATTTCGGCCTCCAGGTTGACGTCAAAAACGCGCGCCTGCTTGACCTCTACACCAACAAGCCCCTCCCCGGATTCATCCACGCCGTACAGCCAGCCGACCGATTCACCGCCCTCTTACAGAACTACACCCCCCGACGCCGTCCCTCGTCACACCTCTCGACTGTCCAACATCACATTGAAACCACGCCCCCCCCCTCTCCGCCAATGCACGCTGTCTCCATCCCCTCCAACTACAACAAGCACACAAGCATTTCGACCGCATGATCGCCGAGAAAATGTCCGCCCCTCCAACTCCCTGCTGGCTTCCCCACTCCACATAGTACAGAAGCCCAACGGGGACATTCGCCCCTGCGGAGATTATCGCCGCCTCAACGCACGTACCACCCCGGACCTCTACAATGTCCCCCACCTCCGCGACTTCCCTTCAATCCTCCATGGCGCTACAATCAATTCCACTCTCGATATCTCCTGGGCGATTCACCATATAGACATCTACCCCCCTGACATACCCAAAACGGCCATCATCACCCCCTTCGGCCTCTTCGAATACCTAAAGATGGGATTCGGCCTCCGTAACACTACCCAAACATGGCAGCGCTACATGGATCAGATCTTACAAGGCCTACCCTTCGTTTTCTGTTTTTTAGACGACGTCCTGGTCGCCTCCCGCACCCCCGATGAACACTTCGCCCGCCTACAACAAATCTTCGACATTTTCTCCGTGGAGGGCCTCATTATCAACAAGGACAAAAGTGTCGTCGCCCAACCAACCGTCCGCTGCCTCGGCCACCTTGTCAACTCCTCCAGCATCACTCCTCTCCCCGACAAGGTTCAGACCCTCCGCGACTTTCCCCAACCCCGTACAGTTACCAAACTCCGCCGCTTCCTAGGGATGCTGAACTTTTACCGTCGCCACATTAAAGACGCCGCCCAACATCAGCAACCCCTCATCGACGCCATCCCACCACCCGCCAAGAAACACGACAACCGACCGATCCAGTGGACACCCGAACTCGCTGCCGCCTTCACCGCCTGCAAGAATGACCTTGCTTCCGCCGCTCTGCTTTCCCACCCCGACCCCCCACACCCCCCTCTCCATCACCACCGACGCTTCAGACTGGGCGATAGGGGCAGTTCTGCACCAACACACCGGCGCCACCCCCAATGCCTCGGCTTCTTCTCACTGACATTATCCCCCACCCAGCACAACTACTCCACATTCGACAGGGAACTCCTCGCCATCCACGAAGCGATAAAACACTTTCGCGACTTCGTGGAGGGCCGGCAGTTCTCTGTCATTAACGATCATAAGCCGCTCACCCATGCCCTTCTCCAAAGCCGCAAGTCCGCCTCGCCCCGCCGCCTCCGGCAACTTGAATTTATCGGTCAATTTACCACCGATATTCGATACTTGCCAGGGGCCGACAACTGTGTGGTGGACACACTCTCCCGACTCACGCCCGTGCCGGTGGTAGAACTGCTGCCCTTCCCCTTGCCTCAGGTCATCCGCGGCCATCAGCAACCCGACTCCGACCCCGCCCTCGCCAACTTAATCTCTGCCACCAAGGTGGAACAACTGCCGCCCCACAACCTCTGGTGCGACGTCACGACCGACTCACAGCGCCCCTACGTCCCACCAGACCTCTGGCGGCAGTTGTTCCTCCATTACCACTCCCTCCACCCTGAGCCGAGACCTCATCAAAACTCGGTACTTCTGGCCCCACATGAATACAGATAATCCGCAACTGGGTTCTAGGGTGCCAGAAGTGCCAACAGCACAAGGTCTCGGCTCACCCCTGAGTTCCCCCCCACCACATCGAGGACTCCCTGCCGTGGGAACACGTACATCTGGATATCATCGGTCCCCTTCCCACCTCCGAAGGGAAGAAATACTGCCTCACGATGATCGACCATGCGACAAACTGGGTCGAGTGCATCCCACTCGCCCACATCTCCGCGGACGCCGTCGCCACGGCCTTCCTTACTAATTGGATCGCCCGCTACAGTTGTCCGCGGACCTTCACGGTCGATCAAGGGAGGCAGTTCGAATCAGCCCTCTTCTCCGACCTCCTCTGTTCCCTCGGCATTCAAAAAATTCACACACCTCCTCCACCTCCGCCTCTTGGACGAAAACCCTACCATATGTCCTCCTCAGCCTCCAGACCTCCGCTCGACCCTCCGACAGCACCAGCCCGGCCCGACGGGCCTTTAAAGACCCGCTTCGCCTGCCTGCCGACGTATTCCTTTCATCTGACGGCCCGTCAATTAACAGGGAGCCCCTTCACCGCCAAATCCCCATTAACGACACCACGTACCCAAAGGGGTTCTAAACCTCGACCCACATGTACCTGAAGGAGCCCGGCCTTCATAAAACCTATCAACCCCTTTACGCCGGGCCCTTTCAACTCATCCGCTCCACAAACAGCACCGCTACCCTGTTAATTGACGGGAAACCCCACACCGTCCCGTTAGCGCGCTGCAAACGAGCTCCTGTTCTCCCAGACAACTCTCAACACACCAGTCTCCCTCTCGCCACCGACCATGCAACACCCCACTCGCCAACGATCTCCATGATCGCAGTCTCCGGATCCAGAAGTCGCCGCGATTCTCCGCGACGTCTGGATCCCTGCCCTTCTCTCACCGCTCCGTCGCTCCCCCGGGCCGCCCTCACCACTTTTTGTTTTTCCGCCACCAAGGATCACCGGGTTACCTCCCTGGCCTCGGCAGTGGAAAGTACCCCGGTGGGCAATAATCTGTGACTACTATATCGCGAAGACCACCGGGGTATACACCCCCTACATCCACGTGGACCCCCTCATGACACCCCCGCCGCCACCGATGTCCCCTGCGCCTCCAACGCCCAACCGCCAACCGCCAACCGCCACCGACACCCAGCCACGGCCCGAAACTACTGCCATCGATGCCGCGCCCAACCCACGACCACGACCTGACGTGTTATGGGAGAAAATTGGGTGTAAAAATAGGGGTTTTCGAGGGATTTTTGAGGTTTTAGTTAACATGAGCTTGCGGTGACGTGTTTTCCTTTTTTTTTTTTAGGGCGAGAAGACCGAATATTAAGTTGATTTTGACCGAATAGTGAAGAATTGAGGTTGTAACGAAGGATAAGCTCCCGAAATTCATTTTTTATGAGTCAAAAACCTGGGGAATTCCAAATTTCGCCAAAATGTTCTTAGTGCCAAACAGAAGGATGAGTTCAAAGACGAGCTATTTTTAAAAATTCTAAGGGGGTCTAATTTGATTTTTTCAGTAAAAACGGCGGAAATTGCGAACAATTGATATAAAATCACTGAAAGTTGTTTGGAAGGGTGAGTAAAGACGGAAAAACAACGTTTCAATTCTTTTTCGTACAGAATATGTGTCAACATTTGTGTGGATGGGGGGGGTCAAAAGTTCGTATTATGGGCTAATACTAATATTACTTCACCTGAGATTGTGTGGGATGGTGATTCGCGACAACGGAGTGGGTCAAATTTGATACATTTTTCAAGTTTATAAGGGCCAAAAATGGGTAAAAATGGGTCAACGTTCAGACGCCTACAGATCGATCACCGTCACCGGGCCGTCATTTCGAAGTTCCTTGGCGACATATATCCTGCTGGATTTGACGGCCGTCATTTTCCATCGCCGTTTTGAGGGTTGATCTCAGTTTCAAGATTGTTGTTACTCTTCAACACGGGTAACGAAAAACTGACTGAGAAATCCAGCCCAGATATCATTGCTAGGGAACACCTGAGTATAATCACGCATGGCTGTATGAAGTCGAGCTGGTTGTTCTGTGATATTATTTCATTTGAAGATATTATTTCATTTCTTTTGCAGCTTAACAAACGCTACGCTTCATGAATAACAACAAATAATTAATGATTGAATTATTGAATCCCGCTCATTTGTATGAAACTGTAATTCCCGGGCCGGCTCCAGTACTCGCCACTACTTGGTTCAGTGCTTTCCTGGGGGGAGCTCGAGGGTAGGTGTGGACCACAGAAAACGGTGATCTATGAAGAAGGGGCATCTATACAGGTAAATAATAAACCGTTATATAATCATTTGCAGCGTTTTTTCTTTAATTAAAAAAAGATTATGGAAGACATTATGAACAAACAAAAAATATAGCAAGAATAAAATTGTTTAGGTGTTTTAAAAACTTCGACAACAATAATGAAAATAAATAAGATAACGATAACAAGTTACACGTTTTAAGAATTTCAGTAACCATAAAAAATGCATGCAATAACGACAATAACAATAAAAATGTTTAATAATCGTAACAACAATAACAAGAAGAAATTAGATCATAAAAACGAAAAATATAATGAAAATAACACGAATAAACCAAAACCCTTTGGTTGGAGGGGGGGGGGGGTTAAAATGACAATAAACATAACAAAAATAAATAACTGACATCAATCTCATCTTTTTTCCCTGATAGCTTCCTATACTTCCAGTCTATCGGCCAGCGTATTACCAATACTGCTGAGAATAATTCGACGGCATTAGATCAGAAATGTCGGTTTACCTTGTGGAAAAAAGTTCAACTATTAGATATAATGAACCTGGATATCCACCAACTCCCCAGACCCCTGGTTCTATTCTCCAGGACCCTGGTGGACTCTCACCAGTTGGAAGTAGAAAGTCAACGACGCACCAGCCTAGGGGTGGAGCCCCCCCAGAGGATTAGAGGGCTAACAATAGGCCCCCATTGTTATAGTGATTTTCCCAGATGCCGTTCGATCTAATGATCCGATTTTCAATCTGAAAACGAATTTGGATTCTTCAATTTTTTTGCTACAGAAGTACTAGTTGCTTTTTTCAAAAAAATTGAAATTGAGTGAAACAATCTCGGGAACTCCATGAAAAAAAATTTTGATATTCAAAACTGAATGTCCGCACTTGTGGTTGTTTATACGGATTAAAGAACATTTTGCAGATTGAAAATCGGTTGATCCGTTCAAGAGATAAACCGAATATTGGATTGCCCCCGATGGTGCAGCCATCTATTGAAAATATTTCTTACTAAAATCCGTGACATTTTCCCTTAAGACTCCGCCCGGTCTAAAAGTGACCAGTTGAAACCGAACGTTATGATTCCACCCAGATTATTCGCTTGTCGTTTCCATCTTTGCCAAGCTTGGTGGAGGTCTATCCACAATTCTGGACTAAGAACTGATTACCGAAACCGAACGAAATTGGGTCGTTGGCTGAAAAACTTTTTAGGTCTCATCTTTTTGCCCCATCAGAAGTACCTCTCGCTTTTGAATATTTGGTAAAAGAAAAAACAAAAGCGTCTGCGGGAGTCACTAAGTTTGTCAACTATTTAAAGAAAAACTACATTTATACTTCGAAATATCCACCAAATCTGTGGGCAGAGCTTAGTTCGATATCAATAAAACGACGAACTGTTGTGAGTCATTCCACCGACCAGGTGACTGTTTCAGTAAGCCTCATCCAGATATCTACACTTTCACACTTTGCTGAAATTCCAAAGTGAGGTATACATAAAATTAAACAGAGACACGCCACCCATAGATTCCATGATCCCCGTACTACAGCTCGAAAAACCGCACTTCAAAACCAAATAGAATTGCATGTCGCTCAACAAATCTCTAGAGCCGAGCTAGTTGCTACCGTATCGACATTTTATGCTGAGGCTGTTGGACGAAATTAATGTTTTAATTGATGTTGTATGAATGAACCCAGACATTTTCCTGGTACACAGGACTCGAACCAATAACATTTCATTAGGTAGGCACCTGATTTTCTGATGATAAATACAGATAAATTTTGTTAATAAATATTGCTAAATATTATGTCCATTTTACTAATACGTTTTCCATGCCTAGGGGGTTCTCAGGGGGGTGGAATCTCGGGGTGGAATCTTAAGGTTAAGCTTAGCTGCCCCCAGGTAATCGGGGTGGAATCTTAAGGTTCCATTAAGCTGCTCTGATACTTTAATAACCAAACTGGGTGGAATTTTATGCCGCCCACCTGAACTCCTTCCTGAAGTTTAAGGCCCCGTTGGGGAAACCCACCGCCGATTTCTCATCAATACTCATCTCTCGAGTGATAGAGAGTATGAACTTGTTGAAAAATCTGGGAATTTCAGGTTTTGCAGATTACCTATATCCTTTGGGAATTAGCGCTGCGCTCTCTTGACTTGCAGACCAGAGAGGATTTTGAGCGAGAGGTTGAGGTACCAAGTTTCCTAAAGTGCCCTTCAAACTTTTGTGCAGAACCATTGTCAGATTTTTCGCATCACTCCGAGTCCAGCCACAACAGCATCTGATACACAGAAACCGCAATCACAGTCGTAGTCCAAGCCCATTAAGTCTGCCACAAATTACACCACCAAGCAATAGAAACATGCACCCATGGTTCACTCTAAACATGACAGTGGTCAGCAGCAATCCTTTTCGCAATGTAAACAACCTTTTAGTCTTCAACCACTTTTGGTTTATTATTTTCAATAATGATCCTTTGGAATCGAGCAAGGGGAAAACAAATAATTTAACCCCCCCTCAAAATTTGATGGTTTTTGTTTCAAGGTATGTAGAATCCAAAAATGGAATAAAAATATTTCTACCCGCCCGCCGTACGCCGTCCGCCATAACTTGAACAAACGTTATGCTCCATGAATAACAAGACATAATGAATGATTGATTATTTAATCCTACGCATTTTTATAAAACTATAATTCCCGGCTCCAGTACTCGATTTAGGGCTTTCCTCGGGACTCGAGGGTAGGTATTGATCACAGAAAACAGTGATCTACGCAGGAGGGGCACCTATGCAGGTAAATAATAAACCGTTGTGTCATAATTTGCAGCGTTCTTTCAATTCCAATTCGGATAACTCGTTTTTCAACTTGATAAACATATGATTTAAGATGCCATCCATTTCTAAAAGATCCAGTATAATTTCATTTTTAACTTTAATATTGTTTTCAAGGTTTTCATCCAAAATATTTACCGTGAGACAGTCGAAAAAATATTAAATTTCACTAGCCCCTAATCCATGAGAAATAGCTCTAATGTCTTAAAAATCTTTCTCCTCGCATCATTTTTTTAAAAGTGTATAATATATTATGTGAAATTTCATTGAATAAAATATATGATGCGATTCGGTTCGCAAATTAATGCACTTTCATAAGTACCTACCTAATCATGAAATCGACGTTTGTTTGGGTGGCAAGATAATTTCTAACGTGAGGATCTGTTGGCCTATTTCTGTTATTGGTAATTGATGACACTGTTGTACGTAATGGTCTATGGGCATCAAAACGGGCTCAGTTAGCATAGCGTCCACCACATTAATCACACAAAAACCACTCTTGCAACTTATTTTGGGATTTATCTTGACTAAAATATTCTAAAAAACTTCCACACTTTTTGCAAAATCAAAATTCCTAGTTTGTAATACTTCGTGTCCAACTCTTTCGGGTGGGCTATTAAACACTTCCCCACAGTCTTGACAAATGCAGTTAAAAAACGCTGCAAATCCCTGCACAACGGTTTATTATTTTGTATAGAATACCCTTCTGTTACAGATCACAGCTCTATGTATAGATAACCCGTCTATATAATATAATATGTACTATTCTATGCATATTATGTAGATCGCAGACCCTCCGTAGGTTAGTACCTAACCCCGTACTCGTTACTAGGTACCTACCTAAATCACGAGTTAAATGTTGCTAAAATAATTCTGCCGATGACAAACAGTACCTAACAAAAAGAAACACACATAATGAAGTTCTGAAAAGAAATTGTTGATGGGGAGTGAAAAAAGTTGCAAAAGTACCTACCAACAAACTCCACCCCCTTCTACGTAGATGGTATAATGAACCGTTGTGTAATAATTTACCGTTGAGTAATGATTTACCGTAGTAATAATTTACCCATCAATAATACTTCAACGTTTGTTCAAGTTTCACTACCTACCAACAAACTCCAAAAGAGCCATCATTTTTCAAACGAAAAAATATCACAGAACAACCAACTCGACTTCATACTCCGCCAATATAATCAGGTGATCCCTACCAATGATTGGCCGTATTCACAAATTCCTATTGTGGGCGCGTCTCTGGTTACGAGATTTGGTTTGAATTGTATACAATTTCATTCACACTGGAGTCGAAAATGCCTGTCGGTGCAAACTTCGGGGCCTTACTGTGAACGAACGGCTGGACGTACGATGCTCCGGATGGTCTTAAAAAACTCGCAAGTTCAAGAACTATTTAAAACCGTAAAAATATTTACGTAAAAAAATGGTATAGGCGTTTTGAAAATTTCAACCCCTATTTTGAACCCCTTAGAGATGACTGACAGTAACGTCGAGCTTCGAGGACCAACTAGACGCCGATCGGAACCTATAACCCGAATTTCATCAATTTTTTTTCATGGTAACTAAGAAAAGTGGCCCGTACGGCGTACGGCGGACAGACAGAAATATTTTTATTGCAGTTTTGGATTCTACATACCTTGAAACGTAAACCATCAAATTTTGAGGGGGGGGTAAGAATTTTTTTTTTCATGCTCGATTCCAATGGTTCATTATTGAAAATAATAAACCAATATCAATATCTTCTATGTGTTGTTTGGGAAGAAAACCGAGTTTTTTCATGCGGTGCAGCGTCACATTTCGAGTTGTGGTCAGCCGAGTTCAAATTGTTGCCACATAGTATAAAATCATCATTAGCCATTCTTCGCCCACAGTTTATCGCAAGTTAATAAACAGGAATGTTAATTTACAGAACCCACTAGTTTTAGATGACGATGCCATTGTTATTGTACTTAATTAAAATGGTGATAAAAAAAAGAAATTAATGTTGGTAGGTAATCTTTTTCAGATGAAACAATAATTGAGTAAAGCTCACTTTATAAAGGAAAGGAAATAAAATAAAATACACATAAACCCCTATTGAACAATGTAACAAGAAAAACAAAACTGTATGGTCAAGAAAAAAGGGGAGGAACTGAGCTGGCGTAAAATAAATGAACTCTTCTTCAAAGGGAGGGTCTCAACTAATGAGAAAAACAAAACTATCGCAGAATATGAAGAAGAAAAAAAAATCACCACGAATATAGGGGATGGGTGTAGGAGAGGGAAAAATCGATGGGGTAAATTAAAATGAAACTCCGTCAAAGCTTGGTCTCGAATATGTCGAGGAAAAACTATTGCAGAATATGGAAAATGAACACAAAAAAGGTAAGGGAGACAGAAAGACAAGAAGATGTTAATAATGCGAAAAAAATGGAGAGAGAGAGAAAAAAAGAAAAGAAAGAAGAAAAAAAAAACCCACAGTCATGCAGCATGGCTATAAGAGCGAATTTTCGAAGTTTTCAGCATCTTCCTCCTCCGCCTAAAATTTTCTGAAAATTAATTTTCGGCCAATGTTTTCCCAACTTGATACCATACAAAATTAAAACAGGAGTAGTTTTACGCAAAGTAAAATTTGGGGTGAAAGGAGGGGGAGGGGGAAATCAAAAATGTTTTGAATACCAGAAGAGTAGGTATTGGGTACGTAACAAATTTTTTGTTCCATTTTTTGCCGAGTAACACCTCGGTTTGTAGATTTTCCAACGCTGAACACGATGGTGAAGTCAGAATTGCGATATCCCATTCCGTTATCAGATTAGAGCAGACGAACCAGGAAGAACATCTCAAGAAATAACCACGTTCCTTCATCTGCAAAGTGCTCCAGTTTGAGAATGGAATGAGATATCGCAATTCTGATTTCACCATCGTGTTCAGCGTACAAAAACCTTTAAAATGAGGTGTCACTTGTCAGACTTTTTCATTTTGGGAATTTATGGGTACCTAATTCCCCCCCCCCCCCCCCTAAAACTCCCCAAAACTCCCCCTTAGGGTGACCCGATTCTGCCCATCTTCGAACTTAGCCTGTCGATTGCCAAGACAGATTTTTCGTGCAAATTTGAACTTTTTATCTCAATTCTTTCGAGAGTTATCGTCTGGAATGACACATACATATATATATATATATATATATATATATATATATATATATATATACATATACTTTTTGGTGTCTTTCGGCAGGGAATTCAGGATGGTCTGAAACGGATTTTGGTATAAAAATCTTTCGGAAATTCGAGTTTTAAAAATTTTGGACCGAGAACAATAGCTTCCTTTTCTTCGAAAATTCGCTAAAATAAAGAAAAACTGATATAGGGTATGCTTTTGTGGGGGGGAAAAAACTTCAAATTATTACGCAGCGGCTTATTGCTTGGATCACTGTTTCATGTGGTAAGTACCTACCCTAGTGCACCCCTGAGGAAAGCCCTAAAAGAACTCGATCATTAATTTATTATTTGTTGTTATTCATGAAGATAGGTACCTGGAGCTGGAGGGGGCAGTCTCCAGGGTGGGTGCCTCGAGCCAAGAGGGGGCCAAGAACGTTGGACCGGCGACGCTCCTTAGCACAGAATCACAGTTCCAGCGTTTTCCCTCACTTTTGAGATAAAGATAGTCTTCTATAAGTTTCTTTGGATAAGTTCATTCATTTTATGTGAGAGCACAACCCGCACGTGTTACACTTAACTTTCTAGGTATTGCTTGCGAAACCGTGGCCGCATATACTGCACATAGACATTGTAAAAACGCTGCAAAGTCCTTGTCACATGGGTTTATTATTCTATTATTTTATTGGTCTACAGAAATGCTGGCTGATTATTTATTGTTTCTTTCATGTAAAATAATTTAAATAGCTATTTCTGGTGGTTTCCACAAATTTTGGCCCCCAAAACTTAAATTAGGTACTACGATCCTTTTTGGTTTATTATTTTCAACAATGAACCATTGGAATCGAGCATGAAAAAAAAATTCTTACCCCCCCTCAAAATTTGATGGTTTACGTTTCAAGGTATGTAGAATCCAAAACTGCAATAAAAATATTTCTGTCTGTCCGCCGTACGCCGTACGCCGTACGGGCCACTTTTCTTAGTTACCATGAAAAAAAATTGATGAAATTCGGGTTATAGGTTCCGTTCGGCGTCTAGTTGGTCCTCGAAGCTCGACGTTACTGTGAGTCATCTCTAAGGGGTTCAAAATAGGGGTTGACATTTTCAAAACGCCTATACCATTTTTTACGTAAATATTTTTACGGTTTTAAATAGTTCTTGAACTTGCGAGTTTTTTAAGACCATCCGGAGCATCGTACGTCCAGCCGTTCGTTCACAGTAAGGCCCCGAAGTTTGCACCGACAGGCATTTTCGACTCCAGTGTGAATGAAATTGTATACAATTCAAACCAAATCTCGTAACCAGAGACGCGCCCACAATAGGAATTTGTGAATACGGCCAATCATTGGTAGGGATCACCTGATTATATTGGCGGAGTATGAAGTCGAGTTGGTTGTTCTGTGATATTATTTCGCTTGAAAAATGATGGCTCTTTTGGAGTTTGTTGGTAGGTAGTGAAACTTGAACAAACGTTGAAGTATTATTGATGGGTAAATTATTACTACAGTAAATCATTACTCAACGGTAAATTATTACACAACGGTTCAGTATACCATCTACGTAGAAGGGGTTGGAGTTTGTTGGTAGGTACTTTTGCAACTTTTTTCACTCCTCATCAACAATTTCTTTTCAGAACTTCATTATGTGCGTTTCTTTTTGTTAGGTACTGTTTGTCATCGGCAGAATTATTTTAGCAACACTTAACTCGTGATTTAGGTAGGTACCTAGTAACGAGTACGGGGTTAGGTACTAACCTACGGAGGGTCTGCGATCTACATAATATGTATATAATAGAATAGTACATATCATATTATATAGAAGGGTTATCTATACATAGAGCTGTGATCTGTAACAGGAGGGTATTCTATACAAAATAATAAACCGTTGTGCAGGGATTTGCAGCGTTTTTTGGTTTATTATTTTCTGAATAATACACCTATGTAATCGCTCAGCAAAAAATTTTTATAACCCCCCCTCAAACTTTTTTCTTTTCCGTTTCAAGGTGCGTAGATTCAAAAAAATGCAATGTCCGTCCGCCGTATCACGTGTACAGGCTTCATTTTAGATCTAAAAAAGTCGTTCTTTCGCACACATGCTCCATTTGGGCCCTAGTTGTGTCCCGAAACTTTTCAGCCCGATCGGAATATTCCCAGGGGTGTTGTGAGTGAAAATGTGTGTAAAAATAGATACTTTTTGCGTTTTAGCATCATGTTGGTAACATGAGCTTTTGAGGTATCGTTTTCCATGTTTTTGGGGACGAGAAGATCGAATAAGAGGTCGATTTTGGCCAAGGAGTGGAAAATTGAGGTTGTACCAGATGTTCAGCTCCCAAAATTGATTTTTTATGAGTCAAAAACCTGCGAAATCGTCTGAAATCACCATCAGTTTGTAGAATAACACTAGAAAAAGTGTCAACACGTGGATCAAGACGGTAAAATGGCACTACCAATGATCAAAGATAATTTGAAAAAAAAGGAGCCTACCTAATTCGTGATTTGGGGCCAAAATTGGTGGAAACCATCAGAAATAGCTATTTCAATTATTTCACATGAAACAAACAATAAATGTACAGCCAACATTTCTGTAGAATAATAAACCCCATGTGACAAGGACTTTGCAGCGTTTTTTGTTTTTTTTTTCAAATTACCTTTGATCATTAATTGTACCATTTAATCGTCTTGATCCACGTGTTGACACTTTTTCTAGTGTTATTATACAAATTGATGGTGATTTCAGATGATTTCGCTGGTTTTTGACTCATAAAAAATCAATTTTGGGAGCTGAAAATCTGGTTCAACCTCAATTTTCCACTCCTTGGTCAAAATCGACTTCATATTCGGTCTTCTCGTCCCCGAAAACATGGAGAACGATACGTCAAAAGCTCATTTTACTAACTATGTTACTAAAACACAAAAAGTACCTATTTTTATACACATTTTCACTCATAACTCCCCTGGATATATTCCGATCGGGCTGAAAAGTTTCGGGACACAACTAGGGCCCAAATGGAGCATGTGTGCGAAAGAACGATTTTTTTAGACCGAAAATGAAGCCTGTACACGTGATACGGCGTACGGCGGACGGCGGACGGACATTGCATTTTTGGAATCTACGGAACTTGAAACGGAAAAGAAAAAATTTTGAGGGGGTGTTATAAAAATTTTTTGCTGAGCGAATACATAGGTGTATTATTCACAGAATAATAAACCAAAAGGACTTGCGAGCGATACGCGATGTTAACAATTCGAAACTTAGAGCTGACTGATGAGAGTACTGTATTCGAGAAAAATCTCGTAAATAGGAAGAGCGGTAAGCCGCCTACAGTAGCTTCAGTTCCTATTATTATTACAACTAGTTACATTACTTTACCTCATATAAATATTTATCATTTTTATTACACTCTTTTTAATGTTTATTATGCTTTCAATAAATCAATAAACACTTTCTTGTTTCCTTTTTTTACATACATATTTCATCAGCTGTTAGTAAGTAGATAGATAGTTGGTAAACAGTACGCACCACGCGCACCTTCTGCCTTCCTAGAATTCAAGACCCATTCGTTCCGCAAAAATGATCTTAGTTTCTGGCTATTACTGGCGTAGTAGAAAATTTCCCAGCTATCGCTAGCGGAATTTAAATGGTCTACAATATTGAAGGAGCTTATAGGACTGTTCGACGGTTTCGTACGATGTCTGATAAGTAGGTGCCCCGATAAATCGCGTTGTGAAGGCATTCAGAAAAGAAATGGTATGTGTCCTCCTGTTTGTGCATACAACAGATCGAGCAAAGTTCTTTTTGGTCGCATGCATATGAGATCGTGCATCTCATAATTATGATCGCATGCATATGAGATGAGGGGATTTAACTCACCGTGTCTTCGCTTGCTGTTCTCAACTGTGAGAGCAGACGAGCTGGTAAAAGGTTCTTCTTTTTCTGCTGCGATATCGTGCGCGATGTAAGGAGGTTATTAGACCCAATAAAACGCACTGTATGCTCACTTTTAAAAAATCGACTGATATATCGTTTCTGAAATTTCGCGAAAATCCAAATCTGCGATAAAAAAATAAAGAGCGTCAAAAACGTTTTGCACATGCACAGAAATTGATTTTGGAATTGATGCAAAACACCGTGTTACCGTTTGAACTTCTTCAAAATATTTGGAGATAAATGAAGATAAATGAACGGGTCACTAAATCGCTTACACACTAAACTCGTTTTGGTGAAGTTCGTCGGGGTCATGCAGTTCCCTGATAGGTCAGCATAATAATATGGTATGAATCAAAGTAACAGTATCAGAAAGCTTTACTGCCTAACCGATTTGCGAAAGTTAATCGAATACAAGATCATCCCAATGTTGACAAATAATATAGTTGGAATGATCAGTCAGATTGTGATGTTGATAACTATATTCAAAGTACCTGTAGCGAAGGCCAAGGTGAAAAATGCCAGCGCTATCCGCAGCATGACGACAATTATTGGTAGCGGCAACTCACAGGCGGACCGCGGAATCAGATGAATAAATTTATTCTCGAATCTTAAAATCCCCTGAGTCTAGGCCATTGAATTAATTATTCCTTCAATATCAAATAAAGCGCGCTGCTGGCCTTAGATCCGAACGATTCCACATTACCAGAGCAAAACATTAAAATATTTCAAAGAGTTTCAGGCGGAAATTGCAAACCGTGTATAATCTTGTGGGAGATAAAAATCAAAGGCAAATCCCTACTTTTACACAGGAAATGCAATAAATCCTACACTATTCCGTGTTTTATGTCATCTGTAGATATGTATCACTAAACGTAACTGGTTTATTACTAACCTTATATTAATGGTGCATAGCGAGATATTTCTGGTCAGACCACCGGAAATTTGAGTTATTCCTTTTGAGTTTTAGTTATATCCATACAGGTTCTCGTTTCACATTTATTACTATCATCGGCCATCTGCATTTCGATGTTTCAGAAACCATTTCCAAAGTTCGCCCGATCGGGAAAACTTTCCATTATCCCTTGACCACCAACATGAACAAAGCAACTTGATAATTCATGGGAGAACTTGGTAGCGACTTGATTTGATTCATAAGATAACAATGAAATAACTCAGTAATTTAGACACGCTATTTGATGAACATGTTTTGATGAACATGTGTACCTAAAAGTATTTATTTATTTATTTATTTATTTTTGTACTGTTACGGGAACAAGCCCAATTGAACAGGAACATAATACAATTCAGGCAGCGAAACAATTCGCATAATACAAAGATACAAAAAACAAAGAGACCTCATACGGAAGTGAATATAAGGAAAACAGGGGAAAAAACAAAATTCACTAAGTGATGCATAGAATGGTAGGAATTAACAGAAACTTGTCTTTGAATTTTTAAGATAGGACTTCAGTGAGCCAAGTGCTGAAATAACCACGTGGTGTTAGTGTATATAATATTATTTCAACAAAAATTGGCAGCCAAGAAAACGACACGAGTCAACGGTTAGGTACATTCAACAAAATTTGTTGTCCTGTGGATCCAGAAGTTTAAACCGTGTTCCGAATTCTTTCAATAATGAATGAGGATTTATTTATTGTTATATCATTCTGGCATGTTATAATCTTTCTCAACAACTTTTCAAAAATTAGGTAAGCAAAGTAGGCAATCTATTAGGCAAACATTGAGGTCCTTTTTGGGTATACAATTATTTTCTTGAACAGTCGGTTAAATAACTGACTTTTCGAATTATGTGGCAGTTAGATGGCAGTTATGTTGAGATTGGTTGATGGCTACTGCGATTGGGGTAACATGACATGTGCGACACAGTGTGACAGTGGACCCGCGAGAGTCCCTCTCTTAGATTATCACCATTTAAGAAGGGATAGGATCGATTAGGCTTCCACCAAAACCTATCTGCACCGGAGCAACAAAAGATTCGGGAACGGGACGTCTGAACAACTTCAAGGTGACTGGCCTCCATCGTAATGGACCTCAATAATTTACTGGTGAGAACAAAGCTCCTACATACGAGTATTGGTGGAGAACAAGTGTTGACAGAGGTTGTTGTCCAGTTAATTGTGCTCATCTAGGCAACCTCTAGGTGATCAACCTCCATCTTTAGGATGGAACAGCTATTGGGACTTGTAAACTGCACGGCATTAATCGCCTTCAAATGAGCTGAATATATTTTAATTATACTGAGGTCTAAAGGTAGAGTGTGGGTGGGGAATCCAATAGATGTATGTATTATAAACGAAGGAGGGTTTGTAAAGGAACCCTTCTGGAAACCTTAGGGCTGAAAAGCCCACAAAAACTGGATGGAGTATGGTGAATTGGTCAGCGCATACTACCAAACCACGCTCTGCTACCATGTGACAGAGTGTGCCAGTGGACCCTCGAGTGTCCCCCTCCTAGACCGGCGATATTGTCGCCATCGATTAGGATATCGATTATTTCGGATATCGATTAGGCTTGCACCAAAACGACCCCATCGGAACAGCAAACGACTCGAGAACTGCCACTGTCACACATGCCAGCCCCCAGTCACTTAGGTTCACTCATACCGAATGATCAGTGTATTGCAGGAGGGGCAAGTGGAATACCGAATCATTTCAGTATTTGCGGGTTCACAACATGATTCCACGTTTTTCACGTTCGCATTGAAGTTGGCGGAAACTTCTGAAATTGGTACACCATTGAATGAAACGCACGGGTTGTTATAATCGCATGATTAGTGGCCCAAGAGGAAGGAGAGAGAAAGGACCTTTTAAACTATGGAACGTGATTTATGGTTCAAAAGAAAAGGAACCTTGGGAAATGGAAGAGAGAGGTTTTCCCCATAAAAAGTGACCAGAGTTGGTGTGGTGTAAATACGGAGGAGGGTGCGAGGTCGGATGGTTGGGGGATGGGAGTGAAAAAGATAACGTTTTTCCAGCGTGTTGTAGGAAATTGAACACGGGGCCTCCAGGTAATTAGACTTGGAAAGAGCGCTGTGGCCCGGGCCAAGGAGATAGCGAAACGGAAAACTCAGTGTGGGGATTCATTTAAAACTCTCGAGGAAAATAAGTTGTGGGGTCGAGAGCAATAAATCAGGTGAGGGTGGCAACGTCTTGCCGACTGGTTGCTGGAGTTCTTAATAAAACTGGGGTGGAGGGACGTGGGTCTGACTGGCGGTTAAAAAAATGCGCATGTGGCACTACGTGTGGGTTAGCTGTGGCACAGGGCTGGACTGGTGGTTGTATTTGGTGCTAGCCGGGTTACCCGTGCACTGCACAGGATTGTCTTAACTTGGATGATTATATCTGTTTCTCTTTAGGTGTAGAGCAGAAGAGAAAATGAACTGAACCGCACTTTTATTGAGTTAGAACTTGTACAAGGATGAACAACGATAAAATTAACTATAACTCAGAACATAAAACAATATATGGTCAAGCGCAAAAAGGAGAATGACAACGAGTATAACAATAATAATAACCTCCCGATCGAGCGAGAGGGAACGGCTCAAGAGCAGTACTGCCACATGAACAAGACGAAAGGTTGTACTAGTACAGTTCATTGGATCTGATCTAATTATTTCACTTGCGAAACTATTAAATGAACCTATAATATTATTTGATTATTATAATGGTCGTTATTTGATCTGGAGAGTGATACGGGCTAGTGGGCGACTATAGTGCAGACCACCCCTGGAGGCGCCCCTTAGTTAGGCTGCTTTCACACTGTACACACGTCGCGAACAGGTTCGACGTTGATGCACGTGGCTCCACCGGCTCACGTCGGTGACAATTTCCCCACTACCTGCTTCCAAGCATCTAATATATATAATGCGTTCAAGATTTTGCTTGCTCTACTAAGCATAAAATATTCGCTACGATTTCGCCATTTTACCATTTGCAGAACATGATCTTTGGGGCAAAAAATGCATTTGCACAAAAATGTAAAAATTCACGTTTTTTCATGTTACCATCGATATTTTCAAACTACATAAATAGGTATATGGTGCATGTTATAATTTTACCCATTAGGAACCACATTATCATGTTCACAGCAATGAAAAAAACAAAAACATGCTAACTGAAAAAGTAACTTCCACTCAAGAATTGGAGTTTTCCGAGCAATGGTCGGAACAGCGCGCGCCACAGACGCCCAACTGTGAGCGATGCAGTTTCTTTTGGGGTTCAGCAGCCGCCTAACCCGCGAAACAGTGGTGGCGGCCGAGGTTCCCTCACCACTCGATTTCTGTGGCTCGGCCGCCACTGAAGTCGCCTAATGTGAAGGGCGCCTTTTCCTAGGGCAGTTCTTTGTCAGCGGCACGTGTGTCCGCAACGCGCGTCGCTAGTGTGAAAGCGACCTTGCAGATATAACGGTGAATAGTGCTTACAGAGGCCTGGTTGGAAACATGTTATCTTATAAAGGATTTACTGGGATATAATTGCTATCGATTTAGGAACCATATCAATAAAAATGGTGGGGTACTAGATTATATTAAGGAATCCCTTAGTGCGCTGGTTGATGAGATTGATATAACTGATGCTATCTGTTTTAAGTTTGTTTTAAGAGCTAGGTTAACCTATAGACAGGAAGAATTTTCCTTGTTGGCTATCTACAGAAATGTTAGTGGTGACACTGTTAATAAATCCACTCGTGAAATATTGATTTACTTAGATGGTAATCACAGAAATGTTAAATCTCTAATAGTAGGTGACACTATTATCAACATTGATGACCGTAACATTGCAGGTATAAATTATGATCTTGCTCTGGGGTCGCTTGTGTGTCAAAATTTTGTTGATGAACCTACTCGAAAAGCACCTCGTAAGTAGTTGTCTTGACCACATCGCAGCATCTTTTACAATTACCAGACTCCCATTGATAAACCTACTGTGGAACTTCACGCTACAATATATTTTGCTCTCTTAGATCAGAAAGTGAAGAATTTTGATTGGAACAACGTCCTAGAACAGCGCGGTGCAAATACAGCAGCTAGGGTACTTGTGGAAGGGTTCCAGGCTTGTGTCACCCGCAGTGTGCAGCTCCATAAGATTCCCACCAGCAAAGTTAAGCTAACCCCCTGGATGACCAAAGGCTTATTGCCACCAATTAAAAGAGGGTCAAAATGACTAAAAAATTAATGAAACAACTCTTCAGCGCTTACCTCGAACAGAATTATCATAAATGTCGTAACAAACTATCAAATTTATTAGTTATGCGACAACATGACAATTATAAGGGCAAGTTTTCCTCATGTAAACCCAATCCAAGGCGGCTTTGGAAAATTTTACTGGAATAATTTTGGGATAACAAGAGGAACCATAATAAACTGAACGGTTTGATTACCAAGCATTGTGCGGGAAGGTTTGAGTAGAATCGATGCAGCCAAAGATATTGCTATTAATTTCAATGACTATTTCAGCAATGTAGGAGCTGATCTCGCCTCGAAGATTCCCGTCATATCTCATCCTGATTACTACGCGAAGCAAATAAAAACAGAATTCAAACTCGAACTGATGAGTGTCGATAATCTTAAGCAAGTTCTGCAAAACATGAATGGCAACTCCAGCCAACGGCCTTATCGGTGGAATAAACCGGTTCCGTGGTTAGTACTTGGGATAGGTGACCGCCGTGACATGTGATGACACGTTCAAGTCTGACCGAATTAGCTGTTGGGCAAACCCCTCTCCACTCAAGGGGGCGAGGCAATGAGTAGCAAGTAAAGAGCGAAATGATCAGGTCGAATTCTGTTCATCTCATTGGAGGACAGTTGATCACGTCCGCGACGCTGGCAGGGCAGTCGGACGAAAAGCCCCAGCCTGGAATGGCTGTTTACTTTACTTTACTTTATTTACCTGAATGGGAAATCCGCTCCCGGCGTTGGTGGGATTGCTTATAAATAGATCCTTCGTTATTTTGATTTGATAAAGTATTGTATTTTCCACGTCATCAACAAAATCATCGAGGATTCTGTTTTTCCAAACATATTCAAAGTTGCACGGGTACGGCCAATTTATAAAAACGGATCTAACCTTGCCTACTCAAACTTTCGATCTATATCTCTCCTGGAATTTTATCTAAGGCAATTGAAAAGTGGGTGAAATGCAGCTAGTTCAGTACCTGGAAAATAATAAAATCAAACCGATAGGCAGTTCGGATTCAGGCGGGGATTGGAGGCGGAGGAAGCATTGTTTTCCCTAACCAAGGATCTTTATGATCTGAGGGACCGAGGGGCCATGGGGATACTGCTTACCCTAGACATGAGCAAAGCCTTAGACTCGGTTTGTAGAGTTAAATTGCTCAGAGCGATGGAGCATGTTTGGTTAAAAGGGCGAGAGGTGCTCTGGTTTGAAAGCTACCTCTCTGATCGGAGCCATGGTTGTTAGAGTGGAGGAGGTGGACATTGATGAGGCTGCGATTGAGTATGGAGTAATTCAGGAGAGCACTCTCCGACCTGTTTTGTTTAGGATCTTAATCAACCCGGTTTCCAGGATTCCGTTATCGGGAAAGATTTATTTATTTGACGATGATCTCGCAATCCTCAGCTCCCACCATCAGTGAGGTCAGGCGAACCGAGACATGCTGTCGATTTCAATGTGCCTGAATTTCCTCTCTCTGACACTCAACGCCAGCAAATGTAAATATTTGTGTTTCCGACCCTGGTCTACACGTCGGTACAAACAGAAACGTCAAGTTGCATCTATGGAGTAGTATAAAAGATTTTAACTGTTCCAGTTTAGAAAATGTTGCAAAACTCAAGTACCTAGGTATCATCATTGACGAAAAGTTGCGTTGGGATGCCCACTGTTATAGCCTAGTAACCAGAACCAGAAAGTTGCCAAGTTGTTACGATACCCCCCCTCTTCGAGTTCCGGTCTCTTGAGTCATTAACCCGTAGTATATTATACAAAAAAAGATGTCGATAAATGTGACGCTTTTCTTAGAAGCTGCTACAGAAGATGAGCACGTACATATTTTTTTCTTAATCTCAGTTCCTCTTATTTGTTTATTTTGTTTCTTCCCGATACTCAATGTGACCGTGCACCTATTACTAAGTCCACAGGTTATTTCTAACTTGTAAATTAAGTTATTAAATAAGGCTCTCACATGCGTCACAGAGCTATGCTCCATCGCACGTGGTTTCCTATTATGTACAAAGTACCACTTAGTTCATTGTAGTGAATGGGAATAAATCTGTTCTGAATTTGAATGTGAATTTGAAAAACTGGTAGGTAACGTCCAGGTGACGTCACGAAGAACCCTCGATTTTAAGTGAAAGAGAAGGATAAGACTTGCATTTTTGTCATATAGAAAAGCCAACGAAGATGGAAAAAATTTAGGAAAGTGTCAGTAAGTGTGAATCAATTTCCAAATGGTTCAGTATTTTGGTTTATTATTTTCAATAATGAACCTTTACAATCGAGCGTGAACATTTTTACCCCCCCCATTTCAAAATTTGATGATTTCCTTTTCAAGGTACGTAGAATCCGAAAGTGGAATAAAAAGTCTGTCCGTCCGCCGTAATTCGCACATTCCTTAGTTATAATTAACGAAAATTAATGAAATGTGGTTTGTGGGTTCCATCCGGGTCCGAAGCTTGGCGTTAGTGTAAGTCATCTAAGGGGTGAAAAATAGGAGATGCAATTTCCAGGACGCCGTTATCTCAAGTTTTTGATTTTTTAAATAGTTCTCGAATTTGGGATTTTTTTTAGACTACCCGGAGCATTGTACGTCCATCCATTCGTTCAGAGTGAAGCCTGAAGTTGCACCGAAAAGCTTCGTCAACATGATCGTGAATGAAACGGTATACATCCAGCCCAGATATCATTGCTAGGGAACAGCTGATTATAATCAGGCATGGCTGTTTGAAATCCAGTTGGTTGTTCCGAGATATTGTGTTATTTGAAGAGTAATGGTTATGGTGGGTATTGTTGATAGGTGCTTTCGTAACTTAAACAAGCGCTGTGCTTCATAAGTAAAGAAAAAAAAGAAGAAATTCATGAACACACCGCATATTTATGAAACTGCAATGGTCCGGCCGGCTCCAGTACTCGATTTAGGGCTTTCCTGGGGGGAGCACGAGAAATCTGCTGCGTTTTTCGAATAGTGTCGTGAAGAGACGCATGGTGTCAATGACTACTTGCCTCCTACATTTTGGCACCAATCAAAGTTCCTTGGAAATGTTTGCAGAAGCTCAGGCAAAACGTAGTCGGATTTTGATGGATACTAGGGCCATTTGGAGCCCAAACGTACAAATTTCAAGGGTAAAATCATGCAGAAAAATAAATGAAGCCGGGAGCCATCTATACAGAACATTTCATCTGTTGTGAAAGAGTTTATAGCGTTTTTTCAACAGCAGGTATCCAAACTTCACAGACGTATACCTTCGTCGTGACGAACGATTGATAGTTTTCTCATCCTGAAATGAGCTTACAACTCTTCGTATCCCACGCAAGAATGAATTACTTATTCGGATGTTGGTTAGGAATGATTAGTTCGCTGGGTCGATTGAAGTTTATCGGAATCAATCAAACGAGGACTAAGGCAATGCGCTCAATAGTTGGGAGAAAATTTCGCCCAGATCCCAAAACAGGGCCAAGGGAGCCGAATCTACCCTTCCGAACTCTCCTGTCTCACAGTTCTGCTAACCTAACCCCTAATCCTCTTTATAAACTGACCCTCGTTAGCATTGTTTGGGGCATCCAATTAGATCCGATTGTCTAGGAGCTCCAACTTTTCTTCCCCATTTAGGAGGCTGAGTAATCTCGTTTAGGGGCTTTGTGCTCGCATCTCCACCGCCTCTTCCGCCGAGAAAATAACCTACTATCACGCTAGAAGAAAGTTCATTTGTCCCCAAAGGACATTCGGTATGCGAGAGCGCAAATTATAGCTAATTATTAGCCTTTATTAGTGCATGGCGATAGTTGAATGGACCTCCAGCATCTTAACCTAGATTGTCTAGTAAAAAAAATATGCGTCGCCGTAGGGGGCGTCTAGCCGCCAGTGGTTTGTGTTCATGACGGTACGTTTATTGTCGAATGAAATCTGGGGGACACCCCCAAGCCCCCGGATTATAACAGGGGATCAACAGTTTAGATCAAGGATCAAAGCAAGGAAACATGGAACATGTTTTTCGAATAGGTACATGATAACAGAGGATATGGAGATATGTAGAAAAACGTCTGCCAATTCGAGTAGGCACTAAAGCTTCCTCACTTGAATCGCATGAACGTATAGACTAGTTGGGTAGGTTCGTTATGATACGAGACCATCTGCGATCCAACCCGCGTATACCCTCAGAATTTCAGCTCTCTACGACTATTTATCGCGTAGTTAGAAACGTTACAAGGAAATTAGTAAGATTCCAATGAAGTTCATACGGAACCATCGATGTATTATACTGATCGACCCTCCAAATGTGAACTCATTTCAACGATAATTAAGTTAGTTATGGGCACTCCAAGTATTTCACGTTTCCGCATGCGCAGACTAAACGATTTTCATGATTTTGAAACGGGACCATCTGCGATCCAACCCGCGTATACCCTCAGAATTTCAGCTCTCTACGACTATTTATCGCGTAGTTAGAAACGTTACAAGGAAATGGTCAACATTTCATGTTCGCGCAAGCGTAGATCAAAGTTACATTACCATTCCAATGAAATTGATTTGGAACTATCAAAGTATTATTCCTGACCGACACTCCAAGTTTGAATTGATTTCAACGATATTTAGGGTAGTTATGGGTGTTCCAATTATTTCACGTTTGCGCATGCACAGACGAATGTTACGGTACTTTATCAATTACCACAGACAGAAAGACGCGGAACCAAATATGTTCCTCGATGTCTGAAACGGAAAATGGTATTGGAAATTTTAATTTTGGAGGACATGAACTTTTTTTACTCAATCATTTAACATGTTTTATTTGGATGATAATTATCAACATTACAACGATGGTATTGTAATAGGAAAAATACTTCACCACTAGTCATTTCATCACCCTTTGAGGATCGTGCCGTTGAATCCATCCAGCAGCACTGGCAACCGTGGTCCGAGATCCGACCCCGGACAATGGGGAGGGCGGCAGGTCTTCAGTTGACTTGCCGCCCAGTTGATGGAGGGAGGAGGTTTGGCCTCTTCTGGCTGTGCCGTCAGGCGGCTTCTCTCCTCCCCATTGTAGGTTCGAGTTCAGCTCCGGGCCCCACGGCGCCCCCATGGTCGGCCGGCCACACGCTGCGCAGCCGTTCTCCTGAATGTAGACCATATACACGCTCCTCCTGTTAGGACTCGCGTGGTCATCCATTCAAGTATGAACTCTGGGTAGCCCACCCTTTTCAAGTCCGCTGCTGACCCACCATGCCACACACCGCGCCAGGTGATGGTTGCGCCAATCACCTTTATCGGGCCAGGCGGGATGTCTGCCAATCCTGCTGCTGCTTGTAGTAGCTCATCCACCTGGTACTTACGGATCTTGGCAGTATTGACGTCAGCGAGGGATCGGGAGCCAGAGACCACAGAGACGTCAATGATGAAGGCCCCTCTCGGTGTCACCACCAAGAGATCTGGCCGATAACTCCGCTCCACCAGGTTGAAGTGGGGCTCAAGCCACACCGGCCATCCTTTGCGTTGTGCATAAACATGCAACAAGTCCAGGGCAGCATTATGACGGGCGCACCTAGGTCGCACCATGAAGGGGCAGACCTGGAGGACATGAGCAGCCGTTTCATTTATGTTGAGACAACCCATTCGACAGTGATGGGTAGTTCCGGTACGCTGACCCCTTGAGCGCCTCATCCTGGTGGGCAGAGAACCAGAGTGAACCTTCACCAGACCTAGGGATTTCCAGCCGTGTATTCTTGCTGACGGGTTCCTGATCCATGCAGTGCTGGCTCTGGTGTCCCGTGATCTCACCAGTTCTGCTCCATCAGTGGTGCTATGCAGCCGCTGTGCTCTGGCAATCCGACGGTCGAGTCGTGTTGACCATTGTTGTTGCTCACTAGTGTCCTCAAAGAGCTGCATGCGGACATTGCCTAGCCTGTTAGATCTTATTGCAGGTGTCTGGGTGTGCAGCTCCATCACGCCCAGGCCCCCATCACCTACCGGTCCGTGGATATACGCATTAGCAGAGTCGAATGGTAGTCTCAGCCATTTTCTGATGTGGCCTCTGATTGCCACATCCATTTGCTTCAGGGTAACCAGCATTGTATTCCCCAGTACCAGTTGATGCGTCATTGATGGAATTCCGTGATCCCGCAAGATCACCAGCTTTTGTAGAGGCTTGAGGGGGGCTCTGTCAATTCTTTCAAGCATGGACGCTACTTTGCTAGCTGTATTGCGACATACGCCCTGGGCTCCAAATGGGACCCCCAGATATGTCCATCGAACATTATGAGGAGAAGCTCTTAGGTATTCACCATCAACGTCAATGGCTAAACCTTCCATTGGCACCACTAGTCGGCCACCTCTTGGCACCAGGGGAAGGTACAGCGGAAGCAAAAAAACGTCGTGGGATTTCCAAGCCTCGGACCAGCGACCTAACGCAATGTCATGTAATACACGTCCTCAGCTGCTTTTGGCGTTTTTAGGGGAGGTAGAACCCCCTCGGCAGTTTTCGGCAGAGTGGGCCATGCTCTCCTCGGAGTTGGGTGGCAGGAGTGGGGTAGAGGGAGAACTGTGCGGGCGACTGGGAGGGGGACAGAGTTCCCCTGGACTGGACGCGGACGTTTTCGAGCCGTGGTTTACTCCTGTAAAAACATGTTCCATGTTAAAAAGTGAAGTCCTATGAAACAATAGAATACCGGTATCACTTTTAATTCTACATACCCTAAAAGCAGAATGGGCTGGCTTTTGCTCAGTAGTTGGCTGGGGAATACGATGGCGATTGAAGCCGTCATTTCGAATCCCAGTGACCCCTCGATCGCTCATGTCAGACGTCCCAAACCTGAATGGTAGTTCAATTTGCATTATCTAGGTAGGTAGTTCACTTTACATTATCCAAAGAATACTATTTACACGACAGAACAAGCCCCCCCCCCCCCGGGGGGGGCGCCTCGGTTCATTGGGGGTCCTAGGTGTTGATTTTTGTACATCCATTCTTGAGAGGCCCCTGAGGACTTGTACCAAGTTTCAACCTCGAAACCATCAGGTTTCAGTTGTTTTTCATGTTTTTTTTTCTTCCCGTTCACCTTTGACATAAATTTTGCACACACATTCGTTATGCTCCAAGGAATTGCCTTTTGTGCCATGTGTCCCCCTCCCACCATTTGACCCTATGGGGGGGGATAAGGTTAGAGATGGTTTCTCAGGAAGTTTTATCAAAATTTGAACCCGATCGGTTCAGAAGAAGCCTAGTTATAACTGTTTGAAAACTCTACAAGTTATGGTCAAAAATAACATAATTTTTCATGTACAGCGTTTGAAGCGCTGTAACTTACGCATGTTACAGGTACTTCTAAATAGCGCTTATCAAAAATAGTTGAAAAGATTAAAGTAAAATTTCGAAAATTGTACAAAATTTTAAACAAATTTTTTCGAAAAATTGAACGAAATGTAAAATACACCAACAACGCTGCAAATAATTACGTTCATTATTTTCAGTATAGATGCCCCTTCTGGGTAGATCACTCTTTTCTATGGTCAATACCTACCCTTGTGTTTCCCCCAGAGAAGCCCTAAATCGAGTTTCATAAATATAAGGAAGATTCAATCAATTATTTGTGGTTATTCATGAAGCATAACGTTTGTTACCGTTGTAAAAGTAAGTAGCTATCAATCAAATCCAAAATAACAATCATTCTTCAAATGAAATAATATCGCAGGACAACCAACTCGGTTTCATACAGCCATGCGTGATTGTAATCATCAGTTCCCTAGCAATGATATCTGGGCTGAATGTATAGGTATCGTTTCATTCACGATCATGTTGACGAAACTTTTCGGTGCAAACGTCAGGGTCTTACTGTTATCGAATGGCTGGACGTACAATGCTCCGGGTGGTCTCAAAAAACGCTCAAGTTCGAGATCAGTTTAAAAACGTAAAAAGTTCGAGACACCGGCGCGGCACCCTGGAAATTTCAACACCTATTTTGCACACCCACAAACCAAATTTTACTAATTTACGTTCATGGTAACTAAGGGAAATGCAAAGTACGGGATACGGCGAACGGACGGAAATTGTTTTATTCCATTTTCAGATTCTACATTCCTTGAAATGGAAACCGTCAAATTTTGAGGTGGGGGTTAAACTTTTTTTCCAGGTTAATTATTAAAAATGACAAACCAAAATTAATTTTTTAAAAAGCAAACAATGAATTGCAT
This sequence comes from Leptopterna dolabrata, assembly GCA_954871275.1. Classification (NCBI taxonomy): domain Eukaryota; kingdom Metazoa; phylum Arthropoda; class Insecta; order Hemiptera; family Miridae; genus Leptopterna; species Leptopterna dolabrata. The sequence continues at coordinate 68,183,224 of OX940975.1, forward strand.
CATGCAAACACAATGTTCCCCCGTTCACTACCCATTTTCTGTCAACGCCGTTCGTTGGGGAGCTTGAAATTTCTTTCAACGCTGTTTGGCGGGGAGGTTGAAATGTCTTCAACGCCGTTCGTTGTGGAGCTTGACATTTTTATCAACGCTGTTTGGCGGGGAGCTTGAAATTTCTTTCAACGCTGTTTGGAGGGGAGCTTTCTGCTCTCGCAGCAAATAGCTTTGAAAGAATTTCAAGTTTCCGCGAAACAGCGTTGAAAGAAACATAGAAATAGGGTTGAATGTTGTGTTTATGTTGTAGGGGTGGGGGGGGGGGGGTGGGGGGGAGTAGGTTTTCTCTTAAATGCACGTACAAGAGGAAGTTGGAAAGCACCGAGCTTGCTAGTTTGGCGATTAAAATGAATATCAATCGTTTTTGCGGCTGAGAAGGTTTTCTTGGCGGGTAGATCCTTGCAACATGGTATTTTTGGGGGCATAGGTATATCTGTGCATTTGATGGTCGACTATATTATGCAACACATCATGCGGTTAAATGCAACTCATCCATTTATGCAACACTCAACTTGAGTACCCACTCATACAGAGCGCATGGTTGTGGATTCATGGACCTGTTGAGGGTGTCATATGGGAGTTGACCAACTTTCTGCCTAATATTATAATATTGTAGTAATTGTAATATAATAATAATTAAATATTATAATGTTTCAATAATTATAATATTATATTCATTGTAATATTATTACAATAATTATAGTAATTGAAATATAATAATAATAATAATAATAATATTGACAGTACACGACCTCGCCGCAGCCGCCAGCGTTACCGAAGTCCACGCACCCCGCACCACCACCCCACGGCGAGACCGCACGCCGTCGCGAGAACGCCGCCGGCCCCCCTCCCTCAACCGGCGCCCCCAAGGGTCGTGCAGGATGTGTTTCAATGGTTCCTGATGATTTTCTTTGCATTTGCAATTGTGAGTTCATATATTGACCTAGAACGTGATTTGAGTCAATGTGTTGGTTGGCTTTCCACTTGTCTCCAAGCGGCACTGGGTTTGACCGAAAGAACTGTGAGGGAAGTTTTCAGTCCTTTTTATTTTCCCAGGATACTGGTTGCGTAAGCTTGGCACGAATTATGAGGATGGAACTATGAGTCTATGCATGCGTAAGTCTTCGCTATCTCGTATATAGCTGTTATATAAGCACAATTTGTAAATTGCTAGAAATTTATGTACAAAACTGTATTTCTTGTGTGAATAGTATCTCTATCCAGCTGACTTCCATTGAAGCTTCAAGGGCCATACAGAAAAGCGTCGTTGTAAGCTCTGCACTTAATGAAAAAATGAATCCAGGCAACGCTGGTAATTTGATTTTACCTATTCGACCGAAGTTGGTGAATTTTGTTGGTGTGGAATGGGTTTGGTTTAAAAATACCCACATACGAACGCCTGTGGACGGAGTATTCATTACACGATTTGATATAACCAGACGAGTATTATAGCTCCGTGAATGTGTTTTTGAAATCTTGAAGCATTTTACGGTGAGGCAATCCGTGTTTGGAGATGTAGGTGCCTATGCTTTATTGTGAAGGATGTAGAAGGCGTCGTATACATACCTACTGAGAATTCGAAATAGTTTTCGACACGATAACGCGTGAAATTTACCAAGGGAACAAGAGAAAAGGAGGATTCAGTGGTAGAAGGGACACGGACAGGGGCGGTGTAAGGGGTAGCCGTTAGCTCCACTGAGATCAATTGCCGAGTGGCTGGGGCTGGGCGTGTCGCCTTTGGAAGGCTGCCAAAACGCTTTTTAAGGCCACCGTCCTGTTTTTCTACCCTCCACCGCCTGCCAACTCTTCGAGAGCACAACTCAAAAACGAAGTTTTCGAAAACAAAGGAGTAAAGGCGGTGGAAAAAGTTTTCGACAGCTAAGATGCCCCCATCTAGAGACGATTCATTATTCAGGAATTGTGAGGGTTGCTGACCATTACCATAGTCGTTTCGTCAAAATTAGAAGCTGTTGATGTAAAAGTAGGTATTAACAGACAGGCAGTGGTAGGTATAGGCATTCATAAGTAAAATGTAGTAGTTAAGTAAAGTAAACAGCTGGTTTACTTTACTTAAACTGGGCCTTTAACTGCCCTGTCAGATTCGTGGACGTGATTGGCTTCTCAGGAGGATCAGAATTTGATGCGACAATTGCCTCAAGGCTACCAATTGCCTCACCGCTATGGGACGAGGGGTGTTGGGATTCGAACCGACGGACCGCAGTCGCCGTCCCAATCCCACCTTCCAAGTCACAGAGCGTAACTAGCTCATCCTTGTTCCATAGGAATCTCCAAATAGGCATTAATTTTAAATAGCTTTCGAATGGATTTCATTTCAACGAACAAAAAATAATATAAATTGTTTGATCCCTCTCAGAGTTCGCTGCTCTACGTTTCACTTACGAACATCCGCAAATCGAATACTCGAATAATTCAATCATTAATTATTTGAGGTTTTTCATGTAGCGTAAGGTAAATAATAGACCGTTATGTAATAATTTATCAATATAGATGCCCCTTCTGTGTAGATAACTGTTTTCTGTGGTCAATCCCTACCCTCGTGCTCCCCCCCCCCAGGAAAGCCCTAAAACTCGTACTGCAGCCGGTCCGGGAATTACTGTTTCATAAAAATGGGCGGGATTCAATAAAATTCAATCAATAATAATTAGGTACTTGTTGTTATTCATGAAGCATAACGTTTGTTGAAGTTGCAAAAGTACCCATCAACACAATCGGAAAGAGCCATAATTTTTCAAATGTATCACAAAACAATCAACTCGATGTCGTACAGCCATCCGTGATAATCAGGTGATCCTTAATGATATCTGGGCCGGATTCATACCGTTTCATTAACAATCATGTTGACGAAGCTTTTCGGTGCAAACGAGCGGCTGGTCGTACAATGCTCCGGGTGGTCTCAAAAAATTCTTTCTGAAGATTTCAACCCCTATTTTTCATCCCTCGGAGATGACTGACGTAACGCCGTGCTTCGCGGATCAACTAGACCCCAAACAGGACCTACAAACCAAATTTCATTAATTTCGGTTCATGGTAACTAAGGAAAGTGTGAAGTACGGTGGACGGACAGACATTTTTTTGTTCGATTTTCGGATTTTACGTACGTTGAAACGGAAACCGTCAATATTTTGATGATGTTGGAGGGGGGGGGGGGAGTTTTTATTTTATTTTATTTATTTATTTTTTTCATGTTCGATTCCAAAAGTTTGTTATTCAAAATAATAAACCTAAAGTTGGATAAGAGTTATTGGCTGTCCAAAATCGCTAACATAGGTAAAAACGGAAAAAAAATAATGTGAATACACTACAATTGTTATAAAATGGAGAATCGAGGCAGAAAAAGACTGTTTCAATTAAGGTGTAATAAAATTTACAGAAAAATAGGTCAGATTTGAGTTTCTGTCGGTAAACAGTTGCCGAAATTCTATAGCTAAAGTTGAGGTAGCGCACTGTGTATTGGTCTCAATTAAGATAGTTGAGTTGGAGACGGACTCAGGACGCGATACCCCGTACACTCCTCGGGATTGTAGTTGAAGGGCAAGAGCCCTTCCTGCCTGCTATCGTGCATCTTGATTTATTCAAGCCGAGGCCTTTGTAACCCATCGTTACTTCGAAAATTCGCTCTTGTTATGATCAGGTAATTCTGCATGTCTCGAATGTTTTTATCGCACGTGGAGCAGATATTGGTTGGTCGTGCTGAGATCTGGGTTGTCTCATTCGATATAAAAAGTCGGAATCTATTTGAAATTTGTAGGATACTGCCAGGCAAACCTCGCCCTTTTATTGGAAGTCGTAGAGCCGAAAGCGTTTTGAATTGTTCAACCTCTATTTTCCACACCTCGAAGAGGACTGACGGTATCCCCGATCTGAGACTAACGAGTCCCCCAAAAAATGCGACATGCACTTACAAAATTTCAGCAATTCAGTGTTAAGTTTTCGAAGTGGTAAGGCGGACGGAGGGGTTTTGTTTCTTCGGCACTTGGATGCTACGTACGAGTACCTTCATTCAAACGTAAAACAGCAAATTTCAAACTTTTACTAAACCCTCAACAGTTTATTTTTCTTGCTTGATTCCAAAGAAATAATGTCCCAATATTTTGGAGGGGAAACATTATTTAAACTCGAATTGTTGAGGTCAAAAACGGTGGGAAATATTCAGTATTGTTTTGTATAATAGAGTGAAAGGCCTTCAAGTCTGTTTGTAGTGATCGGCTGCTCCCTATTAACATGTAATAGCGTCACTTGAGGTATAAGCCGCGTCTTGGCGGCTTCCCGGAGCGGGGTTCCCCTACCCCCCTCCGGGTCTGTAATAAGGGGTATAAAAGGCGATGTATTATACCAATAAACAGTCAATCAAGTCACAACCCGACTCAAGTAGTCTCGTGTACTTATTGCTCCCGCTGGATCATCACACTGGTCACCCCGACGACGAACTCGCAACCTTCACCGGCTACCGGCTTCTGCGAACAGCGTCTCGCCTTCTCGCCTCTAGCGACTGCTCAACGCCCACCTTCGCTGGCTTACTGCCTTCTGCGAACAACATCCCGCCTTCTCGCCTCTAGCGACGGCTCGATACGCACCTTCGCCGGCTTCCTGCCCTCTGCGAAGAGCGCCCCGCATTCTCGCTTCCAGCGACGGCTTAAAACGCACATTCGCTTTGAGCTTCAACGGACTTACAAAGGTCCTTTTCAGGACCACTGTCTGTTTCAGCCTTTCAGTTTCAGCCACCTCGGACTTTCGCGACCGCAACGCCGGCAGAGCAACATACCCTTGCCCCGGCCATCTTCGGACTAAAACCGATTCTTTAAGAACCATCGTCCTCTTGCGATCGACAGCGAACCCCCCACCACTCGTCACGACCAATCAGCGTCCTCTCTCAAGCGACCAACCAGCTATCGTCTCTCCAGCGAACCAATTAGAGACCATCTCGCCCCTCCCGCTGCCTATATAACGAGAGCGACCACCAGCGAAGCATACACTCCTCAGATCTACAACCAAGAGAACTACAAAGAAGAAAATGGAGACCAGAGCCACGAAGACACTCGAAACGGCACAAACACCTCTCAAACTGCGGCCTTTTGACCCGGCTTTCCCGCACGTCTGGTTCGCACAGCTCGAACTAATTTTTGCCCAGGAAGGCTTGAAAAATTCTGAAGCCCGCTTCACCCGCGCCTTCCTCGCGCTCGAGCCTCGCCAAGCGGACATCTGTACCGACATTGTCGCCTCACACTCCGCAAGCTACCAGACGTTGAAAGACCGGCTTATCGCAGCTCATGCACCCTCAGATGGCTCCCAGCTCACAACTCTGCTTCAGCCTTCGGTGGCAGACGAGCTTCCTTCGGCCCTCGCCAGACGCCTTCAACGTGCTCTTCCCTCGGAAACTCCGACCTCGCTTCTCCGACAACTCTTCTTACGATCTCTACCTGAGAGTCTTCGCCTACACATCGCAGCCAGCGTAGAACCCGATATCACGAAGCTCGTGGCGGCCGCCGACCGCCTTATACCCTTCGTAACACATCCTCATGTGGCTACCGTCGACGAGGAAGTTCAAGTGATCCAGCACCGCCAACGAATGCGGCCTTCTACGCAGCGACAAACATCCCCTCAACGACCGAACAAGAAGTTCTGCTTCTACCATAGAAGATGGGGCTCCCGAGCGAAAAAATGCATCAAACCCTGCACCTGGCGAAACCAACCGACGGAAAACGCAAACACATTTCATCGGAATGAAACACAACTCGGCACCCTACGAACGGCTAAAAGCTCGGAGATCAACACATGCGACAACCACTGCGCCTCGGTACACCTACCGCCCTATGAAAGGACATTCACCGTAGCAGACGTCTCAACACCGATCCTCGGCCCCGACTTCCTAAGCCTTGTTGACCTTCCGAACGACCGCCTTATCAACGCAGCCACTAGCCTCGTACGCCCGGGAAATTTCAGCTGTGCAACCTCAGAGAACACACCCTACTTCCAGGCACTACTAGACGCACACACTCCTTCAGAAACCCCCTGCGAAGCACCAATCGAACAACATATAGTAACGAAGGGCCCGCCATGTCAAGCGAAACTCCGACGACTAGCCCCGGCCAGCTATACGAAGACAAAAGCCCACTTCGCAGAACTCCGAAACGCCGGCATCATGCAACCATCGGAGGCCCCTTGGTCAAGCCCTCTTCACGAAGTACCGAAGCCAGACGGAGATATTCGCCCCGTCGGAGACTACCACGCCCTCAGCAGGCTCACTATCCCCGATCGATACACGATGCCGCACCTCCACGACTTCATAACGGCACCTTTCAGGACGACCACACTTACTACGTTCGAACTCGCTCGTACCTTCTTCCGCTGCGGATTCGGCGAAAAAAACGATCCTCTAGTAACCTCCAAAGATATCGAAGAACATTTTACGCACGTAAAATTATTACTCGATACTCTAGCCAAACATGACCTCGTGGAACGCCTACACTGTGCCTTGAAAGACGCTATCATCGCTACCTCCTCGCCAAGAACCTGGGCATCGGACCTCAACGGCCTCCTTCTTAGCCTACGCAGCAGGCCCGGCCCTGACGGCTACTCGCCCTCACAGCGACTTTTTTCGGCGACTTCACGACTCCCAGTAAACCTGTTCATACAACCGTCACCTACTACGGTACCGCTCCTAACGCACGACTCGTACCAAAGATTCACAAAGGCCTATTTACCGAACACAATTCAGCGAGCGACACACGTAGACATAAGAGTCAATACACCGAAAGGCAAACTCGACCCCCCTTACGTAGGACGTTTTCAAGCACTCACAAACGACGGGAAGACTATTCGTTTCGAAAACAATGACTCCACGAAGACAACAGTCTCCATCGATACATGCAAGCCAGCTCCGCCTCCCTCAGCTGTGATTGGTCAAGAAAGCTCGCTCCCTATTGGCCAACCTAATTCATCCGCGGATTCCGCGGGTATAAAACATGGACCGCGACCCGCGAAGGTCATACACTCTCACAATGGCACCGAACACGCCTTTGAAGACCATTTCAAGACAGCAACTGCTGAAGGACCTAGCACTGACACCTTCGCCTCCGGACCATCACGCCTCGCCCACAAAAAGACGAAAGACGAAGCCAGTACTCCCGGGGAGGTGTCCTCCGACCACAGCGATACGAGAAGCGATGGCAATCACACGGCTCAGCGCCGCCCCCATACCACCTCGGCCAGCCATCAACCAGATGAATCAGAAGATGAAGCCACCACAGGGAATCACCCCACTTCATGTCAGCGGCCCGCCAGACGCCGCGGGAATACCCATCATGACCTACACGGCCACTCACAACCAAACCATCACGCTGATGCTCCCGCCTTTCGCCGGGAAGTGCTCCGACTGCTGCACACACGGCTGCCGCCGCCCACAGCTCCAGAGCATCGGGATACAGGTGTCCCCTGATACAATTACCACTGGGACCCAGGCAACAAACAAGAGGACGCAAGAGGAGCCGCCAACCGCTGCAGCTACGCCGCAAGTGCGGCCCATTTCACCTGCACCGGCACCTCCTGCCTCACCGCCCAGCAGAGTCACTCCCTCCAGCCGCCCCTTCCAGAGGTCTCCCAGACGAGGCCCCCGACATTATCAGCGGAACCACCTCCGAGCACGCTCCCAGTTCCGAGCACGCTCACGGATCCCGCACCGCAGCCGCCGCTAATGCAGGACGACACCGCAACAGCAAACCAAGACAACACGCAGCCTCTTCTACCTCCACCGACGCCTCAACACGATTCACCGTCAAGAAACAAATTTATAATTGCAGTATTTAACTTCAATTCTGGGGGGAGCAGTGTAGTGATCGGCTGCTCCCTATTAACATGTAATAGCGTCACTTGAGGTATAAGCCGCGTCTTGGCGGCTTCCCGGAGCGGGGTTCCCCTACCCCCCTCCGGGTCTGTAATAAGGGGTATAAAAGGCGATGTATTATACCAATAAACAGTCAATCAAGTCACAACCCGACTCAAGTAGTCTCGTGTACTTATTGCTCCCGCTGGATCATCACACTGTTACTTAGAACATCCGCTCCGTATTCCGGAATAAAACCCCCAAAAATTCAATTTTTTCTTTTTTTAAGCATTCAGTAGGAGGTAAGCTCATATATGAAATGTATTAAGTTGTATGTTAACTAGCCAATTGCAAGATGTTAACCTTCTACAACGGTGATTTCATTACGCTGTATGGACGTTGAAGCTTTGGAGCGCCTTTATTCATACACTGTGAGTTGGAGCAAGGAACAGTTTGCGGGTTAATTTTCCAACATAAACATTATTCCACCATCAGTGTTAGTCGTTGCCCGAGTAACCCTTGGAAAACTGGTGGAGCCTCGTCGCGGTAAATATGACGAGGTCCTTAGTGTGGAGGGAGGTCGCGAACTTGCGTTTTCTCTTTGATAGCGTTAATTAATATTACCCGAGCTCCTGCCTGGAGCCTCGGGATTCGAGTTCGCCGGTTGCGCCTCGGGCCGAAGCACATTTCACATGAGGGACCGGCCCCTTTATAAATCCTGTCACTAACAAACGACCCCTCCCCCCCTTTCGCTCATCACTCTCTCATCCATATCCACCGAACCATCACATATCTATCTTTTCTACAGCATCGTCAAAAAGAACAATTTTCGCTAGTGACACACGCACGTTGGAGTTTTCCCGACAAAAAAGTTCTCTTTCAAGTCAGATGTTCATTTTGCTACCCACAACTGGAGGACGTGACTCTTATCCGTTCACATGGGAAGAGTTCACATGCTGTAGTAACAAGGGAAATCTTGTGAATGTTCCGGATATTTGGACGGAAATATTTTTGATCGATTCTACATTTAAAACGCTGCAAATCCCTGCACAACGGTTTATTATTTTGTATAGAATACCCTTCTGTTACAGATCACAGCTCTATGTATAGATAACCCGTCTATATAATATGATATGTACTATTCTATTATATACATATTAGGTAGATCGCACACCCTCCGTAGGTTAGTACCTAACCCCGTACTCGTTACTAGGTACCTACCTAAATCACGAGTTAAATGTTGCTAAAATAATTCTGCCGATGACAAACAGTACCTAACAAAAAGAAACACACATAATGAAGTTCTGAAAAGAAATTGTTGATGAGGAGTGAAAAAAGTTGCAAAAGTACCTACCAACAAACTCCAGCCCCTTCTACGTAGATGGTATAATGAACCGTTGTGTAATAATTTACCGTTGAGTAATAATTTACCGTAGTAATAATTTACCCATCAATAATACTTCAACGTTTGTCCAAGTTTCACTACCTACCAACAAACTCCAAAAGAGCCATCATTTTTCAAATTAAATAATATCACAGAACAACCAACTCGACTTCATACTCCGCCAATATAATCAGGTGATCCCTACCAATGATTGGCCGTATTCACAAATTCCTATTGTGGTCGCGTCTCTGGTTACGAGATTTGGTTTGAATTGTATACAATTTCATTCACACTGGAGTCGAAAATGCCTGTCGGTGCAAACTTCGGGGCCTTACTGTGAACGAACGGCTGGACGTACGATGCTCCGGATGGTCTTAAAAAACTCGCAAGTTCAAGAACTATTTAAAACCGTAAAAATATTTACGTAAAAAAATGGTATAGGCGTTTTGAAAATTTCAACCCCTATTTTGAACCCCTTAGAGATGACTCACAGTAACGCCGAGCTTCGAGGACCAACTAGACGCCGAACGGAACCTATAACCCGAATTTCATCAATTTTTTTTCATGGTAACTAAGAAAAGTGGCCCGTACGGCGTACGGCGTACGGCGTACGGCGGACAGACAGAAATATTTTTATTGCAGTTTTGGATTCTACATACCTTGAAACGTAAACCACCACATTTTGAGGGGGGGTAAGAATTTTTTTTTTCATGCTCGATTCCAATGGTTCATTATTGAAAATAATAAACCAAAAAAAGTGGACACTAAAGTTTTTTCTTTCATTCATGGGCCTTGTTTTGATCAGAATGGATGTTTTTTGTATTTTGTCAATTTTTGGTTTATTATTTTCAATAATGAACCATTGGAATCGAGCATGAAAAAAAAATTCTTACCCCCCCTCAAAATTTGATGGTTTACATTTCAAGGTATGTAGAATTCAAAACTGCAATAAAAATATTTCTGTCTGTCCGCCGTACGCCGTACGCCGTACGGGCCACTTTTCTTAGTTACCATGAAAGAAAATTGATGAAATTCGGGTTATAGGTTCCGTTCGGGGTCTAGTTGGTCCTCGAAGCTCGACGTTACTGTCAGTCATCTCTAAGGGGTGCAAAATAGGGGTTGCAATTTTCAAAACGCCTATACCATTTTTTTACGTGAATATTTTTACGGTTTTAAATAGTTCTTGAACTTGCGAGTTTTTTAAGACCATCCGGAGCATCGTACGTCCAGCCGTTCGTTCACAGTAAGGCCCCGAAGTTTGCACCGACAGGCATTTTCGACTCCAGTGTGAATGAAATTGTATACAATTCAAACCAAATCTCGTAACCAGAGACGCGCCCACAATAGGAAAATTGGCGGAGATAAAATCATTGCTAGGGGCCACCTGATTATATTGGCGGAGTATGAAGTCGAGTTGGTTGTTCTGTGATATTATTTCATTTGAAAAATGATGGCTCTTTTGGAGTTTGTTGGTAGGTAGTGAAACTTGAACAAACCTTGAAGTATTATAGATGGGTAAATTATTACTATGGTAAATCATTACTCAACGGTAAATTATTACACAACGGTTCATTATACCATCTACGTAGAAGGGGCTGGAGTTTGTTGGTAGGTACTTTTGCAACTTTTTTCACTCCTCATCAACAATTTCTTTTCAGAACTTCATTATGTGTGTTTCTTTTTGTTAGGTACTGTTTTTCATCGGCAGAATTATTTTAGCAACATTTAACTCGTGATTTAGGTAGGTACCTAGTAACGAGTACGGGGTTAGGTACTAACCTACGGAGGGTCTGCGATCTACATAATATGTATAGAATAGTACATATCATATTATATAGACGGGTTATCTATACATAGCGCTGTGATCTGTAACGGAAGGGTATTCTATACAAAAATAATAAACCGTTGTGCAGGGATTTGCAGCGTTTTTTAACCTGACCCTTCAGGTTTTAGCGATGGGACTCCCCGCCGAAAAACGACAGGAAAAAGTGAGACAAAAGTAGCGCGAAATTTTCTTATGATTTTCACGTACAACCGAGTGGTTGCTAGGGAAATGAAACTTCTTTCATTTTCATCGGACAAAAATCTATTTCCATTCGTTGGAAAGCTCTTGATTTATCACGCATTTATTTCGTATTTGTTCTTGGTATTTATTTCCTAGTTTCATAATATAACTATATAAATGGATGTTATAAATCGATAGTAAACAATGACGCTTTTTCACATCCCCTCGAAACAATAACCGGTCGATAGGTTTTAGGGCCCTATTTACTATTCTCAATCCGATCAAGATTTTCCTCATGTCATTAAAACGATTTTAACCTGACCCTTCAGGTTTTAGTGATGGGACCCCCCGCCGAAAAACGACAGGAAAAAGTGAGACAAAAGTAGCGCGAAATTTTCTTATGATTTTCACGTACAACCGAGTGGTTGCTAGGGAAATGAAACTTCTTTCATTTTCATCGGACAAAAATCTATTTCCATTCGTTGGAAAGCTCTTGATTTATCACGCATTTATTTCGTATTTGTTCTTGGTATTTATTTCCTAGTTTCATAATATAACTATATAAATGGATGGAATAAATCGATAGTAAACAATGACGCTTGTTTGGTTGTCACATGGTTGTTTCGATGTGTATAAGCGTGGCTAAAGCTTATATAATACAGCGAGGGGGACAAAAACCTGAAGGGTCAGGTACCCCACATTTTAGCCGTCAGGCTTTAAGCGGAAGTCATCCGGGGGTGCAGGGGGCGAAGCCCCCGCCGAGGCGCGCAGCGCCGAGTTTTTAAAAATTGCCCCTTTTTAGATGAAACAATTCTCGAAACTTGGTGGCTTGTTAAATCTGCAGGAACTGATTTCGGATGCCCCCCCCCCCCCCCCACCACGTGATCTAATGTATTTTGAGAGCTAAATTTAAATCGTTGGTTCAAAGGGAAAATATTATTTTTTCGCCTTACAATGGCCAATTTTTACCCTAAAAAACTTTTTGTCGGGAAAACTTCGATGTGCGTGAAAATTTTCCCCCTGGCCTTGAAGGGGAAATTTACGTAACCCACTTACATCTTGTATAATTAGTTATGGAGGGCAAGTTGTTGATTGAAAGCTCGTGTGTATTCGGAAATACTGGCGCGTAAATACGCGAGTAAAATTCACAAGAAAATTCAGTGAAATAAGCAGCGGGGTTAGGCCATCGTCGCGAAATGACATTCAGTTCTCATTACGCCTCCACTAGGTACTCGATCCCGTATATCCCCACCAGACTCCAGTGCCTCATAGTTGTCAGCTCTTCTTCTTTTATTCAAAATGCAATTTAAAATTGCAAGAATTATCACGAATTCTGTTGCGTTTATATTGAAAATACGTCATCGCCAATCGAACTGCGTTTGCTCTTTTTACATACCTTACCAGTGCCTCGGTGAAAGTCGTCCGCTTTATTTACATACGCTCTTGAAGTAATTAAAGGTAATCGATCGCTCTTTTTACATTGCCTTCTCACCTAATTCAAAATATTTCGCTTTTTTTTTACGCCCGCCCGCAAAAAGAGTTATGAGAAAGTACTGAAATCCACATTCCAATCATCGAGTTGTCGAAAGAGGTGGGTGGTGTGGACTTTTGCCATTTCCTTTCAAGGGCAAGAACAGCTTATTGGGATCACTCAGCGTCAACAGCCGGTCTTTCTGAAAGTGGACAGATACCCCGAACTGGAGACGATCACCGATATCAGATTCCACTATCTCTAGAGGTTCTTCGGTCAAACAGCCTACTGAGAGCTTCCATCACGAAGTCGCGGTATGTTCCCTGTTGTCCCACATCACCAACAACAGGCTTTCGGCCTGATGGTCCGAAGTTACATAGAAATGAGTGGTTATCTAAGGTTGGAAGACGGCGAGAGCTGAACACAGGAGTGAAGCCAGGTGGACAGACTGCAACATACTTTCTTTAACCAGTTTTTTCTTCGTTGATTGCTGTCGCATGAATTGCGCAATACTTGGGTAGGAGGTGGTAATGGTAGTGGCGGCGGCGGTGGTGGTGGTAGGAGGTGGGATCAGTATCAACCTTCGATTTGGACATCAAAGAACGTCGCCCTCTGTCGTTTCCACTCTCCTCGATTGGATGTTTGCAGTTCTCCGCAGGATCTGACATGAGATCGCTTGGTACATTTCTCGCTTCATGGTCGTTCAGCTACAAGGCTGCCCCCACGAGCATCAACCGAATAGCCTTCCCCCATGTTTTGGTTTGTGACCACACCACCCGTTTTGGTTTGTAACTTATGTTGTGGGGTTCAGCCAGTCGGTTATTGTACGTTACTAGGTAACGGACGCACTGACGTGGCTTGCGGAGAAATGTAGAGGGATTGGAAATATAGTTTAATTCTTACGCTTACAAGCTACCCTTTCGTTCTTACTTTAACGTAACATAATATAACAACTTACGCATAACTTGCGGACGGCAATTCAATCCCAAGGTTTCTCTCAACTGAACTTGATCAACAGAATTGTTCAATGAACCAGGCTTTGTTCAAAGAAATACTGAGGTGTGGTATGAAGTTTAATCCACCTGCCAAATGGCTATTTGTAAAATGGTATTTGGACACTTGCTTCCATACAGACCACGTCCTTTCCCCTTTCCTACCATTTTCTTTTCATGGTTTAATCACTGAGCGTTGAAATTTTACTCTCACCTACCATACCAGTATTTTTTATGCAAATATTACTTATTTGCCATACTTCTTTGCTCTTTGAGAACCTTGCCGTACTCATTTGGGTTATATGCCAAAATTGGGGGATTGAAATTGAACATTACGTGGGGCTCAACGAGAAACCTACACCTGTTGAGAATTATTTTATTCGCCCAGAATTCACTAGTATTTCAAAGCATCCAATGTCCATCTAGGTTCTGAGTAAAAGTTAATTGGTAGAGTCAAAATATCTTTTGTTTAGTTGCATGTACTGTTAAATGGGGGGGGGGGGAGGGGGAGGGGTAGGTCGTAATAAACTATTTTGAATTAACTGGAATACATAAATTTGGCAACGATCTATAAACATAGTGAAGTATGATCTATAAACATGCGAGTTGTTTTGTATTACTTGTAGTTTTCTGAGTGGCATCCTGCCCATGGATGCAGCTCAAAATCATGGATACCGGAGTGTCATATTCACCCAAAATTATTTAATGGAGTCCTCATCATGACAGTCAGAAAAATTATCGTAAATAATATATGATAGCATATTACATGACAAATTAAACTGGTTTGGTTATCGATTGAGTGCTAAAGCATGTTAGGATGCGACTCCAGAGGAAGTAGTACCTACACTAAATTCACATCCTCCATCTAAAGTACGCCATTCAGTCGCTGGTATCAAAAATCCATTGTGCTGATGTACATGATTTTGGTGAGCTCGATTTGGGGGCTGTGAGATAAATTGTAGTTCCTGGAGCATTGCAATATTGACGAAGTTCAGTCCATACAGAGAGAATACTGATTCATAGTTTTCATAAACCAGCGGAATATAATGATAAACTGTTACGGTGACGTAAAATATCACTGTTTTTAACTGATTTGCTCTCCTGTGACCTCAGTGGAGGAGCATTTGGCTTGGAGGCCGGAGTGCGTACCTCTCAGCTAGATTTCACCCGGCGATCTCTCGAGTCCTCACGACCTTTTGACCCATATTGATTATATCTGTACATCACGATGACCCTCATTTATTGTACTTGTAGTTCAGAACTCATGAATTTAAGTTCCTCCGGGTATTATTTATTCAGTTAGTCCGAATTCCGAGAGTGGGTATTTCTGATGACGTTTCTTTTTCCGATGGTATTCATTCTTGTATAGGGACAGATATAAAGTAGTCTAACGAAGATTCGAATAGGCTGTTCCGAGAAAAATGACGTCAAATTGTAACTCACAATAATTCTTAACGTAGGATATAAATGTGGGATCGAAAACCACACCAGATAGCACGAATAGTCATTTTGGTTTATTATTTTCAATAATGAACCAATGGAATCGAGCATGAAAAAAAAAAAAAAAAATTCTAACCCCCCTCAAAATTTGATGGTTTACGTTTCAAGGTATGTAGAATCCGAAAATGCAATAAAAAACGCTGCAAATCCCTGCACAACGGTTTATTATTTTATACAGAATACCCTTCTGTTACAGATCACAGCTCTCTGTATAGATAACCCGTCTATATAATATAATATGTACTGCTCCGTACATATTATGTGGATCGCAGATCCCTCGTAGGTTAATACCTAACCCCGTACTCTTTACTAGGTGCCTACCTAAATCACGAGTTAAATGTTGCTAAAATAATACAGCCGATGACAAGCAGTAACTAAAACGGCAAAAACATACGCAAATAATGAAGTTCGGAAGGAAAATTGTTAATGTGGAGTGAAGTAGATGCCCCTTCTGCGTAGGTCACTGTTTTCTGTGGTCAATACCTATGGTGAACCGTTGTATAATAACTTGCCCATCAATAATACTTCAACGGTTGTTCAAGTTGCAAAAGTACCGATCAGCAAAATCCAGCCCCTTCTTGGTACATGAACCTTTGTGTAATAATTTACCGTTGTGTAGTAATTTGCCGTTGTGTAATAATTTACCATTGTGTAATAATTTACCCATCAATAATACTTCAACGTTTGTTCAAGTTTCACAAGTACCTACCAACAAAATCCAATAGTCCATCACTTATCGAATGAAATAATATCGCAGAACAACCAACTCTACTTCATACAGCCATCCTTGATTATAATCAGCTGCTCCCTAGTGATGATTATCTGGGCCGGATTTATACCGTTTGATTCACGATCGTGTTGATAAAGCTTTTTGGTGCACACGAACGGCTGGACGTACAATGCTCCGGGTGGTCTCAAAAAATTGTTTAGCTCAAGAAAAATTTAATAACGTAAAAAAAACCATACCCTTCTGTCGAAAGATATCGAGCTACGGCGTTCTTAAAATTTCAACCCCTATTTTGAACCCCTTAGAGACGACTGACAGTAACGTCGAGCTTCGAGGACGAACTAGACCCCGAACGGAACCTATAACCCAAATTTCATCAAAATGTTTCGTGGTAACTAAGAAAAGTGGCCAGTACGGCGTACGGCGGATTTTAATGAAATTCGGGTTATAGGTTCCGTTCGGGGTGTAGTTGGTCCTCGAAGCTCGACGTTACTGTCAGTCATCTCTAAGGGGTTCAAAATAGGGGTTGAAATTTTCAGAATGCCGTTGCTCGAAAACTTTCTATGGAAGGGTATGGTTTTTTTTACGTTATTAAATTTTTCTTGAGCTAAACAGTTTTGGTTTATTATTTTCAATAATGAACCATTGGAATTGAGCATGAAAAAAAAATTCTTACCCCCCCTCAAAATTTGATGGTTTACGTTTCAAGGTATGTAGAATCCAAAACTGCAATAAAAATATTTCTGTCTGTCCGCCGTACGCCGTACGGGCCACTTTTCTTAGTTACCATGAAAGAAAATTGATGAAATTCGGGTTATAGTTTCCGTTCGGGGTATAGTTGGTCCTCGAAGCTCGACGTTACTGTCAGTCATCTCTAAGGGGTTCAAAATAGGGGTTGCAATTTTCAAAACGCCTATACCATTTTTTTACGTGAATATTTTTACGGTTTTAAATAGTTCTTGAACTTGCGAGTTTTTTAAGACCATCCGGAGCATCGTACGTCCAGCCGTTCGTTCACAGTAAGGCCCCGAAGTTTGCAGCGACAGGCATTTTCGACTCCAGTGTGAATGAAATTGTATACAATTCAAACCAAATCTCGTAACCAGAGACGCGCCCACAATAGGAAAATTGGTGGAGATAAAATCATTGCTAGGGGCCACCTGATTATATTGGCGGAGTATGAAGTCGAGTTGGTTGTTCTGTGATATTATTTCATTTGAAAAATGACGGCTCTTTTGGAGTTTGTTGGTAGGTAGTGTAACTTGAACAAACGTTGAAGTATTATTGATGGGTAAATTATTACTTCGGTAAATCATTACTCAACGGTAAATTATTACACAACGGTTCATTATACCATCTACGTAGAAGAGGCTGGAGTTTGTTGGTAGGTACTTTTGCAACTTTTTTCACTCCTCATCAACAATTTCTTTTCAGAACTTCATTATGTGTGTTTCTTTTGTTAGGTATGTAGGTACTTTGTTAGGTACTGTCATCGGCAGAATTATTTTAGCAAAATTTAACTCGTGATTTACGTAGGTACCTAGTAACGAGTACGGGGTTAGGTACTAACCTACGGAGGGTCTGCGATCTACATAATATGTATAGAATAGTACATATCATATTATATAGACGGGTTATCTATACATAGAGATGTGATCTGTAACAGAAGGGTATTCTATACAAAATAATAAACCGTTGTGCTGGGATTTGCAGCGTTTTTTTTACGTTTGTGACGGTATTTGGGAATCCCGTCCATCTTGGATGCGGGCTCTTCCCGATCTTTTTGACACGCGGCTGAAGGGGCCGTCGATTCGCGGAAACGAGTCGTCAACTCCTGGAGTTAAACCCCTCAACCATTACATGGTAGCAGAGCGTGGTTGGTGGGTACGTGCTGGATTTTATCCTCGGTACCCCCTCCACATTTTGAGAGCTTTTCCAGAAGGAATAGCTCTGAGGTTTTCCAGAAGGAATCCTCTTTTTAATATCTTCTCTTTTTAATAACCCCTTTGTTAATCAATATACACTTGCCATTGAATTTTCTTTTTTCATCAAATCAAACTCATTATTATTATTACTATTATTATTATCAAACTTGATTATTATTCTTAAGGCGCTCAATGCCTGGCGTTCAATGCCAATTTTTCCCCTTGTTTTCCAAGTTGTTCCATCTTATGATGGGGGTTAGTCACCCAGAGGTTGTTCAGATGAACTTTCCTGAATCAGAACTCCATACTACTTTCAGTCCCGTGTCTAACTTCACATACTTCTTCTTCAAAGAAGTATGTTTTTAAGGGGAGGAGTGTGACGGTATATGGGAATCCCGTCCATCTTGGATGCGGGCTCTTCCCGATCTTTTTGACACGTGGCTGAAGGGCCGTCGATTCGCGGAAACGAATCGTCAACTCCTGGAGGCATTGCATTATAATCAAACCAGTGTCTCCGGGGGCAGCTGTCACACTGCCTCCCTACCTTTCTAGAGGATGGAGAGGGGGAAACTACGCTGTATGGGCGGCGTAGTTTCCATCCCCTCATCCATTACACGTTATTAAATTTGTCTTGAGCTAAACAATTTTTTGAGACCACCCCTAGCATTGTACGTCCAGCCGTTCGTGTGCACCAAAAAGCTTCGTCAACACGATCGTGAATCAAACGGTACAACTCCGGCCAAGATTATAACGGTATAACCACGGAGCATCTGATTATAATCAAGGATGGCTGTATGAAGTCGAGTTGTTTGTTCTGCGATATTATTTCATTTGACAAGTGATGGACTACTGGATTTTGTTGGGAGGTACTTTTGTAACTTGAACAACCGTTGAAGTATTGTTTACACAACGGCTCATCTACCCAGAAGGGGCTGGATTTTGTTGATAGGTAAGTACTTTTGCAACTTGAACAACCGTTGAAGTAAATCATTACA
Source organism: Leptopterna dolabrata (assembly GCA_954871275.1). Classification (NCBI taxonomy): domain Eukaryota; kingdom Metazoa; phylum Arthropoda; class Insecta; order Hemiptera; family Miridae; genus Leptopterna; species Leptopterna dolabrata. The sequence continues at coordinate 68,202,114 of OX940975.1, forward strand.
CAACGGTAAATTATTACACCACGGTAAATTATTACACAACGGCTCATCTACCAAGAAGGGGCTGGATTTTGGTGATAGGTACTTTTGCAACTTGAACAACTGTTGAAGTATTATTGATGGGCAAATTATTACACAATGGTTCATTATTCTATCTCCGTAGAAGGGGAACCTACACAGGTAAATTATTACACAACGGTTTAGGTAGGTACCTAGTAACGAGTACGGGGTTAGGTACTAACCTACGGAGGGTGTAGAATAGTACATATTATGTTGTATAGAAGGGTTATCTATACAGAGAGCTGTGATCTGTAACAGAAGGGTATTCTGTACAAAATAATAAACCGTTGTGCAGGGACTTGCATTGTTTTTGAGACCACTCGGAGCATTGTACGCCCAGCCGTTCGTGTGCACCAAAAAGCTTCGTCAACACGATCGTGAATCAAAGGGTATAAATCCGGCCCAGATATTATCATCACTAGGGAGCACCTGATTATAATCAAGGATGTCTGTATGAAGTCGAGTTGGTTGTCCTGCGATATTATTTCATTTGATAAGTGATGGACTATTGGGTTTTGTAGGTAGGTACTTGTGAAACCTGAACAAACGTTGAAGTAGGTATTGTTGATGGGTAAATTATTACACAATGGTAAATTATTACACAACCGTAAATTATTACAACGGGAAATTATTCCACAACGGTTCATCTACCAAGAAGGGGCTGGATTTTGTTGATCGGTACCTTTGCAACTTGAACAAACGTTGAAGTATTGTTGATGGGTAAATTATTACTTTCTTTCCCATGGCGCTGCAGTCCTGTAAGGACCCTGGCCTCCACAACCGCCTTCCACTGATTCCTGTCCAATGCCAACTGTCTCCATTTCTTTATGTTCCGCCCCCTCAGGTCGTTCTCAACATCTTCCTGCCATCGTGCCCGTGGTGCTAAGTCTTGATCCTCCCGGTTTCCTATTCATCATTCGTTTGGGCCACCGTTCAGAGGGCATCCTCTCAACGTGTCCTAGCCACTTCAAACGATAGCTTTTATTTATGGAAACCTCGTCTGGTTCATTGAAGAGGCGGTTCAATTCCAGATTACTCCTAATTCTCCACTGTACATTAGCGGAGACTGGTTCATCGATTTTCCGTAGCACTTTTCTTTCCCATACAGTGAGCATTCTTTTTTGTTCCTCTGTTAGTAAGTACCCACGCCTCTGAGCTGTACAGTACGACAGGCCTGATAATCGTTTTGTAGATGACCTTTTTTGCGTGCCTAGAGAAACCTCTGAAGCTCAATAATTTTTGTATGGCATAGTAGCAGCGATTTCCTGTAGCAATCCTAGCCCGTATTTCAGTCGTCACATCGTTGTTGCTCGTCATTATCGTTCCCAAATACTTGAACTCGTCACAACTGGGGAAAGAGTGACCGTTAATGTCAACCACGTTCTGCTGCAGGGGAGGCAAACGGGAGGTAAGCATGTACTTAGTCTTTTCTTCATTTATTTGCAAGCCACGTAGGCTATCTGCTCTTTCAAACTCCTCCAGTGTCCCTGAAAGTGCATCTTTCGTGCGAGCCAGAATCGCAACACCGTCGGCAAAAGCAAGATGCTGGGTTAGTCGATTATATGTATATTGTGCCTCCAGGATTGGTTTTTATAGCTCGGGCTGCCTTTTCGAGAGAAAAATTAAAAAGCGGGTTCAAAATAGGGTTTGAAATGTTAAGAACGCCGTAGCTCGAAAACTTTCTATAGAAGGATATGGGTTTTTTTACGTTATTAAATTTTTCTTGAGCTAAACAATTTTTTGAGACCACCCGGAGCATTGTACGTCCATCCGTTCGTGTGCACAAAAAAGCTTCGTCAACACGATCTTGTTGAAGTATTATTGATGGGCAAGTCATTACACAACGGTTCATTATACTTGACCACGTAGGTAGGTATTGACCACACAAAACAGTGATCTTTGCAGAAGGGGCAGCTATTTCACTCTACATCAACAATTTTCCTTCAGAACTTCATTATTTGCGTTTCTTTTTGCCGTTTTAGTTACTGTTTGTCATCGACAGAATTATTTTAGCAACATTTAACTCGTGATTTAGATAGCTACCTAGTAACGAGTACGGGGTTAAGTGCTAACCTACGGAGGGTCTGCGATCTACATAATATGTATAGAATAGTACTATATTATATAGACGGGTTATCTATACAGAGAGCTGTGATCTGTAATAGAAGGGTATTCTGTACGCAGGAATTTGCAGCGTTTTTGTTTTACACCAACTCAGATTTTCTTAATGACTACGCTTTTATGATGGTCGCACAAAAATCTGCTGGTGATTTGGCGCTATTGTCCTACGCGGAGACACTTTTCATTTACGTTTGTCTTCACTTCAGCCATATATAAAAAATTTCGATAAATTGTTCAAGAACAAGGGCTGGAGGTGTAATGAATGCTACTACATACTGTTCAATATTTCGCTCGAGTACAAAAATGAATTAATTTTCCTCATATCCTATTGTTCAAGTACCTAGCTAAATTAAGGCCTGTGATGTTGGAACGGCAACTTAGTAAATATTCTCTGTTTTACTAGATGCTATCATAACGATCTGACTTATAAGATGATTTCTCTTTTCTTTTTTTTTTCAGAAACCCACTCGCCTGAGAGAAAACAAAACCTTCGCACCCCACATGTAAGTAAAGTAAAAAGAATGATGATAGCCAGAAGCTATTTATGCGTTCTACATATTTAACGATCAGCCTTTCTCCCCGAGGTGGTTCAACACCTAAACGATTCTTTGAACCCACTTCAAATGAAAATTTATGGTTGTTTCTGACAAAACATAAACAGAAGAAGGTTATAGCGAGCGATTTTCTCTCCCCTCACGAACGAACCGGCATGAATAATGCAAAACACCAGTTTTGGATATTCACGCGCACGTTTGTGTCGAGTCGAAAATAAACCAGACTGAATTCAAATTAGATGCTTCATGTTGACAACATGGATGAGTACGACGTCACGACCGGTCTGTGTGCGCGCGCGTGTGTGCGTGTGCGCGCGTGCATAAAAGTGGGAAGTCGTTACGGTATCCATAGGGATCTTGGCGATCAAGGACTCAGCTCATTCTGTATAACGTTACCTACTTTTTCGTTCCAGAATGACCATGCATCGTTTGAGGAAACTTCAGCTATTATAGCTATTATCTCTATATCACGGCCTGCCTTTTTTTCAAACACACAATTTCTATGTGCTTCTATAATTTTATGTTCACACTTTCTCGACGAACAGACCCGATTTTGGTTAAACAATATACTTTTGAATACAGATATTACAAAAATTACTGGAATACCCCATTCTGGGTTGTGGCAATCTGCCGATTCGAGGGCAACTGAATTCATGGAGTGAACAGATCAATAAGTCTGGGCCAGGCTGTAGCTGGTGCTTATTTGCTCGGAAGGTTTGATGCTCAGTTCATCAGAACCGCCTTGGACTCTCGGCTCAACGTTACGTAGGGCACGCAAAGAACGAAGGAACGAAAGGAAAAAGAAAAAACCCGTGATAACTTGGAGTAAAATTCTCGACTTAAAAAAAAAGCTGGTTTTATGAAATTACTGAATGACCGACGATTTTCCAATCTTTGTAGGAATATAAACCTTTCGATAATTTCATTCACCTCATGTTTCTTTGTGACCTGGGAAATGGGAATACCTTCGACATTTGATATCCCTCGATGATTTGTACCAACGACGTGATTCTTAGAGGTATGTATTACATAGATCCGTCTGTAGATACCTCATTGAATTGACCTGAAGAAGCAATAAGCCATCATGGACTTGAGTTGATTGAACTTACGTTGATGGACAACGATGTTTGCTTCTAATTCACGCGATTAAGAGGGTCGAAGTTAACTACTGGACCCGGAAACCTCGGGAGCTAGTTAAGATTGAAATTCGCGAGGTGATTAAGGCAAGAGGCGATAAAGAAGGGGTTTTGTACAAAATATCCTGCAGGCTTTGGATATTTGCGGTCCTTTTATCCAAAAACTCGAGGATATTTCGAGGAAGTTGTTTTCTTCTAGGGACTAAGTAGGATGAGTGGAGACCTAAGCGGTTGGCCATTAGGGAAACGTTCTGCGGGATGAGCCCTCCAGGCCAACTAACTAGTTAATCTAAAATGTAAATATAAATCGAGTGGAGCGGGAGGTCGTGATTAGGAACGCAAAGACGGGGAGGGAGGGAAGCATGTCTGAACAGGCGTCGAGGGGGAGCATGTTTGAACAGGCAGGAGGGAGGCGAGCGTGTCTGAACAGGCAAGAAGAGGTGGAGTGAGGTACCCTATTGATTGGCACCACCCGCCCTCTCAGGACCTCTCCCTGAACGTGACAAAGTCTCTAATGAGGTAATTTGGTAAACAAAAACTGTTATCGTTACCGTCTAATAATTACACACACAAGAAACGGGGTAGCTCCAGGGTGTAATCAGTTTTTTGGGGTCAACCTCTCCCTCTTCCTTCCACTTTTTGTAGCTTTTTAATCAGCGAGTTCTTCTCATTTCTTTCTCGACTTTTTTTCCTTTCAACTTCATTCGGAACTTTTGGTGTATTTTTCTCTTCTTTTCTCTTTGCCGGAAAGCAGCTATCCATCGTCCAAGGATGATTTATGCGATGCTTGGTGCATTAATTTAGAAATTGCGGTACCTAATGCAGCTAATGAGCGCAGAAACCCGCCTGTTCTCCTATTGTTGTTTTACTAATTGTTCAGTATTTAAATAAGTATTCAATTTTGTGAAAATTGTAATGCGTTAAAAAATCCGTATCTTTCTTGAAATCTAAAATCTTGAAATGTAACAGAAAAGTATGGGCAGTGATTACTGAATCACCAAGGACCATAATCAGGACTCGATGTTGTATGAACTTCGTTAAATATGAGTATCCGCCGAAGAAAACGTTTTGGAATGGTTACAAGGATTTGGAGAGTGTAATGGATGAGGGGTTTAACTACGCCGCCCATACAGCGTAGTTTCCCCCTCTCTATCCTCTAGAAGGGCAGGGAGGCAGTGTGACAGCTGCCCCCGGAGACACTGGTTAGATTATAACGCGATGCCTCCAGGAGTTGACGATTCGTTTCCGCGAATCGACCGCCCCTTCAGCTGCGTGTCAAAAAGATCGGGAAGAGCCCGCATCCAAGATGGACGGGATTCCCATATACCGTCACACTCCTCCCCTTAAAAACATACTTCTTTGAAGAAGAAGTATGTGAAGTTAGACACGGGACTGAAAGTAGTATGGAGTTCTGATTCAGGAAGGTTCATCTGAAAAACTCCAAAGCTGATAGCTTCCATCATAATGGTACTACTGAGAATTGTTACTGGCGGAGAACTTAGCTCCTTATCAATATCACTTGGCGGACTTGGACAAAAAAAAGAAGTCGTTGTCAGAGGTTCTGGTTCAGGAACGTTCATCTGAACAACCTCTGGGTGACTAACCCCCATCATAAGATGGAACAACTGGGAAAACAAGGGCAAATACACTGCCAAGGTGATGGCACAGGAGCTTCCTCGTCACAATCAGAGTGACCCATTATAAAATAGAACAGACTCGGAAGCAAAATAACATTACATTACATTACATTACATAACATTACATTACATTACATAACGTGAAATATACATATTACATAACATTACATTACATTACATTATATTATATTACATTACATAACATTTCATAACATTACATGAAATATACATATTACATAACATGACGTCCATAATACATTACGTCCATTATACATAATTGCGAAAGTTATGCGTGTTTGAAGAATTTCACGTTAGCGCATGCGCAGGGCGAACCGCTGGCTCTATCATGTTGAAATTTATATGGAACCTCAATGGGCCCTACCCGCTTAATCCCTGAGAATCACATTGAAATTGGGTGAAATCTTTGGTTACTACGGCTGTAACAAGGAAATTGAATCTATTTCACGCCAGCGCATGCGCAGAGCGCACCGAGGGTCCGATCATGCTGAAATTCATACTGGAACTCACTAGGCCTTGTCCAAACAACCCTTGAAAATTTGAGCGAAATTGAATCAAAATTGTGAAAGTTATGCGTGTTTGTTGAATTTAACGTTAGCGCATGCGCAGGGCGTACCGCTGGATCAATCATGTTGAAATTTGTATGGGACCTCAAGGGGTCTTATCCGCACCATCCCTCAAAATTTGAGCTGAATCAATTCAAAATCGTGGAAGTTATGGCTGTAACAAGGAAATGCAGACAGACAGACTCACAGACCCACAGACCGACAGACACGGAACCAAATTTGTTCAGTAGGCTTTGAAACGCAAAATGCAAGTGGAAATTCTGATTTCTGAAGACAAAAATTTTTTGGCTCACGAAAGTTAACACAAGGCTTCCGCTGCTTCGCAGACTCGGAAGCAAAATTGGCATTGAACGCCAGGCATTGAGCGCCTTAAGAATAATAATCAAGTTTGATAATAATAATAATAGTAATAATAATAATGAGTTTGATTTGATGAAAAAAGAAAATTCAATGACCGAAGTGTATATTGATTAACAAAGGGGTTATTAAAAAGAGAAGATATCAAAAAGAGGATTCCTTCTGGAAAACATCAAAGCTATTCCTTCTGGAAAAGCTCTCAAAAAGTGGAGGGGGTACCGAGGATAAAATCCAGCACATACCCACCAACCACGCTCTGCTACCATGTAATGGATGAGGGGTTTAACTACGCCGCCCATACAGCGTAGTTTCCCCCTCTCCATCATCTAGAAGGGCAGGGAGGCAGTGTGACAACTGCCCCCGGAGACACTGGTTAGATTATAACGCGATGCCTCCAGGAGTTGATGATTCGTTTCCGCGAATCAACCGCCCCTTCAGCTGCGTGTCAAAAAGATCGGGAAGAGCCCGCATCCAAGATGGACGGGATTCCCATATACCGTCACAAGAGGCAGTTTCTACTGGAAAATACCTCATAACGAACGTACGAATGTGGGATCAAGTAGATTGGGACTTTGGCGCATCCGACGGCGGTATATCTCTATGGTCAGGTACAACTTGGTAAAATAACTTGCGTAAGTAATTGAATTAAACATGTCCATGTACCTACTAGTACTAGGTATATACCTACCTGATGGGTAAACGACTTGTAATGTTCCTGCGTTCTTCACTCTGACAGATTCGGTTTCATGAAAAATGAACCAGAAGTCGTGATACTTCTATCGGAAAGAGGAACTGGAGGCGGGAGCGAGAGAGGGAGGAGTAATATCTCTCTTAGCACGTTATAGTCGTGTGTGCTGTTAATATCGTTTGGCATTTAAATTGTTTCATTTCTGAGTCAAAGTCTGCTCCAGTGAATCCAAACACTGAAGGTTGAACGAGGTCAGGCAATCCTGTTATGAACCCACGTTACCAGTAGCGGTAGCGTATAATAGGTGTCTATTTACGTTGAAGTGAAACGCAGCTGCTGATCTACTGAAAGAAGGCTTATCACGTCACAATGCTTGCATGGGGAATACCCATCGGTCCGAATTTTGCTGATTTCTCTAGAATTCTAGTTTGCATCAGATACTGATGCTAAATAATTAAATGTGTTGTGCTACCTTCTTCCCATGTGAATATCAGGGATTTGATAAAAACTCGCCCGAAACAACACCTCGTCGTGACTTTCTCAAACTCCGTTAGACCCATTTGAAAGGATCTTTGAGTAGGTCGATGCGGCTGAGATAAACATTTCCAGCTCTGTGTTTGGTCTTCTCCTGTACCACTTTTCCACCGAACAGTTTACCCGCGTGACGACAATGCGACGCTTCCTACAGAATAAATATTTAAGCGGTTATTTTCTTCAACAGAGCGCTTCGGAGCACACTTGTCAAAACAGTCCTGAAATAAGTCATTAATAAACAATCAGCCTCCTCCCCACCCTTCACTTTCCAATGGGGTCCCGGAGTATAAATTATTCTCTGTTATTTTCTCTCTCGTATCTCTTTGACCTCGGGGTTGGGAGTACCCTCCGGACGAGAAATTCCGGCTTCAAGTTCGCTCCGATTATTCAAACAGCCATCCGCTCCAACTTTGATGGAAAGAGCGTGAGTCAGGGGCTTCCCCTCATGCGGAGTCAATCCAAGCTAATTATAAACTAGTTTGGCGGTCTTGGAGTGTGGGTAACCGCTGTGGGATATTGGCCTTTCCCATCCCTCACTCAAACTCCACGATCCTCTGCTGAGGGCCCTCAGGGTCGGTTTGTTACCAGAAATGTTTCGCTTGGAAAGCAGGCTTCGGTGTCGGAAAGTAGGCTTCAGCTTTTTAATCTGCAATGGAGTTAGGTAGCAACCGCCTCCAGTCAAATCCATGAAGTGCAGCTGCTAAAGACAAAAACTATTTTATTTTTGTTCTCTTAGAATTTTCCGTCTTTTCGCCATTGTGATTTTGGTTTATTATTTTCAGTAATGAACCTCTGGAATCGAGCATGAAAAAAAAAAAAAAAAAATTAACCCCCCCCCCCCCTGAACCAAAATCAATGAAATTTGGTTTGTAGGTCCAGTTTCGGGTGTAGTTGGTCCGCGAAGTTAGGCGGTAATGTCAATCGTCTCTAAGGGATGAAAAATAGGGGTTTACATTTCCAGGACGCCATTATCTCAACTTTTTTACGTTTTAAAAAAAAATAGTTCTCGAGCTTGGGAGGTTTTTTGAGACCACCCGGAGCATTGTACATCCAGCCCTTCTTCGTTAATCTGTTTTATGCACGACCTCCCTGAGGTATGTACTAAGGTATGTATTAAGGTATTACATGCGTTTCGCAGACGGTTTTCAAATTTATGTTAGATGTACACTTCACAAAATCGTTAAAACAGTCAGCAAAATTAATTCCAACTTACTTATGTATTATATATCTTACTGGGAAGAGTGTAATGGCATCAGGCTGAATCCTAAAAAGTGTATTATTATTTATAAACGCTCCATCCCTACCGACCCAATTTCACCCAGTCAACGGCAGTGTAGTGCTATACACATCCTTAGAGTGCATTTGACGGGTCGTTTGACCTGGGAGGTTCATGTGCGACACATCTGCAGGCGAATCTGCAGTGCTGTTTACCGTCTGAGGTGCCTCGAAAAATTTACACCACCTGAGCTGAAGGGAAAACTAGCCGTCACACTGATTGTTCCGTCTTTCCTTTTCTGTGATTTGCTCTTCAGTTCCTCTATAGATAGCAAATCTAGGCCAGGGTAGCCTTCAACAATGTTTTGCGATATGTACATAACTTGAAGGCCCGAGCCCATGTCACACACTTCTGCCTTTCCTTAGGTTTGGGACCGTTCCTTTATTATAAACACTTCTTGTTGATAATTGAAACTATTCATGGCATTGTTCCTTCGTACCTTCAGAGCCTAAAATCCCGAGCGATCTCTTCCAGGTCAAATGGATTTCGAATCGTCCAGCATAAATCTCAGGCACTAAAGCCAGTCGTTCGGAGTGGTGGGTGCGCGGGTGTGGTTTCGCTGCCTCTTCATATCCGCATGGCCACCATCACCCGGTTCCGAAACGCTGTAATCTATCATTTAACTAAATTGACTTAACTTGCCCCTCCCATTATTTTATTTATCATTATTTTTTAAATCTCTTTCTTTCCTTATTTTCCTTTCATTTTCCTTCTTCTCCTTTGTTTAACGCTATTAAATTTACCAATTTTTTTGTAAATGGTGTACTCCCTAAGGGCTATTGTGCCCAATTGTACAATGAATGTCTTTACTTACTTAATTACAAAATAAATGTCTACGAAATCTTGCAAAAAGAGCCTTCACTCGTTTCTTCTGGTAGTTCTAAATTTAAGAAGGAGTGTATATTCTGTGAGAAAAACAGTAACTCTCAAGACTGTGCCACAGCTCTTGAGCTAAGCATTTTAGAACGTAGTGAAGTAGTGAAACATGAAGGAGTTTGTTACAGATGCCTCAAACGCTACCACAACGGAGCCAGTTGTAGGTAATTTGTGAAATGCGCTCTCTGTAAGGAGAAGCATTACCCTATTTGTGTCCAAAAACGCAAGATGCAAAGAAAACTGAAGATGAATCGCTCTCCATGTTCACCAAAAGCATTAATTCAGTAAATAATACTTGGCACACGTATTGCTAGATTCAGAGTCACAGAGGAGTTATATCACTAATGATTGTATCAAGGAACTCAATTTGAAACGTGACGAAAAAATTCAATGAAGTCCAAAAAACTTTTTGGAGGACAAAGAACTCCGCAAAAATCACTGATTTGTACAGAGTTTGTCTGGAGGCAGTAAGTGATAACTTCCAGTGTGTAATGGATGAGGGGTTTAACAACGCCGCCCATACAGCGTAGTTTCCCCCTCTCCATCCTCTAGAAAGGTAGAGAGGCAGTGTGACAGCTGCCCCCGGAGACAAATGGTTAGATTATAACGCGTTGCCTCCGAGAGTTGATGATTCGTTTCCGCGAATCAACCGCCCCTTCAGCCGCGTGTCAAAAAGATCGGGAAGAGCCAGCGTCCAAGATGGACGGGATTCCCATATACCGTCACACTCCTCCCCTTAAAAACATACTTCTTTGAAGAAGAAGTATGTGAAGTTAGACACGGAACTGAAAGTAGTATGGAGTTCTAATTCAGGAAGATTCATCTGAAAAACTCCAAAGCTGACAGCTACCATCGTAATGGTACTACTGAGAATTGTTACTGGTGGAGAACTTAGCTCCTTATCAATATCACTTGGCGCACTTGGACAAAAAGGAAAGAAAAAAAGTAGTTGTCAGAGGTTCTGGTTCAGGAACGTTCATCTGAACCACCTCTGGGTGACTAACCCCCATCATAAGATGGAACAACTGGGGAAAAAAATACAAAAATAGGCATTGAACGCCAGGCATAACAGCCTTAAGAATAATATCATAAGTTTGATAATAACAATAGCAATCATGAGGTTGATTGTAATAATAATAATCATGAGGTTGATTTGCTGAAAATAGAAAATCCAATGGCCGAAGTGTATATTGATAAACAAAGGGTTATTAAAAAGAGGATTCCTTCTGGAAAACCTCAGAGCTATTCCTTCTGGAAAAGCTCTCAAAAAGTGGAGGGGGTACCGAGGATAAAATCCAGCACATACCCACCAACCACGCTCTGCTACCATGTAATGGATGAGGGGTTTAACTACGCCGCCCATACAGCGTAGTTTCCCCCTCTCCATCCTCTAGAAAGGTAGGGAGGCATTGTGACAGCTGCCCCCGGAGACAATGGTTAGATTATAACGCGTTGCCTCCAGGAGTTGATGATTCGTTTCCGCGAATCAACCGCCCCTTCAGCCGCGTGTCAAAAAGATCGGGAAGAGCCAGCATCCAAGATGGACGGGATTGCCATATACCGTCACACTCCTCCCCTTAAAAACTTACTTCTTTGAAGAAGAAGTATGTGAAGTTAGACACGGGACTGAAAGTAGTATGGAGTTCTAATTCAGGAAGATTCATCTAAAAAACTCCAAAGCTGACAGCTTCCATCGTAATGGTACTACTGAGAATTGTTACTGGTGGAGAACTTAGCTCCTATCAATATCACTTGGCGCACTAGGACAAAAAGGAAAGAAAAAAGTAGTTGTCAGAGGTTCTGGTTCAGGAAAGTTCATCTGAACAACCTCTGGTTGATTAACCCCCATCATAAGATAGAACAACTGGGAAAACAAGGGGAAAAATTACAAAAAATAGGCGTTGAACGCCAGGCATAACAGCCTTAAGAATAATATCATGAGGTTTGATATTATTAATAGTAGTAATCATGAGGTTGATTGTAATAATAATAATCATGAGGTTGATTTGATAAAAATAGAAAATCCAATGGCCGAAGTGTATATTGATAAACAAAGGGGTATTAAAAAGAGGATTCCTTCTGGAAAACCTCAGAGCTATTCCTTCTGGAAAAGCTCTCAAAAGTGGAGGGGGTACCGAGGATAAAATCCAGCACATACCCACCAACCACGCTCTGCTACCATGTAATGGATGAGGGGTTTAACAACGCCGCCCATACAGCGTAGTTTCCCCCTCTCCATCCTCTAGAAAGGTAGGGAGGCAGTGTGACAGCTGCCCCCGGAGACAAATGGTTAGATTATAACGCGTTGCCTCCGAGAGTTGATGATTCGTTTCCGCGAATCAACCGCCCCTTCAGCCGCGTGTCAAAAAGATCGGGAAGAGCCAGCGTCCAAGATGGACGGGATTCCCATATACCGTCACAAGTGTGACTTTGAAGTCAAGAAAGAATTTGTTCCCACGTTCCTAAACTGAGTGAACCATCTATAATCCATACCCTGCTGAACAGAGCTGTTTTTTGTCCGACTTTTCAGGTGCAACTGACTCATATGGGACTAATGTTCAAGTATTCCTTGGTGCGGATGCCTGGGCTCGTTTTGTCATGCCAGAGCATATTTCTGTCGGATGACATGCTAGCATGATGTGATCAACACCAGACTTGGAAGGGCAGTGCTGGATAACTTCAACCAAGAATCAGCAATCACTACTACGCTTCTAACATTGAACAACCGAGCTCCCCTAACAAGTTTTTGGAATCTAGAGTTATTGGGTATAAAGGCGCCAAGAGGAAAATTGTCACAAGAAGAAAAGGCCCTAGTGATCCGCTTCTTCAACGAAACTGTGAAAACGAATATCGAAGGAAGGTACTTCGTCAGGCTTCCCTGGTACGACGGCAGGCCTTCATTGGCTGACAACAAGAATATTGACTTGAGAAGATTGAAGAGTACCACCAAGGAATTACAGCAGACAGGGAAGTATGAAGAATACAGTGATGTCATTCAAGATTGGGGGAAAAAGTTTAAATAGTACCTGACTCTGAAATCTACCACTGTAAGCATTACCTCTCACACCGGGCAGTGCTCAAAGAAAATAGTGCTACTCGAGTTATATCTATACTTGATGCGTCTAATCAGGATTGTCGTGGTATCTCATTGAACCAGTCTCTCGAGACCGGTCCTAATTTAATAGACCTCATCCCAATAATTTTGACAAAAATGTTCGTACACCTTGAATTGCTGTTTCAGCTGACATAGAAAAAGTATTTTTACAAATACTTGTAGGTCCTGCTGATAGTAACGTCCTGCGGTTCCTATGGTAGGAGGGTAGTAAGGTGGTTTTCTTCAGACATTGTAAAGTAGTTTTTGGAGTTTCTTACTGCCCATTTTTGTTGGGAGCGGTGATTCAGCACCTCCTTGACCATGCTCCCGCCGAGTTAGAAGAAACCACCATAACAGTTATTCATTCTACGTGGATTACTATTGTCTATCTTGTGTCGAGAACGAGGAAAATTTGCATGCATTTATTCAAGAATCCGCTCGACTTGTAGCTCTAGAGGGCTTAAATGTCAGGAATTGGACATAAAATATTCGTGACCCAGGAAAAACTATGTATTAACGTATTGGGACTGAAGTGGCACTGTGTTACTAATGAACTCGGGCTTTGTTCTGAAGTTCCCAATCCTCATCTGAATTTCCCAAGCCGAATCGTCATCTGAAGTTCCCACGCCCCTAACTAGAAGGCTTTTATTATCCGCGATCCAGTTGGGTTCATAGCACCGACTAGAATATTTCCCGAAGTCCTACTTCAAAGATCTTGGAGCTTGAACAAGGGACGACCCTCTACCCACAGAAACTGAACAAGAATTTGAAGGATGGGCTTGGCGAATAAACTTGCTTGAAGATTATAGCATTCCGAGAAGGATTCCAATGAATAAAACTAGTAACTATTCATGTTTTTTGTGATGCAAGCAAATCCGCTTTCGCAGCTTGTATATTTGTAAGGTCAGAATTTGACGATGATGTGAAGGTTAGTTTATTAGCGGCCAAAACAAGGGTGTCTCCTATCAAGATCCTAACAATCCCACGTTTGGAACTGATGGCAGCGCTTATTGGCGTGAAACTGCACTCTTCAATTCCATCTGAACTGATTACATCATCTCGTGGAACCATATTCTGGTCCGATTATTTAATAGCATTGTCATGGATTTGTCATCAAGGGCCATGGTCAGTTTTTGTTGGAAATAGGTTAGAAGAAATAAGACCAAACAGCAAACCCAACCAATGGAGAATGGATTCGTGGTAGGCTTAACCCATCTGATGTTTCAAGAGCAACAATTATTGGAACTCCGTTGGTGGGAGGAAGCAGCGTGGGTGTACGGCTCTGAACATGTTTGGCCTCAAAGCAGTTTCGTCGTCGATGAGGAGGAAGTTGACATAGAGATACGGAAAACAGTGCTAGTTGCGGCTGTTGCTGATGCCTATATTTTCTCGTTGGCCTCGTTGGCAGAGCCAAGTTACAGTCGAAGTAGGCAGAGCAGTGTCTAGTTACAGTCAAATTTTGAGACCTGTAGCTAGAATTTTGGAAGGACTCACAAAAATTTCCTAGATTTGCAAAACACTGCGGACTTTCTTTGGAGTGGACTAGAACAAGGGGAATAAACAGGGAGAAAATTGTAAATGCTGAAACATTCTTACTGCGTACTGTCCAGAAGGAATTTTTCTCTACTGATCGAGGTAAAGATTCACTGACAAGCTATATAGTTTTCTATGATGAACGTGACCTAATTAGAATAAAGTCAAGAATTTTGGAAGGCGAAGAAAACGAAGACCACTTACCCCATTGTGCTTCCTGGAAAACATCCTTTGGTAAGACGAATGGTAGAAAGCGCCCATCCTCAGAACAACCACGCAGGAACACTCAGTTTGATCACCATTCTGAGGGAAAAGATTTGGACTTTGCAAGCCAGAAGAACAGGGGAAAAAAACAAAAAAAAAACATGTGATATGCCGCAAACAGCAAGCACAAGAATTGAAAGTCCCGATTCCTCTCCTCCACTCCCAACCGTCCGAACTAGAAGTCAGCGGCAGTCGAAAATACATGCATCGATCTAGCGGCGGGCCCACTTTAGGTGCGATGGTAAGAAGTGCTGGGCCGTGTTATTCCCTTGTACAGTGTATAGGGCTGAGCATCTTGATGTAGTTTTATCCTTGAGTTCTGGTGCTCTCATACAAGCTAACGAATTTTGTTGGCCTGAGCAGAGCTTTGGATAGACTGAATCGGAGTGAAATAGAAGAGGATAGTGGATTTAGAAAGATTAAATGGAAATTATATGTCTCTATTGCGGTTTGGTGGGGTGGCTACTGGGAAAGTTAATACGATTCTCAAGGATGTGCTGAAGAAAAATCTGGGCAAAGCATAGACTACCAAGAAATGATCACGGTTCGAGTAGCAAGACTACAGACAGCAAACGGAGGAGGATGACCAGACCTCTGCAGAGACTTTATCCACTTGAAATACAGTCATCATCTAATATGGAAGACTCTCAAGCTGACTAAATTCTGCAGACGAAGACCCTATTTCTTGACTGATTTGCAGATGTACATCTGCGACTGGCGGGAGGATGTTGAGAAATTAGGCTTCAGAATTTTAATCTGCGCTGGAGGTAGGTAGCAACCACCTCCGTTCAACTCCATGAAGTCTAGCTGCTAAAGACCGACTATTTTCTTTTTGTTCTCTTAGAATTTTCTGTTTTTTCGCCATTGTGATTTTGATCAATTGATCTAACTTTTGATTTGTATTATTTTATTTGTTATTTATTTATTTATTATTATTATTATTATTAAATTATTATTTTAAAAATAAAAGTTAATTTTACCTATTGATAAATGTCCCTGTCGTACTTTTCAATTTCGGTTGGATTATTCCATATTCTTATCTTGTAGTTTGGGTCGGTTTGTTACCAGAAATGTTTCACTTGTGAAGCAGGTGTTTGGTAACAAGTACGAGTAAAGATTATTGCGTCGGCCGAACTGCCGAAGTTCAGTCGGAAAAAGATTATCATTTTACATCTACATGTAAAGCCATCGATTAGGTTTATTTTTAAAGTTAACAATCAGAATGCTCAGTCAGCCAGTAATAACCCACAATGAAACCCACAGCCTTATAACAGGTTTCTCACAGCATCAACAATCAAAGCTGTCGATCAAAAACCCCCCGTTAGCTGCCAATTCCAAACAGTAACCAACGTCAAGTTCCTCCTCAAACTCCCATTCAACAACAACCAAAACTAAGTTGAATCAAATTCGGAGGAATGGATTATATTCTGTCTGTACAAATATAGAAAGCGATGAATAAAGCGGCTTAATGAACTTACTATAAAATAGGTAGGCTTCGAGAACAAAAGAACCCTGAGAATGTCCTCAGTATTTTCCAAGACTTTCTGACAGAAGCAATGCAGTATAATGTATAGATATCTACAGAAACTACATAATCAACATATCAACTACATATCAAAATTGATATAATATTATCGAACCGACATTGTCCACCCAATTCTTTAGGACCTTTCCCATCCAATAGTCCCAAAGTGGTGACCTGAAGCACACCCAAATTTAGTCGTAATGACAAAAAATGCTGTTATCACTATCAAAATTACTATTATTATGAAATTAAACGCTCATATTATTTTCCTCATGTTCAGTCTGTTATCGCTTCTATTGTGAATCAGTATCCGTTTTGCATATCTTATAATAATGTTTCACGATACTCGCATCAGGTATCAATAATCAAATAAAATAAAGTGATTGATTCTCAGTCACCTTGTTAACGGGGAAATTGTCATCACCTAGGTACCTTCATCCATAAGTTCACAAAACAAACCTTGCTTTATAAAATCTATCTTCTATTAGCAACATTAGGTGCCATTGATCATATTTTCCGTCTAACCACAACCAGGGTCCCTAATTATTTATCTTCAATCAAGCTATTGATATTGCCACCAACGTTTGCTACTTGTGCGGTGTTCTCATTATGATACCCTCATGTTCATGATTTAGTTCTCACTTTCCCAACATTACTTACTTGCGTATATGTACTGTTTTCACTTCTTCTGTAGAGAATTATAAATCAATTTTAAAGGCAATGGTATCAGTAAGAAATTCTGGGGATGCAGTGTAGGTATATAGGTATATTATGTAGGTATGTAAGTATGAACTATACCCGTCAATTGAAAGCTTTCGACATAAGTGTAGCTAAGTTTGACGTTTTGAATACATGAATCCCTAGTTTTCACTCCTTCCTATCTACTTACGGTTATGACTTTGTGAAATTACTATGAGATGAAATATCGTAACCCGGTAGCAAAAGTAATCGTTTTTGCCCCCACACAACAAGAACAGTCAATAGAAGAGGTGTCAGGTATCAGAACACGGCGCCGTGCTTCTACCCGCTCTTCAGGACCGATGGGTAGTGCGTTTTATTGCCTATCTACCCCTGCAACATCCGCTTCGTTGTGCCGCTCACACGAACGAATTTTGTTAGCTCATTGACAGCTTACATACAGCTTTTTCCAGTGAAGTTTATATCTTTCTTCCTCCAAATTCCTACTTTTACCAATGAATTTCTTATTTTTCTCAGTCAGTTTCATACTTTCGTCATCCAAATCTATAATTTTTTCGACTACTTCCATAATTTCCGGTACAAAATTAATTAATTTAGTGATGTGTATCGAAATAGGCACTGTTTTCTGTGGTCAGTACCCTCGAACTCCCCCCCCCCCCCTCCCCGAGGAAAGCCCTAAATGTAGTGCTAGAGCCGGCTCGGGATTTAAAGTTTCATACAAATGCGCGGGATTCAATAATTCAATCACTAATTATTTGTAGTTATTTATGAAGCATAAGGTAAATAACAAACCGTTGTATAATAATTTACCTGTATAGGTGCCCCTTCTACGTAGATAGTATAATGAACCGTTGTGTAATAATTTACCGTTGTGTAATAATTTACCGTTGTGTAATAATTACCCAATAATACTTCTACGTTTAAACGAACGGCTGGGCATACAGTGCTCCGGGTGGGGTACGTGAAAAGCGTGGCAGCTCTGAACAAACCTCTCTTGACCGGGTCAAGGAACTAGCATTGGAAGGTCCAGGAATTCGACGAAGAAGCATCACTCCCGAAACCTTAGAAAGGTAGGTAATAATAATATAATATACCTAGTCAGTTTTTAGTTGTGGAGTATAGGCGCAATTGACGTGGTATTGAAAATGGTCGATGTCAGTTGCGCCTACAGGTAGGTTCAGTTCAAGCGGCGCAATTGACCTACCCCCCTCCGGCGCAATTGACATCAAAAGCGGCGCAATTGACATCAAAAGCGGCGCAATAGACCGGACCCCCTCCGGGTGGTCTCAAAAAATTGTTTTTTTCAAGATTAATTTAAAAACTCAAAAAACCATGCCCTTCTATTCAAAGTTTTCGAGCTACGGCGTTCTGGAAATTTTCACCCCTTTTTTTCACCCGTTAGAGATGACTGACAGTAACGGCGAGGTTCGAGGACCAACTAGACCCCCAAATGGGACCTACAAACCAAATTTCATTAATTTTGGTTCATGGTAACTAAGAAAAGTGCGAAGTACGGTGTACGGCGGACAGACAGCAAGTTTTTCATTGAATTTTCGGATTCTACATAGCTTGAAACGTAAACCGTCAAATTTTGATGGGTGGGGGGGGGGGGGGGGGGTTCAACTTGTTTTTTCTATGCTCGATTCCAAAGGTTCATCATTGAAAATAATAAACCAAAATGTCCGGAAATATATTTACAAATACCAGAATACGAACAAGTATCAGGCAATAATATATTTATTTAGTTATATATAAAGTCAGTATAGGTAGGTTGGTGCGTATAATGTGTCAGGCAATATACATAATAAGTTGCCTATGTATAAAATATCAAGCAGTACCTACACATAAAAACATCAGTACTCGAACAAATATCAGGTAATGCACAAATGATATAAAAAATACTCAAATATGTACAGTAATTAATTAATCGGCTTCAGACACCAATCGGCACATTGTATTAGACTGCTCTTCCCATGCAACCGCCTGAGATGCACTTTTACACGATGTCTGCAAGATCAAACTTTACTTCGGACTCTATGCTGGCACCACTGAAAATTGAGGTTATTTCATACATGAATATATTATTAAGAAGATTAATATTATTTTGTAAAACTGCTTCTATGGAATAATATTTTAAAAATGGTAATATTTATGTGTACTACTGGAAGTAACATAAACTTTAACGGTTGTATTTCAATGAATCCAAAAAGTCTTTACACATGAAGAGACTTGTTATTCCCAAAATCAGGAATATTTTTCAGATAAAAAAGATCAAAAGTAATGAAGTAATTAAGATAAACAAACAATAGGAGGTGAAAATTGTATAGTTGCCTTAAAAAGTTTGCATTTGGATTTTTATGGTTAAAAGTGGAGGGAATTGTCTAGTGATGTAATATTGGGTTGGAGGATAGTTTCTTGATTGCCTGCTGATTGGCTTGCGAATACGCACACCCTACTGTCGAAGTCTTGATCGGATATTGAGTAATTCGTAATATACACAACTGTTTTTGGAAATGTCCATGTCGATTACTGTAAACGTGACGATTGTGAACACCAAGCTGCTTTCGAGAGACCTCCCTAAAAAGGTTGAAGGAGCGTAATGAGGTGGCAGGGGAGAGGCCCGTTGTTAGCTTCAACTCAATGTCCCGTGATCGGCGAGCGGATCGAGTAGATTGCCCCTAATTCCCGTTGAGGACACGACAGTTTGATAAACGACCGATCGGGAAGACAAAGTTCGGGAGCGGCGCGAGCGAGGATCAATGCCGTGGAGCGGTGCAGATGAATCAAGTTGATTTTGAAAAGCTGGAGAGGAAAAAGGGTCGCGGAGGGGGTAAAGGGGGAGCATAAGCCCTTGAATAAGAATTACGGGTCCACGGGCTCCCTTCCCCTCCAACCACCGCGACAACTGATTTATATCTGGGGGAACGCGGAAAGGTCGAGGGAAGGGAGTTTCACGACGTTTCCTCAACGCATTTCGACGCTGAAGGCGGTGAAGGGGGTCTGATGGTTACGGGGAGGTCGTTGATTGATCAACCCGAGTGATTGAGAACACCACTCAGAGGACCCGATCGAGTCACCGCATTACCTCCTGACCCCCCCCCCCCCCCCCCCACCCGTCTTCAGCAACTAACCTCCACAACCGTAACACCCCTAATCCACAACCACACTGTCACCTGACCATAGATGAACGTCTATTTTCCTTCCCGAATTAAGAGATGATAGACGATGTCAGGCATGCAGCATGGCAGTAAGAGCGTTTTTTCCACCAAACTCCTACTTTTACCAATGAATTTCTTATTCTTCTCAGTCAGTTTCATACTTTCGTCATCCAAATTCATTATTTTTTCGACCAGTTCCATAATTTCCGGAACAGAATTAATTAATTTAGTGATGTGTATCGAAATAGGCAAATAGAAGGATGAAGTGGAAAATAATAAACCTTTGTGTAATAATTTGCAGCATAAAACGCTGCAAATTATTACGCAAAGGTTTATTATTTACCTGTATAGATGCCCCTTCGAAAATTACTCATCTCCCTCATCCTTTCGTGTGCCATTGAAAACATTATTTAGGCTAAATTCAGCTGTTTTATTTCGTAGCATAGTCAAGATATCGTGATGCATAAATAAATACACATTATAGATGTATATGATGTCCTGGGTTTCCGGGTCTGATATTTCCCCTTCTTCGTAATCAGATACCATGGGGAGACACAAGCCAAACACTCGCGATAAGACTAAAAACTAATTCTGTGGCTGCAGTGAATAGTGTGTCAAGTCCAAAACTTGCAAAAACGAGTTAAGTCCACTAATACTTCCCAGACGCTCCACTTCTCATCAGGGAACAGTGTGTCTAGTCCTACTGGCATCTCTCGCCGAGTGGTGCATTAGTGCATTTTGGGTCATGTTCATCAAAGTATACCTGGAGCAGTTAATAGTGTGTCATGTCCAAAACTATAGCGTGTCGAGTCCGACTAGGGAGACATGACACAGTGCTCCAGTGTTTGCCAGTGTTCCACGATTTTTATAAAGCTTTACCTGCATCGAACAGCGCTGGGAACTTCAACTGTGGCACGGACGATGAAGAGTCAGAATGAACTTTTTCGTTTACCTAACGTTACCAGTAGACCTAGGAATTCTTTGGATTTGGAGTATTTTGTGAATTATTGTTTGGGTATTTTTCCGTATTTTTTGCATTTTAGGCACCCACACTCACCCATGTTTCTTGTATTATGTAGCAATGTTCCATGTATCTTGATGTACTCGTATTATTAACGTCAATCATGTACTTACTTATTGAAATCCAATTTTTCTTTGTACAAAAAATTCTTTATAGTTTTTCCAGTATTTTTGTAGAAATAACTGAGAATGTTTTCAAATTACCTATATCATCTGTGAATTCATTAAAAGTTTATCAGAACCTGCAGAATCAATCACGTTTCCCGAAGTTGACATCGATGTCAGGTCCGAAATGAAGAAATTCAGGAGTGTACAACGGGCCATGTCCCAAATGGTCGGTGCGCACTAACTTTATTGTTGAATACTGGGGAGTAAACTTTGTTTTAAACGAAAACCCAATTTAAAAGGGTGAAATTATTAGTTTTGAAATACAATAAGCACTAAGAAAAGTTATTGCCGCAATTACAGGATTTTAGCGTGAACTGTCAAACTTCAACTTACGATTGCCAAAAATCTCATTTTTGGACTTTACACACTATTCACTGCAGCCACGGAATTTATTTTGATTCTGACTGCTAAACTGGGAAAACTCGACAGCACACTCATAGCAACTATTCACAACAGACTGCGGAGTGGGGCCTCAGGGTGAGCGCTCCCCTCTAGTTTTCAATAGTTTGCTAAAGTGCCTCGAGGGGTTCTATGAGCGGCTAGTGGCGACACAATTGGTGTTTTCGAGTACTAAAGGGAAACTGATAAATTCAGTAGGAATAATCATAATATTTCAATAACATGAGAGCGTGGTTTCAGTTGGGTTTAGAAGCTCAGACAGTAGACAGGCTTGTTCATTTCTCCATCACTTCATTTCTTCATCACATCATGTATATATACGTACTATAAATATGTTTAATAATAAAGGAATATGTTAAAAGTGTAAAAATATGTAGGAATAAAAATGTTAAAAATGTAGGGATGATTCAAAGTTGTCTAAAGCTGATAAAGATCAGTAATTTTTCCACAACGTGTAACCATTATACTTCATTAATATTATTAATATGGTAGTATAACTACCATTACAATAGCGTAATTCGCTAAAAATTCTTCATCTTAGTCAAACATAATCTGACGGTGTAAATCCGTAATTATAGCTCCCTTAGATAAATTGATTATGTATGCAAGCGCGCGTTAGTGGGGGCTGGTGTGCGCAAACTCTTGAAATGCCCGTCGGCGTCCAACGGTTCGAGAAGAGTTTAAGAAAGTATAACTCTCCAGTGGTTGATACCTTGTGTAGTACGATTCATCAAAATCGAAACGTCCCCTCCCCCTCTCCCGCCCCTAAGCACATGTATTTAGATAGGTAGGCAGTAAGAAATAAACTCTTTTTTGGCGAGTCGTGGCTGCTGAATGTTCGTCAGTGGACTGGCATTGCCAACGGATCTTTTCCAGCTCGCGCGGGATGGAGAGAGTTTCGGTGAAGTGGTCGCCAACCTTCGGTAGCGGAGACGGCACTTGAAGAAGAAGATTGGACGACTCAAAGCGGTTTTTAGTTGGGCACAAACTTCAAGGGGGCATTTTTCAAATTCGAATGGTTAGGAATGGTCGGGAATATTCGATAACGGAGTCGATTCTGGAAGGCACCTAGTATGAGTGGGTATGTTAATCCCAAAATTCGCTCATTAGCTGATGCTTCACGAGTAGAAAGTTCTCTCTCTCTCTCTGTCCCTCATTACAGCGTAAATCTACATGCACCTTCCGTTCAGCTTTTGAACGGAAAACGACGGTTTGAGATGGTTGGCGGGAAACTAAGCGATGCTTCATTCAAAAGTCGGAGCTGAAAAGTTCATTCTGATGGAACCTTTGAGTTGATTGATCGGAGAGCGGGAGGCCGCTATTATATTCCGTTACCATGAATTTGGCGCCCACACTAACGAGGCTTGATGTGGGCTTTTAAATAATTTTACCGCTTGTAAATCACTTTACGGAAAATATTTCTAACACATGCCTATACTCTTATGTTGAGTAACTGTGCAGGGTCTCACTCGCCAGTGTAGTAAGGTGACTCTGTTTACCTAGTGCCTTGTGCACCTTGGCACGGTGCAGATTTCACGGCGTAGAAATACTCAAGAGGTAGATTCCTTCATTATTGTTCATGGCTATCCCAGTACACTTGTAAATGAGTCCACAACTTGCTGATCATTTTGGTTTATTATTAACCTTTTGAATCGAGCATGAAAAAAATTACCACTCTCAAAATTTTATGGTTCCGCTTGAAGTAGAATCCGGAAATGGAATAAAAAGATTCCTGTCTTTTCGCCGTATGTGTCAGTTTTCTTATTCAGTTGCGGACACATTTAAAAGTGCACTGGGATGGCCATGAACAATAATGAAGGAATCTACATCTTTATTATTTCTACGCCGTGAAATCTGCACCGTGCCAAGGTGCACAAGGCACTAGGTAAACAGAGTCACCTTACTACACTGGAGAGTGAGACCCTGCACAGTTACTCAACATAAGAGTATAATAGGCATGTGTTAGAAATGTTTTCCGTAAAGTGATTTACAAGCGGTAAAATTATTTAAAAGCCCACATCAAGCCTCGTTAATGTGGGCGCAAAATAAATGAGTCCACAACTTGCTGATCATTTTGGTTTATTATTACCTTTGGAATTGAGCATGAAAATAATTACGACTCTCAAAATTTGATGGTTCCACTTGAATTAGAATCCGGAAATGGAATAAAAAGATTCCTGTCTGTCCGCCGTATGTGTCAGTTTTCTTATTCAGGTAACATGATCCAAAATTAGTCAAATTTGGTTTGTAATTCACATTTGGATCTGGTTGGTCCGCAAAGCTCAGCTTACTGTCATTCATCTCTGAGGGGTGAACAATAGGGATTGGCTTTTTTTAGAGCGCCGTAGCTCAAAACCTTTCAGTAGAAAGGTATGTTTTTTTAACATTTTTAAATTGATCTCGAACTTTAGGATTTTTTGAGACCACATGGAACGCCCAGCCGTTCGTTCACGGTAAGTCCCCGAAGTTTGAATCCAAAAGCTTCGTCATCATGAGTGTGAATCATACGGTACATCCTGCCCAACTATCATTCCTAGGGCACACCTGATTAAAATCACGCGTGGCTTTATGAAATCGAGTTGGTTGTTCCCTGATATTATTTCATTTGAAGAGTGATGGTTGTTTTGGATGTTGTTGATTTGAACAAATTTGGTTCGGAGTCTTTCTGTCCGCAAATAGTTGCCACTCGCATAATTTCTTGAATTCATGCTCTCCAATGATTATCACAGAAACTCCTGTCGCATTATACAGTACAAAACTCCTCCGCTACGCCGATGGTAACCTGGAATCACGGATATGTAAACATATTTATCACATTCAAAACACGAATGCCGAATTGATGATGTCTAGGTTTTTTCGAATAAGAGGATGGGGACAAAGACAGAGTGACGTTTTGGGGATAAGTCCCATAGGTGCCCTGTGGGATGTTTGGAGCTATCTTCTTCGTGGATGGCTCCCGTTTGAATTTTGTATGCGTTTTTCTCGCATTAAGTAATTCACATAGTGATTCATTCAAGTAGTGATTTGCTTTCAGCGAACAGATGACCACCTGCTCCGCTCACCGATGTGCATTATTCTAATAAGTAATTAAAGTTTAATACTTTTCATTCCATTGTTCTCAGTCTTGCTGTCTCCTAGTATTTCATAAAAATGGTTGTAATATAAATTTTCACAAATCAGCCCACCATGCAACTGTCTGTTCGAAAGCACTTCAAAAGATTCCAATTTCCAGTAAGATAAAATTAATTTCTAATCACATTCTGGTAATTAAATACTTTGTTGTTCCACTGTTCTCGGTCTTTCTGTCTCGTAATGTTTCATAAAAACGGTTGTGATAGGTATCGATTTTAACCAGTCAGCCCACCATGCAACTAGAGTCGGCTCAAAGCAATTCTCAAACATTTTAATTTCCTATCAAATTACGTAGGTACTTACGTAGGTTTATGTGTATTTATTAGCGTGGATCTAAGTTCGTGATGACTATTTTGCTAGAAAACGTCTCGAAATTTGTTACTAAAGCAGCCCATCTTAGAAAGTAGTTAACTCGTATAATACGTCTAAGGTTTTCTATACTATTCTGAGTGAGCCTTGATATAAATTTCTTTCCTGTTAACCTACGATCCTGAAATTCGGAAGGAAGTATACCCACTAGGAATAGAATAGAATAGAAAACGTTTTTATGCAGATAATAGTCACTAAAAGTTAAATTGAGGGAAAAAATTAAATTTCCAGTCATGCGGCATGGATATAAGAGCGAATTTTTAAAGAAATGTTCGTGCCATTGTGTAAAAAGATGATATAACGAGAAACCATACCACTTTTCGTTAAATTATACAATTTTTTCGTGATTTCAGCCATTTTACAGACTTTCGACCCTTATAAAGTCAAATTTGACCCACTCGTTCTTGCGACAAATATTTTCATTATCGAAATACTCCTTCCGTCCTGAATCACCATCCCACACAACGTCAGAAGAAATAGTATAGATTTGAGTCCTTAATACCAATTTTTGATCCCTATTCTATATTTAAAAAAACCACTGAAATGGCATTTTTCCATCTTTACTCACTCTTCAGAGATTTTATACCACTTGTCCGCGATTTTAGCCGTTTTTACCGATTTTTGACCCCTAAAAACTCAAATTTGACCCCCTTCGAAATTTTAAAATTGCTCATCTTCGAATCATTCTTTGATTTGGCAATACAAACGCGTTGGCGAAATTGGGAATTTTTGTCATGTACCCATGAACAGGTACCTATCGTCTGGAGTGACACATAAATAACTAAATAAATTTATGTGTCACTTCAGACGATATCTGTCCGTTCATATAAATATATATTTGTTAAAATCTAGGGATGAATTCAGGATGCTCTAAAACGGAATTCGCTAAAAAAAATTTCAAAAATTCATGTTTTGAAAATGTCGGATCCATTGCAATAACAGCATTTTATATGAAAATTCGTTAAAAAGAAATAAACTGAAAGTCGCTTGCTTAACACATTGTTTGGGGACTTGACGCTGATTAGTTGAATTTACCGAGACAGGCCAGGCCTTGGTTCGGCAAGAGTTGCTTGAGCAAACATCAGCGTCACATTATCTTGTCACTAATATCATTAGTTCTTGTTACTAATATCATTAATTCTTGTTAATAATATGTATGGAAGTAGATACAAAAAATATCCAGTAACACTTTTCGGTCATCGTAGTAAAAATGTGGCTTGCCTGTAGCGTTCAAAAATAGCCGATATAATATGGTTAGGTAGTTCCGGGATTATTCTGTGTGTTGCAGTGGCTTTTTATAAGTGCAATTTGGTTCATTCCTTACAAATTGGAATACGTAATTCACGTTTAACGACAGTTTTATTATCCTCACTCATCACTCGATCCGATCTCGTTTGTTCTCTCTCCATAGGTTTACTATAATTTGATAGGTATCGATTCCTTATTCAAGCCTACCTTGAAATACTCGTCCGGGCCCTATAATCAGAGAAACTTTGATGGTATCGATCTGGGAGTAGGAGAGCTCGTACCCAGAAAACCCGCGAACTCCATAAAAGATGAGCCCCGCTGGTTCTCCGAGGGCAGTTAACGAATCGTTTTGCACCGTTCTGAGGTTCGTTACGTTTCTTGGCTCCTAGTTCCGATCTTGTTAGTCTGAAGGAGAAAAATGAGTTGGTTGGGGCAGTTGAATCCCTTATTGTTGGCCTCTGCTCTTGGAAAAATTCTGCTCCATTACAGGAAATTCCAATTTTGTACCTTGAATTTGGTCCTTATGAATGTGAGGTACTGAGAATGGGGTTGGTCACCTAACTTTTGAAAAATTAACGAAATTTGGTAGGTGTGGAGTCATTTGGGTAAACAGGTAAGTCTGCAGAATTTACCACCCTGAATTCGCAACTCAGTCAGGCAGCACCTCCGACATACCTATGCGCAATAAGGGAGTGGTTTTTCTGGCAATTCTGAATGGATTCCAATTTTTAGCATCAAATGAGACCAACTACAAAGACTGAAGGGCACTGTCATAGTACCCTTAAAATATACATTCCTGTAAATATTAGATTGATACCAATAAAGACGCGGAGAAGGCGAGGTGCGTGATGCAAGGGGCAGAGCCAGGTATCTCTCCCTCCAATGATCCCCCAACGGCTTTTTAACGGCCGTCGGTTGACTGGGGGAGGGTAGAGGGCCTTTATAAGGCGCCCTGCTTGCCCAGTTCGCCATTCTACCGATCTCTCTTGAACCAGAGCCTTCTCTCTCTTACCTTACCTCACTCCTCTTTCAACTCACCCTTCTCCTTAACCCTACATTCTCAACATGGTGAGAACCGGAAGGATACTTCCCTACCTTTCATTTCCAACAGCCAACTTGGTGAGAACCGGAAGGATATTTCCTTATCCCAGTATCCAACGTGGTGAGAACCGGACGGATATTTTCCTAGCCTCGTGGCGTATCCAAGGTGGTGAGAACCATGCGGATACGCTCTCATACTCCTTTATTCATCCAACCTCACTGCCTGAAGCTCACCTCTGTAACCTCACCTTCCCAAACCAATCTCCAACTTACCACTCACCACAGTGGTAACCCCGACGTTCTAGCAAAAAATGCAGGACAAACCACAGCTCTCAACTGCCAACATCATGACCACCACCACCGACGTCACGACCACCTCCATGGCCATCCCACTCACGCTGCTGCCCTTCTGCACCCATGAACCCACCCTCTGGTTCTTCCAACTCACCGCAGCTTTCTCCGTCTCCAAAATCAGGGCACAGAAAGCAAAATACTCGAAGACGATCTCACTCCTCCCCTATGACATCCTCCTCCAGACGGCAGACATCTCGCCCGACTCCGCCATTGCCTAAGAAGACCTCTACACCTGGCTCGTCGCTCTCTACCAGCCTTCAAAGATCGCTGAATCCCCGCCCTCTCCCAACCTCAACAACTCGGCGACCTGAAGCCCTGCTACCTCTTCCGAAGGCTCTACCACCAGGTTCAGAATATCCTCACCACGTACATCACCAGGACCGTGGGGGGTTACCGACGCTGCCTCCTCCCATCCAGATATCCCTCGCTGTCCACCTCGACAAGGACCATGAAGCCCTGCTCCGCCTTGCTGATACAGTGTACGACATCGGTGCCTTCTCAGCCGTCCACGAGATCCAACCACCCACGGACATCAATCCCCGCTCTGTTGACCGCAGGAGCCGCCCTCCAGACCGAGGGACTACACCACCACGCCACCGCTCCGACCGACCCCCTCCGAAACCCCAGCGACCGGCTGAGACCCCCACCCACTGCTGCTGCCACATCATCTTTGGGGCTCAGGCCCGAAGATGCAAACCCCCATGTGACTTCCTCGCCCCCTGTGAGGCTCACAAGGAAACGACAACGCCCGCCGGTAAGCCGGACCGGCGCCAACCCTCCCTTCATCGCAAGTGGAACGGCCCCACCACCATCTCCAACATCTTCCCTAGTTGCTGCCGTCGCCTCAACAGGGACCAAGAGAGTGCACTTTTCACCACAACCACTCTCATCCACAACCCACTCCGCCCCCACCGCCGTTCCTCGCAAAGCATACGCATCCGCTCTCAAAACTCCCCGACCCACAGAGGAGCCTCCCCAGCCGCCAACCTTCCCTACAGCCAACGTCACATCCCACGCCGCCCCCATCTCCCGGCGGCTTTTCATCCGCTGTAAGAAGTCAAACCTGCCCTTCTTAATCGACGCAGGGGCGGACATCTCCAATATACCGAACAGTGTAATCCACCACCGGTCGCCATCAAACGATCAGCTTCTCTACGCCACAAGCGGTACCCGAATCCCCTCCTACGGTACCTGTCTTTCGAACGTCCACCTCAACGGCAATACCTACGAGTGGAATTTCACCGTCGCCGACGTCGAGAAGCCGATTTTGGGAGCCGACTTCCTCTCGTGCTCCGGCCTCCAGGTCGATATAAAGAACTCCCGTCTCATCGACCCAGTGAACGGGACGGATGTTTTCCTATCCTCCAGGCGTATCCAAGGTGGTGAGAATCGTGAGGATACGCTCTCATACTCATCTCTTCATTCAACCTCACTATCTCGACCTCACCTCTTTAACCTCACCTTCCCAAACCAACCTACAACTTACGTCTCACCACAGGCACAAAACCACATCATCACGCTTGTGAATCACTAATCGGGTTTGAGTTGTGGAAGTAGAGCAAATCGCCAGTCAAACATCAGCTGATTCGAAGCGATCGTATTTCACTTTTCTCAAGTCAATAAGTTGAATTTTGGCAACTGAGGGGCGTTTGACTGTGATTGTGTCACTTACTAAACACAAAAACTCTATCTTGAGATACAGAAGATATTTGAGGAATTATGGAGGGCACGTGACCAATGTCCCGCAACGGGCCCAATGACCCAGAAAATGATAATTTCCAGCGCTTATTTACCATATTATATAATACTGTCTATCTGCGGCGGCGTAGAAGAGTTCCTCCGCCTGCTTCCCTCACTTTCCCAGATCACCGTTCTGTAGAAGAAGTAGTTAACCGCTCTATCGTTGCGGTAAAGCGTCTGGATCTTCCCGTTAGAGCGAATGATTGTCCAGCTGATGTAGCTATACCTACTTCCAATGATCACAGATAGCACCAGAATTCGAACGCTTCCAACTGGTAGCATAATAACTTTCAACAACCGGCAAAAATATGAACTTAGTTTTTCACTTGTCATAATAATGTGAAATCTATTTCAAGTTGATAATTATAAAACTGACCAATAAATGCAATTTCTACAAATGAAACCCCTATTTACATTAATTTATTCCTTAGTTTTACAAAATAAAAATTAAGTTGAATGATAAATTTTGCAGTCTACCTGGAAATAATCGCCTGATTTTTTTTAACAATACACTTTACTAGAAGTGACAACCATTCAAACTGTTGTGGTACTTTTTTATACTTCGCAACTTTTTCACTCATCATAATTTTGATTGGTCGCTGGTAACAGTTTGCTTCTACTACTACTAAGAAAAGGTAAATTAGTAATAAAGGTAAATTAGTCGAAATTAATTATTTATTCCATAGAATACATGTTGATCCATCGCGAGGCGCTTCCCAAAAATAACGAAGATTGTAAATCCTGTTTTTTTTTTAAATAATTTTTTTTTTTGGTGAGATTAGAGGGCACTTGTTCGACCATGATGGAGAAAACACTCAGTCACCTTGACATAATATTACAATAGGTATTTCGCTACATTTTGACTACCCACGATTAGAAAATGACTGCTGTTACGGTGAAATCAAGACTTTTGTCCCGCTGGGTAAGTCGTTTGGACCACTGTTCGGCGTCTTTTGGTCCGACCATTTCGCTCATTTCAGCTACCTGGTGCCTCACCATCACCTTCCTGGGTTGAGCCCAGGGGCGTTGGGATTCGAACCGACGGACCGCAGTGGCCTTCCCAATCCCAACCACCAAGTGGGGCAGAGCGTTAACGCGCTCAGCCACCGGCTCACCACTATCATTCGTGTATGAATTCAATTTCAGTCCAACTGCATTTACGCAAAACAAATTATTTATTCAGTGGACGTGTGAAATTCATACACAACCGAACCTACACTGAACTTCTTACTCCTGCGTCCTAATAACGGACTATACAACTGTTGACCGGTTCTACCAAAAGAAGATAATTGGTATTACACCAATTATTGTCCCTTGCTTTTGCATTCATCGGACGTAATAAACTCCGCCGTCCATGTCTATCCTTTTGTATATCATTTCCCAAAGCCTGCAGAGTTTCATTTTCAATGGCAAATCCTCTTCTCCCCTCCCTATTATCCACCACAGGTTCGTATTGCATTATTAAAACGACTGCTTCTTTTCGACCTTTTTGTTCATTCAATTTAGTGGCTTCATCCACCACAGGACACAAAGGCCCAAAAAACTCGGTTATCTCCTTTTTGCTTCTTTTTTCCATTTTACTTTTTTCCAATTAACTTATTCAGACTTTCCGCTCCTACAAAAAAGAACAGTTTACACAATCTGTAACACTCGGTAGAAGCCTCGTCTCGCCACTCTTTCATCTCTGTCTATCCTTACTTGTTTTCTTCCATTGCGAGGCTTTTAATTTAATTTTCCCTGAGCGTAGCACTATTATTGTTACATCCCTTTATTACAAACGAGTGATGAAAGTGGAACCACGATTCTCTTTTTGTTATTCCTCAGTTTAGAGGATGGTGCTTTGAAAATTCATTTTCATTAATTGGGAGTGACTGCGTATTCCCCTACAGCAGTTGTTATGGGTTTATTAACCCACCTACATATTTCAGGGAATTCATAATTATGAAAGCTTGCAATCAACTCCAAGCTCCTCCAAACTCTCCTATTTAAAATTACCTACATAGGTTTTCTTTACGTGGCATTCTTGGCCTTTACTTGGCCTCCGTGTCCCCCGGTGAGTTTTGCTGCAACTTGTTGTTTTATAAGGTAGGAGATTCCGATCAGTATAATTTCCGTTGGATTTGAATATAATTTTGTGAATTTTGGCGTTAAAAACGTCAAGAAAACGTTAAAAACTTCTCTTCGGTGTACACTGAACTAGATGGTGGATAAACCTGGGCTTACGTCATTGACTGCTGCTGTGCTCCAGCACTTGATACTGTATACCTAATGAACTGTCAACCAGTCGACACTATGGCTCCTTTGGTTAGAGCCGCGGTTCAAGTCCTGCGAGAGTCAATTTTGGTTTATTTTCAATAATGAATCATTGGAATCGAGCAAGAAAAATGCCAAGAAGAATTCTAAACCCCCCTCAAAATTTGATGGTTTACGTTTCAAGGTATATAGAATCCGAAAGTGCAATAAAAAAATTTCTGTTACAGAAGGGTGAATTATTACCCAACGGTTCATCTACCTAGTAGGGGCTGGATTTTGTTGATCGTTACCTTTGCAACTTGAACAACCGTTAAAGTATTATTGATGGGCAAGTTATTACACAACGGTTCATTATACTTGACCACGAGGGTAGGTATTGACCACAGAAAACAGTGATCTACGCAGAAGGGGCGTCTATTTCACTCCACATCAACAGTTTTCCTTCAGAACTTCATTATTTGTGTTTCTTCTTGGCATTTTAGTTAGGTACTGTTTGTCATCGACAGAATTATTTTAGCAACATTTAACTCGTGATTTATGTAGGTACCTAGTAACGAGTATTTCAACAGAAGGGTAAATGAATTCACCAGGGACAATTGGGAATTGGCCCGAGATAATAATCAGTGCTAGGGATCACCTGATTATATTCACAGAGTATGAAGTCGAGTTGGTTGTTCTGTGATATTATTTCGTTTGGAAAATGATGGCTTTTTTGGAGTTGTTGGTAGGTAGTGAAACTTGAACAAACGTTGAAGTATTATTGATGGGTAAATTATTACACAATGGTAAATTATTACACATCGTTAAATTATTACGCAACGGTTCATTATACCATCTAAGTAGAAGTATCGGATTATTTCTTCAATTACCTTGTTGTTAATGGTGTGATGCTCAAAGCCACTGTGCTTGAGTTGGAAGTGGCAGGCTCCAAGAAGTCTGTCTCGTGCGGTCGTTTGATCGGGTTAGCTGGTAGCTGGGAAGCAGAGTTGTTAAGTCGGGGACTTCAAGAAACGGTGTGGTGAGCAAAATGGCTTCCTCTCAAGAGAAGAGCGAGTCGGAGCTCCAGTACTGCCAACCTGCAATAATATTCTCGAAAAGGTGTGAGAAGAGGCGCCAAATATGAAATTGATCATTCATAATTTCACACTCCCTCCTGATCAATTTTAGAGCGCCTCAAGTCTTCTTCAGAAGATGGGCTTGATATTAGTTCTAGTTATAAGTGACATCTATTTCACTTATTCATCAAATTTGAACTTATGGGTAGAGACTCAAAAGGAGTTTAAGTGACATCAATTACACTTATTCATCTATTTAGAGCTTAATTGAGAGAGAGAGAGATATACATCAAAGAGTTTACTTCAAAGGGTTAAGAGTGAATTGTAAATTTTGAAAAATTTATATGACCCTAGGGTACAAGAGAAGGACTGGAGTCTCGTCTCACACCATGCCGACCCTCTCTCTACTGCCAGACGTCTGTAGAACAAAACAAACAAAAACAAGTGTTAGTTCAAGGCATATTTGAGGAGCATGTCTTTCCTAAATACAAGCTCGGTAATACTTCATTTGGGATAAGCCCAGTGGAGTCTTGAGTGTTCGTTTATAGAACACTCCCTTAAGATATGAATTCTCAAGTTTAATTCCAAGTTGAAGGATTGTATTCTCATCCTTCAAATTGACACAGGATGCTACAAACATCTAACACTATAATCTTCATTCCATCAGTCTTATACGACCATCATCAATAGAATACTGTTTTTCCTCGGTCCAGATGACCAGTTAGCGTCCATCAAAATTTATCAGCTAACATCTTCGAATGGTTATTATAACCAACATCAAATTCCCAAAGTTTAGGCATCCATGAATGATACCACTAACTTGTTCCAGAATTTTTCGAACAACGCGCCCGTCAATGGCTTGGTGAAAATGTCACCACATTGTTCGCTCGAGGGAATCCATCTAAGTTCAATTTTTCCCTCCCGCACTTGTTGACGAACAAAGTGCATATGTAGGTTTACTACATGCTTCAACGCTTTCGACTCATCCGTTTTAGCCAGAGCTATGGCAGCTCGATTGTCCTCAAATACGGATGGAGTTAACTTAAGCGCCAATATTTGATTGCACATTTCCTGCAATCCTGCGAGTTCTCGACAAGCGATTGACATCGATATGTACTCACTCTCTGCTGATGACAGAGATACCTGAGTAAGCTTCTTCGATTTCCACGATATAACATCGTCCCAAAGCTTGATTACATATCCACAAGTCGAGAGTCCCTGTTTGTCATTGAGACCCAGGGAAGCATCGGGATAACACTCCAATTTGTCAGTATTCCCTCTATAGAGCAATCCATAATCCAGAGTTCCTCTAAGATACTGTAGAACTCTCAGTGCTCTATGCCAGTCTTCGCTTGTGTAGGAAGTTTGTCTTCTACACAACATATTCACTGCATAAGTGATATCTGGTCTTGTCCCATTCTGAAGATACAAGAGAGACCCCACCAACTGCCTGTAGGGCACATTTGGCTTTCCATGTATCTCTTGCTTCTCATCTATTTTTGCTTGAACCATCGGGGTGTTTGCCACTGCTTTTGAATTTGGGTCAAACTTGTTCAGCAACTTCTCAATAAAGCTCCCTTGATGAATGAACATCTTTCTCTGAGCTCTATTCCTCAGTATCTCAATTCCCAGATACAACTTCGGAGTACCAAGATCCTTAATTTGGAATTCCTGAGCTAAATTCTCTTTTAGCTCCTTTCCTTTCTTCGTGGAGTTTGTTGCCAGTAAAATATCATCTACATACAGTATTAAAATGGCAAACTCCTTGTCTTGTCTCCACACAAAGATGCACCTCTGGTGAGGATACACTTCAAAGCCCAGTTTCTCCATGGCTTCAGAAAATCGAATATGCCATCTCTTCGGAGAAACCTTAAGACCATATATGGCCTTCTCTAGTTTACACACGTGACTCTGAGATAGTTTCCTGCTTGAATTTGTATATTCAATCCACCCTTCCGGAATTTGAATATACACTTCTTTTTCAAGCACTCCATTCAGAAATGCCGTCGTCACGTCCAACTGATATAGGTTCAGATCCATCTTATTGGCAATGGATAAAATGAACCTAACGTCGTTCAGTCTTGCAACAGGTGAGTAGACCTCCGTCAAATCGTACCTGTTTTTATCTGCAAAACCTTTTGCAACCAGTCTGCTTTTATACCTAACAGAGCCATCCGCTTCTGCTTTCCTCTTATGAACCCACTTCGTTCTAATCACCTTTGTGTTCTGAGGAAGTTCAGACTTCGGTATTAGTCTCCAAGTATCATTTTCTTCTAATGATTTAAACTCTAGGTTTATGGCTTCTTTCCATCTAGCTGAATCCTTCGAGCTCATTGCTTCTGCATATGATTCAGGCTCATTGCCTTCAGCAAAGTGTGCACATTCTTCTATAGTCTCGAGGAAATCATACTCTTCATTTCCTCCAATGACTTCTTCAAGTTCAACATCTATTGTAGAGGATTGATCACCACCTTTTTCTTCATGATGTTCATCTATAACATTCACTGGTGGTGGTTGTTCCTCTGTCTCTACTTGTTCACTTTCAGAGTGCTGGAGCTGTTGAGGCTACGTTATGCTTTCATCTATCTCTGAAGTGACAGTTCCTCGATTGTTTGGACCCTCGGACACCTCAGTCGTTGGACCCCAGGAGAATTCCAGCTGTTCACTTCCAAGCAGCTCCCTCCCTTCTCGATGTCCTGACTTTTCCAGGTTTGTCCCATAGGTCCTTGCTTCGATAAAGTCAACATGCTTCGACCTGATCAGCTTTTTGTTTGCTGCATCTATTATCAGATAGCCTGTTTGTTGACACTCTAAGAGATACCCCTTTTTGCTTCGTGGTTGCATTTTTCCTTTTGCAGCCACAAGGTAGTATACTTCGCACCCAAATCTTCTAACATATTAACATGTTTAATGTTTTAGGGCTGGGGGTCATTCTGTGAATTCCGACACGCAAATATGCAACGTTTTTCATTGGTTACTACACAGTTACTACGTTCTGTTGTAACAACCATAAAGAATATCGTACTCGAAAGAAACAAGAGTCAATAGCTACGTTTTTCATTGGTTACTACACAGTTACTACACAGTTGATGGCGAGTTCTATAATAAGTACAGTAAATGCAACATTATACTTGTAGAGTTCAGTGAAATTGTGGCTTTCATTTTTTCTTGACATTAAAAAACTATATCTAATTTCTCCCTTGCGAGGGAAAAACATTAAACATGATTTAATGTTTTTCCCTCTCAAGGGAGAAATTTAAACTGAGATTTTTAGATCGGGTTTTGCCCCAGTAACCATCTCATATGGTGACTTGAATTTATTCGAGGCATTTGGTACTCTATTATGGATAAACATAATATTGTTCAGCGCATATCCCCAGTACGAGTTGGCATTCCTGCTGATATCAACATCGCTCGTATCTTCTGCTGCAGCTCCAGGTTCAACCTTTCCGAGCATGCATTGTGTTGTGGGGTTGCTGGCTCACATACTGTCAGTGTGATTTTCTCGTCTGACAGTTTCTTCTTCATCAACATTGTCTTGTACTCACTTCCTCCATCTGTCCTGATTTCCACTACTTTTCGGCTGTCGCCTGTTAGTAGTCTAATCTCCGACAGACACTTCGACAGGGCAAGATGAACTTGCGTTTTGTCTGGCATCCCATAAGCAAATGCATACCTCGTGCAGTCATCTGTGAACGTGATTATGTATCTATAACCAGAGGTCCACGCTGCTGGTTTTATGGGTCCTTGAAGATCAGAGTACAATCTCGAAAAAGGCGTCTTCGACCTTTGTCTCTCTTTATTGCATGGCTGTCGTCTAGCTTTTGCCAATTTGCAATCTTCACAGTCCAGAACATCGTCTCCAACTCGTATTTTTACATCTATCTCTTTTAGCACTTTTACGAGATAATTTTTGGAGATGTGGTTCAGCCTCTGATGCCATAGCATCCCTGGACTTGCTCTCGAGGTCTGAACTCCTTCAACTGTGCTAGTGAGGGTTGGGTTAACCCTCGGACTCAAATGTTCCTCTCCTACACTCGGTGGTGTATTAAACTCATACTCGTGATGCGAGTTTTCATCTATTGAGTTTTCATCTACTCCACTTGTACCTGGCTCGCTTATCTCACTGTTCAGTCTCCTAGCATCTGGTTCGCTATGTTGCATGCTCCTCCCTCCCAGAACAATGTCTGACACATTGGGCTGCTCCGCAACATCTCCCAGATATACTCGTTTCTTTTGAGGAGACTCATCTATACCAACCTCTGCCATTATAGCAGATCTTTTCTTCGGCGTAGCCCCTACAAGTGGCAGTTTAAACTTCAAGCGCCAAAATCTCCCATCAAACTTACCCTCCTTAATCAACCTACCAGTCGCTGTGTCTTTTACAGACACTCCTCGACCGGTGAAGGTTGCAGCTAAGGAATTACTCAAAATTTTGAGAAGTGCAAAAAGGTTAACCGACAGAGATGGCGCAAAAAGAACATCACGCAAACGTCCTAGAATTCCATCATTCTCTATTATAATGTCTCCCATTTCCTCAACTATTAAATCGGACTCGGAATCCCCATTTGCGCACGAAATCCGCTTGGGAACATCTAACCGTCTAATGTTAGATAGCGGATCTCTAGTATTTATTATGTGGTCTGTAGCACCAGTGTCTAAAATCATTGATATGAAACCTCTAGACTTACCATCAGAATCGCTAAGCATCGCCGATCGAGAGGTACCGGCAGGCGATGTGGTGCTGGCGTACATAGCCTCGGACTGGACAACCCACACCTGGCGGTGAGGTTCATCAAAATCCTCCTCCGGACCACATTATGACAAGAGCATTCCCTCTCTTGTCCCTCAACTCTTTAGCCTTCGATAAGGGCATTCTATTCATCGCAGGCTTCGGGCTTGCACCCGCCTGGGCTTGCCATTTGGCTAGCCTCTCCTGTGCCTGCTGCCCTTTGCCTCTGGCCTTGCCGCCTACTGATCCACCATTTTGCCGAGGGCAATTGCGACTTTTATGGTCGCCTATGGTTTTGCACGAGTAGCAAAACCACCCCTCAGTTCTGCATTTAGAAGCAAAATGGCCCGGCTTGTTGCATTTGAAACAAGCTTTCCTCTTCGACACCTTGCCGGCACTCGTCTTCCTCAAGTTTGGCTTCCCGCCATGTCCAGAGCTGGACGTCCCCTGCTCTTTAGGAGCTTTCCGGGACTTGTCGCCCTGTCTGGACTGGCGCTGCCTAGTCCACAATGCCCCACCAGGAGCCGTCTCTCGACGGTTTTCTTCCTCCTGGCGTCTCCCCACTTCAACGAATTTCTCCTGAAGCTTCCGGAGATCAACGTCATCCGTCATGTCAGCCTCCACCGCGTATAAATCGGGCATGGCTGAACGGATTGAGAAGAGAAAGTTGTACACTTTATCTTCTTCGTTGAGAGCTGTGTACTGCCCTAACTTCTCTGCCAGGTCATTAAACCTGGCCATGAATGCCGTTGGTGTCTCAGCCTTCGGATCGTACTCCTTTTGCTCCATTTTGACACGAAGGCCAAACTTATAGTGCCTACTTTTTGGCTGGCAGAGGGCCTCCAGGCGCTTTATGAGTTGCATCGGGTCTTTCTCACCCTTCACTAGTGCGTGCAACTCATCATCTATGCACTTTACTATGAAAGCTAGTACCTTTCGTTTGGCTACTTGCACACTAGCCTCAGTAAACTCTCTCGGGATTTTTGAGTGTTCTTCCACTAGGAAGGCGCAGTTCTGGCTCTCCAGCTCAGTCACTATCCTCCCCCTCCAAGTCTCAAAGTTTGCTCCGTAAGTCAGTTGCGAATCAAGTTTCGAAAACTGAATCTTCATTGCGAAGATCATCGACTGGCTATCAGTCATCCTCTGAGAGGTCCGACTGTTCGGGACTTGTTGTGGGACACTTGAGGTGCCTACCACAATGCCTGCGATCGCTGAGATCGACTCCTGCATACGTCCCATAGCCTCCTCGAGCTTACGGAGCTTCACTCTCATCCCCTCCCCGGGACTCAATTCCCGTGGGGTTTCGGGTGCAGCAGCTTGTTGGGCCAATCCATCCCAGCCAGCTACTCCACCTTCCTCCCCTGTTTGGCTTTCGCCCATCTCCTCCTCTTCTCCCAATAACGCTCTCTCCTGCTCCTCTAACTCCATCTGTTCCTCACTGGCGCTCATCTTGCTGCTCTGTGAATCCAAACCAAAAACAGACAAACAAACCCACAACAGAACTCTAGGTATTGTAACCTCATCAATAGAAAGTAAATAAAAAATTTTATTTCATCTACGTTGTGGTGTTTAATTGTCTACTCCAGGAGCACTATAAACATTCATCGGGAGATAAGCAGTCAGTTCCATCTATTGAACTGTATAAACTGCTTTACATAAAATGTTTGCCTCTAATGCAATAAAGAGAGGAGCAATCAGTTCCATCTATTGAACTGGAGCACCTACTCTACATCTAATGTTGTTGCAAAAAAAAAAAAATTTGAAACTTTCCTTCTATTGCTTAACCTGACACAGTGCTTTTTAGTCGCCCATATCCGGCAACTACTCTTATTTTAAAATTCAAGAAAATTTTAAATTTCATCAATAGCCCAAGTCCGGCTTTTAAAATTTTCAATCACATCAATGGGCCCAGATCCGGCCAAAAGAAAATTCACTTCTATCATCTATATTAGGCCCATGTCCGGCCAAAAAGAATTTAAAATTCGTTTGTGCTTACAGCCGGTCATCGACGTTAGCTAACACTGTAAATTGCACCATCAAACCTCGATTTTGACTTTTTATTCTGGTATATATACATCGTTGAACTCAATTTCAACAACTCTACTTAGCCACTCTTATTAATTCCATCTAATAGCACTGGTCTCTTGATAAGCTCTTCTAATTAGTTTCATCATCAAACTTCATCAAATGCAACAACCCTCTAGTACACAACCGTTACCATCATCTATTATGGTTCCCCTTTCCTCAGCTTACCAGTACGTCTATCCAATACAACAAGGTAGGTGGCTAATTTTTGGTACCAGAACCAAACATCCTTGACAGGGTATGTAAACCGCCTCAGCGAGAAAACATCCCCTATATGTCAACAAATCCACGTTGGGTCATGATTGTATTCCCTAAACATGGTTGGTGAAAAGTAAGGAAATCCCCATGGCGGACCCCTTTCCCCCCCAACATCATGTTTGCCCATTCCGGTCGCTTTCCGCCTTTTCTTCGAATGCCCACATGTGCGGATTGTGTTATTTATAACTAACACCTCTCTAAAGGATTTTTAACTTCGACATCAGATAACAGGACCATCTCTTCCTGTTTGTGCCCCTCTCTCCGGGCATCATGTTCCACATCCGAACATCTTCTGTCTGGTAAGACTCTAATTTCATCATAGGAAGTCAATAACCTATACATCTATGTACGTACATACTCTAAATTTTCATAAACATTTCTTACGCATGCAGCCAGACAGGTATTTCTGGGAATCCGTTATAAAAACCCAGCATAGATTGTCCCCAGTACTGCATCAATAATATATTATGGACACATCTATGATTTCATCAGCAGGAATTACAAAGTGAAAGATCTGCTAGCAAACATCGATCTTTCCTCAACCCGCCCTTCAAAACATCGAGTGGGCTTCCGAGCTGTTGGACAACAAGAAGAAAACACGAAAAACGATCTCTCATCAACTCTCTTGATCGGTTTTATTTTCGTTTCATCGCGTTTGTTTCGCGTATTTATTCGTTTGTTGTCCTAATTCGCGAGGACTATACCCCACTAACCTCAACCCTAACCCCCAAGCGGAAATTACCACGCGATCTTTCGATCATTATTTATCAACAATAATTTTCGTGAAATTCCGTGGGTGAGGTTATTACTTTTATTTAAAAACGTCAGGAATTGTTAAGCTCGGAACATCAACTCGGGTCTTAGCCTTCTCGGAGTAAATCAAACATCAAAAGATTTATTCCCTGGCTGTTTACCCTAACCTCTCAACATCGCATCATATCCGAGTTCCCCAGGGCTTCGAATTTTCCCAAGCCCCTTATCATCTATATTTTATTGCTTCCAAAATATCATTTCCTGGTTGATTATACATGATATTCAACCCAGATACTTTCTAGCGAATAGATGAACTCGGATAAGTTGCAGCGACCCCGGCAAGGAATACAACATGAGCTTGTGACTGAAACGTGGGGGAAATTAATTTCATTAACCTCTAATGCACAAGACTGCCCAACGGCGCCGTATCGGATTATTTCTTCAATTACCTTGTTGTTAATGGTGTGATGCTCAAAGCCACTGTGCTTGAGTTGGAAGTGGCAGGCTCCAAGAAGTCTGTCTCGTGCGGTCGTTTGATCGGGTTAGCTGGTAGCTGGGAAGCAGAGTTGTTAACTCGGGGACTTCAAGAAACGGTGTGGTGAGCAAGATGGCTTCCTCTCAAGAGAAGAGCGAGTCGGAGCTCCAGTACTGCCAACCTGCAATAATATTCTCGAAAAGGTGTGAGAAGAGGCGCCAAATATGAAATTGATCATTCATAATTTCACAAGAAGGGGCTGGAGTTTGTTGGTAGGTACTTTTGCAACTTTTTTCACTCCACATCAACAATTTCACTTCAGAACTTCATTATTTGTGTTTCTTTTTGCCATTTTAGGTAGGTACTGTTTATCATCGACAGAATTATTTTAGCAACATTTAATTCGTGATTTAGGTAGGCACCTAGTACCGAGTAAGGGGGTTGGGTACTAACCTACGCGGGGTCTGTGATCTACATAATATGTATATAATAGTACATATTATATTATATAGACGGGTTATCTATGCAGAGAGCTGTGATCTGTAACAGAAGGGTATTCCGTACAAAATAATAAACCGTTACGCATGGATTTGCAGCGGTGTTTTTTCTCTCCTCAACTGTTTAGAGTAGGTCCTCACATGATTTACTGATCGGTTTTCTGATCATCCCTTTGATCTCTCGTATAGAATTAGTTCAGGAACTTTAAACTGTTTTCTTTGTCTCTCTTAATTATAAAGATAGGTCCTCCTGTTTGGCTGAGAGGTTTCATACTTTATTTAGCATAGAATTTATCAGATAAGTACTGATTAAGGTGAGATCTTAATTGAAGGGTATTTTGAACACATCGGATTTCTTGAAATGGGACCGTCGCATCGTCATACCGAAGTGGAATTTCCATAACATTTCAATTCCTTGAAGAGCGGAAAAGAGAAACCTTGGCGAGAAGTTAGGGCTAAGAGAAGATCCCCATCTTCACCTTGTTGGGAGGGGGGTTAAAGGATGTAGAGGGGTGATATTAGGTGGCCTTCATTTGTCTTGCTTACATCACACGACGCCTCTAATGCCGGGAGCAAGACTTACACAAATTCGAATTGATGTCCCTCCCTAAGGTCCTAATACCAAGACTTTCCTTCCAGGTCTCTGACGCGTTTTCCTCCTTATTATTAATAGCCGAGTCGGCCATTTTTTTCGACTCGTTTTTAACCGTGTCGGCCATTTTTTCCTACTCATCTTTATCTCGTCCTGGTTCCTGTACACCTACCGTTGACGCTGTTATCGGTATAACCTTTGATGGCTTTGATGGGCTTTGATAGCTCCTTTGATGAGAAGTTTCTTTCTTGATACCGTTCGCCATTATCAAGAGGCGAATATTCAGTTGTTAAATAGATCACACTGTTTCAACCATATCAATCGTACTAAGATGGGTGGGATCATTAGGGTGAGACTTCGACGGTAGTCCCGCCGCCAGGTAAGAAGTTCATCAGGGGTGGCATCAGGCAAACTCTCCCAAACCTCAACGAATTCAGTTACAACAAGATAAATATCTGTTATTTTGGATTATTTGTCGAGTTTTTTTGGTTTATTATTTTCAATAATGAACCATTGGAATCGAGCATGAAAAAAAAAAATTCTTACCCCCCCCCCCCCCCCCCCCCCCCCCCTCAAAATTTGATGGTTTACGTTTCAAGGTATGTAGAATCCAAAACTGCAATAAAAATATTTCTGTCTGTCCGCCGTACGCCGTACGGGCCACTTTTCTTAGTTACCATGAAAGAAAATTGATGAAACTCGGGTTATAGGTTCCGTTCGCTGTCTAGTTGGTCCTCGAAGCTCGACGTTACTGTGAGTCATCTCTAAGGGGTTCAAAATAGGGGTTGAAATTTTCAAAACGCCTATACCATTTTTTTTACGTGAATATTTTTACGGTTTTAAATAGTTCT
Organism: Leptopterna dolabrata; assembly: GCA_954871275.1. Lineage (NCBI taxonomy): Eukaryota > Metazoa > Arthropoda > Insecta > Hemiptera > Miridae > Leptopterna > Leptopterna dolabrata. Next base: position 68,245,229 of record OX940975.1, read on the forward strand.
TGAACTTGCGAGTTTTTTAAGACCATCCGGAGCGTCGTACGTTCAGCCGTTCGTTCACAGTAAGGCCCCGAAGTTTGCACCGACAGGCATTTTCGACTCCAGTGTGAATGAAATTGTATACAATTCAAACCAAATCTCGTAACCAGAGACGCGCCCACAATAGGAAATATGGCGGAGATGAAACCATTGCTAGGGATCATCTGATTATATCGGCGGAGTATGAAGTCGAGTTGGTTGTTCTGTGATAATATTATTTCATTTGAAAAACGCTGCAAATCCCTGCACAACGGTTTATTATTTTGTACAGAATACACTCCTGTTACAGATCACAGCTCTCTGTATAGATAATCCGTCTATATAATATAATGTGTAATATTCTACACATATTATGTAGATCGCGGACTCTCTGTAGGATAGTACCTAACCCCGTACTCGTTACTAGGTACCTACCTAAACCGTTGTGTAATAATTTGCACATCAATAATACTTCAACGGTTGTTCAAGTTGCAAAAGTACCTATCAACAAAATCCAGCCCCTTCTTGGTAGATGAGCCGTTGTGTAATAATTTACCGTAGTGTAATAATTTACCGTGGTGTAATAATTTACCGCTGTGTAATAATTTACCGTTGTGTAATAATTTGCCGTTGTGTAATAATTTGCCATTGTGTAATAATTTGCCCATCAATAATACTTCAACGGTTGTTCAAGTTGGAAAAGTACCTATCCAGAAAATCCAGCCCCTTCCGGGTAGATGAGCCGTTGTGTAATAATTTACCTTTGTGTAATAATTTATCGTGGTGTCATAATTTACCGTTGTGTAATAATTCACAGTTGTGTAATAATTTGCCGTTGTGTAATAATTTGCCATTGTGTAATAATTTGCCATTGTGTAATAATTTGCCCATCAATAATACTTCAACGGTTGTTCAAGTTGGAAAAGTACCTATCCAGAAAATCCAGCCCCTTCCGGGTAGATGAGACGTTGTGTAATAGTTTACCGTTATGTAATAATTTGCCGTTACGTAATAATTTACCAATGTGTAATAATTTACCCATCAACAATACCTCAACGTTTGTTCAAGTTTCAGAAGTACCTACTAACAAAATCCAATAGTCCATCACTTGTCAAATGAAATAATATCGCAGAACAAACAAATCGACTTCATATAGCCATCCTTGATTATAATCAGATGCTCCGTAGTTATGATATCCGGGCCGGGTTTATACCGTTTGATTCACGATCGTGTTGATGAAGCTTTTTGGTGCACACGAACGGCTGGACGTACAGTGCTCCGGGTGGTCTTAAAAAATTGTTTAGCTCAAGACAAATTTAATAACGTAAAAAAAAAATACCCTTCCATGGGAAGTTTTCAAGCTACGGCGTTCTGAAAATTTCAACCCCTATTTTGAACCCCTTAGAGATGACTGACAGTAACGTCGAGCTTCGAGGACCAACTAGACCCCGAACGGAACCTATAACCCGAATTTCATCAATTTTCTTTCATGGTAACTAAGAAAAGTGGCCCGTACGGCGTACGGCGGACAGACAGAAATATTTTTATTGCAGTTTCGGATTCTACATAACCTTGGAACGTAAACCATCAAATTTTGAGGGGGGGTAAGAATTTTGGTTTATTATTTTCAATAATGAACCATTGGAATCGAGCATGAAAAAAAAAATTCTTACCCCCCCTCAAAATTTGATGGTTTACGTTTCAAGATATGTAGAATCCAAAACTGCAATAAAAATATTTCTGTCTGTCCGCCGTACGCCGTACGGGCCACTTTTCTTAGTTACCATGAAAAAAAATTGATGAAATTCGGGTTATAGGTTCCGTTCGGCGTCTAGTTGGTCCTCGAAGATCGACGTTACTGTGAGTCATCTCTAAGGGGTTCAAAATAGGGGTTGAAATTTTCAAAACGCCTATACCATTTTTTTACGTAAATATTTTTACGGTTTTTAATAGTTCTTGAACTTGCGAGTTTTTTAAGACCATCCGGAGCATCGTACGTCCAGCCGTTCGTTCACAGTAAGGCCCCGAAGTTTGCACCGACAGGCATTTTCGACTCCAGTGTGAATGAAATTGTATACAATTCAAACCAAATCTCGTAACCAGAGACGCGCCCACAATAGGAATTTGTGAATACGGCCAATCATTGGTAGGGATCACCTGATTATATTGGCCGAGTATGAAGTCGAGTTGGTTGTTCTGTGATATATTTCGCTTGAAAAATGATGGCTCTTTTGGAGTTTGTTGGTAGGTAGTGAAACTTGAACAAACGTTGAAGTATTATTGATGGGTAAATTATTACTACGGTAAATCATTACTCAACGGTAAATTATTACACAACGGTTCATTATACCATATACATACGTAGAAGGGGCTGGAGTTTGTTGGTAGGTACTTTTGCAACTTTTTTCACTCCTCATCAACAATTTCTTTTCAGAACTTCATTATGTGTGTTTCTTTTTGTTAGGTACTGTTTGTCATCGGCAGAATTATTTTAGCAACATTTAACTCGTGATTTAGGTAGGTACCTAGTAACGAGTACGGGGTTAGGTACTAACCTACGGAGGGTCTGCGATCTACATAATTATCATAGAATAGTACATATTATATTATATAGACGGGTTATCTATACATAGAGCTGTGATCTGTAACAGAAGGGTATTCTATACAAAATAATAAACCGTTGTGCAGGGATTTGCAGCGTTTTTATTTCTTGCTCGATTCCAATGGTTCATTATTGAAAATAATAAACCAAAAACTGTCACGAAAACGCTGCAAATCCCTGCACAACGGTTTATTATTTTGTATAGAATACCCTTCCGTTACAGATCACAGCTCTATGTATAGATAACCCGTCTATATAATATGATATGTACTATTCTATACATATTACCTAGATCGCAGACCCTCCGTAGGTTAGTACCTAACCCCGTACTCGTTACTAGGTACCTACCTAAATCACGAGTTAAATGTTGCTAAAATAATTCTGCCGATGACAAACAGTAACTAACAAAAAGAAACACACATAATGAAGTTCTGAAAAGAAATTGTTGATGAGGAGTGAAAAAAGTTGCAAAAGTACCTACCAACAAACTCCAGCCCCTTTTACGTATGTATATGGTATAATGAACCGTTGTGTAATAATTTACCGTTGAGTAATGATTTACCGTAGTAATAATTTACCCATCAATAATACTTCAACGTTTGTTCAAGTTTCACTACCTACCAACAAACTCCAAAAGAGCCATCATTTTTCAAGCGAAATAATATCACAGAACAACCAACTCGACTTCATACTCGGCCAATATAATCAGGTGATCCCTACCAATGATTGGCCGTATTCACAAATTCCTATTGTGGGCGCGTCTCTGGTTACGAGATTTGGTTTGAATTGTATACAATTTCATTCACACTGGAGTCGAAAATGCCTGTCGGTGCAAACTTCGGGGCCTTACTGTGAACGAACGGCTGGACGTACGATGCTCCGGATGGTCTTAAAAAACTCGCAAGTTCAAGAACTATTTAAAACCGTAAAAATATTTACGTAAAAAAATGGTATAGGCGTTTTGAAAATTTCAACCCCTATTTTGAACCCCTTAGAGATGACTCACAGTAACGTCGAGCTTCGAGGACCAACTAGACGCCGAACGGAACCTATAACCCGAATTTCATCAATTTTTTTTCATGGTAACTAAGAAAAGTGGCCCGTACGGCGTACGGCGTACGGCGTACGGCGGACAGACAGAAATATTTTTATTGCAGTTTTGGATTCTACATACCTTGAAACGTAAACCATCAAATTTTGAGGGGGGGTAAGAATTTTTTTTTTCATGCTCGATTCCAATGGTTCATTATTGAAAATAATAAACCAAAATGATGGCTCTTTTGGAGTTTGTTGGTAGGTAGTGAAACTTGAACAAACGTTGAAGTATTATTGATGGGTAAATTATTACTACGGTAAATCATTACTCAACGGTAAATTATTACACAACGGTTCATTATACCATCTACGTAGAAGGGGCTGGAGTTTGTTGGTAGGTACTTTCGCAACTTTTTTCACTCCTCATCAACAATTTCTTTTCAGAACTTCATTATGTGTGTTTCTTTTTGTTAGGTACTGTTTGTCATCGGCAGAATTATTTTAGCAACATTTAACTCGTGATTTAGGTCGGTACCTAGTAACAAGTACGGGGTTAGGTACTAACCTAAGGAGGGTCTGCGATCTACATAATATGTATAGAATAGTACATATCATATTATTTCTCCATGAAAGGAGATAAGTACCTTATTTTTACATACATGATAGGTGCCCCATATGTTCACCATCAAAACAGAACTGTAATGGTTTATTATTTTCAATAATAAATAATAGAGATTTGGAATCAAGCATGAAAAATGTGTATTAGCCGCACACAACACACTTTTAGCTATCGTCTACCGTGCACAACACAATTTTCCTATCAAAATCCCTGCACAACGGTTTATTATTTTGTACAGAATACCCTTCTGTTACAGATCACAGCTCTCTGTATAGATAACCCGTCTATATAATATAATATGTACTATTCTATACATATTATGTAGATCACAGACCCTGCGTAGGTTAGTACGTAACCCCGTACTCGTTACTAGGTACCTATCTAAATCACGAGTTAAATGTTACTAAAATAATTCTTTCGATGAAAAACAGTGATTAAAGTGGCAACAAGAAACGCTAAAAATGAAGTTCTGAAGGAAAATTGTTGATGTGGCGTGAAGTAGCTGCCCCTTCTGCGTAGATCACTGTTTTCTGTGGTCAATACCTACCCACGTGGTCAAGTATAATGAACCGTTGTGTAATAGCTTGCCCATAAATAATACTTCAACGGTTGTTCAAGTTGCAAAAGTACCGATCAACAAAATCCAGCCCCTTCTTGGTAGATGTACCGTTGTGTAATAATTTTCCGTTGTGTAATTTACCGTTGTGAAATAATTTACCGTTATGTAATAATTGACCGTTGTGTAATAACTTGCCGTTGTGTAATAATTTACCATTGTGTAATAATTTACCCATCAATAATACTTCAACCTTTTTTCAAGTTTCACAAGTACCTGCCAACAAAACCAATAGTCCATCACTTATCAAATGAAATAATCTCGCAGAACAGCCAACTCGACTTCTCGACTTGTCTTGGGCTAAACAATTTTTTGACACCACCCGGATCGTCGTACGTCCAGCCGTTCGTGAGCACCAAAAAGCTTCGTCAACACGATCGTGAATCAAACGGTATAAATCCGGCCCAGATAATCATAACTAGGGAGCACCTGATTATAATCAAGGATGGCTGTATGAAGTCGAGTTGTTTGTTCTGCGATATTATTTCATTTGATAAGCGATGGACTATTGGATTTTGTTGGTAGGTACTTGTGAAACTTGAACAAACGTTGAAGTATTATTGATGGGTAAATTATTGCACAATCGCAAATTATTACACACCGGCAAATTATTACACAACGGTAAATGATTACACCACAGTAAATTATTACACAACGGCTCATCTACCCAGAAGGTACTGGATTTTGTTTATAGGTACTTTTGCAACTTGAACAACCGTTGAAGTATTATTGATGGGCAAATTATTACACAACTGTTCATTATTCTATCTCCGTAGAAGGGGAACCTATACAGGTAAATTTTACACAACGGTTTAGGTAGGTACCTAGTAACGAGTACGGGGTTAGGTACTAACCTACGGAGGGTCCGCGATCTACATAATATTTATAGAATATTACATATATTATTATGTTATATAGAAGGGTTATCTATACGGAGACCTGTGATCTGTAACAGAAGGGTATTTTGTACAAAATAATATACCGTTGTGCAGGGATTTGCAGCGCGTTTACATGGTATTTATGATAAGTCGCCAGTACTGCGTATGCCGGACATACAGAAATATTTTTACTGCATTTTCGGATTCTACATACCTTGAAACGTAAACCATCAAATTTTGAGGGCGGTTAAGAATTTTTTTTTCTTGCTCGATTCCAATGGTTCATTATTGAAAATAGTAAACCAAAATTTTTATCTGTCCGCCGTACGCCGTACGCCGTACTGGCCACTTTTCTTACTTACCATGGGAAAAAATTGATGAAATTCGGGTTATAGGATCCGTTCGGGGTTTAGTTGGTCCTCGAAGCTCGACGTCACTGTCAGTCATCTCTAAGGGGTTCAAAATAGGGGTTAAAATTTTGAGAACGCCGTAGCTAAAAAACTTCCGATAGAAGGGTATGATTTTTTTTACGTTGTCTTGAACTAAACAATTTTTTGAGACCACCCGGAGCATCGTACGTCCAGCCGTTCGTGAGCACCAAAAAGCTTCGTCAACACGATCGTGAATCAAACGGTATAAATCCGGCCCAGATATATCATAACTACGGAGCATCTGATTATAATCAAGGATGGCTGTATGAAGTCGATCAGTGCTAGGGATCACCTGATTATATTCACAGAGTATGAAGTCGAGTTGGTTGTTCTGCGATATTATTTCATTTGATAAGTGATGGACTATTGGATTTTGTTGGTAGGTACTTCTGAAACTTGAACAAACGTTGAAGTATTATTGATGGGTAAGTTATTACACAATGGTAAATTACTACACAACGTCAAGTTATTACACAACGGTAAATTATTACATAACGGTAAATTATTTCACAACGGTAAATTATTACACAACGGTACATCTACCAAGAAGGGGCTGGATTTTGTTGATTGGTACCTTTGCAACTTGAACAACCGTTGAAATATTATTTATGGGCAAGCTATTACACAACGGTTCATTATACTTGACCACGAGGGTAGGTATTGACCACAAAAAACAGTGATCTACGCAGAAGGGGCATCTACTTCACGCAACATCAACATTTTCCTTCAGAACTTCATTATTTGCGTTTCTTTTTGCCGTTTAAATTACTGTTTGTCATCGGCTGCATAATTTTCGCTACATTCAACTCGTGATTTAGGCAGGTAGGTACCTAGTAAGAGTACGGGGTTAGGTACTAACCTACGGTGCTTCTGCGATCTACATAATATGTATACACTGGTACATGTTATTTAGACGGGTTACCCTCAAGACCAAGGTGTACACGCCGTGCTGATGGTCTGCATGGTGCAGAGGGCAATGTGCACATCTAACGGCTGCCCCCAGGGTACCGGCCGACCCCCTGGGTGTACTTAGGCTTGCCTATACATGCGGGGCTCTGTATGGGTGGACGACCCTTTCCCTAGCTTCTCGTGGGATCAAAACGAAGAAGAACGAAAATAAAAATTTACATTTACCAACCACTGTCAGTGAGGAAGAGAGCTGCTCTGAACTCTCCACCTCACTGACAGAAATGGCAATCTCGGAAGTTGGGGCTGAACAAACCCCGACATCCATGGATTGCACAGGCGCAGGTGGCGCTTCTCAAGAGCAATCCACCAGCACACAAAGTTTGGGCCGCCGACCCTCTGGCGCTCAGCTGAGGAAGGCGGCCAGACAAAGGGCTCTCGATAGGGGGGAGCCCATTAAGCCTCGTAGGAGAAAGAGGCCGGGGAAGCCTGTTCCTGATGCCGGAGCGACGGGGACCCGTGAAGGAGCAACCACCTCACAAGGGGCAGAAACGCTAATCAGCGTTGAACCCCTTGTACCCGGTGGCGTCTCTGGAGCGGGTTTCCGCCCACCTCTGGCAGTGGGACCGGGTGGGAGTGGAGTGGGGGCGAGTACGCCGGGTAAACGGCCACGCACCCCCCACACCACCCCCCCCTCGGCCTCAATGCCTAGGATCAAGAAGGCACGGGGAGAGACCGTGGCCCAATCCGGAGCATCACCTCAGGGTGACAGCTCTGGCGGGTACAGCGGTGCACTCTCCACCACCAAGATGGTCGTAGTACACGGCAACCACCCCGTGGAACGACTATCGGACGTGGAAGCCAACTTGGTCCTGGGAGCAATAGTGCAGGCAACGTTCCTGGAGGCGCCCGGCCAGGGTCCGCAGTTCACAAACGGCTATACCAGCAATGGTGTGGTCCACCTGACCTGCTCCAACAGCCAGTCGAAGGGTTGGCTGGAGGAAAGGGTTGGGGTGCTGCGGCCTTGGGATGGTGCCACCCTCCGGACGGGGCACGCAAAAATGCTGTTGGAGGATCAGGTGAAGGTTGGGGTCTGGATCCCCACCGACTTCCTTGATCGATCCGACGCAAGGAAGCTACTTCCTTTGTTTGAGATCCAGAATCCTGGACTCTCAACGAAGGAATGGCGCCTTTTGTTCAGCCGAGCGGATGAGAGAGGGCTAGAGCTCGTGCTGAAAATAGATAAGGGCTCTCTGGAATGGTTGAAGGGGCACAACTTTAAACCCCACTTCCACACCCGGAGAGTCACCTTTAGGCAGCTGTCCACACCACCGAGTGATGCTGCGGGTCATTCAGATAAACCTGCAGCATAACAAGGTGGCGACAGCTGCCCTATGCCAGCTGCTCGCAGCTGGCAACTACGACGTCGCCCTGATTCAAGAACCCTGGGTCTACCGGGGCAGAATCATGGGCCTCAACAACGCAGGAGGTAAGTTAATCTACAAACGCGATTGCGTGGATGATGTACGTGCCTGCGTATTTGTCAAAAATGACATCAATTCACTAACTATGTCTGAGTTCTGTTTCAGGGATTTAGTAGCAGTGAAGATAACCCTCTCTGAAAATGGCCAAAGGGAGCACATAATAACTGCCTCAGCCTACTTTCCGGGAAACTCATCGGAGGGGCCACCACCCGTGGAGGTGCCGGACCTTGTCGAAAAATGCCGCACGGACAATGTGCAGCTCCTAGTCGGCGCGGATGCCAACGCCCACCATGTTGCCTGGGGAAGCACCGACACCAACACCAGAGGTAGATGCTTGTTTGACTACCTGGTAGCTAGTAATCTATATGTAGCAAACCGGGGAAACAAACCAACATTTGTCACCATAAATAGGAAAGAGGTCCTTGACATTACCATTATTACCCCTCCACTAGATCAAAGAATAAAGAAATGGTTCGTATCCGATACTCCCTCCTACTCGGATCATAGGTATATTGTTGTGGAAATCCAAGGTGTGGGTAAAACGCAGCAATCCTACCGCGATCCTCGGAAGACGAACTGGGAAGCCTATAGGGAGGAAGTGGAGGGCTGGTTGAGAGGAACTCGGACCAAATTACACAATATAGTTGATATTGAGGCGGTAGCGGGAGAATTAGAAGAGGCACTACTCACCTCATTCAATAATCACACTCCTATGACAACTAAACTCTCAACCACCGGGGTCCCCTGGTGGAATAGGGAAATAGAAGTCACTAGGCGTGAAACACGCAAACTATATAATAGGGCGCAAAAGACGGGCAACTGGGACGCTTATAAGACCAAGCTGGCCCAACTCAGGAGTCTTATAAGGAAATCACAAAGGGACACATGGAGGAAGTTCTGTGAAGAGGTGGAAAAAACCTCGGAATGTGCAAGACTCCAAAGAGTCCTTTCTAAGGCTCCTATCAATCCAATTGGCACACTAGTTAAACCAGATGGAAGCTACACCACAACAGCCGGGGACACTCTAGCGCTCCTACTAGAGACTCACTTCCCTGGCTCGGCGGTGACTGACGTTCGGGGACCCCCACCTCAACCACCAACCGGCGCTCAGGGTATGAGAGCAACCAGGGCAGACTGGGAAGTGGCAAAGGGTGTGGTCTCCATTGAACGCACAAAGTGGGCTATCAGCACCTTCAGCCCATACAAATCGCCGGGCCCAGATGGCATTATCCCCAAACTGCTTCAGGAAGGGGGCCATGGGATAGCCAGGATCCTGAGTGCACTCTTTAGGGCCTGCCTGGCTACAGGCACAATACCCCAAAGATGGAGCAAAGCAAGGGTCATCTTTCTGCCTAAGCCAGGGAAACCTTGGTACAACCAGGCAAAGGCGTTCAGACCCATCTGTCTAACGTCCTTCATTTTGAAGACATTAGAGAAACTGGTTGATAGGTATCTGAGGGAAACCTCTCTCACAGAGAGGCCTCTACACACCAATCAGTTTGCCTATCAACCGGGCAAATCCTGTGAGGCAGCACTGCACCACCTGGTGTCACAGGTGGAATCGGTGCTAGCAACCAAAGAATTTGCCATAGGTATATTTCTGGATATAGAGGGCGCTTTTGACAATACCTCTGTAGACTCAATTATAAACTCAGCGCGCCGGCATGGAACAAACACCACCCTGTGTAGGTGGATAAGTACCATGCTGACTAGCAGGACAGTAGAGGCTGAGCTCCTTGGGGAGTCCGTGGGGATGTCTGTGGCAAGGGGTTGCCCGCAGGGCGGGGTTTTGTCCCCCCTTCTGTGGGACCTTGTTGTGGACTCTCTGCTGGAGAAACTCAGTGGTCAAGGCCTCTACGTACAGGGCTATGCTGATGATGTGGTAATCCTAATTAGGGGTCCCTTTGTCAGCACAGTCTCAGATCTGACACAGTCAGCTCTGAAAGCAGTAGAAGACTGGTGTGGCACAGAGGGCCTAAATGTAAACCCAAATAAAACCACGCTGGTTCAATTCACAAGAAGGAGGAATCTGAGAGGTCTCTCAGAACCCCGGTTTTACAACTCAAAGGTGTCATTCCAGCGTGGGGTGAAGTATCTGGGCGTCTACCTGGATGCAACGCTCACCTGGAACAAACACCTCGAGTACATAGCAAATAGGGGCAAGGGAGCCCTTATGTGCGCAAAACGCAGTTGCGGAAAAACATGGGGCCTACAGCCGCGGATGGTCCACTGGATTTATACCGCGATAGTACGACCCATTCTTACGTACTGCTGCGCTGTGTGGTGGCCGAAGGTCAGTCAGGTAGGGGCCTGCCAAACCCTTACCAGTGTACAACGACTGGCCTGTCTAACCATCACAGGTGCAATGCATGGTACACCCACTGCAGCCATGGAGATTCTACTGGGCTTACCCCCAATAGATATCTACATTAAAGGGGAGGCCGCAATGGCCTCCCTGAGGCTGAAATGGAATGGTACCTGGCGGGACACACCCCACCCAGGCCATACCAATATACTAAAGGCTATACAAGAACCACTACTTGACATGGTGGCGGATGTTATGCCAAAAACCCTCCATCAACCACACCCATACGCATCCGTGCTGATGTGGGCGGGGCATGGTTGGAAAAAATGCTGCTCCAATGATATAATCTGGTACACAGATGGATCAAAAATGGATGACGGCACTGGTGCCGGAGTATACGGGGCAGGACCCAGGTGGGACTTTTCAACCCCACTGGGGAATTTCACCTCTGTATTCCAGGCAGAAATAGTGGCAATTGATGCTGCGGCTTCTGAGAGCCTGAGGAGGGGACACCGTGGATCCCACACCCGCATACTCTCGGATAGCCAAGCATCAATAAAAGCACTTACAGCCCCCATCGTCTCATCTAGAGTGGTCTGGGACTGTATGCAAACCCTCAACGCCCTGGCGAAACACAACAGAGTTACTCTGGAGTGGGTGCCAGGCCATAGAGGAATTATAGGCAACGAAAACGCCGATTCACTCGCCAGAAAGGGCTCTCAAACACCCTTCACTGGCCCAGAACCGGCGGTCGGCCTACCAAAAACCACCATCAGAGGGGCCATCAACCGGTGGGTTCGCTCACAGACCACCAAAAGATGGTCACGTATAGATGGACACGCTCACAGTAAACGGATGATGGCCAGACCCAACTCCAACGCTACTGAGGAGCTCCTTAGACTGAACCGCAGAGAGCTGAGGCAAATAGTCGGCCTATTAACCGGCTTCCTCCCCCTGCGCTTCCACCTAAACCGCATAGGGGTCACACAGCAAACAACCCAATGCAGACTATGTGAGGAGACAGACGAAAAAGCATCCCACATAATATTTGAGTGCCCAGCACTCGCTCAGCGCAGGCACAACCTCTTTGGGGCCTCAACCCCAATGAGGGAATTTCCCAGCGAAAATATAATCAAAAACCTTACAACCCTCACCAGGGGACTGGGGTTATTTGATTAAGCTAGGACACTCAGGAAAAGTACAATAAGCCAATAGGCTTCCGTGCTTTGGGGCAACCGACCCCCATTCCTGAGTGATCCGACTTACAATTTACAATTTACAATGGGAAAAAATTGATGAAATTCGGGTTATAGGATCCGTTCGGGGTTTAGTTGGTCCTCGAAGCTCGACGTCACTGTCAGTCATCTCTAAGGGGTTCAAAATAGGGGTTAAAATTTTGAGAACGCCGTAGCTAAAAAACTTCCGATAGAAGGGTATGATTTTTTTTACGTTGTCTTGAACTAAACAATTTTTTGAGACCACCCGGAGCATCGTACGTCCAGCCGTTCGTGAGCACCAAAAAGCTTCGTCAACACGATCGTGAATCAAACGGTATAAATCCGGCCCAGATATATCATAACTACGGAGCATCTGATTATAATCAAGGATGGCTGTATGAAGTCGATCAGTGCTAGGGATCACCTGATTATATTCACAGAGTATGAAGTCGAGTTGGTTGTTCTGCGATATTATTTCATTTGATAAGTGATGGACTATTGGATTTTGTTGGTAGGTACTTCTGAAACTTGAACAAACGTTGAAGTATTATTGATGGGTAAGTTATTACACAATGGTAAATTACTACACAACGTCAAGTTATTACACAACGGTAAATTATTACATAACGGTAAATTATTTCACAACGGTAAATTATTACACAACGGTACATCTACCAAGAAGGGGCTGGATTTTGTTGATTGGTACCTTTGCAACTTGAACAACCGTTGAAATATTATTTATGGGCAAGCTATTACACAACGGTTCATTATACTTGACCACGAGGGTAGGTATTGACCACAAAAAACAGTGATCTACGCAGAAGGGGCATCTACTTCACGCAACATCAACATTTTCCTTCAGAACTTCATTATTTGCGTTTCTTTTTGCCGTTTAAATTACTGTTTGTCATCGGCTGCATAATTTTCGCTACATTCAACTCGTGATTTAGGCAGGTAGGTACCTAGTAAGAGTACGGGGTTAGGTACTAACCTACGGTGCTTCTGCGATCTACATAATATGTATACACTGGTACATGTTATTTAGACGGGTTATCTATACAGAGAGCTGTGATCTGTAACAGGAGGGGATCTGTTCAAAATAATAAACCGTTTTGCAGGGATTTGCATCGTTTTTATTATTACATTTTCGGATTCTACGTACCTTGTAACGCAAACCATCCCATTTGGTGTGGTTGTCGTTGTTTGGCGGTGGGGGGGGGGGGGGGGGGGGTGTTAAAAAAAATTTCATTCATGCTCTATTCAAAAGGTTTATCATTGAAAATAATAAACCAAACCCCCCCCCCCCCCCCCCTCTCCCCTCAAAATTGGATGATTTGCGTTTCAAGATACATACGTAGAATCTGTATACGTAAAGTTTGTTTAGTTTTTCTTCACGCCCAGTCTAAAGGTCCATCGAAAATACTGTAAGAAACGGCCACGATAACGCACAATAATTACCAGATAATATATTATTTCATTCAAAAACCAAAACACAGCAACCAGGTTTTCTAACGTAAACACACGTCAACTCATTCAAAACATGTTGTTTCCTTGTGGGTTCACCACACTATCCCTCCCCAAGTTTGAGGCCGTCCACAGGCCTGACTTCTGCTCGAGCTAGCCTGTTAGCATGAAGAAGTCGCCTCTTCCGGCCCATCTTCACCTGGAACAGGACAACACTCTTCTTCTGTGTGACGACCCAAGGCCCAGTCCATTGGGGCTGTAATTTGGGGCACCGTCCTCGCACTTTTCGGATTATGCACCCAAACCCAGTCCCCTTCACTAAAGAGAGGTTGCTTTGCCCGGCGATCGTAGAAGTCCTTCTGGGCCCTCATCTTCAGGCCAACGTTTTCTTGGGCGAAACTCCTTACTCTTTCAAAATTGGCACGCAGCTGACCGTTGTGAAGTCAGGTCCATACACAATTATGTCGTCAAGGTATACCAGGGCCAGCTCAGTTGGTATGACCGCCTCCATCAATCTTTGAAAAGTTGCCGGAGTATTGCATAATCCAAAAGGTAAAACTTTGAATTGCCAAAGACCTTTCTGGTGCAATGTGAAGGCTGTCTTTTCCCTGTCTTCTTTCAAAGCCACTTGCCAGTATCCTCTGCGGAGATCCAATGTACAAAACCAACTTGACCCACGTAGAGTGTCTAGGAGACTTTGGACACAAGGCAAGGCAAAGGAATCTTTCTTAGTGACTGAATTGAGCTTTCTGTAGTCGACACAGAATCGTGTGGTACCGTCTTTCTTGGGAACCAGAACAATTGGTGAAGCCCACGGACTTTTGGACGGTTCTATGGTATCTTGCTCAATCATGGCCTTCACCATTGTATCTACCTCTTTCAGTTGTGTGAAGGGAATTTTCGTTGAGGGGCCTGCTTAATTGGCTGTGCCTCACCGGTGTCAGTGGCATGTTCTACAGCATGTGTCCGACCAAGACATTGTCCTCCATCAGCAAATATATGTCTGTATTTCAGCAACACAGTTTTTGCAGCTTCGTAGTCTTGTGACCCATCTGCCAAAGCTGACGACTGAAGAGCGTTATCAAGCCACTGTGTATTATGCCCGTTGATGGCAGCCTGCAACACTCGTTCGAAGCACTGCCATCGTTTCTTCAGAGGGATCGCGCCTTCCCTATCAAAAAACATGAGCGCTCTGGGAATGCTCAACTGTGCTTGGAGTTTCTCAAGTAAAAAAAAAAAAACCCCAAAATGCCTTTATCCCTTATCTCTACGATAAGAAAATTGTGGGTTACGAGCTTCCTTCCAATCTGTGCTGTGACCACGCATTCACCTTGGACCTTGATTTTTTCCTCCCCCAGCGGTTTCTAGAAACCCACAGGGAGGAGGTGAGCGAATCAGCTTGTATGTCTTGGCAACGTCAGGTCTTATAATGGATACTGTTGCACCAGTATCAACAAGGAAGGAGCACAGTTTTCCATTGATGTGGATATCCACAAACAAAGCTTCTCGTCCCGTCCTAACTGCATCGTGGTACAATTTTTGGCTGTCTTGAACCCGTGTATCTGAGGTGTGATTCTCTGCCTTTCCCTGGGTTTGGTTTCCGGAACAAATGACCGTATTGGCTTTTGGTTCGCCTGGGTATCTTGCTCTTAGATGCTGTGGTATCTCGGTATTATGATTATGATGCCATACCTTAACTAGGCAATGTTAGTATGTTCATACTGTGTTTGGAATATAATATAATTCATTCTTACGGAACTTTCGTGGTACGTTTCTGTAATACCAAATATGGCGACGAGGATAAGGAGAAAGCCGAAACGTACGATCAGAAGACGAAAGGAGGAAAGCGATCAGGAGAGGAACAGTGACGATGGTAATGAGGACGTAAATTCTGAAGGAAAAGCCATGGCATTGAAGGACTTCCACATTGACACTTTCAATCCCACAACGGAGGAATGGGACTATTGGATCAAGAGGTTCACCTTATCAATGGGAGCGTGCAACATAAAGGATGATAAGATCAGACGGCATCACCTAATGGCGAAGGTGAGTTCCGATCCTTTCAAATTCTTGGTTGATTATTTTTACCCACGTGAAGTAGAGGATGTAATAACAGATGAATTGATAAAAGCACTTGCCCAGCAATACGGAAGGCAAGATAACTCTCTCAGTGAAAGACTCAAATTCAACCAACTGTGTAGGTACGAAAATGAACGTGTATGTGATTTCGTGGTAAGATTGAGGTCGCAGGCAGCGAAATGTCTGTTCAGAGAGACACTGAAAGAACGCATGAGAGATCAGTTAGTATTCGGGATCAGTTCGGCAGCGTGGCAACAGGAAGTGTTAAGAAATTACCCATCAGCTGCCAGTAGTTTTGATGATATCGAGCAGCTAATAAAAATTCTCGAGAATACTCATCTGGGAAGACAGGTACAATCAATGTTGTATCAGCGAACCACCAGGGGCGTCCATCTGGTTACAAACCTAAATCAAGGTACTTGGTAAGAGGGAAGGATTGCTTCAAATGCGGGAACAAATTACATAAACCTACGGAAGAGTGCCTGTAATTTCTGCAAATCAATGAATCACTGGGCACGATGTTGTTTAAAGTCGGGATCAGTGTCAGTGGCAAAAGGGTCAAGGCAGGTGAATAGAGCCAAAGAGAGGGAAAGCCACAGCGGATCGGGTAGTGAGTCTGACCATCAAACGATAAGCAATATCCGCAACTTAGAAGGCAGATCTGAGGCATACGTGAAAGTCAAGTTGAATGGAACGGCAGTAGAAATGCTGTATGACTCAGGGGCAGCAAAATCTGTCATAAGTGAAAGTACATGGTTGCGTATAGGGGCGCCATCCTTGGTTAAGGCACCCAGTCTGATGGCGTATACAGGATTGGAGATCGAAACTCTTGGCACTACCAAAGTGGAAGTGAGGGCGTTTAATAGAACAATGAGATTGCCAGTCACAGTGGTGAAACAGGAAGACGTACCACTTTTCGGCATGAAGTGGATTCTGGCTTTCGACCTACCATTGCCCCCTGGTGCCACTGTACGTAAAGTCAGATCGGTACACACAAATCACATAGTTCAGGACAACAAACAGCAAGATAAGGACGTGTCAGCACTCTTACAAAAGTATGAAGAAATCTTTCGAGATGGAACAGGCACGATTACGACAGCCAAGGCTGTGATTCACGTGAAAGATGGGGCAGTACCTATACTTTTTAAACCCAGACGCTTACCTTTCGCTCTGCAACCAATAGTGGAGAAAGAATTGGGACGATTAGTAGATGAAGGAATCCTAGAACTTGTGGATCCAATGGTGACACCAATAGAATGGGCATCGCCGATCGTTGTCATAACTAAGGCCAATGGGAAGGTGAGGATATGCGCAGATTATAAGGTCACTATAAACAAATGCATACATTCTGATTTTCATCAGCTTCCCACGCTGGAAGAACTTATGGCCAAGTTGTGCGGAGGAACATTTTTTTCAGTGGTGGATTTACGAGATGCATATTTACAGATGGTTGTGGAGGAAAGCTCAAGGAAATATACCACAATAGCTACACATAAAGGGTTCTATCAATATAAGAGGATGCCATTTGGAGTATCATTTGCGCCCCGCCTCTTCCAACGAACAATGGGGCATATTTTGACAGGACTGGCAGGAGTAGCTTGCTTACTGGACGATATCATAGTGACAGGGGCGGACAGAGCAGAACACCTAGAGCGACTGGAAATGGTTTTCGAAAGATTGAAAACAGCAGGCTTGCGGACACAGCAGACCAAGTGCCGATGGTTCCAAGAGCAGGTTGTCTATCTTGGCCACCAGATTGACAAAAACGGGATTAGGCCTACTACCGAACATTTGACGGCAATGTTGCAAATGCCCGAACCAACATGTCCTAAGGAGCTTCGTGCTTTTTTAGGCGCTATAAATTATTATAGTAGATTCATACCCAATTTGCAGGGAGAATGTGTACCCCTCCACAATCTGCTTAAGAAAAATTCTAAATGGAAATGGACAACGAATGAGTCAGATATCATCACCAGACTAAAAGCGTTGCTAACTTCAGCTCCAATTCTAGTCCACTATGACCCACAGCTGCCACTAATAGTAACTTCTGATGCAAGTGAAAAAGGAGTGGGAGCAATTATGTTTCACAGGTTCCCAGACAATACAGAGAGACCAATTGCATTTGCATCACGGACACTTAGAAAATCAGAACAAAACTATTCAGCATTGGACAAGGAAACACTGGGAATTATTTTCGCTCTAGTGAAATTTCGTCAATACTTATTAGGACGACATTTTATTTTAAAAACAGACCATAAACCACTAGTCTATTTGCTGGGCCAGAACGCAGAAATCCCTAAACTTGCGGCGAATAGGCTAACGCGGTGGGCTCTGACCCTAGGGTCGTTTGATTATGAAATCGAACATCATGCGGGTACTTTGAACGCTCCGGCAGATGTTTTGTCTCGTCTGCCTCTACAAGATGATACTATGTCCAGAGAGGAGAGGGACGGTAATTTGTTTGGAAGGAGGATTCTTCAAATCAGGTTGGAGGATCTAACCTTGAGCAAGAAGCTCCTGAAACAGGATGTATCAAGAGACGCAACTCTCGCACAAGTGACGAAGCACATCAAACTCGGGTGGCCAGATACAAAGAATTCCATCCCATCGGAACTACACACATATTTTGAGAAGAAGAATGAACTTTCATTGAAAGAGGAGTTGCTTTTGTGGAACGGTAGATTGGTCATTCCTGCAAATCGTCGGAAGGCAGTTCTAGATGTGCTACACGAAGGACATCCAGGAATTACAGGGATGAGAGCAGTAGCACGGTACCATGTTTGGTGGCCCAACATGAACCGAGATATTGACTCACATGTTCAACGGTGTCTAGCTTGCCAAGAACATAGGCCGAAAGAGCCAGAAGTACCATTGTTTTCGTGGAGCGTTCCGACAGAGGCGTGGAGTCACCTTCATATTGATTTTTGTGGACCATTCGAAGGGAAATATTGGCTCGTTCTGGTGGATGCCACTACAAAATGGCTTAAAATAGAGCCAATGGAACGACTGACATCTGAAAAAACAATCAAGAACCTTAAGACTATTTTGCACGGTTTGGAATTCCAAGAACATTGGTAAGTGATAACGGGCCCCAATTCACAAGTATGGAGTTTCGGCAATTCTGTTTAAGACACAACATTCACCATATCACGTCGACACCGTATCACCCTAAAACCAATGGGCTGGCAGAACGTGAGGTTGGAACGTTTAAAAGAAGGATGAGGGCATCAAGGACCACACAAGACCTACATACGCGGGTAGCAGATTTCCTATTCTCATACAGGAATACACCCCAAAGAACAACAGGAAGAGCTCCAGCGGAACTCATTATGGGAAGGCGGTTGAGGAGTAGACTTGACCTTATTAAACCCAACGTAGGCTCTAAGGTGGACAACGCATTAGTCGTACAAAAGGTCCACCACGACAAGACGGCGCGCTCTAGGGTGTTCGATGAGGGAGAATCACAATGGGTTTGGCACCCACATGAGAACCGCTATGGGGAAGGATGCGTAGTCAAGAAAACTGGAGAGTACTCGTACCTCGTAAGGATGGAGGGAGGAGTAGTCAGGAGAAAGCAGGCAGACCAACTCAAGAAGAGGCATTTAAGACCAGAGACTTGAGGGGGAGAAGATGTGGTATCTCGGTATTATGATTATGATGCCATACCTTAACTAGGCAATGTTAGTATGTTCATACTGTGTTTGGAATATAATATAATTCATTCTTACGGAACTTTCGTGGTACGTTTCTGTAATACCAAAGATGCCCAGTGGAATTGCACCCCCAGCATTTCAGAGGTCCTCTTGTGTCGGTGGGATAGGCACCTCCACCTGTCACGGTTTCAACCCTTCAATCAGTTGTGCTTTTGCTAGAGCATCCTGCACTGTCTGAGGTGGCCATTGTGAGAGTGCGACACAAATCTTGGTCTTTTAAGCCCAACGGCCTTATCAGGTGGAATAAACCGGTTCCCGTGAGATCACCGAAGTTAAGAAACCTCGAGCGTGGTTAGTACTTGGATGGGTGACCGCCGTGACACGTCCAAGTATGACCCATGTAGCTGTTGGGCGAACCCCTCTCCACTCAAGGGGGCGAGGCAATGAGCAGCCAAGTAAAGAGCGAAATGATCAGATCGAATTCTGATCCTCCATTGGAGGACAGCTGATCACGTCCGCGACGCCGGCAGGGCAGTCGGACGAAAAGCCCCAGCCTGAAATGGCTGTTACTTTACTTTATATGGTGAATTTAAGTTGATGTAAAATTCACCATGAGAGGTGGAGGTGATTGGATGTAGGATAGGAGTGAATTTAAGGCTAAAATTTGATGTGTGTTGATTTTTGGTGTGTTTGCGGTTAAGGGCGGACCTCCACCGAGCGTGTGTTGAAAAGGTTGAAGTGAATTTAAGTTAGTGAATTTGATTGCATGAAGTGCGTGGAATTTGGTTGTGTGTGTGTGTGTGTGCGGTTAAGGGCGGACCTCCACCGAGCGTGTGATAAATTTCGTCAGGTTGGTTAAGGGCGAGACCTCCACCATACCTGACTAAATTTATGTGTGTGTTTGAATTTAAGTGAGTGTGTGTGCGGTTAAGGGCGGACCTCCACCGAGCGTGTAGTGTGTGTCATCCGGATCGGTTAAGGGCGAGACCTCCACCTGATCCTGATGAAATGCGTGTGAGTGAATTTAATGGTAAATTGGTGTAGCGAGTGTGTGCGGTTAAGGGCGGACCTCCACCGAGCGTGTAGTGTGTTTCATCAGGGTTGGTTAAGGGCGAGACCTCCACCTAACTCTGATGAAATGGGTGAGTGTGAATTTACTGTGTGTGAATTTACTATGAGAGCATTTGAGAAGTGAAGTTTGAGAGAAGAGGTTTGAGGAGAGAGAGAGAGTAGCCAGCAGCTAGAGGAGACGTAGAATGGCGAAAATGGCGCAGGATCCGGGGTTATATAGACACTGAAGTCCCCACCCTGGTGGTGGGGTTTCAGGTTGAGCCGGGTCCTGCGTCGGTTGCCCCACTCTTACCGTTTATTCTCAGAGCCTTATTTTTACAGGTTGTTTTTGGTGAGAACTTAATTCTAGTGAGTTGGAGTTCCGGGAGGGACTCACGACACTTTACTTTACTTTACTTGGTCTTTTAACGACTGAATGAACGCTCTTACTCCTGCCCTGTCCCGGTATGCCTTAGTTTCTTTAGGGTATGCTCCTCGGACTAATCTCTCAATTTCAGTGGCTAACTCAGCAAGCTCCTCATTCTCTCTCTGGCGTCTATCGTGCAAAGCCATTTGCCATTTTGAGGCTTGGCTTCTTTGACCAAATCTACTTGAAAGTGCTTGAACTATGTGGGAGTAGGTAGCTAGTTCTTACATCCGCTGGCAAGTCAGTAAGGACGGTTAGGGCAGGCCATCTCAACATACTTGCCAACTTTTTGCCTTTTCGCATAGTAGTCCAGTCATTGGCTTCGGCAGTTACCTCCAGATGGACTATATACTCTTCCCAAGCGAGTTTCCCGTCGTACGGCATGAGGCTTCCTTCATGTGCCAGTAGGTCCCTTCGTGGCTCCTGTTCATCTCTTTGCAACTCAGGTGCTTGTCTGTCGTGTGAGCTTTCTTCCTATCGAGGAATGTGAAGTTGACTTATGTGTGCCAGCTGTTGATGCATACTTCCAAGGAGGTTTTCCAACGTTGCGACTCGTTGTGTCAATGTTGGAGCTCTGGCAGGTCGAGCAGGCGCTGAGGAAGCAGATGACGGGGGCGAATGAGGTGCGGTATTTGCGTTATTGCGTGTGGTTGCACGAGTTCGTGGCATGGCTCGCCACTGTCTCCCGCCGCGGTCGGACGGGCCCCCATTTGTAAGAAACGGCCACGATAACGCACAACAATTACCAGATATATTATTTCATTCAAAAACCAATACAAAACAACCTCATTCAAAACATGTTGTTTCCTTGTACCCACAAGGAACCCTCACCACAATACTGAACCAGTAGCCACAGAAACTTGAATGGCTGAAATCATAATATTATTATGTGATGACAGGGAACCTTGGAAGCTAATAGCGTGACGGTCCAAGCGGAAAAACTTTGCCCCATTCGGTTTGCGTGGATTGTTGGATTCATATAAGCCATGTTTATAATAAATTAAGCCGTACAAACCTCTTCTCGTGGGCCAAGCAGGTGCTACCCACGAACAATATAAATCTTGGGATAGAGTTCGGGGAAGCTGCCTTTTCTCTATACGGTGCTCAATGATAAATATGTATTAGTTGTGTTAGGCGGTTAGGTGGAGGGGGGTGGGGCTGTATTGCACATTCCCGCCACCTGACGCCAAATTAAACAAACCCGGGGGAGGGCCCCATTGCCGCTGTATCGCACCCCGCACCCCTCTCTTCGCCACCTATGATCCACCACCCCGACATCAGCCGTCACCAGAGCGCTGCCGCCTCAACCCCTTCGCCGTAGCTGTACTACACCTTCTGCTATTGCAATATGTATTTGTTTAGTCCGTTCACTCCACCAGCACCTGGGACCTCGTTTTTTCCCAGCTACCTATCACTACGGTACATTGTCCACGGATTGAGGAAACGGGATTCTTCAAATGGAGTTGGAATTGAATTTGGAATTGAGTGTGATTTAGGACATAGAATATTCCAACGTCATCTGCTATTTATCAACAACAAATTATTGTTGACAAATGGTATCTATAAATTAAATTCACTTGTAAATACAAGTATCTACCTACTCGCAGCAAGTACCTTTTTTACGAGTAACCAGCTCTTGAGAAACGTGGTAATCATATTTGACAAATTTATCAAGTTTTCTTGATGCAGGTACCAAAAATCAAAAACCCTTTAAAAAATTAAAAAATAGCACCTAATGTTTTGAACGTTGGAATCGACCAGACCGGTTTCCAATACAGTAGAGAATCAAAATTTTTACAATTAAATCAATGCCAGGACACCTAATTTCCAAGACGCGGCGTTTGGCTACCTTATTTTGAGTGTGGCATCCACGTAGAAGGGGTACCTAACTAGAGAGGAAAAAAGTAAACCGTTGTCTAGTAATTTGTTTTTTGAAGTGTTTCTGGCTGTTCAGCTGTGGAACTTTGAGAAATTCACCAAAAATTATGATTCATTAGAAGCGAAATTTGATTCTCTACAACATTGTTTCATTCACATAGCGGTTTCTTGATTTTTTGCAGTCGGGTGTATCCAGAATCAGTGCGAGATTTCTTACTAGGTATTATGGAGACGGAGCATGATTATAGTAAAAAAAAAAGATAGTTCCAGTCATGCAACATGACCATAATTATGAGTGATGTTTGTTTTCGGTGAATTGAAGCGGTTTTTGATGATTTTTGACCCCATAAACTCAAATTTGATGTATTTTACAGACAAATCACAATGCCTATAGGGATTTTGATAAATTTATGTCAGTATTTGTTCAAGTTTGCAACTTTTACAGAATTAATGAAATTTTTGACTCCCGAAAACCATAAATTTGAACCCCCGATCTTGTGAAAAATAATTTTGATATCGAAACAGTCTTTTCCAGTCTGGAGTCACTATTCTATACCATCTATCTTTGGCGAATTAATTGCAGTTATTGGTGGTTCAGTCATTCTTACAGAGTTTTAGCGATTTTTACCCACGAAAACTCAATTTAGAATCACATGTGGATGGTGTTGTGCAACAAGGTTCCAGGCGACATTTTTCGAATTTTCGAGGAATTCAAGTTGAAGTTTTTGGTCGTTTCAGTTTCTAGGGCGTTGTGCTTGAGGTTGAGGATATCACTAACGACTAATTTTGAAGTGCCTAACATGCCTAAGCGTCATTCCGAATTTCGCAGCATAGGTCTAAGCGACATTTTTTTGGCGTTTGGACTTTCGTTGCGAAATGGAAGATTTGACTCGCCCTCACAACTGAATCAACTAGGTAAATAAATTGTTGTTTCTGCCACCCCTAGGAAAGATCGGTAAAAAATTCAATATTTTGGAGAATTTCCCAAAGAAAAAAAAATATTCAAGAGTGAGGCGCCTAACCCCTGAGTAGTGCACCTCTGCACACTGGCAAGAAGTGCACTTACTTACATTCTGGGGGAGGGGGGGGATACAGTTTGAAAAAATGACATTAATAGTTTACCTAGTTGATGATAAACCGGAAAACGTGCCAAAATATAAGTTGTATACGCGTAACATAATAAATAGTAGTAGGTAATAAAAAAATACTTACTTATTTTTTAAACAGTGTGAAAAAACTTTGAAAAACTATTGGAAAAATCTGAAATTCATAAACATTATAAACCTATATATAAACCTACTATATTACTTGTTATAAACCGAAGGATGACCACATCAGACATCTAATATTGATGTTGAGAACTCTTCATCCTCGTCTTCCACGGTCTACATTCCTGTTGGTCCCATCTATGTCTTCCTCGATGTTTTCGTCTCCAACAAAACTTCTATAGAAGTCGTGCGCTTCTTCTGGGATGAGGTGCATCATGCTGTTGATGTCGTCGATTTTCGGTTGCGCTATAGCTTTTCCGTGCGGCCACAATCAAACAAGGTCCAAGCGCCAGCAGGGCAAACGCCAAGCAGTGGCGCTTAGGCTTTTGTTGTAAAATGAAAATGAAGCGTGGAATTGGAATGGAGATAGACTTTTGTTGCGAAATTCGGAATGGCTCATTATGAAGTGGGCGCTTAGACCCTGTAACAGCTGTTATGTTCGTGTTACAGTTTGGGCGAATAGAGGGCGCTAAAATCGTAAAAAAGTTGAAGCTCTTGACGAGAAGTAACCAACGATACCAAAAACTCAAGAGAATTGCTCATCTTTGTACTTACCTTTCATTTGCCATTAAAAACCCAAGGTTAGACACCGTCCGGAGAGCCGCTTGTTTTTAAAAACTCTCAGTCGTCATGTGCATTTTCGTAATGTGCTGACAGTTTTGGATAATTGTCAACGGTTATTCGCTGAAACCTTTTTTGCCATAACGGAGCTGACTATGAATAAAAGGCGAACTGCAGATGAAACAAGATGATGGGAAGAAATGAGCCAATTAACCATTAAAAAGTGGTCGATTGACTGAAGTGTAATACAAATTACGTCATCCAATTATTAGCTGATTCTCCAAATAGTTTGCCATCTAGACCAGGTTGCTCGTGAACGACTCACGTGGCGCTGATTCGGGATTTATAAAATAATTCGGTTGGATGCGGATCCTGTCTGTCTCCCCTGTGGCCCTTTAAAGATACCTTATTACTTATTAATAGTTGGATTTCTGACGAGGGATCTGTTTATAAATGCTAAGTACTAGCGGGATCGTTTGGGCGTGGTGTTATGGGGGTGGCGAAGCGGTCTTGGCGCACTTGGATCGCATGACGGTAAACATCTCCGGCATTCGATGCGGCCCGACTCGAGTCGACCTTGCGACGGCTTCCACCTTATCGAGCTTTCCTGCTTTTCTCTCTGCGCCCTTGAACCGGACCCGACCATGAATTAATTAAGTTCGATCAGACCGAGCTCTCGTCAAATGCAATTCCTTCATTGTGGGCGGGATCGCCCGGATCCACCGAGTCAAATTCGGTAAACGGATCCGGGGATCAAGTAAAGCAGATCGCTCGGATTTCAAGATCCGCCACTCGGGGCTTTGAGATGTGGCGGAATCAGAAACGGAATCAGTGGCGGATTCAGAATGAATCTCGAAGGGGGGGGGGGGGGGGGTAACTGTACTCTGATCCCCAAGACCAGCGAGTGACATTTTCCCGTCCCTAGCCTCAATTGAATCATCTGAAATTGGGATTTTCAGTTTCTAACCGACATCCATTCACAGAGATTTCCAAAAAGGTGTATTATGAAGTTTATCCTTGAAATGTAGCACCTTTTGCCTCCCCGCATGGTGAAATTTCTAAATGAAAATCGGTACATATTTCAGATCGCAAAATTCGTCGGTAGCTTCCTTTGGCCCAGGGGCTCTTAAAATTACTGAAAATACTTAAATTAATTAAAATACTTGTAATAGGTTTCATCAAAATGATGGAGGGGTTATATTATTTTTATTTCCATTATTCAGCGTGCTTCTGCATCAATTCAGTTCCCTGTATGGATTTCGGGAAGACTAGAGAATAATTCATTTTCCATGGGAAAAAAACACAAAAACAGTCGAAAAATGTTGGAATTCCAATTTTATTCTACGGGTAGGTACTCGTGATACAAGTCAAGAACACACCTTCTTATTATGTTTTGAAGTAGTTATTCTTAATTTTACCTACTCAGTCGTAGGTAATTGTCAGATGAAGCAAAGAAACTAAGTTATCGTAGATAGGTTAAATTTACATCGGTTTGATTTTGATGGTATCAGTTTAACCAATCAGTAAGGTCATTACGAATAAAACTACCAAAAATACCATCAAAAGAAAATTCATGAAAATGCGCCCGTCCTTGATTTATTATAATCATTGCGTGTTGTTAGAGTGGAAATCGAAAAAATCAGTTTTCTATGATTTTGTTTTTCGTTGACTTATTTCTTCTAATTTGCTTTCTCCCCTTTCTCTGCTCTGACGGTAAGCGGGGACGGATAACTCCTGACGTTCTTTCGTTAGTACCAGTCAACTCATCGCTTGAGGGACTAGAATGGTCGATACAGGGTGAGCCAACAAACTTGCTGATTCTTGTCTTTCGCCTAAAATAGGGGATTGGTCGGAAGAGAGTGGGGACCCAGGGATACGCTGCTCAATCAGCGATATTGTGAAGCACCCTCCGTTGCCAATACATTGAACCACACGTTTCTGAAATCGTGTGTTTCAATGTATTGGCAACGGAGGGAGCATTCACGCGGCATTATTTTCAAAACGAAGTGATGAATAACTTTAAATAACTGTGTACAAACCAAAACGTGAATAATTGTATTGATCGTCACGTCTTTATTTTTATTGACCTTTCAAGTCAGCAAGTTGCGATGGTTCACCGTGTATGTATTTTCTCGCCCTTTTGTATACAACCTGATCCATCATGCGCCACAATTTACAGACGACCTGTTCCATTATCAGGCTTGTGAAAAGATTCTAGCAGAAACGTGTCGTCTACCGCACAGGCTGGTTCCGAAAATGGTACGATGTGGTTTTCGTGCATGATGAAATCCTTTGCCCCAAGTGCCCAGAAACATAGATATTACGTAACGCACTTAAAGGGAGGGAGGGGGTACAACGCACCGTTATGCTGCGTTATTTGGCGGTCTGTCAGCGTTTTCGTAATTCACAAGTTCAGTGTGCACTTCAATGAACTGTTAACTTTTGGCTCAGATATTCTATAGGATTGTTTGGTTCGGAGTTATTGGTTTTATTGATCTACATTATTTTGTTACCATAAATTTGTGTAGTATTTATATTAGTTACAACTTCAGTTTGTTAAGTAGCTGAGATAGTTTATTTTCTTGTTTGTGTCGTATGTCTTCTTTGTACCAGTTTTATTTAAAACAAATAAAAACAATATCTCATTAAAAATACTAACTCACTGAAATCCTTACTACACATAAAATTATGTTAAGCTTCAAGTTGTTTTTTAGTTTACTATGATTCATTTGCGTAACACCGGGGGGCAATAAAACCACTTCCCTGGCCTGGGAATAACCCGGGCATGAATCCAATAGCACATTTTCAGTGCCATTGTGAAGAGGAAATTGAAGGAAGAGAAGATAACAAGAAGGTGGAGCTCATCGCTGCAGTCATCAAAATATGACGTCATGACCTAGACATTGCAAATACGTGCAACCTAGTAGAAAGCATGAAATGCAGAAAAATTGTAATAACATTTACCGTTTTAATAGAATTTAGTCGATTTTTTTTTAAACTTTCCTGTAATTTCCTCACCCCTGTATTGGGTTGAGTTTATGACTTAAGAGGTGGTTTAGAAATTAATGATGCAATGAGTCGATACAGGGAGAAGTCGATACGTGCGATGAGTCAGTTGCCGCCGATCCAAACATTTTTTGGAGCAACTTCAATTTATGTCTTGATGTAGAGTGTAATGGGGAACTAGCCCACGGGAGGGTTCCACTAATCATCAAGTTCATGATTATCTAATTATGACATGCCTGTAGTAGTTCATTCCAATTTTCTCATATAATTATGTCTTCTTTTATTGTCTTTTTTCCAAGCCCACGTTGGTGCATTCTCGTTTATTTGACACATTTTGCAAGGAACCGTTCGTTACGTTAGGTCGGTACCTTCTCTGTACAGCCCAAGTCAGCTTACTCAACGCTGTAAAAATAAAAATGCGGACAACTAATTTCGAGGCGAATTCCGTTGACGCTGATAAATTATAGGACAGACTGCGAGTGATGGATTGGCTGGGGAGGAAACGGGCGATCTCGAGATCCACCCGGCAAAACCGTTTCCTCCGCTTCAGTTTTGATCTTATTCGACTCCGGCGGTTTTCCGCCCAGCGCGCGCCTGACGATAGACAGAGGGATCCCCTGGATGCCTCCTCCGCTCCTTATTGGAAAAGTTTATCCTCCTATCCAACTCTTCAGGCCCCTTTGGCGCTCGTCCCTATTCGAAATAACGCGGCTTGTTCTCCTTCTGGTGTACGGTGGAGGGAGGGAAAGAAAAGTTTTTGCCTGTTGGCGCCCCGCTCGGCTCTGATATCTCCTCAGCTCTCCCCAATTGGTTCTCACCCCATCAAACGACATGATTGAAATTCACGAACGTCTTTCCGCTGCTGAGGTTCAAAAAGACCTTGGTGGAGGGAGAGGCGGATGAGATTGCTCGGTAGTTACGATTGGGTTGGGGATGCCGAAGATTTTTGCAATTGCAGAAGCTGATAGGATTCACGGCATCAGTATATATATATATAGGAACCTGTATATTTTTTCCTAACAACAATATTCTTCCTTTTGTTGTGTTGTTTGAGTACTACTGGAGAAGGGGTGGTTACAACGTACCGTTCATTTTGAGAAGAATGCTGCTAATTAGCAGCGGTTTATTATTTTCCTGTATGGATAGGGTAAAGTGCCCTAATAATAATCATCATGGTAAATCCATTTTTAAAAGGCTTAGTGGACCTTTCGAAGCCTTTAAATTCCAAAACCAAAATTACCTGCCATAGATGTACTCATGCCCTATCAGAATCTCGGATCACATGTTCCCAAAAATGTCATTTTCCACTTCCCCAAGTCAAATTGCCTAAATGACCCCCGAGGGGTTACTCCATCCTTTTCGTATTTTTCATCTCTTTCCTTTCTGTCATCTATACAAAGGCTACAAATTATTACACAACGGTTTATTGTTTACCTGTATAGGTGCCCCTTCTGCGTAGATCACTGTTTCCTAGGTCAATATTATCCTCGAGCTCCCTCCAGGCAAGTTCAAAATCGAGTGTTGGATCCTGCCGGGGAATAACGATTACATAAATATTCGGTGGATTCAACAACTATATCGTTGAAAATTGGCTGTTATTCATGAAGCATTACGTTTGTTCAAGTTACAAAAATCCATCATTCTTCAAACGAAATAATATATCACGGAACAACCAACTCGATTTCATTCAGCCATGCGTGATTATAATCAGGTGTTCCATAGCACTGATATCTGGGCTGGATGTACAGTTTCATTCACGATCATGTTGAAGAAAAATTTTGTTGCAAACGATGGGCTAGACGTACAATGCTCGGGGTGGCCTCAAAAAGTGCTCAAGTACGAAGTCAATTTAAAAACGTAAAAAACCATACCCTTCTATTGAAAGTTGTCAAGACAGATTTCAACCCCTATTTTTCACCCCTCAGAGATGACTGACAGTAACGCCGAGTTTCGCGGAAGAACTAGTCGCCAAATGGGACCTACAAACCGAATGTCATTAATTTTGGTTCATGGTAACTAAGGAAAGTGCGAAGTACGGCGGACGACGTGCGGTGGACTGATAGAAATTTTTGATTTATTATTTTCATTAATGAACCTTTGGAATGGAATCGAGTAAGAGAGAGAGAAAAAACCTAAAATTTGATGGTTTCATTTCGAGGTACTTAGAATCCGAAAATGGAATTGAAAACGCTGCAAATTATTACACAACGGTTAATTATTTACCTGTATAGATGCCCATTCTGCGTAGATCACTGTTTTCTGTGATCATTACCGACCCTCGAGCTCCCCCCACGAAAGCCCAAAATCGAGTACTGGAGCTGGCCAGGGAATCACAGTTTCATAAAAATGCGCGGAATTCAATAATTCGATAATTAATTATTTGTTGTTATTCAGAAGCATAAGGTAAATGATGAACTGTTGTGTAATAAACCGTTGTGTAATAAACTGTTGTGTAAGAAACCGTTGTGTTATAGTTTTCCTGTATAGATGCCCCTTCTGCGTAGAAAACTGTTTTCTGTGGCAGTACCTACCCTCATGCTCCCCCCAGGAATGCCCTAAATCGAGTACTGGAGCCGGCCCAGGAATTACAGTTTCATAAAAATGCGCGAGATTCAATAATTCAGTCATTCTTTGTTTGTTGTTATCCATGAAGCATAGCGTTTGTTCATGTTGCAAAAATACCTATCAACAAAATCCAAAAGAGGCTATCAACCAGATCATCAAGATCCATCATTTTTCAAATTAAATAATATTACAAAACAACCAACTCGGCTGATCCGTGATTATAATCAGGTGTTCCCTAGCAATGATATCTGGGCCGGATTACCGTTTCATTCACGATCATGTTGACGAAGCTTTTCGGTGCAAACGAACGGCTGGGCGTACAATGCTCCGGGTGGTCTCAAACTTCTCTAGTCCAAGATCAATTTAAATACGTAGAAAAAACCATACCCTTCCATTGAAAGTTATCGAGCCACGTCGTTCTGAAAATTTTAACCCCTATTTTTCGCTCCGTGGTGAAGTCTGACACTGACGCCGAGCTTCGCGGACCAACTAGACCCCAAGCGGGACCTGCAAAACCAAATGTCGTTAATTCTGGTTCATGGTAACTAAGAAGTGCGTTTCGGCGGACGGACAGAAATTTCTTTAATTCCATTTTCGGATTATTCGTACCTTGAAATGGAAGCCATCAAAGTTTTGGCGTCGTGGTGGGATGTGGTTGGTGGGGGGGGGGGGGGGGCTTGTTTTTCTTCTTTTCATGCTCGATTCCAAAAGTTCATTAACGAAAATAGTGTACCAAAATTATAATAATTTTATGTTATACATTTTATGCTTCATGAATAATAACAATAAATAATAATGTATGATAGAATTCTTGGTTCCTCCGCATATATGTGAAATGTGAGTGCCCGGCTGGCTCCAGTACCCGATGTAGGGCTGTCCTGGAGGGAACTCGAGGATAGGTATTGACCACAGAAAATAGTGATCTTCGCAGTCGGGGTATCTATAAAGGTAAATAATAAACCATTGTGTATTAATTTGTAGCTTTTTTCTATTTTCGGATTCTACATTCCTTGAAACGGAAACCGTAAAATTTTGAGTGGTTGGCTGGAGGTTAATTTTTCCCCCTTTTCATGCTCGATTCTAATGGTTCATTATTGAAAATAATAAACCAAACACCAATAACTGACTCATGAAGTCATCCTGCTGAGAGGACAGCCGATCAGGTCCACGACGCCTGAAACGCTGTTTACTTTACTGCTGTAAATTATCTATCAAATTGGTAAAATAAAAAAAATCTCCCGCGATCTTACGGGGTTTCCACGCAAAGTGTGGAAACGGAAAAATGTAAATTTTACTAATAATTGTGAATCAAACGAATAGCAATGCATG
Organism: Leptopterna dolabrata; assembly: GCA_954871275.1. Lineage (NCBI taxonomy): Eukaryota > Metazoa > Arthropoda > Insecta > Hemiptera > Miridae > Leptopterna > Leptopterna dolabrata. The sequence continues at coordinate 68,276,617 of OX940975.1, forward strand.
AGGGCATTTGTGTAATTATTTATCACCAATGAATCGGACTGTTGTCTAGCAACATATTTGTCAGATCAATTCTCACTTTCGATGGTCATGGTCGGTCTTGAACTCTTTGGCAATGTCACATGGGTAGAAGGTACGATATCGAGTGGGTAGGAAGAGTGAGCGAGAAAGAACTCAGTTACCTATGTCGGTGAACGGCGGTGGCATGGGAACGGTGGATGCCAGAAACAACGGTCGATCCAGAATATAATTCGGATGAAGCTGATCTTCAAAATGTCGCAGTCTGTCTGCTACCTTTGCTTTTGGCTCCAGAACCATTCTCATTTCTCACCTCATTCTCTGAGTCTAAGCTAATCAGCCGCTTCAAATTGGATTCACTTCAACCGAGTTCCTTCTTCAACCTGCCCACTCTCTAGTCTCTACTGACCGCTCGTCGACCGACCTACTTCAGCTCTCTTAATCAACATCGACAAGACTGCGGAAGAACTTCCTGCTGCCGCCTCATCTTCGTTGGAGACGGAAACAGACGTCCAAGATCTAATCTCAACCTCAACGCTCCGGTGAATACCTAAGTTGAGTGGACTCACTTGAAATCCGACCTCTACCTGTATTGCAGTTTAGTTGTTTTCCATTTTGGTTTATTATTTTCAATAATGAACCATTGGAATCGAGCATGAAAAAAAAAAAAAAATTCTAACCCCCTCAAAATTTGATGGTTTACGTTTCATGGTATATAGAATCCAAAACTGCAATAAAAATATTTCTGTCTGTCCACCGTACGCCGTACGGGACACTTTTCTTAGTTACCATGAAAAAAAATTGATGAAATTCGGGTTATAGGTTCCGGTCGGGGTCTAGTTGGTCCTGGAAGCTCGACGTTCCTGTCAGTCGTCTCTAAGGGGTTCAAAATAGGGGTTGAAATGTTCAGAACGCCGTAGCACGAAAACTTCCGATAGAAGGGTATGGTTTTTTTACGTTATTAAATTTGTCTTGAGCTAAACAATTTTTTGAGACCTCCCGGAGCATCGTACGTCCAGCCGTTCGTGAGCACCAAAAAGCTTCGTCAACACGATCGTGAATCAAACGGTATAAATCCGGCCCGGATATCATAACTACGGAGCATCTGATAATAATCAAGGATGGCTGTATGAAGTCGAGTTGTTTGTTCTGCGATATTATTTCATTTGATAAGTGATGGACTAGGTATTGGATTTTGTTATACGTTTTGTTATACGTGCTACTTGAAATTAGAGTTCGTTCTCTTGATTTATCCTGTGGTAAGTTTAAGGTTGGTTTGGGAAGGTGAGGTTAGAGAGGTGAGGTTGAGATATTGAGGTTGGATGGAGAGAGGACTATGAGAGCGTATCCACCTTGGATGCGTCTCGAGGATAGGAACATATCCTTCCGGTTCTCACCACATTGGATATTGGGAGAAGAAAATATCCTTCCAGTTCTCACCACGTTGGATATTGTAAATGAAAGGTAGGAAAATATCCGTCCGGTTCTCACAATGTTGGATACTTGGAAAAGCATTCGTCCGGCTCTCAGCACGTTGAGAATGTAGGGTTGTGGAGAAGGGTGAGTTGAAGAGTAGTGAGGTAAGTTAAGAGAGAGAGAGAAGGCTCTGGTTTGAGAGAGATCGGTAGAATGTCGAACTGGGCAAGCCGGGCGCCTTATAAAGGAGCCTATCCCCTCCCGCAGTCCACCAACGGCCGTTGGAAGCCGGGATTGTTGGAGGGAGTGCTACCCGGCTTTGTCCCTTGCATAATGCAGCTCAACTTCTCCGGGTCTATTGGTAACACTAATATTTACAGAAATGGTATATTACATTTTAAGGGTCCTGGGTCAAGATGTATCATACAGCTTTTTATTCGTGAAAAATGGTGAATTTCGGTGTAGATTGCTGTCAGAATAATTTGAGTGTTTTTTCCCTGAATGTTTGTTGTCGTCAAAGTATTTTGGAGTATTTAGCCAACTAAATTCAAAACATGACACCACCACCACCATAAATTATGGTGCAGAGTACAGACCCTCTGGATTTACGTAAACCTAATAATCGGAAAGCGGCTCCATTGGCTGTTCTTTCGGTTTTGTGTATCTTTAGACGCCTAGACCACCTAGGTACACGTTAGCTCGATTTTCCTTGAAAACTGGCAAACAACAGCTTTCTCCTCACCAAACAACAGGTCGAAATCGTTTTTCACGATTTCCCGGCATGATTTTCGCTAAGATCGTCCATCCTCTATCAGGTTCATCGCCATCGCCTTCGGATTCGTTGCTGCGGTTACGCTGTTAGCAATCACTTTTCCTTTGAGGTAATCACATTGTCGTGAGTCCCTCCCGGGAACACTCCTCTAGTAAACTTAAGTCTTCACCAATATTCTAACGCAAAACTTAGTTCCGTCAATAAACGAAACGAGTGGGGAGACAAGCCACAGAACCCAGGGTACACAACCTGGGGCCCCACCACCAACCCCTAACAGGGGGTTGGAGGGAGAGGCCTCCCTTTTCTATAAAACCCTGGATCCTGCAGCTTTAGCTTCATTCGACACTTCCTCTAACCAGCTCTCTCTTCTCTCCTCTACCTTGCTCTCTCTCCTCCTCTCTTAAAAGATCCTAGATGTCGGTGGTGGTCAGCCCATAACCGCCTAGGCAAAACCTCCTCTTCCAAAAGATTCCAGATGTCGGTGGTGATTCGCTCATAACCGCCTGGACACCTCTCCTCCAAAAGATCCTAGATGTCGGTGGTGATTCGCTCATAACCGCCTAGGCAAACTCTACCACTCACCTCTCATCTCTCCCGAAAAGATCCTAGATGTCGGTGGTGATCCGTTCAAAACCGCCTAGGCAAACTCTGTCACTCACCTCCAAATTTCCACTCTCCCAAAAGATCGTAGATGTCGGTGGTGATCCGCTCATAACCGCCTGCGCACTTCCTCACGCCACCGTGATGAACCAATTTTAAATTCATCACAGTGGTGAACCCGACGTTCACCCAACCTTCCTCCTTTTCCCTTCTCATGTGTCAAACCCCAGTCTCGAGTTCAGTTCGGTCCTATATTAATTTCAAATTCACTCAGTCAGTTTAAATTTCGCAATTTTCGCCCACACTCACTCAACCGCTCGGAGATCGCAAACCCTTCACATCTCCACTCAACCACACTCACCGCCGCTCCCGATTTTTGCGAATTTCGAATTTGAAATTTAACATTTGAATTTTCAAATTACAGACCTCAACCATGGACCCGAACTCACCACCGCCGCCGCTCCTCCGGCCATCCACGCTGCAGCCGCCCGCCGCCACGACAACGGCCGCTGTCGACAAGCCCTTCACCACCCTCTCGCCGCCCGGCTCCTCCTCATCTCCTGCGCCCGCCGCCGCCGCCAACGTCATGACCGCCTCTGCGTCATTTCCCCTCTCATTACCACCCTTCTACTCACATGACCCCGCATTGTGGTTTTTTCAGGTTGACGCAGCGTTTTCGGCCGCAGGGATCCGCAGCCAAAAGACACGCTACTCCCGCATCATCTCCCTCTTGCCGTACGATATCTTGCTGCAGACGTCAGACATCTCCCCCGACGCCGCAACCGCCTACGACGACCTCCGCGGCCGCCTCATCTCCCTGTACCAACCATCCAAAATCGCAAGAGTCGCCGCCCTGACGCAGCCGCAACACCTTGGCGATATGAAACCCTCCCACCTCTACCGGCGCCTGCGACATCAACTGCAGGGCATTATGACCGCCGACATCGCCCGGACTTTCTGGTTACGCGCCCTACCCCACCCCATCCAGATGTCACTCGCCAGCCACCTCGACGGCCCGGACGAACCTCTTCTCCGCCTCGCGGACACGGTACACGACCTCGCCGCAGCCAACCCCCACACCGCACCCCCTCCTCGAGAACGCAACGCATCACGCGAGCGCAGTCAACCGCCCTCCATTGACAGGCGCCGACCCCCCTCCACGGAACGCCGCCGAACCCCCTCCACGGACCGCAGGCGCCAGCCTTCCCCCGAACGCCGCCCCACCCCTCCTCGGGAGCAACGAAGAGGGAGATCGCCGGCCAACACGACCCCTTCCAACACGCCTCGCCCCGCCAAGACGGCCTACCTCCCCGCAGACCCACCCCACCGATGCTTCTACCACGTAAACTTCGGGGGGGAGGCCCGCAAGTGCCAACCCCCCTGCTCCTTCCCCTCCGGGCAGGGAAACGCCGACGCCCGCCGGTAAACCCGGCGGGCCCCCCTCCTCGCCAACACGGGGGGGACCCCCACCATCCCCCCCCGGCCCGCATATACTCAGCCACCACCACCACGAAGGCCTCCTACCCTTCCTACGCTGCCGCCACGGCCGCCAACCTCACGGCCGCGCCTCGCTGCGCCGCCACGTCCCACTCCCGACCAAACAAAGTTACCCCACCCCGGAACAGCCCCTCCACCGCCACCGCCACGGCCGCCAACCTCACGGCCGCACCTCGCTGCCCCGCCGCCTCCCTCTCCCGACCAAACACCGTTCCCCCACCTCAGAATGGCCCCCTCTCAACAACCCACACGGCCGCCAACCTCACGGCCGCGCCTCGCTGCGCCGCCGACCCCACCTCCCGACCAGCCACCGTTCCCCCACCTAGGAACGGCCCCCTCTCAACCGCCTCCACGGCCGCCAACCCCACGGCCGCGCCTCGCTGCGCCGCCAATCCCCTCTCCCGGCCGACCACCGTTCCCCCACCAAGGAACGGCCCCCTCTCGACCGCCTCCACGGCCGCCAACCTCCCGGCAGCGCCTCCCTGCGCCGCCACCTCCCTTCCCCAGCCAAACACCGTCCCCCTCCCAAGGAACAGGCGCCCCTCCAACCACGTCTCCTTTGAGGGGGATAAAACCCCACCACCACCACCACCACTCAACCCCACCACCCCTGCTACCAACCCCACAACTGACCAGACAAACCCCACCCCCACCGCCACAATTTTACCGCATGCAGCCCCCACCCACCAACGTTTATTCCTCCGATGCAAGAAGACAAACGTCCCCTTCCTGATCGACACAGGGGCGGCGCTGTCAATTTTTCCAAATTCGATCCTCCGTCGTCAGGCGCGCTGTTATCGCCAGCTTCTCTACGCCGCCAACGGTACCACCATCCCCTCGTACGGGACGTACCGCTCATCCGTCTACATGAGCGGACTCGCGTACGAGTGGGAATTCACCGTGGCGGACGTGGAGAAGGCGATCCTGGGGGCCGATTTTTTGGCGTATTTCGGCCTCCAGGTCGACGTCAAAAACGCGCGCCTGATCGACCCCTCCACCAACAAACCTATCCCCGGCTTCATTCACGCCATCAACCAACCCCCGAATAACTTTGAAACCCTCCTCCAACAGTACCGCCCCCAGCGCCGCCCCTCAGCCCACATATCGACAATCCAGCATTTCATTGAGACCACTGGCCCCCCAATTACTGCCAAAGCCCGCCGCCTCCACCCCTTACAACTATCCCAGGCCCGCAAACATTTCGATCATTTGATCGCGGACGGAATTATCCGCCCCGCAAAATCCCCTTGGGCTTCCCCCCTGCACATAGTGCAAAAGCCCAACGGGGATATCCGCCCCTGTGGCGACTACCGCCGCCTCAACTCCAAAACTACACCCGATCTCTACAACGTTCCCCACCTCCGAGATTTTTCGTCGCACTTACATAACACACACATATTCTCCACCCTAGACATATCAAGAGCCTTCCACCACATCAACATCCACCCCCCCGACATACCGAAAACCGCAATCATTACCCCCTTCGGCATTTTCGAATACATCAAGATGGGATTCGGCCTTAGGAACGCTGCCCAGACGTGGCAGCGGTATATGGATAACATCTTACGCGGCCGCCCCATCATCGCAACCACACACAGCTACGCCACGGGCGCACCGGCGAAGCGGACAAACCTCCCGGTAGGTCTCCTCTGCCCCCTACCAGGGGTCTTGTCCGCATCGCCGAGGCGCCCCCACACACCATCCAACCCACACCTACACCCTTCCACATCCACACCCTATCCATACCCAAGGAACGGCGGACTTCCGTGTCCCCCGCATTGTACCCCAACCCACCTACCTCGACCATTGTAAATAATCTAAACCCTATGCCTAAACCTCAAATATTGTAAATAACCTATATCCTAAGCCTAAAATGTTGTAAATACTAATCTTACTCGCTAACCATTGTAAATAACCTAACCTTAATAACTAATGTTACTCGCTAACCATTGTCAATAACCTATACCCCACACCCCTGTCTTACTCGCAATGTAAACACCCTAGCCGTAAGCACAATTCGCCAATGTAATGTAAGCACACCTCTCCAATGTAAATACCCTTAGCCGTAAGCACACTTTCCTACTAGCATTAAGAACGAGGCCCTCCGCCCCGATTTCTGTTTGCCGTAGCCCTCAGCCCCTGTCACCTTGCGCCTTCAGCCCCCCCAATTTTGGTTTAGTTGTCACCTTTGGCCTTCAGCCCCACTTATGTTTGCTATGGCCCTCAGCCCCTGTCAACTTGCGCCTTCAGCTCCACGAATCTTGGTTCACACTGGGGGGACCTCTGTCGTGAGTCCCTCCCGGGAACACTCCTCTAGTAAACTTAAGTCTTCACCAATATTCTAACGCAAAACTTAGTTCCGTCAATAAACGAAACGAGTGGGGAGACAAGCCACAGAACCCAGGGTACACAACCTGGGGCCCCACCACCAACCCCTAACAGGGGGTTGGAGGGAGAGGCCTCCCTTTTCTATAAAACCCTGGATCCTGCAGCTTTAGCTTCATTCGACACTTCCTCTAACCAGCTCTCTCTTCTCTCCTCTACCTTGCTCTCTCTCCTCCTCTCTTAAAAGATCCTAGATGTCGGTGGTGGTCAGCCCATAACCGCCTAGGCAAAACCTCCTCTTCCAAAAGATTCCAGATGTCGGTGGTGATTCGCTCATAACCGCCTAGGCAAACTCTACCACTCACCTCTCATCTCTCCCGAAAAGATCCTAGATGTCGGTGGTGATCCGCTCATAACCGCCTAGGCAAACTCTGTCACTCACCTCCAAATTTCCACTCTCCCAAAAGATCGTAGATGTCGGTGGTGATCCGCTCATAACCGCCTGCGCACTTCCTCACGCCACCGTGATGAACCAATTTTAAATTCATCACACACATGTTGAGCGATCCAGATGTGGAGACCAGACGTGTGGTAGCCCACGCCCCTCTCGCTCACTGCTAGCGATTTCTAGCGGCTGCATAACCGCTTCTTATAAACTTCCTCTCGCTCAAATATTAATCTTTAAAAAAAATTTGGTTGCTTATTTGTGTGATTGATTTGTAATTTCAATATACCCTTAAAGACTCATATTTTGGTTTAATATTTTCAATACTGAACTATTGGAATCGAACATGGGAAAATTTGATGGTTTCCATTTCAAGGTACGTAGAATCTGGAAAAACATTTCTGTCGGGCCGCCGTACTTCTTATTTTACTTAGTTAGGTACCATGCACCAAAATTAATGAAATTTGGTTTGTAGGCCATTTGGAGTCTAGTTGGTCCGCGGAGCTCGTCGTTACTGTCAGTCATTTTTAAGGGGCGAAAAATAAGGGGTTGAAATTTCCAGACTTTCAATAGAAGAGTGGTGTTTTTACGTCCTTAATTGATTTTGAACTTGCGAATTCTTTGAGAATACCCGGAGCATGGTTCTCCCACCCTTCCGTTCACCCTTTTTTAATTTCATTTTATTATTATTATTATTATTATTATTTTCAAAATCACGATCTACTTAATGCAAAACTAATAAGCGATATTATTCTGTTAAAATGTTACTATAGTTGACAGAACATGCGAGCATGACCAGTTTTGTTTGGTATTGTTAGTTTGTTGTCACGATTATTCACTGGACAATTTGCACGGTCTAGTAAACATGATCGTGAATGATACGACATTCAGCTCAGATATCATTGCTGGGGAACACCTGATAATTCACGCATGGCTGAATGGTATCGAGTTGGTTTTGGTTAGTCGCGGGGGGGGGGGGGGGGGGGGTTCGGTTAGGTGGGTACTCGGTTTATATCTTTCGGCTTGAGGGGAGGGGGGGGGGGATTGACCACAGAAAACAGTGATATACGCAGAAGGGGCATCTATACAGTAAACTAGTGGGGCCGCTGACCACTACCGTTTGGAAAACCGGCTGAAATTCTGGCTATGTACCACGCTCAATCATCCCCATTTTTCTCAACGTTTTTTGGCCTAATAGTTATTCGATTCGATTCAGCGTGCTGGAAAACATGAAAAACAATACTAGAGACACATTTTTCTACAGATGGTCCCACCGTGGTGGCAGAGAACGGCGTCAAACCGATAAAACTGTATGAAAAACGTTAAAAAAAGGAAAATGAAAAACTATACCGAAGACACATTTTTCTGACAGGTGGCGCCAGTCCCTGACACTAAAGTGGCACCAAAAACTATACAGCAAATTTTAGAGGCCTATGGCCTCCAGCAGTTTTGGCCTGCCAAAATTTCAAGTCAAAATACTCAATGTAGCGCGGTACAGACATACATAGGTACCTACATACATATATTTAAGTAGTCAGTCACCCTCAAATGAAGAAATTGTTTCAGCATTTCTACACGAAGTTGTACAGTTATTATGATGCACCCCTTCGTAAGCTGCATTTTTACTTTCACAGGAACATACATAGAATACACAGATGAACATTCAGTGGTTTGTTCACGATGAATAGGATTTACTTAATGTGTTGTGTTTTATGCATATTGCTGATGACACATCAGAAGCTGTGCGCCATTCATAAGCCACTGAATAACAATGAAGTACACCCTGTAGTCATTAGGGAGATTAGGGGGTAGGTAGCTACTAATATAAAACGAAAATTTATCTTCAAAAGTTTAATTCCGCGCAACGAATCCTCACTTACAATGAAAACAGGGAATTTATCCCTGTCAAGGAAACGACCATTCCGCTAAGAATCCACTTGCTTTGTAAGAAGAAGAAGGTCGGTAAAAAAATCCAAATGACTCTAAAGGGAAGGTGGGCTGGACGGATGGGGAGGGGCAAAAGGAGTAAGCGCGGTATCGGTAAAAACCTTAGGGGAGGCCAATGAGATTACCGAGGGGTATTGCGGCGTGGAGGAAGAAAACGATGAAGAAGCGTAGCGACTTTATGGGACTCGGGTCTCTTCCGATAAGAAAAGTTGATTAAGTTTAAAATACTTGTTTGTAGATGTTGATTGGCTCTGTTGGTGGTGGCGGGGGAATGAAGGGGTTCCCAGGTGGCCCTTCATTCTCCCTTTACCATTTTTTCTCGCTTCTCTCCGTTATTTTCCTCTCTTTTCCGGCGGGGAAAACCTCAATCTGTCCTCGTTTCCTACTTTCTGAGTTTTGGACAGTTGAATCGGTTTGAAATGCTAATTAGATCCAGGAGACTTTTGAAATGTAAGGAAGAGTTATGTAGCTCTAAAAAACAAAAAATAAATAATTCATTAGGTCTGGGTCTAATTCGAATTAATACTTGAACAAGGTATGTGACCACCACATTTAAAAAAATCCATTTTTGGTGAATATTAGCAATTTACAGATATACGCAAGTGGGGTTTTATAACACAGAGGCATTACATAACGGCTTATTGTTTACCTGTATAGGTGCCCCTTCAGCGTAGATCACTGTTTTCTGTGACCAATACCTACCCTCGTGCTCCCCCCAGGAAAGCCCTAAATCGCGTACTGGAATTGGCTCAGGAATTACAGTTGCATGAAAATGCGAGGGATTCAGTAATTCAATAATTAATTGTTTGTAGTTATTCATGAAGCATAAGGTAGCTAGCTACCTCATGGCCAACATCTCCTTCTCAAACATATATATAGAATTCTTGAATCCACCTCATACTTTATGAAACAGTACAGGTTCCACTACTCGAGTAACGACGTTCCTGGGGGGAGCAGGAAGGTAGGCTATGACCATAGAAAACAGTGATCTACGCAGAAGGGGCACCTACATATACCTACAGGTAAATAATAAACCGTTGTGTAATAATTGGCAGCTTTTTTTCTTTCAAGTTGGGTTTTATAACACACAGGCATTACACAAAGGTTTATTATTTACCTGTATAGATGGTTGTATTCAGTCGAGTAGGTTGTTCCGTGATATTATTCCATTTGAAGAATGATGGCTCTTTTCGATTTTGTTGATAGGTACTTTTGCAACTTTAAAAAACGTTATAATTCATGACTAACAATAAATAATAATAAATTAATGACTGAATTATTGAATCCCGCGCATTTTTATGAAGTGATTCCCGGGCTGGCTCCAGTTCTCGATACAGGCCTTTCCTGGGGGGAGCTCGAGGGTAGGTACCGACCATAGAAAACAGTAATCTACGCAGAAGGGGCATCTATGCAGGTAAATTATTACACAACGAATCATTACTTACCTTATGCTTCATGAATAATAACTAACAATTAATAACTGATTTATTGAATCCCGCGCATTTTTATCAAACTGTAATTCCCGGGCTGGTTCCAGTACTCGATTTAGGGTTTTCCTTGGGGGAGCTGGAACGTAGGTACTGACCACAGAAAACTCATCTACGCAGAAAGGGAATTTATACAGGTAAATTATTACATAACGGTTTATTACACAATGGTTTCTTACTCAACCCAGAAAGGTTTATTTATCACCACGTTGGCTAGGCCAGACAGGTTTATCACCACGTTGTATACTAGAGGATATGCTCAGAAAGGTTTATCACCACATTGGTTTGCACCAGAAAGGTTTATCACAACGTTGGGATCTTTTATGAGAGAGAGGTTGTGGAGAAGGGTAAGGTGAGAGAAAGAAGGCGTCGAGTTCGAGTGAGCTCGGTAGAATAGCGAGCTGGGCAAGGAGGTCGCCTTATAAAGGCGCCTCTACCCTCCTCCGGTCCTCCGACAGTGGTTGAAAGCCATTGGGGGATCGATGGAGGGAGAGCTACCTGGCCGCATCCCCTTTATCACGCAGCTAGCCTTCTCCTTGACTTTATTGGAAACAGTCTTCTATGTACAAGTTGGAATGGTATATTATACGGGTGCAAGGGCAGAAGTACCCCCAGATCGGACCAATAAATTGATGCTTAAATGTTGAAAAATTTAATGGGGAGTGCTGAAGGCGAAGAACAAACATGTGATGCTGAAGGCAGTGAACTTACAGGTAACAAATGGACAATAATAAAAGTATATACAAAGGATGAACTTTAGCTAGGCGAGGCGTATTTACAGTAGTGGCTATATATACAAAGGTGGATGATTGTCGAAGTTGGTGTAAGTTCGGTGATGAACGTCGTAGTGGGGCATCTGGACATTTCTTACCGAGTACTGTTCGAAACTACGTGGGAAGGAATGTGCCTGAGGCCCCGTTGTGATGGAGCGGAGGGGGGCCATAATATACAGGGTCCACCAGGAAGGTCGCTTGCGTCCGTCTCTGGCGTTTCCCGGGCCTTTTCTTCCTGGCCGAAGTAATGGGGGATATCGCTGGTGGTGGCGCAGTCGTGGCTGGGGTTGATGTCGTGGTGGGCGGAGGCATGGCCGGAAGTGAAAGAGCTGTTAAGTTACAATGGTGGAGAATTCGATAGTGCAGCTGTGAGGAAACTTTTGCTGAAGTATGGCTTGAAGCAGGGGCTGACGATGCCATACACACCAGAGCAAAATGGCTCTAGCGAACGAGAGAACAGGACTCTAGTTGAAACGGCAAGAACTACGATGCATGCTAACAAAGACATTCCTCAAGGGTTGTGGGCAGAGTTAAACAACACTGCTGCATATGTTTTGAACTTGTCAGGTCCTAAAGGCGAGAAGGGCAAAACACCTGCTGAGCTTTGGGCTGGGAAGGAGATGTTAATTAAACATCTGAGGATTGTTGGATGCATCTGCTATTCACATGTTACCAAGCAGCGTAGGAAGAAATTCAGCAGGAAAGCAGAGAAAGGCGTGCTAGTTGGCTATGATGGTTTTTGGCGGTTACCGTGTTTGTGTGATGCCCGTGTTTGGGCGGTATCCCAAAATTGTTCGTTCATGTGATTTGGTTTTTGAAGAGAAGCCTAGTCAGTCGACAGGTGGACAGGTAATCTTGGAACCTTGTCAAGAAAAAAACCAACTGAGAACGAATCAAGAAGAAAAGGGAATCAACGAGGAGGAAAGCGATCAAGAGGTAGAGTCTCGAGGTCAAGAAAGTAGAGATTCGAAGACTACTAGGCAGCGGTTTCTGAAGTTGCAGGGATTAAGGGACCGTTTTCATACAAAGAAGCTATCCAAAGTTCGGATAGGGAACAGTTGGGAGAAAGCAATGAGAAGTGAGTTATACTTCTTGGCTGGCAATAAGACCTGGAAGATGGTACCGTTGCCACGTGGAAGGAAGGCATTACCGTGCAGATGGGTTTTCTGAGTGAAAACTAATCCAGATGGGTTTGGGGAATGGTACAAGGCAATATTGGTTATCATAGGGTTTTCACAAAAGAGAGGCGTACACTACGACCAAACCTTTAGCCCAGTTGCAAGGACTAGAACCATCAGAGCTCTTCTCAGTGTTGCAGCAAACGAGAAGATGGAGTTGGCACAGTTTGACACGTGAACAGCCTTCTTATATGGGAATCTAGATGAAGACATCTATATGATGCAACCAGAAGGGTTCACGGATGGAACGGATCGCGTTTGTCACCTTGACAGAAGCTTGTATGGCTCAAAGCAAGCGCCACGTTGCTGGAACAAACATCAGATGGTCGACTATCTGAAGAAAAATAGGTTTACAGCAAGTGGTGCAGACTCTTGTCTTTTCGTCAGACGGGATGGAAAAGAAAAGATCATTATTGCGTTGTACGTGGATGATGGTCTGGTGGCTGCAAGTTCGAATGGCCGAATTCAAGATCACGACGAAGCCTGCCTCTTCTTTTCTGGGGGTTGAAATTATTCAGGCTGATGGGGTGATGAAAGTGACTCAGGCTGCATACACAAAAATAATTCTGGAGACATTTGAAATGAGTGAATGCAGGCCTACGCCAACGTCTTTGTTGAAGGATGATAGTCTTTCGAGGAAGGGGGAGGATAAAGAGACTGGGTTCCACTACAGTTGGCGTTATCTCGCGTTCTCTAGAGAAACCCTCTTGGGGTGATTGGATGCGAGTCAAAAGAATTTTCCACTATCTCAAGGGAATAATTGATTTTGGACTCACGTTCAAAGGAGGTTGTAGGAATGGGATTCTGGAGGGGTAGAGCGATGCGGATCACGGAGGAGATCTACAGACTGGACGGTCAACAACTTGTATGTCTGTACTCTGGCTATGCAGTAAGTTGGGTGAGGCAACTTCAAGTGTCCGGGGCAAGTAGTTGCTGCTAGCAAACCTGCTGAACTAGTTTGGCTAAGGAGGCTGTTTGAAGATATGACGGTGCCGTTGGATAAACCACTGCTACATATGGACAACGAGGCTGCCGTGAAACTTGCCAACAACTCTGAATATCACAGGCGAACGAAACATATACCTATTCGTCATTTTTACGCACTTCATCAACCAAGGCATTCGAACTATGCAAGAGTATGGGACTTGGAAAACTTGGAGGAAAGTAATTAATGAGGGGGGGTGTTGAGATTCTCAATTATTTGGGTAACCAAGAACGGCAAGTTTAAAAAATGTTCCAGAATTAAACAATTAAAAAACGCTGCAAATCCCTGCACAACGGTTTATTATTTTAGTACAGAATACCCTCCTGTTACAGATCACAGGTCTCCGTATAGATAACCCTTCTATATAACATATGCACTATTCTACATAATTCTGTAGATCGCGGACCCTCCGTAGGTTAGTACCTAACCCCGTACTCGTTACTAGGTACCTACGTAAACCGTTGTGTAATAATTTATCTGTATAGGTTCCCCTTCTACGGAGATACAATAATGAACCGTTGTGTAATAATTTGCCCATCAATAATACTTCAACGGTTGTTCAAGTTGCAACAGTACCTATCAACAAAATCCAGCCCCTTCTTGGTAGATGAGCCGTTGTGTAATAATTTACCGTTGTGTAATAATTTACCGTGGTGTAATAATTTACCGTTGTGTAATAATTTGCCGTTGTGTAATAATTTGCCATTTTGTAATAATTCACCCATCAATAATACTTCAGTTTGTTCAAGTTTCAGAAGTACCTACCAACAAAATCCAATAGTCCATCACTTGTCAAATGAAATAATATCGCAGAACAAACAACTCGACTTCATACAGCCATCCTTGATTATAATCAGATGATCCTCAGTTATGATATCCGGGCGGATTTATACCGTTTGATTCACGATCGTGTTGACTAAGCTTTTTGGTGCTCACGAACGGCTGGACGTACGATGCTCCGGGAGGTCTCAAAAAATTGTTTAGCCCAAGACAAATTTAATAACGTTAAAAAAAACCATACCCTTCTATCGGAAGTTTTCGAGATATGGCGTTCTGAAAATGTCAACCCCTATTTTGAACCCCTTAGAGACGACTGACAGTAACGTCGAGTTTCGAGGACCAACTAGACCCCGACCGGAACCTATAACCCGAATTTCATCAATTTCGTTTCATGGTAACTAAGAAAAGTGGCCCGTACGGCGTACGGCGGACAGACAGAAATATTTTTATTGCAGTTTTGGATTCTACATACCTTGAAACGTAAACCATAAAATTTTGAGGGGGGCTAAGAAGTTTTTAACCTGACCCTTCAGGTTTTTGCGATGGGACCCCCCCGCCGAAAAACGACAGGAAAAAGTGAGACCAAATAGTGAGACCAAAATAGTGAGACCAAATAGTGAGATAAAAGTAGCGCGAAATTTTCTTATGATTTTCACGTACAACCGAGTAGTTGCTAGGGAAATGAAACTTCTTTCATTTTCATCGGACAAAAACCGATTTCCATTCGTTGGAAAGCTCTTGATTTATCACGCATTTATTTCGTATTTGTTCTTGGTATTTATTTCCTAGTTTCATAATATAACTATATAAATGGATGTTATAAATCGATAGTAAACAATGACGCTTGTTTGGTTGTCACTTGGTTGTTTCGATGTGTATAAGCGTGGCTAAAGCTTATATAATACAGCGAGGGGGACAAAAACCTGAAGGGTCAGGTACACCACATTTTAGCCGTCAGGCTTTAAGCGGAAGTCATCCGGGGGTGCAGGGGGCGAAGCCCCCGCCGAGGCGCGCAGCGCCGAGTTTTCATGCTCGATTCCAATGGTTCATTTTATTGAAAATAATAAACCAAAAGTCTTTTGCACGAATCACTATATCTTGGTTTACTAAATCACACTCTGCAGCTTTAGGTACCTCTACACCAGGTACATCTATAAGCGACTCCAGTCACTATGTATGACGTGCCTTACTGATTCCGCAGATCGGTACAAAAATCAATTATTCTGAGTTTTGATGTGATGGATGTCTTCCTTTATACCTACTTTTTAGTTATTATTTAGTTTTATTGTAAGTGCCTAGTAGTTTTATGGGCCCCTCATTGCAAACAAATCTGTATGAACTCATTTCAAATGGTACCTACTAGGTATCGTATTTATATATTCGTGGATAGTTATGGACGAGTACTTAGGTATCTGCGGCTGCAGTAGTAGGAAAATCTGTAATTGCGAAATTGATGATACGTGTTTTATAATATTATTGTGGTGTAGATATACATTTCAAACATTAGAACCTAAGTATATTTATTTCAAAGTATAGGTATATAGTACGCATAGGTACCTGATGGAAATTCAAAGGATGGATGGTGAAGATAATTGATTCTATCGATTGCAACGATTCGGGTGAAACGGATGAGTCCCGAGGATCCCAGCTTGCTGATGTGGCGTCTCGTATTTTTCTCCTTCAACGCTCCTTCCTCGCGTTATTCCTACGTAATGCTTATTGTCCCCTTCTAGCATTAGGATGTTCCTGTGGTCATCCAACTCCCTATCCACGATCTTTTTGGGACACACGAACTTCTTTTCATTTAGTGTGAGTACATTTATTGAAATGCTGTTTTTCGCTTAGAATAATTTAATGCCGTGTAGGGAGGTGGGGTGTGAAACGCAGAAATCATAGCGATGGGGGACATTTTGATACTTTGACTAACTTTGCTAAAATGGCGAAATAAAAATAACGGTTGTCGTCATTTGGGACATTGAGACGCGCTTTTCCATCAGCTGTTATCTTGGGCAGCCTAATGGGCCCACCCCCTCCACGTAAGAGGGAATCTTTAATCGTAGCCCATTGAAAAAGTAGGTTGTAAGTGATGATAATACAGGGGTGATCAAACAGGTTGTTGCAGGTTTATGTTCTCACATGTCGAGAAGGGTTGTAAAAAAAGCCTACATCTATGTTGGAGGAGTAAAGGCCATAGTATTTGGTCAAAACACAAGGTCTCTGGTGTGCGGGCGGACGCGATCCAGTATTGTTCGCTCCTGTCGCGTTGGAGGCGATCGAATTGGCGCGCGGAACCCCATCTCGCCCGAGGCCCGGCATTTCATCCTCACTCGAGCCGGCGTACAGACTGCAAGAACTATAATGTGTCTGAGCTGTGTGTGAGCTTGAAGTGTCTGTCTGTGGAGTAAGATGTGCTTCACATTTGATACTGGGGCTTCATGAAACCAGCTGCTTAAGCCACGTTCAAGATATTATAGAAATCCCACCACTGGTAAGTTGTGTAAATTAGGTTAAATTTGGAAGTATGGAAAAGTACTTATCTTGTAGTTAAATTAAAGTGACTGAATGGAATGAATATTTAGGGAAAATATAGCTTGGTAATAATAATAATTATTATTATTATTGTAAAAATTATTGCACAGTTCAGTCATAGACGATTCTTCATTTCAACCGAATGTTCAGAATCAGATTGATGATGACCCTCTAATTGTTATTACCTCATCTTCAGAAGAGGAAAGCAGTGGCGATGAAGTACCGCCTAAAAGAATGTGTATATATGGGTTCTCCAGGCAGACATTATTTCCCCTACGCCCCTCCTCCCCATTGGAGAGCTATTTAACCCCCCCGGACACCGATGACGAAGGTACAATACATTCTCTTAGTTGTAACTCATTATTTAGTAACCTATCAGCAGACATTCCAAACACCCACTCGCGAGTGAGTCTGCTGTCCTCGGGTTCTTCAGAATCGGTTTTGAGTTCATCTGATTCCGGTGTGTACCGGAAGTGAATCATCACCTCTGTTATACTGGTTGTGGATCCCTGATCCTCGATTCATTTACTATTTCCTTTCTCGTTTACCTCCTTGTTCGTAATGCTCCAATTTGTTTTTTTTGTTTGTTAATTTTTTAAAATAAATCCGTTCAGTTGAAAAAAAACGCTGCAAATCCCTGCACAACGGTTTATTATTTTGTATAGAATACCCTCCTGTTACAGATCACAGCTCTATGTATAGATAACCCTTCTATATAATATGATATGTACTATTCTATTATATACATATTATGTAGATCGCAGACCCTCCGTAGGTTAGTACCTAACCCCGTACTCGTTACTAGGTACCTACCTAAATCACGAGTTGAATGTTGCTAAAATAATTCTGCCGATGACAAACAGTACCTAACAAAAAGAAACACACATAATGAAGTTCTGAAAAGAAATTGTTGATGAGGAGTGAAAAAAGTTGCAAAAGTACCTACCAACAAACTCCAGCCCCTTCTACGTAGATGGTATAATGAACCGTTGTGTAATAATTTACCGTTGAGTAATGATTTACCGTAGTAATAATTTACCCATCAATAATACTTCAACGTTTGTTCAAGTTTCACTACCTAACAAACTCCAAAAGAGCCATCATTTTTCAAATTAAATAATATCACAGAACAACCAACTCGACTTCATACTCCGCCAATATAATCAGGTGATCCCTACCAATGATTGGCCGTATTCACAAATTCCTATTGTGGGCGCGTCTCTGGTTACGAGATTTGGTTTGAATTGTATACAATTTCATTCACACTGGAGTCGAAAATGCCTGTCGGTGCAAACTTCGGGGCCTTACTGTGAACGAACGGCTGGACGTACGATGCTCCGGATGGTCTTAAAAAACTCGCAAGTTCAAGAATTATTTAAAACCGTAAAAATATTTACGTAAAAAAATGGTATAGGCGTTTTGAAAATTTCAACCCCTATTTTGAACCCCTTAGAGATGACTCACAGTAACTTCGAGCTTCGAGGACCAACTAGACGCCGAACGGAACCTATAACCCGAATTTCATCAATTTTTTTTCATGGTAACTAAGAAAAGTGGCCCGTACGGCGTACGGCGTACGGCGGACAGACAGAAATATTTTTATTGAAGTTTTGGATTCTACATACCTTGAAACGTAAACCATCAAATTTTGAGGGGGGGTAAGAATTTTTTTTTTCATGCTCGATTCCAATGGTTCATTATTGAAAATAATAAACCAAAAACTGGATTTATCTAATTTCAAACATATTTAAAATATTTTAGCATGGGCGGGGAGGGGTCGGGAGTCAGTTTTTAAGTGACCTCATCAAGCTTTTTATTCAAATCAGATCAAACAAACAAGTAACTAACTAACGCTCTGAAAACAACATTCCGCGTCCCAAACCCTTCTCGATTAAATAAATAAATTTTACGTGGTCAGACTTATTTTGCTCGAATCGGAAATAGTATAGTACCGTGTTAGGTATATCATCAACAATAATATTGTTCGTTAAAACGATGTAAACGGAACGTGATCCCTCCATGAGACCATCGTGGTGGTGGTGGTGGCTGCGGGGGGATCTAGCGCTCCTGGGCACATTAATTCAGCACTGCGTTCATTAAATGGGTGGAGTGGGGTCACGAATTATTGATTTTTAGGTGGTCGAGGTGATACGTCGCGTTGGAGACGGGATGCTCCTGCTCCTTCGAACTTGAATCAGTGACATGATCGTTTGCTCTGTGTTGCCATCGACCATTCAAAACAGTGTTCACCTCAAATGTGGCTTTATAAATAGGTCACACGTGTTACTGGGCGGGTGTGATCTGGTGTAGACGAACTGTTGTAGGGCCATTCGTCTACACGACGGACGAAGATTCTCGCTGTCACCGCCTGAACATGGGCGAACAAACGACGGTTCGCGTCTAATGTTTCCACAAACCGCACGAACACAAATTTCCTCGCTCATCTGTGCTCGCGCACTCGGTGGAAACGCACCTTGCACGCTGCACTGTTGGGAAAGATGAGTAAATTTACAAAAACCCTGCAAAGTCATTGCCACATTGGTTTATCATTCTATTGGACACACCTACAGAATTTTGGCTGTTCATTAATTGTTTCTTTCGTGTGAAATAATTTAAATAGATATTTCTGATTGTTTCCACCAATTTTGGACCCAAAACACGAATTAGGTACGCATTTTTTTTCTCAAATTATCTTTGATCACTGGTAGTGCCATTTAATTGTCTTGATTCCCCTGTTGACACTTTTTCTAGTGTTATTATAAAAATTGATGGTGATTTCAGACAATTTCCCAGGTTTTTGACTCATTAAAAATCGATTTTGAGAGCAGAACCATTGGTAGAACCTCAATTTTCCACTCTTTGGTCAAAATTGACTTCATATTCGGTCTTCTTGTCACAAAAAACATGGAAAACTAACCCTCAAACGCTCATGTTACTAACATGTTACTAAAACACAAAAGTACCTATTTTTATACCCATTTTCACTCATAACACCCCCTCGGTATATTCCGATCGGGCTGCAAAGTTTCTGAACACAACTAGGGCCCAAATGGAGCTTGTATGCGAAAGAAAGATTTTTTTAGACCGAAGATGAAGCCGGTAAACTTGATACGGCGGTCCGACATTGCATTTTTGGAAGCTACTCACCTTGAAACGTAAAAGAACAAATTTTGAAGGGGTGTTACAAAAATTTTTTGCTGAGCGATTACATAGGTTTATTATTCACAGAATAATAAAACCAAAACACAAGGCGTCCGCTACTTTGGTAGACTCTTAAGCTACAATATCTCTGTTCATATTGTATGTGCTTAAATAGCTCTCAGCCTCAAAGTTATTGAAAAACACTGCAAATAACTACACAAAGATGTAGACCACTGATGCCTATTAGTGTAGCACCCTGATGTAGTAGGGCCGTTTTTTGCGGTGGATATCTTATAGCACGCACGCACGAACAGAGAGAGAGAGAGACGCGACAAAAATGCATCAGATTCGAAGTTTAATATTTCTAACTTTTGGCAGTTACAGTTACATAACTCAAGCGGAACATTGAGCTTTAAACCGGCAACTCTGTAAGTTTAAATTTATTTAGGGAAACATAGAACAGTGGTGTGTGTAGGTGACTCTTTTTATATACATAATTTTGTTATGTATCATAGTTGGAGATTGTGATCGATAGCGTTGAATATACAAATAATTATATGCGTATCTATCCCAAAGCCATTGATCCCATTGTGTATTTATATTGCACCTTTCTCCCCAGGTACGTTCTGAGTCGATGAAATTGTACGTTTGATTTTCATATTTGGTCAATACATGCGCGAAGGTGTTGGTTTATGTTCCAATTCAAGACTATAGGTAGGCATGTTATGTGCGAGTAAAACAGGAAAACTATACAAGGATTGGCAGTGCAATGGAAATTGTGACCTCCCTCGCCAGGCGGCCCATCGGCTCAGGCCATCGCCAGAGGAGAAGTCATAATATTTTCCTCCTAGTTGGCCCAGTTCCACCGAGTTGATGCGCCACTTTCGCGATATTTTCTGGATGGGAATGACCGTATTCATATTGCAGCTTCTCCTTCTATCTGAAGCAATAAAAACAGTACATAAATGTATTCAAGTAGCTAAGGGCAGACTTTATGTCTTGATCCTTTAGACAACAGCAGTTTTTCCCAAGAGTTCTTCCCCGTTACTACCAATTCATAAACTTACGGGAATCACTTCATAACGTTAGTCCTTGAGGTACTGTGTTCGTATGGTGGGGGGGGGGGGGGCTACTACTGCACTTCTGCTTCCTCTCTGCAAACCCTAGCGAAGCAGTGTGTATTGATAGAAAGACTTAAGTTGCCTGAACAAATGTATCTTGCAATGACTTGTTTCATCTCAAGGAAAGAATTCATAAATGCGTTGCCCCTATCTTCCCCATGATTGGCTCGTGTTATGTTACAGCGAAAAACTCCAACGTGATTGCTCTCTGCACTCAGTAGGTATGATACTATAATGCCCATTTCTATAGTAGAACCTCTCATATCCGACCTCGGTACTCCTACTCCTCGGGATGTCCGACCATTCTCCACTTTTTGAACGTCTCATTTTCTGAGAATCGCGATCCGTCTTCTTATGATAATGGCGAAGAATGGTTTACTGCTGAAACATACCAATATAATTTTTTAAATATCGATGGATAAGAAAAGGAACTTTCTTCTGGATAGGGACATGAATTTTCTTTAGATATAAAAAATCCTTTTGCTATCCACCGATATTTTAAAACTGACATTGGTATGTTTCAGCAGTAAACAATGGTTTTATGCGGTTCGTTGATTCGAATCTCAACGCCATTGGTCCCAACGGAGGGCGGTGATGCAGTAAGTATGTAGCCATGAGCGGAATGATCGTATCTAATCATATTCTAATCCTTCTTGAGAGGACAGCCGATCACGCCCGCAACGCCGGCAGGGCAGTGGGACATAAAAGAAAATTACTGAAAAAAGAAAATAGCTGTTTAGTTTATTTTTACTTTTCTTACTTTCAGTATCGAATTTTCTCTGTTGTCATTGTTCTCTGATATTCATGATCATTGTCCTCGACTTCTTACAACGCAGCATTCCCCATCTTTCCAGAGAGGAGTGAGCGCGTTGACGCTTGGTCATTTGGTGGTTGGGACTGAGAAAGTAACTGCGGCCGTCGGTTCGAATCCAGCGCCCTTCGTCCCCGACATAGGATGGTGAGGCGACAGATAGCCATGAGCGAAAGTATCAGATGAAATGCTGATCCTCCTGAGTGGAAAGCCAATCACGTCTTGCCTGAAATGACTGTTTACATTACTTTATATTTTTTCCTCGCCCTCCTGCCATAAATAGACACACCACATAAATGTATATTAGTCTTTGTAAAGGAGTATTTTTATAAACGTGGATAAGTGTTACCGCAGGGGTCTTAAAGCGGTGTTACAAGGCCGGACGGTGACGTCGGCTAATTTGGCAGAGAGTGCTGACCTGAGGTCCTCTCCTCCTCCTACCCACCCGCCAGGATCACAAATCACAAGACAACACTTAGGGACTTGGCGGAGGAAAAGGGGTGTTGCAGAGGAGGTTGAGGGTGAGCCTGGGGAACTCTAACTCGTAATAAGGAGCTCCCTCAGGATCCATAGAGCCGCTCTCGGCCTCCTCCCCTGACCCCTTCCACTTATTAATACCTAATGCCCCCCCCCTTACAACTAGGTCCCAAATCCCGTCTCCCATCATCCCGTTTTCTTCCAGGTCCTTGAGCCCTCGCCGACTATAAAAGACTATAGAAGCACTTTTTGGGAGTCAGGGAGATGTTGTCATCATAGCACGAGCTTGTGTCACTGATAGAGCAAGTATGACCCAATCAGTAGGTATATTTGAACACCAAATATTCCCCATACACCGCTGCACAGTACTTCAAGTATCTACGTGATAGGAGTGGACAGAATTCTGATCTTGGTAGGTTCTAGAGGGCTATTTCTCTCCGGTATGAAAACCTGTAACTTCTTTTTTCCGTAAAAAAATCATCATTTCTCTTAATGCTTTATTTCCAAATAAAATCTAAGTATAAAATCTAATTTCAAGGAAAGGTAATCTATATAACTAAATTTACAGGTGATCGTGGTGTCTGTCTGTTTGTCTGTTTGTCTTTCAATCACGCCAAAACGGCTCAATGGATCGAACCCATCTCGCGTATTTGAATGTTTCTATGACCAGGGAAGGACATAGGGGGGTTTACTTCCGCGAGAGGTAACAAAGTCAGATGGACCCACCCCGAGTTCTACCCGTCAGCGACGGGCAACACAGCTAGTTCTGAATACTTTTGGATCGGTACCTACTTCTCAACTGAAATCAACCTATTACATGGAAACCTATTCCATGGAAACCTTCCTTATATGTAGACGAATCCTACAATAGGCTTTTAATCAATTTACTGGCGACCAACACGAAAACAACCGGAATACTGTCGATCTCATCTTCCGTATATTTAGTATGTAAATGGACATATCAACGGCCTTGCAAACAGGACATAGACTGGAGAGGGGTAATTTCACCGGAAGCTAATAAAAAGTGAGGAAAAACTTACAGCATTTTTCAAACAACTTACTAAAATTTTTCTTGGTAAGCATTTTTTGAATTTCAAGAAGAAACGTATACCTAACATACGAAAGTTACAGCGTTCCAAACGTGATGTCGTCAGTTAGGTTATTTGAGCATAGTTTGCAACATTTAAAAAAAGTTATTTATAGTACTTAAGTAGTATTTAAGTATATATAAATATATATAAGTATATAGTAGTATTAGTATATAAGTAGTATTACTATATAAGTATATAGTAAGTAGTAGTATTTAAAAGTTATTTAAGTCGGCTTCTACTAAACCGAAGAACTGAAGATTTTTAACACTTACTCATGCAGCCCCAGTGAATATTTGTGCAGAATTTCAGCAGTTAAACATCTCTGTAACCCCCCCCCCCCCATGGGTAGGAAAAATTGAGGGTAGGTAAAGGGGTGGAGGGACAAAATTCATAAAATACATTTCCTTGGAGCATAGCGAATTTGTGTGGAGATTTTCAGCTCGATCCGTTATTTCTGTGAGGCTGCCCTGTCAATGAGAACAAGGAGTAGAAAAACTTGAAGATTAGCGATTTTCAAACTACAATGACTCCGGCACCTGATGAAATTTTGTACACATCCTCAAGGGCCCCTCGAGGATGGGTGTACGAGAAGTCAACACCGGTCCAAGTTACGGGGATAAAAAAATCCTACAGTCTACTTGTTCTATCGTGTAAACAGTGTCTTTGGTCGCGTTCGAGTTTTTCGATTTTCTTAGCGAGCCGGACGCTCCCGCATCCCTAGATTTTTGGCGATGAATCAGAACGCAAAGTCATAATTTTAAAAGTTGAAAATGGATGGAAAAGATGAGTTCTGGTGAGTGGAAGTTTGCTGAATCGCTAGATATAGGTGCAATTATCAAACAGGCCACCTACGGAAGTAGAAACAGTCTCAGTAGGTACCTCATTTTCTATTACCTACCTTTCGAATACTGATTTTCAAACGGTTTCTGCTTTTTATAGGTGGCCAGCTTGATCGTTGTAGCTCAACTACTAGGAGGCTGAGCTAGGTTTCTAAACTGTACGAAATCACAAATAACATGTTCCTGAAGAAAGAATGGCGGATGCAACAAAGGGGATCTTGTTGCAGCTGGCGGAATTTGCCATTTTTACCTCAAAGTTCCATTTGCATTCACTGAGAAACATTTGGGGGAAAAGCGCATGAGGTTATAGGCTTCACGTCATACGCTCCCTTGCTGGAGGATTGGACTCAGGGGAGCCACGGTAATAATTATGTCCTCTGTTGTCACCAAAATACGATTGTACGTCTACGTACGTCTACCAAAATACCATCGTACGTCTGCTATACTTGAAGACAAAACAACTTAATTCGTGATATTTAATTGTAATGAAAAATAATGAATGAAGCGAAAGAAGAAGTAGATGCAAAGGAAATGTCATGCAGGTCTGAGAAACTCTGGCTCAAACCTGGAACTTAATCAAATCTGGCCAAACCTACAAGGTATGTAGGGTATATTATGTCCTGCGGTTTTACAATTATTGTGACCCGCCAGTCAGAGATATTTTTTCCCTTGAATGAAAATCATTATTTTTGTAAGGAAATATAAGGGATCGGTTTAAAGAGAAAAATATTGCATGGGCGAAAAGAGTACAATGGCGACCACTGGGGTGAAAGGGCATTAGAAGGTTGGCGGTGGTGGTGTTGGAAGGGGGGTATCCTGTAAAGGGATGACAATGGACGACTCTGGACAGAAACGCACAACTTCGCTCCTACTTGTAATAACTTTTACGGTTCTGAACAGAGAAGCGACCTCCAAGGAAGAGAATCGTTGTGGATTTTATTGTAATGCTAACAAAGGGTCCCTGGGGTCTAACACGAACGAGTGGGGGGTGGGGGCTTTTCCCTAAAGGGACCCGAGAAAGATATACCTTTTCCTCTACAGTATTGTCCCGTTGACTTCCTCTTCCACCCCCTTCGCGTTGGCCTTCTATGCCACCTTCTCCTACGGCCCTTTTCTACCCTCTTCGTCAACCTTCCGACCCCTCGAAGGTCTTATCTCAGGGGGTCCTGGGTTCGAGTGCAGGAGCCGCCCTCAACATTAGACTATCGCTAAAGCTCGGACTTCGTATAACTCATACACAGTTGGGCCTGCGCACTCAACCTCTATCTCTTCTACCGCTATCCTCGTCGGTTTTATGGGTAACGTGGCTTTTGTTGCTTCAGCTTCCTCCTTTCAGCTTATTTCCTCCTATAGTTACATAGTACAACTGTTTATCTTACCTCAACATCCTGCACTTGCAATAAGAGGGGTGAGGGTGAAAGGAGGTGACGCAAATAAGTCATTTACAACGTTTTATTATTTAACTTTATAGGCCAGCAACATGTTTCTTCACTACGAATAATAATAAGCGTTACAGGCTAATGTAACTTAAACTCTCTATCAAACCAAAGACAACTCTGAACATAAGGGAAAGAAAATAGAGCCTGTGGAAAATTTCTAATTTGCAAACTTCATACCAACTTCACCAGTAGAATAACTTTGCACGTTGCTTATTGGTAGGCACAGTCATCTGTGTTGCCAGTGTGCCATCTGGGTTGTCATCTGCATCTCCATGTTGGCATAAGTTGCAGATACACGGTAGAATCCAAATCGGCAATAAAATAAACCAAAAGGGGGTTGCCTCCTGTAATAAGGAGGTTGGTGTGGACACTGTGGTCGTGCGTGAAAGTTCGCGTATGTGAGTGAATGCAAATTTATTTTTTCTATTGCTTCTTGAATGAAAATTTGGAATCTCAAAAAATATCGCTATTTTGAAATGAACAGGGGAGGTTCATTCGACTAGTAGACCATTTTACTTAAAAACACCTGAAAATGTGAAAATCCAGGGATTTATCAACTTTTGTTTAGACACTCATTCCTCATTCACCCTGTGTAAAACCGAACCTTGGTGTGCCTATTTAGCGACAAGTGTTATGTCAAACAACAGTACAGAATGCACTTAGAGGAAGAAACAAAAACGCTGCAAATCCCTGCACAACGGTTTATGATTTTGCACAGAATACCCTTCTGTTACAGATCAGAGCTCTCAGTATAGATACCTAACCCGTCTACATAATATACATAATATTATACATCTCTTTACATATCGCAGACCCTCCGTAGGTTGGTACCTAACCCCGTACTCGTTACTAGGTGCATACCTAAATCACGAGTTAAATGTTGCTAAAATAATACAGCCGATGACAAACAGTAACTAAAACGGCAAAAAGAAACGCAAATAATGAAGTTCTAAAGAAAAATTGTTGATGTGGAGTTAAATAGATGCCCTTCTGCGTAGATCACTGTTTTCTGTGGTCAATACCTATAATGAACGGTTGCGTAATAACTTGCCCATAAATAACATTTCAGCGGTCGTTCAAGTTGCAAAAGTACCTACCGATCAACAAAATTCAGCCCCTTCTTGGTAGATGAACCGCTGTGTAATAATTTACCGTTGTGTAATAATTTATCATTGTGTAATAATGTATACCCATCAATAATACTTCAACGTTTGTTCAAGTTTCACAAGTACCTACCAACAAAATCCAATAGTCCATCACTTATCAAATGAAATAATATCGGAGAACAACCAACTCGACTTCATACAGCCATCCTTGATTATAATCAGGTGCTCCCTAGCGATGATATCCGGGCGGGATTAATACCGTTTGATTCACGATCGTGTTGACGAAGGTTGCGCTTGGTGCACACGAACGGCTGGACGTACAATGCCCCGGGTGGTCTCAAAATTGTTTAGCTCAAGACAAATTTAATAACGTAAGAAAAACCATACCCTTCTATCGAAAGTTGTCGGGATACGGCGTTCTGAAAATTTCAACTCAGGCTATTTTGAACCCCTTAGAGATGACTGACAGTAACGTCGAGCTTCGAGGACCAACTAAACCCCGAACGGAACCTATATAACCCGAACAGAATCTATAACCCGAATTTCATCAATTTTGTTTCATGGTAACTAAGAAATGTGGCCAGTACAGCGTACGGCGGACAGACAGAAATATTTTTATTGCATTTTCGGATTCTACATACCTTGAAACGTAAACCATCAAATTTTGAGGGGTGTTAGCATTTTTTTTTTTTTTTTTCATGCTCGATTCCAATGGTTCAATTGAAAATAATAAACCCAAATTATTGTTCATTGGGTAAAAATTATTGAATCATCCAAAAGAGGTACCAAGTTTTATCAAATAGCAATCTCGACTCTCAAGAAGAGAATCATCAAATTACAAAAGAACCTCCTCTTTCCGACTTCCCGCTCGGGAAAGGAAAAGCATCCGAGAAAAGTTCACCTTACTAACTTCCTGATGGAATGAAATT
The DNA here is from genome assembly GCA_954871275.1 of Leptopterna dolabrata. NCBI lineage: Eukaryota > Metazoa > Arthropoda > Insecta > Hemiptera > Miridae > Leptopterna > Leptopterna dolabrata. The sequence goes on from OX940975.1 coordinate 68,304,320, forward strand.
ACCAATACATATAACAAAGTCCGAAGAAGAAGAAAAACGCTGTTAGTCGTAGCTGAGGGCGAGTTAGCATTAGAAGGACGGAGAGAGGAAGCAACGCGAACGAAAGCAGGCAAGAGGAAAGAAAGATACACAAAATCAAAGAAGAAACTCGAGCAGGAGAAAACCAAACGTGTGCTTGGTGGAAAGGGGGAGGTCATTTAATTTTGTAGTGAGTAATAGAATTAGGGGTTGAGGCAGGCTGGAAGTTGGGTGAGCTGGTTCTGCTATCTGGAGCTTTCCAGGGACCCGTGCCCTCCTGCAAAGGGAAGAAAACAAGGTTTGTAGAGGTCGAAGGACACGGAAGAGGAATCAAACGGTCTCAGACGGATAATGGGACTGCAGAATGTACCTCCCAGTACTTCAACCATCTGCGATTCAACCTTTACGCGATGCATCGTCACTGATCTAAGAATTGTTGAGGGGCTCTTAGCCCCAAATTCAGCATTCTAAACAAATTTGCATGGGGAGGGGATTTTTAATGAATGTTTGAAGAAAATCATTTGGTCATGGTCGATTCTCAGTCAATTCGATTCGCGGATACGCCCATCTGTACAGATTCATTCCAGATAGTCAGCAGCTCAATTTTCTTTTGCCACTAGATTCTACATTTTCTCAAACATTCTCCGACAATGGGAAGTTCGAGGTACAAAGAGAAAAAAACACTGAAAATTATTACCTACAAAACGTTTTATTATTTTCCTGATTAAGTAGATTCCTCTTCTGCATAGATCACTGATGAATGTCAGACCCTGATTTAGTAGGGACGTTTTTGTGTTGAATACCTAACTACTCGCACGTACACAGACGCGACCAAAAATAGGCTACCAGAGTCGAAGTATTGGCATTTACAATTACATAAATATGCATTTTACACCTTCCACAGCCGTCCCCAGCAGCCATTACGCCGCACGCCATTACGGCCCCATGAACCCCCACCCGGTCATTTTTGAAATTCTGACGGATGCTAAACCTATTTAGGACCTTCGACATATTCCAAAATGTTCACCGAATCGGGGAGATTCGTTATGCGTTGTGCAACAAAGATTTACCTACCAACATAATCCAAAATAACCATCCTTCTTCAAGTGAAATAATATCACGGAACAACAAACTCGATTCTATAAAGCCATGCGTGATTATAGTCGGTTGTTCCCTAGCAGTGGTATGTGGGCTGGATGTATACCGTTTCATTCACACTCACGAGAATCATACGGTGACGGAGCACCGTATCAAACTTCACAGTTAACAAATGGACATCTAATGCTCCGGGTGGTCTGACAAAATCCTGAAGCTCATAATCAATCTCAAAAACCATAGCATTCTACTTATTGAAAGTTTCTGAGCTACGGCGTTCTGAACGTTTCAACCGCTATTTTTCACCCCTTAGAGATTACTGGAAGTAACGCGGTGCTTCAAGGACCAACTAGAGCCCAAATAGAACATACGAATCAAATTTCATTAATTTTGGTTCATGGTAACTGAGGAAAGTGCAAAGTGCGGCGTATGGACAGAAATTTTAAATTCTATTTTCGGATTCTACGTATCTTGAAACGCTACCCATAATGTTTTCGGGTGGGGGGGGGGGGGGGGGGGGTATATATTTTTCTTGCATGCTCCATTTCAGTGGTTGTTATTGGAAATAATGAGACAAAAGTCATATTTTACAAAGCAAATAATCTTATTCCATTTCAAATGCCAAGACCTATAAGACTGGCGAAAGACGGCTCGAACCATGGGATGTTGTTTAGTGTTGTTCTTTACCGACGATTCTGAAACAGTTTAGTTGCAACGACACCGATGGATCGGATTGTAGCAGCTAACTTCCTTACTGACATCGACTAGTTTCAAATTGCTCCGAAAATTATTATTAGGTTGCTTAAACTCAGCTGTTCCGTATTCAACCTGAGTGTTGCCTAATCACTATTACTCTCCTTGGCTGTTTCGGTGAATACGGTCGGTGGGAAGATCCCCAACACAAAATTTGTTCATGGTAACTAAAAAAAGTGCTAAACAGGGCGTACGGCGTACAGGGTACGGCGCACGGCGGACGGACAGAAATGCATTTTCGGACCCACATACCTTGAAACGGAAACCACAACATTTTGATTTGGGGGGGGGGGGGGGGGGGGGTGGGTTTTTTCATGCTCGATTCCAAAGGTTCATTATTGAAAATAATAAACCAAAATGCGGCAATCGGAAAACTCGAAATAGTGGGATAAAAACTACGCTATGATCCGAAAATTGTACCATCTCGTAAGCTCTAAACAACCGAGTTCTACGACACACAAAAACTTCGGTAAACTAGGAGACAGAATGGAATGAAAAAAATCATGATTTTAACATCGTGAAGCTGGTAAAGTATGGGTCGTCAACAATTTCAATATAGTAATATGATTAAAAGATCATCATGAAAATGGACAAGAAGAAAATATGTATACCACCCTGTATGAACTTATTATCTGTTGGTGCAGGGAAAAAACGGAATTACTCGACCTTGTGTTTGCTTGACTTTGCTCTCTAGCTACATAGACCCCCCCAATCTTAAAATATAGGTGTCAAAATGATGAACAGTTTGAGCCGTTGTCACCAGTAGGACATACGTAGTATAGAAAAATGGTTAACAATTAACAATTTCACTCCAATGCCATTCACCTAGTCTAGGTATTAATTTTAATGAGTGAGACGAAACAAAGGGAATTGGAATTTTTAAGGCATTCGAGCACGTTATAAATTGGGTCAACTCCCGTTTTGGCCTAATGGGAGCTCGAAGTTGATAAAAATTGAGCTCATTCTCTTTGTTTAATCACGCTGATTAAATGCAATACCTAGACTAGGCAAAAGTATGGCACGGAAGTGACGGGGTGATTTTTTAAAATGTTCACTGGAAATTACCTACTGCCATTCCAGGAACCTCGGTTCCTGAAGGTCTAACCAGATGATTCAAAACTTGTTAATATTATAAGAAATAGTTTTGGTTTATTATTATCAATAATGAACCTTTGGAATTGAGCATGAAAATTTAACTCCTCCCCCCCCCCCCCCCCCATCACAATTTTATGGTTTCCGTTTCAAGGTACGTAGGATACAAAAAAGGAAAAAAAATTTCTCCGTCAAAGATTCCATGCAAAGAAAACGAAATATTTCACGACGGAATATCGAGCCATCCTAACCCCCTACTAACGGAACTGGCAGAGAACCCGCCCCAAAGAAGGTTCACACGACGTTTCAAACGAAAACGCCCAACTGACTTCCTCGACACATAAAGACCGGCGATATTCAGGTTTGAGGGCTATCACTGGATAGAAGCCTCCTTCAAGTTACATGTTACTTTCCCAACATAATATATATTTTTTATACAATACACTTTTCGGGGGGAAAAAAATCTGTCCGCCCTCCGTACGCCGTACTTCGCACTTTTCTTAGTTACCATGAACCAAAATTAATGAAATTTGGTTTGTAGTTCCCATTTGGGGTCTAGTTGGTCCGCGAAGCTCGGCGTTTCAGTCTGTGAAAAGTGAAAAATAGAGGTTGAAAAATAGGGGCTGAAATAGGGGTTGAAGAATTGACCACTGAAAATAGTGATCTACGAAGAAGAGGCATCTATACAGGAAAATGATTACACAACGGGTTATTACACAATGGTTTATTATTTACCTTATGCATGAATAACATCGAATAATTATTAAGAGTAAATTATTGAATCCCGCGGATTCATATGAAACAGTAACTCCCGGGCCGGCTCCGTTACTGGATTTAGGCTTTCCTGGGAGGAGCTTGAAGTAGGTATTGGCCACAGAAAAATGTGATCTATGCAGAAGGGGCATCTATACAGGTAATTTATTGCACAACCATTTCTTATAAAACGGTTTCTTACACAACGGTTTATTATTTACCTTATTATGCTTCATGAGTAACTGCAAATAATTAATTATTGAGTCATTGAATCCCACGCATTTTTATAAAAGTGTAATTCCCGGGCTGGCCCCAGTACTCGATTTATGGCTTTGCTGAGAGGAGGCGGTCAGATAACCGTCAGATGGTCACTGCGAACAAACCTAATTTGTAGTGCAGAATTCTGAGGACTTGATGACGTCAGCAAGTTCTAATATAAAATTCCGATAGTAATTTGCACGGTCTAAGCCGCTCGCCGCTCTGATTCCTTAAATCAGAGAACTCAATTTTGCGGTCAGCTGGAAATGAAGGTTACATTTCCGACCAGGCTGATGAAGGTGGCTCCCGACTGTTTCATGCAGTCCCAAAGATGCTCCTTTCCAAATTTCACTATGGCAGGTTGAATTGCCTCTCTCAATACAGTGGGTCCCGCGACGCCCATGCGAAGTGCAGATACTAATTACTAGTAGTGCTACTAGTAATAACTAGTACTACTAGTACTAGTAGTACTATCAGTTATAAGTACTAGTACTTTCGCCCACTTCCTTACATTCAGTCGCTACGAATTTCGAGGCCGAATTATGTGTAATTTTAATCAGGTAGGAATATAATTGTTTATTTATGCAGGCCCCAAAACTTGAAAAAATATTTGGTGAAATGTTCAGCTTCGTTGAACTTATTTTGTTATTGATTCCAAGAACTTACGCACCAGATTATTGGACGAGAGACAGGATGTCTCCCAAATCCAAATGACTCCAATTTTGCTATAGGTACCTATTTCACTAATGGTTAATTTTCTCTCACTAAATAATCCCGTACCTACTTTTGTACAGATTTTACTTACAACCACTTTAACTAATGACCACAGTTTCAAAACAACGTTCGCTATGATTTCTATCATTGTTCTGATCCATTCGTTTCCATCTTTCTAGGTATATCCAGAAAAAATAAGCGGCCACAACTATCGGGATAGTCTATCGGGCCAATATTTTGGATTGACAATAATGGCATTTGTCATTTGACAACGGCATTTGACAATAAGGTATTTGGAGTGACGAGTAATGACATTTGTCTAATTTTATTGTCCGATAATCAAAAACAATAATGATAAATGTCCGCAGTGTTGACAGTTCTCGGGCTGGTAAAAACTCTGTTGAAATAAATTGTATCGCTTTTTAAGTACGTAACGAGTTCAACCAGTGGTCGTACTCTGAGTGAGTCGAAATAATACGAAACGTGATTATTTTTCATATATGCTGTCCAATGGGAACCTTGATACTTTTGTGACTGTAAGTTTAGTATTCCACACTCGCATTTTCTTACTACTTTTCGCAAAGTATCGCTCATAAAAACTCCTCTAAATCTTTTAATAATCGATGGGGCGTATTTTTCTATTGAGACATTTGTTAAAGCCCGATCGGGTAACTCGTGGAATGGATCGGGTAACTCGTGGATTTTATATACAGAGTTTGAAATACACTTTTTCAGTTTATATGATTCAGAAATGAGTGAGACGCCGTTTCAGATATTTTTGTTCATCGTCCTCTTTCTTTTCAACCCGCTGCCTTGTTTAGATGATTTAAGAAGGCCTCTCATTCACAATATTGTTCTGACGTATTTAACTGATTGCACGATACAAATTCGCTGCACCAGTAGCTAAGCCTGTTAACCCGAGTAAAGGCCGTAGAAAACCTTCTTTACGTGTTTGACGCCGTTTTTTGATCGCTGTTAATCTTACGCTGTTTCGGAATTTTTGAATGCCTCGTTTTTTTCGTCGCCAACTCCAAACTGATTTTTATTTTTTCCCGCCCCTATAGGTAAATCGTTTTCCTTTCATCAAACCAGTGATTGGGCAGCGATTTTTTCTTTTAGTGATGAATCCGTGGACTGAAAACATTTAAAGGCACTGTTAGCTAATCGCATCTGCTACGTGTCTATCCAACACGTTTGGATGTCGCGCGTAAAATTGATCGTGCTAAACAAGGGGCGTCTAATTTAGAAGTCGGGGTTTTTCCATCGAGTGGCGTAAATGGTCCGCAACAGTGACCGTGAATTCTAATGGGTGGGATTATTTTCGATTCCAAAATCCTATTCAACATGCGTACGTGATGAAAATCGATTACCAACTAAATGTTACATTTTCGTCGCGTCTGCTTTTATAGTCAGCGTAAATGTCATCATCGTAATGAAGTTGGTAAAACACGGCAATTTTAATGTCTCAAATTCTGAAAACAATGTAAACCAGACGTTGAAATTTGAAAAAATTAATTGCTCCGTTCTTACTAGAATGTTTACGGTGCATTATTAGCGGACCTTCGGGCATAGGTAATTTATAGATACAGAAATATAGATATATACATATATTTTATATATTACGAGTAAAATAGTGTAAATTAAAAAAACTTATGTTTTGGAAACGCCGATTTACTATTGGAAATCATATTTTGGAAAGATGGATTACGATTCGAACGATTAATTTTATGCACCAAGACATTATCGCAGAATAAATACGTGTTTCTAAGACAAGTATTGAATTCTGTCAAAGGAATCGGCTTATAAAGGGTACGAAATCTGCGATAACATGTCCAAAAATCTACCAGAAAATCTGTTGGTAATTTTAGACGACTTTGCAGATTACCATCAATAAACTACCTATTTCTCCACTTTTAGCGAATTTTTTAAGAAAAGGAAGCTATTTTTCTCGGTCCAAAATTTTTAAAACTCGAATTTCCGAAAGATTTTTATACCAAAATCCGTTTCAGACCATCCTGAATTCACTGCCGAAAGACACCAAAAATTATAAGTATGTATGTGTCATTCCAGACGATAACTCTCGAAAGAATTGAGATAAAAAGTTCAAATTTGCACGAAAAATCTGTCTTGGCAATCGATAGGCTAAGTTCGTAGATGGGCAGAATCGGGTCACTCTAAGGGGGAGTTTTGGGGAGTTTTAGGGGGGGGGGAATTAACCATAAATTCCCAAAATGAAACAGTCTGACAGGTGACACCTCATTTTAAAGGTTTTTGTACGCTGAACACGATGGTGAAATCAGAATTGCGATATCTCATTCCGTTCTCAAACTGGAGCACTTTGAAGATGAAGGAACGTGGTTATTTCTTGAGATGTTCTTCCTGGTTCGTCTGATCTAATCTGATAACGAAATGGGTTATCGCAATTCTGACTTCACCATCGTGTTCAGCGTTGGAAAATCTACAAACCGAGGTGTTACTCGGCAAAAAATGGAACAAACAATTTGTTACGTGTCCAATACCTACTCTTCTGGTAGGTATTCAAAACATTTTTGATTTCCCCCTCCTCCCCCTTCCACCCCAAATTTTACTTTGCGTAAAACTACTCCTGTTTTAATTTTGTATGGTATCAAGTTGGGACAACATTGGCCGAAAATTAATTTTCAGAAAGTTTTAGGCGGAGGAGGAAGATGCCGAAAACGACAAATAGTGACGAAATAACACAATTTTGGTTATTTCATTTCGTCTCCGACGCACAACTTTCTCATTCGCTGGAATATTTTATTTAATTCTTTATTGTAGTAATACGATAATAACTAAACACAAAACGGCTTTAGCTTTTGCTATCCGCCGCGGGTCGCGCGTCTTAACCGCCAAAAAATGTTTTGAGTAACAAAACGAACATAAGGACATAAACCCATTAGTTAGTGAGTTGCAATATACAAACGTTGCTATTTATGAATTGTGATACATGAAGCTAGTCAGAGAGCACCACACCTGATGCATACCGAATTAACCGAATAACGTCATACTTGAATACCTATAATTACCCAATAAGTTTAAGATTGCCCATATTTGAATGGGATATCCCATTCTATTTACATAAAATATCCCATTTATATTTATTTATATTTATTTATTATTTATATTTATTTTATTTATTTATATCCCATTTTATTTTACATAAAATCAGTTATTTCTTCGAAAACTCGCTCTTATAGCCATGCTACATGACTGTGGTTTTTTAGGTTTGGAAGGGCCGGAAAATATCATGTGATTCTAATTACCCAAAGCTGGTGTCAGCCTAAACATGATATAAGAGAAAATTGCAGCTTTCCAATAATTTTTCCAATGGATCTGTTGAATTTAGAATTAGTTCACTGAGATATGGCAAGCAACATTAAATTTAAAAAATTTTAAAAATGGCACGGATTGCATGGAGTAAGAGCGACGGGTTTTTGACCATCGACTTGACTAGAGATATAAACAATGGAAGATTTCGATCTGGGATTACAACACAGTACTTTCAAAATATTGACCTATAAATGACGGTCGCTCGAATCATTAACAACTAGTATGTGTTATAAGGTCGCTACATCAACATCAACTCGCAGACATTTATAAGCTTGAATCCGCCAAACAAAATATTCGGGAAATATACAGAATTTTGAAGAAACGTAATGCGAAAGAACAACTATTTCGAAAAAAATTGTTACCAATTATTGAACAGTTGGAAAATTCGGTCGAAATTTCTAACAACTCCAACCCATCGGTAGTTTATAATGCTCAACATGCTCTACAATCAAAAATTAAAACGGAACCAGGCAAAGAAAGTAAACAAGCATACGATGGAAATGAAAATGATGATTTTGCTATTGAAACGGATATATTTCACCGAAAACGATATACGACGAAGAGTCATTTACTGCAATTTCAACTCCACTAATGCGAACGGTTAACCCCAAAAGCATAATAGCAAAACGAATTCGACTGTCTGTACAATCTGACGAAGGTTATTCAACGAAGAAAGAAATCGATGAAATGAAACAATTTGTACGAACGCCGGAAGGTAAATCGCAGGTGCAAGCAACATTGAGCGTATAACTTGTGTATGTACAGAAGTTTATTGAGCTTGTTGATTGAACTTTATTGAGTGGGAGTGAAGGAAAAACGATACATACAACTTTTGGTCCATAAATCCAGGGGTCGATGGGCATGTACCTAGGGAATTTACCAATTCAGTTTACACCAACGGATCCAGTTGTAAAACACGTCAAATACCCACTTTCTAAAAGTTTGGTTGATTTATTATTTCATAAAAACCTAGAAACTTTAGCTTAACTGATTTAAATAACTACAAAACTATTGCGAATATATATCAATCACGATAAATTAAATTCTTACAATGGTGAGCAAACGCACTAGTTCAGAAACGTTATTTTGAACATGATGAAACATAATGAAATTGAGATCCCGCTCAAGAACTAAAAAACGCTGCAAAGTCCTTGTCACAAGGGTTTATTATTCTACTGGAATAATATCAGAAATGTTGGCTGTTCATTTATTGTTTCTTTCATGTCAAATAATTGAAATTGCAATTTCTGATGGTTTCCACCAATTTTAGCCCCCAAAACACGAATTAAGTATGCTCCTTTTTTCAAATTATCTTTGATAATTTATAAATAGTGTCATTTAGTTGTCTTGATTCACCTGTTGACAATTTTTCTAGTGTTATTATACAAATTGGTGGTGATTTCAGACCATTTCCCAGGTTTTTGACTCATGCAAAATCAATTTTGGGAGCAGAACCCTTGGTAGAACCTCAATTTTCCACTCTTTGGTCAAAATCGACTTCATATTTGGTCTTCTCGCCCCATAAAACATGGAAATCAATACCTCAAAAGCTCGTATTACTAAAACAAAAAAATACCTATTTTTTACCCATTTTTGACCCATAATACCCCTGGGTATATTCCGATCGGGCTGCAACGTTTCGGGACACAACTAGGGCCCGAATGGAGCCTGTGTGCGAAAGATCGAATTTTTTAGACCGAAAATGAAGCCGGAATGCATGATATGAAGGTCGGAATTGCAGTTTTGGAATCTACGCAACTTGAAACGTAAAAGAAAATATTTTGAGGGGGTGTCGTAAAGATTTCTTGCTGAGCGAATAAATAGGTGTATTATTTATAGAATAATAAACCAAAACCCTCAAACTTTGATGGCTTCCATTTCAAGATACGCAGAATCCGAAAATGGAATAAAAAACGTCTGTCCGTCCGCCGTACGCACTTTCCTTGATTGCCATGAACCAAAGTTCCCATTAGTTTTAGGATCTTGAGAATTTCGTGAGACCACCCGAAGCATTGTACGTTCAACCGTTCGTGCACAGTAATGCCCTGAAGTTATCACTGGAAAGCTTCGTCTACATGATCGTGCATGGAACGTTGTACATCCAGCCCAGATATCATTGGCAGGGAACACCCAGTTATAATCAGGATGGCTGTATGAAATCAAGTTGGTTGGTTGTTCCATGACATTTCAGTTAGAGAATGTTGTTTTTTTTTGTAATAGGCACTTTTAACTTGAACAATACAACATGCATAACATCTGATAATTGTAGATAGAATTCTTGGCTAATAGGTATACTCGTATTTATGAAACTAGGTATAATTGCCAGGCCGGCTCCAGTATAGGCACTGGATTTAGGGCTTTCCTTGGGCACGAGGGTAGGTATTGACCATAGAAAACAGTGATCTACACAGAAGGGGCATCTATACACGTAAAAAATAAACCATAATAATGATAGTATGTTCATAACGACAATGTGCAGCGTTTCTTCAGCTGTGCATGTGAGGCCGAATAAAAGGACTGAACTTGATAGAGTGATATGTTGATAAATGGTGGTGTGTTATAAATCCCAAGAATATAATTGTGGTGGTTGAGGTGAGAGGCGTGGTGAGGTGAGGTGAGTGAATGAGAAGGGAGATAAGGTATCGGACCTAACGCCTCTGGTTAACACCTTTAACCGAAGTTAGGGAGGTTTCCACCACTAAGACGCTAGGAGGATATGCCCAGTGGTTGTCACCATTCTGGGATCTTTTTGGGTAGTTGAGGACGTGCCCAGTGGTTACCACTCATGGATAGTTTTACCTATCCGGTTAACACCAGTCTGGGATCTTTTAGATACAGAAGTGAGGAGGCGTGAAAGAGGAGGAGAGAGCGATAAGTCATCGACTTGGTTTGAGAGTAGAATGAAGTAACAGGCGAGAAAGGCGAGTTTTTATAGTACTTGGTCTACTCCCCCCCCCCCCCCCCCCGTCCACCATCGTCAGTTGAAGGATGGTGGGAGATCCCTTACAGCCCTTTCGAGCTACCTGCACCTAATCACGTCCGCCACTTCATTCCTTTGGTTTATTTTGTGAGATCTTAATAATATGCATGGAATGATGTTCAGGGAGGATATCACAACAATAATAAAGATGCGTTAAAGTTGTGTTTTATTAGATAAGATACCTACCTATTAGTGTATAGTTTCCGATGACAAATGAACTACGCCACCTTTGCATCATCTCTCTTGTACATGTGGATGTGACCCTTCTCTAGGCTCACGCCGTGACGACCTCTAATTATCACGCTTAAGTAAAAAGTACTTTTGTACTCTAAATACTTTTAGTACTTTTGTCACTCATCTTACAATTTACAACTTAATGCCAACGAATCGAGACTGTAAATGTTAATAAATATCTTGAAGAAATGGGCCTAGTCGATCAGGGGTAAATTAAATTATTATCTATTTATCATCATTTATGTAGGCTGGGGCCACAAACTGTTCATGAAAACATTATCTATTGTTCACACAATGGTCCTTCTATATTGTTTATGTGAATCTGAAGATGAGAAAGGAAGGAATGAAAAAAAAAAACAAGTTTCGCACAGATGCTACCCAGTATTATAGGATTTTGGTGTCCTATCTAACAGAAAGGCATTTCAGGGTAAAACACGAAGATGAATACTCCCAATTACGTGTAATAAAAGCAGGAGTACCTCAAGGTAGCGTCCTTGGGCCAGTACTCTATCTACTATACACAAGGGATCTCCCAAAATCAGCAGAAGCTGTGACAGCGACGTTCGCAGACGACCCAGCAATCCTGGCAGTAGGTTCTACAGTCGAGGAAGCCTCGGGAAAACTACAGGAATCCGTGAATAGCATCCATCAATGGACCAAAAAATGGAGAATAAAACTCAACGAAGCTAAGTCAACGCACATTAACTTTACATACAGGAAAGTGAGCCCTATACCAATTGAAATAAACTCCCAGATTGTTCCATATGCAAATACAGCTAAGTACCTCGGAATGACTCTGGACGCGAAGCTCCGTTGGAAGGAGCACGTGAAGAAGAAGAAGGAAGAAATAAACCTAAAATTCAAGAAGATGTACTGGCTCATCGGAAGAAAATCCCAACTGCCTACACATAACAAAATGCTACTGTACGAGCAAGTGATCAAACCGATTTGGGCTTACGGCTGCCAGTTATGGGGCTGCACCAAGAGAACTAACTTGAAAATTATCCAAACAACACAAAACAAAATCCTCAGGAGCATAGTGAATGCCCCCTGGTATATCCGAACGGATGACCTCCATCGCGACCTTAAAATTAAGATGGTGAGCGAAGTTGTAAAAAATCGAGCAACGGATCATGAGAACCGTCTCCACAAGCACAGGAATGTCGAAGTACTGAACCTCCTGGACAACAGCGGCGATTTACGAAGACTGAAAAGGACCAAACCTCTGGACCTAGTTACATCTCACTGAAGTGATGTGATGAGTGGTAGTAGGTAGTGATCTATGAACCACAATACGTTAAATAAATTAACAGAGTGAAGTTACTAGATGTGTATACACAGTTGTAACAATAAAGATGATATATTAAAAAAAAAAAAAAAAATCTTACAATTTACAACTTAATGCCAACGAATCGAGACTGTAAATGTTAATAAATATCTTGAAGAAATGGGCCTAGTCGATCAGGGGTAAATTAAATTATTATCTATTGTTCACACAATGGTCCTTCTATATTGTTTATGTGAATCTGAAGATGAGAAAGGAAGGAATGAAACAAAAACAAGTTTCGCACAGATGTTATCCTATTCAGAGGTTCACTGATTTGACTGCCTACCTATATAATTAATACATCAAACCAACGACAGTATTCAAGTAGCGCGCGCCCGGTTGTTGCTCGATTCCTTGGACCAAGTCTTGCTAGGAGCGCTGCGGGTAGTTATGCGTACAAGTTTTCATAAAAGGGGCTGCAGCTGAGTAGAGCTATAGTTTGTTGGTACTACATAGTACCAACATGTTGGTACTACATAGTACATAGTGTCACTTGTTTGAGCACGATGGACCACACAATTATGTGATTTTATAACAATAAATACTGTGGATCACAGCACTTAGAAATACGAGAATGGACCGCAGTAAGACTGGTAGGAGGGGACGTTTCTCATAAAACGATCTCCAGGTAATCAAATTTGAGGTGTAAATATCAAAGATACACTTACGTTGTAATATCAAAGATACGGGATGGTTATAATGGATGAGCTGAGGGGCGAATGAAGAGGGGATGATAATCAGTTGGAGTTCTATTACGTACGACCTCGTCTAGACTGGAGAACGAGGTTGTTCTGCTGGTTTGTAGGTCAGAACTAGGTAGATTTACTCTACCTACTATATAGGTAAGGACGTCTATTTGCTTGAGCAAGTGGATGAAGGGGATGTGAGGTGCCGTTTGGGGCAAATAATAATGTAGAACCAACCAACTTTGGATCCTACTGTAATCAGAGCCCTCGAGAGATTCTCCTCAGACTCGCCTTGCTGATTAACCCCCTCCCTCGCCGCTACCTTACCACCTCTTTACACTCCCCCCTCTACCACCTTACCACCTCTACCACCTTACCACCTCTACCTCCTCTCTTGCCCCCTCCTGATTAACGCACCTTCAACTTTAATTTCCTACCTCACGGTGCGCAGACCCTCAACCCCGTCCCATCCACCACCATCCTAATGAAAGCCCAGATATATACAGGGCTCCTCCGACCGCCATAACAGGTTGAAGGTTAATCCGAATGAAATAGTGGAGCAATCTATACTGACGAGTTCATCTTTCCTTCCCGTCATCAGTCTTTCCCTACATAAAATGAGGTTACGAGAAAATTAAAAAAGTTTTACTCGAGGCCTCCTTCCTTTTTGGACATCACCCACAAAATTCTCCAGTAGAGATCAATATTCATGCACTAGAACTTTGTGCTTATTTTCAACATCAATATTAATAAATATGAACCATAGTTGATTTAATACCTGTGTACAAAAGAACCATGATTTGGCGGGAGCTTTACCGCTTGATCCGAGGGAGCATCAGAATCCATAATCTCTTACCACCCCATCCTTCATAATCATACCAATATCGTTACTGCATATGAGGAAGTATCAATACTCACATGAATCAAGAAAGTAAAGCTTCGAAGTTATAGATAACGTATTATTATCTTCTTGTTAAAAGGCGACAGCAAGGAAACCAGTGGAAATATAAATTCTAGCATATTATGTTTCCTTCGCACCGAATCGTTCCATGCCTTGCCGATCAATAAAGACACAAATACCTCATAGAAAAGTAAGTGTTAGAAAGTTCCTTTGGACGCGAATAAGTGTTTCTTGATATAACCTGAAACCCTTTGGACTTTATTGCTGAACAGTTGGAAAATACGAAGCACCAGGTAGAATATATCCTGTATCTCATATCAAACACTTCAGTTGTGAAAAAACCACGTGAAGTTCATTTGTGAGTGAGTGTGAATTCATCTTATAATTTTCCATGTACCTGTAAGTTTCCCGCGTATGTACCTGCATTTAGTTACAGTAGACTTCCCACATTGTTCCTCTTTGAATTTATCGAGAATTTCTCTGTCCTAACACAGAAATCATCTGGATGATCTCATCTCGAGTATTTGACATTTTTTCCATAACTGCATTTTAATACCGGAAAAGGGTTGTTATTGGCCGATGGAAATGGATTATGCGTCATGGATCAAGTCTGAAGGGTGTCTCGTGTCCGGCTCTCAGCGAAATCGGGGTGTCTGCACTGAAGGCCCTCCGCCATACACCTGTTCAATCGATTACTGAAAGGGCAGCGTTACAGCTCATTGCCAAAGTGTTGAACCGTTTATTCAGATTGATCGTACATTTGTAAAATTGTTTTTTTTTTCTACACCCAGGGGTTGGCCTCGTTGGTTATGTCTCGGGGAAAACAGTTTTACTTACCTACTTCCGAACTATTAGGTCACTGCTGTTTACACGGTTAAATCAGGGACGAAGAGCTTATCGCTGGTCAGGTGGATCACAAGCAACTACGAAGGTTGTGTCGTTGCCCCCTCCGGCGTATTCAGAATGCAAACGCCACAAATTTAAAATATCTCAGCGGGGATCGGACGGTCAGGCCGAACACCCCGGCCTCCTTGAACATTGAATTTCCTTTTCTGAGATACTTTTCGTGTCAATAAAAAGGCGGTATGTAATTTCGAATATTTTGGGCAGATTCCCAGATGATTAGCGCAAAGTAAATCCAAGGATTACAAGGTTCGGACAATTTGGAAAATATATGATAAATCTCAACTACCCTTCAATGCTAGCCACGAAGTACCTAATTATTAGCTCTTCAAGTAAAACATTTTTGCACTTGCCCGGACGGAAATTTGGGTGAATAATGCTAATGAAATTCGTTACCCTCCAACAAATTTTCCCTACAGACAGTGCATTTTTGGCGCATTCGAAACTTACGACTTCTATCATATGGATCTAAAATAGGATATGGGATCATATTCCTCTGCCATTGGCCTAGCCTAAATTTCAAGTAAAACACATAAACCAAAGAGAGTTTTATGAGCGTGAAGTAGAGACTTGAAGATTCGATTGGGTAACCACTCTTTCCGATCCCAGTTGCAGCAATGCACAGTTATGTTACTGATGAATAATCTGTAATGAAACAAAAGTTCGTTCTCATAAAATATAATTAAAACGCTACAAATTATTACGGGAAGGTTTATTATTTACCTGTATAGATGCCCCTTCTGCGTAGATCACTGTTCCCCCCAAGCTGACTGATCCCCTCAAGCTCCACCCAAGAAAGCCCTAAATCGAGTACTGGACCCGGCCGGGGAATTAAAGCACGGGGTTCAATAATTCAGTCATTAATTATTTGTAGTTATTCAAAGCATAAGGCAAATAATAAACCTTTGTGTAATAATTTACCTGCATAGATGCCCCTTCTACGTAGATAGCATAATAAACCGTTGTGTAGTAATTTACCGTTGCGTAATAATTTAGACAATAATACTTCAACGTTTATTCAAGTTGCAAAAGTACCTATCAACCAAATCCAAAAGATCCATCATTTTTCAAATGGAATAATATAACAGA
Source organism: Leptopterna dolabrata (assembly GCA_954871275.1). Taxonomy (NCBI): domain Eukaryota; kingdom Metazoa; phylum Arthropoda; class Insecta; order Hemiptera; family Miridae; genus Leptopterna; species Leptopterna dolabrata. The sequence goes on from OX940975.1 coordinate 68,320,474, forward strand.
ACAACCAACTCGACTTCATACAGCCGTCCTTGATTATATAATAGGTGCTCCCTAGCAATGATATCTGGGCCGCATTTATACCGTTCGATTCACGATCATGTTGACGAAGCTTTTCGCTGCGAGCGAACGGCTGGTCGTGCAATGCTCAGGTGGGTTCATGGTACTTAAGAAAAAGTGCCAAGTACGGCGTACGGCGGGCAGACAGAAATTTTGGTTTATTATTTTCAGTAATGATCCTTTGGAATCGAGCATGGAAAAAAAGGTAACCCCCCCTCAAAAATATGGTGGTTTCCGTTTCAAGGTACGTAGAATCCGAAAATGCAATTTAAAAAGTCTTGTCTGTCTGCCGTACACCGTACGTCGCACTTCCTTAGGTACCACGAGCCAAAATTGATGGTCCGCGAAGCTCTGCATTAATGTCAGTCATCTCTAAGGGGCGAAAAATAGGGGTTGAAGTTTACAGAACGCCGTGGCTCGAAAACTTTTAGTGAAGGGTGTGGTTTTATTTACGTTTTGAAATTGATCATGAACTAAAGAACTTATTGTTGAGACTTCCCGGTGCATTGTACGACCAGCCGTTCGTATGCACCGAAAAGCTTCGTCATTATGATCGTGAATCAAATGCTATGAATCCGGCCTGGGTATCATCGCTAGGGAGCACCTGATGATAACCACGGATGGCTGTATGAAGTTGAGTTGATTGTTCTGTGAAATTACTTGATTTGAAAAATGATGGATCTTTTGGATTTTGTAAGTAAAGTAAAAATAAAGTACGCAGCGATTCCAGGCTGGGGCTTTTCGTCCGACTGCCCTGCTAGCACGCGGACGTGATCAGCTGCCCTCCATTGGTAGGATCAGAATTCGTCCTGATCATTTCGCTCTTTATGGCTACTCATTTCCTCGCCCCCTTGAATGGAGAGGGGTTCGCCTAACAGCTAATGACATGGGTCACACTTGGACCTGTCACCACGTGTCACGGCGGTCACCCATGCAAGTACAAACCACGCTCGAGGTTTCTTAACTTCGGTGGTCTCACTGGAACCGGTTTATTCCATCTGATATGGCCGTTGGGCCTTTTGGATTTTGTTGATAGCTACTTTTGCAACTTGAGCAAACGTTGAAGTATTATTAGGTAAATTATTACACAACGGTAAATTATTACACAAAGTTAAATTATTGTACAACGGTAAATTATTACACAACGGTTTATCATTTGCCTTATGCTTCATGAATGACTACAAATAATTAGTGACTGAATTATGGAATCCCGCGCATTTATATGAAATTTTAATCCCCGGGCCGGCTCCAATACTCCATTTAGGGCTTACCTTGGGGGAGTTCGAGGGTATTGACCACAAAAAACAGTGATCTACGCAGAAGGGGCATCTATACAGGTAAGTAATAAACCGTTGTGTAGTAATTTTCTGCGTTTTTTAGCGAATTTTCGAAGAAAAGGAAGCTATTGTTCTCGGTCCAAAATTTTTAAAACTCGAATTTCCGAAAGATTTTTATACCAAAATCCGTTTCAGACCATCCTGAATTCCCTGCCGAAAGACACAAAAAATTATATGTATATATATATATATTTATATATTTATATATATATTTATATATTTATATATTTATATATTTATATATGTATGTGTCATTCCAGACGATAACTCTCGAAAGAATTGAGATAAAAAGTTCAAATTTGCACGAAAAATCTGTCTTGGCAATCGACAGGCTAAGTTCGAAGATGGGCAGAATCGGGTCACCCTAAGGGGGAGTTTTGGGGAGTTTTAGGGGGGGGAAATTACCCATAAATTCCCAAAATGAAAAAGTCTGACAAGTGACACCTCATTTTAAAGGTTTTTGTACGCTGAACACGATGGTGAAATCAGAATTGCGATATCTCATTCCATTCTCAAACTGGAGCACTTTGAAGATGAAGGAACGTGGTTATTTCTTGAGATGTTCTTCCTGGTTCGTCTGCTCTAATCTGATAACGGAATGGGATAGCGCAATTCTGACTTCACCATCGTGTTCAGCGTTGGAAAATCTACAAACCGAGGTGTTACTCGGCAAAAAATGGAACAAAAAATTTGTTACGTAGGTACCCAATACCTACTCTTCTGGTATTCAAAACATTTTTGATTTCCCCCTCCCCCTCCTTCCACCCCAAATTTTACTTTGCGTAAAACTACTCCTGTTTTAATTTTGTATGGTATCAAGTTGGGAAAACATTGGCCGAAAATTAATTTTCAGAAAATTTTAGGCGGAGGAGGAAGATGCCGAAAACTTCGAAAATTCGCTCTTATAGCCATGCTGCATGACTGTGGTTTTATAAGTATGTGCCTACATCTGGAAAAGTTTTGTGGGCATTTCATTACTTAGATTGGTAGACGATTAAATAGGTGTAGGTAAATTGAACAGTACGGGCTTCTAGTCCTAAGAGTAAGGTTACGGGTCGGATTAATAATAAGGTTAGGTCTCGGACAGGATAGTTTTGAAGGTGTGCGGCTATTATAATACTTGTGGAAAAGTAGGATTAATAATTGTTCGATAAATAATTTGAGGATACTGAATAATGTTCTGTTATTCGTAGTAGATGGCAGTAGTATGTAAGTTGGGGCTTCTGGCCCGACCGTTGAGCTGGGGTTTCTAGCCCAGCAACTGAAACGAGAAATAACGTTCAAACAACGAGAAATAACGTTCAAAAACGAGAAATAACGTTCAAACAACGAGAAATAACGTTCAAAAACGAGAAACAACGTTCAAGGATCGTTCAAGCAACGTTATTTCTCGTTGCTTTAACGTTATTTCTTGTTGTTTGAACGTTATTTCTCGTTGTTAAACGTTATTTCTCGTTGTTTGAACGTTATTTCTCGTTGTTGAACGTTATTGAACGTTATTTCTCGTTGTTTGAACGTTATTTCTTGTTTCAGTTGCTGGGCTAGAAACCCGGCTCAACGATCGGGCCAGAAGCCCCAATTTACATACTACTGATGGCTTCCAGGTTCCAGGTTTATTTCTGATCGACTTGATGTTTATTACATGGAAGCGCTTGTACGCCGAGAGACCTTCCTATGAGTTCTAAAGCCCACATTGGCAATGAAGACCCGTGCCAAGGACGTGATAAAACACACATTTTTGTCAGCGTTCCGTCGCCCTCTCTGCCGATCTATTGAAAGAGTAACGATCGAAACATGGCAAAAGGTCATTCGAAAAGTATCGAGCAGGTGAGAGTTATAGTAGCTCAGAGTTTCCCTGAAGCTGGGAACTCAACGTTTTATACGGGTACTTAGTGCTGGAACGTTCGCAACACAACGTTCATGTCGAAACTACTTTTTGACAGCCTAAATTTACAATTTATTACCCTCCAACGGGCATTCATTACCTATCGTAACGTTGGCGTGAATGAGGTACCAGTTACCTAGGACCACACCAACCATCATTGATTGGTCATCATTTTTTCGTCACTCGAGCACTTTATTTATCGCTCAGCGCCAAACAACCTCCTCTCCTATGCCCTTGTTTATTGGCAAAACTTTTCCGAAACCCCATTTAAAAAAAAAAAAAAAAAAAAGCAGAAGACGACGAAAAAAATTACTTGGTATAATTTATCACTTATTTTCGCTCGAGAAAGAAAAGTTACGCCTGAAGTAAACACCTTCCACTCGGCTCTATTTTTTTCTCGAGATTTCCAACTCGTTTTAACCTCGGGGAGAAAATAGCGCTTCAGTCGAAGTTCGGCAGTTGTTTTATGCAGGATGCTAACCTACACCGAGGACTTACGGGGGTGCAGGGAGGTTTCATATTTATCCCTTAATAACCTCAACCTTTGCCGCTGGAAGTTGAGAGTTTTCAACTTTGAAGCGATTGTATTAGTGATTCATTGTTGTGGTGAGTATCTCGGCGGCGGGGGTCATGAAGAAAAGCCGTCATTCATCGCTTCTTCTCTAACGGGCCGGCAAATGGTTGCGTCTGAAGCTTTAGTAAAGTTTCTAATGAACGAAATGAGTTTCCCCGACGTTGCACACCCTAGGCAGCCCCCTAGGCTGTAAATTATTACACAACGGTAAATTATTACACAAAGTTAAATTATTGTACAACGGTAAATTATTACACAACGGTTTATCATTTGCCTTATGCTTCATGAATGACGACAAATAGGTAATTAGTGACTGAATTATTGAATCCCGCGCATTTATATGAAATTTTAATCCCCGGGCCGGCTCCAATACTCCATTTAGGGCTTACCTTGGGGGAGTTCGAGGGTATTGACCACAAAAAACAGTGATCTACGCAGAAGGGGCATCTATACAGGTAAGTAATAAACCGTTGTGTTGTAATTTTCTGCGTTTTTTATAAGTATGTGCTACTTAGATTGGTATACGATTAAATAGGTATAGGTATATTGAACAGTACGGGCTTCTAGTCCTAAGAGTAAGGTAACGGGTCGGATTAATAATAAGGTTAGGTCTCGGACAGGGTAGTTTTGAAGGTGTGCGGCTATTATAATACTTGTGGAAAATTCGCCTAGGCCTAGTGCAGAAGTCATTGCTTGGGCGTACTATTAATAATATACCTTGTGCGTTCAACCTGGTAGTTCTCACATCACTTTTTTCTTGAACAGGCCGCCGGATTTATGCTCATATACAGCCAATCTGTAAACATGCAATATTCTTGGAGAAAGCACTTCAAAATCCTCGTAAAGGTTTAGTATTCGGGTGTGCCTGTGTGATTTCGTGGGTATACGTTAGACAGTATTTACAACCAGATTTAGGTTACCAAAAATACTCGTGTAAGCACCTCCCCAAATATACCATAGACCAATATGCTATAAACATAAGCATATAAAATAATCATACGTAGATTTTTCCTGCTAAGCCAGCTTCTCAATAAGACGAAGAGGTGGAATGTTTTCCTAATCCTTGCTACTAGACTTTGTATGTGTGTTCCTTCCATTTCATATGCTGATCAAGCAACAGCCCCAAATATTTGATGGACTTTAATTTTTCAAGTCTTTGGCAATAAGCGTAGAATGTTCAGAGTCGCAATTTCCTTGATGTATTTCTAGTTTTGAATCTACTGATTGTCCAAAATGTTAAATGTTAAAATGTTCATGGGAAACCATTTTGTTACCTTGTCCATAATTAATTTAGCACTTGAATGAGCTTGCTGCCACGTCTTCTCCTTCACTATTATGGCCACGTAAACAGCGAAAGCAACAAAACTGCCTTCAATGTTTATTGAAAATAGGTCGTTTATGATGGGTGTTGTATTACAGCACGGACAGGCCAACGCTGCGATCCAAACTCGTTTCAGAAAGCACAGACGATGCGCGAAACCGAGTTGTTTCCTCGTTGAGAACTGAGACAGAACTTCATACTAATTTTCAGCCCCCTTTTTCTCTCTCATAATTCTGTATAACCTGGGTGTACTCATTCCATGCGCCTTCCGGTGTACTCTTACATATTTTTCAAGGTCCAGGCGTACTCTTGCAAAACTCCGGCCCATGATATTCCTCTGGACATGATTTCTTCTGCCATGATCCGTGGATACCAAGGTTCCGGAAACCAGGCAACCCGTCCCAGGCAGTCATAATGCAGCGAGAGTGTGTAGTAGAACAAGGAGTCGGCACCAGTTTCGAGATGAACAAAGTAATTTGGTGTGTTCTTTGGGAGCCCGAGTATCTCAACTTGAAAAAGAAGACCCTCACCTGCTCAACAGTCCTGTACACAGAACCTCCCCAAATCTGGGCGCCCGCCATAGCACATGACTGCCCTGGAAACCTTATGGAAAACGCGGTACTTAGCACGGATCGGTACTTCGGTTCAGGCTGGGGTTACGAGGATTTCCTTCGGCTTACAGTGCTTTGGTGTGGAATTTGATGATCTCTTAAATAAGGCAGTGCTTCTTTTATTGCTATCAGCTCTGCCATGTACACCGACGTCACCTCCGATAAACAAAATCGCCTTAAACATTTAGAAAAATAGATTAGATTTTAGATTTTATTTATTTGCTCTTGACAGTATTATATCATAGCAAAGGGTAAACTTACCAAAAATGGGTGCACACAATTTTTCCATAACAAAAACAAAACACTATTATGATACACACTAATATCCACAATTTCAAGACTGGCGTTAATTCCTACGCATAATATCTACTCTATAACCAACAACACTGAATATAACGCCATATAATATTTATAACAATAATACAACTATTTCATAACTATAAAACTTCTATCCATAACTATAAAGCACTAGCCGAGAGCATTAAACAAAAATGCGCAATAAACAAACAAACAAAAATTCATTAATACAAATCCATTATGATTATTCATGTAACACAAATGCCCTCATTTTAAGCGCCTCAGACAAATAATTGTAAACATCTTTTATACCATTTGGCATTGGACACTTGAAGAGGCGTATTAAATTCTCCTTATACTCGAGGCAGACATCGAAATGGGTGCAGAGATTCCCCCTTGCAAATTCATAAATGGGACACTCGAATAGTATGTGTATCAACGTTTCGGGTACATGCATACCACATATAGTACAATTCGCTGTTGGGTCTATACAATACGTAATGCTACCGAGCCTCAGTTTCAACACAAATCGCGACGCTGTTCTAATTTCAGCAGCCAGCCTAATTCCCACAAATGGAGCATCACCATCCAGATACCCTACGCTATTGCCAATCTGCAGCTGTCTGAATATATCGCTGTAATTGCTAGCATCGTACGCCATCCTATCTGCTACTTTAATTCTATTTTCATAGGCCTGTACTCATTTAGAAAAATAACGTAATGCTTCCATGCTTGACGGTTCGTTATCGCTATCCGCCTATATCCCTTCTACCGTGTGTGCAACAACTCGAGAAGAGCCCTGGTTCATTGTGTACGGGATGTACCCTACTTGTATGTCCTCCTCGGTGGGTTGCTTCCATTTCTTCCACGGTTCCAGCGTCGGAATATACTCGATGAGCCATCGCTGCCACAGCTGGTTCGCCAGCTGCTGTGCCATCCTCCCCGGCTTCATTTCGTGTTATCCGTGGAACCATTGGTTTTAACTTTGATTTTCCAGTCAGGAAGTTCCCTCACCGGCTTCGTCCGAAGATGTTGGCGCTCCTTATCAGTATTTTCCAGACTGGCACCCGCCCTCTTGCACCGATAAATAATACAACACCTTACGGAAACCCATTCTGGAAGCCTGGCTTTTAAGGGGCGGTCCTAAAAGTGTAGCGAGTGTGCTCTGACGCGTCACGGGCATTCAACCAACTCTGGTTTCAAATGAGAGTCACCTACCGAAGAGTGTTCGCAGTAGCGAGTTGAGCTAGGGACGTAGGTTCAGTCTGATTTGCCTTTGAGAATCCAGGGCGCAGCTCACCATTATCTACACCCGTCGTAGTTCCCCTCCTCCGCTAATGAGGTTTTTATCGTCAGCCCTGAGCATATTCCCAGTTCTCAACGGCACCTCGAAACTCTGTAGATCGTGTAGTTACTACTGGCCACTTACCCTAACGCCCCGTCATAACGGCGAAGTGAAATTGGATCTGTGAACCATTATCTATGGATTTGTGAGATGTTCCATAGAGACGACAGGAGCGTTATTGGTTGTAACTGGTTGGGGGAACGTGGAAGTACCTGACCGGTAGCTGTTTTTTATAATTACTTTTGAATCACCTATCCGACTTGTTCTGCCAGCATTAGCCTTATCAATGACTGACCTAATTTTTTTGTTTATATTTTTTTTCAAATATTTATTTTCAGTCTTACAGAATAGTTGTGATCGGAATTGCCAACAAAAAAAACTATATATATGATCACAGATTGTCACGACAAAATGACAAATACTTTCTGAAATTAGAAACAGTGGTACTAAAAAATTCTTGTACTGAGTAAATTTCTTCCCTTATCAAGAATGCCTTCACTGATGCCTTGAATAATTGAAAGTCTTTTCGGTGCCGTTCAAAATGTCATTGCCATGATGAAGCTGGCATTTCGCTCAAACAGACCAAGGTGATGTCGTGGAACCACTAAAAGCTCAGGATGGCGTGTTTAAAATTCCGTTCTTCGAAATACGATATATTACTGCTTGCAAACGCTAGGCTGCGGCGTTTGTTTGCGGACGGCACATCAGTAGTTTTCCTGCCTGAATTTTCCCCGACAGGACCCCGGCTCCAGTCTTAATACTCGTCAATGCCATTTTTTGGATTTTAAAGAAGACTCGATGTTGGCCGGGAATACCAAAAAAATAATACCATATATGGGCCGAGACATGAACAACGAATGATGTCAGCAAGACTCTTGACAATGTTCGGAGTCTTCGAAAGAGTATGTGCAGCTACTAAATTGTTTGGACAGATTGCTAACTTGAGAGTCCGTACGTGAGATGGCAATCCAAACTGATTCCTCTTCAGCTTGAACCGGAGAGCCATCGAGGAGCCATTCAGGTAGCGGTTGTTTTGATCGCAGCGCACGGGAAAAATACACAGCAGGTTCGTTCCAGCCGCGCCGAGTTCAGGAAGAAGTTCGGCGCAGAAGCCAGGCGCAGGGCAGATGGTCGAGGTGATGCGTCCCAACCGTTTTGAACTCAGTTCGATGAACTCTGTTCGATCCACGTGAGTTCATGAATTCAACTGAACCCAATGAGAAGTGAGTTCACCTCCAGGTAACCTCGGCATAACCCTCTCGAAATCATAACCTGCTTCATTTTTTCCGACACCGCCTGACAGATGTTTGGGCAGTATATGGCGGTTTTCTCTTCTTTGGCGTTCCAGCCGTCGGTATCATTAACTCAGGACCCACTTCAGCCCTGACGAACCCGGTCGGTGAACTCATCCAAACCCTTTGCGCGCGGCACCTTCTTTAGTTACCATGAAACAAAATTAATTAATTAAATTTGCTTATTAGGTCCCATTTGGGGACTAGTTGGCCCTCGAAGCTCGGCCTTACTGTCGAATATCTGCTGCCTTCAAAAGCAGATACCTACAATAAATCATAATCCAATAAATCATACAATAAATTATTATCAAATTTCGATAGTCCGACACGTTCGTTAATCCGACAAGCTCGCTTGCGGAATGGCAAAATACGGAAGCAGGAAAAACACTTTTCTTTTAAAATACAGCAGTATAGAATAGTACATTCACATACGTAACGTGTTATAGTATTTACTTTGCAGTAAGTTATGTAAAAGGTCCTATATTAATTATTATATTTGTACGTAGAATAAATATTTTATTATACTTCTAGTTTTCCCTTTAGTTTTCCTGACGTAGGATGAACTATTTCCATCGTTTAAATAGAACCCTCCGTAGTCTGGAAAAAATATCTGTCACATTATCAAGATTGGACAGTACCTGCTCGTACTAAATTCGTCAAGCCGTTACCAGAGTTCGCCACCCGTTGTGCAAAAGCTACGCACGCGCACACCCGCATTCAAAATCAGTGATGAAATCAGTGGTCAATGGATAGATGAGCAAATTTATTGAGAAAATATGTTATTGCAATGGGTGCAAAATGTTATTACTTGAGTTTTGACACTTTCCTCGTTTCAGAGCGCCCCTGGATCTATTGCATATATACATAAATGTGCCCCAAAATGGTTGTAATGGCAAACGAATGAATCATTCAGTTGAAAGAAAGATAGGCTTGTGAACGTTGTTAGTGAAATTTGGACATTCTTTCAATGAAATTGAAAACATGTGCGGAGAATCGACAAACAGGCGAACATACCTAATGATTTCGAAGATATACAATTTTTGGGAAAAGAACAGTGGGTCAAATTCGAGTTTTTGTGGGTCAACAAACGACTGAAAGTCGATAAAAACGGCTAAGAACCATAAACAATTAATGTAGCCGCTAAGAGTGATATAAAATGGTGACTCAGTACAGGAAAATACAAGTTCAGTAATAGAAAAATATGTATCACAAGAAAAATGGGGTCACGCTGTGGTTTTTGGGGGCCAAATATCGCTAAATATCGGTGAAAATGGCCGAAAAACCACATAATAGCTAAAGACAAAATAGCTAGAAGTGGCCCACTTTGAAAATTCGCTCATATGGCCGTGCTGCATTTCTGGTCTATCACACACACACCAGTTCGCGAAAAGAACTTCTTTCTTCTACATTTATCTCCATCCTGTCAGCTTGGTAAGCTCCTGGCTTGGTAACATGGCTCTTTATGGTGCCATCTACGACTTTTTTGAAAATATCATTCGACAATATATTATAGGGAGACAATATATTATTATGGGATATTCATTGGAGGGACTTATTCTTCGATGTTGAGAATGATGTGACTTATAAACTAATTATAAGGCTAAATGTAGGTAACATATTACCTATATAATTGAAAAGAAAAATAATATTATACATATATTTATATATAACATTTCCAAGTCGAGTTCAAGGTTTTCCCATTTCAAATATCAAATTCATTTCAATTTACACTTTCAGTTTCAACTGAATTTCGTTCAATAGGTTGATGAAGTTGGTCTCAGCCCTGTAATTTACAAGAGATCAAATAAGTTGGCACATTTTCTTGATTGTGTAAGAGAAACAGACCCTTCACCCACCCATCGTCCATTGTTTGAAAGAAATTGGTTCATATTTGAAATGATAATTTATTATTTAAGTATTTAAATAGCTCACGTATGGAAGGCATTCCAAACTCAAACCAAACTCAACGTTTTTAAATACAAATTCAAGGATTTCAAATCAAATTCAACGTTTTCCAAGTCAAACTCAAGGTTTTTCTTCCCCTTTTATTTTTTAAATTTACGATGAGCGTGATTAGGTTGGTACCTACTCAAATCTGTTTTTAAATTTCTTTATTTAGCGGTGCCGCGCCGTCACTTGAGATAAGCTTTCTCGAATTGTTAAAAGTGTGAATAATCGCGATCCTGTGAAGTTTGGCAGTGCGAGGCTGTCGTCCAGGGCTGAAGCAGTTTATTTAAACGTTGCAATTTATTAGAGTTTTTATCCTTTTCTTAAACCGGGTTTCAAGCTATTTTTGACCCTCAAACACTCAGAATTTGGCCATGAATATATTATAATGTAACTAAACAGGTACCTACAAAATAAATTAGGTACCTGTACAAATATGTGTTTTGACGGCTACGAGACGAAAATGTCAAATTTCGCCGAAAAGTTAAGTGATGGCCAGTGGAATGTGAGTTTGAAAATGCGCAATTATCAAAAACAAAAAGTTTGACTGTTGGCGAATTTTCGAAGTAAATGAAGCATTGCAATGCGTCCAAATTTTTCTGAACATGAATTTTTGAAAATTTTTCACAGGCAAATCCGTTTCAGCGCATCCTGAATCCATCCCTAGATTGAAAAAAGAAGATGTATGTATAATGTATACCTAGATATATGTATAGATATATATATATGTATATATATGTATAGATGTATAGATATATGTATAAAGTACATGTTAATGTTTATAAGCATATATATGCGGTATATAAATGTGTGTATCACTCCAGATGATATTTGACCTTCGGAACATGATAAAAATTCGAAATCTCGCCAAAATGTTCGTATTGCCAAATAAAAGGATGAGTTCGACGATGAGCAATTTTCAGAAATTCTAAGGGGCCGAATTCTGGTTTTTTGGGGACAAAAATCGGCAAAGGCTAAAATTGCGAACATTTAATATAAAATCACTGAGAGTGAAGAGAGAAAAATACCATTGTTTTTTCATACAGAATATTGTTATTCATACAGAAGAGTGGTCAAATTGGGATTTTTCGGTGTAATTGGGATTTTTAATTAAGGGCTAAAATCAATATTAATTCACCTGACGTTGTGTGGGTGATTCACGACAGGAAAAGGGACTGTTTCGATTATAGAAGTATTTGTCTAAATAAAGGGTGGGTCAAATTTGACTTTATAACGGTTTAAAATCGGTATAAATGGCTAAAACCACGAAAAAAAAATTTAATATTACGAAAGGTCTTTCGTTTTCTTGCTATATCATCTATTTACACAATAGCACACATATTTCTTTGAAAATTCGCTCTTATAGCCATGCTGCATGACTGGAACTTTGTTGGATTTAGTGGGGCCGCGCCGTCACTTGAGATAAGCTTAACAAAACTACAGGATAAAAATAGAATAGTCTATTTCTATTGTGTACTGATGATGGTTTAACAACCGAAACCGGTCTACAGTTTGTTAGTTTACGTGGAAATAGACGTTTACGTGAATATTTGTATCCTGTAGTTTTTTGCTATGGATTTTCACTACTCCGCCGCAAGTGATTTAAGAGATATGCTTTCTCGCATCGTTAAAAGTGTGAATAACTGCGATCCTGTGATGTCTGCAGCAGTGGGAGGCTGTGGTCCAAGGCTGAAGCAATTTATTTAAACACTGCAATTTTTTCGAATTTTTAACCCTTTTTTCAAAAATTTTTACGCTTTTTTTTACCCTCAAAAACTCGAAATTCGACCATAAATTTGTGTACCTAAATACCTACAAAATTAAGTACCTATACAAATATCTGTGTTTCGGACGAAAATGTCAAATTTCGCATAAATGTTAGTGATGGCCAGTGGAATGCTTAAGTCGAGTGCGGTCACGTGGCAGTGGCGCCAGGATGACGTTCAGCAGTAAAATGCCACTTGAGTGATGACACTTGAGTGATCAGGTTTGCGCTACTTACGCGCAACGGCTTACGAACCAGACTGTCCACGACCGAAGAATCTAATAATCTTGTACGCGCTTTACGGATCTGCGCAAGTGGAGACGGGATCAAGGGCGACTTCCCGAGGATAACGCGCTTTACGTGCGTAAGCGATGTTGTAAAATGTGAAAGGTTTGACGTGATTACGCGAACTTTTACGCCTTTGACGGTTTACTCCGATTACGCGTTAACGTGAACCCGCCTGATGGATCGTCACTTTATCCCTGTTGAAGATTGATCAGTTGGAGTTGGGCCGGTGAATCTTTGATGATGAAGTCGGCGTGTGAGTGCGTGTGGAAGACGTGAAAGTGCAACGTGGATGTTGAGGGCTACTAAGGGAAAAGTGCAGGGAGCGGGTCGTATGTTGGAGGGTGGAGGGGGGGTCTGAAAGGGTGTAATAATGGAAGGGGGGGGGGGCAGTTACGGAAGGGTTGAAGGAGGAGTAGTAGGAGGAGGGTGTTTCGTTGAAAGGAGTGCAGCGGCGTCTCGCGAAGGGGCGGAAATGGTGCAAGAGGCAGTGGGGGGGGGGGGGGTAGCGGTGAGATGAATGGATGTCAATACCTAATATGGAGAAAAGGCCCCGGCGAGAAGGGGCGAAAGAGAAAGAGAAACGGTGCGGGCGGGAATGGGCGAGGGAGCGCCGTAGTAGGGGCGGTCAGAGGGGCGGCTCGTGGAGGGGTAGTTCTGCCGGAGAAAAACGCCGCCGCCTCCCCCTTCGACCGCCTCCTGCTTCATCCCCTCCCGACGCCGTTCCGCCGCCCCCACGACCTCTTCCGCCCCTGAAACGCCGGAGGGGTGCGGCACAATATAAGTCGCTCTCAGCGCCGCGGCTACGCCAGTTTCCACTCAACTTCCATACACGAATTTTCCGTCCTCCCTCCCCCGCCCTCCTACAAAACAAAAAAACCCAAATAAAATCAAAATTACAGAAACAAAACTTTTAAAAACAGAAAAAATCAAGTTTTCCACCCGTTTCAATACAAAACGACCAATAACCGGCGCGAAAACCCTAAAAAAAACCACCGTAACCACAAAAATCACTCCATTTCCACCCAAAATCCGCAAATCTCTTTCTCAACTCGGGAAAACTTCACGATAGGGGATTTCTCGGGCTGAAACCCAAGTAGTGGTAGAACCGCGGCCCGTAAATAGCCCGTCGGCCCCGGCCCTAAAAATAACTCGCTGCGGCAAAAGGAGGGGAAACCGATCGGCTCCAAACACGCGTCGACCGTCGCTAAGGAAACCGCAATCAGTTATTTTTTCCCAATTCTTATTTTCACACACACCGACACACAAAACAACCCCCCCCTCCCCCCCCCCCCCCAACCACAGTATGGAAAGTTGACAGTTCTTCTCAAGTGCGAAGGAGAATCATTCAAGTGTTCAAAAAAGTGTTTTCCCGGTGTTTCAGTGTGTTTTTTTTTGCTTGTTTGTTTGTTGTCAGTCGAAAGTGTGGTGTTGCCAGTGCGCGGGATTTTGGGTTTTTTTCCCGTTCGATTTCTCGCCGTTTTCAGAGACTCTGCCGGTAGTGCCAGGCTCAGCTGGTTGAATAAGGGTCAAATAATGAATTTTGAACGCATTTGGTCCCCTTCAACCAGCTGTAGTTGGCACGACACTGACTTCGCCTCGACGACGTTCGTTTTGGGCCGCCGGACTCAGCTTGTTTTTGGACTTTAGTCGTACGTTAAAGTAGCGATTTATTTTTATTTTTTTTTCTCTCCAATTTATTTTATTTTTCTCTCTCGAATGTAAGCGAATCGATTGGGCCTCTGTCAAAATATCAGCTGTGCGCTTTTTTTCCCTCTTTTGATGTCAATCCGTCGCCGATCCGAATTCCCTCCCCGTTCGAACTCGGCGCGGATGCAAAGTGGCTCTCATCGGCCTGAACACGAGAAATCGATGTTTTCTCTCCCCTTTCTCGACGAGGGCGAAAAGCTCATTGTGACGGGATGAAAATTCCTGTGGGTGGGAGAAAATCTCATTGTAACACCGAAGAAAATCTATCACCTCCTCCCCTCGCCCATCACATTTTCAATCCATCATTTCACTGCCTCTTTTCAATTGAACCCCCTCGACGGCCTTGGGTTTTCTCCTCCCACAATATCCAGACAACACACAAAATTTAATTCCCCTCCAACTTTTCTCTCTCTCTCTCAAATCTCATTAATAATTTTCTCCCCTCGATGTTTTGAAGAGGCCAGGATACTCACACAATGTTCTCACGTCATTTCCACTGTATGTTTTCTCTGTACACGTATTTCCTAAGTTTTCTTTTTCCTTCCTTGTAATCACGTAATTGTCAATATCCGAAACGTCATGTTCCTTCCGCGACCAACCTCGCACATGTGTTTCACTTCACTTGTTCACTTCACTTGTTCACTGCTCTGATTTCATGTTATAGATACTACCAAGTTATGACGGGAGTCGTGAGTATTCGTCCTAAGGTGAGTACTTGATATGAATACTATTAAATATATGCTACACATAAGTTAATATTAAAAAAATAAATAAAAATTAAAAAAATAGAGCCGATCTAAAAAAAAGCTGTATTAAATTAAAAAATAAAGAATAATTTTTATGCCGAACAAACGGAAATAATTTATTCAAAGCCGATACAACACCATTTTTGAAGTAGGCGCCAAATTTTAACCAAAATGTGTAAAAACTAAGGGGTACAATATGAAGGCTGTATGTGGGGTCTTTAGTTAAGATTGGCCGCCATTTTCAACAATTTTGTTGTATCGGCTTTGAATAAATTATCTTCGTTTGCACAGCATAGAAATAATTTTTCACTTTTTAGTTTTGTACGGTATGCTTGGTCTTTTTAGCGAATTTTCGAAGAAAAGGAAGCTATTTACTTTTTTATTATTTTTTAGTGATTTTTTAGTAGGTACATAATAACTAATAAGTATGCCTCATGGTACCAAGTACTGGTACCATCAGTACTTGGGCATCCGCAGTCTTTTGCAGGCTGGTTTCTGTCGTCAAATCATGCAATGTCTGTCAAAGCACTAGAAATGGAGAGCACTACAAAGAGTACAGCTTTTTCACTTAATAAACTGGAATACCGGGAGATGATCCTCTTTCATTTGAAAAAAGATTCATCAAAATCGGTCGAATTGGAGGGGGGGGGGGATAATAATAATAATAATAGTAATAGTAATAGAATAGAAAAAAAATTAGAACTTCCTTCTTTTTTTCTGAAGTTAATTATTAATAAAAAGCAGCACGTAAGTAATGGATTCACTGAATATATCAGCCCACCTTTTCCCCACATTTTGAATCATAAGCACCAGCATAGTTAACAGCGTTAGTTAATATTGCTGCCTTTGATGCCTCAACGCGTGATCCACATGTGCACATGTTTATTTACCTAAATAAGGGCTAACGTACCTTTTGTTTATTTTGCTAGTAGGTCCGCTGAAGGTGCCTCGCGCAATTTTGAAAATATACTCAAATTCTGCCTACGTACCACGCTCAGTTACAGCTACTTTTCGTAATCCTTTATGTATAAAATATTCATCAACCGCCGTAAGGATGATTGATAGAGCTTTGAAAGTTATTCCATTCGACTTCCTGGGAAACATGGAAAACTATACGAAACACATTTTTCCGACAGATGGCTCCGCTGGTGCCAGCGTGACGCCGTTCCGTGGGACCATGGGGGCACAAAAAACGATGCAGCAAATGAGGAGTTTTTGTCAGAATTGTTGTTTGCAACAAAACGTTTAGTAATTTCGGAGCAATGGTAGTTTGAAGCCCGTTTTCGAAAATAAGCGTTGATTTTTTGAATGAGGGTGAATAAAAGTAAAAATGCGGCAAAAGATGACGTATCTGGTCTGTTGACATCTGATTGGCTGTTGTTGGCCCAAGGAGGCGGAGCGAGCCTCAGAGGCGAAGGTTCTCAATGCTGCCAACAACCCAACATTAGAAATGGCAGACCTTCGCGGCAACCTTCAAGAACCTCTGCCGTGACCTTTGGTGAACCTCCCCTCGGTTTGATTTTGACAACGTGCTTTCTAAATTTATTTATAAATTTGCGGTTTTATCCATCCATTGCTGTTCTGTAAATCGTTTAAAGTGATGCACTAGCGCTCTGAGCGGATTTGAGTTCAACTAATAACCTGATACGTTATTTCTAGCGGGAACTCAGAAATTCAAATTTCACTCTCGTTTTCTGCCTGGACAATTCGACATAAACGCCTCATTATCTGGTCAATAAGTGTTAATTTCCGTTATTGAACAGAATTTGTAACCCACAAACATTTCCCATTCTGGAGGCCTAAACACATTGTTCTGTCAGATGGCACCATTGGTACCAGCGCGGCGCCGTTCCCTGGCACCATGGTGGCATCAAAAACTATACAGCAGGTTCTGGAGGCCTGAGGAGTTCAATTTCAAATTGTCAAGTCAAAATACCCAAAATTGCGGCTTGCAGCGCGGTACATACCTACTCACACACACACACACATATATTATATGTATGTATATACAGGGTGTTTCTTAAGTAGTGAACCACCCTTTCTAACTACGTTATTTTCAGGAAAATGAAAAAAAGCTTCTAAAGTAACCCCCCTTCATTTTTTACAATGAATTCAAATATCTCATTCCCGCACTTTGCGCATGCGCGGAAACATGCGCAATTGACACCAACTTCGGTTTTTCAAATGGGTACCCTAATTTTTTATTGCAGATTCAGATTCTACGTAAAATTTCATGAACATTTGACCCCTCAATCGATGAATTTGACTGCGCAGAACCTGTTCTGCGAGCGTGCAAAGTTGCTCAGCTGCCAAATTTCGCAAAACTTGGCGTCTAGTAATCCCCAAGTGTGGCACATGATTTTTCATTGTTTTTCAACGCCGATTCACATGGTGCTATCCGTTTTTTGATTTGACTCGATTTGAACGAAATAATGGCCAAAAGTCGGTTATTTTGTACGAAAAAAAAACGTGTTTTGAGGCGTGTGTTTGCACATGAATTACATAATTTGCTATTCCCATCCTCTCTTCCAGTCTCAACAGAAGCGAAGGAATTTGTAAAATAAAATAATAATACCTTGCAGCTGCACCTGAAATTACATAATCCGTTCTAAAAGTGGTCCTCGTTTTCCTCCGTTCAAATCGAACTCGGTCCCTCGTGTCTCCACTTGATGACTGTTGAACCTTTCCAATATGCGAGCAAGTGACTGCATGTCTCATATTATCGCTCAGATCAAGTAATTTGCAGTCTGGGAGGCCCAATAGTTAGTGCAAACACACGCCTCAAAACACGTTTTTTTTTCGTACAAAATAACCGACTTTTGGCCATTATTTCGTTCAAATCGAGTCAAATCAAAAAACGGATGGCACCATGTGAATCAGCGTTGAAAAACAATGAAAAATCATGTGCCACACTTGGGGATTACTAGACGCCAAGTTTTGCGAAAATTGGCAGCTGAGCAACTTTGCACGCTCGCAGAACAGGTTCTGCGCAGTCAAATTCATCGATTGAGGGGTCAAATGTTCATGAAATTTTACGTAGAATCTGAATCTGCAATAAAAAATTAGGGTACCCATTTGAAAAACCGAAGTTAGTGTCAATTGCGCATGTTTCCGCGCATGCGCAAAGTGCGGGAATGAGATATTTGAATTCATTGTAAAAAATGAAGGGGGGTTACTTTAGAAGCTTTTTTTCATTTTCCTGAAAATAACGTAGTTAGAAAGGGTGGTTCACTACTTAAGAAACACCCTGTATATGGAGTCATTCGCAAGTGTCTCTCGACTCGAAGTTAGAGCCTCACTAACGTTCGGCAATAATTCTCTACTGGGCAATAACGCAAACATTAATTATATTTCTAGTAATTATATTTTCTAGTAAGTTAGAGCAATTTAACTTCGCCCACACGATCAAGCATCAATTTCGTCTCTGTCTTGAAACACTGGCTTATTTACCTCGGATGCGGGGCGAATATCGTATTTTGTCCGTTATTTATGTGTTTCACCCCTCCCCAAGAGGCGCCAGGGGTGTCAACGCCCTTAATGTTGGTCTCCGGGTACTAAAATGCGATACCTATTCAACTTAGAATAACAAGGTCCCCACAACGGAACGTTTCCAGCAAAGCTCTGTCATATGTATGTGACACTGTTTTTTTAGTCATTCGAACGCTAAACAGCAGTTCATATTTCTATTCGCAGTTAAGACGAATTATATGTATATAAAGCAACTGATCAAATAAAACATAAAAAAGCGTTGCCGTAGGGGGCGTCTAGCCGCCAGTGGTTTGTGTTCATGACGGTACGTTTATTTTCGAATGAAATCTGGGGGACACCCCCAGACCCCTGGATTATAACAGTTTAGATCAAGGATCAAAGCAAGGAAACATGGAACATGTGTTTCGAATAGGTACAACATGATAACAGAGGATATGGAGATATGTAGAAAAACGTCTGCCAATTCGAATAGACACTATAGCTTCCTCACTTGAATCACATGAACGTATAGAATAGTTGGGTAGGTTCGTTATGATACGGGACCATCTGCGATCCAACCCGCGTATACCCTCAAAATTTCATCTCTCTACGACTATTTTTCGCGTAGATAGAAGCGGTATAAGGAAACGGTCAACAATCCATGTTTGCGCATGCGCAGAGGGAAATTACAGTAAGATTCCAATGAAGTTCATAATGGAACCATCAAAGTATTATACTGATCGACCCTCCAAATGTGAACTTATTTCAACGATAATTAAGGTAGTTATGGGCACTCCCAAGTAGTTCACGTTTGCGCATGCGCAGACAACGATTTTCATGATTTTGAAACGGGACCATCTGCGATCCAACCCGCGTATACCCTCAGAATTTCATCTCTCTACGACTACTTTTCGCGTAGTTAGAAGGGTTATAAGGAAATGGTCAACATTTCATGTTCGCGCATGCGTTGATCATAGTTACGATTCCAATGAAATTAATTTGGAACTACCAAAGTATTATTCCTGACCGACCCTCCAAGTTTGAACTCATTTCAACGATATTTAGGGTACTCATGGGTGTTCCAATTATTTCACGTTTGCGCATGGGCAGACGAAAGTTACGGTAATTTTTCAATGATTTAGGTATGGGACCATCTGTGACTCAACCCGCACCTACCCACAAAATTTCAGCCCACTTCGACATTTATTTCGGGTAGTTATGGGTGTTGCAAGGAATTACCACAGACTGACACGGAACCAAATATTATGTTCCTCGATGCCTGAAACGGAAAATGGTAGTGGAAATTTTCATTTTGGAGGACATGAACTTGTTTTTACTCAATCATTTCGTGGGATTTCCAAGCCTCGGACCAGCGACCTAACACAATGTAATGTAATACACGTAGTCAGCTGCTTTCGGCGTTTTACCGGTAGGTAGAACCCCCTCGGCAGTTTTCAGCGGAGTGGGGTCTGGCCGTGCTCTCCTCGGCGAAGTTGTGGTAGGAGAGGAGGTGAGTTGCGGGCGAGTGTTTACGCGGACGTGGACGGGACGCTGTCCAGCCCGGTTTACTCCCGTTCCATACTAAAATACTTAGTTCCCCATACTGCGGTACGTGGCTACTTACAGGTTGGTTACCTACAAAACTTTTCATCTATTACGAAAATGGATAAAAATGTCTAAGATAAGTCTCTTTTTGTTAAAGCAAATTTATAAGGAAACAGATGATAATCGAGGACCTCGATTTGATGAGTAATATCAAGTAAAGGAACGCAAATAATACAAATTGACTTGAGAAAAATCAAATTAGCTGTCTAGGTTGCAGGGGAGACTGCAACCCATGGGTAAAATAGCTGATTCTTAGGTTCATTTTCTCCGTCTCTGTAGTATAGCTATCACAATTTTCCATTGTTTTGTCGTAATTTTCCCTAGTCACTGATAATTTTTGGTACAGGTTTTCGAATGCGCGAACTTTTTTTTATATAACGGCAAAAATAGCATTCTTTTTGTACCTAGTGATCGAGCTTTAGCCCCGAATACGAAACTTATTCTTCAACTGTCGAATATCCACAAATAGCACTAAGAAGAAATGAACTCATCGCGCCTCTCTGCTCCATTCACCCTGCTCTGTTCCACTGTCCCTTCCATCCTCTGAAGTATAACTTGGATAACTTCTGAATATTAATTATATTATCCATGCACTATCAGGTAAAAGATAATCGAAAGGAGGAGATTGTGATGAAGAGAGTAGCTGAAGGACCCTTACTAAGAGGGGGCGTTTTGGGATTTCCCCTTCGATTTCCCCCACTTCTAGTGGTTCGATTTGATTATTATTATTTTTGTTTGTTTTAATGACCAGGAAAAAACGTATTTTAATGAAATATTTTTTGAAAAAGTAATTTTTTCCGTTTTTGGGTTGCAGTCTCCCATTAAACATGAAGAATGGAGAATTTTCGTCAACACTTTTTAAAACTATTATTCGAAACTCTTGGTAGTTTGAAGCCCGTTTTAAACAAATCGAACGCACGATCGCTCGAAATATCGAATGGGGATACTCCCGAGTCGTTACGACTAATGGAACTGTGATTTTCCCTCCCCCTGAGCCGTCAGAATGCTGAATAACTACGTACCCTACATGCACCACAGTTATGTTACGTTCAAAGTACACAGAAGTGTGGACAGACTTTCTTATTACCAGCTAAAAACTCTAAGCACTTTTTCTAATAATAGAGCATTTCAGTAAAATCTTGCATTGGCACGGTCAGACGTAGGTACGTGAAACTTCAAGATGGACTCATATTGGCCCAGAGGGTGGGTAAATCACTTTTTCATCAGGAGTATCACCATTTGATTCAGCGTGCAAAACTACATGAGAAGTCGGTACCCAACCCCTCGAATCATGTCAAGTAGTCTAATGAGCTAAAAATATTCTTTAAAAATTCACATTTTCCCACATTTCCAACAGCCTGTTCTCCTCTTAATATCTGGATGAAAATAAAAATAATGGTACCGCTGGATGGAAGGATGAAAATTTGATGGTTTTGTAATTTATTATTATGCGTTTAAGCCTAAACTTTAATTTTGGTTTATTATTCTGTGAATAATACACCTATGTAATCGCTCAGCAAAAAATTTTTATAACACCCCCTCAAACTTTTTTCTTTTCCGTTTCAAGGTGCGTAGATTCCAAAAATGCAATGTCCGTCCGCCGTACGCTTCATTTTCGGTCTAAAAAAGTCGTTCTTTCGCACACATGCTCCATTTGGGCCCTAGTTGTGTCCCGAAACTTTTCAGCACGATCGGAATACACCCAGGGGTGTTATGAGTGAAAATGTGTGTAAAAATAGGTAGGTACTTTTGCGTTTTAGCAACATGTTGGTAACATGAGCTTTTGAAGTATCGGTTTCCGTGTTTTTTTGGACGAGAAGATCGAATATGAAGTCGATTTTGACCAAGGAGTGGAAAATTGAGGTTGTACCAGATGTTCAGCTCCCAAAATCGATTTTTTATGAGTCAAAAACTTGCGAAATCGTCTGAAATCACCATCAATTTGTAGAATAACATTAGGAAAAGTGTCAACACGTGGATCAAGACAATTAAATGGCACTACCATTCATCAACGATAATAAAAAAATAAAATTAAAAAAAGGAGCGTAGGTACCACCATTGGTGGAAACCATCAGAAATAGCTATTTCAATTATTTTACATGAAAGCAACAATAAATAAACAGCCAGCATTTCTGTAGGTATGTCCATAGAATAATAAACCCATGTGACAAGGACTTTGCAGCGTTTTTGACTTTTTCCATATTTTTCAACGGATTTTAATGTAACTTTTCACTTGAATCCAAGTATACAGAATCGTAGACAGATTCAGTATATATACTTGGATTCGAGTGGAAAGTTACAGTAAAATCCGTTGAAAAATATGTAAAAAGTCAAAAATTAAAGTTTAGGCTTGAAAAACGCATAATAATAAATTACAGATTTGAAAATATGTCTGAGGCGAGCGTGGGGGGCTTCATATACGAGAAATTTGACGTTATTTTCAATGGTGTATTCAGATTTAATTTATGAGCGAAAAATGTGGGAAATATGAGCGTTTAAACGACAGAAAGTCCGAACACGGAAAAAAAAGTCACTTTCAAAATTCTCCAAAAACTATAGATGTTTGACAATTCTGAGACGTTCTTTGTCGAAAATCGGTTGCAGAATCAAACCCAGAAATATTAACCTGAAATCACCCCGAAATACTTATCGTTCGTATTTAATAAGGATTTCATTTTAAAATCTTTGGCAACAACGAATCAACTAAATACTCGATCAATACTCTGCGGTTCAGACCCGAATCAACTCCACAGACCAACTTTTCCGCTTGCGGTGATGTTCTAGTGAACCCTCACACCACACCTCATTGATCAAGACAAGTTCTGAAATCGACAAGAGACATCAGGATTGTCGATTCTTTTTGAGATTGAACGATTGGTTGATTAAAAGTTTCGAAAATGTTTCTCCGCCTGCAACATATTTTACCATTTAATTGATCCGACAATCAAACAACACCACAACAACAACCCAATCCAACAATCCAAGTTTGACCTGTAAGGATGAAATTTGAAATGGAGCCCCTTGTAGGACTGGCGAGTAGGTAAGTATGACGAGCTGAGGGCCCTCCCCAATCAGCTGCGTGAGCCCTGAGGCTAATTTCATTCTTGTTTGACCTAAGAGGATTAAATTCGAAATGGAGCCTCTGTAGGACTGGTAAGTATGACGAGATGAGGGCTCCCCAATCAGCTGCGTGAGCCCTGAGGCTAATTTCATTCTTGTTTGACCTAAGAGGATTACATTCGAAATGGAGCCTCTGTAGGACTGGTGAGTAAGTATGACGAGATGAGGACCCTCCCTAATCAGCTGCGTGAGCCCTGAGGCTAATTTCATCCCTGTTTGACCTAAGAGGATTAAATTCGAAATGGAGCCTCTGTAGGACTGGTAAGTATGACGAGCTGAGGGCCCTCCCCAATCAGCTGCGTGAGCCCTGAGGCTAATTTCATCCCTGTTTGACCTAAGAGGATTAAATTCGAAATGGAGCCTCTATAGGACTGGTAAGTATGACGAGCTGAGGGCCCTCCCCAATCAGCTGCGTGAGCCCTGAGGCTAATTTCATTCTTGTTTGACCTAAGAGGATTACATTCGAAATGGAGCCTATGTAGGATTGGTGAGTAAGTATGACGAGATGAGGACCCTCCCTAATCAGCTGCGTGAGCCCTGAGGCTCATTTCATTCTTGTTTGACCTAAGAGGATTACATTCG
This sequence comes from Leptopterna dolabrata, assembly GCA_954871275.1. Taxonomy (NCBI): domain Eukaryota; kingdom Metazoa; phylum Arthropoda; class Insecta; order Hemiptera; family Miridae; genus Leptopterna; species Leptopterna dolabrata. The sequence goes on from OX940975.1 coordinate 68,344,421, forward strand.
AAATGGAGCCTCTGTAGGACTGGTAAGTATGACGAGATGAGGGCTCCCCAATCAGCTGCGTGAGCCCTGAGGCTAATTTCATTCTTGTTTGATCTACGAGGATGAAATTCGAAATGGAGCCTCTGTAGGACTGACGAGTAACAATGACGAGATGAGGGCCCTCCCTAATCAGCTGCGTGAGCCCTGAGGCTAATTTCATTCTTGTTTGACCTAAGAGGATTACATTCGAAATGGAGCCTCTGTAGGACTGGTGAGTAAGAATGACGAGATGAGGGCCCTCCCCAATCAGCTGCGTGAGCCCTGAGGCTAATTTCATTCTTGTTTGACCTAAGAGGATTACATTCGAAATGGAGCCTATGTAGGATTGGTGAGTAAGTATGACGAGATGAGCGCCCTCCCTAATCAGCTGCGTGAGCCCTGAGGCTAATTTCATTCGTGTTTGATCTACGAGGATGAAATTCGAAATGGAGCCTCTGTAGGACTGGTGAGTAAGTATGACGAGATGAGGGCTCCCCAATCAGCTGCGTGAGCCCTGAGGCTAATTTCATTCTTGTTTGACCTAAGAGGATTACATTCGAAATGGAGCCTCTGTAGGACTGGTGAGTAAGAATGACGAGATGAGGGCCCTCCTTAATCAGCTGCGTGAGCCCTGAGGCTAATTTCATTCGTGTTTGATCTACGAGGATGAAATTCGAAATGGAGCCTCTGTAGGACTGACGAGTAAGAATGACGAGATGAGGGCCCTCCCTTATCAGCTGCGTGGGCCCTGAGGCTAATTTCATTCCTGTTTGACCTAAGAGGGTGAAATTGGAAATGGAGCCTCTGTAGGACTTACGAGTATGACGAGTTGAGGGCCCTCCCTAATCAGCTGAGTGAGCCTTTCTTCAATCCCCAAATTTCTCCGTTTACAAAAAAAATTTTAAGCGGAATTTTCTCCGTTCCACTGTATTTTTCATTGCTTGAGTTGGTAGTACTACGCGAAAACTCCATTTGTGTTTCCAATATTTAGGAAACATTCGAGGTTTTTCATTACAAGTTAAACGTTTTCAGAGTCAAACCCAAGGCTTTCCAGAACAAATTCGGTTATCCAAGTCAAATTTAAGATTTTCCAATTCAAATTCAAGGTCCGACCCGTAGTTTAGTTCGACCCTTTATTTTAAAATGGGAGTGGGGAGGGGGGATTTGATTTAGAAAACCTTGAATTGGAAATGGAACCCTTGCTATTTGAAACGGGGTTCTTTGTTTTTAAAACTTTGAAGTGTTTCGGAAATCTTCGAATTTGACTTGGAAAACCTTGAATTTGTTTTATACATCGTAGAATTTGATTTGGAAAAGCATATATGTACGCATACCAGAATCCCTTTGGATAAGTTCGGGAGTGTCCTGGGTATGTGGTCCACCCTTGAGTTTCATTCGGAAAATAAGTATACAGAAGAGCGGTATCCATCCTTGTTGGTTTGTTCCGTCGGAGAGATATATCAAAGTGATACCTAATGTTGTGTATGCTATATACAATACCTACGTGTTTTTAACTTCTTGATGTGATATTTTGTCGACGTACGATAATTCTGATATTCAATTATGCACATCTTTAGGGATAAATTCTATATTCCGTAGCTATGGGGAACATGTTGCAGCCCCTGTTTGATGAACTATCATGCACAACATAAATACCCCCATCCCACCCGGTAGAACTCCCGCACATAGAAAACTTGAAATTACAGTTTCAAATGACAGTGCCATCATGGTGCCATGCTTTCATGGCCATCAGCTGATATTTATTGAGTATTTGCTACGAATGGGAGTGAAAGTGCCACTTGGTTAACTCTCTCGACGTTGCTACTAGACTGTCAGGATTCTGCAATTCATTGCATCAGAACGAGAGCGTGGAGGCGCGTCGCACAGTGATGTGCTGCATCCGATCATGACTTCTTCATTGCCTTGTTATTATTTAGTTCTTAATTTTATATATATTCTAATAAGTCCACCGATGTATCTCTCCGTAAATATACTCATAGCCTTTCAGACCTCATCGAACGACCACTTCAACAGGGAACCATTAACGCCCCCTAGTCTGAAGTGCCCACCGTCAAGCAAGCAACTTGACACTTGAGCAGGGATAGCAAAAGCGGAGCGATCTGGGGATTGAGCTCATTAACCCGTAATAGTATGCTGTTCTAAATTGAGTTTTCACGTTCTAGGAGAATGCTAACGTATTTGTTGCGGGCGAAGTCAACTGGGAGACCCTGAAAGCAAAACGCCTCTCAATACGAGCTTTCAGGATTCTGCCTCTGCCTGTAAATAATATCCCTTTATGCATCTCTTATATTTTTCTTTCCGCTCAATCAGATCATTGCTTAAGTCCAATGCTGTTCACTTAATTAAATATCAGTGAATGATCAGTAAGTAAAGGATGAATCATCTGTTCTTTAATATTGTATGTGAGTGCTCAAGAATCTCTTGGCGATGAATAGTATGACAAATCGTAAGAGGGCGACCGAAAAATTGACCGAATAATGACCTTAACAACCTCTCAAGCAATGATTTTTTGATAACTGCGATGATGTTTGCACAAAGCTCAGTGTGGAACTGTCAAACCGTTTTCATATGAACAGAAGTGATATTCGAAAGGTAAAAGTAAAAGCTTGCCGTCGTGATATCCTAGCTGCCAAAATTTCTGGATTGCGCATGACTCGGTCTATGACCTCCGATGTGACCCAGATCAGAAGCTGTCGACAATAAGGTATTGTAATAAGGTATTGTCGACAATAAAACCGGTTTGTTCGACTTCTTCATTTTATAGCTCTCTGGTGGGCTTTCTAAAACGTGGTTTGAAGAGTAATTCATGGGGTATAACATGGTTTAACTGAGGTAAGGGCCGAGGGCTCAAAATACTCATAGCCACGCGCAGAAATTCGAGCTGTAAATTGGCACACTATTATTCCCTATTAGTATCGGTACTTGAACGTGAGGAGTTGAATGAAACGGTATTTTCATGCTCACTGGGACGTTTGTGGTTGTTGAGGCTCGGTCCGGACCTTTCGTTAGTTCGACAAAGCCCCGAACGCCGCCCACAAGGTAAACTCCCACTGGAGAGTCACTTTGTAGCTCGCTATTGTTTCAGGAGCGTTTTTCGTGATCATCACGTTCATCTTTTCTAATTTAATTAGTAACCTCGCGCTTAATACCGGGTATAGGTACCTCATTTTTAATTACCTAGAAATAGCTTAATAAGCTCCAAAACTCTACCCTGCAAATTTACACCCATTGGAACTGACGAACTGATCTGTTTTCGCGATTCAAGGCAGTGGACAAGGCTTCTAATGTAAACTGGGCCAATACAATACATTCTTCTTGCCACTTAATCCTTATTATCGATCATTTCGCCCTCTTATTTTCCTCCCAGGATCCTTCTCATAATCATTCTGTCGCTCTTGTACTCATCCCTTCAGCGTGAACCCTCATTGTAGCCCCTCTTTCAGGTTTGAATTGATAAATATTTCGTGCTGAAAGATCGTGTAGGATTTGTAGAGTCTGGAAAACGCCCACATTGTTTTTTTATTTATTATTTTCGATAGGCTGGAAATGAACTTTCGGAATCGAGCATAAACAAATTTAACACTTCTCATAACCTGGTGGTTTTCTTTTCAAGATGCATAATAAAATCGGAAAATGAAATAAAATTTCTGCCCGTCCCCCGTACTTAGCACTTCCCTTAGCACTTTGCTGTAGCTCGAAAACGTTCAGGCGAAATTTTTGTAAATGGTTTTTATGGCTCTTTTTTTTACATAGATTCCTAACTTCAGGATTTTGGGCGACCTGAGAGCTCAAAGGGGCACCGACCATAATTTTTCATAAACTTGTTGATCAGTAGGCAGCTCAAAGGTTCTTCTTTGGTTTTACACAGTTCTTTGGTTTTACAAAAATTCTTTGCTGCTTCACACTAAGACTATGCAAAACTGCGTTCAGCTATTTACCATTAAGAGATGTGGACTTCTCTGTATTTTCCCGTTTAACCAAGTTTTTCAATGTTTTGGTAGGTACCAAGTCTGAGATGAATGAAACTAGAACTGAGAATCCTGGCCATACTGCTTCAATTGCTTTACGGATGGCAGCCTGAAAATCTGCCACTACAGCCCTACCTTGTGTGTCCTACAAGGCTGGGCTCTATGACACCAAGCTTCTTCTTGTGTTGAGGTTTCTTTGTTTGAAAGAAGCTGAATTTGATGATTAGTGGAGAGAGGAAGAAATTACGAGGGAGCTGTGCACTTCGACCGTCCTTCCTTGACCCGACCGTAATCAGGCGAACGCAAGAAATCTCCGGGGCCGGCAATCCGCCTTGACCAAAAAAACCCCCCCACTAGACGCCCTGTCGCTCCCTTCCCACATGGATACCTAGCAGGCGAAAAGTATCCGAGCTCCGTACTTTTTTGGTCCTTGACTGAGTTTCCGGAAGTGGTGCCAATGGGAACGACAACTGACGAAGACCATTTAGAGATTTAGACGATGGAACTTTCTCCCTCTTCTTCAACCCTAAACCACGCTGCAGTGTCGCTGCTTAAACCCGAAAAATATGCTGTATATTTTAACGCAATCGTGTCACATAGACGGTATGTAAAAGACAGCATAAATTAGTTTATAGAAGAAGCCGAAAGGAATAAATAAAGAAAAACGCTGCAAATTATTACACTGCGGTATATTATTTACCTATTCTGTGTAGACCGCTGTTTTCTGTGGTCAATGCCTACCACCCTCCTGCCTCCCCCCTGAAAGCCCTAAATCGAGTACTGCAGCTGGCCGGGCAATTAATTTCATATATACCTATGCGGCGGATTCAAGAATTCTATAATTAATTATTTGTTGTTATTCATGAAGCATAACATTTTTTCAAGTTGCTGAAGTACCCGCGTATCAACAAAATCAAAAATAATCATCATTCGTCAAATGAAATAATATCACGGAAGAACCATCTTGATTTCATTCACTGCGAACTTTTGCTCGGTGTTCGGCGAATCCCGCATGTGTGGAGCCGGCTTCAAGGTAGGTAGGTATATCGAAAAGCCGTGAAGCCGAACGTTTGGATGGGGCCGATGCTTGCTACTTGGCGAATATTTGTCGTCTTTGATGTGGGCAAAATACCGGCACCGGACGGAGCGCACGAGTATCGCAGGCTCGTGATTTGGCGAATAGCGAACATCCGTCCACACTATGTAGACATTCGGCGAACATTTGCTCGGTGCTCTGGGCTGAGAAGCCTGGCTAAGAAGGTATCGGCTGCAGCTCATCTCGGGAGCTGGTTCAAGCAACTCAAGAAATTCATTGGACTTTTCCAACGCGGTTTTCATATCTCGTTGGTACTTATTGGTGCATTGGGACATCGTGATTTTTCTAGTATTGACAACTGTATGGGTTGTCACCAGAATGCGAGTTAGTTTCAACGGGAACAAGGACTTTGTGGCTGGGTGGTCTTTTGTGTGTGCGAGTGGGGGGTCAAAGTGATATTTTTTCCGAGGCCGCAGCGTTGAAGGTGAAATAGTAGTAGCGGGAAGACGGTGAGCCCGAGGTGGAAGGGGTTTTTGTGTGCTATGACATGGAAAGCAGCAGCAGGAGAGAGGAAAAGAGTTAGCCTGAGCCTTACATTCTAAACAGGAATATATTTTGCTGGGCTCTCCCCACTTCCAGGGCCCTCCAACGCGAGACTTGCTGGTACCCCATCCCCACTTCCCCTCATTGACCGACCCCGCTTTTCAACTGACAACTCCCCAGGCCATGAATTACCCGAATAAATCCCGCTTTTGCCATTCGGCTCTCTCCTCCCTAACACTGTCTCTCTTCCTCTTCGTGTTGTTCATTCTCTCTCTCGCTCTCCGTCCGCCCACCGAAACCGTAAAATCACTTTTTTTTTCTTCTGTTCGCTCCCCTCCAATCGGGCCTTGTTCAAACAAGCCAACGCAAATGTGAAGCCGGGGAACGTAACTTGGGTTCCCCGTCAAAAGTCCATTTCACTTTTTCCTTTCTGTTGTTATAAATCTGAATTCCATTTTTCTCATCGCCTCAATTCCAACAACCTCCAGTTTCGATAATGACCGTGGGATGGGGGTGTGGGGATCACTTTTCATAATTTATAATGTTATATTTATTCAGGAAGCCTCTTTAATCACATCTATAATAAGAGGAGTTGATGAATGTCATGCAAGGGCAACTGAACACCACACAAGAACTGCTGTTAGATTATTATTAATTTAAAAAAAAACGGAATACATTTACAGAATTTTGTTAAGTTTTCTACATTTAGGAAGGAAAAAATACAAGGTATTACATATGAGGCTGTGTAGTGGTTCGCTAATCACACCATCAGGAAAACCACCACTTATTTCCTCTTCATACTAGAATTACACTGAAATATAACATTCATTACAGACTGATTGGATAGGCTCCTGGGAAAACTAACTGCCTAGTGTAGAAGTCATTGCTTGGGCGTGCTATTAATAAAATACTTTGTGCGTTCAACCTGGTAGGTCTCACATCACTTCTTTTCTTGAACAAGCCGAGGGATATTATGCTCATATAAAGCCAATCTGTAAACATACGTCATTCTTGGAGAAAGCACTTCAAAATCCCTTAAAGGTTTAGAATTCTGGTGCGCCTGTATGATTTCGCGGCTATATGTAAGACATATATTCACAACCAAATTTAGGTTACCGAAACTGCTCGTGTAAGGACCCCCCCAAATGGGTATACTTTAGATCAGTATGATATAAACCTAAGCGTAGAAAACCATAGGTAGATTTTTCCGGCTGTCAGCTTCTCAATAAGAGAAGAGGTGGAATGTTTATTATTCGATTAAGTTATGTGTCGATTCATTTATATGATAAATCCATTATCTGATGTATTTTCTAAAATTATGTTGTCTATGTACATTTCTTTTGGTGCCAATGAAGTTATATCTGAATGTAAATCTAATTTGAACCTCTGAAAGAGTCAGCCTGAAAGGATTCAGCCTGTGAAAGGTTTCAAGCGGTACGGTCTAATGCACCTGTATTGAAGTGATATATAAATGTAAAAACGCTGCAAAGTCCTTCTCACATGGGTTTATTAATCTGTTGAACATACCTATAGAAATCTTGGATGTTCATTTATTGTTTCTTTCATTTGTGTGGTGATAGATATAGGTCAAGGCTTGGCAGGGATAGTTGAGGTTGACATGTGAATGTTGAGGTTTGGATAGCTAGCGTTTGAAAGGTTACACCTAGCCAGGGAGGTTACCACCTCTAGAAACGCTAGAGGTTGTGCCCAGACGGGTCCACCACGTCGGTTATCACCAGACTGGTTCCACCACTCTTGAGTTCTTCTAGGCAAAAGGTTTTGAGGAGGAAGGTAATGATAGAGAGTAGTCATCGACTTGAGGTTTGAGCGTAAAATGGCGAGCTGGGTGAGAAGTGACATGTTTTGTAAGAATTTATATGTTTGGAGCAGTTACTCTCTCTTGTTATACTCATAATTCCTTAGCTCGTATCTTCGTTTTCATTCATCCTCTAATACATTTCTCTTGACTTTTATGAGAGTGCCAACAAAATGTTTTGTTCTCACTTCATACATACCATGAAAGTAAATAAATTGTGTGGTTTCCTTTTCATGTTAACCATGTCTGGCGTTTTTTGATGCGTTTATCCTTACCTGGGTTTACGGGTACATTCTGATGAAGATAGGCTACCTATGGTGACGCGCTGGCAGCTAATGCTCATCCCAACCTTTTTCAGCTATAAAAACAATTAAGTGATCAATTTCTGCACTCCCTTGGATCCCTACTACGTCAGCCCTGGAAGAAGAGAGGGGGGAGGGGTAAATAACCGGTTCGGAGAGGCGAGGCCATGGGCAGCCTATTGGGGCTGCACGATCTATGACAGTTTTCTGATCATTTCAACTTTTATTAAACATTTTCAGAAGTTGTTGGGAACCATTGCTGACCCAATCGCTCTCGTAGCTGACAAGAGACGCCCCACATTATATTATGTTGTCTTGGGGGGGAAAAAAACAACTACGTAATCGCCCTCAAGTGCCCTGAGCGATATAATTGAGAAATAAACTAACTTGTGAAGTTCATTTTTAATTGTTTACTTGAGAAACGTTTACGCCCTCCCATTCCCAAGGGTCCCCAAGGGGTCGGCTCGGCCGTGTCTTTGAACCAGTGAAAGCCAGGGTTTTTCCAGGGTTGCCCCGGGCGCCGTGACAGGTTGACCAAGCCGGCTGTCGGGTGCTCTGTCCTCCACTCTGTCGAGGCTTTTGGAACCACGCGGTTTTTTCGCCTTTGGTGGGGCTTCGAGTTTTTTTTCAAATCTGGTAGCCGCTTTCAGCGAGTCATCAAAGCGTATTTCGGGGAAATACTACATGTAAACGTCCTCATGTGCCCTTTCGCCATATAATTATAAATGCACTTCAAAAGTTCAATTATTTCTCAATTATGGGAGCTAAACCTTCGTTGCAACTTCAATTTTGGTTTGTTATTTTCAATAATGAACCATTGGAATCGAGCATGAAAAAAAAAAAAAAATTCTTAACCCCCTCAAAATGTGATGGTTTACGTTTCAAGGTATGTAGAATCCAAAGCTGCAATAAAAATATTTCTGTCTGTCCGCCGTATGCCGTACGGGCCACTTTTCTTAGTTACCATGAAACAAAATTGATGAAATTCGGGTTATCGGTTCCGTTCGGGGTCTCGTTGGTCCTCGAAGCTCGACGTTACTGTCAGTCATCTCTAAGGGGTTCAAAATAGGGGTTGAAATTTTCAGAACGCCGTAGCTCGACAACTTCCAATAGAAGGGTATGGTTTTTTTAATGTTATTAAATTTGTCTTGAGCTAAACAATTTTCTGAGACCACCCGGAGCGTACGTCCAGCCGTTCGTGAGCACCAAAAAGCTTCGTCTACACGATCGTGAATCAAACGGTATAAATCCGGCCCGGATATCATAACTACGGAGCATCTGATTATAATCAAGGATGGCTGTATGAAGTCGATTATTTCATATGACAAGTGATGGACTATTGGATTTTGTTGGTAGGTACTTCTTGAAACTTGAACAAACGTTGGAGTATTATTGATGGGTAAATTATTACACACCGGCAAATTATTACACAAAGGTAAATTGTTACACAACGGTAAATTATTACACCACAGTAAATTATTACACAACGGCTCATCTACCCAGAAGGGGCTGGATTTTGTTGATAGGTACTTTTGCAACTTGAACAACTGTTGAAGTATTATTAATGGGAAAATTATTACACAATGGCAAATTATGACACAACGGTAAATTATTACACAACGGCTCATCTACCCAGAAGGGGCTGGATTTTTTTTTATAGTTACATTTGCAACTTGAACAATCGTTGAAATATTATTGATGGGTAAATTATTACACAATGGCAAATTATTACACAACGACAAATTATTACGCAACGGTAAATTATTACACAACGGTAAATTATTACACAACGGCTCATCTACCAAGAAGGGGCTGGATTTTGTTGATAGGTAGGTACTTTTGCAACGTGAACAACCGTTGAAGTATTATTGATGGGCAAATTATTACACTGCGGTTCATTATTCTATATCCGTAGAAGGGGAACCTATACATGTAAATTATTACACAACGGTTTAGGTAGGTACCTAGTAACGAGTACGGGGTTAGGTACTAACCTACGGAGGGTCCGCGATCTTTATAATATGTGTAGAATAGTACATAAATGTTATATAGGGGGCTGCAGGGATTTGCAGCGTTTTCACTCATTGGTCGAAATCAACCTCATATTCGGTCTTTTCGCCATTACAAAAAAGATGGAAAACGATTCCTCACAAGCTCGTGTTCACTAAAACCTCAACTTAAAAAAAACCAACCGAAACCTCCTATTTTCACCCCCCCCCCCCCCCCAACACCCCTGGGTGCATCCAATCGGGCTGCCGAGCTTCGCAGCACAACTATGACCCAAACGTGTTCCCAAATGGGGGACCCAAACTGTGAGTGGGAGAACAACGATTTTAGACAGAAATGTAACGTAACTTTAGGGCTGAAACTTCGTTAGAACCTCAACTCTTCACTCTTTGGTCAAAATCGACTTCATATTCGGTCTCCTCGCCCTACAAACCACGGGGAACGATACCTAAAAACCTCATGTTACTGAAATATCAAAAAACCATATTTTTACACACATTTTTCACACATAACACCCTTATGTGTATTCCGATCGGCTTTCAAAGTTTCGGGATTCAACTCGGACCCAAATGAAGCCTGTGAGCGAAAAAACAAAGTAGATATTTATGGTTGTTGGGGTGGGGGGGGGGGGGTTACCCCGTGTCAAAAGGATTTGTCTAATTTAAAATAAAAATCTCCGTCTTCAAATGAGGTATAGCTTGAATACATTTCGTGATCCGAATAAAGCTACGAACAGACATAAAAATCATTTTTACGGTATCGATGTCGGTAAATAGTTGGAACTCACGCAATAGAGATTTTTCATAGCAAACATCCTTTGAGTTCAGGAAATACCCATGTTGTTATTATCTTGTTTATGGGCTTCGCTGAGTCAATATTTCTGATCAATCTTGAAGTGACAACGATGTATTTATCGCCAGGTTATAAACGCCGATTTATGTTTCGGGTTATTTACAGTACCTAGTCGTCAACCAGAAATGTATGGCAAATTATAATAGATACTATTAAAAAACCAACACCTCGACTCGGTTCATTCGAAACTTTTTCTAACGACTTCTATTGTCTTGTAAAAAAAGTTAAGATTGCAACCGCCACCATGAATATTGCCGATCGTAAATCACGCCTAAAGGAAAGAACGCCTAAAGAATCGGGAGGCTTTTTCAACTAGCAAGTTTTTTAAACCATACTGCAGCACGTGAGCCTGGCCCAAGAGGAATTTTGAATTTTTTTTTAATTTTGGTTTTGGAACCCCTACATCACTGGGGGAGCCACACATCCCCCACGTATGTTCACTTTTGTCCCTTCCAAGGCCAATTATTGCTGAATGGTGTCCTTGGATTATTGCTGTCGTGATTATCAATAAAAATTTCATGTTAATTGTGCCTGACTAGCTAGGCCTGAGAAGCCAACGTGTCAGTGCATCATGCTTTGTTCTGTTTCAAACCAGTCATGCAAGTGCATTCCGTACGTCCTGTGGCCTTAGAAATTTCAACAACGTCAACTCACTTACGTACCTACTACATTGTACTTATATTAACATGAACGACCATACTAATACGTACAGCACAACTTCATCGCCGTGGATTGATACATATAAATTTCGCCCGCAATGTCAAGCTCCCCGTCAAACAGCGTTGAAAGAAGCAGGGAAACATGGCGGTTGGGGGGTCTAAATAGACATCGAAGAGCGAGGTGCGAGGCGCCAAGCATGCAACTTACGCGGGCAAAATGGATACAGCTATCCATAGCCTTTTTGCGGCTGAGGAGGTTTTCTTGGCGGGTAAATTTTTAAACGGGGTCATTTTTGGAGCGATATCACATGACTGTGTTTACTGAAGCTTTTGAGACTTTGGTAAGTCATCCAACTAATATACAGGGATATAAATGCTAGTCACCCTAAAAATCCCGAAACAGATGTGATTGTGTATTAGTCTATTATAAATATTATTTTAGTAGTACAGCCGAACCAATTCCACTTACAGGAAGTGTACGGCTATAGAAGTAAAAGTCAGCTTTGGCCTGGAAACGTTCTGCTTGGCCTCCATTTACCGGTCTCCTACTTCTAGAAATAATGACATAGTGGATTTAGCTGAAGGCCTCAGAACAGTTCTTGAAGGAATGGCAGATAAAAATTGTTTCCTTCTAGGGGATCTAAATATCGACTAACTCGATGACATTAACCATGCTATTGACCTATATATTATGTGTTTCACATCACTGGGCTATTTCTCGCTGCTTAACGAACGTAAGGGGTAACTCGAAAAGGTTAATTTGCCATACATTTTCCAAGTCGAATATGATGGATATGTTCCCTGCAATAATAAAGACAGAAGTAACTGATCACTTGAAAACAACAACCAAAATATGCTCAAAAAATTCATTGATCACGAAAAACTAGGAAGTTGCAATAGGCGATTGGAAAAGCGATGAAATGAATAATGACCGGCGTAATTCAAGGAAGTACATTAGGCCCATTGTTATTCTTAATATACACATCTGGATGGTATGGCTGTTACTTTTTAGAAAAAAAGGTGATATTTATAAAGCTATCTAGCTTCGCTGTGCTATCTAGCGGTGGAGGTACAAAAAGAAAGAAGTTCGGGTAGGGTGGGGGCGCGGGGTGAATTTTTTGTTCATGCTCGTTGCCAAACGTTCATTATTGAAGATAATAAAGAAAAACGCTGCAAATTATTACACAACGGCTTATTATTTACCTGTATAGATGCCCCTTCTGCGTAGATCACTGTTTTCTGTGGTCAATGCCTCGAGCTCCCTCCAGGAAAGCCCTAAATGGAGTACTGGAGCCGGCCTGGGAATTAAAGTTTCATACAAATGCGCGGGATTCAATAATTCAGTAATTAATAATTACTTGTTGTTATTTGTTTGGTCATGGAAAAGGCATTAATAGAGATAGAGCAACCAGCTTTCGCAGCCAAACACCTGTTTGATCTATTCAATTTATTCGAAAATACGGAGTTATAATTGAAAATAATTTGGCTTAATTAGGTACTAAAATAAAGGATTCTGGATTAATTCGACAGGCGGGCCTAATGGAGCTCCTCCTACCGAATGGAAAAAATATATATAACATAAAATTTTCCTTATATTACTGATAGGTATTTTGACTGAATTGAGTTACCAACAATACTTTCGCTGGACTTTATAAAAATGAACTTTATGGATGGAATTAAATGAAACGATATTCTGACCGTATAGGCTGACGAATCTCGCACGGCGATCGCGGACTCACTGCACTTCAGTTCGTGTCGGGAGAGGATGGTGCTCCGAGAGGCCTTCCAGGGATTGCTCTGGACCAACGGGACGACGAAAAAGTGAGGAGTACTCGTTGCTGCACGATGAAAAGCGTACGATGCGCACACGATGCAGTGGAAGCTAAAAATGGTATGATTGATGTCAGAAAAGAGGTTCATGTGGAGAAAATGTGTTATGGTGGAGAGGACTATATGAATACTTACTACAGAAACGACAGGATCGGAGAAAAAACCAAAATAAAATCGTTGCGGACGCTCGGGACTTCGTCAGGGATGCAGGGACCCACAGAAACCCAACTTTTCAGCAAAATTCTCTGGATAGAGATGGAGAAGTAGCGCGAAATGCCTGGCAGGATACGGGGACCTTCAGGATTTACGGATCGGAGACGATGGTGCGAATAACGACGACGTGAAAGTGAGGAACGTGGTGCAGTTTATCAGGAGAAGGAGTGACGATGCGCAGGCGCCGACGCCGTTCTCTTTTGATTGTTATTGTTTATGGATTAGCGTCGGCTCTTGAACGACGATCTCGTCAAAGATCGTCGGAACATTATTCATTAAGCATAAGGTAAATTAATGATAAACAGTTGTGTAATAATTTACCTGTATAGGTGCTCCTTCTGCTTAGATAGTATAATAAACCGTTGTGTAATAATTTACTCAATAATTCATCAACGTTTGTTCAAGTTGCTAAAGTAGGTACCTATCAACAAAATCCAAAAGAGCCATCATTTTTCAAATGGAATAATATCACAGAACAACCAACTCGACTTCGTACAGCCATCCGTGATTATAATCAGGTGCACTCCCTAGCGATGATATCTGGGCCGGATTTATACCGTTTGATTCACGATCATGTTGACGAAGCTGTCGGTGAAAACTTCGGGGCCTTACTGTGAACGAACGGCTGGACGTACGGTGCTCCGGGTGGTCTTAAAAAACTCGTAAGTTCAAGAACTATTTAACACGTAAAAAAAAGGTATAGGCGTTTTGAAAATGTCAACCCCTATTTTGAACCCCTTAGAGATGACTGACAGTAACGTCGAGCTTCGAGGACCAACTAGACCCCGAACGGAACCTATAACCCGAATTTCATCAATTTTTTTTCATGGTAACTAAGAACAGTGGCCCGTACGGCGTACGGCGGACAGACAGAAATATTTTTATTGCAGTTTTGGATTCTACATACCTTGAAACGTAAACCATCAAATTTTGAGGGGGGGTAAGAATTTTTGTTTTCATGCTCGATTCCAATGGTACATTATTGAAAATAATAAACAAACAGAAAGCCGTGGAAAATGAAGCCTACCTCAGGGAGCAACTGGCAAAATTCGATCGAAATTAAATTACGCGGTTCGAGTTTCTTCAAGTTGTCTCGTTCAAGTTTTTGCCCAAGTGATGATATTGCCGATCGACTGACGAGCTGACCAGCAGGGCAGCAACAACATTTTTGGGAAACGAATTATAGCCGACCTCCTCGTGGTGTCTCCTGGGTGGTGCTAACATGCTAATGTGATCGATGTGAGCTTCATAGGGTGATTCTAATTCAGACCGGGACTCAACTCATAAGTTACAGCAGCAGTTCTTCTATGGGACTCAATTCATACGTGTCTCGAAAAATATGGGGACTCAAATAATACCAAAACGAGCCCACGGGACTTAATTCACCTGCACCGGTGCACAATGAGGTCATCGCATCTCTCTGGGTCGGAAAAGAAAACGCTGCAAATCCCTGCACAACGGTTTATTATTTTGTATAGAATACCCTTCTGTTACAGATCACAGCTCTATGTATAGATAACCCGTCTATATAATATGATACGTACTATTCTATACATAATATGAAGATCGCAGACCCTCCGTAGGTTGGTACCTAACCCCGTACTCGTTACTAGGTACCTACCTAAATCACGAGTTAAATGTTGCTAAAATAATTCTGCCGATGGCAAACAGTACCTAACAAAAAGAAACACACATAATGAAGTTCTGAAAAGAAATTGTTGATGAGGAGTGAAAAACGCTGCAAATCCCTGCACAACGGTTTATTATTTTGTATAGAATACCCTTCTGTTACAGATCACAGCTCTATGTATAGATAACCCGTCTATATAATATGATATGTACCATTCTACACATATTATGTAGATCGCAGACCCTCCGTAGGTTAGTACCTAACCCCGTACTCGTTACTAGGTACCTACCTAAATCACGAGTTAAATGTTGCTAAAATAATTCTGCCGATGACAAACAGTACCTAACAAAAAGAAACACACATAATGAAGTTCTGAAAAGAAATTGTTGATGAGGAGTGAAAAAAGTTGCGAAAGTACCTACCAACAAACTCCAGCCCCTTCTACGTAGATGGTATAATGAACCGTTGTGTAATAATTTACCGTTGAGTAATGATTTACCGTAGTAATAATTTACCCATCAATAATACTTCAACGTTTGTTCAAGTTTCAGTACCTACCAACAAACTCCAAAAGAGCCATCATTTTTCAAATGAAATAATATCACAGAACAACCAACTCGACTTCATACTCTGACAATATAATCAGGTGATCCCTAGCAATGATTTCATCTCCGCCAAATTTCCTATTGTGGGCGCGTCTCTGGTTACGAGATTTGGTTTGAATTGTATACAATTTCATTCACACTGGAGTCGAAAATGCCTGTCGGTGCAAACTTCGGGGCCTTACTGTGAACGAACGGCTGGACGTACGATGCTCCGGATGGTCTTAAAAAACTCGCAAGTTCAAGAACTATTTAAAACCGTAAAAATATTCACGTAAAAAAATGGTATAGGCGTTTTGAAAATTTCAACCCCTATTTTGAACCCCTTAGAGATGACTCACAGTAACGTCGAGCTTCGAGGACCAACTAGACAGCGAACGGAACCTATAACCCGAATTTCATCAATTTTCTTTCATGGTAACTAAGAAAAGTGGCCCGTACGGCGTACGGCGTACGGCGTACGGCGGACAGACAGAAATATTTTTATTGCAGTTTTGGATTCTACATACCTTGAAACGTAAACCATCAAATTTTGAGGGGGGGTAAGAATTTTTTTTTTCATGCTCGATTCCAATGGTTCATTATTGAAAATAATAAACCAAAAAGTTGCAAAAGTACCTACCAAAAAACTCCAGCCCCTTCTACGTAGATGGTATAATGAACCGTTGTGTAATAATTTACCGTTGAGTAATGATTTACCGTAGTAATAATTTACCCATCAATAATACTTCAACGTTTGTTCAAGTTTCACTACCTACCAACAACCTCCAAAAGAGGCATCATTTTTCAAATGAAATAATATCACAGAACAACCAACTCGACTTCATACTCCGCCAATATAATCAGATGATCCCTAGCAATGATTCTATCTCCGCCAAATTTCCTATTGTGGGCGCGTCTCTGGTTACGAGATTTGGTTTGAATTGTATACAATTTCATTCACACTGGAGTCGAAAATGCCTGTCGGTGCAAAATTCGGGGCCTTACTGTGAACGAACGGCTGGACGTAAGATGCTCCGGATGGTCTTAAAAAACTCGCAAGTTCAAGAACTATTTAAAACCGTAAAAATATTCACGTAAAAAAATGGTATAGGCGTTTTGAAAATTTCAACCCCTATTTTGAACCCCTTAGAGATGACTCACAGTAACGTCGAGCTTCGAGGACCAACTAGACGCCGAACGGAACCTATAACCCGAATTTCATCAATTAGCGAATTTTCAAAGAAAATGAAGCTATTGCAATGGCTTCGAAATTTAAATAATATAAATTTTTGGAAATTTTCTTCATAGAAATCCGTTTCAGACCATTCTAAAACGATTCCTGAAATTTAACACTTTTTTATATGTATATATATATATATTTATTTATATATGTGTCACTCCAGACGATAACTCTCGATAGAATTGAGATAAACAGCTCAAATTTGCACAAAAAATCTATCTTGGCAATCGAAAGGCTAAGTTCGAAGATGGGCGAAATTGGCCTACTCTAAGGAGGGTTTTGGCGCATTTAAAGTGCGCAAAAATTACCCAAAAATCCCCAAAATGTTATTTTCCAACAAGTGACCCCTCATTTTAAAGGTGTTTGCACGCTGAACACGATGGTGGAATCGGATTTTAGATATCTTGATCCGTTCTCAAATTAGAGCATTTAAAGTGCGCAATAATTACCCAAAAATCCCCAAAATGTTATTTTCTAACAAGTGACCCCTCATTTTAAAGGTTTTTGCACGCTGAACACGATGGTGGAATCGGATTTTAGATATCTTGATCCGTTCTCAAATTAGAGCATTTAAAGTGCGCAAAAATTACCCAAAAATCCCCAAAATGTTATTTTCCAACAAGTGACCCCTCATTTTAAAGGTTTTTGCACGCTGAACACGATGGTGGAATCGGATTTTAGATATCTTGATCCGTTCTCAAATTAGAGCATTTAAAGTGCGCAAAAATTACCCAAAAATCCCCAAAATGTTATTTTCTAACAAGTGACCCCTCATTTTAAAGGTTTTTGCACGCTGAACACGATAGTGAAATCGGATTTTAGATATCTAAATCCGTTCTTAAATTAGAGCATTTAAAGTGCGCAAAAATTACCCAAAACTAGGATAATCTTTAAACTCTTACCCCCCCCCCCCCCCCCCACCCCCTTAGAGTGGTCAGATTGAAATATGTGAGAAGTATTAATTGAAGACGAGAGTTCGAAGCAAAAAAGGGGGAGGCAAACGATTAGTACAACTCCTTGAATTTACCCACAGCGATCAAATAAATAAGCACTTAGTACAATTACGTAATAAACAAACGGTAGAATCAGGATGGACAAAACGTACAAATTAAAATAAATACGAAGAGAATATACATAGAAAACCAAATTTTAGACCGAAGTTTTCCTTTATTCAAAACCATAGCCATTAATTCGAATATTTCTTTGAAAATTCGCTCATTAAGTCATGCTGCATGACTGGTTTTTTTTTTTTTCATGGTAACTAAGAAAAGTGGCCCGTACGGCGTACGGCGTACGGCGGACAGACAGAAATATTTTTATTGCAGTTTTGGATTCTACATACCTTGAAACGTAAACCATCAAATTTTGAGGGGGGGTAAGAATTTTTTTTTTCATGCTCGATTCCAATGGTTCATTATTGAAAATAATAAACCAAAAACTAACCATATCTCGGTGCAAAATCAAAATATGTACGATCTGTCTTTTCAAACAAATTTTAAAATAATATTTATGTGGGCCTAGCCAGTTTTGGTTTTTTATTTTCAATAATGAACCATTGGAATCGAGCATGAAAAAAAAATGCTTACCCCCCCTCAAAATTTGATGGTTTACGTTTCAAGGTATGTAGAATCCAAAACTGTAATAAAAATATTTCTGTCTGTCCGCCGTACGCCGTACGGGCCACTTTTCTTAGTTACCATGAAAGAAAATTGATGAAATTCGGGTTATAGGTTCCGTTCGGGGTCTAGTTGGTCCTCGAAGCTCGACGTTACTGTGAGTCATCTGTAAGGGGTTCAAAATAGGGGTTGAAATTTTCAAAACGCCTATACCATTTTTTTACGTGAATATTTTTACGGTTTTAAATAGTTCTTGAACTTGCGAGTTTTTTAAGACCATCCGGAGCGTCGTACGTCCAGCCGTTCGTTCACAGTAAGGCCCCGAAGTTTGCACCGACAGGCATTTTCGACTCCAGTGTGAATGAAATTGTATACAATTCAAACCAAATCTCGTAACCAGAGACGCGCCCACAATAGGAAATTTGGCGGAGATGAAATCATTGGTAGGGATCACCTGATTATATTGGCGGAGTATGAAGTCGAGTTGGTTATTCTGTGATATTATTTCATTTGAAAAATGATGGCTCTTTTGGAGTTTGTTGGTAGGTAGTGAAACTTGAACAAACGTTGAAGTATTTTGGATGGGTAAATCATTACTCAACGGTAAATTATTACACAACGGTTCATTATACCATCTACGTAGAAGGGGCTGGAGTTTGTTGGTAGGTACTTTCGCAACTTTTTTCACTCCTCATCAACAATTTCTTTTCAGAACTTCATTATGTGTGTTTCTTTTTGTTAGGTAGGTACTGTTTGTCATCGGCAGAATTATTTTAGCAACATTTAACTCGTGATTTAGGTAGGTACCTAGTAACGTGTACGGGGTCAGGTACTAACCTACGGAGGGTCTGCGATCTACATTATATGTATAGAATAGTACATATCATAAATTATATAGACGGGTTATCTATACATAGAGCTGTGATCTGTAACGGATGGGTATTCTATACAAAATAATAAACCGTTGTGCAGGGATTTGCAGCGTTTTTATTCTGATCGGTATAACTTCGTGTTCATATTTCCTCATGCAACTTTAATCTTGCTACGTAAGAACCAATTATCCAAACAAATAGTTAGGTCTTGTGGAAACGATGAAAGGATAAGATGTTGAAAACGATACTGCATGACTAAATCCGACCCTGATAATAGTTAATCGTAAGCAATAGGTATTCAGGTAAGCTATATCCATCATCTGCGCGGGTTATCGATAAATCTGATTGGCAAAAGATCACTGTGTAACTGTAATCTACTTGGGTGGATTGGATATTCGATTTTCTCATAAACTAATGAAATCATAGTAGAATATGTTACTGTAGGATCAAATCCGACACTGATGATCCATTGTAGCAGGTATATACGTACCTAACACTGGCCTTGAGGATATTCATCAATTATTGTCCCATCGTCTTCAGAGTAGGCAACGCTTTTGATCGGTCGAGTTATCCATTATCCGTCTTGGAGTTATGCATTTCTTCACTTTGTTGTTGGCGTCATGTGTTGTCTTCGGTGTAACATCCTCGCCCTACAGTACGATACCTAGCGCATACAGGGAAGCACTCCAAAGACCGCAGGGTTCTGGGGTTCTTGAGACATTCCGATCTTCCGTCAACGACGTCTTCTCCGACATCGAAAAGTTCTTCATCCACGTCCACAATGCGTTTTACAACTCCGTGCAGAACTTGTACGACTCCACAGTTGCAAGGGCCTTCCCGATCAAAAAAGGTGTTTATGCTCATCATGTATAGCAGTAGAGATTTCACGTTTTTAGCAAATTTTCTAGGAAGAAACGCTATTGCAAAAGTGTCAGTCTTGTAGGATGACCATAATGGGTGAATTTTCCAAGTTGGCGACGTAAAGCTATTATAGTTGATTTACGAGTGGAATTGTGATTTTTTTCTTCAGCAACTATCCGAAGTATTACGTCGATTATGATTTTAGAATGGAACAGAACTGAACTGCTTGAAAATTTAATAAGTAATCAGTGATGGTACCTACAAGAAATAAATCCGCGGCTGCAGTGAATAGTGTGTCAAGTCCAAAAATGAGATTTTTGGCAATTCACAATTTAAAGTTTGACAGTTCACGCTAAATCCTGTAATTACGGCAATAATTTTTCTTGGTGCTTATTGTATTTCAAAACTAATAATGTCACCCTTTTAAATTGGTTTTTCGTTTAAAATAAAGTTTACTCCCCAATATTCAACAATAAAGTCAGTGCGCACCAAACATTTGGGACTTGGCCCGTTGTACACTCCTGAATTTCTTCATTTTGGACTTGACATCGATGCTAACTTCGGAAAACGTGATTCTGCAGGTTCTGATAAACTTTTAATGAATTCAGAGATGATATAGGTACTTGAAAACATTCTCGTTTATTTCTACAAAAATACTGGAAAAACCATGAAGAATTTTTTGTACAAAGAAAAATTAGATTTCAATCAGTAAGTAGGTGCATGATTGATGTTAATAATACGAGTACAAGAAGATACATGGAACATTGCTACATAATAAAAGAAACATGGGTGAGTGTATGTAGGTGCCTAAAATGCAAAAAATACGGAAAAATACCCAAACAATAATTCTCAAAATACACCAAATGCAAAGAGGTCCTACGTCTACGAAAAAGTTAATTCTGACTCTTCATCGTCCGTGCCACAGTTAAAGTTCTCAGCGCTGTTCGATGTAGGTAAAGCTTTATAAAAATGTCTCGCTAGTCGGACTTGACACGCTATACACTGCTCCAGGTACACATTGATGAACATGACCCAAAATACACCAATGCACCGCTCGGCGAGAGATGCCAATGGGACTAGACACACTGTTCCCTGATAAGAAGTGGAGAGTCTGGGAACTATTAGTGGACTCAACTCGTTTTTGCAAGTTTTGGACTTGACACACTATTCACTGCAGCCACAGAAATATATGAGGTACCTAGCTACTTACCTAAATAAATATAATGAAATGTGTTAAAGGGAGTCCATGTCAACAAACCAGTCATACTCGAAGGAAGTAAAACATGACAAAACGCTGAAAATTACTACATGAAGGTTTATTATTTTCCTACGCCATTTATTATTTTCCTTTGGCCAACGCCAATACTGACCCATTACTGACTTGATACTAGCCCAGGAATATACCTCATGCTATCAAGTACTGGTACCATCTACTGGAGCATCCACAGTCTTTTTTGCAAGCTTTTTTTCAGTCGTAAAATCACTGTCTGTCAAAACTCTAGAACTCGAAGCTTATAACTAGCCTAGTACAGGCCCAGTACTACTTTTCTACTTAAAGAACTAGTAGGACCACCGGGGGATGATCCTCTTTCATTTGAAAAAAGATTCATCGATCGCTCCAGCAGTTTCGGAATAATCGCTGGACAAACATAGAAAAAATATCATAGAAACAGGTCGAATTGAAAACCTCCTCCTTTTTCTGAAGTCGGTTAAAAATACTGCGCTTCTTGGAGACACAAATCTCAAATCTCTAACCTCCGTTTCGGTTCGGTTGATCTAAATGAGTCGTCCATAGATCGTGTGTGTATTTCTATCCTTCTATGAGTTTCGTTGTACTTAAGGGGAGCAAAGTAGCTTCTGCGCATGCCGGAACAAGAAAATGTATCGGGTTCTATGTAATCGGCGCTGGATGGAAGCTCTTCCAGCTCTTCCTAATGTTATAATTTTTTTCAGCCGGTTCCGTTTGGCATGCCTTTGGTCAAACATGGCCTTGTGATCACTTCTGACACGAAAATAGTTGTTGTTCTTCAAAATCAAAATTTCCTCTCGCGTTTTACGTTTTATACCTACTTCCTTCATTTTAAATCTAAAGGGTTGTTTCCGCTAGTGTATCGAAAGCTCTCGCCTCCAATACCTCACCAGCTAGTGACGAAGGACTCCTCCGGAAGGTGTGGTAATATCCTTCATTTTAGTTAGGTAAATTCTCAATCCTTATTTATTTACATAATGGTGTATTTTACTCAGAATTCGAAATTATGAACGAGAATTGAAATCTGATGATCTCTGAGGAAATTTAAAAAAACCTTTAGTGTAGACATTCATGCACTTGTCTCCCTCACCGTTTTTATTGATGGTGTTAATGCACTTAATGATGACTATAGGATATTCATAAATTGCCGCGTCTGCTGGGTTATTGCACCGATTTCGAAGGTTTTACTGCCCTCAGAGGTCTATACATTTGGGAAGTATCAGGTTTCTTTATTTTTACGATGAAGTTGATATTTGGTTACTATTTCTTGATTCATTGGCTTCGGGAAAGTTATTCAACTCGCATCAGACTCATTAAGTGCTTTCCTTAATTATGAACGCGGGCATCGTTCTGTTCTGCGTGGTTGCATCCGCCGCTGCCGCCGGTTTACAGATAGTTCGCGACGAAACCAGACCTGAACATGCGTCGAGGGATTTCGACGGGTCCATTCAACACATCAGGAATTCTATTTTAGATACCATCACCTCAGTGACAGACATGTTCACGAGGAAAGTTCCCGCTACCATACGCGAAGTCATTGACGAAATCAGAAGGATGATTGAAAATATGTACAATAACACCGTTGGGTCGATGGTCAACAGCGTCAGGTGAGCGTAGTTCTGATCAGTTGAAATAGTGATGGGTTCCCGGTTGGGAAGTTTCAAACAAAGTGCAGGAAAGTCAGTATCTGTTTAGATGGCGTGGGGAACACGTTCCCAATAGTCAAATGGACAGTTTTCCCACGTGTATTAGGCGCATTTCTGGTCTCGTAGGGCATCCGCAGCAAGGGATTTGGATAAGTCCGTTCAAACCGTCCAGAGAACGTTTGAAGACTACATGGCCAAGATGGTGGCTACATTTTTCAAGAAGATACCCGATATTATGCGCCGGATCACTGACCAGATCGAAGATTTGATTACCAATGTGTACGGAAATACCATGGGAACGATTCTCGAAGGTAAGAGGTGAGCATAGTTCCTATCAAAACGTATTTACCTTACCTACCTACTTGTAGACACAGCCGTGCTTATTATGTACGTTCGAATAGTTGTTATTTTTGTCGACTAGTGAATGTTAGCTGATATTATACCAAACCAACAGGTGAGTGATGGATGAGGTGTAACTGGTGGTGGGATGGTATAGGTCCAACTCCGTATCGTTTCAAGTAGTTACTCCTACTACGGCTTGCAAAGGGCGCATTTCACCGTAAAATGTACGTTTCTGGTGCCATACAGTGCAGATCTTTGTTGTCCAGTTAGTACTTGCTGCGCCTGTGAAAGGATTTGATTTTCCCCATTTTCCTGGGTTGGCAGTGGTCAATGTTATTTGAGACATTCGTACCTGGTACGTAAGTCAGAATATTTTTCTTATTGGCCGTCTAGCGAATGTTAACTTTATGACGATTTTTTATTGACCATTCGTCGTGTCGTGAGTCCCTCCCGGGAACACTCCACCAACAACTTTAAGCTCTCACCAATATCCTTATGTAAAACTTACTTTCCGCTAATAAACATCTGAGTGGGGAGACAGGCAACAGAATCCAGGGGACACAACCTGGAGCCCCACTACCAACTCCCAACAGGGAGTTGGAGGGAGAGGCCTCCAAGTCCTATATAACCCTGGATCCTGGAGCTTTAGCTTCATTCGACACTTCCTCTAACCAGCTCTCTCTTCTCTCTCTTACCTTATCCCTCCCAGATGATCGGTTGACTACAGCCGCCTGAGAATTTACCTCCTCTCCTCCTTGTCTAGATGATCGGTTGACTACAGCCGCCTAGACAAGCACCTCTCCTTACCTAGATGATCGGTTGACTACAGCCGCCTAGGTAAATTCACTCACCCACCTCTATCTCCTCCCAAAGTCGTAGATGATCGGTGGACTACCGCCGCCTGCGACTTTTCCTCCTTTCACGCCACCGTGATGAAAATTCTAAATTCATCACAGTGGTGAACCCGACGTTCATCCAACCTTCTACCCTTCCTACCTTCTTACCACCTCATGTGTCGCCCCCAGTCTAGTTCGGTGTCCCCAATTTTAAATTCAAATTTGAACAGTCAGTGTAAATTCGCAATTCTTGGCCCAACCTCACCGCTCAACTCCAGCTCTCAACGCACCTCCGCTCCCGCCGATTGCGAATTTAAAATTCAAAACTAACTCATTTTGAATTTTAGTTACAGCCATGGACCCGAACTCACCGACGCCGCCGCTCCTCCGGCCGTCCCTACTGCAGCCGCCAACCGCTGCGACAACTGACGCAACCGAAAACCCCTTCACCAGCCTCTCGCCACCCGGCTCCTCCGCATCCGCCGCCGACGTCACGACGGCCTCGGCGTCATTCCCGCTGTCGCTGCCCCCCTTCTACACGCACGACCCCGCGCTGTGGTTCTTCCAAGTCGACGCTGCGTTTTCGGCCGCCAACATCCGCAGCCAGCGAACCCGTTACTCCCGCATCATTTCACTGCTCCCGTACGAGATCCTCCTACAGACGTCGGACATCTCTCCCGACGCCACGGCCGCATACGATGACCTCCGCACCCGCCTCGTCTCGCTGTACCAGCCGTCGAAGATCGCACGTGTCGCAGCGCTCTCCCAACCACAGCACCTAGGCGATCTGAAGCCCTCCCACCTCTACCGCCGTCTGCGTCATCAACTGCACGACGTGATGACGGCCGACATCGCACGGACGTTTTGGCTGCGGGCCCTACCACACCCCATGCAAATGGCGCTCGCCAGCCACCTCGACGGCCCAGACGAACCACTTCTGCGTCTAGCCGATACGGTCCACGACCTCACCGCAGCCGCCGGCGTCACGGAGGTCGGCGCACCCCGCTTCCCACCCCGCAGCGGGACCGGACGCCGTCACGAGAGCGCCGCCGGCCCCCCTCCCTCCACCGGCGCCGCTCCCTCTCCACCGAGCGCCGGCCAACCCCCTCCGTCGACCACCGACGCCAGCGCTCGCCCGAACGCCGCAACACTTCCCCCCCTCAGCAACACAGAGGACAATCTCCAACCGCAGCGGCCCCCTCCACCTCCGTGCGCCCCACCAGGACCGCCTACCTCCCAGCGGACCCCCCCCACCGATGTTTCTATCATGTTAACTTCGGTGGGGAGGCCCGAAAATGCCAGCCCCCCTGCTCCTTCACCTCCAAGCAGGGAAACGCGGCCGCCCGCCGGTAAACCCGGCGGGCCCCCCTCCTCGCCAACACGGGGGGGACCATGACAAACCCCTCCCCGCCCGCATTCACACCACCACCACAAAGCCTCGTTACCCCTCCTACGCCGCCGCCACGGCTGCCAACCTCCCGGCCGCGCCTGCCAGCGCCGCCAAAACCCTCACCCCACCATCAACCGTTCCCCCACATCGGAACGGCCCCTCCACGCCCGCCTCCAGGGCAGCCACCCTTCCGGCCGCCACTCACGCCGCCGCTACCGTTCCCCCACCCCGGAACGGCCCCTCCACACCCGCCTCCAGGGCAGCCACCCTTCCGGCCGCCACTCACGCCGCCGCTACCGTTCCCCCACCCCGGAACGGCCCCTCCACGCCCGCCTCCAGGGCAACCACCCTTCCGGCCGCCGCTCACGCCGCCGCTACCGTTCCCCCTCCCCGGAACGGAACCAACCCACCCGCCAAGAAGACCAGCCCCCCGGCCGAAGCTACCGTTCCCCCTCTCCGGAACGGCAAAGGACCGCCCCGCGTCTCCTTCGCAGGGGACCAACCACCACCAACACATCAGCCCACCGCCTCCGCCATTTTACCGCACTCCACCCCGGCTCACCAGCGCCTTTTCTTGAAATGTTCAAAGACGAATGTCCCTTTCCTCGTCGACACAGGGGCGGCGCTCTCCATTTTCCCGAACAATATTCTCCGGCGACAGGCGCGTTGTTACCGGCAACTCCTCTACGCCGCCAACGGTACCACCATCCCCTCGTACGGGACGTACCGCTCATCCATCCACATGAGCGGGCTCGCGTACGAGTGGGAGTTTACCGTGGCGGACGTAGAGAAAGCAATCCTGGGGGCCGACTTCCTCGCTTATTTCGGCCTCCAGGTTGACGTCCGTAACGCTTGCCTGCTCGACCCCTCCACCCAGAAGCCGATCCCCGGATTCATCCACACGGTCGATCGCCCCCCAACTCAATTCGAAACACTCCTCCAATATAAACCCCAGCGCCGCCCCTCAGCACATATCTCCCAAACACAACACTACATTGAGACCTCTGGACCCCCAATTTCAGCAAAAGCCCGCCGCCTCCACCCCCTCCAACTGTCCCAAGCCCGGCGGCATTTCGATAAACTCATAGCAGATGGTATTATCCGCCCCTCCAAATCCCCGTGGGCTTCACCGTTACATATTGTACAGAAGCCCAACGGGGATATCCGCCCCTGCGGCGATTACCGCCGCCTGAACGCCAAGACCACTCCGGACCTCTACAACGTCCCCCACCTCCGAGACTTCTCCTCACACCTCCACAACGAGACCATATTCTCAACCCTAGACATCTCCAGAGCCTTCCACCACATACATATCTACCCGCCCGACGTACCCAAAACCGCCATCATAACACCTTTCGGCCTTTTTGAGTACATAAAAATGGGCTTCGGCCTCCGGAACGCGGCCCAGACGTGGCAGCGTTATATGGATAATATTCTGCGGGGACTACCATTCGTGTTTTGCTTCCTGGATGACGTATTGATCGCCTCCCGGGACCCACACGAACATCTGACACACCTTAAGCAAGTCCTCGACATCTTCTCCGCCGAGGGCCTCACCATCAACTCTCAAAAATGCGTCCTCGCCCAGCCCTCCGTCCGCTGCCTCGGCCATCAAGTCTCGTCCGACGGGATCAAGCCTCTCCCGGACAAAGTACACGCTCTCACTGATTTCCCCCAACCCCGCACCGTCTCAGAACTTCGCCGTTTCCTGGGTATGTTGAACTTTTATCGTAGACACATCAAACACGCAGCACAACACCAACAACCACTCATACACGCTATCCCACAACTGGCCAAAAAGAACGATAACCGCCCCATTTCCTGGACCCCCGCCCTCACATCCGCCTTTCAAAATTGCAAAAAGGACCTAGTAGACGCCGCTCTATTAGCCCATCCCGATCCCCATGCTCCCCTCTCCATCACGACCGATGCGTCTGACTGGGCCATCGGGGCAGTACTCCACCAACACACCGGCGCCACCCCCCAACCCCTCGGTTTCTTCTCAAAAACTCTGTCCCCAACTCAAAAAAATTACTCCACTTTTGACAGAGAACTCCTCGCCATCCACGAAGCCATCAAGCACTTCCGTGACTTCGTGGAGGGCAGGCAGTTCTCTGTCATCACTGATCATAAGCCCCTCACACATGCCCTCCTCCAAAATCGTAAATCCGCCTCCCCCCGTCGCCTCCGGCAACTCGAATTTATCGGACAGTTTACGTCCGATATTCGTTATTTGCCGGGGGCCGACAACTGCGTAGCAGACGCACTCTCCCGCCCCACCCCCGCGCCGGTGGCGGAGTTACTGCCTTTCCCTTCCCCACAAACCCTGAAAACACACCAAACACCAACTTCCGACCCCGCACTCTCCAACCTCATCTCCGCCTCCAAATTGGAACAACTGCCTCCCCTCGACCTCTGGTGCGACGTAACGGCCGATTCACCGCGCCCTTACGTCCCACCGGAGCTGAGGCGGCAGTTGTTCCTCCACTATCACTCCCTCCATCATCCCGGCATCCGGGCGAGCCGGGACCTGATCAAGACGCGGTACTTCTGGCCCCACATGAACACAGATATCCGTACCTGGGTTCTGGGGTGCCAGAAGTGCCAGCAATTTAAGGTCTCGGCTCACCCCCATGTACCTCCTCAACCCATTCCCTACTCCCTCCCGTGGGAACACGTCCATCTAGATCTGGTCGGCCCTCTTCCCCCCTCCGAGGGGAAGAGGTACTGCCTCACCATGATAGACCGTGCGACCAATTGGGTTGAGTGTATCCCACTCGCCCACATTACCGCGGACGCCGTCGCCGCGGCCTTCCTCAATCAGTGGATCAGCCGCTACGGCTGTCCGCGGACACTCACGGTCGATCAGGGGAGGCCGTTTGAATCAGCCCACTTTGCCGACCTGCTCCGTTCCCTCGGGATTCAAAAAATCCGCACCACTCCTTATCACCCCCAATCCAACGGGAAAATAGAGCGGTGGCACTCGGTCCTTAAGCAAGCCATCTCCACTTCAGCCACATCCCCCTCATGGACCAAAACCCTCCCCTACGTATTACTCAGCCTACGCACTTCCGCCCGTCCTTCAGACAACACAAGTCCCGCACAACACGCTTTCCGTGACCCTATTCGTTTACCGGCCGACATTTTCCCTCCACACAACACCCCGTCCATTAACAGGGAACCGCTCCACACCTCAACACCGACAAACGACACCACTTACCCCAAACGCTTTTACACTTCCACTCACATGTACTTGAATGAGCCCGGCATGCATAAAACCTTTCAGCCCCTTTATGCCGGGCCCTTTCAAGTCATCCGCACAACACCGACCACCGCGACCCTGCTAATGGACGGGAAACCCCACACCGTACCTTTCGCCCGCTGCAAACCCGCCCCTGTTCTCCCTCAACCAACATCAGCCATCAGTCTCCCGCCGTCCGTTTGCCATGAACCATCGCTCCCAACCTCAAATGTCACCCCCGTCGCCGTTTCCGGATTTCGATTCGGATCCGGAAATGGCGGCCATACTCCGGGACGTTTTCGTCCCGGACTCGCTCTCCCCCCCTACCCCCTTCGCCCGGACCGACATCACCGCTTTTGTTTGTTCCGCCACGGATCTCCGGGTTACCTCCCCGGCCCCGGCGGTGGAAGTACCCCCAGTGGCGCATACTGCGCGAATTTCGCGCAGCGCAAGCCACCGGGGTACACCCTCCCTACACCCCCATCGACCCTTTAATGTCCTCAATTCTGCACGAGTTCCGCCTCGCGGAACTCATGCCCCCCCCCCACCCCCCGTTCAAATCAAAACCCCCCCTATCACTTCCAAACCCCCGCCTCCCGATCTTCAGCCCCAAATTTCCGCCCCCCAATTTTCAATTTTCGACCCCCCAATTTCGAATTCTCCCCCTCAAACACCCCAACCCACCAAACCCACAACACCCCCTCCCCCCCCCCCACCTCCGCCGGGGATATCCATAATAGATTCCGCCGGGACAAAACGGCCCGGGCGGCGAAACGGACGGAGGGAGCGTCCCCGCATTCCCCGCGTCCCGGCGGCCAAGTCCTCCGCCCCGCTCTGAGCAATCACGGCGGGGCCTTGAGATTTCGGGACAGTGCATGTGTCTTATTAACCCACACGCACTGTACCGAACCTCACAGCCCCGCCGTGGCCGCCTCACCGCAGCAGCCACCACCCAAACCCACCCACACACTTCACTCACACACTTCACTCCACCCACACACTCACTACAATTCACCACACACTACCCACACCCAGGGAACGGCGAACTTCACCACCCCGTTCCAATCTGTCAACCCTGTCCGAATTTGTACATACCCACCTTGTAAATACCAACCTTGTAAAAATTGTACATACCAACCTTGTAAATACCAACCTTGTAAAAATTGTACATACCAACCTTGTAAATATTAGTCTACTATGTCATTCTCCTCATTGTAATCATCTCATCTCACCTACACCACTACTATACTTATGTCTTATATCTTATATTACTTCTCCTACTTACTTCTCACTATGCTACCTATGTTCTACAACCTATGCTCGCTGTCTTACTAGAATTAAGTCCTAGCATTAAGTCAACCATGTCATGTTTTTGCCTTCAGCACCACCGATTGTTTGCACCAGCCCTCAACCTCTGTCACCTTGCGCCTTCAGCTCCACTTTTGTTTGCCGTGCCCTCAGCCTCTGTCTCCTTGCGCCTTCAGCTACACTTTTGTTTGCCGCAGCCCTCAGCCCCTGTCACCTTGCGCCTTCAGCTCCTCAAACATTGGTTCGAACTGGGGGGACCTCTGTCGTGAGTCCCTCCCGGGAACACTCCACCAACAACTTTAAGCTCTCACCAATATCCTTATGTAAAACTTACTTTCCGCTAATAAACATCTGAGTGGGGAGACAGGCAACAGAATCCAGGGGACACAACCTGGAGCCCCACTACCAACTCCCAACAGGGAGTTGGAGGGAGAGGCCTCCAAGTCCTATATAACCCTGGATCCTGGAGCTTTAGCTTCATTCGACACTTCCTCTAACCAGCTCTCTCTTCTCTCTCTTACCTTATCCCTCCCAGATGATCGGTTGACTACAGCCGCCTGAGAATTTACCTCCTCTCCTCCTTGTCTAGATGATCGGTTGACTACAGCCGCCTAGACAAGCACCTCTCCTTACCTAGATGATCGGTTGACTACAGCCGCCTAGGTAAATTCACTCACCCACCTCTATCTCCTCCCAAAGTCGTAGATGATCGGTGGACTACCGCCGCCTGCGACTTTTCCTCCTTTCACGCCACCGTGATGAAAATTCTAAATTCATCACACGTCGTTATTGTGGAGGCTACGCTCACATTTACATTTCGTTAGTGTTTGATAGGTTTGCTACGACTGATGCTCTGGTTGCGTAAAAAAAACCTCCATGTGGTAGTATAATTTACGGTTGTTGATTACTTGATATTAGTTTTTTAAATTGTTTATCAGGTATCATGTTTTTTCAGCTATGGTAGATCGAAATTGGACGAAGTTCTTGCATCGAGATTTGAGAAATTACGCAAGAAAAACCAGTCACTAAAACAGAGATCAAGAAACGAGTTCATAGGCTCAAAGCATCGATGACGATCTCCCTCCAACCCTCCAGTTCCTTGAGGTGGTCAGTGTGACTTTCTAGGGCAGAACCATGAACTCGTACCTAGTGATGAATATCGCTTTGGTCAGGAATGTTAAATTCAGTCTTCGGGGAGAGGTTCTGGACTCTCAAATTTTGATTGAACAGGAAGATCATCGAATCTTTGACAATTTCCATGATCTTCTCTTCATAAGATTGCGAAATTTCACTGCATTAGGGAATCTAGATATTTTCACCAATGAATTTTTCAGTTTTTAGGTATAGACACGGGCGTCAATATTGTTTTCTATTTCGGTTGGAAGGGGTCAACCCTCGGTGGAGAGAAAAAAAAATATATATATGTGTGTGTGTGTGTGTGCACGCGCCCAGCTTCCATTTTCGACCGATTTACGTGGTTCTTTCTTTATTTGACTCAGTTTTTGGTCTAGTTTTGCATTACGTCGCCGGAATTTCGAAATTCACTTCACGAGGGGAGTAAAGGAGTAGTAATATTAAAACTCTAAGTGATGCATAGCCCACAATGCTCAAGTGATAGTGTGTGGTTCTTTTTCTGTATAATAAAGTTTCGGGTCTAATGCACCGAGTCGCTGGAATTTTGGAGTTCAGTTAAGGAGTGGGGGTAATGTAGAACAAATCGGCTGCGTGCGATGCCCAGACCACAGTTTATTGTAAACCGATTTGCATGGTTCATTTTGGTTTATTATTTTCAGTAATGAACCGTTAGAATCAACCATACAATTTTTTAAGCCCCCCCCCCCCCCCTTCCATTCAAAATTTCGATGGTTTCCGTTTCAAGTATGCAGAATCCGAAAACGGAATTTAAAAAATTTCTGCCTGTACGCTGTACACCGTACTTCGCACTTTTCTTAGTTACCATGAACCAAAATTGATGAAATTGGGTTTGTAGGCCATTTGAGGTCCATTTGGTCCTCGAAGCCCGGCGTTACTGTCAGTCATCTCTAAGGGGCGAAAAATAGGGTTGAAGTTATCAGAACGCCGTAGCTCGAAAACTTTCAATGGAAGAGTATGGTTTTTTACGTTTTTATATTCGCCTCAAACTAAGGATTTTTTTGTGGCCACACGGAGCGTTGTACACCAGCCGTTCGTTTGTACCGATAAGCTTTGTCAACACGATCGTGAATGAAATGGTATCAGTCCGGCCCAGATATCATTGCTAGGGAGCACCTGATTATATTCACGGATTATTAAGTCGAGTTGGTTGTTCTGTGATGTTATTTCATTTGAAGAATGATGGCTCATTTGGATTTTGTTGATAGTTACTTTTGTAACTTGACCAAACATTATTCTTCATGAATAACAACAAATAATTAATTATTGAATTCCGCCGATTTGTATGGTACTGTAATTCCCGGGCCGGCTGCAATACTCGATTTAGGGCTTTCCTTGGGGAGCTCTAGGGTAAGGGTTGACCACAGAAAACAGTGATCTACGCAGAAGGGGCATATATACCTACAAGTAAATTTTTTGGTTTATTATTCTGTGAAAAATACACCCTATGTATCCGCTCAGTAAAACGTTTTTTGAACACCCCCTCAAAAATGAAAAAGATTGATAAGTTCTGACAAAGTGTCTGGCTTATTAAATTCGCCATAAGTTTTGGTCTAACACCGTCGTTCTTTTGCACACTGGCTCCATTTTGGGCCTAATTGTGCTCCGATGCTCGGCAGCCCGATTGGAATATAATTTAAACTGTTATGGGTGAAAATTGGGTGTAAAAATAGGCTTTTTAAATAATGTTTTAGTGAACTTGAGCTTGATAGGTATCATGTTCCATGTTTTATGAAACTCTAATTCCCAGCCCGCCTCAGTACTCGGTTTAGGGCTTTCCTGCGGGGAGCAGAGGGAAGGTATTTACCATAGAAAACAGTGATCTGCGCAGAAGGGGCATCTATACAGGTAAATAATAAACCGTTGTGTAATAATTTGCAGTTTTTTACGTTTTAAATTTATCTCGAACTAAAGAATTTTCTGAGAACACCCGTAGTACTGTAAGTACGACCAGCCGTTCGTTTGCACCGAAAAGCTTCGGCAACATGATCGTGAATGAAACGATATAAGTCCTGCCCAGATATCTTTGCTAGGGAGCACCTGGTTATAATCACGCATGGCTGTGTGAAGTCGAGTTGGATTTTTTGTGATATTTTTGGTTTGCTATTTTCAATACCTAATGAACCATTGGAATCGAGCATGAAAAAAAAAAAAAATGCTAACCCCCCCCCCCACCCCCCTTCGCTAAATTAGATGGTTTACGTTTCAAGGTATTTAATTTGAGGAACGATGACTGTTTCGGATTTTGTTGATAGATACTTTTGTAATTTGAAAACGTAACGCTTCATGAAAAACAAAAATAATTAATGGTTGAATTATTGAATCCTACGCATTTTGATGACTTCCCAGGCCGGCTCCAATAAGCGATTTAGGGCTTTCCTGGGGGGAGTTCGATGGTAGGTATTGACCACAAAAAACAGTGATCTACTCAGAAGTGGCATCTATGCAGGTAAATAATAATCCGTATGTAATCATTTGCAGCGTGTTTCAAGTTTCAGTTATTCACAGAAACGATACTTGCTGAAACAGTAATTGGTTTGTATCCAACATATACCTACATCCCATGGGTGGTTGGGTAGAACAGCGAACCCTGCTGAAAGTTAATAAATACAATTACTTTGATATATCAGATATCTGCAATAAAACGCCGCCTTCCTTGTGTTTGCTTCGAAAGACTCTCAATCATGATTACATTATTTGTTGTCTCTTTGTTCCAGGAGTTTTTCCACCCTCAAAAACGGCCGCAAATAAACACTATTAGCTGATTGGAGACTGACTGGGGATTTCGGACTGTAACCTCTCAGCCTGATTCCTCCCTCCCCTCTCCCTTCCCCTCCCGCCCCCCTCCCCTCTCCCTTCCCCTCCCGCCCCCCTCCCCCCACCATCCTGCCGTTGGATGAGCCAAAAAATTTGCCACAAGATCGTTGAAATGTCACGAATTGGTTGTTGTTTTGTTATTCATCCCCAAAACCTATATCTGTCCAATATAATAATTCAATGACTGTTGAAAACAGAGTCAATGATGATCTTTATCTTCACA
This sequence comes from Leptopterna dolabrata, assembly GCA_954871275.1. Lineage (NCBI taxonomy): Eukaryota > Metazoa > Arthropoda > Insecta > Hemiptera > Miridae > Leptopterna > Leptopterna dolabrata. The sequence goes on from OX940975.1 coordinate 68,378,693, forward strand.
ATATAATGTTACGTCTATAGCGATAAAGTTTTCGTTCTCACAAGAAAAAAAGGGATTAGGGATTAAATCTACATCTCAGTTGATGCTCGAGACTGTTGAAAATGAGCCAAACAGTAGGTGGTTGTGGATCAGGGGAGGTAATAAAAACAGTTTGCTACGTGAAAATTGGACTAAAGAAAATCGGAGTGAGAAGTAGTACAGAATATATGCTGCAACAGACAAGACCAAGGAGTTGTCTTCCCGGGTCCCATTCAGGACAATCGAAGGGATGGTTGATGAAACGGCGGAAGAGCTTCTGACCTAAGACAGAAAGGACGTGGTGTACGAAGGGACCAGAACACAGTGGGGAAATGAATGGAAGGTGGAAGATGTGTATTAAAGACAGTAGATCTTTGAGTCGGTGGTGGCGTGTTTGCACAGTTGAATACAAATTGCTGGTAGGTAGATACTGGGGCAGCTGGGACTCGTTTGGATCCATTGATACCAGAGAGGCCCAACATTAAAAGGTTTCCAGGATCTGTAGTTTTCCTACGTACAGCTACGTGGCAGACGTCACCTATATTGGGCCACAACGAGCTGTCTGAGTATAACTATGACGGGCTATTATTCAGTTGGATGTTAGAGATGGCGTTATCAGACAGTAGCTTTAGTGGCCCGAATCGGAGAAGACCGTAGCCTTTGCTTTCTACGAGATCATGAGTATTGACATAGCGCAGGGAAGTAAGCAGGTTTTAGGCTGCCACCCTGCCATTCAGTGATGATGCGAACGGGCATGTGGGGTGAGAGAATTTGCGTTTTTCTTGGATCCAGTATGAGAGAACGGGGAGAACGCAGAAACAGCGGTATCCACCTCTCGTGACAACGAAGCTCAAGAGCTGCCTACCAACAGCCAAACTGGACGATGCCCGAAAACTATTAAATTGAGTTTGCAGATGTATTCGCTATACCTAGGGAGAACGTATTTGGGTCAAATACCAGAGATCAAACGCCACGTTGCCCTAAAATTTTCAGGAAATCCCGAATAGAACCCGAGTTACGAGTGTCAAGAACTTCATGTTCGCGCATGCGCAAACAAAAGTTAGGTACTACATGCATATCTGTCTGTGTAACTACATATTTAACGAATTGATGCTTTATAAATGATAGTAGGTAGTGCACTTTTGAGCAGTGCTGGTGAAGCGACTATCTTAAGTCCAAAAAGCTATTTATTATACATCCAAAGATCTATCAAACTGGGAATTGATACTCAAGGGTGATTGGCGGGTACTATGTAAAAGTACGGGAGTTAAATTTTTCCATAGATTTTTCAATGAGTTTTTTGATAGATTCTTTATAGTTACCTACATATAGGTTTATACTTGTGTACAACTTTCTTTATATAGAAATAACGATGTATAGATATACTTAATTATAGACTTTATAGGTTTTTCGTAGATTTTTTAAAATGTATTTTTTAGTAGATTCTTTACAGATATATTTTTTACCTAATTTTGATGTTGATATATTATACCTAAGAACATAAGAATTTTTCTGTTGATTGTTTAAAACAATGTTAATACTTGATGTAATTTTTTTTAAACATGGCTTTATGAAGAAATCTTATGCACATGGACGTGTGGAATAGCGTCAGACCACATGCTAATATTCGGGATCATCTGCGATCCAACCCGCGTATGCCCTCATAATTTCAGCTCTCTACGACTGTTTTTTGCGTAATTAGAAGCGTTACAAGGAAATGGTCAACATTTCATGTTCTTACATGCGCAGTTGAAAGTTACAGTACGATTCCAATGAAATTCGTATGGAGCTGTCAAAGCATTATTCCTGATCAACCTTCCAAGTTTGATCTCATTTCAGCGATATTAAGGTAGTTATGGGCGTTTCAAGTAGTCCACATTTGCGCATGCGCAGACGACAGTTACGGTACCTTGTCAATGATTTTTGTGTGGGACCATCTGTGACCCAACCCGCACCTACCCTCCAAATGTCAGCCCATTTCGACCATTGTTTCCACAGACAGACACACAGAATATCAGATATGGAACCAAACATTTTCCTTGATGTCTGAAAAGTAAAATGCGAGTGGAAATTTTCATTTTGGAGGAATACTTTTTTTTTCAACTCTTGCACGAATACGAAGCTTCCCTGTTCGGTAGTGAGGAAGCAAAAAAAAAAAGGCAATTTATTAGCTAAATCACCGGAGTACGTTACATCATCACTGGTGTAGAAGACAGGGAAGGGGTTTGTCCCAGAGTGTCCCGTCACGCCCTGTCTCGTCATCATTAGCGAAGCGAGTTCTCCCGAAGGTGTCGTACCGGAGGGGTTAACGGGATGAGCAGGGCAGGCTCAGCAAAGCCGTCAATCTCGGCTGTCACCCCGTTCAGCGTTTTTCGGAAAAGACTCGAAAGGGGTTGGGGGAGATGGCGAAGAGACGAGGAGGCCGTGAGATAAATTTATATGTATTTATCGGATGGGTGTTTCCGATATTCTTGCCGTATCAAGTAGCGGGGTCCAGACTACGTCCGAAGGCTGAATCGGTAAGGGGGCGAGGTAATATTTATGTGGGTCAGGTCTCACGTAGGACTACAGTTTAACGAATTGATCGACAGTTTGTGTAAAGAGGGTTCAGATATAGTATTAGACGCTCCGGCAGTGGTTTATGATTGCCGGAGTTGGCAGTGGTCGAAATCGTACATGTTACCAACAGGGCACTGGAAAACATTGCAGAAGCAGTTTACCCAGTTTCTTGAACTGTAAAATAATGCAGGTGACTACAAACTCATTCAACCTCCATCTTTCACCAGCTTTTAGGAGCATTTCTTCCGTTTTCAGGAGCATTGTTTCGGAAGGAAGACATCGATAAACCGCTGGGAAGAATGATTATATCGTCCGTGTTCATCTTTGGGGTTAGATACGATTATTTGCACCGTTTTGGACAGATGAGCGCTTCACAAAATAACGAACAACGTCAAAGGTCGGCAACCTCTTCCTACTAGAGGGCCAATAGAATCCCGGTTGAGGACTGCTCTGCTGGCCAGGTTACAATGATGTTTTCAGGAGTCAAGCAGGTTTGGTCCCCGACGGTCACCTGTAAATTCCATAGCGAGCATAATGATAGCAGTGTCTTGGTATGCGAGAATATTTTATAACCTTGGAACGCCTCTATCACTGGTTCTGTTCAACCGACTTCGATGAAATTTCAAGATGATTTACACCAGTAAAGTCTCAGTGATATGATGTTCGAAGTGAAAGGAGCACCGTCGCATTCGCTAACAACGATAACCTTGTTACGCTTATATCCCCGGTTCTAACGACTAATTCTAATGACATTTTCAGGGAACAGAAGAACTTGTTGGAACAGAATATATCACATAATATTACAATTATTACAATACCACTACACAGTGATATGAATGGCCATTGCCGTACCGCAGGATCAAGTAAGCCTTGTTCGGAACCCCCCCCCCCCGTGACCCTTGTCTTTCTAACGGGACTATCACAGTTCTTGGATGTCCCTCTCGTAAGTAGGTACAGAATGCCCAAAGGTTCATAATTAAGTATCTTTCAGTGGAGACTAAAATGCTGTAAATTCAGCTTTTTGACATTATTTTTATGTCTTTACTTTGGCACATGGACCCGAAAAGTGTTATACGAAACCGGTAAACAAAAGCGTTACAGTGAGTAGTAATGGAGACTACAAGGAAAGGACGGCGGGATGCCGGTTTCTAACCGACCATTCTGATGATTTTCGGTTACAACCGATTCGTTTCTACGGAACTTCATGTTTGCCATTTTTCATCGTACAAAAATCGTTCACCACTCGTTGGAATCGTGTGATTTTATTGAACATTTTCTTGTTAACCGTACCCCCGTACCTGGCGCGGTAGCTGAGCTGAGCATGATGAAAAAAAAAAGGCGGGTAAACAAGGTAGTCAGCAACAGGTAGTGAAGAAAGTCATTGTTTACTAGAATCGAATGTGGTAACCTTGCACCACCATGTAACCCGGATCGTGGTAATCTTGCAACCCGTAAATGATACCGTCAATTATCCCTAAATTCCCATTGGGACATAAAATGTCCCAATGTGTTGCAGACTCGTATGCAAGCGTTTCATTTGAAGAAAGACGGTTAAATTTTGGATTTTTCATGTCGACGACTCAACACCAATTGCACCAATTGAGCTAATTTTACTGTATTTGACCATACATATTGTGGTGAGCGGGGGTTAAGGGAGTGTTTTAGATGGATAACGCTCCGTGGTTGTCACCACAGCAGATGCCAAGGAGAAGAAGGCTAGCACCCTGCAGTTATCACCACAGTGAGTGCTAGATGAAGGAGCGTCCCACGGTTGTCAACACAGCAGACGCAAGGAGAGGGGTAATAACGCCCCACGGTTATCACCACAGCAGGCGTTAGAGGAGGGAGCGTGAGTGGTATCGCGGCTAAGGGTTACATAATATCATATTTTGATTTTGCCGAATTTTCATACTAATTTGTCAGAAATGTTTGTAGTTCACTACTGGTTCACCTTCGAGGCCACAGTAGCATCTGATTCGGGGTTGTTGCTGGCCTCTCTCCTCATAAGCCCCTTTCATACGCTCTTGTACGATGGGAAAACGGAATTTCGTCCGGAAATTTTTCGTTCTCCTGGCAAGATGTTGATTTCCTGTGCCCATTGAGTGTGGACAAACCTGTTGAAGGATCTAATAGCGAGACGAAATGTCCTTCAGTGAGTAGGTAATGTTTACTATCCAAAACTGTAAAGGCATGAAAATGCATAGGTTGACGAAACCATTAAAATACTCCAGGAACATGTGACAATTATTATACCTACGCCAACCCAGCGAAAATTGAAACGGTGACCTTTGTCTTTAATGTGGCAGGTTCACAAGCAGTGGTGACGAAGAGAGGGGTAAGTTCCTCAAGGGCAAAATAATATATGGAAAAAGAACGAAATTATGTGATTGAATATTGCATTGAAACATTGGATTGACTTGCTGGCGTTTTCGCAATGAATTTGGATTTGGTATTATCTTGAATAATTCTTCCTTCATAATTCTTACATTTGGTGTCTTCTTTGCTTGCCCTAAACCGATTTCGGGAACTCGGGACATTTCGTCCCGGCGTACTTGCGGTACGAAAAGTCCGTGGCTCCCAAACTGTTGTACCGGGACGAAAATTCCGTCTATTCGGAACGGTATAAAACAGCGATCTACGATGTGCGATGGAGTGCACTTCTGTTCTCACACTTAATTTCAGTTACCTGAAACGCATTTCACTACCCTTCTCCGAACGGATGAAATCCGACCGTCTGAAAGCTCTCAACGCTTCTCTGTTCCCCGAACTGACCGTTTCATTAGGTCGTTCTTCGTTACCTTCACTACTACCTCGACACTGCAGTAGCCTCTGACACGGGGTTACCCCCGGCGGTTATTGGCCTCATTCGTCATGACTGCCGCCTCTGAGCCTTCAGAGGTCGTCCGGGTGAAGCTCAATGAACATTGTCAATGGATCCAAATGAGGCTGGAGGGTGATAAGGGGATTTATTGCGGTGGGGGGGGGGGGGGGGGTCATGGGGCATCCCCCCTCCATCACTAGATCGATCGGTGACGTTTACCCCTACGCACCTTTCGCCTTGGATTCTCAACCCTCTGCCCTCTAATTCGATCCAGGTCACCTGTCAACGCTCTGGTCATAATTCTAAGCCCCGGGTGCCCCAATTGCTAATGTGTCAGTCTCATCGTAGTTGACGGTTGGTATATTAATTATCCTTGGACGATAATATGAGTCATTCATAATCCTGAGTGATCATTCTTTAGGTAAAAGTGTACCTGTAATCTACAATGCCAAAATAGTAAAAACGCTGCGAAGTCCTTGTCACATGGGTTTATTACTCTATCGGACATACCTATAGAAATTTTGGCTGTTCATTTATTGTTTCTTTCATGTGCAATAATTGAAATAGTTATTTTTGAAGGTTTCCACCAATTTTGGCCCCGAAAACATAAATTTAAAAAAAAATTATCATTGATAGTGCTGTAATTGTCTTGATTCACCTGTTAGTACTACTTCTAGTGTTACTATACAAATTTATGGTGATTTCAGACAATTTTCAAGGTTTTTGACTCATAAAAGATGAATTTTGCGGCTCAAACTTCGTTACAACCTCAATTCTTCACTGTTCGGTCAAAACCGACTTCATATTCGGTCGTCTTGCCCTAAAAAAACATGGAAAATGATACCTCGCAAGCTTATGTTAACTGAAACCTGAAAAAAAAACACTGAAAAAATCGTACTTTTACACCCATTTTCCCCCGTAACACCCCTGATAGTGTTCCGATCGGGCTGCCAAGCTTCGGAGCACAACTATGTCACAAATGGCACCCAAACTGTGTGCGGAGGACGATGGTTTCAGACCGAAATTTAACATAATTTACGGTTGTAAGTTAGTTAGAACCTCAATTTTCCCCTCCTTGGTCAAAATCGACTCGATATTCGGTCTCCCTGTCCTAAAAAACATGGAAAACGATACCTCACAAGCTCATGTTACTAAAACACCCAAAAACCCTATTTTTACACCCATAACTGCACCCATAGCTGAAGTTTCGTGACACAACTAGGGCACAAATGGAGCGCTTGTGCGAAAGAACGAGTTGGCGTACGGCGGACAGACATTGCATTTTGGTTTATTATTCTGTGTGTGTTCCCAAATGAGGACTCTGTTTGCGGAAGAAGGACGGTTTTAGACCAAGGTTGACATAATTTAAGGTTGATACTTAGTAAGAATCTCAATTTTCCACTCTTTAGTCAAAATCGACTTCATATTCGGTTTCCCCGTCCTAAAAAACGTGGAAAACGATACCTCACAAGCTCGTGTTACTAGAACAGCAAAAAATCCTATTTCGGTTTATTATTTTCAATAATAAACCATTAGAATCGAGCATGAAAAAAAAAAAATGAAAAAAAAAATTCTAACCCCCCCCCCCACCCCCCTCAAAATTTGATGGTTTACGTTTCAAGGTATGTAGAATCCGAAAATGCAATAAAAATATTTCTGTCTGTCCGCCGTACGCCGTACTGACCACTTTTCTTAGTTACCTACCATGAAACAAAATTGATGAAATTCGGGTTATAGGTTCCGTTCGGGGTATAGTTGGTCCTCGAAGCTCGTCGTTACTATCAGTCATCTCTAAGGGGTTCAAAATAGGGGTTAAAGTTTTCAGAACGCCGTATCTCGAAAACTTTCGATAGAAGGGTATGGTTTTTTTACGTTATTGAATTTGTCTTGAGCTAAACAATTTTTTGAGACCACCCGGAGCATTGTACGTCCAGCCGTTCGTGTGCACCAAAAAGCTTCGTCAACACGATCGTGAATCAAACGGTATAAATCCGGTAGGGATATCTTCACTAGGGAGCACCTGATTATAATCAAGGATGGCTGTATGAAGTCGAGTTGGTTGTTGTGCGATAATATTTCATTTGATAAGTGATGGACTATTGGATTTTGTTGGTAGGTACTTGTGAAACTTGAACAACCGTTGAAGTATTATTGATGGGTAAATTATTACACAACGGTAAATTATTGCAGAACGGTAAATTATTACACAAAGGTTCATCTACCAAGATGGGGCTGGATTTTGTTGATCGGTACTTTTCCAACTTGAACAGCTGTTGAAGTATTATTTATGGGCAAGTTATTACACAACGGTTCATTATAGGTATTGACCACAGAAAACCGTGATATTCGCAGAAGGGGCATTTATTCCACTCCACATCAACAATTTTCCTTCAGAACTTCATTATTTGCCTTCTTTTTTTTTTGCCGTTTTAGTTACTGTTTGTCATCAACAGAATTATTTTAGCAACATTTAACTCGTGATTCAGGTAGGTACCTAGTAACGAGTACGGGGTTCGGTACTAACCTACGGAGGGTCTGCGATCCACATAGAGAGCTGTGATCTGTAACAGAACGGTATTCTGTACAAAATAATAAACCGTTGTGCAGGGATTTGCAGCGTTTTTACGCCCATTTTTCACCTTTATATCATTATATATTTCGATCGGGCTGCAGTGTTTCGAGACAACTAGGGCCTACCAGGGAGTTACTGTACTTTATCAATGACTTTAATATAAGACTATCTGTGGCCCAACCCGTAGGTACCTACCGTCCAAACATCATCGCTCCACGACTATTTCTATAGGGTAGGTAGTTGTGGGATCTAGAAGGATTTCAATTTAGCGTTTGCGTTGACGACAGTTACCGTACTTCTTAAATGTATTTGATGTGGGGCCATCTGTGCTCCCTCAAACTCGCGCCTGCCCTTCAAATTTCAACTCACTACGACTATTTTTTCGGGTAGTTATGGGCTGTACAAGGAATCGGCAAACATTTCGTGTTTGCGCATGCGCATCCGAATGTTACAGTCCGAATTTGATAAAATCGATATGTAACCATCAGGGTGCCATTCTGCATCTACCTGCTAACTGTCAGCTCTTTCCGGCAGTATTTAGGGTACCTAGCTTTAAAAGGATTTCTTGCTTGCGCATGCGCAGACGAACGTTACATTTTAATGAATTTGAAGTGGTATCATCTTTGGTAGTTTTGCCCGGGAAAAGGAATTGACCACATACAGACACGGAACCAAATTATGTTCCTGGATGTCTGAAACGCAGATGCGAGTGAAAAATTTCATGTTGGAGACCTTGCATTTTTTGGACTCTTTCACGAATACAAAGCTTCAATACTTTTGTTAGTGAGGAAGAAAAGTATTGATTAACCGAAAAAACAAACATTTGGCAATAAGTGTCAGGAATAATCGTAAGTATTCTGGAGTGTTTCGCTAAATTTGTAAGAAATGCCTAATGTTTTGGTTATGGAAATGGTTTTTAAATTATTTTTGCCCCTCCCAGTAGTGACAGAAACTGCCGTCGGCAAGGGTCCGGGCCTGAGTGGCATGGGTCCGAGATAGGCAAGTTTATTCCTCCAAGGGCCGATCTCGAGATCGTCCACGGGTTTCTGGCTCTAGCTGTTATAACAACGCCCAAATCTTTCTGTCCCGCTTCCGCAATGGCTGATTGGCTGCTGTTTTTTGATTTATTTGTGTGGACATTTTATGTTCTGTGTTTCTTGATATGTGGCGAATTCGATGAGGAATTGTCAAAATTTACCGAAACATTCACCCCAAGTATAAGAATGTTTTGGGAACGGGTCGACCAATTCAGTTTACGGTAAATATCTTCGACACATTTCGCCTCTAGGACACAGTGGACTTCTTTTTAGATTTGTGAGAAACTTCATTCAGTACTGAACGGTAAGTTCCTTGGGTAATGCTAGTTCAGGTACATGGCGAATTATCACCAACTCCTGAGTGGTTCAATTTATGCATGAACAAACGTAGAAGTTATGTTTTACTCAAAACACTCCGGCCCTGAAGGAAGATTTGTACAATACATGCTATATCTACTTAAATATATTATTAGTATCCGCATTGTAAAGGACCTGTTTTGAGGTGGAATGCATTTTTTCAAGTATATCAGTAGATATCGACTTAGGTAACGTCCCATGCTATTCCCGAGTTCCTAGCTTTTTTATTCGGTAATATTGGCTCGCAATATAAGGGACTGGGATTTAGCTACCCACTTAACAAATTTTGGTGTCATAATAAATTGAGGTTGGTAAGTACCTACATAATGAATTATTGCTCGTCCTAGGTAGGAGGGCAATAACGAATTCCGAGCCATCGCTTGATAACTAACTGTTGATGAAGGTGGTATTAGTAATCTCTAGGGGGTGGAAATTGGGACTGAACTGAGTCATACGGTATACAAACATCCCAGACAAATATCCAGTGCTCTACAAGGTACCTACTTACTAACTCGTAAAATTGAGCCGGTGTCTGCCTGTCAGTCTGTGTCTGCTGACCACTGCTCATGCGCAAACGCGATCCCCGGTAATAAATTTCTTACGAAGCATTGGCCCAAGTTTGCTCAAATTTGGTGGTGTAGCTTCTAGATCTAAATGATCCCCTATGACTTACAGAACGATTGGATCATGAGTACGCTACAGCGCATGCGCAAGCGAGGTACACAATTTCTTACTATTAAGTGGCTCGAATATGGTTCAACTGAAAACAGTGATGTATAACGCAGAAGTGGTATCTGTACAGGAAAATGATGAATCGTTGTGTGTTAATTTGCATAGTTTTTACTGCCTTTTCGTTGAATTGATACAGATTATGGTAGTTTGGAACGGTTGGAATATGGTATTTCATTATCAGATATTTTATTAACATGTTTAATGTTTTAGGGCTGGGGGTCATTCTGTGAATTCCGACACGCAAATATGCAACGTTTTTCATTGGTTACTACACAGTTACTACCTTCTGTTGTAGCAACCATAAAGAATATCGCACTCGAAAGAAACAAGAGTCAATAGCTACGTTTTTCATTGGTTACTACACAGTTACTACCTTCTGTTGTAGCAACCATATGTTGATGGCGAGTTCTATAATAAGTACAGTAAATGCAACATTATACTTGTAGAGTTCAGTGAAATTGTGGCTTTCATTTTTTCTTGACATTAAAAAACTATATCTAATTTCTCCCTTGCGAGGGAAAAACATTAAACATGATTTAATGTTTTTCCCTCTCAAGGGAGAAATTTGTATGAGTTATTATGTTAGACATACCTACCCGATGGATTTTGAATGTGAAAATTAAAAGGACACTGATTGTTATACCCATATTATTAAAACAAAAAATCAAGTGGAGATCGGGATATTATTCCAAAAATGCTGCAAATTATTACATATCGGGTAATTATTTATCTGTATAGATGCCCCTTTTGCGTATATCACTGTTTTCTGTGGTCAATGCCTACCCTCGAGCTCCCCCCGGAAGAGCCCTCAATCGAGTACTGGCCCCGGCCGGGCAATTACATGTTTCATGTTTCATAAATATGCAGTGGATTCAAGAATCTGTCATTAATTATTTTGGTTTATTATTCTGTGAATAGCTTTAGCCTGTGTGCGAAAGAACAAATTTTTTAGACCGAAAATGAAGTAGTTAAGCGTGATACGGCGGACGGACATTGCATTTTCTGAATCTACACACCTTTAAACGTAAAAGGAAAAATTTTGAGGAAAGGATGCCGAAGGTCCGTTGCAGTAATTGTCCCGATCTATAAGAAAGGGGATAAACTTCTCTGTTCAAACCACTGAGAAGTATAATATTATCTTCTGTGCGTAGTCTATAAAGTAATTCCATTACAATAAACAAGAGGTTGGTAAGGCACATGGAGGGAGAAGTGGGGGAATACCAGTATGGTTTCCCAAAAAGCAGATCCACAAGTAATCACATATTTTCTTTACGGCAGAGAACACGAGGACACAACGTTGACCTGCACCATCTATATGTTGAATTCAAACAAGCTTATGACTCGATTGATAGAGCTACACTGCTGCAAGATTGGCTTTCCGTCGGAGTCCCGAGAAAACTGGCCAGGCTTGTTAGAATGACCATGGCAGGCTCAACAAGGTGAAAGTCCCAGTGTGTTCTGTGGCCATTTCCTGTGGCCTTTGGGCTCAGACAAAGGGACCCTGAATCTTCAACCCTTTTTAATTTTTCTCTCGAAAAGGCAGCCCGAGCTATGAAAATCCTGGAGGCACCTAGTATCTATAATCGACTCACCTAGCATCTTGCTTTTGCCGGCGATGTTGCGATTCTTGCTCGCACGAAAGCTGCACTTTCAGGGACACTGGAGGAATTTGAAAGCGCGGCTAGTTTACGTGGCTTGCAAATAAATGAAGAAAATACTAAGTACATGCTTACCACCCGTCACTGCAGCAGAACGTGGTTGTTATCTTTCCCTATTTCTGACGAGTTCAAGTATTTGGGAACAATAATGACGAGCAACAACGATGTGACCACTGAAATTGGGGGCTAGGGTTGCTGCAGGCAATCGTTGCTACTATGCCTTACAAACATTAGCTTGTATTTTCAAAGCATCTACGTGCCATTTTATCGTTCGGCTAATAAAAGTATTAAGTTTAATGTTCGGAGATGAAAATAAAAACTGAGTTTACCATTGAATTCAGCATGAGAAAACAGATGGAAGTCATGTATCACACTTGATGTTGGTGAAACTTAAAATTTTTGTGAATTTGTTTGTTTTGCCATTTTTTGCGAATTTTGGAAGTGGCGTAAAAATTGGCTGAGGCCGTAGTTATTCATGAATTTTTGCATATAGTACCCGGTGGTCTTCGGAATGTGGAACTTGATCTATCTACACAGTTTCATGACCTAAACAGCAGTTCCCCGAAGTGCTTGATAATCTTGCTGTATTCGCTTGAAGATGAAGACCACGCCATCTGAACAAAATTCTCCAAATACCAGCTCATGAGACAGATATAAAGCTCCGGGGGATCCCCAGTGAAGTGCGATTTCGAATCATCATGTCCGGGATTAAGATGGGGAAGTGGCACCAAAACCCGGAGGATACTACGCCTTCCCCAGAGGGCGTCATCCTCTCGAACGCATCTATTACTGAGGTCTTAACAGAAGCTCTTCCTGCCCTCAACCTCCAGGGCTAATGGGAATCCATTAATTGGAAATAGGATTAGTGCCGTGAACCGTTTCTGATACTGTTAATTGAATACGATCGCGCATGATCAATACCGTCCTCACTGTTTTAAACCCCTTTATGCGTCGGATGCTGCGGGAGCACCTTCTGTTGGGGTTGGCCCCAAGCAAGCCAAACCAAGCTGGATCCAAGCTGAGCCCTAAGGATTCCAAAAAGCTCTTAGCAGTGGAAACCATCATTCGAAAATCGGATGTACTTTCAACATTTCCTGCACAAGTCATTGCATTTAAAGCCGTATTCATTACACAATGTAGGACTTACCACGTTTTATTTGTCGATTGTACTTTCACTGCCGAATACTCAAATTGGATAACAAATTGAAAAACTAACATGAATTCATTATATTCTCCTCGTATTCTCCAGATCAAATCTGGAGGCTCATTGGGTTGATGAATCATGACATCAGTAATGCGACCAATGGATTTCAATTCAGTCATAGCGGCATAGAAAACTGGACATCGGTAAATCAAAGTTACGATAAGTTAACGACAACAGATACGGTGCCTATATTGATGATAGATTACGCTACTCCATTAAATACATGAATTTCCATGTGGCGTCTGGAACGCCAGTCATTAAAATTCAGTAATGTTCAAACATTAACAAATATATTATGGAAAAAACCATCCATTATAACCTACATCACACATTCATGAAAATTACGAATGACAGTTGAAACAAGAACTACATAACAATGGCATTACAATCTTCGGCTGTTCTGGCGAACATGAGCAACGAAGAACTGGAGTACCCCACGGACATGCCGGAAGTGGACGAGTTCTTGGTCGATGAAGGGGAGGGCGAGCAGGGGCTGGACATCATGAAGTTGCTGATGGAACCACCATTGCCCAAGCCAATAGCTCTGGGGAAAATAGTCGAAGATGGGTTCGGCTTTTACAAGAAAATTGACCATGAGGAGTTAGGAGACCATCCAAAGTATATAGCGGACGACATAGTGCGACGCTACACATTGATTAACGATAGCAAAGTCATCATTCAGGTGATCAACTACGGGGCGACGTTGACTGCGATTGCTTATCCAGATAGAGACGGGAAGATTGCGGACGTGTTGATGGGATTTGAAAACATGGAAGGGTACTTATCAGATGAGAATCCCAGATTCGGTGGAGCTTTGGGGAGGTTTTCCGGTATAATCAGTGAAGCCACAGGTAAGATCGGGAGCACCGAGTTTTTTCTCACTGAGAACAACGGGTTCGACCACGTGCACGGTGGCATATTTGGTTTTGACAAAGTTTTGTGGCACTCGTACGTAGACAAGGACAAAGTGGTCATGACTTACACTTCGGCTGATAAAGAAGAGGGTTATCCGGGGGTACTCCAAGCGCAAATTACTTTCAAATTGACCAGCACTAATCAGCTTATAGTTCAAACCTCAGCAACATGCTCCAAACCCTCGCCTATCAGTGTTGCTCATAACCTCTTCTTCAATCTCGCTGGCCACGGTATGGGTCCAGAAGCCCTCAAACAGCACGTACTCCTCATAAACGCTGACAGGTGGATGTTGACAGATCCGGAAACAGGGAAATTCACTGGTGAGCTTCAAAACGTTGGCGCCACCTATTTCGACGTCCGCGTACCTCGACCCGTGTCAAAAATTTTGAACCGTGTCCCAGGGGGTGGTTACAATCATAATTTCGCTCTCACGAAAGGGCTTCCCAAGAAGGCGATCACTTTTGCAGCCAGACTGGTTCATCCGGAGTCTGGGCGGTTTATGGAAATCCACACGGATTATCCAAGTTTACATGTGACAACATCGAATCACCTTCCCAATCCGGATAGGCTGTTTGGTTTGTTTGGTGAAGAAAAAGACGAGAAGTCTATGGACAGGTTGGAGTTTCTGTGTAAAGAGAGAGGCGAAGAGGGAGACTGGATGTGGCCAAAGAGAATGATGTCTACAATGGAGTATCCAAGGCCCTTGTCGATCCCAGAAGAAGAACATGTTTTCAAGCGTTTCTCAGAGATGTCCCTCACGGAACAATCAACGGAGGATAGCGGTAGGAACGAGGATTTGGAAGAAATGAAAAACGCTCAGTCAATGATGGTGAACACGGGGACGCTCGGGGAAGACTCCAAGCGGATCCAAGAGGCTGAGGTTGATGGTGAGGACGAAGAGGAGGGAGAAGAGAGGGAAGAGGCTCCCAGACCAATTTTAGGCAAAGGCAGTAACGAGTACCGGTACCATGGCGCTATTTCCTTCACTGCTGAAGAGTTTCCCGAACCGTTTCTTTATAAAAGGCATCCCAGGCCCATCGTTTGCCCTGGCCAGCCTTACACGCGGACGACAATTTACAAGTTTGGGTGCGTTCCTCCTAAACCAATTGGGGCAGCAATTATGGCACCACCTTTCGTCTGAAATGACACCCTCTCTCGAACACCGTACCGTTCATTCGTCTTCGTCTATTTCGTCTCAGTATGCTTCGCTGTATACATAAGATACATTGTAATATACCATATTCCACAGAATCATGTTCCCCGGTGGTTTTCTTCTAATTTGACTCTTTTACAAATGAGGACTCGTTCTTCATTTTGAACGCTTTATTCCTCACTGCTCTGTATGATGAACCGTTAGAATCGAGCATAATTTTTTTTAACTCCGAAATTTTATGGTTTCTGTTTCAAGGTCGGTACGTAGAATCCAAAAATGGAATAAAACAATTTCCGCAGTACACTGCCCGCCACATTTCGCACTTTTCTTATAGTTAGCTTGAACCAAAATTGATTAAATTTGATTTTTAGGTCCCATTTGGGATCTAGTTTGTCCGTGAAGCCCGGCGTTACTATCACTCATCTCTAGGGGGTGAAAAGTGGGGGTTATATTTCCAGGACACCGTTATCTATCATTATTGTACGTATTTAAATTGATCTCGAACTTCGAATTTTTTGAGGTTAACGGGAGCATTTTACGTCCAGCCGTTCGTTCGCATTAAGACCCTGAAATTTGCCCCGAAAAGCTTCGTCAACATGGTAGAGAATGAAACGCCGTGATCCAGCCCAGTTATCATTGCTAGGGAAACGCATGGCCGAATGAAATCGAGTTGGTTGTTCCATGATATTATTTCATTACTTGGAGAACGATGGTTGATTTGGATTTAGTTGATAGGTAATTTTAACTTGAACGAATGTTATGCTTCATGAACAAAAAAGAAAAAAGAAATTAATTATAGAATTGTTGAACCTACTGCGCATTTATGAAACTATAATTGCCCGGCCGGCTCCAGTTCTCGATTCAGGGCTTTCCTGTTGGAAGCACGAGGGCAGGTATTGACCTCAGAAAACACTGATCTACGTAGAAGGGGCATCTATACAGGAAAATAATAAACCGTCGCGTAGTAATTTGCAGTGTTTTAAGTTGGGGACTATTTCCAATAAACTCCTGCTCGTCCGGTAATATTCCCGTTGCCCATCCTTGTGTACACCTGGGCCTGGAATCTATTTGATATAACCGAACTATAGAGAGATATTGAAAACGGTGGGGGAGATGGATGGTGGTACGTAGCCTTTGTGTATCCTCTGTTTTATTAATTTAATGAAGCGTATATTATATTGACTAGCAGGAAAGCCCGTTGTACTAAGCCACGAAAAATTCGCAGTTGATAATGGCATATTCACAGATTTCTCATAGCGATGAGTCTGAAGATGAATCTCATCGCTACCCAGGAACCCGTCGTGAAATCTTCAACTCAGCTTTGACAGTGTATGACCCCAGCCACTCCACCCCCAAGAGTGGACACACATTTTCACGAACTTAGTTATGGATCACATGGGACAACAAGAAACATAGGGCAAACACCTATCAACTATGCGATTATTATTAATTATTCAGACGATGAAATCACGATCGTCGAATGAATGCAATGAATAATATGAATGGGATAACACCGGGATACTTGAAGGAAAGAGCGGGAATGTACTTATTTCATAAGAAAACCCGTAGGTACCTGCCTGAAAAAAGGGGCAAAGTGCGAGATACTTCCTTTGTTGGTTCTCAAATTTGATAAGCTAGGAGAAAGTATTCATAAAGAGAGTGAGTGCATAATTTATTTTTGGAATAATTGAAAGCCCCGTGTTATTGAGATCTTTCTGCCCAACTATGGCATAGACAAAAGGAGGATTGTGTCATGACTCGTATTTTATTATTTTAAAACCCAGTGATTGCTTCTATTTGGTACCATAGTAGGCCGTAGTCCGTAAGATGACTCACCAATAGTGCGAGGGTCTTTGTGTCGCGGTCGCGGAAGACCGGATTTTGGTTTATGATTTTCAATAATGAACCTCTGGAATCGAACATGAAATTTTTTACTCCCCCCCCCCCCTCTCCCCCAAATTTATGGTTTCCGTTTCAATCTATGTAGAATCCTATAGTGGAATAAAAAACGCTGCAAATTATTACAAAACGGTTTATTATTTACCTGTATAGATAGATGCCCCTTCTGCGTAGATCACTGTTTTCTGTGATCAATACCTACCCTCGAGTTCCCCCCCCCCCCCCCCCAAAGTAAAGCCCTAAATCGAGTAATAGAGCCGGCCCGGGAATTAAAGTTTCATAAAAATGCGCAGGATTCAATAAGTAAATTAATTATTGTTTGTTGTTAGGTATTCATGAAGCATAAAGTTCGTTCAAGTTACAAAAGTACCTACCTATCAACAAAATGGGACCACGCTCGAGGTGTCTTAATTTCGGTGATCTCACGGGAACCGGTTTATTCCACCTGATAAGGTCGTTTGGCATGGTAAGTGGGAAAAGTGCGAAGTACGGCCGACGGACAGAAATGTTCGAATTTTGATTGGAAGGGTCGTGGCGGGGGGTGAATTTTTTTTCATGCTCGTTTCCAAACGTTCATTATTGAAAATAATAAATAAAAACGCTGCAAATTATTACACAATGGCTTATTATTTACCTGTATAGATGCCCTTTCTGCGTAGATCACTGTTTTCTGTGGTCAGTACCCTCGAGCTCCCTCCAGGAATGCTCTAAATGGAGTACTGGAGCCGGCCCAGGAATTAGTTTCATACAAACGCGCGGGATTCAATAATTCAATCATTAATTATTCGATGTTATTCATGACATATAAGGCAAATAATAAACCGTTGTGTAATCATTTACCTCTGTAGATCCCCCTCCTTAGTATATAGTATAATAAACCGTTGTGTAATAATTTGCTGTTATGTAATAATTTATTGTTGTGTAATAATTTACCCAATAATACTTCAACGTTTGTTCAAGTAGTAAAAGTACCTATCAACAAAATCCAATAGAGCCAAACATAATATCGCAGAACATCCAACTCGACTTCATACAGCCATCCGTGATTATAATCAGGTGCTCCCTAGCGATGATATCTGGGCCGGATTTATACCGTTTAATTCACGATCATATTGACGAAGCTGTTCGGTGGGAACGAACGGCTGGTCGTACAATGCTCCGGGTGGCCTCATAAACTTCTTTAGTTCAAGATAAATTTAAAAATATAAAATTATAATCAGGTGCTCCCTAGCTATGATATCTGGGCTGAATGTATGCGGTTTGATTCACTCTCCTGTTGTCGAAGCCTGTCGGTGCAAACTTCGGGGCCTTACTGTGAACGAATGGCTGGACGTGCAATGCTCCGGGCCGTCCCAAAAACTCCCAAAATTCACAACGGTATTCTAACTTGGTACCGAGCTCACTAACCAGGACTTTTCAAAACGTCGAAAATCCAACGGATGGACGTTCGTGAACAGACGGCAACTCTAGGTAGGCAGGTATACTACTCGCTTCAAACTATTCTAAACTTTGTGAACTACTGGGTAATACTGTACACATGTAAAAGCTTAGTGTCACTTATCTCCGTCTACTGTCGGGTCAATAGGTAGCTTTGTCCTTGAATTGATTCACCATATTTATGAGGTCCAGCTTGACATGTTTATACGGTATTCTGACACCACGCACTTGCAAAAATTTTAACTCCACCACACTGATTGCCGCCAAGTTGTCTGGACTGCGAAGTGGAGCCCTTGGCGCATCATTCTCGTCTATTATAATGCCCGCATGGGGAGTTTTCGAAGCCATTATTATATTATAATTATTATAGTGAAGGGAAAATATGAGAAGGGATGATGAGAACGGAAAAGAACAGCGAGACCGGCCACCATGGAAGAAGGAAGAGGAATACGTTATGGTTTCGTATTCGGCCAATGCGCATGCGTGCAATTGCTCTATTGACCGCAGAAAACAGTGGTCTACGCAGAAAGGGCATCTATACATGTAGGTAATAAACTGTTGTGTAATAATTTGCAGCGTTTTGGTGTACTGTTATGTACATATTTCTATACCTCCCTTGAAACGCAATCCATCCAGTTTTAAGGATGGGGGGGGGGGGGGATATATATTTTTTCTCTTTCTTCATGCTCGATTCCAAAGGTTTAAGTAGTTGATATTGAAAACAATAAACCAAAATCAAGCAATCCCCTAGGCATTGACGCATCCATAGGTTTCATAGTATTATTATGTTTCCCGAGGCATGCAGCCGAAAGGAGGCTGTTGAACGAAGTATGTGGTAGTTGATACATACTGTATTCTTGACATTGCGTTAACTTTTGCCTATGGGCCTTACCTGCCTTGGGCGGCCTGGGGGCCAGGCAGCGCTGGGCTCCTGAAGGGAGCAGACTTGGTGGGTACTAGGACTTAGAACACACAACGCCGGGATTCAGTAGAGCATGGGAATTTTTAAACACATTTAAAATAAGCCTTAATAGTGTGCTATTCTGCAAATGCCTACCTACGTCCTCCTGAGGGCAATTGCGCATGTAAATACCCGAGTTACGCCCGACTGTGCGGCGGCCGCGGAACGGACGGGAAAAACTAGTCGGGATGGTCCACGTACCCTGGTCTTGCTCCTCGGACCTGGAAATGAGCTAAGTTCCCAGTCTTGCCGGCGTCGGAAGATGGGCTGGCTTCGTCGCTGAAATAACAACGATTGGGCCAGGGAAGAAGTAACTCTTCAGGTGGCACCGCTGCAGAGGGGTGGGGTCCGTTGCTCTAAGTATGTTCTCCGTTCGGGTTCCTGAACTCAACGACCCCATTTAGCTGTCTTTCCTGCTGCATGTTTTATGATTCGATTGGTGAGGTATTGTTTCCGCCAATCGTAACGAGTGATCACAAGCGCGTGTGACCGAGGACGAAATGCGCTCCTGGGTCAGCGCTTCTGTAACTGGGGCAGCGAAGGATGTCGATACGATCGGTGAAAGTGATTGTTTTTCGTCGGATCGGGTCTGACAGCTATACCTATATAAGAGCTATATTAAAAATTATAGAGTGAGGTGAGAAAAGATGGCGGTTTAAGCTTCTCAAGCACCAACTTCCATCACATTCCAAGGGGTCTATTATTTGTAATCAGCTAGGTGGGTTTTGGTCTAGGTATTCTAGCAACTATGGGGAACTGGTATGGGTCGTTGCAGTACGAATATCTGCACACCGCCCTTTAATGCATGAATATCCCAACATTATGTCTCAGCAGATGTCTCCGCTAATTGGAAAATGAACAATTAATATTCTTTTCGATAGGAAACTATGGAAAATGAAGCGTACGAGTTTCTTCACCTAGAAGTCCTTGTCCCTCAATAATCTTGAGGAAGTGCTCGAACTAAAAAACGCTGCAAATCATTACACAAAGGGTTTATTATTTACCTGTATAAATGCCCTTTCTGCGTAGATCACTGTTTTCTGTGGTCAATACCCTCGAGCTCCCCCCAGGAAAGCCCTAAATGGAGTACTGGAGCCGGCCCCGGAATAAACGTTTCATACAAATGCGCGGGATTCAATAATTCAATCATTAATCATTTGTAGTTATTCATGAAGCATAAGGCAGATAACAAACCGTTGTGTAATAATTTACCCGTATAGGTGCCCCTTTTACGTTGTCACAGAGTGGGTCGTATTATTTTTATCTCGACTCTGCTCGGATTGGGACACTCTCCTAAATTGCACTAATGAATAATTTCTTTTGGTGCTATTAAAGGAGAAGGGAAGATATTAAGTAGACAACGATTCTGTTCTGACTCGATACCTTTTAGTCGGATGATTAAGGAATAAAGCTCCAAGAAGATTGTTTAAGGGACGAAAATAATGGGGAAGCTAAATTTACCCAAGGGGGGTAGATTTATATATTTCTCGAAGGATGACAATTTCAAGGGGTGACCTATCGGGCAACCGCAGAATTGTCAAAATGACGAAATGGCTTAAATATCGAGTGATATAAATAAAAATAGGGAGGTGTGATCTTACATTGCTGAAGGCAGGAAACGGATTGTTTGTTCTCCTAAGTAACAGTTCTGCTTGCTCATGCATTAGGAACTGTTACAACGTAGATAGTGTAATAAACCGTTGTGCAATGATTTGCTGTTGTGTAATAATTTACCCAATAATACGTTTGTTTAAGTTGCAAAAGTACCTATCAACAAAAATCCAAAAGATCCATTATTTTTCAAATGAAATAATACCATACTCGACTTCATACAGCCATCCGTGACTATAATCTTGCGCTCCCTAGCGATGATAATTATCTGGGCCGCATTTATACCGTTTGATTCACAATCATGTTGACGAATGTTTTCGGTGCAAACGAACAGCTGTCGTACAATGCTCCGGGTGGTCTCAAAAATTGGAAATTTTTGGTTTATTATCTCAATAATGAACCTTTGGAATCGAGCATGAAATTAGATGGTTTCCGTTTCAAGGTATGTAGAATCCGAAAATGCAATACAAAAATTTCTGTCCGTACGCCGTAAGTTCATGATCGTGAATCAAACGGTTTAAATCCCGGTCCAGATATCATTGCTAGAGAGCACCTGATTATAATCACGGATGGCTGTATGAAGTCGAGTTGGATGTTCTGCGATATGATTTCATTAAAAAAATGATGGATCTTTTTGATTTTGTTGGTAGGTACTTTTGCAACTTGAACGAACGTTGGAGTATTATTGGGTAAATCATTACACAACGGTAAATTATTTCACAACGTTAATTTATTACACAACGGTTTATACTATCTACGCAGAACAACGCGTACTTGTACGCTGTACAAGTAAATTACTACACAACGGTTTATTATTTATTTATGCTCCATGAATAACTACAAATAATTAATGAAATATTGATTCCCGCGCGTTTGTATGAAACTTCAGTTCCCAGGCCGGCTCCAGTCCTCCATTTAGGGCTTTCCTGGAGGGAGCTCCAGGGTACTGGCCACAGAAAACAGTGGTCGGCGCAGAAGGCATCTATACCTACTGGTAAATAATAAACCGCTATGTAATAATTTTCAGCGTTTTTATTGCATTTTCGTATTCCACATACCTTGAAACGTAAACCATCAAATTCTGAGGGGGTTAAACTTTTTTTTCCATGCTCGATTCCAAAGGTACATTATTGAAAATAATAAACCAGAAGCAGTCAGTATGGGATGTAAAAGTTTGTATTCATCACCAGTAGCGGGAGTGGCGGGTGGAGGGGAGGAGAAGGGACTGTCGAAACATATAGGAAGCATTACCTCATACAATTTTACTTGGGTTCATACTTGAACATTGCACGATTGCGCGAATGTGGATTGCATAAACTGCAGTACTGCATTGGATCGACCCTTTTGAATGGGTCGGTGAACTGAATAACTGCTACGCTATTCGATTACCCTGTTGCAGTACCCCTAGTAACGTGAGCTCGTCTCATAACCGAACCTTCTCAAACATACGATAGCACATTGCAAATTGACAAAACCACGCTTATTTGAACCCCCCCACGAACATTTCTGTTGTAAAAATTTATGAGCATGCTATTTTGGAATGCAAAATGGATATCGATCCTTTTTGCGGCTGCGGAGGTTTTCTTGGTGGTTTTTTTACAAATTTTTACATCAGGTTTGGTGGGGGGTTTGGGTGGTGGAGGGGCGGTATCACATTTTTTTGCAATGATGAAGTAAACCTTTTTCCCAGTACCTGAAAATTTGCTTAAGGGGGAGTACCCACCATGTGGTGGTGGGGGGGGGGGGGGATACCCTACGTGTTCTGTCGTGTAAATAGTGCTTGCTGTTGGTCGCTTTGGAGGTTTTCGGTTTCCTTGGCTGGCGTGACGCTCTCGCGCCCCTAGATCCTCAGACATCGAGGATGCTTTTCAATAACCGCTGGTATGAAATCGGTCAATTGGTATTAGAAAACGCTGCAAATCATTGTTAACAGTTTAATAATTGTCCTGTATTGATACCCCTACCGCGTACATCACACTGTTTTCTGTGGTCAGTATCTACCATCTTGCTTCCCCCAGAGATGTCTATCGGTGGTGAATGCCACCGATGAGCCGAGTGCTTTGCAATTCATTGAGGAGCACCTAGGAGGAACACCCCGACTACCCACGAAATTTGAACGAAATTAGTCCATTCATTGGTGAGTAGTTTAGACCTCGGATTGTTTGTGCATTCGCAGTGGCCGTACCAGTGATCTGATCGTTCTGCAATTCATAAATGGCTATTTGGGCCCAACCCGCACGGTCCCTGAAAATTTCAGCGAAATCGGGTTCGAATTGAGGGAGTTATGCTTGTGGCAAGGATTTGCGGACACCGGACAAACAGACACCGAACCAAATTTTTGTTCAAGTTGCAAAAGTACCTACCTTACTCATCAAGGAGTCCAAAATAACGATGGGTATTTCTTCAAACGATTTCCCACTCGATTTCATAACACTAATAATTCCTCGTAGTTGGTTAATGGTTGAATGTGGTATATGTACTAACGATAATATAATATATAGTAGTATAGTATTGCTAAGAATATGATCAAATCGGTAACTACACTCGCACATCTCCAAATTGTTTATCGGTTGCAGCGTTGCATTTTTTTCGGTCGCAAATTTTAGAATGACCCCCCAGGGCAAAAACATATCCATGTTAATAATAAAATTTTTATCAGGTATGCAAGGTTCGTCTTAAAAATGAGGTTCCCTAGTTTCAAATATTGTTCATGTTCAAATAGGTTCTTCCCAAAATTGAGGATGTGAAGCCAATAATTTTAAGAAATTATATGAATTAATTATAATAAGAATCAAGGATTATGAGAATGATCAATTATTAGAATTATGAAGGACCTTCATATATTGAATTTTGGTAGGCTAAGATTCAATATGAAGAGCGATATTATGTTGTGCTAACTTCATCCAAACTTAGGTTCCCTAGCTCGTCATAAATATGTACCAAAACATCATAATTTTCATAAGATTCCACTATATTCAGCCACCCATTGGACTCACATCGGAGATCTCAAAAATTAACCATGCACAACACTGAAGCTTATTTTGTTAATAATCTGGGTATTGAATGACCCCAGTTAATCAGGATCTCGGGTTAACGTATTTTCCAGCAGTAGGTATGTTGAGATAGCGTAGTTAATTCATAACCGTCCAAGAAATGCTTTGTGTTACCGGCCAAACGAATCTCGAGTTATCCCGGCTTGATGTTTGCTCTGGTGAAACGCATCGTTTACGAGTCGACTAGAAAATGACTGCTTTACAGTGGAGCCCTGAGGGCCGCTCCTAATTGTATTTATACGGCTTGATTGAACGCAAACAATAATTACGATAAAGGGCGGGGGACAACACCTTTACATCCATTTTGCATTATCTGGCGGCCCTACGTTCACCCGATCTACCTCATCTCACGGTGGTGATGTAACCCGTGCCTATAATCTAAATGGCTGAGTAATTTTGTTGCAGTTGTGATTTCGTGGCCGTTGCACGCTCGCTCGCACGCACGCGCGCATAGACAGACACACACACTCTTCCCTGGAAGATGTGGTCTTATGGCTGTACTCTTCCGACGTTTCAGTACTGGAGTTCGAGTACCAAACCCTTATAAGGGGAGTCAGTCCGAGAAGAAAATGCTTTCGATTGTATTTCATCATCTCATACCTATAACTTTTCTCTACTCAATTTTGAACAGTTTGGTGTACATAATACTTTATGGTTCCGGTTCCGAGCATGTATGCCTAAGAAAATGGAGTTCAACGTTGGAACGCTCCTTATTCCGACGTTTACTGGGTTCACGTAACAAGCGGAAAAATGTGGATACTTATACTCTTACCTGAAAATGTGAAAACACCAGGAAACGTTGAAAATTATTACAGAACTGTTTATTATTTACCTACCTTATAGATTCTCCTTCTGCGTAGATCACTGTTTTCTGTGGTCAGTACCTTCCCTCATGCTCCCTCCATCAAGGTGTGAACTTGAAATTAGTTTCTGTCGTTAAACAAAGGGCATAGATTGTAACATTTACGTCCCACTTGTGATTCATGGTAAGTACTGATTGTAATCTTGGGATACCTATAGAGTTTTGTTGAGGGATGGCGTATCGACCTCTAAGGCCGCTCAGTTGAGTGTTTAAGTGCCTATCCGACAAGCCTCGGAATTCGAAAAGAGCCGAGTAAGAAAATACGATATTTCTACTTGGGAATGTTCCAAGTTCCACATTAAGTCCTTACTTCCATAATTGGAAACACCCACAAAAGGACCGGGATGAGAGTATTTCAAGCTGTACCCCATGAAAGAAGGGAAATTCTCCTTCTTCGGTGTCTATCCATCGAATAAGAACTGTTTGAAGCCGTTTCGAAATCACAGAATCCGGTTCGATTCATTGCACTAATCTAATACCAGTCAATGGATGCCCATTAGCCCTAGAGTGGAGAAGCGAGGATTGGAGGAGCCTACCATTAAGTCCTCAGCTTAGTATTGGATGTGTTCGAGAAACGCTCAAAGCCTTTCACTCACGCGTCTGTGTTATTATAGTGAATGCTTAAGTGAGTGTTTCTACTGTGAAAACTGGAGGCCCGGACAGGACAGCCCAGTGACATTTGAGGCGTTTCAATTTTTGAAAGTGGGTTCAGTTTTCTTTTTTTTGGAAAAAGTGAGTGAGTTCAAGGAGGTGCTTGTATAAAATTTATACATATTGAACTAAGTCATTTATTAGTCTCCTCAAAATCTTTCCTCGTCGTATGCACTTTTCAGGAGAATCATCAGTGAATATTTGTAGGTAAACCCCAAAAAGCATTGGCTATCTCCTAACTATATACATATAAGTATATAGTTAGGAGATGGGTGATGGGTGATGGGTTGGGTGGGTACCCATGATGAAGAAGAATACAGCATAGGACTAAAGGACTAAACTCGTCAAGAACAGAACGGAGACTGAACTTTTTATTATCAACGAAGTTTCAATGTAAACATAAATAAATCATGTGGCTAAATTAATTTAGAATTTGGAAAACTGAAGTTGCTATACAACCTGTATCTGCATGGGAATGCCATGTCATACGACTTCCTGTGTAGATGTCACTGAGGAAGGTACTTCAAAATCATAGTTCATTTTCGTACCGCCAGATATTGCCGCGATGCCCAAGGTACATCCTCGACTCAAGGTTGTGACGGTGGGCTGTCCTCGAGTCGTTTGTGTTTTCAGTGAAGATGGAGTCGGTCAGCCTGAAACCTAATCGCTATGCTTTCTTAACAGGAGATAATATCACTAGTCACAGAAGGGGGACTCTCGAGGGTGCACGGTCACTCATCTCAATCTGTCACAAGGCGCACACTTATCCAACCTAAAACTCCTTATAGAATCCTTACATTTTCTCGAATAAAATCGGTGGATGCTTTCAAGAAAATGAGCACCACTGCAAGGGACAAGTGGAAATGTGACGGATTTGTCTGCAAAAAAGGACTGCAGGGTCCGGATTCGGAGGAGGAATTCAACACCCTACTGAGCCTGGACCAAAAGAACCCTGACAGGCTAACTAAACTAAGATGGACGACTCATCAACATCCAACACGTATCTCGGACTTCAATGAACTCAAGAATATAGACCAAAAGAAAGTTATTGGTGATTGTATGCTTGATACAGCCTCATTGAGACATCAAGTAGATCTTTATATAATTCAATATAATTAATATGTTAGATACAGAAGACGTTGAATTAGGTCAACATTGTGTTCATAATTTAGAATTGGAATTCACGGAATTTACAATATGGTATTCGTTCAAGAAGGATGGTCTTAGAATAATTCACTTAAATATAAGAAGCTTGAATAAACATTTTCACAGTTTTGTGGCGTATTTGAGTATGATTTCATTTGAAATTCATTGTATTGTTTTATCAGAAACTTGGACTGTAAAGGCTCTGATATGAATTTGTACAAATATATACAGTTCATCGCACTTTATTATCCAGAATGGTGGATCAATGATATACGTCAAAGACGCAGTGAAAGTTAAAAAACACAAAGAAGTTTTTTCAACTCACCTATGAGTTTGTGCATTGATTTCGTATTCCAAGAAGGATTATTTTCTTTAGTAGCGATATCTCGTTCCCCGAGTGGAAACAGGGATAATTTTGAACAATATTCTTAACAGGCCTAGATGATATTTTTAAAACCAAATAATGTAATAGGAACAATTCATTTTTAGTAGGAGATATTAATATATGTTTGATCGGGAACGAAAAACACAGTCCAAATTCACTTGAGCGAATTTAATTGCACAACGGGTAAGAACGATTAACTTAGATACTATTTATAACAACGATAAAACTTTTCACAACTTTCACTTTCGGAGGTTGAACGCCATCTTGCCGTTCGAGAGGAGCTCAGGTTTGCAAAACCCAAAGAACTACATGAAAGAACGTATTTCAAAACTCTGGACCGACAGACCGAAATTGCACCGCCTATGGCTGACGCGATGCTTGCTGCAATTTACTAATATAATCACAATTATATTCGTTCGTTCTAAGACCCAAAAAAACAGCATGATCTGATCGAACCCGCTAGCCGCAGCTAGCGCTCGAGCGGACACCAGACGCACTACTTCGGGCGTTTATGTACCTACGTCCGAACATCCTCCCCCCCCCAATGACGCCCGTCATTCGGACTGCTCCTTGGGCAAGGGACAAAGCTTGACCAATGGACGTGTCAGCTCTCCATTATTGGACCTAACTTTGGCTACCCGAACAATACCATCAGACCCAGCATGAAGATCGGTAATCACGCCCATGGGCCAAGAGAGCGGTGGACGATTGTCGTCCATGATCAACACTACATCTCCTAAAACAGGGGGTCGGTCAGGAGTATTCCATTTGGCCCGTGCCTGCAGATCAAGCAGGTACTCCTTACTCCACTTCTTCCAGAAGCCCTGTACGGTCTGGTTCACAAACCGCCATTTGGGAATAAGGCGCGAGCTGGAGTCCAGGCAGCCTTCAGATTCCGGGAGAGCAGTAAGTGGTCTTTGTATCAAGAAGTGACCTGGTGTAAGAACGAGGATATCATCCGGCGAGGCGGATTGGAACACAAGAGGCCGACTATTAAGGATGGCCTCGACCTTAGCCACTATAGTGCTGAACGTTTGGAAATTGACCGTATGATCGCGCAAATTTACCCTAATAAGTCGCTTTGCTGACTTGACCGCAGCTTCCCATAACCCCCCAAAATGAGGAGCCCTTGGTGGTATGAACTTCCAGCTCACCCCCCTAGCAGCCAAACGTTCGGCAAGCGTGATCGATACGCCTGTCTCCAGCGCAATCCTAATGTTCCTAAGGAGGTTGGCTGCCCCCAAAAAATTGCGACCGTTGTCCGACCAAATGACGGAGGGCACCCCTCTTCGAGCGATAAATCTTTCCAGGCACTGCAGAAAACTGTCGGTGCTCAGATCCATAACTACTTCTAAGTGCACCGCCTTGGTGGCAAAGCAAACGAACACGGCCAAGTACATTTCTACTTTTCGTGCCCCACGGAGACCACTTACGGAGACCGAAAATGGGCCGGCGTAATCAATGCCGACCTGATCGAATGTGAACGTTCCCTGAACCCGCCCTGATGGGAGCTGACCCATTTCTGGTTGAAAAGATATGGGCTTGATCGAAAAGCAGCGGGTGCACTTTGCAAGAGTTCTAGCGACCGCATTCCGACCATCTATAATCCAGAACTTCGTACGCAGGTGAGCTAGGGTCGCCCTCGGGCCGACATGCAAACAGCTCTCATGAGCCTGACGAATGAGAAGTTGGGTGAGTGGGTCCTTGGCGGGTAAAAGTGCAGGATGCCTAGTCTCGAATGCACTAGTGCTATGCTCCAAACGGCCCCCCACTCTAATGATGCCCTCTCGTGATCGAAATATAGCGAGTTGTCTCATGAGCTTGGTACGGGGAGTGGAACGGTCTAAGGCAGAATAAATGTCCTGAAAGTGTCGACATTGTGCGCGTCGTACTAAAACTAGATCAGCTGCCCGCAGTTCTTCAGTTGCCAATGGTTCGATCGGCGTTCTCTGAACTGTTGCACACCTAACTCTTCGAACGCGGGAGTTTCGTCCGAAACGTAAGATCCAGGCAACCACTCTTCTAAGCCGACCGAATGAGCTGAATTTTTTCTCCAACTCGTCAGTTGTCTCCAGAGCGGTGGCATGCGACCTCACCGTCCTGATCTCCTCAGCCACACTTGTTTGACTGAGGTTGGGCCTAATTCTGCAAATAGGCCACAAGGACCGGTCTGAGCGCAACCAATGAGGACCATTCCACCAAAGCTCATTCTTGATCAGTTTGTTGGGCAGGGCTCCCCTAGATGCTATATCAGCTGGGTTGTCCTGCGTCTGAACGTGGAACCAAAGCTCCTGGGGCAAGCAAGAGAGAGTTTTGGCTACACGGTTTCCCACAAATACTTTCCATAACGGCGCTGGGTCGGCTGTGAGCCAGGACAGAACGATTGTGCTATCAGAGCACGCAACCAATTGAGCATGAGCGAATTGTGGCCGAATCTTGTTCATGGTCTTTCCGAGCAATTCGGCAGCGAGCAGTTCTAGCCTAGGTATTGAAACCTGCTTTATGGGGGCAATTCGAGCTCTAGCGGTGACTAGCCGGGTCACAAATGAAGCTCCTTGTGCGCAAACATGATAAACCACAGCTGCATACGCCTTTTCAGAGGCGTCCGCAAATCCTACTAGCCACTGAATGGGACTAGAAACCTGAACGTGACGGGGAATCTTCAGCTCTGAGAGCGTATCGATGGATCTAGCAATGTTCGACCAGTCAGTAACCAAGGAGAGGGGAAGTGGATCGTCCCAGTCAAAACGTGCATGGCACACCTCACGCTGGATCATTCGAGCGAAGACCGAAACTGGCATGACCCAGCCCGCGGGGTCATAAATTCTACCGACCTCACTAGCCAGCTCCCTCTTGGTTCGAACTACAGGTGTGGTTGGTACCTTGAAGAAGAACGTATCAGTACGGGGGTCCCAGGCCACTCCTAGCATTCTAAGGGGCGTGCCTTCTGTGGGATCCAAGTCCACTGTTTCGCCCGATATCAGGCAATGATCTTGGGGAATACCCTGAAGCAGATCGGGGTGATTAGCGGCCCACTTTCGCATCTCAAAACCTGCAGAGCCTACCAGAGCAATAAGTTCGTCCCTAACCTCACGTGCTTCTTTGATCGAGGCACCTCCTCCATGAACATCATCCACATAGGTTTGCTCGAGTAGAACTATAGAGGCCATGGGGTAGTCTTTGGCCTGAGTCTCTGCCAAATGTTTCAAGGTCCGGTTCGCCAGGAACGGAGCCGGAGCTGTACCATAAGTGACTGTACAGAGTGCAAAATCCTGAACAGGGTCATCCGGGGAATCTCTCCAGACAATACGGAGAAGATCTTGATCCTCTCTCGGGTGTAAAATTTGGCGGAACATTTGTTTAAGATCGCCAATGAACACATAGGGGAACGAGCGGAATCGGAGGAGAATATCACAAATGTCCGGTTGTAACTTCGGACCCACATGTAAAATTTCGTTCAGTGATCGACCATTTGCTGTCCGCTGGGACGCATTAAAAACGACACGGATCTTATCTGCTGGGTCCCCCAGGCGACGAACTGCATGATGAGGTATATAATAATGAGCTAGACCCGGCACCGGGGGATCGACAGGTCTCATGTGCCCCTGAGCGGCATACTCATTCATGAACCTTTTATACGGTGGAACGAGATCAGGATTTCGCCTAAATTTGCTTTCCAATCTGTAAAGTTGCCGTAGGGCTATTGATCGAGAATGACCTAGCGAATTCCGATCCTGGGCAAGTAGCAATGGAACGGTGTACCTACCTGAACCGTCCCTGCGCACCTGATCTAAGAAAATGTTCTCAGCCTCCCGCTCGGCAGGTGTCCAAGGCTCCACCTCCTCGACTGACTCGATCTCGAACATTCGCTTAAGAAGTACGTCGGTTTCGTGAACGGAACTCTGAACCTGTATGTGTGCAGAACTCAGGGATCCAAAACTCACCTTATTAGGTACTACCCCCCTTGAAACCAAACTGAACAATGGTGGACTAACTGATGAGAACTCCACAGGGGGCACTACCGAGAATAAATTACGTACCGGATCTAACAGAGCACCCTTGGAATGAAAAAGTGGCACTCCTGAACGAGGAGGAGGGGAGCGACGTTCCTTAGGTGGAGCAGGGGCCTCCCTTGAATGTTCTCCCTTTCGTACACTGCCTCCACCCAAGGTTAGTTGAAGTGCTCTAATAATGTCCTGAATGGCCCACTTACGATATTCAGCTGACCGAACGTCCTTCCATGCCGGCTGTGTTGTACTCACTAGAGCGGGATTGGAACGAGCGCTAATTTCGGACTTTAAGGGAAAAACTTGACAAGGGGCTTCGGTAGGAATGAACCACTGAAGGTGATTCTTATCCCCGAACTTCACTATCTGCCCCTTCTGTGATTCGATTCGACCTAGCACTAACCAGCCTACTTCAGAACGTAACAACCATGGTGAGTTACCCACCGGAGGTACGCGTTCCTCTTCTATGAGCTGTATGAATAGATCGGCGCTTAGTAAAAGGTCAACTTCACCCCTAGTATAAAAAGTCGGATCAGCCAATTCAGACCCTAACTCCCAGATATGGGGCCACCGATCGATAGAGAAACTGCTTGACGGGATAGGAGCAGTCACCTCGTCCAAGACGAAAGCGGTGACTGAAATGTGCCTACCTGAACGTGTGAACAGTCCGAATGAAGTAAATCCCGGAACAGCGTGCGAATTTCCCCCTACTCCCACTATGCGTCGTTCTGAGGGGAAAACCTTCAATTTGAGCGCTCGACAAAATTTAGAGGTGATTATATTAACCTCCGACCCAGTGTCCAGGAGCGCGCGCCCCACAAGGCCCCTAGCCTTTTCCCCTTTTGACACGTGCACCAGTGCGGTGGGTATTAAACCTCCTGATCGTGGACGCCTAATACATGATCTAGATAATGAACCTAGCGCAGGAAGAGAACTTCCCGCCACTAGCTGGGCACCTGAACTAACTTGGTCCCGGAAAATAATTTCCCTACTACTGAACGTATGAGACTCCGGAAGGTGTCCCGCTACGTTCGACGGGTGAGGCTCGTCGTGTGCGCCTGACCTAACACCTACTGGGGAAGGCTGCACCAAATAAGAGGGACTTCTATGAACTAACTTAGAACTAACCAGCTGAGTAGTGCAATGGGAAGCTCCACTCCTGGGTATATCACCGCAAGGTTTCAACGGAGTGGGGCCCCCTTCCTCAGTGGTCCTAGGTACGAACATGCGCCTACCTAAAGCGGCAGCCGAGCTACTGCCTGGGAACTTACGATCGAACATCCTACCTGTGGGACCGGATTGGTTATTATGATCAATGCAATGGGCCCTATTGGAACGAACGAATATTTTAGTGCGACTTGAACAAGGATCGATTATTATAGCATCTTTCCCCCTGGAGGGATCAGACCGATCACTCCGGACAGAACGGGTCGGAGGATCGGCTCGATCCCATCCAGTGGGGCAGCCCCATTCGCAATCGGTAAAAGATCTAGCCGAACGGAACAGAGGGTCAGCCACCTCTGAGCCCCCGACCTCCTCCGAGGCCCACTTACACAAGTTGATCTCAGAGAGGGCCGGTGTGCTCGTAACCGGTGGTGACTGTGCCAAGACAGGCGAATTGCGCCTCTGGCACGATCCCCCCTTTGAACTATCAGATTGGGGAGGAAGACCCTGAGCACCCCTCGACATTACCTCCCTTTTTGAACAATGAAGCCAGGCATGATGTCTTCGTCCACAGCCGCAACGTCGTCGAGAAGGACAGTCTTGAACGTTGTCATGTCGGTAGGAAAAGCAGTTCTCGCAGAGCTTGTGTAGGCGAACGAATTCCCACTTCTTTTCCACGGGAACGGTGAAGAACTTGGGGCAGCGATATAGGAAATGGTGGTCCTCGCAATAGTGGCACCGGAGTCGAAGTGTATCTTCCTGAATGCTCAACAAATGAGGAGTAGGGGAGGATCGACGGGCCTGTCTTTGAGCCGAATTTGATTTTTTTATCACGATCGAATGAACCCTGAAAGGTCGAAGGGATCATTTGAGCGATCTTGAGCTCCTTGTCTAGGAACTCCAGCAGTTTCCGATGAGTCGGAACCACATCCTCGACCTCCATTTCTTGACGATTAAATTTATCCCCCAGCGTGGTGTCGATGCGAGCGAAGAGAGCCTCAAACAGCAGGAACGACTCGAGGTTGTGTGTCTCAACCTCTTCCATTGAACGGATCCAAGACCGGGCCGCACCCAGGAACGCTTCCAACTGCTGCACATCATTTTCTTTGATAGTAGGTACGAATTTAAGGTTCGAAAAGGATCGACGTGCGAGACGATACCGACCGGAATTTTCCGCGATCAAGGAGTTATAAAGAGCCTGATAGTCCGATCCGTCGGAACGATAACTAGTAAGGGCCGAACCAGCCTGACCAACCAGCTTCTCGACGAGCGCCTGATATTTAATCTCGTCCGGTAGGTACGGTACATTGTGAACCGCTCGATCGTATAAACCACGAAATGAGGCGAAATTCGTAATGTTCCCATCGTATGATGGAACTGTAGGCAGTATAACATTCATGTACTTTACTGCATTGAACGTGAGCTTGTTCTGATCGTTCGAACTTTCCGACAAACGCTCTAAAGGCTGCAAAGTCGGTGTGGGTAGTCGTATCTCTAACGCCACTTGCAGATCGGCTACTTGGGATAAAAGCGACTCACTTACGTCCCAATTGAAATCGGCGGATTCGATCTGCGAGAACAGACTGTCGGCAGCTTTCGTCAAATCGCCCGCACATGATCGGGCCTCCTCGGACCACTGTGACAGCTTCAACAACGACTGGGCTTTAATCGCCCATGAACAGAGTGTTTTATAAAGCGCCTTTTGATCGGCCTTAAACCTCTTGATGACTCTGGCTGAGACCTCAATTCCTCGATCGGGGATGACCACGTTGGAACTCATCGTCAAGTGAACGAAAGGAACGAAAGTGAAACACTGGAATGTTCTCAGCTATTCCACTAAAAATCCCGGGTTTCGGCACCAAAATTGTTTGATCGGGAACGAAAAACACAGTCCAAATTCACTTGAGCGAATTTAATTGCACAACGGGTAAGAACGATTAACTTAGATACTATTTATAACAACGATAAAACTTTTCACAACTTTCACTTTCGGAGGTTGAACGCCATCTTGCCGTTCGAGAGGAGCTCAGGTTTGCAAAACCCAAAGAACTACATGAAAGAACGTATTTCAAAACTCTGGACCGACAGACCGAAATTGCACCGCCTATGGCTGACGCGATGCTTGCTGCAATTTACTAATATAATCACAATTATATTCGTTCGTTCTAAGACCCAAAAAAACAGCATGATCTGATCGAACCCGCTAGCCGCAGCTAGCGCTCGAGCGGACACCAGACGCACTACTTCGGGCGTTTATGTACCTACGTCCGAACAATATATGTTGTATAAAATAATATAGCGAAGAATCTGCTGAATATTTTGATAAGCGAAAATGGGTATATCGATCGATGATCAGTTCGGAGACTAGGTGCCCTTTCGATGTAAATATTAAATCCTCTGTGATTGATCATAATTATACCAACGAACAAGAAACAAACGAATCGATTACAGGCATCCGTGATAAAGATTGACATCACCGACCATTTTGCTACATTTTTGCTCATGGGGAAAAAGAATCCAGTATCCAACAAAGAACATAGTGATATAATGTAAGGACAAATTTAAGGATATTGTCTACCTCCAAAAATTGGATTTACTATTGCAAGAACAGGATGTGTAAAAAGTACATCTGAGTGTAAAAATAGGGTAGTTCAAGCAATAACAGAGGCATCTTATAAGGCGCCGAAATAAGAAAGCCATTAAATTTCACCGTGGATAACGGCGGCATTAATAAATTCAATAAAAAAACGTGAAAAAATGGCCTCCGTACTAAGAACACAACCTTTCAACTCTAGGTTAAGGAGTTTTTTCAACAGATATAAAAATAAGCTTACCGAAATATTTAGAAAGGCAAAATATAGGTACTTCAAAGATAGAACTACACTGTGAGGGAGACTTGTCGTCAACCTGGAAACTTATGAGCTCAATTATTGGGAGAGAGAAAAGTGATGTAGGAACAAAGGAAGTTAGGAATGACGAAGGGAGGATATTTGAGATTAGGGTGGATCCGAAAACTGTAGCAAATATATTAAATGATTATTGTGTTCGAGTAGGGGATAAGATTTGTACGATAACAGAGGAGGAAGAAAAATACTTTGAATCAAACTGCCAAACGATTGTGGGAAACGAACCACTTAAATTTCGGCGTATTGAATTGAAGGAGGTAAAAGAAGCTTTAAAATCTCTGAGAGGCGGAAGTGAGCCGGCATTTGATAAAATAAGTGTGGAAATGATAAGGAAAGTGCCAGATAAAATCCTCCCTCCATCACATTGCAGTCCTCAGCCTAGAAAATGGAGTGTTCCCTGATGTTTTTAAACAATCCGTAATTATAGCAATTTTTAAACAGGGAGATTCAATACTTGCAAAGAATAGGCCAGTGTCACTCCTATCTGTAGTAAGATATTGGAAAAAATAGTTTTAAAAAGGCTGACAGATTGGCTACCAATAAATTAATTGATCTCTCGAAACCAGTTCGGATTCCAAGAAGGGATTAGTACTCAAGATGCCATTCAAAGTCGAACTGACAATCGGGAAAAGGTGCTAGCTTTCTTCATGGATGCAGCAAAATGTTTCGACTGTGTGAAACATTCTTTGCTGCTGAAGAAATTAGAGAAGTTAGGTTTTCGAGGTAAAGAACTTGAATGGTTTCATTCATATTTAAGGTGGAGAAACCAACGAGTGAGGGTAAATGACAACCTAAGTGAACCCAGTTTCTCCGAGTACTCCATCCCCCAGGGGACGGTCCTGGGCCCATACTTGTTTTTGATTTTCGCCAGTCTCTGTGAGCAACCTCTCTTCCAATGCAGACTGATATCTTTTGCCGATGACACGGTTTTGATTTGCTCTGAAAACTCGTACCAAGAACTGCAATATAATAGCCAAGTAGTTCACGTTGAGACCTGTATTCCTGGAACCTTCCGTTTTTCGCCTCATAGTCCAAGGAAAATCCTGCCAGAAAAACACCTCGTGTGCTTGTAAAATAAAACAGTGGAAACAATAAAATATCTGGGGGTGCATATTGATGCTAACATAAAATGAAAAACACAGTTAGACGCAATCGTGAAAAAACTTAGGAAACTATTCCATGCATTCAGAGTATTGAGGAATATCCTCGATGCAAAACAGTTGAGATCGGTGTACTTTGCACTGGTTCAGTCGCAACTTATGTATTGGATAGTAGCATGGGGAAAATTTGGAAAACATATTTTGAAACCCCTAGCCTCTACAGAAAAAATTATATTAAGCATTATGACGCGAAGTGGCTACGGTACTTTTTGATAGGTTGATGATTCTTCCGCTAGTTAAGCTTCATGCTAGATCGGAATTAATATTCGTACATGCCCGTAGATCATATCTGGAAAAAATTCTCCATGGAAGCGCTACCAGGGACAGATTATGTAGTCCCAAAAATGAACACCACTATGGGCCAAAGGTGTTCGGTGCATAGCTGTTAAACTGTTAATGTTGTCCAAGATAAGAGCGTAAGGGAACTCGATGCAAGACAATTCAAAGCATGGCTTAAAGTAAATATTATATTAAAAGATGGTTTCACAAACGTAATAGAAAGCATTTTTTAAGATTTCATATATAGCTATAGGTACTCTTGTGAAGAAATGTTCTTGATTTTTATTTATATGATTATTTAAAATAGGATTGTATATTCTGTTGTATGGTTTATTGCTGTTCAAAGTGTCAACGCGCGCGTTCAGTTATTGTTGAATTACTTATATATAGGATAGTGGGTATTATGATAAGTTAAGTTAAATTTTTTTATGTAGACGGTTTGAGTTATGGCTCTCTACCCAACGCCACAAGCTTGCTTTAAGTGGGGGGAGATAATTTGGAACAAGTATTTATTTAATTCCTATGTAAATGTAAGTGTATAATAAATTTTAAAAAACTAAAAAAAACACCTTTTGCAAAATTGAGAGTGTATCAGTACTAACTTATTTTAATGAAGACGGAAGAAATATGGTTGTTGTCACTTTAATGGCCTCAGCAGTATTGCGTTATGCCATATCGGTAGCTGAGTCACTATAGCTGGAAAACACCGCTCCAGGTTTCTCAGAGGCTGAACCATCTCACAATCAGTAAGAAATCAAGGGGTATGAAAACCAGATTCCATCGTAGTCTTCGATAACACATCCGATCACTACCTGGATAAACATTATACGTGGGTATATTTATGTTACATGTTGATGAATATAAAATATTCTCGGACAGCTTCAGGATGTGCGGGTAAAATGCTGGAGCAGAATGCGATCCTTGTGACCCAGAGTCACATGGCAGGGTATATGTAGCTACCCACTCGTAGTAATGTACAGAGGTGGGAATTCCTGTGCGAGGCCGCGTTGGTCGTTGTTAATGACTTCCCGCATAATCCTCTGCCCATTATAGTCACCAACCTCTAATTACAGTGCTGCTGATGGAAATTGGAGAAGCTCAATCAGCCATGGGATTGTTCCCACCTAAATGATAAACCCGGGAGACGATCGTGTTATTCCGCTCTGCTACATTGTCGTCTGATGCCTGCCTGCCCGCAACGTTCTCCAGTGACTATTGAATTTGACCTTCATTTAGAAGACAGATCTAACGGGCGAAACGGAATTAATAAATCTCGACAGTTATCGCGCAAACAAATTTATTATATTCCAAGTTTTCCAATCCGAATAAATAATTTCAGTAAATGCAACTACACCGACCCCTCCGAGGTAGATTGTTGTCAGTGACACGACGAATAATAGGAAAAACGCTGGAAATTATTACACAACGGTTGATTTTTTCCCCCGTACAGATGCCCATTCTGCATAGATCATTGATTTATGTGGTCAATACCTACCCTCCTGCTTCCTTCTGGAAAGCCCTAAATCGAGAAGTGGAGCCGGCCAGGCAATTACAGTTTCATAAATATGCGGTGGATTCGAGAATTCTATCTTTATTATTTGTTGTGTTTAAAGGATAATGTGTAATGAAGCAATATGGTTATTTTGGGTTTCGTTGATAGGCGCCTACTTTTTGCCATACCTACTTTTTTGCCAGTTTGTTGAAAGGTAGGTATAGGTTTGTTGTTCACGGCCTAACGAATCATCCAAGTTAGGTGAAAATAAGGGAATACTTAGGTACCTATCAACCGACAGCCCTACTAAATAAGTCTCAACACTAATAGGGATTCAGTGATTTACTACGCATAAGGGTCCTCTATGAAGGAAAATGGTGAACCTTTGAGTAATAATTTGCCGTGTTTTTATTTGAAGATATGTGTTTATTTTTGATTCTGTTAATGGGCACTTTTTTAAATCTCTTGGCGAATGTCAATGAGGCTCTTCACTATAGTCGAGCGAGTATATTGTAATTGGTACCTAATTATTATATATATGTATGTTTGTCTGGCTGTACCACGCTACAAGCCGCATTATGACAGTATACTCCTTAGGCCTCCAGCATTTTCACCAGTGGTGTCATCTGTCATAAAAATGTGTTTAAGCCTCCAGAATTTGCTGTGTAGTTCTTTGCCACCATGGTGCTATCTGTCGGAAAAAAAAGTTTGTTTGGTATTAGTCATGTTTTCCAGCACGATGAATGGAATGGAATGACTTTCAAAGCTCTATCAATCATCCGTACAGCGATTGATAAATAATCATATTTTACCATAGAACGTTACGAAAAATAGCTATTATTGAGCCTCGTATATAGAGAGAACTTTCGCTTATTTTCAGAATTGCGTGAGGCACCTCGTCAGCGACCCCTCTAATTGATAGGTAAAGGTTTATTTTTAAGTTCCCGGCCAAACGGATCACCGAAATTATGTGAAAATCTGGGAATACGTCACGGTTCCTACTTAGGTTGAGCGACTATCAGAATTTGATCTGTTAAATTCGCT
This sequence comes from Leptopterna dolabrata, assembly GCA_954871275.1. NCBI lineage: Eukaryota > Metazoa > Arthropoda > Insecta > Hemiptera > Miridae > Leptopterna > Leptopterna dolabrata. The sequence continues at coordinate 68,417,776 of OX940975.1, forward strand.
GATAACTATATATCGTCTCGCAGGCCTAGTTTGGGAGGAGGGAGGTCTATATTCCGAACCGACGGGTCGTAGACACCGTCCCAATCCCAACCGCCGAGTGAGATCACTGACACCTGCTCAGCCTGCCCTACTTCATTGTATTCTTTAGTTGGTAGCATTGAGGTGAAAGTTTCATTTTCCTACATTGATCAGTATATTATTGTTTCTAACAATGTAGTGGAATCATCTTGATCACTTTTGGCAGTAAAACTACTTCCCGCTCGCAAAAAAAATAAAATAAAACAAATTAATTAATTGTCCTAGCAGAGCAAACATATACTCCAAATAATATGTGTCTACTTGTCTGCGACCATGACCAATTTAGGAGACGTACAGCTGTATATTATTATCAGCTCCAAGCCTGAATTTCATTCGCGTTGATTACATATTGCACCTTCAGTGCAATAGGGCCACATCGCGAGTTATGGCCATATTAGTAAATTTGGTCTCAGAACTCATCTCAGTCGGTTCTACAAGTGCACTCGATCCTGAATTTTAACTCCCTGCTACCAAGTTATACAGATATACGTCCTTGATGCATCAACGGATTTCGAAAATATTTTAGTGAAACAAAGCCTCAATTCGGTATGTGGCTCTGTGCAGCTGAAAATTGGTCCTTATGCTGCAGCCATAAATTATTGAGATGTGGCCTTGTTGCACTGAAAACAGACATTCTAGTCCTCTTATGGGGGCTTCAATTGGATCCCTTAGAGCGGATTAGAGCGGTCTGTCCATACTTCATAGGTATTTACTCTTGGCATCGATTCGTGGTCACATAAATTTATTCCCTAAAATTGAATCCCACTATCTCAGACAACAATCTGCGACGGAGTAATTGGACGGAAGTCTTAACATCTCTGAGATGCACCGGATGCACTTAGTTGTGCAAACAGAGAAGAGGCTGTCATCTGCAAAACGATGCAGCTACGAAAAGATATTCAATACAGAATTCAACCTCGGTTTCTTTCGCACCAACAATGATCAGAGCGCTGTTTGTACCACCTTCATGAATTCGAACGCGGAAGAAAAACTGAGAATTGAAGATGCGTACGATAAACAACAACTGAACAAGGAAGTAGCTAGAAATGAAAAGTTGAACGATATTGAAAACGCAAAACAGAATCCAGATTACATGATAGTTTTTTACGACCTTGAGGCAGTTTTGCAGGTTCCTTTGGGAGAAGTCGGTTCCCTTTACTACAAGCGGAAATTGAATTACTATAATTTTACTTTGTGTGATATTGGATCTGGACAAGGTTATTGTTATTACTGGGAACAGCGGTTTTGTTTTGTTGTTTTTTATTCTGATAATTGCACTGGCCAGCACAAGAACAAGCCATTGGTATCTAGGTATATCCACGCAGTCCTCAGTTAGAACATAAAATAGATCACGATAAGTTCCTCATTGTTCGCCACACACAAAATGAAGGCGATTCGATGCAATCTACCATCGAGAAAGAAAAAAGTTTCGAAAATCGAAGCAAGAAGATGGAAGATTCCACAACCTTCCTATAGTTGTTCCGCAACACTGGACCCCAATTTTGAGAATGGCGAAGAAAAATGGCAACCCGTACATGGTTCATGAGCTTGAAGAAAATGGAGACTAACGTGGGGATTAATTTCAGCTTCAACTCTGGAAAACGGAAGGTGTTCTGGATGGATTTGAAGACTCTCCACATTATAAAGGGTGAAACTGCCATCCGCTACTTGGAGGGGACCCAAGAGATCAGTCTGGCCCAGAAACGATCGACTGCCGGCCAGCCGAAGTCTGCGTTGGTCCACGTATCCATTGAGCGAAACGAACATAATTAATCCTAAAGTCCACCACCATAGTGCACCAATTTGAAATAGTCAAAAATCAATTAGATCTTTCAATAAAGTTTGTTTTAAAGTGTCAATTTTTCTTCTAGTCCGAAGGACGTTAAAATGCGAACCTGGGACAGCAACAATGAATACAAAACAGTAAGGAGGTTATGGCCGTAACTTCAGTTTGGAGCAAAAATTTCAGTGCAACGGCCATAAGTCGTCAAAAGGGTTCAAAGGGCAAACTGAGGTTGATGGCAATGGTTACCCATCTTTTCGACACTATCTGATAAAGTTCTGAACGCAAAATATTTTCTAGAACATTATTTCCAATTTTTTTTGCCCGTTCAAAAACATTGAATGCTCGCTCTGAAAACGTACAAGAAAAAAGTTGTGGCCCTGTTGCACTGAAGGTGCGATATTACCATTCCAATAAACTCAGAATTAAAATCTAGATGAATATGATTGGGTACAATCAAGCGGGGTTCATATCTTCGTAAACCTGACTTGCAGCAATAGGAGGGCTCACGGGTTTCGATTTACCCCCGTCAAAGTTCATTTGCGGGGGGGGGGGGGGGGGAAGCCCCAGGCGAATGTTTAGGTTTCGAGAGGAAGACGGAGCTTCCCACAGGGCTGGGAGAGCTGCGTGATCAGAAAGTTCCGTCCCCTCACGTACAAAGTTAGATAGCTCAGGCCGAAGAAATCAAGTCAGCCCCCGCCATCAACCCACTGCCTCGATCGAACCAGCCTTCTAACATTCCTCCATCCCCTCCCCGCCCATCCAGACGAATAAATTCAACTCATTAAGGTCTATCTTGTGCACAGTATTTCTGCTCCGGTGGAACTTTTTCTCCAACCCCTTTCTGGCCTCGCCTTCTTATTTCTGCAGATAAACCTGGACCACCCCTTTCATTTAGCTTTCATTTCTGAAATGTAATTTTCCTAATAAAATGGAAAATGTTGTATTAAGCTGGGACTTCATTCGTAGTTTATCTTGGATCGGAACGAAACGTGACCGAATTTAGTTCCTTTACCATAGTAGATAAATTCTCTTACTTTCTTTTTTCGGTCGACTGTAGTCGTATTATTCTGTGCAAGGCTGTTAACTCCGTTAGCTTGTTGTAAGCTGGATAGAAAAAAAAACGCTGCAACTTATGACGCAACGGTTTATTGTTTACCTGAATAGACGCCCCTTCTGCGTGGATTGCCGTTTTCTGTGGTCATACCTACTCTCATGCTCCTGGTCCCCTCCCAGGAAAGCCTTAAATCGAATACTGGAGCCTGCCCGGGAATTACAGTTTCATAAAAATGCGCGGGATTCAGTAGTTCAATCATTATATTAATTAGGTATCGTTATTCATGGAGCATAACGTTTGTTCAGGTTGCAAAATCACCTATCAATAAAGCCCAAACAGCCATCATTCTTCAAATTAATATCACAGAACAACAACTCTATTTCATACAGCCATCTTTGATTGCAATCAGGTGTTCCCTAGGAATGATATCTGGGCCGGATTTATACCGCTTCATTCACGATCGTGTTGACGAAGCTTTTCGGTGCAAACGAACGACTGGGCGTACAATGCTTCTGGTGGTCTCAGAAAATTCTTTAGTTCGATATCAGATTAAAACCGTAAAAAAACCATACCCCTCTATTGAAAGTTTTCGAGCTACGGCGTTCAGAGTGCGAAGTATGGCGGACGGACAGAAATTTTATATTCGATTTTCGGATTCTACGTACCTTGAAACCATCAAATTTTGAGGGGGTGGGGGGGGGGGGCATTTTTTCATGCCCGATTCCAAAGGTTCATTATTGAAAATAATAAACGAAGCAATTTCTATCCGTCCGCCGTACGCCGTACTTAGCACTTTTCTTAGTTAAAATGAACCAAAATTAATGATATTTGGGTTTGTAGGTCCCGTTTGGGGTCTAGGTGGTCCTCGAAGCTCGGCGTTAGTGTCAGTCATCTCTAAGGGGTGAAAAATAGGGGTTGAAATATTCAGAACGCCGTAGCTTGAAAACTTTCAATAGAAGGGTGTAGTTTGTTTACGTTTTTAAATTGATCTTGAACTAAAGAATTTTTCGAGACCACCCGGAGCATTGTATGACCAGCCGTTCGTTTGAACCGAAATGCTTCGTCAACATGATCGTGAATGAAACGGTATAAATCCGGCCCAGATAATATCATCGCTTGTGAGCACCTGATTATAATCACGGATGGATGTATGAAGTCGAGTCGGTTGTTCTGTGATCTTATTTCATTTGAAAATTATGAATCTTTGGGAATTTGTTGATAGGTACTTTTGCAACTCGAACAAACGTTGAAGTATTATTGGCTAAATTATTACACAAGGGTAAATTATTACACAACGGTTCATTATACTATGTACGTAGAAGGGGCGCCTATATAGGTAAGTTATTACACGACGGTTTATTATTTGCCTTATGCTTCATGAATAACTGCAAATAATTAATGATGAAATTATTGAATCCCGCGTATTTGTACGAAACTTTTATTCCGGGGCCCGCTCTAGTACTCGATTTAGGGCTTTCCTGGAGGGAGCTCGAGGGTATTGACTATTGACCACAGAAAACAGTGATCTACGCAGAAGGGGCAGAAGGTAAATAATAGACCTTTGCACATTAAATTGCAGCGTTTTTACCATAACTTGCAGCGTTTGGAGTATAGCGAATACGTTTGTGCCAAATTTTTGCTCGCTCCGCAACGTCTGAGGCTGTAGCCCTCTCATAGAAATTCCTTTGTCCGTAGACGATTCCGACCGTCGCTGACCAGTCTATGATATTTTCCCCTGCACGCGACTATCAGGGTTCGCTGCACTATACTGTTTTTGAGCACCATGAAGTTATGGATCCCTTGAATATCTCGAATCCAGTAGAGCTGCTTCCTGCCAGTTCCTCTTTTGCCCTCTATTCTTCCCTCCCGAGCCTTGAAAATCGTAACGGTGCCCTCGAAAAATGTGACCAAATTACCCAACCTTGTGATGTCTCCCAATGCCCAAGAAGAGCTGATGCTCCTGAAGACCAGCCCGCTGCAGCACTTGGGTGTGGCATTCACGAATACGCAACATTCTTCTCGGGGTCCCAACTGTTGGTAGATGCAACTTCAAGTGTCCATGTCCCGACGCCGTACAGGAGGGCTGACCACACGTCAATGAGGACCACACTTCATTGTACGATATCGGATGCCAAATTTGAGTGCAAGAAATCACAAAATTTACATTCATTTCGAATGAAAATGGTGTATGAAGTATGAAGACTACCACGGGAGAGTGGTGCAATCCTCGTATAGTGATCTCTACCTCAAACTGAGGTTCAGTAGTTTTGACCCTGAATCATATCTAAATTCCAGTTTCCCTGTGATGGGAAGCGACTCCTGGCGCAGTTAAGTATGTCAAGTGGGACAGCGTTGAGGGGCTGGCACAAGGAAAAAATGCTCTGAGTAGACCATCGACAAACTTTTTTAAAATATAATCTGGAAAACAAAAAGAAACGATACGTCACATATTTTGTGAATGCCCTCACCCTTTCTCATGCTCGGCTGAAACACCTAGGTTTTAGGAGGCTGAGCTACGAACATGTACTAAACCATTTGATGTCGGTTTTAAGTGAGTTGAGACCCATATAATTACGGTAGTTTTTTGTTGGTATATCTGAGCAGGAGGAGCTTCAAATTAAGATTATTAGAGGAAGCCAATTTGATGTAATTTATATTGATTAGTTTAGGTGTAAGATTGAAATGCACTCCTGTGTTGGTTCTTCATTGTAGAGTTTTGTCATAGTTATGTACATACCTACTTGTAAGCTATGACTAAGAAGGAAGTCGACCTATTTATTTATTTTAGTGAATTTAAGGCATTTGTATTGCGATGGACTTTAAAGGACATTATAAGTACTATTGGATATATAAATTTGTTGGGGTGGGGGTCCCAACGCAATGAATGGGTTGAAATACCTTTTCAATAAAAATTAATTTGATTTGAACTCGAGTGCTTGTTGCAAAGGAAACTCATGCGGACAAAGGCTGCTATAGCTTGCTCTCTCCTGTAGCATATCTCTACATCTGGATTTTGCTCCTCGTTAACAAGAGCTCCTAGATATTTAAAACGCGGAACGTGTTCTATGGTCACGTTCACCTTTGTTCAACTAATATAAAAGTTCTGCCAAGTTGGGTGGGCAGTAGGTATAGGTTCCTCACTTATTGTCACATGGACATAATAGAATCAGTGGTTAAAAAAATATAGTCAAAATTATTGAGTAGCAATAAATAGAGTAGTAGTAAATTACCTAATATGCGTAAGAGGATCAAACATATGTATCAACATTTTTCAACATTTCATGTTCGCGTATGCGCAGACAAAAGTTACGGTACGATTCCAATGAAATTTATATGGAACTATCAAAGTACTATTCCTGATCGACCCTCCATGTTTGAACTCATTTCAACGTATTTGAGGTAGTTATGGGCATTTCAAGTATTTCAAGTTTTCGCATGCGCAGACGAAAGTTGCGGAACGATTTCAATAATTCTGACAAGGGATCATCTTCGATCCAACCCGCGTATACCCTCAAAATTTCAGCTCTGTACGACTATTTTTCGCGTAGTTAGCAGAGTTACAAGGATCCAGATGAAAGTCACAGTACGAGTCCGATGGCATTTATATGGAGCTATCAAAGTATTATTCCTAGTCGACCCTCCAAATTTGAACGCATTTCAACCATATTTAAGACAGTTATGGGCGTTTCAATTACTTGACGTTTGCGCATGCGCAGACAACGTTACAAAGTTTCCAATGATTTTGCTATCGGACCATTTGTGACCCAACCCGCACCTACCCTCCAAATTTCAGCTTATTTCGACCATCATTTCGGGTAGTTATGGGCGTTACAAGGAATTGACCACATGCTGACAGAGAGACATACAGACGAGGAACCAAAAATGTTCCTTCATGTCTGAAACGCAAAATGGTAGTGGAAATTTTCATTTTGGAGGACATAATTTTTTGTTTACTCAGTCGCGAATCCTAGGCTTCCCTAATAGCTACTCCCAGTTCTCTCCAGTCACCAATGAAGTGTCGTCGGCAAAGGATATGTTTACTCCCCCTAAGTCCCTCTCAGATATCCGGTTAATGAAGAGTATAAAGTACACCGGCCCCAAAAAAGTTCCCTAAAGGATCCCAAAAGGACAGTCTTGCCCGTCGCTAATTGTTGCACCTATCTTAACAAACTGAATCCTGTTTTCAAGGTTGCTGACCGACCACTTGACGAATCCTTTATTTATGCCGTATCTTTGATGGCCTGAACCAGCTTCAAGTGCAAGACAGTATCAAATCAGGTCCGACAGTATTCTTAATCAGATCCATGAAAATACCAATAATTTTTTGTCCCGAGTCAAGGGATTTGATTATCTCTTGAATTTGTAGGCCAATCGCGTCGTCCGTACTCTTCCTCATCATAAACCCGAATTGCCTAGTGCTAAGTGATCCTTTTTCTTCGAGATAGTCGACCAGAAACACTTTAGTATTTTTTTCTATCACCTTGCCAATCACGGAGAATAAAGAAGTCGGACGATAATTATTATTTGGGTCGGAAGGATCCCCTTTTTCAAAAAGGGGGATCAAAAGCGCTTGCTTCCTCCTGGGAAACTATTTTCTCTGAACGAAGAGTTCACTATAAACGTTAAGGGTTCGAGAATGTATTCTGTACACGATTTCAAGAGGTGACTACTATATCCATCCATACCGGGGGACGAACTTCCTCTGAAACTTTCCATTGCTTTACCAACAGCCTCTTTAGATACACTGAGAAACTCAATGGTACCCCACTATGTAGATGGTTTCCTCGGCTCGTCAAGCAATCTGCCGGCCCACTGTTGTGAAATGGTTATTTAGGGCATTGGCTACTCTTTTGGGATTTTCATTTGTAAGCAACATTTTCTCGCCATGTACCTTGGATACCATGGATATCCTCTTTCATTTTGATTTTCCCTACTGAATGATTTATTAATTCCCATTTCTTTCTTATTTATTTACCTGTTACCTCCTCAAATTTAGACTAGTAGTATTCGTTTTTAGTAGTTACAATTAGCCGGGAAATAGTGCCTTTATATTTCTCAAAATAATGCCTAAGACTCGTATTAAATGATTCTTTGCGAAGCTTTGCGGTAATTTTATCCTTTACTTTAATGGATGAAAGGGTACCGTCAGTCATACGCGGTTTTAGTTTTATCTTTTTGTGTGGGATTTTTTCTAGTTTCCGTGCTTTATGTATATGTACGTTAAGTATGTTTCCAAAATGAAAAGCGGCCTCATTTAAATTTATTCCTTGAAGCACCATGGTCCAAAGTTCTGCTTGAAAGGATCGTTTTATTTGGGAGTAGTGTGTATTTTCAAACATGTTCTTAGACTCCGTTGGCTTAGGATTTTCGTCGAGTTGTAACTTCAGTATAGGCCTGTAATGATCGGTCACATGGTTTTCCATATGATTGGTAAGGGCCATATGATTCAGCCTAATAGGGCTGCGAAGGAAGATGTGGTCAATTGCTGACTATGATTAACCAGTGTCACGATTGACACCATTTATGCAAGAGACTAGCCTCCGCTCAGCCATGGTATCCAAATAATGCTGCTTAATATTGTCATTACAGTCCCTGTGAATTGTCTATGAAATCGTATGCCTGCTGAAGAATCGAGACATCCTGACTGCGATGTATTGAAGCCACTGCTATTTTTATTCCCTCCCATTCAAATTCGACAAGAGCACTGTGGCGTTACTAAGCACAACATTATAACATTTTACATTTTCACAATCTCTTCTCACGAAAACTACTGTCCCCGAAGACCTGTTTACTACGTTGGGGCTACTGTATCTTTTGTAACCGGTGATGCTGTTCACTATGATACTATCACTTAACCAACATTCCGTCAAAGCAATCACTGCAAATTTTGTTTTACATGATGTACTGATAGTAGCTACAAATTCCTCGAAGTTTTTGTTTAAGCTTCTAATATTAGACGTAATCTCAGCAAAGCCTAATTCATCCTCAAGAATATTATTTATTTCCATGCTACTCTCGCAGCTAGTTCATTTGTCTCCATTAAGTTCTCCTCACTATCACTATTCAAAATATTTTCTACCATCAACATGGGAACTTGAAAAGTTTTGTTCTGACCAAGATCCCAAAAAATGTAGAGCATTACTTCTCTCTGCGCTGGCGCCACTAGTTTCGTATACGCGTTGCCGGCGAACAGAGACTTTTTGTCGATCGACCGCAGGAAGAACTCCGTAACGTCGATAGGTATGGCGTCTTGATCTTTTTTCCTGAGGATTTTCCCGTTGCTGATCCATACGAATTGATACGAAGCCACTGCTGCTTAGCCAACCAACGAAGAAAACTGTTGTACGTCGAGAGGCGTTCGTTGATTATACATTGCTTGTGTCCGAGAATTATGGGTGAATTTTATTGAGCTTTAAGATCTCTCTTTTTGCTTCCTCACTACCGAAGGCAGGGAAGCCTTGGATTCGTGACTGAGTAAAACAAGCTGCAAATTATTACACAACGGTTTATTACTTACCTGTATAGACCTTGCGTAGATCACTGTTTTCTGTGGTCAGTACCCTCGAGCTCTCTCCAGGAAAGCTTAAATCCCTTCCTTGAAACGGAAACCATCAAATTTAAAGGGGGGGGGGGGGGGGGTTCATTATTGAAAATAATAAACACAAAAAATTCATGTCCTCCAAAATGAAAATTTACGCAACCATTTTCCGTTTCGGACATCAAGGAACATTGTTGGTTCCGTGTCAGTCTGTCTGTGGTAATTCTTTGTAACGCCCATAACTATCCGAAACAATGGACGAAATGGTGGGTAGTTATGGTGTGGTGGGTAGGTGCGGGTTGGGTCACAGACGGTCCCATGCGAAAATCAATGGAAAACTATTGTAACTTCCGTCTGCGCATGCGCAAATGTGAAATACTTTTAATACCCATAACTACCTTCAATATCGTTGAAATGAGTTCAAACTTGGAGGGTTTATCAGGAGTAATACTTTGATAGTTTCGTACGAATTTCTTCAGAATCGTACCGTAACTTTCTTCTGCGCATGCGCGAACATGAAATGTTGATTATTTCCTTGCAGCGCTGTTAACTACGCGAAAAAAGTCGTAGAGAGCTGAAATTCTGAGGTATACGCGGGTTGGATCGCAGGTAGTCCCTTATAAAAATCATTGAAATCGCACCGTAACTTTCGTCTGCGCATGTGCAAAAGTGAAATACTTGAAACGCCAGTAACTACCTCAAATACCGTTGAAATGAGTTCAGACGTGGAGGGTCGATCATGAATAATACTTTAATAGTTCCGCATGAATTTCAGTGGAATCGTAAAGTAACTTTCGTCTGCGCATGCGCGAACACAAAGTGTTGAAATGTTTGATCCTATTACGCATGTTAGGTAATTTATTACTACTCATTTTATTGCTATTCAATCATTTTGACCCATACTTTTTTTTACCAACTTTGAAAGCTCATAGAAAAAGAACTATTCATCGTAGGAGAGTGCGGTTGGTCTCAAAATTCGTAGAATGGAACCTAATTTTATTTAAAAATGGGAAACTAATATAACCAGAAGTCATGGGTACTCCTCACTGTATTGTGTCACGAAGCGAAACGGGCTTAAAGAAAATTGCATCGTTAGTGGAACAATGGGAACAAAAACGCTTCTCGACAAAGTCCCAATAAAGGAATGCACCGGTGACAATATTGTTATGGAAGGCCGAGCTGAACTGCAGGAAATGTCGATTCAGAACAATACACAGCACTAACGATACAGCCTACGCATGTGGAATGAAATCAGGGAACCAAGAGCCCCAGGGTCGACGAGTATTGTAGATGTGGCGGGGCATGGAATGGCGTACGTGGGGTAGACCCCCTCCCCTACATATTCTTTTGCCCCCTCTCCCCAGGGGGGCTGTACGACTGAAATCAAGTGACCGTGATCTGTGAATATAAATAGGGCTGTTACTGGGCTGCATTGCGGGAGCTCTTCTCCTGCCCCTTTCCCATCGCCCTGTTTTCCATCTCTCATTATAATATTTCTTTTTCTCCTATTGTCCCATCGGTTTTTACGATGATTTCCCTTCGGAATTGAACCGAGTCTCGTTGTCGATTCCCAATTTCATTCACCTCAATTGTAGCTGGATGATAATTCTGATAACGATGTAATTAAAGTAGGAGAAACACATGATTTAAATCAATTACAATTGCGGTATGTACCTAATAACAAAGGGTTTTTTCAAATCCCACGGCCCATTACAAACTGAAGTAGTTATTCAGTAATTTTTACGAAATAAAACCTGTTCATTGTCAACCATCTTTTCATAAACAAACTTCCCCCCACTCTCCGTGCTTCCTGTTGCTGCACAACAACAGAGCTCTTCAGCCCCGTTCACTTCGTGAATCGAGTACGTGGATGCTGTACGTGGTCCGTCTCAGGAACTCGCTGATCACATTGAGACCACCCTAATTAAAATCTTTCGAGCGGTTTAGACGTCACAAACACTTTGAGTTTAGTATAGGCAACTGTAATTCATTTAAGTGGGTATCATCAAATTAATAGGATGACGTGCTTAAGTCGTAATTTTACTCAATAAGCAAATTTGAATAAGGCAAAAGCATGTTAAAATGTGTCATCATTAGCCATCGCGCTGCTTGAGGAGAGTTTAAGGATGCCATTGAATTTTCTTCGTTACGGACGTACGCGATTACACCATTCTCATAGATGATAATATGATAGATCATTTGCATCATTTTGGAGGGGGGAAAACACATCGAAATCGGTTATGCCGTGTGCGCCTGTGAAACATACTTGGACATTCTGTACGTATTTGACACTCTCGACAAATTGATCGCTGAAGACTCACTTGTGGAAGAAATTCCTGGAGCAGCATTTATTGTCAACAGAATGCTGATAGTTGCTGGCACACGAAACTGCTTGTGGAGGTAGGTACACCGTGAATCTACTCGTTTATAAAGCAGCGAAGAGGGTCTGTGATCATGAGGAAGGGGTAACAGAGCGGAAGGACATGACCGGACATTACCGTTGGTTGTCAAGGGTTCTGATTGGACTAGAGAGGCATCTAGTAAGAGGGGCATCTATGGCGGTGGGGAGGAGGAGGTGTCCCGCAAGACCAACTAACCATATCTACCCTCCTCCCGTGACCCGAGAGACCACTTACCACGGAGCCCGCCACTTCAGTCATTTCCATACAAGGAGTTGCTGTAGCTCTGGTACGACCTCTGCACCTCTGCTCCCCTCAGCCACCGGCGAAGCCGCCCATTTACCAGTTAGGAACGGTTATCTATCATCTCGAGTAATTATTTGTAATTGGCGACGAATGAGGCTGAAGCTTCCGGCGGATGGTATTACTGAGTCGGTGTAGAAGTTGTCGTCCAACAGAAACCTATGATAGGTATTCTTCAGAGCTGAGTTCACGCGGCCCAATCATAGAAGGATTAATCAACGACTGAATCATTACTAATCTAGTGGGTAGTATAACACTGCTCCTTTGACCGCCCATTGCTCATTTTGACAAGAAAACTCAAGAATTTCCCCAAACGATAAAGCTGCAAATTGTTACACAACGGTTTATTATTTTCATATATGGATACACCCCTCCAGCGTAGATCACTCCTTGGTGTGATCGGTTCCTGAATTAGTAGGATCATTCAAGTGGAGAATACCTAACTACCTAAGTACCTACACGGACACTCACACACACACCCACCCGAGTGTCACCAGAGTGTATCCATTTTCAACCGCCAGTAACGCGCCATTAAGGCCCCACGAACCTCCTCCCATCACTTATGAAATTCTGATGGTCGCTGAACTTGAGTAAGACCCTTGACCTGTTTCATCCATTCCTGCTTTTCACCTCAGTTTGGATGATTCTTTTGGCCGTGAACACAAATTTGTACCTATCAACAAATTGGCCATCCAAAATAACCGTCTTTCATTACTACGTTATAAGTATTATGCTTCATGGATAACAAAAAATTATTATAGATAGAATTCTTGAATCCACTGCATGTTCATGAAACTGTAGTTGCCCCGCCGCGCCGGCTTTAGTATTCGATTTGGGGCTTTAGTGGGGGAAGCACGACGGTAGACGGGTATTGACCACCGAGAAACAGTTATCTACGCAGAAGGGGTATACGAGTAATAATTTGCATCAATTACACCAATAGTGCAGAAATAACTTTTAAAAATTAACTAAACTAAGATGTTTATTTAAAAAGAAAAGAAAAAAAAAACGCATTAAGACGAGTAAGATTTGTGTTGATTTGATTGGTCGGAGCGCACCTCGCGGCGAAATTGCGGGCCCAGTAAGAGGTGAGAATCTCAGAACTAAAACTTTGTCGGCGTCACTCTTCAGTCTCGATGTTTTCATGTTGGTACCTACCTACTCAAATTTCTACTCCATTAAAATAGTTTAGGTACTGAATGATGTTAGACGAGTATGCAAGAAGGTACTACCTTATTTTTGATCAATCATTATATATATTTTATTATATATACCACCGCATCTTCTCAATGGCACTTAAAAAATTACTTGCAAGGAACAACTAACCAGCAAAACGGGAAGGTTTTTTTTTGAGTTGCACATAATTATATTGCAACACAATTATATGCACATACTTATATGCAGCACATAATTATATTTACTTGGTTAAATATTTGGTTGATCCCAGGATCTATGCGCTATCTGTCAGTCCTACCATACCGCATAAAAGGGAATTGATAAACCGGCTCCAAGTAAATAATATTCTTCAAATAAGTTTGATTACGTACGTCTGCTGAAAATGCTGGGAAATGAGTAATATTCGCCGGACAAATGAGCTTTACTTCTCAAAATACTGAATTAGTGGCTATAGTAGGGGAGAACGACTCCTGTCAATGAAGATTGAGGCTTGAACGTGAAAAATTACCAGAGTCGGCACAGTTGGATTTTTTTCAATAAAGGGGAAGGCCGTCGAGGGAGCAATAGAATATTTATTAATATATTCTAGACGGAACGAACGGAGATGGGGGGGGGGGGGGGGAATGCTTCCAACTTTACCCTCTCTACCTTGCCCGAGCAATTTGCATAAATTTGAATAACAATAGAGGAGGTGGGATGATTAGGCGCTATTAAGCCTCGCAAGAACTTCACAAACCTTCCGGGGAGGAGCAGGCAAAAACTTCTTCTGAAAACCCTGAAAATTTAAGCCGCTTTGAAGTGTAGAGTCAACTTTAGGAGAGAAAAAGGGAGAGAGGGTTATTAGGTTGGGAGGGGGTTACCTACTTTATTACCACCTCTTGGTAGGTACCTGAGAGCCTCTTGGTGTTTTCTTATAGGAAGAAAGGTGAAAATGGATATGCACAGTTTATACCGATACTAGACACCTACATTTCATAGATCCGAGCTGGAAGAGCCATGTGTTCCTCACTGTAGCAGTAGTTGGTATATTAGCCTATAATTTATTAAGAAGCTTGCCATCAAAATTCTCTTTCCATTGTTGTAACTTCTACGTTCTAAGTTTGTGTGGTGTCGGATAGTGGTGGAAAGTGAGATTTCTATGGAAGCTTACGGATTTTGACCGAAATGGGTTGCCAAACAGGTATCTATCCTATTATGAAGAACATGGAAGTATTTTGTAGCAATCTCCACACCGGACTTTGTTGTTGTTGTTGTAGAACTGGGTTCAAATTCCTTTTTTTTATCCCCAGCCTATTAGCACTTATCATAATATTAGTCCAGTCAGGATTGAATGATGTTTAGTTATTTTGCAAAACGCAATGGTGTGATATGGTTACGCGGAAAATGGTGTGATTGGTCTCAACAGTATCTCAATTCCAACACAGTTGTGTTTTAAATGATTTTAAACAGGTTAAGGGTAGATGAACGAGGTTGGAATATGCTTATATTTGAGCAAGGTATACCTATCCGAACTTGAGGTTATGAATTACCCTCTATACTTGCGAAATATTCATTGCAAACTAATATAGAATTATCTAGTTTTGATAGCAAACGCACTGTTTCGAATCAGTTAGAATGATAACATAAAACAAACAAACAAACAACAACTTTATTGCAAAAACAAAGCGAGCTGCCCCGCAGGCCGGGGGTGCCCCGAAGGACGCAGCCTACTGCCCCACCCCGGGTGGTACATTCATACTTGCACCATCAGTTGTATATCACCACCAGACTGTGGCAAAGTTTCATTGATACAAGTGGATGATATCAAGGGATGAGTCCAGGGAGTAGGGTGGTGATGGGGCTCAGCGGTACAGATGGAATTGAATTATCCCAATGGTATCTCTGAGAACCTTGAGACATAATTTGGTGAGGGTTGCCTTTGGAATCCGGTGCTCCTTGAAGAAATCCAGGCGGAATTTGGACGCTGACCCACGCGCACCGAACCACAGCCCCACCACTGTCCAGTCGGGAATGCCGTACTGCTGCATTAGGAACGGGATACAGGGCTCCTAGGTTGCCTTTTTCTCAGAATCCGCAGCCATGTCTTGGTCCCTCTCGTTCGTTTCCCAGCGGATAGTTGGATCCAGGACCCAACCGCGGCGCCTAGAACGGTCCACGACAATAATGTCAGCTCGCCGGTTCTGGGAATGGCCATCAACCTGGGCAACGCAGTGGACTTCTTCGGAGACTTCCAGGCCCTTTTCCCTGAACAGGTCTGCCAGTACCGTCCTGACTTTGTGATGGGCGTTGTTCCGCAGGAGCTCGGTCTTCGGGCAGGACCGAGTTTTAAATAGATACCATTCGAACATGGTGTTTAAATTTCATCCATTCGTTGAACTTTACCTGAATCGAAGTATCATCCAAATCCCCAACAATATCGAAGTGATTCTCTTCTCAAAACTATCTAGGTCCACACTGGATTTCATACAATGGGAATTGTGCAAAAGGGTAATAATATATATATCGTATTAGGAGGAAAAAAATACAAAAAACACACGGAACCTTATTCAAAAATCCTATTTTCCTTCCTCATCGTACGTCCAACCGTTTGTTCACAGAAATACGTGGAAGTTTGAACCGATAAGCTTCCTCAGCATGAGTGTGACTCCCGCAGTGTATGTATAACTCATGGCCAGATAATATTATTATCAATGATAGAGAACACCTGGTTATAATGATGCTGTATGGAATCGATTGGTTGTTCAGTGATATTATTCCATTTGTAGAAATATGGTTATTTAAATTTTTTTGATTTGTACTTCTTTAGCTATTTGGCGACTAACATGAAACCTGAAGTGTTGCAAAATGCTGCAGATTATTACACAGCGGTTTGTTATCTACCTCTATAGATGCCCCTTCTGCGTAGATTAATTTTCTGTGATTAATAACTACCCTCATTTTTCACCCAGGAAAGCCCTAAATCGAAGGTTCAGCAAGTTCTCTACGGTTCGGCAATTATAGTTACCTACATGAAAATATACATGTTTCCACCGCCCAAATCTCCTGTAACGCGCCTTTTCGGCCCCACGAACCTCCCACCGGGTCATTTTTGAAATTCTGATGTTCGCTGAACTTAAGTAGGAACCCTTTTCAAACCAGAGTTTTCACCTATTTTTCGTTTTGGTACCTGATCAACAAACTTACCAAATAAGTAAAACATTATCTATCAACAAATTGCAAATGACCATCCTAGTTCAAAAGAAATCACGGAATTCTTGATTTCATGAAGCCATGAGTGATTTGAATCAGCTGTTCCCTATCAATGCTGTCAGTCTGGCCATGATTTATGTATACTGTATGATTCACGCTCATGTTGACGAAGCTTTTCGGAGCAAACATCACGGCCTTTACTGTGAACGAACAGCTGGACGTACAGGTGGTCTCAAAAAATCCTTAGATTCGGAATCAATTCAAACACCTCTTAAAAACTGGAGTCATTAAAAATCGACAGACGAATCTTTCCGAGGCGGCATTTCTACAATATCAACTCCTATTTTTCAGCCGTTAGTAATGACCGACAATAACGGCGAGCTTCGCGGACCAACTAGAACTAGACTAACCAACAATAACCAACTCGACTTCATACACCCATGCGTGATTATAATCAAGTGTTCCCTACCAATGATATATGGGCGGGATTTATACCGTTCCATTCATGGTCGTGTTGAAGAAGCTTTTCGGTGCATACGAACTGCTGGTCATACAATGCTCCGGGTGGTCCCAAAAAATTCTTTAGTTTGACATCAATTTAAAACGTTGCAAAGTTTTTGTCACATGGGTTTATTATTCTACTGGAAAAACGTACAGAAATGGTCTGTACATTTATTGTTTCTTTCATGTGCAATTATTGAAGTGGCTATTTTTGATGTTGGTTTCCACCAATTTTGGCCCCCAAAAACACGAATTAGGCTCAGCTTTTTTTTTTACAGATTATCTTTGATCATTGATAGTACCTACCATTGAATTGTATTGATTCACTTGTTGATACTACTTCTAGTTTATTATACAAATTTGTGGTGATTTCAGAAATTTCCCAGGTTTTTGACTCATAAAAAATGAATCTCGGGACCTTCGTTGCAACCTCAATTCTTCACTCTTCCGTCAAAATCAACAAATATTATTCGGTCTTATCACCCTAAAAAACATGGAAAACGATACCTCGCGAGCTCTTGCTCACTAAAACCTCGAGTAGCCCTATTTTTACATCCATTTTTCTCCCATAACACCCCTGGGTGTATGCCGATCGGGCTGCCGAGCTTCGGACCACAACTAGGACCCAGATGTGTTTCCAAATGGGGACCCAAACTGTGTGCGGGAGAACGACGATTTTAGACCAAAATTTAGTTTAAATTTAAGGCTGAAACTTCGTTAGAATCTCAATGTTCCACTCTTTGGTCAAAATCGACTTCATATTCGGTCTTCTCGTCCCAAAAAACATGGAAGCTCATGTTACTAGAACACAAAAAATGCCTATTTTTAAACCCATTTTCACTCATAATACCCCCGGGTATATTATGATCGGGCTGCAAAGTTTCGGGATACAACTAGAGCTCAAATGGAGCATGTGTGCGAAAGAACGAATTTTTAGACCGAAAATGAAGCCGGTAGGTATGTATGATACGGCGGACGGACATTGCATTTTATGAATCTACGCACTTTGAAACTTGAACGAAAAAATTTTGATGGGTTTATAAAAATGTTATCATTTAATAATGATCAACAGGACGTTTTCCACATTTCACGAGCATCACGAGCGTCACGGCTTCATGAAATTGCACCATCGAAATTACATATGTACATATGTACATGTTACTATGTACATGTGCGTCACGTGACTATGGTGGTTGCGAGCGTCACAAAATGATATAAATAAAGAGGCCAGGAAAATAGTTTCGTTATGCCTGCAGACATAAGTAAAGTGCGAGAAAACGCTGCCCAGAGAGCCAAACGATATCGAGAAAACAAGTAATTTGGTATGTAGGCTCCTTAGGACTTTAACTGGACGCTGCCCAGGCCCCGGATCAGCTGAGTGGCTCCTAAAGCTAATTTCTATGCTATTCACTCTACGAAGCTGTAATTTGGTATGTGGGCTCCTTAGGACTTTAACTTGACACTGCCCAGGCCCCGGATCAGCTGAGTGGCTCCTAAAGCTAATTCCTATGATATTCACTCTACGAAGCTATAATTTGGTATGTGGGCTCCTTAGGACGTTAACTTGACACTGCCCAGGCCCGGGATCAGCTGAGTGGCTCCTAAAGCTAATTTCTATGATATTCACTCTACGAAGCTATAATTTGGTATGTGGGCTCCTTAGGACTTTAACTTGACACTGCCCAGGCTCCGGATCAGCTGAGTGGCTCCTAAAGCTAATTTCTATGATATTCACTCTACGAAGCTATAATTTGGTATGTGGGCTCCTTAGGACTTTAACTTGACGCTGCCCAGGCCCTGGATCAGCTGAGTGGCTCCTAAAGCTAATTTCTATGATATTAACTCTACGAAGCTGTAATTTGGTATGTGGGCTCCTTAGGACTTTAACTTGACGCTGCCCAGGCCCCGGATTAGCTGAGTTGCTCCTTTATTACTTTACTTTACTTTATTACTTTATTACTTTATTACGGGCAAGCCCAATTACTTTACAGGTCAGTGACAGTGAGATACAGACATAGGTAAACATTCTTACGAGTTATGATTATAATTGTTACGCACTGAAATAATTACGGAAAAGGAAAACAATGATGAAACTATAAAATTTGAAAAATGGAACATGGAATCTTTCACTATAGGACCACATCGGGGGTACCGCGAACCACGGCCCTCAACCTCGAGAGGGAATCATTAAAAAAATCAAAATCGGGATTCAAGTTCAAAAAGAGGTTTGCAGTTCGTGGGATACGACGAAGGGGGCGATTTAGTTGGTAATTTGTCGGCGAGAAAGGAATACCAAACAATGGCGAAGAACGTGCAGACAATCGTGGAACCCGGAGGCTAATCTTGGATAGGAGAACAGGGCAGGAGACCAGATTACTTAAGATTTTGAACAGCAGAGTGAGGTCAGCCACGCAACGACGCTTCTCAAGGGGCATCAAACGGCAAACTCCACGTAGGTGTTCGTAGTTCACATCGGTTGAAGCAATACCAAGCTTATACGCCACATATCGAAGAAATTTGTTCTGCACTCTCTCCAACGTGTATTTGTGCACTGCATAGCAGGGTGCCCATACCGGGGATGCATATTCCAGGAGCGGAAGAACCAAAGCCTTGTACAGAACCACCAAGGCATTCACACTGCAGAATTCACGGGTATTCCTTTTGAGAAATCCCAAGGCTCTCAGGGCTCGTCCCGCAATGCCATCAATATGCCCCGAAAAAGTGAGCCTCCCGTCACAACGCACACCAAGATCAACCACCTCATCCAGCCTCCGAAGATTAGAACCACACAAGGTATAATCGTGCAATAGGGGTTGAGCGGTTCGGTTGAAGGTGACAACGGAGCACTTGGACGGATTCAAGAAGAGGAAGTTCGCGGAGCACCACTCCTCCAAACCACGCACGGCTCCCTGTAGGGTCTCACAATCACTCGTGGAAATCACATGGTAGAAGAGCTTCAGATCGTCGGCAAACAGCAAGCAATGCACATCTGGGTGTATACTTTTAGCAACACTGTTGATCATAAGCAGAAAGCAAAGCGGCCCTATGTGACTTCCCTGGGGGATTCCAGAGGACGCAGTAAAGGGAAGTGACAAAGTGTGCTTTACACGAACCATCAATTCCCGCTCGCTGAGGTAACTTGCGATCCAACTCAAGAAGGACCCGAATACACCCAATGACCTCTGCACAGCCAAAAGGTGGCGATGAGATAACTTATCAAATGCCTTGGCAAAATCAGTCGAGACAACATCAGTCTGGCAACCCGCCTGGAACCCCTCCAGTACAAAATCCTGAAAGACAAGCAGGTTGGTGACTGTAGATCTCCCTTTCAGAAAACCATGCTGCTCGGGAGCAATGAAGGATGAAAGCTCGATGGATAACTGTTCGACAACCAGCTTTTCAAGTAGCTTGGGGGTGGCCGATAACGTACAAATAGGGCGATACTGCCGCACTTGGCTTTTGTCCCCACCCTTATGAATAGGTGTTACAAAACAGGATTTCCACTTGAGAGGGAAACATCCAGAGGCGAGAGATTTGTTGAATATAATGGTCAACGGATAGGACAAAGCTGTTGAGCACTCCCTTAACACCGCGGGGGGGACACCGTCCGGACCAATCCCCTTCCCAACATCCAAGCCCTGCAACTCACGAAGCACACGGGTCTCAGTAACACTCATCGATCCAATGGAGACCACATCCTGGGAGGGATAGACTGGGTCATGGAGTACAGGAGGCTCGAAAACGGAATTGTAATTTTCTTGCTCTCAGAATTGTAATTTTCTTGCTTTGAGTAAGTTTGTAAAACGCTATTTTTTGTGAGCCCTAGGATATGCTGGTGGTGGTAATGAACGTATAATGTAATGCAGTTTTCAAGAATTGGGTCGAAAATGGAAATAAACGTGAGTAAATAGAGTAGAAAATCAAGTGTTTTTGTGAAATAATGGTTTTCTGGCGAAAAAACTTCAAAAGATTTCTCCATTAATTTGTGATGTTTGGAACCCCGTGTTTCGACATTCTTCTCCGTTTGAAGTGAAGTTTCACTCAATGTTTTCTGTCGGACTTATAAGGAACCATCCTGTATAATTGGTAATAATATATGAAAAAAATAAGAAGTTTTTTTGTTAACTTGAAAATGATTCAAAATTTGTGTATAATCAACAAACATTGGAGTGCTCAGGGCGTAATTTTATACGGTTAACAGTTCTGAATATGGCAATAATTAGGTAACTGCATTTGGAATTTTCCGTATATAGTCAAAACACTTTTGAAGATCAATATAGGTAAGTAGCATAGGTAGAAGATCAAGTAGGTACATTACGTCGAAAATCTGCTCACATTATGATCGTGCTGCATGTGTAACTTTTCATTCGAGTATATTATTTTTTATGATTCTTATTACCTAACGAATCGCTGACAAACGAAAAGCGTTCTTTCAGATTCATTTAGGCAACGCAGCCTCCTGAATGATTTGAGTGATGGGATTCTGGAGATCAGTGATACGGGTGAGGAGGGTGGGATACAATAGCTCGAGTGATTTGCAATATCCCGTTCAGAGGTGGGAGTTGTCGGTGGAGGGGGGAGGGGGCTTATCGCTCTAGCGCCGCCATATACAACTCCCGGTGCCCTTATCAATGTCTCGAACCGTCGTCTCAACCCTCCCTGCAGTCATCTTATCACAAGCAGCGGATCGCTCAGTCCAGATTTTCTGATTGGCGGTCCTGGACGTCCACCTTGAGAGCAGTCAGGTCGATAGCACCAGTTGGTGTCAGAGATGACCTGTATGAAGATGAACTCATATAGGTGTGAGAACAGCAATGGCATTAAAGCATCACATTGGCATACAGTTTCCGACCATAATACCAACCCTTTCAATCAGGACATCAACAAAATTGAAATATAATATGACATGCTGTACAAAATCCTGTACCTACCAATAGGTAGACAGACCACTGTGACTATATTTTTGTATTGAAGTATAAAAATCAACATTCCAGGCTGGGGCTTTTCGTCCGGCTGCCCTGCGAGCGTCGCGGACGTGATCAGCTGTCCTCCAATGAGAGGATCAGAATTCGACCTGATCATTATTTACTCTTTACTTGGCTACTCATTGCCTCGCTCCCTTGAGTGGAGAGGGGTTCGCCCAACAGCTATACATGGGCCATAGTTGGACGTTCCAACACGTGTTTCGGCGGTCACCCATCCAAGTACTAACCACACTCGAGGTATCTCACGGGATCCGGTCTATTCCACCTGATAAGGCCGTTGGGCTGGCAAATACATGTTAACAATACATATAAAAATGAAATGAAAAATACATATACAGCATTGAAAAAATCGTATGAAAATGATAAAGAGTAACAGCAGTTAATATATGATCTGATAAACTCACAATAACGGGTTAATTTATTGTGATAGGTACATTAATAATTAAAGATTAACAAGATTTAGTAAAATAAGGAAGACTATACATTTTTTTAAATTTTTTTTTTACTGTGGCAACTGGGGCAGTAAGAAAGTCCAGCTCATGAGTGTAATCCAGGACGGCATTAGCCGCACGTAGCAGTGTTACTAGGGGGTGGTTACACTGATAATTTACTGATGAGAATGGAACAAAAAATGGAGGAGTGGATCTCGTAGAATACTGGCGGACATTTAGCCAGATGGCACCAATTAGGCTGTCCAGTCCGTGGAGCCTGTGGAGGAAAACACATCTGCAGCGTACCTCCTGGCCTCCAAGGTGGGTAGGTATATTGAAATCCGGGGAGATCCTCCGAAACTACGTTGGACTCTAGCCAGCTGGACCTTGTGAACGTTATAATATGGAGACCACACAACAGAACCATACTCCGTTATTGGTAGCACAAGCGTCTTGTATATACTTCAACGTTTGTTCAAGTTGCAAAAGTCCAAAAGACTATCAACAAAATCCAAAAGAGCCATCACTTTTCAAATGAAATAATATCACAGAACAACCAACTCGACTTCTTACAGCCATCATTATAATCAGGTGCTCCCTAGCGATGATATTATCTGGGCCGGATTTCTACCATTTGATTCACGATCATGTTGACGAAGCTTTTCGGTGCAAACGAACGGCTCGTCGTACCTACAATGCTCCGGGTGGTCTCATAGAGTTCTTTAGTTCAAGATCAATTTAAAAACGTAAAAAAACCCCATACCTTTCTATCGAAAGTTTTCGAGCTACGGCGTTCTGAAAATGTCATCTCCTATTTTTCACCCCTTAGAGATGACTGAGAGTAGCACCGAGCTTCGAGGACTAACTAGACCCCAAACGGGACCTACAAACCAAATTTCATCAACTTTGGTTCATGATAACTAAGAAAAATGCGAAGTACGGCGGACAGAAAATTTTTTCTATTGCATTTTCGGATTCTACATATAAGTATCTTGAATCGTAAACCATCAAATTTGGTGGGGGGGGGGGGGGGGTTAATTTTTATTTTTTCTCGATTCCAAAGGTTCATTATTGTAAATAATAAACCAAAAACTTAAAAATTAAATAAATACATAAAATAAAATATAATAAAACATTCAAAAAAGCGGTTTTCTTGTAGACAAACGTCAGAATTTAATTTTTCCTGAATTTTACTTGGGACCAACTGGGGACCAGCCCGCACGTACCCTTAATATTTCAGCTCAATAAAACCGTTCTATCATGTGTGTAAATAGACCCGTATGGTGTGTATCTCATTGGTGAAGTGTTTAGGAGATTTATACATCTAGAATGTGGACAGAAGGATGTTCAGTAAAGAATAATAATAAAGCGTTCTTTTGCGTTTCGTCAGAATAATCGTGCAAAAAGTATGAATAGGTACTTACGTTTTCTCAAACGGGGATAAATTGACCCTTACATTTCCAATTATTCCACTCAGCCTGCTGAATCGTCTCATTCACCCGCCTCCAATGCCTCCTGTTGAAAGGTGCATTTTCAGTTCTGGTGAGGTAGCGCAAAATGATTCCTCCGCAGCCTTTCTGGAGTTTGAAAAGGTCACTCCCCTGAATAAGAGAGAGACCAGGCCTCAAACGTAGATGAGTTTCGCCGAGGGAGAAACCCACTTCTTGTATATTTTTCTTTCCCATTTTCCCCTTAGCCGCTTTTGCAACCTCCCCGTAGAAAAATGCAAACGGCCTCCACGACCTCATTTCCGTGGTTTCACCGGACCAGGTTTTCCTCCGTTTTTTCTCTCTTTCATAGGAAAGAAAAATCTGCGGAGGAAGAGTCTTTCCATTTTCAAAGATAATTAGGAAGAGAAACCAAATGGCTCGAGGACGAAAGCATAATAAGGAAGATTACATTTCTTGAACTTCCAATATCACATCCAAAATCATCTATAAAAGTTAAAAGAGTAGCTTGGATTTTTGGTGGGCTGTGAGCCACAAAGTTACTCCAAATTTTAAAATTCCACATACCTCCATTAAGTAGGTAATTGAAAATCGTTACCTATGTCTGAATCCGATATGTGTTGTGATTGATATTCTGATAATATAGGTTTTCAAATTAATTGATATGACAAGCATAAATATCTATGATATTTATGCTTGACCTTAGCGGAATTGTCAGTTGTAGGTACCTATCTTAATATTTTCGACTCTGCTAATCAAGAACTCAGTTTTTGATTCAGCTGATCAAAGAGCAGTGTAGGTTGAACAGGAAAGAAATCTGCTTCAGGGCTGACTCAGTATGGTATGTGTAGACAAAGACAACTACAGCTGTAGGTGTAAATATGTAGTCAACTATTTGTGAGAGACTTTCTTGACAGTTTTTTCGCGACAAATTTCTTTACTAACTGTCAAAACAGGTGGGACAGACACTACATACTGACTGATGTAGTCGAATAACATTGTACAGAGAGAGGGATGATGAAAAAGTTTCAAAAACTTGACTTTGGTCTTTAAAAACATTGCAGTTATGCCAGAAAGGCACCGAATCCGAAACTGAATAATCTCCGGCAATGTGGCAAACATGCGGGCATTTAAATGGATCATGAATTGCGTTGCATTGTTTCCATTGTCCATGTTCGTGTCGCCCAATGAAATTGACGTATGCATTACCACTCCATGTGAACCAGAATTTTCTTTCTCTGACAGTTTTGGTTCATTATCTTTTATAATGATCCTTTGGATTCGAGCACGGAGAAAAACATGAACCCCCTCCTCAAAATTTGATGGTTTGCTATTGAAGTACGTAGCATGCAAAAATTTAATAAATACTCCGTCCACCATACGCACTTTTTTTTAAAGTGAAATACCGTTAACCATAATTAATGAAATTGGGTTTGCAGGTCCCATTTGGGTCTAGTTGGTCCGGGAAGCTCGGCGTTATTGTTAGCATCTCTAAGGGTTGAAAAATAAGGGTTGCAATTCCCAGAACGCCGAAGCTCGAGAACTTTCAGTATATTCAATAATATAAAGTTTTTTTCAACGTTTTTAAATTGATCTCGAAATTGCGGATTTTTTTTAGACCACTCGGGGCACTGTCCGCCCAGCCATTCGTTCATGGGAAGACCCTTGCATTTGGCTTCCTTAACATGAAGACGAAACGATTCTGTTTAAACGTTATTTATTTACATTTATTTCTGAAGGAGGTAACAACAAAGCTTTTTGCTCTTTACGTACGTGCGTCTCACTTCGACGAAAAGGGTTGCCCTCACAGCTATCGTCTCAAACGAACATCTGACATCGCGTATATTGTGCCAGTTAGTAGACGCAAACGAATTTTACGGATGTTACAAACTATTTCCAACGAACAACTTACCTGTGTCGAAGGGTACGATAAACGTTCCATACGTAATTATAAAATTGCAGATACCAAATTCAAACGAGCCGTTGCCAATACGGGGCCAATTTCCATAGAAACACATTAAAAAATGCCAAGCGGCGCCCGTTACCATGAAATGTAGGTAACTAGTTATTCATAGGTAACAAAGATAACGTTGGTAATTCTTTATCACATTCCTCTTTGTGCTCATCTTTATCACATTCCTCTTTGTGCACATCTTTATCACGTTCCTCTTTGTGCTCATCTTTATCACATTCGGGCCTCGCCAGGGGGCAAGCCCCCTGGACCCCCAAAGGGGGCTCCGCCCCCTCGGAACGGCTTCGCCGTTCCTCACCCCCCAAGGATGTGTTCTTATACTTCGTATAACAAAGGAGAATTTGCTATGCAATTGCAGATACCAAATTCAAACGAGCCGTTGCCAATACGGGGCCAATTTCCATAGAAACACATTAAAAAATGCCAAGCGGCGCCCGTTACCATGAAATGTAGGTAACTAGTTATTCATAGGTAACAAAGATAACGTTGGTAATTCTTTATCACATTCCTCTTTGTGCTCATCTTTATCACATTCCTCTTTGTGCTCATCTTTATCACGTTCCTCTTTGTGCTCATCTTTATCACATTCCTCTTTGTGCTCATCTTTATCACATTCCTCTTTGTGCTCATCTTCATCACATTCCTCTTTGCGTGACGCGTTTTTGTGACAGGACATTTTTTTCACATGACCCCCGGCGTTAAAATTGCATAGCAATTAATATATATATATATATATATATATATATATATATATATATATATATAACTCGGCCCTTCAGGCCTCGCCAGGGGGCAAGCCCCCTGGACCCCCAAAGGGGGCTCGGCCCCCTCGGAACGGCTTCGCCGTTCCTCACCCCCGAAGGATGTGTTCTTATACTTCGTATAACAAAGGAGAATTTGCTATGCAAATTCAAACGAGCCGTTGCCAATACGCGGCCAATTTCCATAGAAACACATTAAATAATGCCAAGCGGCGCCCGTTACCATGAAATGTAGGTAACTAGTTATTCATAGGTAACAAAGATAACGTTGGTAATTCTTTATCACATTCCTCTTTGTGCTCATCTTTATCACATTCCTCTTTGTGCTCATCTTTATCACATTCCTCTTTGTGCTCATCTTTATCACATTCCTCTTTGTGCTCATCTTTATCACATTCCTCTTTGTGCTCATCTTCATCACATTCCTCTTTGCATGACGCGTTTTTGTGACAGGACATTTTTTTCACATGACCCCCGGCGTTAAAATTGCATAGCAATTAATATATATATATAACTCGGCCCTTCGGGCCTCGCCAGGGGGCAAGCCCCCTGGACCCCCAAAGGGGGCTCCGCCCCCTCGGAACGGCTTCGCCGTTCCTCACCCCCGAAGGATGTGTTCTTATACTTCGTATAACAAAGGAGAATTTGCTATGCAATTGCAGATACCAAATTCAAACGAGCCGTTGCCAATACGGGGCCAATTTCCATAGAAACACATTAAAAAATGCCAAGCGGCGCCCGTTACCATGAAATGTAGGTAACTAGTTATTCATAGGTAACAAAGATAACGTTGGTAATTCTTTATCACATTCCTCTTTGTGCTCATCTTTATCACATTCCTCTTTGTGCTCATCTTTATCACGTTCCTCTTTGTGCTCATCTTTATCACATTCCTCTTTGTGCTCATCTTTATCACATTCCTCTTTGTGCTCATCTTCATCACATTCCTCTTTGCGTGACGCGTTTTTGTGACAGGATATTGTGACAGGACATTTTTTTCACATGACCCCCGGCGTTAAAATTGCATAGCAATTAATATATATATGGTGATGGTGGTTGTCGACCGTGTTGATAAATATCCGAATTTCAGGTTGTTGAGGTTCGGTCGTAATAAAATGCATGAATGAAAGGAACGACTTCAAAAGAGAAATCAAGGAA
The DNA here is from genome assembly GCA_954871275.1 of Leptopterna dolabrata. Classification (NCBI taxonomy): domain Eukaryota; kingdom Metazoa; phylum Arthropoda; class Insecta; order Hemiptera; family Miridae; genus Leptopterna; species Leptopterna dolabrata. The sequence goes on from OX940975.1 coordinate 68,445,555, forward strand.
ATGATTTCAATAGAAGAACACAGGGATACAGCAATTAATAAGAGAACAGATGTAAAAAACCTAAGCAAATCCTACAACAACATTATACATAAACAAAAAAAAGGAGTCGCCACCCTTCCCCAAACAATTATCCACCTTCATAGTTCATTGCCCTCACTGCAAACCATTTAATCCCATGGCATTCTCCAGCCCCTTCTCCCCCATCCCCCTCCATCATTCTTCATACTCAACACAAAATTCCCCAAACGAACTCAGTTGATCAGCACCCACCAAAACAGTCAACAGTGCTCTACCTTTTTCGAATCTCGATCTCTCGAATATCCTGGTGCATTTTGTGTTGGTTCACCTCGTCTAGCTCAACTCAACAACTGTGAGTACCACCTAAACATAGTTTTCAAAAAAAAAAAAAAAAAAAAAGGTTTCTCGGAGATCTCATTAGGTACTAGTGTAGGTTGTAGGTACAGTTTTATTAGCCTAATTACTGAACCACTATTGTACCTGCTGTTTGTTGTAGCCCTTGAAAATGACGGAATAAACCGTTGAAACGTCGCATTCTATTACGACCGAACCTCAACAACCTGAAATTCGGATATATATATATATATATATAACTCGGCCCTTCGGGCCTCGCCAGGGGGCAAGCCCCCTGGACCCCCAAAGGGGGCTCCGCCCCCTCGGAACGGCTTCGCCGTTCCTCACCCCCGAAGGATGTGTTCTTATACTTCGTATAACAAAGGAGAATTTGGTATGCAATTTACCCCCCCCCCCCCCCACACCACCAACACACAAAAAAATAAAACGATTAAAAAATGCCAAGCGGCGCCCGTTACCATGAAATGTAGGTAACTAGTTATTCATAGGTAACAAAGATAACGTTGGTAATTCTTTATCACATTCCTCTTTGTGCTCATCTTTATCACGTTCCTCTTTGTGCTCATCTTTATCACATTCCTCTTTGTGCTCATCTTTATCACATTCCTCTTTGTGCTCATCTTCATCACATTCCTCTTTGCGTGACGCGTTTTTGTGACAGGATATTGTGACAGGACATTTTTTTCACATGACCCCCGGCGTTAAAATTGCATAGCAATTAATATATATATATATATCACATCACTGCTAGGGAACAGCTGATGATAGTCACGGAGGGCTGTATGAAATCGAATCGGTTGTTCCGTGGTATTATTTCATTTGAAGAATGATGGTTATTTTAGATTTGTTGATAGGTACTTGGTAACTTGAACAAATAATAGTTAATGATATAGTTCTTGAATCCACCGCATATTTATGAACATTTAATTGTCCGACCGGCTCCAGTACTCGATTTAGGACCTTCCTGGGGGAAGCAAGGGTTAGGTCTATTGACCACAGAAAACAGTGATCTACGCAGAATTTCTGCTTTTCTTTTGTGTAGGAGTCATCAAAATCAATAGCCTTTTATCTGTTCGTATGACAAATACCAGGAAACGAGTGATGTGAAGTCATAAAGTGCATTTCTATGGGGTCAGGGCCTGTGATCCAGGAGCTCCCCGTGTGATCATCAAACCCAGTGAGATCTCGTAACGTCAGGACGGGGGAAGAGACAATAGAAACTGTTTGGCTCCTCTTAATGGAGCGCTTCCAGTTCAAATAACAGCTAACATGGAACTGGGTGCTCCGACGGGCAGTTAGTCCCCGACCCTAACGAACGAGCCGGCACAATAGATGAATTCGTTCGCGCTGGGAAATGGGAGCGAACGACGTGGCTGCGGGGAGGGAGACGTTGGATTTCCACATCGGTCCAATCTACCTCGTACACGACAGACACGGCGCGGCGGGGGATCTGATAAAACTAACAATGCTTCCCCATAGCTTCGCCCTTCCTCTCTAATTGTAGGAAAATCCGACGCTCGAACTGAAGTGAAAAGGGAGGTTTCGGACGGGGTTATATGATTGGGTGGAGGGGGCAAACCTCTGGACGTCGGCCAAATAGGAAGCCGCGCCACTGATGGATTGCCATCCCTGACTGTCTATCTGTATTCAATACCCTGAATACCGGCTACCCTGAATTATGATTTATAGTAATGGCGGGTAGAACATCGTCCCCATAACAACGAGGTAGCCCAGTTCAGCTCACTCCAATTCACACATCCGCGCTCCGGCTCATTCCATTATTACCCCTTACCACGCCCATGAAGCCCCACTCTCCTCCCCATCCACTCCTCATTACCGCATTATGACTCTGGAAACTGAACACCGCCTAAATCCAATTATGAAAACCAGCCTCCCACCACCGTTCCCTTCAAAACCCCGCCAATTCAGCGAAATAAAGAAATGACGTCATTTGTTGTTAACATTCGAGCCACAATAATTGAAGCTCAGTTCAGAATGCGGTAGAATATTTCGGATGCACCTGGCTCTGCGGGTTACACCGAGAAACGTACAGTATAATAATTAAAATCCTGGAAATTGCCAGTTTCCAGGGAGGACCGAATTAATGTCAAAATAACGGTCGGTGGTAAAGTGCAGTCAATTTGAAACGGTTTCGAATATACCCCATTATATAAGCCTAATTATCTTAAATGTTGAGCGAGCACTGTAGTGCCGTAGCGGGGTGGGTCGCATCGCAGCGTATGAATGCGCCCATTATCCCCATCTCGTAGGAATATTAAGTAAAATTTGCACTGTGCAGTAGATACCAAACTGAAAACTACGTTCTCAAACCGCATGTATTAATTTTATGTTAATAAATAAATGAATGGCTGGGAAGAATTGATGGAAAGATGGTGATTCAGTAATTTGTAGTACTTATGAATAGCGTGCGAGAGGATTGTTTTTCCTTTTTTGTCTGCGGATCCTCAGTCCGTTGTCGCCCACTAACGTACAGGCCGTGTCCGTCATATTATTTCCTTTGTCAAATCCGCCAGCGGTCTGGGTCCGTTCGTGTATGGAGTAAATCTACAATTTAATTTTAGTAGATCGGTAGGCCCGCAGGACTTCCGTGCGTGCTCGGAAGTCCACAGAGGGGCCACGGGTTTCAGTGTTGTAGATAACTGCTTTGTGGTAAGTGAGGTTTCTATTAATTTGTTCAAATAGACTTTTGACAAATGGGAGAAAGGAAAAAGAGAAAAACAATCTTGTGGTACATCTTCATCATGGAAATAGTCCCTCCGTCGTGATTCACCATCCCACTCCACGTCAGGTGAATAATTAATATTGATTTTAGCCCTTAGTACCAATTTATAACCTCCAAAAATCCGAATTTGACCCCTATTCTGAAAAACAACTTAAATGGTATTTTTATGTCGTCACTCACCCTTCCATAACACTTTCAGCCATTTTTACCGATTTTTGACCTCTAAAAACTCAAATTTGACCCCCCTAGAATTTTTGAAAACTGCTCATCTCCGAACCCATCCTTTTATTTGGCAGTACGAACGTTTTGGCGAAATCTGGAATTTTTATCATGTACTCAAGGACAGATATCGTGCGGAGTGACACACACACACACACACACAAGCACGCACGCACGCTCACATACACGCACACACATCCATGTACATTTTTGTAATCTAGGGATGAATTTTGTAATCTAGGGATGCTTTGCAAAACCAGGAGCTGACGGGTTATTCTTCTTCTCTATCTCTGAAGTTGCGGCCAGGCAGGCAGCCCGGTCATATATGAAATTCTGATGGTCACTAAACCTAAGTAGGATCCTCGACGTAACATTTCACCTTATTTGGATGGTTCGTTTGGCCGTGAACATCAAACTTGTACCTATCGACAAATAAGTAAAATGATTTCCTATCACCAAAATCCAAAAAATCTATCTTCCTTCAAATGGAATAATTTAACAGAACAGCAGACCCACTTTTCGTAAAGCATGATTATAATCAGCTCCTCCCTATCAATGATAATCTGGTCTAGAATTTGTTATGCGTACCGTACGATTCACACTCATGTTGACGAAGCTTTTCGATTCAAACTTCAGGGCCTTATCGAGCCTCATCGTGAATGAACGGTTGAACGTACAGTGCTCCATTAGTTGGCATTAAACAATCCTGAAGATCGTTATCAATTTGAAAATGCCATAAAAACCATAATAATCCATTGAAAGATTTCAAGCTACGGCGTTTTGAAATATTACAATTCCTAAATTTGCTTATGCCGTATTCTTGAATTAAATAAAAATAAAACAGAATTATGCGGTGTTACGCATTATGCAATAGGCAATTAATGATGAAAGACTACCAACCTACCCACTTGGCAGAGTTTTCATCAAGCTGTGATTTTCCTCATGGCGCGTAATGGAATCGTTATTAATTAGCTCGTTTAAATAAACTTCGGAATTCATTGGATCAGGTGTCAGATTTGCTTCTCTGACCTTTTTTTGGATATTCCCACCTCGCCTCACTTTTTAAAACTCCGAGTGTTAGTACGTACCTCACTTTGCACTCTTCTCAAACACGAAGATCTCTGACTGCAAACAAAGTTTTGTCATTAAATCTAGTATGAACTGAGGGAGGGAAATAATAAAAAAGTTGTCAGAAAAATGGCGGTGATGGTTGTGGGGGGGGGGGGGGGAGGTGATAAGAGTTGTCGTGGATCGGATGGGGGGGTTCAGGTATTGCCCCGGGGCCGTAGAGCTTGACTTGAACGGTAACTTATGGCTTTCTTAGAGCCTCGAGATTAAAACTTTACTCCCTGGTTGCAGTAACTTTGCTTGCCCCTCCCCAAGAGATGAGGATCACGTCCGTCGGGACTCGAGGCGTACAAGCACACAGACACGTCTCACACACTTCCATACGCACACTATCGAGGAAGTCTCTTACGTCCCCGTGTTAATGCATCTATTACCCTAATCCCAGTTGAAAGTTTGAGCTTTTCCACACGCACGCACATGAACACCCCACACAGAACGGCGTCAGTGTAGTCGGTACTAAATACGGGGATGTTTGTGTAGGTTTACTCAGGTTAATCTTCTTGTGTGACTCCCTGTACTGAAAACTTGAGATACGAGTGAAGGGAGATCAAGAGTTAAATGTATAACATCAAGTCCACAGTAAGATGAAGCACAAGCAATCAAAGCGATAACTTAGCAGTTTTACAGCAGTTGCTATCTTCCTCGCCTGCGGTGTATAACGTCACTTTCTTTCGCTCATCTGAGCCAATTAAACCCCAGTTCGCCTTCTTCTGTACATTGCGCATATTAATTTACATTATATACGGTCTACTCTCAATAATTCGAATTGCTGATGGGCATCCTCTCTAAGCATATCTGGGCGCGTTTCCTGTCGGCCATCTCCTTTCAGTATCTTTGAATTCGTTTCCTATTTCAGATTTTTAAAAGTCTTCTCCCTCAGCATATTAATTTTGGCCCTTTTCCTATCGGCCACCCTCGCTTAGCATGTGCCCATCCCATAGTAATTCTCTCTCAGAATGTTTGAAGTCGTTTCCTGTCGTTCTTCTCTCAGCATATTAATATGGGCCCTTCTCCTGTCAGCCATCCTCGCTCAGCATATTTCGGCCCATCCCATAGCCATTATCTCCCAGGATGTCGTCGTTTCCTATCATCGTTCTCCCTCTCAGCATAATTTGGGACCATTTCCCATATCCATTCTCTCTGAGAATGTATGAAGTGGAAGTCGTTTCCTATCGGCCATCCTCGCTCAGCATATCAATTTGGCCCTTTTCCTACAGGCCATCCTTGCTCAGAATATTTGGGTCCATTTCCCACAGCCATCCTCTCTCTCAGAATGTTTGAAGTCGTTTCCTATTGTCATTCTCTCTCAGCATATTAATTTGGGCCCTTTTCTTATATGCCATCCTTGCTCAGTATATTTAGGCCCACATCCCATAGCCATCCTCTCTCTCAGAATGTTTGAAGTCGTTTCCTATTGTCATTCTCTCTCAGCATGTTAATTCGGGCCCTTTTCCTTTCGACCATCCTCGCTCAGCATATTTGGGCCCATTTTCCATCACCGTTCCCTCTCGGAATGTTTGAAGTCGTTTCTTGTCGCCATTCTCTCTCTGCATAATATTAATTTGGGCCGTTTTCGTATCGGCCATCCTCGCTCAGCATATTTGGGCCCATATCACTCAGCCATTATCTCTCAGAATGTTAGAAGGCGTTTCCTATTTTCATTTTCTCCCAGCATATTAATTTGGGCCCTTTTCCCATAGGCCATCTTCGCTCATCATATTTGGGCCCATTTCCCATAGACATTCTCCCTCAGAATTTTGAAGTCCTTTCCCATCGTCATTTTCTCTAGCAGATTTAAGCCCATTTCCTATTTACCATCCTTGCTTAGCATATTTGCGCCCATTTTCTATCGGCTGCGTACACATTTGTTTTAAACTTGCTCCTGCACAAAATTACCATCAACAAATTTAACCGTGAGATACTCGAAGGCAGTCAATGATTAGTAATTTAATTTAAGCCACAATAATAACGAATAAGAATAAATCTTTGAGTAATACATTTGTCAATTATTCATGATCTAGATTGGTAAACAAGAAAGAAAACCCTACCAATAAAACCTGGTGAACGTTTTCGAGCTACAGCGTATTGTAAATTACAACCTCTATTTTCCACCTATTTTTTTGTTTCCGTTAGACGGTGAGGAAATCTTTATGATCCACAGGTGGAATTTGGATCTCGTAAGGTACAAATGTGGAGAATGATGGGCGCCTTATCCTTGACGAAACTTTAGCCGAACTCTCTCACATCTAAATTAGGCGAAAATCCTCCCAAGGTTGTTGACCCCTGAACACGCGAGAAACCGTATTGAAGGAGCTCAGAAATTTGTTGAAATGACTCAGTTGGAGGAGGATGCCATTTTTTAACGAATAGTGACGAGATGAGACGGGGGGACACCACACGACCCCTGAAACGAAAAGGCAAAGCGTGGTTTGGTCCACTCGCTCCATGGCAGGCACGTAGGTGGTGGCAGAGCGGTGTAAGGCCGGATTAAAGAAGCTATTGCCACGGCTACAAAAATGCGCCGGAAAAAATGGCGACTGTGTGGAAAAATATTTTTCGACCTGTGGAGTCTGAAAATGAAATTTTTTCTTCGAAATTCCCTGTGGTTTTTTTCTAGAACATAGGGAAACTTAATTACTACGCGATGTGGGACTCAATACGCACTAAAAGCTCAACTACCTTCTCCTACGTTGAAACTCGGCCTGGAACTGTATTAGGTATTCGTTACTTCTTGGGCGTTCTCTTCATTCTTCCCTCTGTCGGTTCACGCTCTCGTTTTTTACCGCTCTCGCTCGTGCGTGCACGTTCGCTCGCTATTGATTTTTTAGGGAAAGCGGTTGTAAGGGTTTTTGGTTCCGGGATTTTCACAAATTCCCTATTAGAGGGATGTCTACCCCGGTCCCGAGATGTAAGATCTACCCTGGGCTGTCCCGTTTACCCTTTGGCAGGAAGAACTTACTCTCTAGAGATTACTTCCTTTGAGAATCAAGGAGTAACCCCGCCTGATATACACCAGGAATCCGAGGGTTGTAAATAAAGCTGGACTTGATTAGTAATTATAATTCTTCTGAAACAGAAGCGCTGTCGAATGAACAGATATGAGTAGGCTTGAATGAAATAAATACATATATAAGTAATCTAATGTAAGTCCTACCTAAGCCCTCGAAATCGAGAATGTCCGAACGCACCCTGCGACAAGGTTGCGGCTTTCGCGAATCTCACGCGGGAGCGAACGGGTAGCAATAGTCAAATGACTCTGACCTGTTTGGTGGTATCAGTCTTCGGTGATTGCCTGATGGCTGGTCCAGGCGACTCAACGGGAGCAGGCTTCTGCAGCTAGGATGGAGGGAATCTGTCAGGTTTCCTCCAAACGATCAGTCCAAAGAGTGAGAAGGTTGGACACGATTAAAGCCTATTGACTTGTTGCTTCTTCGACGTCTGAGGAGAGATAGTATTAATTCCGTGTTCCCGATCAGTTGCCAGTTCTGGTCGGAGGCGTGATAGGGCGTTCTGTTTTGGAAGCCCAATCGAAATTTTGGATTCTGGAGGAGAGGGATGATTATTTCGGCCAATTGGGTGTAGCCATGACGACAGCATCCTGTAACAGTTTTGGCACATGCGGGAAGGGGTACGCTTCCGCCTACCGTGCTTTGCAGTGGCCAAAGCACGGTCGTTGACTGTGGCCACGAGGTCTTGGGAAATCGGTCGTCAGCACTCCTGAATTAACACTTTTGGTACATCCTGTGGAATCGTCCGATTGTTCATTTTCCCACAGGTGTACTGTTCAAATCCCACGGCAGGTTCAACGGACATTTGGTTGATGCCGTTGACCTGACAGTGTTGTTCTACGTAATCCCACACATACAAAAGCTATCAGTTAATCAGTGCCTGTACCCACTATTTGAATGAATCGGAGTTTAGTTGAGTTGATATTGTATTGTATTGAGACTTCATCGTGCAAATTTGATTTCAGAGAACAAAAAGGAATATAGTTATAATGAATTTCTAAGCGAGATTTTATAAACATTATTACAAATAACCAGGTATAGATATCGTAATAATTGTGGCAAAGCTACAAGTTCTTGGGGTCAATTGGTTCCACATACCGAAATTCCCAATTCTTTTACAGTTGTTTTTAAAGGGCGGAAGTGCGTCCCTTGCACTACGGTATTCTTTGAGTTTCGGATTAGATGTTTCTTGTTATTTTTGAACGTAAACCCACCAGATTTTGAGGGGGTTGTTCAGTAATCTTTTTCTTGCTTATTTTCAAAGTTTCACTAAGTATGTAGGGACGCGAGAGCGTCCTGCTCGCCAAGAAAACCGAAAAACTAGAAAGCGGCCAAGAACGCTATTTACACGACATGACAAGTCCCCCCCCCCCCCCCCCAACCACCGGTAACTTGGCACCCTGGTGGTCTCTAGCGTTGACTGATTTTTCGTACACCCATTCTCGAGGGACCCCTGAGGACGTGAATCAAATGACAACCCTCGGGACCGCCAGGTGCCGGAGTTATGGAAGTTTGAAAATCGCTATTTTTCAAGTTTTTCTACTTGTTGTTCTCGTTGTTCTTTGACAAGGCTGCTGCCACATAGACGTAACGGGTCGAGCTGAAGATTTCCACACCCATTCGTGATGCTCAAACGAAGTGCCTTTTGCCCCTCCCAAATTTTTCCTTAGGAGTTGGTTGAGAAGGGTTCAATGAGGCACTCTGAGGAAGCGTTCAAAATCTGAGCCCTGTCGGTTCATTAGTAGACGAGTCATATAACTGTTTGAAAACGCTGCAAATTATTGTCAACATTAACTCGCGTGTTAAAACAGTTGAAAACAAGTTTTCAAAAACCATTTCCAAAAAAACTTTCAAACAAAGTTGCTTGGAAAAAAAGTTCAAACAAAATTTGTTAAAAAATTAAAAAAAAAGGGTAAGCCAATTTTTTATGTTTATTATTTTGGTTTATTATTTTCAATAATGAACCATTGGAATCGAGCATGAAAAAAAAAAATTCTTCCCCCCCCCCCCCCCCTCAAAATTTGATGGTTTACGTTTCAAGGTAATGTAGAATCCAAAACTGCAATAAAAATATTTCTGTCTGTCCGCCGTACGGGCCACTTTTCTTTGTTACCATGAAACAAAATTGATGAAAGTCGGGTTATAGGTTCCGTTCGGGGTCTAGTTGGTCCTCGAAGCTCGACGTTACTGTCAGTCATCTCTAAGGGGTTCAAAATAGGGGTTGCAATTTTCAAAACGCCTATACCTTTTTTTACGTGAATCTTTTTACTGTTTTAAATATTTCTTGAACTTTCGAGTTTTTTAAGACCACCCGGAGCATCGTACGTCGAGCCGTTCGTTCACAGTAAGGCCTCGAAGTTTGCACCGACAGGCATTATCGACTCCAGGGTGAATGAAATTGTATACATTCAGACCAGATCTCGTTACCAGGGACGCGCCGACAATCGGAAATGGACCGGAGATAAAATCATTGCTACGGGCCACCTGATTATATTGGCGGAGTATGAAGTCGAGTTGGTTGTTCTGTGATATTATTTCATTTGAAAAATGATGGCTCTTTTGGAGTTTGTTGATAGGTAGTGAAACTTGAACAACCGTATTATTATTGATTAGTAAATTAGTATTGATTAGTATTATTGATGGGTAAATTATTACTACACGACGGTAAATCATTACTCAACGGTAAATTATTACACAACGGTTCATTATACCATCTACGTACTGTTAGGTACTGTTTCTTTTTGTTAGGTACTGTTTGTCATCGGCAGAATTATTTTAGCAACATTTAACTCGTGATTTAGGTAGGTACCTAGTATTTTCACTCCACATCAAAAATTTCCCTTCAGAACTTCATTATTTGCGTTTCTTTTTGCCATTTTAGTTACCTTTGTCATCGATAGAATTATTTTAGCAACATTTAACTCGTGATTTAGGTAGGTACCTAGTAACGAGTACGGGGTTAGGTACTAACATACGGAGGGTCTGCGATCTACATAATATGTCTAGACTAGTACATATTATTTAGACGGGTTATCTATACAGAAAGCTGTGATCTGTAACAGAAGGGTATTCTGTACAAAATAATAAACCGTTGTGCAGGGATTTGCAGCGTTTTTAGAAAGTTATAATTATAAGTAATATGTTCCTTCCTTCTGTTGGATGTGAATATAAAAACGTATTCCTTCCTCCCAAACCTTGAAATTTGTTTCAAGGCGTTGAACCTAATCTCATGGTTTGGGGGGAAGGAACAGGTTTCTGTACACACACCCAGCAGAGGAGGAAGGAATATGCTTCTATATTCACATTCAAGAGCGAGGTGCGAAGCACCGAGCACGCTACTTTTGCCGGCTTCGGATAACAAACCAAAATGACTTATCTACTACACGAAAATAAGGTTAATCTTTATAACTTACCTCATCCAGTATCACGTTTCACACTTATGGAAATTGGTTGCTATGAAATTTATGCGGAACTGTGACTGGTGAGTCCCAGTACAGCCCCCGCGATGGTCACAGTTGTAAAAATATACCCAAAATGGGGTTTGACGAGTGTGACCACTGAAATTCACCGGGAAAACAACAGTTTGTGCCTTAAATGTGGTCGCTCGGCCCATGAAAGTTGTGTTATATCTCGCTTTCTTGTATGTCCGGTACAGATCTCGTCAATTTTCCGCCCACTTCCCGATGACCAATAGAGGTAAAATGTTGCACAGGCAGCTTCGATGACAATACAACCAATACCAATCATAAAAAAGTACGAATTAAATAGGAGCTCAAGTTTTGCAAAGTCATCTTTTGCACAGTGTACTAATCAATATTAGAAAACATGCTTTAATTAGTTAATTATAAATAATTTCACACACACTAGACTTGAATGGAAGCAGAAAGGTATTGTTATTATTTCAATAAAAAACTCTGGTACGAAATGTAACCCCCCCCCCCCCCCCAGCATATGACATGCACAAATATGACTCGCATATATGAGACATGCGAAAATTTGCCTGGCTCGAGCGCGCATCTCATAGGCACAGAGGAATAATTTGACGGTTTTGGGTACCAAATCGCACAGTAGTCTACAAGAAAAGCTATTTCATCGACTCGCCAGCTTAACCTAGGAGTTAAGCTTAACCTGTTGGTCATTAAGAAGTAGGTGATAGATTCTCCTAATACAGTAGAAAGCTCGCGATTATACTATGCGTTTCTCGCTTATTAGAAAGACGGTTAAAAGAGTAAGTCGGATATAAGGATGAAATAGTCAGGTCCCGATCAGCTGTATATAAGTACACAGGGAATTGGCCTGTTATAGTGATCAAAAGGTCGGTTATAGTGATCGGTTTTTGAGTTTTTGGGGGCCGAAAGTCGACAAAATAGGTAAAAATGGCTGAAATCCTCTAAAACCGGTATATTTTCAGCAAAAATTGGTATTGAATGGCGACCCGAAACAGAAGAACATTATCAGTTTTAATAAAAATTTCCTCAGAAAAATAATTAATCAAAAGTTGGTCAATTTTTGGGCACAATTCACCAATATCGGTAAAAATGGCTAAAATCACTCAAAGTAGAAGTCGCTTATAGAGATAGATCGCGTATAGTGACTGCTTCCACTACACGCGATCTATCTCTATAAGCGACTTCTACTTTGAGTGATTTTATCCATTTTTACCGATATTGGTGAATTGTGCCCTAAAATTGACCAACTTTTGATTAATTATTTTTCTGAGGAAATTTTTATTAAAACCGATAAAGTTATCTTCGATCACTATAAGCGACTTACACTGTATAACTACTCAAAAGATGAGTCTTTCGGCACAAATTTTTTGATAGTTCCGTGTATGTTAGGTAGGTATATGAATATGTACAAAAATAATTACTTCTGTACGTATAAATTTATTTATTTTAAATATTTGAATCAGCGATTTTGACAATGTTGGTATTATCCTGCATAGGTTGTTATCGGTACAGTAAAGTGATTATTATTATTATTAGTGATATTATTATTATTATTTTATCTTAAAGTTGATAAGAACGAGAGTTGCATAGACAGAGCGTGCATTTTTCAAGTCCAAGGATTACTACATGGTGTGTATGACTAATGTCAATGTATGTTTAACTTCATTGTATGTTTCATTATCTCCTTTGATCATTGGGCCCCAGGGACTCGATTTCAGACGCGTAATGTGTTCGCTAACCGGGTGGCTGAAGATTTGCGACTGCGGTGAATGGAGGCGGGAACCCAGTGGCAGCGCCGCAGTTGAGATTCCCTGAGCAAACTTGTCACTCGACGTTCGGAGCTCCGTTGAGAGCATCAAGTAAACACGGTAAACATTTACGCAAATGTTTGGTCAAACCCTCTCCACCCGAACGGGGAGTTCCTGGTTCAACATTGTGCGATCAGGGAACCCAGCTCAATGGGAGGGACTGAGTAAATTCTTGGAGTTTTCGAGCCAAAGCAAATAAAATTCGGCCGCGAATTTCAACTGTTCGACCCACATCGAGCGGTGTGAGGGGCTTAGGTAACTCCCCACTGTTTACCACCAGTCTGGGTGAGGCACTGCTGTTTGAATTCATCCAGCCCTCAAATGTACAAATACAGTGTATGTGTATTATAATCGTTCGGCTGTGTATAAGTAGCTTCATTCATACTTATATTTAAACAGTACTTAGCAAACGTTTTCCGCAGCCTAGTTCCCTCTTTACTGTGCTGGTGGAGAAAGGGAAACAGCAAGGTATGCTTCCGACATACTCGCGTGGAGGAATGCTGTGATGAACATGAGCACGTGCAACCTATATATTAAATGGGAAGATGGAAATGTGGCTGATGTGGTGCATGTATCAGCGAAATAAGCGAAGAAATGGTGGCCCTGTAGTCGAAGAAGTGGAACTAAAGGAATGACTTTGCCGTGAGCCCTCAATACGCGAAGGTCAAACTGCAGGACGGTCGGGAGACGACTGTTTCAATAAGACATCTTGCTCTACGTGGTGAAAATGAAGATTCTTCTGAACCACTCTGAGAATATTTAAGAGAAGAAAATGAACCCCTAAGGAATTCAGAGAGCCTGAGTCTTTCTAGCCATAGGACGGTTTCTGAGCCAAGGAGATCATCACGAAGTCGTCGTCTTCCTATGGAACTCGATGACTTTGATCCAAATGTGGTATTCCAGTGAGTTTAACAATTAGGTGATTTTCGGAATATTTTAGTTCAAGTAACTGTGAAAAGGACGGAGAGTGTGGAAAAAGGTTAAATTGTGTAATATAAGGATTGAAATGCGAAATAAAGAGATCTGATGTTGAAAAAGCGCTGGCCCTACGTCTATGTAACGGCTCGGCTATTTGCGCGTGCGTGCGTAAAAGTGTTAACGTATTATTGTATCAACAGGGTTCTGTGCGGTCAAGGTCTCCCGCTGTCACCACTCGCTCTGTCTGACGTTACTTTATCGTTCAAGATTAGTCAAGTAACGTTAGGGGAAACTTTAGCTATTATGCTTTACATCTCGATCCTGTCTATTCCGTCTTGATTTGTCCCCGATACTGTAGGAGGCAGTGAATTATATCTACATCGTGGCCCGCCTTTTTTCAAAATCCCAATTTCTATTGGCTTCTCTAATTTTATGTTAACATTTTCTCGACGAACAGGTGGTCCTTGATATTTTGATGAGAAAGGCTCTATGATGTAGGGAGGAGGAGTATTCTGTGGGGTCTACGTGAACGTCTGGAAGATTTGGACTGTGCCGACGACGTTTGCTGCGTTAGAGGCTTTGCGACATGGAGTACAAGCTGGAGAAGCTCAACTACTATTCATTCATGACTGGGCTCCGAATTGACTGAAGGAGACGAAGGAGATGCGGGTAAATGTCTGAAGAAGGGAAGACCTGCAGGTGAATGACGAGCCTGTGGAAAGGGTGGACTCTTTCCAATATATGGGCAGTAACGTGGACGCGACGGGAGGAGCTGATGAGGACTTCAAAAGTACTTAGGATAAGAAATGCGAATGGTTCGTATTATGTCAACTAGGGTGAGTGTACCAGTTATTGGACAGGGCCCAGTTATTGGACACATCACACTATTTCTTCCAATAATAGGGATTAGAATGGGTTGATGACCCTAAGTTCTATACTTCAGGTAACAGGTAAACAATGGGGTCCCGTTACCGTCAACAACAGGAATGTGAAAGTGTTTTTCTGAGTTCAGTTTGCTTCGGAAGTTGAGACAGTCAACTTGTGCGCGTTTTCTTAATGATCTGGTAAGCCAACATGTTCTACTTATTTTGTTTCCTCATCAACTCCACAATAATTTTTCGGTTGTTTCTGGATATTTTCAAAAAGCAGAATAATTTCTCTTTCGGTTCCTGCCCTCTCGTTTCCGCAGATCCGTTTTTTATGATTTTTAAATGGGGTGTCCAATAACTGGAACACAAATTTTGGAAAAACCCAGTTATTGGACACCCGTCCAATAACTGGTTCAAGCCATTTTTCACAGCGGCCCAGTTATTGGACACTCTTGAGAATTCACGATATTGATTGTTGATAGCTTTGTTTGCCTTAGCTTCGAGCCGTTCTTGACCCCAGCTATCCTTTATTCTAGAGAGATGGCCCCGTCAACACGCAAAAAGAAGGAAGCGAAAAAAATCCAGCGTCGCCGACAGTACAGCCAGGATGAGTTGGAAAAGGCTTTGAAGGAAGTAGGGGAGGGTGTATTGGGCATTCGAGCTGCCTCCAGAAAGTATGGTATTCCACGGTCCACATTAGCGTTCCGCAATAGTCCAAACTTCAAAAAACCGGAGAGTGGGCCAAGCACATTTCCCACGAAAGAAGAAGAGGCTATGTTGGTCAAATGGATCGAGGAGTGCGCAAGGAAAGGCTTTCCAAGGCGAAGTTTAGAGGTTCAGCTTAGTGTCCAAGAATTCCTTAATATGAATCCACGAGAAAACGTCCCGTTCACAAACAATAAACCAGGGAGGAAATGGCTGAGAAGCTTCCTTAAGCGAAATCCTCAAATCGTTCATCGCACTTCGGAGGCGGTCACTCCCGCCAGTGGATGTGTTTCGAAGGATGACATTGTAGGGTGGTTCTCATCAGTTGAAAAAATATTGCAAGAAGAAGATTTAATGAGTATTCTCAATGACCCAACTCGAATTTTCAACGCGGACGAGAGTGGGTTTGTCTTATGCCCAAATCAGGGAAAAGTGCTGGCGAAAAAAGGTACGAACAATGTTTTTGAAGTGGACTGTGGTCAAGCTAAAAGTTCAATCACTGTCATGTTTTCATTTTCGGCTAGTGGAGAACTCGTTCCCCCCATGGTTATTTACCCCTATAAAAGAATGCCAAAGGATATCGCTGACTCAATTCCAGACAATTGGGGTGTTGGCAGAAGTGACAGTGGGTGGATGACGTCGGAGGTTTTCTTTGAATTCATTTCAATAATTTTCAACAGCCATTTGGAACAGAAAAAAATCCAGAGACCCGTCATTCTCTTTGTCGACGGCCACAAGAGCCATCTCACGTACCAGCTGAGTGAGTTATGTAGCGAAATTGGCGTAGTTTTGGTCGCCCTTTACCCAAATGCAACCCGACTGCTGCAACCTGCTGACGTGGCCGCCTTTAAGCCATTGAAGGAAAGCTGGAAGAGAGCCGTATTACAGTGGAGGCACAAGAACCCCTGTGAGCAGATAACGAAGGTAAAGTTCGCTCCAATATTGAATGATGCTCTCGGGGCCATATCTGCAGAAATCGCACTACTGGTCTGTACCCATGGAACCCCCACGCCATAGACCCGTCAAAATTTCTCGGATCGTCGACAAACAACAACAGAACTGACGATGACTCGCATCCTTCCGTTCTTACTAGGGACATGTTCGTATGGATAGTGGGAAGTGAACTTATGAAGTCGCTCACTGAAGCTTCAAACCAGCACCGAAACGATCCTTATTTTCAGGCTCTTGTGGCCCTCAATAAAGCATTTTCTGGAAGTTCCCCGCAGTCCCGAAGGGTCCCTTCGGAGGAGCAGAAGGTTCCTCCTCCCCAGCTTGAAGAAGCGAGCATGGATGTTCAACGCTGTGAAGAACTTTCACCTGACAGCTTCACAACTCCTTCCACAAGCAGCAATGTCATTAGTCAGCCACCTACAACGAACTCTATTGTTCCCCTTATTCACAGCGAATCTCGTACCCTTGCTCCTCCTATGAATTCTATGCAAGATTTGTTGGTCTGGCCGGTAACTCCCAAACGAAAAGGGAAAAGAACTGTCAAACGAATGCCCTTCGTACTCACCAGTGGTCTGTGGAAGGCAATGTACAAAGAAGAAGACGATAAGAAGAAAGAAGAAGCGCTGAAAAAACAGGAGAGAGCTCGCATCAAGGAGTTGAAAAAGAACGAAAAGAATCAGAACAAAAAATATCCGGGAAAAAAATCAACAGGAAGAAGTTCGACTCGATGTTTGAATTTTCTTCCTCCTTCAAAGGATAAGCCACCTACAGCTGATAAGGATTTAATGGATTGCCGAGAGGCTGAAGATAAAATGCCGGACGAAATAATGCCCCTCTCCCCTACGCTTGCATTTTGTGATGACAATTTTGAAAACTTGGACGAGTTTCCCGGTACACATCGCGTTGAGTTTTTCAGAGGTCTCTGTTTCTCGTGTGGCGGCTCCATGTCTAGGAATAATCCGGGTGTACAATGTGATGTATGTGAGAAACATTTTCATAAATCGTGCCTCCCAACATTCAGTATTGATCTTGAAATAATATCGTGCAAGGAGTGTGATCAGATGGCATCAGAAATGGAAGAGGTATGAGGAAGTTATAATTTCTTACTTATGGAAAGTTTAACCATACGGACCTTTTACCTATCTACGGACCTGCATGAACTATCAATTAATTTATATTGCTGCATGAACCATCAACTAATGTATATGTATATATAAATTGTAAATGATGTACGTTACTTGTATGTAATATTTACATTAATATCTTACGAACTTTTTTTAAATCAAGTTTTTGCATTTTTTTACAATAATTCTTCCCTAGTCCTCTGTTACTAAGCAACCAGTTCATCAATTTCGTCTTACTGACATCTACAAGTTCAATTTTAGTAGAGGGATAACTATCTGAAACACTTCACTCACCGAAAAAAGAGCAAAAACATTGATTTTTCCGAGTGTCCAATAACTGGGCCAAGGGTGTCCAATATCTAGTGTCAGGTGTCCGATAACTGGGCCCCTCACGTTTTTAGGAATAAACTGGCTATTTAAAGAAAGGTACCCAACGAATTTCAACTTTTGGAAGCATCAATCGATTCCCAAGCTTCTGATGAACTTAGGACATAATTCAAATGCTCGCAAAAATGAAATGGGAAGAAAAGACGAGGATGGAAAGTTGAATTTCCTCCTTAAGTGTCCAATAACTGGTACACTTACCCTATATCCTATTTGGAGGATCGGGAACATTTAGCTTAGAACCGAATCAAGTTTCTTTCAACACGAACATCATGTCGGTGCTCCTCTACGGGTGTGAGACTTGGAAAATGACGAAATCTGTAACCAAAAAGCTACAGACCTTCGTAAACAGATGTTTACCGAGAAGCCCGAAGCCCG
This sequence comes from Leptopterna dolabrata, assembly GCA_954871275.1. Lineage (NCBI taxonomy): Eukaryota > Metazoa > Arthropoda > Insecta > Hemiptera > Miridae > Leptopterna > Leptopterna dolabrata. The sequence continues at coordinate 68,463,611 of OX940975.1, forward strand.
AAGTTATCTCAAATGAGGAGCTTTACATAATCTCTACCGAGATGTGTAAAAGAAAGTGGAAGGGGACAGACAACATAGGTACTAATAAAACAGGAAGGGGCAGCGGAACGTCCGGCTCATTACTGGAGTCCCCAAGGCTTTCGCCGAACATGATCAGCCTAGAATTACCTGGAAGCACTCCGTGGAAGAAGAAGTGTTGTGCTGAAAAAACATGGCAGCAAGAAAAGGTCCTGACCAGAGACAGACACGGCTGGCGCAATTTCATCGAGGTCCTACGCTCCTGACGGAGAAAAAGGATTGTCAATAGTGTTTTTTCTCTCAACTACCAACAGCAAAGCTAGTGATCGGGAAATCTCTTAGAAATAGGAAGAAAGGTATTGTAGTTTACTAACATTTTCATTCCGAATTTCTCAAGGGTTTTAAAATTAAGACTATTTCACTATTTTGCAATTCTATACATCTATACATATTTTTTTCTCTCCAAATTTTATGGTTACTGTAGGGGTTGCCCACATCATCAATCTATTTCAAATGTGCGAGACTAGTGTTATTATAACCCTTCACCATTCAGGTACCTATGTAATTAACAGTTTTAAAATAAAATTACTTCTGATCTTACTTGAACCACCTACTAGTTCGCTAGAACCATACTACTAAACCGATACACAACTGATAGGACAGACGCCTATGTAACTGGTGACCCCGATGTGATCAGAAGCCGACGTGATCACACGATGGCTCATGGAGACTACGTTTGAGAAACCACCACATTCACATCGCCACTAGACATCAGAGAGTAATATTACAAAACAACAGCGAAGAAACCCAGTAGTGTGCGAATCAATAATAGTTTTTCCCTTAGTGTCTGGGCGCCCAAGTACCCGAAAGGTAAGACGCAAAGCGCTCGAGTAGTGAGGTCTCGTCTGATAGATACCCTGAAGTTGAGCAATGAAAACAACTGAGAAAACGCTGCAAATTATTACACAACGGTTTATTATTTACCCTATAGATGTCCTTTCTGCGTAGATCACTATTTTCTGTGGTCAGTACCCTCGAGCTTCCCCCAGGGAAAGCCCTAAATAGAGTACTGGAGCTGGCCCGGGAAATAAAGTTTCATACAAATGCGCGGGATTCAATAATCCAATCATTAACTATTTGTAGTTACTCATGAAGCATAAGTCAATAGTAAACCGTCGTGTAACAATTTACCTGTATAGATGCCCCTTCTGCGTAGATAGTATAATAAACCGTTGTGTGATAATTTACCGTTGTGTAACAATTTACCAAATAATACTTCAACGTTTGTTCAAGTTACAAAAGTAGGTACCTATCAACAAAATCCGAAAGATCCATCATTTTTCAAATGAAATAATTATATCACAGAACAACCAACTCGACTTCATACAGCCATTCGTGATTATAATCAGGTGCTCCCTAGTGATGATATCTGGGCCGGATTTCTACCGTTTGATTCACAATCGTGCTGACGAAGCTTTTCGGTACAAACGAACGGCTGGTTGTACAATGCTCCGGTCTCAAAAAAATTCTTCAGTTCAAGATCAATTTAAAAACTTTAAAAAAAACCACACCCTTCCATCGAACGTTTTCGTGCTACGGCGTTCTGCAAATTGCAAGCCCTATTTTTCACCCCTTAGAGATGACTGACACTAACGCCGAGCTTCGAGGACCAGGTAGACCCCAAACGGGACCTACAGACCAAATTTTATTAATTTTTGTTCATGGTAACTAAGAAAAGTGCGAAGTGAGGCGGACAGACAGACACTTTTGTATTGCATTTTTGGATTCTACTTACCTACTTTGAAACGTAAACCATCAAATTTTGAGGGGGGCTTAACTTTTTTTCTTGCTCGATTCCAAAGGTTCATTATTAGAAATAATAAAACAAAAAAAGTAACCGACAGAACAGAAAAATCAACAGAAATTGTTACAAGAGCTCGAAAGGACACCAAAACTTTTCGCGTCTCCATGAAGGGTTCGCCAGTAAATGTTTCGATTGACAGACTGAAGCCGGCGTATAATATATTATAATTATTATATAATAACCGACACAATGACAGAAGACAAAATCAAGAACGAAGACAAACTCAAGAAAGAAGATCAAATTCAAGAAAGAGGTCAAAATCAAGACAAATGATTCCAAACGGCAAAAAAAGTACAAATCACAACACCAAGTCGGGTCGAACAGTAATGTTCCTGAACCGTTTTCCCTAAAGCAAGGAGCTCACCGAACTCCTCGCTGGAGGGGGGATAGCTGTGGTGGCCACCTAAAGTATCAATTTCAAATGTGCGTGACTAGTGTTATTATAACCCTTCACCATGTATGTAATTAACAGTTGTAAAATGAAATTACTTTTGATTCGTACTTGAACCACCGACTAATTCGCTAGAACCAAACTGCTCTATACCTCTATGCAACTGATAGGACAAGGGCCTGTGGTTACTTACCCCTAGATATGCAAAGAACCCTTTAAAAAATCTGTCAATCACAAAGATTCGCAGTAAAACGGAAGAACACGTCACAAGGTCAAGGTGACCATAGTTGTTAAGAAAAGCGGTGCGACCAGCGGAAGTTTAACAATATCTAGGTACATTGCAGTGGACAAGAAATAATGGATGTTCATGGGGATTATTTTTTAAACCTCATCTACTGGCCCTGCTCTTCATCCTGCATGATCATATCCACATAACTTCCCAACGAACATTTCGCCTTGACCCTTTAACATCATTGCATTATTATCAATGTCAAGCTATTTCAACTTAGCGATTATTTAACCGGATGCGATGATAGGCACTCATCCGTATCGCCTAGCTCTATTTGTTGTTGGCGTACAGCGCGTACACCGTATACGTATGCACGCGTTCCTGTACTTCGTACTGGGCTCGACTCAGTGGTCCCCTCACTTCCCCTTGCGTATTATCCATGTTAGCGTTGTCCTCATTACTGAAAATTAACTGTGGTTCTACTCTAAGCATTTCCGTAACCGGCCTTTTTAGAGGTTATTCCCAGACCCCAGTGGATTGTTGAGAATGCGGTTATCACTCTACATCTCGCGTGGGGCGCTTTCGTACCTACCCACTAGCGTGACTGAATTATTATCAGCCACTCCCTCCCCAACTCTCCTTAGCTTCTACAGTAGGGTATAGTAGGGATTTTATGCTTTTATCCCGAATCAAGATGCTTAGCAGTAAAAAAAAGCCCTTTGCCCTTTCACAGTTAATTGTTCGGTTTTCCATCTTCTGCTCTTTCGTTTCTTTAAACATTATTCCTCTCTTTCTCCTTCATCCTATCGGGGTTTTCCATTGTTACATGTACTGCTTTCAAGTTCAACCGCCAAGCTGGGAACATCGGAATACATGATTTGATGTATCTACAAGTGAGTGTGATGCACAGAGTTGCAATACATGAAATATACTCACGATGAATGTGTTCTCTTGCCAAGTAGATTGAAGAAGGTCACGGAGTTGATGCAATGTGCCTTGTTTATACATCCAGCTACATACATACAACACGGAAATAGGGAAGTTCGTCAAAAACTCCAGTCAATACAAAACATGGTGTGGTCATTCAAATAGTCGTTTTTGATGCTAAACCAAATCGACCAAAGCAAAATAATCATGTTGGTTCGCGCTTTGAGGTACGTAGAACCCAAATCGAACAGCGTTTTTTTATCCACCATAGATCAGCAAAACCATGGGAAAAACGCTGCAAATTATTACGCAACTGTTTATTATTGACCTGTATGGATGCCCCTTCTGCGTAGATCACTGTTTTCTATGGTCAATTCCCTTGAGATCCCCCCCCCCCCAAGAAAAATCCTAAATCGAGTACTTACTGGAGCCGGCCTCGGAATTAAAGTTTTTCTACAAATGCGCGGGATTCAATAATGCAATATCTAATTATTTGTTGTTATTAATTAATCAAAAGGCAAACAATAAACCGTTGTGTAATAATTTAGCTGTACAGGTGCCGTTTCTACGTTTCTACGTATAATGATACGTTGTGTAATAATTTTCTGTTGCGTAATAATTTACCATTGCATAATAATTTGCCCATTAGTTATACTTCAACGGTTGTTCAAGTTACAAAATTACCTATCAACAAAATCCAGCCCCTTCTACGTAGATGGTATAATGAACCGCTGTGTAATAACTTCCAGTTGTTTAATAATTTACCCATCAATAATCATCGTTTGTTCAAGTTGCAAACCTATCAACAAAACCTACCTATCAACAAAATCCAAAAGATCCATCATTTTTCAAATGAAATAATATACTGAACAGCCAACTCGACTTCATACAGCCATCCTTGATTGCAATCCGGTGCTCCCTAGCGATGATATCTGGGCCGGATTTATACCGTTTGATTCACGATCGTGTTGACGAAGCTTTTCGGTGCAAACGGACGACTGGTCGTACAATGCTCCGGGTGGTCTCAAAAAATTCTCTAGTCAAGATCAATTTAAAAACGTAAAAAAATTTTTTTCGAGCTACGGCGTTCTGAAAATTACAACCCCTATTTTGAACCCCGTAGAGATGACTGACAGTAACGCCGAGCTTCGAGAGCCACCTAGACCCCGAACGGGACCTTTAAACCAAATTTCATCAATTTTGGTTCATGGTAACTAAGAAAAGTGCCATGTACGGCGTACGGCGGACAGACAGAAATTTTGGTTTATTATTTTCAATAATAAACCTTGGGAATCGAGTATGAATTTTTTTTAAACCCCCCCTCCCTCAAAATTTGATGGTTTCCTTTTCAAGGTATGTAGAATCCGAAAATGCAATAAAAAAATTTCTGTCCGTACGCCGTACTACGCACGTTTCTTAGTTACCATGAACCAAAATTGACGAAATTTGGTTTATAGGTCCCATTTGGGGTCTAGTTGGTCCTCGAAGCACGGCAATAATGTCAGTCATCCTTAAGGGATGAAAAAAATGGATTGAAATCTCCAGGACGCCGTTATCTCGAATTCCTTTACGATTTTAAATAGTCCTCGAACTTGGGTGTTTTTTAAGACTACCCAGAGCATTTTACGTTCAGCCGTTCGTTCACAGTAAGGCCAAGAAGTTTCAATCGACAGGCTTATTCAACAGGAGGGTGAATGATATTGTATACATTCAGCCCAAATATGATCACTAGGGATGCGGTAACAATCGGGAATTGGCCCGAGATAATCATTGCTAGAGAGCACCTGATTATATTCCCGGAGTATGAAGTCGAGTTGGTCGTTTTGTGATATTATTTCATTTGAAAAACGCTGCAAATCCCTGCACAACGGTTTATTATTTTGTTCAGAATACCCTTCTGTTACACATTACAGCTCTCTGTGTAGATAACCCGACTATATAATGTAATATGTACTACTCTATACATATTATGTGAATCTCAGACCCTCCGTAGGTTAGTACCTAACCCCTTACTCGTTATTAGGTACCTACCTAACTCACGAGTTAAATGTTGCTAAGATAATACAGCCGATGACAAACAGTAACTAAAACGACAAAATGAAACGCAAATAACAATGAAGTTCTGAAGGAAAATTGTTGATGTGGAGTGAAATAGATGCCCCTTCTGCGTAGATCACTGTTTTCTGTGGTCAATACCGACCCTCGTGGTCAAGTATAATGAACCGTCGTGTAATAACTTGCCCATCAATAACACTTCAACGGTTGTTCAAGTTGCGAAAGTACCGATCAACAAAATCCAGCCCCTTCTTGGTAGATGAACCGCTGTGTTGTAATAATTTACTGTTGGGTAATAATTTACCGCTCGATTCCAATGGTTCATAATTGAAAAAATAAACCAAAATGATGGCTCTTTTGGAGTTTGTTGATAGGTAGGGAAACTTGAACAAACGTCCAAGCGGCAGGAGAGGGGTAGGAGACAGAGAGGGCGAGAGAGAGGGCGTAAGGAGGTTAAGAAAGAAGTCGCAAGTTGGTGAGTTGTCGGTCGAATGCGGAGCTGGGCTGGCTGGGCTGTTTATGAAGGCCTCTTTCACCCCCCCCCCCCCCGGCAACCAACGGCCGTTATGAACGTTGAGTGGTGATGGTGTTCGATACAGGAGACCCTTCTCCTACTTTCCCCGCACCGTCGCTCAGCTAGGTACCTACCTAAACCGTTGTGTAATAATTTACCTGTATAAGTTCCCCTTCTACGGAGATAGAATAATGAACCGTTGTGTCATAATTTACCGTTGTGCAATAATTTACCGTGGTGTAATAATTTACCGTTGTTTAATAATTTGCCATTGTGTAATAATTTACCCATTAATAATACTTCAACGGTTGTTCAAGTTGCAAAAGTACCTATCAACAAAATCCAGCACCTTCTGGGTAGATGAGCCGTTGTGTAATAATTTTCCATTGTGTAATCATTTACCCATCAATAAAACTTCAACGATTGTTCAAGTTGCAAAAGTACCTATGAACAAAATCCAGCCCCTTCTGGGTAGATGAGCCGTTGTGTAATAATTTACCGTTGTGTAATAATTTACCGTGGTGTAATAATTTACCGTGGTGTAATAATTTACCGTTGTGTAATAATTTACCGTTGTGTAATAATTTTCCGGTGTGTAATAATTTGCCATTGTGTAATAATTTACCCATCAATAACACTTCAACATTTGTTCATGTTTCAGAAGTACCTACCAACAAAATCCAATAGTCCATCACTTGTCAAATGAAATAATATCGCAGAATAAACAACTCGACTTCATACAGCCATCCTTGATTATAATCAGGTGCTCCCTAGTGATGATATCCGGGACGGATTTATACCGTTTGATTCACGATCGTGTTGACTAAGCTTTTTGCACTGAGAAAAATACACTATCACTGCACACTATCTCAGTGATAGATGAACATACCCACTATCGGTTTCCTATCAGTTCCCTATCAAAGGGTTCCTCCTCCGTGGCCCAGTTTGCCCTCAAGTGGCACACTATCAGACAACTATGAGGCACCTATCAGATAACTATCACATGACAAAACTCATCTATCGGGAACCTATCACTTGGTTTTGCATGCTATCAAAAGTCTATCAACATGGATGAAACATCCTTAAGTGATAGTGGTTGACATCCCATTCTATCAGATACCTATCAATCCGATATATCTGACCTATCAGAAACCTATCAAAATGTGGCAGTGAAAGAGTGAAAGAAAAAACTCTATCAAAATTGCGGCCTGATCACTATCAAAAGACTATCACATGATGAGAATGATAGATAGCATCTTTCACGTCTCTCAAGAATGCGGCCTGTTCACTATCAAAAATCTTTCACTCATACAGAATGATAGACAGCACTTTTCATCTTTATCAAAAATGCGGCAAATACACCATCGAAAAACTATCATGCAATGAGAGTGATAGATAGCATTTTTCATCTCTTTCTGAAGAACTATCGAAAGGCTATCATTGGGTGAGAATGATAGATAAAATTTTTCACCTCTATCAGAAGCTCAACCTGGTTACTATCAAAAGGCTATCGTAGGATGAGAATGATAGAGGGAATTTTTCATCTCTATCAAAATCTCTACCTGGTTACTATGAAAAGGCTATCACTGGATGAGTGTGATAGATGGAATTTTTCACCTCTATCAAAAGCTCAACATACGCTATCATTAGATGAGAATGATAGATGAAAATATTTCACAGTGATCAGCTTTGATACCATGAAAACACTACCCTAGTTGGAAGACGATAGATAGGAATATACCAAACTATCAAAATGATTGGAAAATCATAGAAATCATCTATCATTGGAAAATATAGATAGGAACATTTCACCCTATTAAATGATCAGCCTTTTTAGAACATTACCTTCAGTGAAGGATGATAGAAATATTCCATTTGATGTGGCACTGTAAAAATCCCTACTCCTCCAATGGGGGGGGGGGGGGGGGGGATTTTTTTTTTTGAGACTATTGAAGAAGGAGATAGTGTTCTTATAGGGTAATGATAGCGTTGTAATAGCGTTTTTATAGATACAGTTCTATCAAAAGGCTATCATTGGATGAGTATGGTAGATGGCATTTTTCACTTCTATTAAAAGCTCAACATGGTTACTATCAAAACGCTATCATTAGATGAGAATGATAGATGAAAATATTTCATACTATCAAATGATCAGCTCTGATACCATGAAAACACTATCTCTATTGGAAGATGATAGATGGAAATATTTCGAACTACCAAAATGATGGTCATACATACCATGAAAACACTATCGCCATTCGAAAATTATAGATGGGAATACTTCATCCTATTAAAAGATCAGCCTTTTTAAAACATTGTCTTCAGTGGAGAATATAGAACTATTCCGTTTGATGAAAATCAACAGCCTTCATGCTATAAATGTTGCAGAGAAGAGTGCGTCAGTGTTCTGTCAGCTTGTCAGACAACCATGAGAACACTATAACGTATATGATTCTATCCAATGAAAACAGGGACTACATTATTCCTTTCACTGCACATTGCACAGCCTGTATGCATTCACAGGATGCAGTTTTGGTAGGTAGGTACGATATATTGTAACACTATAAAAATGCTATTACAATGCTTTTGCCCAAAATCAGATTAGCAGATAAAGGATAGGTCTCCTTCTGGACTAATACCTTCCTGCACTGGACAGCAGTTATTCAGCTGACTATGCAGGGGAATGCCGAAGTACCTGAGGTACCACCTGTAATATCTGCAAAGCCCATTCTTAGGAAGTCGTCGGATTCCATCATTGGAATGATGTGTCGAATACTCCTCAACAATTAAAAATGGGTACGTACATACGTACAAAATGCCAATTTGACATTTTCAAATACCGAAACCTGTGATAGTAATGGTATAGGTTTTTGATAGGCACGAACTTTAATTTATAGAATGATATGTGTCCATCACAGCATTAGGTGTGATAGGTTATTGATAGATACGCAATTGGCTGATAGTGTTCTGATAGGTTGTTGATAGTTGTTTGATGGAGCACTCATAGTGAACTCATAGGGCTTTGATAGCCGTTGGTTGATAGTGTTTGAAAGAGTATAGTTCATATTTGGTAATTTATATCCGAATATCAAATTTCGTACTCAAGGTATCATCACATGAAGGTTTAGGTACATTTCAATGGTTTGGAACCAATCCTAGCCAGTTGAGAGAAGTCAGTTGAAACCAGTTTGTCTGTCTATAATCTGGTCGAGAAAGCATTAAAGTATGAAAAACAGAGTAGAGGTTTGTAAAATTTAAATTTTATAATATGAAGGGGTGTCTCTATCAAAAATCCTGTAGTGCTGGTCTATCACAGGATAACTTGTGATAGGTTTCAGATAGATATGCCATTGGCTGGTAGCGTTCTGATAGGTTGTTGATAGTGTTTTGATGGAGAACTCATAGTGAACTGATAGGGTTTTGATACCCCTCGGTTGATAGTGTTAGAAAGAGTTTCTTTCGGATTTGCCATTTTATATCCGAATATCAAATTTTGCACTCCAGGTATCATCACATGAAGGTTTAGGAACATTTCAATAGTTTAGAACCAATCCTACCCCTAACCATCCCGAAACATTAAAGAAAGTTAAAACCGATCTGTATGTCCATAACTTGGTTGAGAAAGCGTTGAAGTATGACAAACAGGGTGGAGGTATGTAAAATTTAAATTTCATTATATCAAAAATGTCAAAAGTGCCTCTATCAAAAATCGTGTAGTGCTGGTCTATCACAGAATACCTTGTGATAGGTTTTTGATAGATACCCCATTGCCTGATGGCGTTCTGATAGGTTGTTGATAGTATTTTGACGGAGAACTCATAGTGAACTGATAGGGTTTTGATAGCCCTCGGTTGATAGTGTTCGAAAGAGTTTCTTTCGGATTTGCAAATTTATAACCGAATATAAGTTTTGCACTCCAGGTATCATCAAATGAAGGTTTAGGAAAATTTCAATGGTTTGGAACCAGTCCTACCCCTAACCATCCCGAAAGATTAAAGAAAGTTGAAACCAATCTGTATGTCCATAACTTGGTTGAGAAAGCGTTAAAGTATGACAAACAGGGTGGAGGTATGTAAAATTTAAAATTCATTATATGAAGGGGTGCCTCTATAAAAAATCCTGTAGTGCTGGTCTATCACAGGATTACTTGTGATAGGTTCTTGATAGATACGCCATTGCCTGATAGTGTTCTGATAGGTTGTTGATAGTCTTTTGATGGAGAACTCATAGTGAACTTATAGGGTTTTGATAGCCTTTGGTTGATAGTGTTTGAAAGAGTATCTTTCGGATTTGCTAATTTATATCCTAATATCAAATTTTTGCAATCAATTCAATATCACTGTGAGGAGGTTTTGGGTTTTGGTGGTTTGGAATGAAACACTTCATATTCCTACAGAAATACGGACATATCTGCTCGAAGGTGATAAGTAGCGTAAATAAGTTTATTTATTGTTTATTTGATTGATAATAATGATGTACTAACTCCCCAGTGGTAGGGCGTCGGAAACAAGTGAAACTGAGCAATGAATGTTGAGGTGAGAGAACTATCTGAGCAGGACATTATCTACCAAAGTTGCTCAAGTTGGAACCCAGATTGTCGAAAGAAGTTTATTTATATATAGCTTATTTGATGGACAATTATGGGAGCCTAACTCTACAGTGCATGGCCATTGAAAACAAGTGAAACTGAACAATTAATATTGAGAAGAGAGAACAGTTTGAGCGGGATATTACGGAAGTTCCTCTTCGAACCCAGATTGTTTCAAAAAGTTTGAAAATGTGGAATGTATTATCATTTCCCATTTTTCAATCAATCAATCAATTTATTCACAATATTGCCTGGTAGGCTAATGTGGGGAGGGAGTTGTGTTTGGGTATGTTATATGTTGCTTGGATCGTGTCATGATGATGTGCGTATTTATAGGATGGTTGGATCTGAATTGTCCCCCCCATTTTTCAAATCTATATGTGCATAATATGGTCGAGAAGTGTTGAGAAGTACGAAAAATCGGGTAGAGATGTTGTAAAATTTAAACTGTAATGCATGAAGGGGTGTCTCTATCAAAAATCCTGTAGTGCTGGTCTATAACAAGATAACTCATGATAGGTTTTTGATAGATACACCATTGCCTGATAGCGTTCTGATAGGTTTTTGATAGTCTTTTGATGGAGAACTCATAGTGAACTGATAGGGTTTTGATAGCCTTCGGTTGATAGTGTTTGAAATAGTAACTTTCGGATTTGCTAATTTATATCCTAATATCAAATTTTTGTAATCAATTCAATATCACAGTGAGGAGGTTATGGGTTTTGGTGGTTTGGAATGAAACACTTCACATTCCTACAGAAATACGGACATGTCTGCTCGAAGGTGATAAGTAGCGTAAATAAGTTTATTTATTGTTTATTTGATTGATAATAATGATGTACTAACTCCCCAGTGGTTGGGCGTCGAAAACAAGTGAAACTGAACAATGAATGTTGAGGTGAGAGAACTATCTGAGCAGGACATTATATCTACCAAAGTTGCTCAAGTTAGAACCCAGATTGTTGAATGAAGTTTATTTATATTATAGCTTATTTGATGGACAATTATGGGAGCCTAACTCTCCAGTGCATGGCCATTGAAAACAAGTGGACCTGAACAATTAATATTGAGAAGAGAGAACAGTTTGAGCGGATTAGGGAAGCGGATATTGTTTAAAAAAGTTTGAAAATGTGAAATGTATTATTATTTCCCATTTTTCAAATCTGTATGTGCATAATATGGTCGAAGAAGTGTTGAGAAGTACGAAAAATGGGGTAGAAATGTTGTAAAATTTAAATTGTAATAGATGAAGGGGTGTCTCTATCAAAAATCCTGTAGTGCTGGTCTATCACAGGATAACTTGTGGTAGGTTTTTGATAGATACACCATTGCCTGATAGCGTTCTGATAGGTTGTTGATAGTGTTTTGATGGAGATCTCATAGTGACCTGATGGGGTTTTGATAGCCTTCGGTTGATAGTGTTTGAAAGAGTTTCTTTTGGATCTGATAATTTATATCTGAACATCGAATTTTTGTATTGGTATATTGGTAGGTTTTGGTGGTTTTGAGTGGAACACTTGATATTCCTATAAAAATATGGACATATATGTGCTTGAAGGTGATTTCAGGAAGCATAACTACATTTATTTATGGTCTGGAAAATATAGATAAACTGACGCCCCGACCATATAAAGTCGGGATGGATCTGAGTCAGCGTTTGCTAATGTGAAAAGTGTTGAAATTTGTGTTCATGATTTCCTTCTCATTTTTGTGCCACTCCAATGAAGATTTCCCTCACGTGATCCAGTAGTATGGCAATGGATGAGGTAAGTGAGAGATAAATCTATTTCTACAAAAATACTCTGAAGAGTGTTCTTATAGATGATAATAGTGCACTGAGTTGCACACTTTCAATACCCTATACTGTGATAGTTTTCTTATAGTGTTTTGATAGAGTACGAGCCTGCACACAATCATACCTCTATCAACTTAGGCGGAGGAGGGGAATGACCCTATATAATGAGCAAGCGCTCCCAACCAGTATCAGTGCATTCTCAGCATTTGTGCAAGTCGTGTCGGTCTTCCATGCATTCCATTCACACCAGATTCCAGTCAGTGGTAACGAATTGGTTGTGTGTTGTCTTTGCGAGTTTCCAAACCTCCATAAACCAGTTAAACATTGTGAGTATTGCACCATATATATACGCCCGGTGTGGTTTTTGTTTGTAGCAATGTCCCAGGCTGGTGAAGTGCGTGACTTGCTCATAAGTTGGCATCTGCCTGAAGAGGCAATCGAGAAAATCATATGAAAATACCCCACCAAATCGTCAAAACACGGCAAGTTCATCGAGAATTCAACATTTTCTGGTTTACCTACTATTACCAAACATTTCCTTCACCTTGTTCAAGATTATTTCATGAAAACTGAAGTAGATTTCTTGAAGCCACAATTCAATCATTTCTTCGTGAATTTTGGTTGCTAGAATGTGAATTTACAGTTCAAATGACAGTAAAGTTCCTAGCAAAACTAATGAGAAAGTGGGTAACATTTAAAAAAAAATTAGGTAAATTAAATTTCAAAAATGTGGTAGGTACGGATTTGTTGATGACTTTCTAGTTGTTATTCAGGTTGATGTTGATGTTGTTGGGGGGAGGGGGGGGGTGCGACTACCTGGCAATGTTTGGGGTTAAATTAACCGTTATCCCAAGTGGCGGGAAATGCGCAGATGGATACATAGCGCGCTAGAGAAGCCGTTACGTACACTTTCCCTTCTCGTTCCCAGTTTATTTATTGACCATACCTACTTTCAGGTTCAAGAAGACTTCATAACGCTCCATCCCCAATATCAGGAGGGGCTGTTCTACAACCTGTCGGAAGTGCGGAAACAAATTGTGCAAAAAGCTACGGAAAACTTCCCTTCAAGGAGGACAGGGGCCACCCAGGCCAACGCCTGGGTTCACAATGATTCCTACAACCAAGCTGTCGAAAGCGGAGGTTCGTTGAAATGTTGCATATTAATCTGTTGATTGCTCATCGATTCAATCCGGGTTATAGGTTCCGTTCGGGGTCTAGTTGGTCCTCGAAGCTCGACGGGGTTCAAAATAAGGGGTTGAAATTTTCAAAACGCCTATACCTTTTTTTACGTGAATCTTTGTACGGTTTTAAATAGTTCTTGAACTTACGAGTTTTTTAAGACCACCCGGAGCATTTTACGTCCCTCCTTTCGTTCACAGTAAGGCCCCGAAGTTTGCACCGACAGGCATTTTCGACTCCAGTGTGAATGAAATTGTATACATTCAAACCAAATCTCGTTACCAGGGACGATAGGAAATTTGCCGGAGATAAAATCATTGCTAGGGGCCACCTGATTATATTGGCGGAGTATGAAGTCGAGTTGCTTGTTCTGTGATATTATTTCATTTGAAAAATGATGGCTCTATTGGAGTTTGTTGGTAGGCAGTGAAACTTGAACAAACGTTGGGTAAATCATTACTCAACGGTAAATTATTACACTACGGTTCATTATACCATCTACGTAGAAGGGGCTGGAGTTTGTTGGTAGGTACTTTTGCAACTTTTTTCACTCCTCATCAACAATTCCTTTTCAGAACTTCATTATGTTTGTTTCTTTTTGTTAGGTACTGTTTGTCATCGGCAGAATTATTTTAGCAACATTTAACTCGTGATTTAGGTAGGTACCTAGTAACGAGTACGGGGTTAGGTATTAACCTACGGAGGGTCTGCGATATACATAATATGTATAACATAGTACATATCATATTATATAGACGGGTTATCTATACAGAGAGCTATGATCTGTAACAGAAGGGTTAGTACCCAACCCCGTACTCGTTACTAGGTACCTACCTAAATCACGAGTTAAATGTTGCTAAAATAATTCTGCCGATGAGAAACAGTACCTAACAAAAACGCTGCAAATCCCTGCACAACGGTTTATTATTTTGTACAGAATACCCTTCTGTTACAGATCACAGCTCTCTGTATAGATAACCCGTCTATATAAAATGATATGTACTATTCTATACATATTATGTAGATCGCAGACTCTCCGTAGGTTAGTAACTAACCCCGTACTCGTTACTAGGTTCCTACCTAAATCACGAGTTAAATGTTCCTAAAATAATTCTGCCGATGACAAACAGTACCTAACAAAAAGAAACACACATAATGAAGTTCTGAAAAGAAATTGTTGATGAAGAGTGAAAAAAGTTGCAAAAGTACCTACCAACGAACTCCAGCCCCTCCTACGTAGATGGTATAATGAACCGTTGTGTAATAATTTACCGTTGAGTAATGATTTACCATCGTGTAGTAATAATATTTACCCAACGTTTGTTCAAGTTTCACTACCTATCAACAAACTCCAAAAGAGCCATCATTTTTCAAACGAAATAATATCATAGAACAACCAACTCGACTTCATAGGTACCCCACCAATAAAATCAGGTGGCCCCTAGCAATGATTTTATCTCCGCCCAATTTCCGATTCTCGGCGCGTCTCTGGTAACGAGATTTGGTTTGAATGTATACAATTTCATTCACCCTGGAGTCGAAAATGCCTGTCGGTGCAAACTTCGGGGCCTTACTGTGAACGAAAGGAGGGACGTAAAATGCTCCGGGTGGTCTTAAAAAACTCGTAAGTTCAAGAAATATTTAAAACCGTAAAAATATTCACGTAAAAAAAGGTATAGGCGTTTTGAACATTTCAACCCCTATTTTGAACCCCTTATAAATGACTGACGGTAACGTCGAGCTTTGAGGACCAACTAGACCCCGAACGGAACCTTAACCCGAATTTCATCAATTTTGTTTCATGGTACCTAACTAAGAAAAGTGGCCCGTACGGCGTACGGCGGACAGACAGAAATATTTTTATTGCAGTTTTGGATTCTACGTACCTTGAAACGTAAACCATCAAATTTTGAGGGGGGTAAGAATTTTTTTTTCATGCTCGATTCCAATTGCTCATTATTGAAAATAATAAACCAAAAAGGGGTTATAAATAAATCAATATTAAAATCGTCAAGTTCTACAAAATCGATTTTTTAAACCATAAATGAAACAGTGCCTATTAATAACTGGTGAGTTAATTTCTAGAGAACATTTATTAATAGAGCAATAATAAATTCAATCACTGAGTGAAGGGGCTTATTCCCTCTATCATTTTCCAACAGGGATAGTGTTTTCATGGTAGGAACGATGTCCATTTTATACTTTGAAATATTTTCATTATAATTCTCATCTGAAAATAGCATTTTGATAGTTCAAAATGCTGTTTTCCATAGATACAGTTCTCCGGTTCACGTAACTTGAATCAGTTTGTATGCCACATCTGTTTAACCAATTATTTATTTCCTACTACAGACAAGTGTGAGGTGGCACTTCTGCTGCTCCCTACGCCGTAGCTGCAGGCCCAGTGGAAACCAATCGTCCAAGAACGAAGGCCACAGTGATCGAAGCCACAAGATTTTTTCCACAGCCATTCCGCCTAAACTGCATTTCCTCACCCACTATCCCTCTTCCATGCAGCGTAATGGTCCCATTTTCTCCTTGTCCTGTCTTCGATATGAGTCAAATTACAGGGCACTGAAAACTGCTCTGCGTTCTGTTGCCACCACCGTCAATCCCCCCTCTCTGCCTATAAAAAAATTCAGCTTCAGCTGAACAATTTATTATTAATAAGCTGGTTACCAGCTCTGACTTACAAGCCAGGAGCTCTTTACTCTGTGGATCGTACTTCCATTAATTCCTTGATTGAAGAGAACCAAAACTCTTACATCCCCTAACAACATAACTTACAAGCCTGGTTATCCTGATCCCAAATTTTGTGGACGGCCCTTTATTTGTCTAATTGGACCGTATTCTTTACTCTTCAGTTTTGGATAAGGCGTTTGGGGAGTGCCACGTTTTCCTTACTGTTTGCTTCTCGGAACATTTCTACGCTTACGAAGTTACCCCAACTTGTGTTTTAAAATGGTATGATTTAGAAAAACTCGAATTCCCCTTCCCCAACAACATGCATAAGGCACGCAGCAAACACCATGCATAATTTTATCGCCCATTTAATCTACTGACTGGGAATTTTAATAATTTTATTCTTGGGGAGGAGGGGAGCAGGACCAGGAATTCTAAGATGTATTAGTTTCGAAAGGTCAGTAGATTAAATGGGCGTAGAGTGAATCTAGTTACCATTGTTTTCTCTGCTCACTAGAAGGTGTAATCATCGTATAAAGCTGTTTTTCGTTAGAAATGTGCATGATCTCCACAATCCTGGTTTCATAATATTTATCTATCTGTTTACTCAATAATTACATTAATTGAAGATTCTATTTTAAATTCATTGAATTGAGTGTTTACTCAATGTAATTATTGAGTAAACAGATACTGATGAATTATGAAACCGGGATTGTGGAGACCATGCAAATGTCACAAAAAACATTGCTTTATGCGATGATTACACCCGTTAGTGAGTAGAGAAAATCATGAGCATGTTTGAGAAGTAATATGCTTGATAACGTTTCATCACTGGTACACTGAATTTAAAATAGAATTTTCGTCTAATAATAATCAAATAAATCGATTTTGTATTTACACTTAGGGAGGGGAAAGGATATTTTGTGGGGCTGAGCTAAGAACCCTAATTGTTTCTTTTGCAATTTAAATATGAAACCTATATTTCAATATTACTCAGTGACTTAAACTAAATTTTATCTAATCATAAGCTATACTATTATATTAGACTCACTCTGTTGTATTTATTTCGTATCTATTTGAAATTGACTCCAATCCTTTAATGTTACAATATAAATATTCTGAACATACTTAAAGTAAATTGTACCTAATCATAAGAGTCATCATTAGCTATATTTCTTTATATTAGGCTGACTCTATTATATTTATTTCGTACCTATATTGAAATAATTGACTCCAAACCTTCAGTGTTAATACGTAAATATCCTGTACATATTTGTTTAAATAGTATGATTTTAAACAGTAGTATTAGTAAATGTTCTTACATATGATTCAATATTCCAAAGAAACGAATTGAATTGAAATATTATTATTATACACTTGTGTTTGAAAGTCATCAAAATATAATTGCTGTTAAACTTTAAAATTTGTTCATGATTACTTGCATCCTTTTTCTCTTAGTTACTAGTTTATTACACCTACTTGTTTTTAAATTTATTACTATCATTTATTCAACAATTTTGTTTCAATTGACAGGGGTGACGTCACTGTGAGTGAACTCTTCGTCCATCAGCATGCTATACCTGTGATAATTATGTCGTCATTAGGTTTAAATAGTAGCGCCTTTAGCTTACGCTGCATCCCCCCACCACAACCGCCATACACCTAGCTTATAGCTTGGTGTAAGGAAGAGGGGTTCAGAGTAACCTAAAGGCGCTATTGTTTCAACCTTGAGACGATCTATCACATGTATAGCATTCTGATATACGACGATTTGACCACACTTTCACAGTGATAGATCAAATCTATCACTGAAAGTGTGGTCACATCGTCGTCTATCACCTTTTGATAGATGGAAGGGATAGTTGTTTGATAGAGTTCATCTATCAGAAGGTGATAGATGAACTCCATCAAACAACTATCCCTTCCATCTATCAAAACTTACGAAAGAGTACTGATAGGAAACGATAGAGTTTTGATAGGAAATGATAGTCTTTCGATAGATATGGATGAAAGAGTACTGATAGGAAACGATAGGGTTTTGATAGGAAACGATAGTCTTTCGATAGATATGGATGAAGGAGTACTGATAGGAAACGATAGGGTTTTGATGGGAAATGATAGTATTTCGATAGATATGGATGAAAGAGTACTGATGGGAAACGATAGGGTTTTGATAGGAAACGATAGTATTTCGATAGATATGGATGAAAGAGTACTGATGGGAAACGATAGGGTGTTGATAGAAAACGATAGTATTTCGATAGATATGGGTGAAAGAGTACTGATGGGAAACGATAGGATTTTGATAGGAAACGATAGTATTTCGATAGATATGGATGAAAGAGTACTGATGGGAAACGATAGGGTTTTGATAGAAAACGATAGTATTTCGATAGATATGGATGAAAGAGTACTGATGGGAAACGATAGGGTTTTGATAGGAAACGATAGTCTTTCGATAGATATGGATGAAAGAGTACTGATAGGAGACGATAGCGTTTTGATAGGAAACGATAGTATTTCGATAGATATGGATGAAGGAGTACTGATAGGAAACGATAGGATTTTGATAGGAAACGATAGTCTTTCGATAGATATGGATGAAAGAGTACTGATAGGAGACGATAGCGTTTTGATAGGAAACGATAGTATTTCGATAGATATGGATGAAGGAGTACTGATGGGAAACGATAGGGTTTTGATAGGAAACGATAGTATTTCGATAGATATGGATGAAAGAGTACTGATGGGAAACGATAGGGTTTTGATAGAAAACGATAGTATTTCGATAGATATGGGTGAAAGAGTACAGATGGGAAATGATAGGATTTTGATAGGAAACGATAGTCTTTCGATAGATATGGATGAAAGAGTACTGATAGGAAACTATAGGGTTTTGATAGGGAACGATAGTCTTTCGATAGATATGGATGAAAGAGTACTGATAGGAAACGATAGGGTTTTGATAGGAAACGATAGTCTTTTGATAGATATGGCTGAAAGCGTACTGATAGGAAACTATAGTGTTTTGATAGGGAACGACAGTCTTTCGATAGATATTGATGAAAGTGTACTGATAGGAAACGATGGTCTTTCGATAGATATTGGTGAAAGAGTACTGATAGCAAGTGATAGATTTTTGATAGGACTCGATAGTCTTTTGATAGATATGATGAAAGTGTACTGATAGCAAATGATAGCTTTTTGATAGAAATAGATAGTCTTCTGATAGATTTTGCCTGTAATGAATGGCAGGTTATTGATAGGAAATGATAGTCTTTTGATAGGAAACGATAGTTTTCTGATAGATTAACACTATCATAATTGATAGATGGAGGTATATATATCAAAAAATGGCCACAACCCTATCAAAATACCCTATCAAAACCCTATGAAATACCGTCCCAAACCGAGCCTACAATTTGATAGATGGGACACTATCTTCAGGAACCAATAGAGTACTGATAGTGTTTATCTATCATACCGTCTGTCATTCATTGGGCCGAAATTCGGCCCAATAGACTATCACACACTATCGGTACTCTATTGGTTCCTGATGATAGATGCCATCTATCAGTTTTGATAGAAAACACCCCCCTTTTTTTTCTCAGTGTGGGTGCTCACTAACGGCTGGACGTGCGATGCTCCGGGTGGTCTCAAAAAATTGTTTAGCTCAAAACAAATTTATTAACGTAAAAAAAACCATACCCTTCTTTCGAAAGTTTTTGAGCTACGGCGTTCTGAAAATTTCAACCCCTATTTTGAACCCCTTAGAGATGACTGACAGTAACGTCGAGCTTCGAGGACCAACTAGACCCCGAACGGAACCTATAACCCGACTTTCATAAATTTTCTATCATGGTAACTAAGAAAAGTGGCCCGTACGACGTACGGTGTACGGCGGACAGAGAGAAATATTTTTATTGCAGCTTTGGATTCTACATACCTTGAAACGTAATCCATCAAATTTTGAGGGGGGGGGGGGGGGGGGGTAAGACTTTTATTTTTCTTGCTCGATTCCAATGGTTCATTATTGAAAACAATAAACCAAAATGAAGGCTGTTGGATTTTTTTTTATAGGTACGTTAGCAGCTTGAATAAACGTTATGCTTCATGGATACCAGCAGATAACTAATGATTGAATTATTGAATCCCGCGCATTTTATGAAATGTAATTCCCGGGCTGGCTCCAGTTCTCGATTTAGGGATTTCCTGGGTGGAGCTCGAGGGTAGGTATTGACTACAGAAAACAGTGATCCACGCAGAAGGGGCAGCTATACAAGTAAATTATTACGCAGTAGATTGCTATTTACCTTATGATTCGTGAATAATAACTAATAATGAATCATTGAATTATTGAATGCCCTGAATGAGCACTGCGTTGTGAATGCGTATGTATATTACCCGGGGATGGGTATTTTGAACAAATTACCAAATGAACTGTGTCTGTGTATGTGTTGTTTGTATATTTAGTACCGATGTGTCAATCTGTTTATCAGGATTATATTGTAAAAACGCTGCAAAGTCCTTGTCACATGGGTCTATTATTCTATTGGACATACCTACAGAGATGGTGGCTGTTTATTTATTGTTTCTTTCATATAAAATAATTGAAATAGCTTTTTCTGGTGGTTTCCACGAATTTTGGCCCCCAAAACATGAAATAGGTAGGTACGCTTTTTTTTCAGATCATCTTTGATCATTGGTAGTACCATCTAATGGTCTTGATTCACCTGTTTACACTTTTTCCAATGTTATTATACACATTGATGGTGATTTCAGACATTTTTCCAGGTTTTTGACTCATAAAAAACCAATTTTGAGAGCTGAACCTTTGGTAAAACCTCAATTTCCGCGTCATTGGTCAAAATCGACTTCATATTCGGTCTTCTCGTCCCCAAAAACATGAAAAACGATACCTTAAAAGCTCATGTTACCAACATGTTGCTAAAACGCAAAAAGTACCTATTTTTACGCACATTTTAACTCATAACACCCCTGGGTATATTCCGATCGGGCTGAAAAGTTTCGGGAGACAACTAGGGCCCAAATGGAGCATGTGTGCGAAAGAACGATTTTTTTAGACCGAAAATGAAGCCTGTACACGTGATACGGCGGACGGACATTGCATTTTTGGAATCTACGCACCTTGAAACGGAAAAGAAAAAATTTTGAGGGGGTGTTATATGTAGAATGAACTACACAGTTAGATGGTAAAGATAAGAATGAATTTTATTGTTTACACTCGTTACTGCATTTTATGGTTGTCATCCACCAGTTAGCAACGTCTAGAGGCATACCGCTTACACATTCCCCCTCTGAGGATTATCATTGCTCCTGCAATGATAGGGAACTGCGTTCCCGCAGGCAGCAGCTTTCTTGTTTCCTTGCTCATCCTCGTAGATAAGTGTCTTCGGGAATCCGTTCATCCATCGAATTTCAAAAATCTTGAAAGGTCCCTTAACGATAGGGGACTTTCCCTTGAAACCACATTGCACCAACAGTTCCCCCCCTTCTCGGAATTTCGGTATCCTTTTCGCATGCGTTTTGTCGAATTGGATCTTCATGGATTCTTCATACCTCGGAGGTGGGTTTTCTTTCTCCTCTAGCATGTCTTCAGTAATCCCATACTTCTCGTCCGCTGGTAGGAGTGATTTATGTCCAGTTGCCTTGAATATTGGCGAACAACCCAGAGCAGAACAAAAAGTTTTGTTGTGGTGATTCACCGCCGCTCCGAGACAGTTCTTCCAGCCTCCTGGGAAAGTGGGATAAAGGGCGAAAAATTTCTTTATTTCCCTCATTTGCCTTTCTGCAAGTCCATTGGCTTGAGGATGGTAAGGAGCAATATTTATCCACTTGATATTCTTTTCCTCTGCAAACCGCTTTATTTCCTCAGAGACGAACTGCGTTCCATTATCGGAGACAATTTTTCTTACCTCATCAATATGGGGGAAAGTTCTTAGGTATCGGACCACTGCTGCAGAGCTTTCTTTCATAGCCTTGGCCCACAAATATCGCGTAGCCTCATCTATTATGACCAAAAACGATTGGGTTGACGCCCTCCCCTCCGACTTTTTGGTTCTCTCGCCGAAGTCCAAATGCAGGCATTCAAAGGGTGTCTGTGACTTATTGGGAATGATCATTGTGTCTGGCTTAGGCTTGAATTTGAATTTAACCAACTGGCATTCATGACAACTTCGGACATAGTTCTCGATCTCCTTCTTCATGCCTGGCCATTTGAAACGCTTCTTTATCTTGAAGTAGGTCTTGAGAAACCCATCATGGCCCCCTGAGCCTGGATCGTCATGGTATTGACGCAAAACCTCTTAAGTACGAGTACTATCAATCAGGATTCTGTTGTCTTCCGAGCGAACTGTACACACCCCAGGCAGCTCTGGTGGAGCATCAATACATAGCCTCGAAATGCAGTCAGCATCCTGCAGCTCCGCACCACTCCTGTGTTTAATTTCTATTTCAAAGCCCATCAAGAACACCTGCCACCTACCGAGCCTCCCCTTAGGATTCTTCAGATCAAGCAAATTGGAAAGGGCTGAATGGTCGGTGTAAACTGAAAATCGTCTTCCTTCAAGGTAGGATCGGAAATACTTGATTGCGTTTACTACTGCTAGTCCTTCCTTGTCCGTCACGGAATAGCCCTGCTCAGCCTTGGTGAAGGTGTGAGAATAGTACCCAATCACTCTAAGTTGCTGGTTCTTTGGCCTGTGCACATCCCGCTGGTAGAGAATCCCTCCCGTACCATAGTAGCAAGCATCGGCTACCAACTCAAACGGGAGTTTCCAATCAGGCAGCTGTAAAATGGGATTACTACATATTTTCTCAACAAGCGATTGGAACGCTCTCTCTTCCTGTTCTCCCCATTGAAATTCCACATCTTTGGCCTTGAGTCGATCTAGCGGCCGCACAATTAGAGCGTAATTTGGTATGAACGCCCTGAAGTGCCCTGTCAGTCCAGTAAACCTCCGAAGAGAATGAATGTCGCAGGGTCTCGTCATCCCCCTAACCTTTTCTACCGACTCCTCCTTAGTTGTTTTTGTAATCCCGTCGATCTTTCTGCCTAGAAAAACTACGCTTTCCTTATTGAATTCGCTCTTAGTCATATTGAGCTTCACATTTTCCCTGTGCAACCTTTCAACAACCCTGAACGTTCGTTCTGCGCATTCTTCTTTAGTACATCCCCCGATGAGAATATCGTCTATATAAACCCTTATGTAAGGATCTCTCAACAATTCCCCAAGCACCCTCGCCATAAAGCGCTGGAAACATGCTGGTGAGTTCTTCCAACCAAATGGTAGCTTCGTGAACTCGTAGTGCCCAAACGGAAGGACAAAGGCAGTGTGATGAATGGTATCCTCGGTCAGCGGAACCTGATGAAAACCATCTTTCAAATCAATTTTGGAAAACACGCTGCAACCGCCGAAACAAGAGATGATATCATCAATCGCCGGGAATGGAAAAGGGTCCAATAGCGTCTCCCCATTTAGTGCCCTATAATCTTGGCATAAACGCCACGACCCGTCAGCCTTTGGCACTATCACACATGGTGAGGCGTATTTCGACGTTGAAGGTCTGATCGTTCCCTTGTCAAGCATCTCCTGGATTTTCCCTTGTGCCCAAATATACCTGTCCCTCGACAACCTGTAGGGTTTTTGACACACTATAGCTGCCCCTTCCTTCAAATCAAAAGGCACAGCATATTTGGAATAGGAAGGTGTCTGTTCAGATGGACGGAAAAACCTCTCGATGTCCTCTTTGCAAAAAACCAACCTTTCTGATTCCACCAGTTGCACCTGAGCGGGCTCCTCGGTTCTCAAGCGAAAACCTAGTTCCTGAAGAGAAGGCCAACCAATTATAGCATTGTATGGTAGCGAGTCCGTGACAAATGCAACTGATTCAATAGTGGAACTCCCAACTGTGATAGACAAAGTAACAGCCTTAGACACTGTCTCAACTGACCCATTAAAAACTAAATCCACCATTGCCCCTGTATCTAGAAGTGAGTCAACCTTTATTCTATTCATCAAGACTGTACATACGGGTAACTGGAGGGAAGGAGAAGAAAGACTGTAAGAGGACAAAACATCAGTGTTTAATTCGTCCGAATCATCATTTACAAGATCTATGTCTTGCTGAGAGTTTACCTGGTGTTTCGCTGTTCCCGTAAACCTCTTCAATCCAGAGCCACCTGCTGTTGGAGCCATCTTTTCGAGTTTCATCGGTTTAGCGGCCCCTCCTGGATTCCTCTGTATTGCTGGCTTCAGACGTTCCATCGCCCGCCTCAATTTCTCTCTGGAGTGGTCCTCTAACCCACTGAGTAGGATATTCTGCATGTAGTTTGGTACACCCTGAAGCATGAGTAAATTGAAGGCGCGATCAGCTAGCTCCCTAAAAGCGATGTTGACCAGCCGTTGTTTCTCATAGTAGTATTCCATCAGACTCCCGGCCTCATACCGACAGCTCAAAGCCTCAGTCAACAACTGAACGGGATTCTGGCCGAAGGATGTAATGAATGACTGTTTCCATTCGTTCCAAGATTCGTGGCTTTGTCGAACGAGTGATGCGTTAAACCACTTTTCAGCAATACTTCCCTGGACAAGAGAACCGATCATGTTATTTATCTTCTGATCATCTGTCAGCCAGTGGTTCTGAGCGCACGCCCTCTCGTAGAGAAGTAGCCATGTACCTGGATCTTCATTCTTCCCGTCGAAACTGGAAATTCTCATCTTCTGGGGCTTTGCTTCTGAGATCTTAGTTACCACCCCGCCAAAAGAGCTTGCCATAGTGGTCACCATTTTTTCTAAGAGCCCCTCCATGCTTTTTTGCTGAGATTGGAACATCGTCTGCATCATCTCGGTCACATCTGAGAATGACAGGGAATCCCCTGAACCTACCTTAACGGGGACAGAGCCCACAGTCCAAGATTTATAGACAACCAGTTCATCCGGTTCCATCATTACAGAAATAGTCTTCTGAACGACCGAGTCAGAGAGATCCCTGATTTCGTCAATGTGTTTGGAATGCAAAAGCATATCCTGTTTGTCTGGTGAAAAAGCCAGCCAGACGCCTCCGTCTTCGCGGAGTCCCTCTAGAATCCACTTACCATTAGCCTTACGACAACGTAGACTTACCGTTATCGACATTACGTCCTACCGACTGCGCCAAAATTGTAGAATGAACTACACAGTTAGATGGTAAAGATAAGAATGAATTTTATTGTTTACACTCGTTACTGCATTTTATGGTTGTCATCCACCAGTTAGCAACGTCTAGAGGCATACCGCTTACATTATAAAAATTTTTTGCTGAGCGAATACATAGGTGTATTATTCACAGAATAATAAACCAAAATTTGTGCTTGGGGGGGGGGGGGGGGGGGGGCAGCGTGATCAGCGAGTTCCTGAGACGGACGCACGCTATGTATGGTAATGTTATGTGATATGTTTTTCGAAGTGAACGGGGCTTTCCATCTGGACCTGATTGTTCGATTTCTACGAATCATCGAGTAACGTGAACGTGGATGGACCACTTTTAGGCGCATTGTCGAATATATCGCCAGGGCGAAGCCGGCTATAAAATAATGTTCTAGTGATTTGGCAAATACAGAGATTATGGAATATACCTGGTTAGCGTCTACTTCCAACTTGAGCGCCTATGAACCGCACTACAGATATGAGAGGCGGCCTACCTGCTGTGCCTGCTAATAACAATCCATGTGCCTCACATGGGCGAGGCCACACAGTGCATGCACCACTCAAGAAATTGCTAAATGTTTGAAGTGTGGAACCAGCTTCTCGGAAAGGTTTATTACTCCGGCGGCGTCTCAGCCACTCGAAGTTCTCAAGGCGGGAAAGCTATCTTATTGCAAAGGGGTTGAAAGTGGCGCTATGGGGGTGGGCTGAGCCCCACAGCTTCAACTTATTGGATTCCACCAGCAGGCCAGTTAGGTCCGACGGGCCGTCCTATTAGTTTGGTTTGCCGGGCCGAAACACTGAGTGCGGGGCTATCGCAATTACACGACCGCAGGCATCCTTGGAGCTTCCGCAGCCGCCGGATATCGCGAACGTGTGAGGCTCAGAGCGACCGCGGCTCGATGGTAACAGCATTCAGACCGCCTCAGTGCGCTCTAGAAAAATCAAATAGGGTTTATAATTATGTCATAAACAAATAAATAAGAGGCTTCATGGTAATGAAACCCACAGGCACTGAGCAGACTGCGGTGGGTGTGAGACACAACAGGAGCTGGATCCTCACAATCCCAACTAATCTCATTCGGTTCTCATATAGAAAACGAAAAACAAATTAATGGATAGTAGAAGCAGAGCAGAAGGAGTAAGAGATTTAATCATAATGTACCTAAGTGAAATAATAGATCATTCCATGAATATAAAAAATATAAATGCAATGCGTATTGTTCATGAAAGTGCCCGTAATGTGAACTAGTAGCGGAAAACACGTTCATTACTATTAAGAGTAGGTATTAATTTGAAAATAAATAACATATAGATAAGTAGGTACATCTCGCATGTATACAAAAACAATTCTTCGAGTAGGTACTATTGACACTTGTAATATATAGTTACATACTCAAATAAACTCTGCAAATTATTACACAACGGTTTATTATTTACCTATATAGATGCCCCTTCTGCGTAGTTCACTGTTTTCTGTGGTCAATACCCTCGAACTCCCCCCAGGGAAGCCCTAAATGGAGTACAAATGCGCGGGATTCAATAATTCAGTCACTAAATATTTGTAGTTATTCATGAAGCATAAGGTAAATAATAAACCGTTGTGTAATAATCTCCCTTTGTGTAATAATTTACCGTTGTGTAGAAACTTACCAAATAATACTTCAACGTTTGTTCAAGTTGCAAAAGTACCTATCAACAAAATCCAAAAGATCCATCTTTTTTCATATGACATAATATCTCAGAGCAACCAACTCGACTTCATCCGTGATTATAATCAGGTGCTCCCTAGCAATGATATCTGGGCCGGATTTATACCGCTTGATTCATGATCATGTTGACGAACCTTTTCGGTACAAACGAACAGCTGATCGTACAATGCTCCAGGTGGTCTCAAAAAAGTCATTAGTTCAAGGTCAATTTAAAAACGTAAAAAAACCATACCCTTCCATTGAAAGTTTTCGAGCTATGGCGTTCTGAAAATGTCAACCCCTATTTCTTACCCCTTAGTGATGACTGACAGTAACGTCGAGCTTCGAGGACCAACGAGACCCCAAACGGGACCTACACGGGAGGGTGGGAGGGAGAGAGAGAGAGAGCGAGTGAGAAAGAAAGAACCCTATTTTGGTTTATTATTCTGTGAATAATACAATACACAGATGTATTCGCTCAGCAAAAAATTTTTATAACACCCCCTCAAAATTTTTTCTTTTCCGTTTCAAGGTGCCTAGATTCCAAAAACGCTGCAAAGTCCTGGTCACATGGGTTTATTATTCTACTGGACATACCTGCAGAAATTTTGGCTGTTCATTTATTGTTCATTTCATGTGAAATAATTGAAATAGCTATTTCTGAAGGTTTTCACCATTTTTGGCCCGTAAAAATCGAATTAGGTACGCTCCTTTTTTTCCCTTTTTTTCAATTTATCTTTGATCATTGGTAGTGCCATCCAAGTGTTGATACTACTTCCAGTGTTATTATACAAAGTGATGGTGATTTCAGACGATTTCCCAGGTTTTTGACTCATACAAAATCAATTTTGGGAGCTGAACATTTGGTAGAACCTCGATTTTCCACTCTTTGGTCAAAATCGACTTCATATTCGGTCTTCTCGTCCCCAAAAACATGGAAAACGATACCTCAAAAGCTCATTTTACTAACATGTTACTGAAACACAAAAAGTACCTATTTGTATACACATTTTCACTCATAACACCCCTGGGTATATTCCGATCGGGCTGAAAAGTTTCGGGACACAATTAGGGCCCAAATGGAGCATGTGTGCGAAAGAACGACTTTTTTAGACCAAAAATGAAGTCGGTACACGTGATACGGCGGACGGGCATTGCATTTTTGGAATCTACGCACCTTGAAACGGAAAAGAAAAAATTTTGAGGGGGTGTTATAAAAATTTTTTGCTGAGCGATTACATAGGTGTATTATTCGCAGAATAATAAACCAATAGTTACCCATAAGCCGATCACAGGATTCGTCGTTCAGCGAAATCGGCCACGAAATTACGGCTGATTTGAATTTGGATCGCGTTGCTTGCTGCCATCTAGGGAACCATCGGTTAAGTAATCATGAATATGGTGAAGGATATAGAGCGGACTGCGGAGTGTTTATGAGATGAAGCTCTAGGGTTTGTAACATTTCGGTTTTAGAAACGGGTGGGGTAGTTATGCGGATATTGTTTCTATGAGGTACGGATATTGTTTATAGTAAAGGACTAAATTTCCGAACAGCTAAGCTTCAGTGAAAAGAATCTGACTCCCGTATCGGTGAGATTTGTTGGTTTATCATTCGTATTTTCAGTAATGAACCTTTGGAATCGAGCAAGTATTTTTTTAACGCCACCAAAAAATTGATGTTTTCCGTTTCAGCGTACGTAGAATCCGAAAATGGAATAAAAACGATGCTCATTGTTACAAAATGGTTTAATATTTGATCGTATAGATGCCCCTTCTGTGTAGATCATAATCCAAGAGCCGGGCAAGAAAAAGCCAAAGAACAAGTAGAGAAGGTTTGATTATCATAATCGATGGGTGCCTGGATGAATATGCATGGACCGACCGTCTGCCGGCAGGGGTAGGTCGTATTTTTATATGGCGGCTAATTTATTATACGCAAGTGGATTTAATAACTCCAAATTAAAAAAAAACAGGGGGGAAAAAGAGAAAAGGAAAATATTAAAATGGTAATTGTATTTTTTTTAAATATTGTAGTTTTTGTAAACCGACGATAATTCTTGTTGGGGCAATTTTGTTCGTTGCAGATGTCATACAATACTTGAAGGCACATACTGACGGTTAATCGAGTCTTATATAAATAAAATTTTAATTTGTTATTTCTCCCCCCCCCCCCTTTTTTAAAATTTGGAGTTTTTAAATCCACTTGCGTATAAATATGAACCATTGGAATCGAGCATGAAAAAAAAAAAAAAAAATTCTAACCCCCCTCAAAATTTGATGGTTTACGTTTCAAGGTATGTAGAATCCAAAACTGCAATAAGAAAAGTCTGTCTGTCCGCCGTACTGACCACTTTTCTTAGTTACCATGAAATGAAATTGATGAAATTCGGGTTACAGATACGGTTCGGGTTCTAGTTGGTCCTCGAAGCTCGACGTTACTGTCAGTCATGTGTAAGGGGTTCAAAATAGGGGTTGAAATTTTCAGAACGCCGTAGCTCGAACACTGTCGATAGAAGGGTATGGTTTTTTTTACGTTATTAAATTTGTCTTGAGCTAAACAGTTTTTTGAGACCACCCGGAGCATTGTACGTCCAGCCGTTCGTGTGCACCAAAAAGCTTCGTCAACGCGATCGTGAATCAAACTGTATAAATCCGGCCCGGATATCATCACTAGGGGGCACCTGATCATAATCAAGGATGGCTGTATGAAGTCGAGTTGGTCGTTCTGCGATATTATTTCATTTGATAAGTGATGGACTATTGGATTTGGTTGGTAGGTACTTGTGAAACTTGAACAAACGTTGAAGTATTATTGAGGGGTAAAAATTATTAAACAATGGTAAATTATTACACAACGGAAAATTATTACACAACGGTAAATTATTACGCAACGGTTCACCTACCAAGAAGGGGCTGGATTTTGTTGATCGGTACTTTTGCAGCTTGACCAACCGTTGAAGTATTATTGATGGGCAAGTTATTACACAACGGTTCATTATACTTGTCCACGAGGGTAGGTACTGACCACAGAAAACAGCGATCTACGCAGAAGGAGCATCTATTTCACTCCACATCAACAATTTTCCTTCAGAACTTCATTATTTACTTTTCTTTTAGCCATTTTAATAAATGTTTGTCATCGACAGAATTATTTTAGCAACATTTAACTCGTGATTTAGGTATGCACCTAGTAACGAGTACGGGGTTAGGTACTAACTTACGGAGGGTCTGCGATCTACATAATATTATGTATAGACTAGTACATAATGTTATATAGACGGGTTATCTATACAGAGAGCTGTGATCTGTAACAGAAGGGTATTCTGTACAAAATAATAAACCGTTAAGCAGGGTTTTCGCAGC
Organism: Leptopterna dolabrata; assembly: GCA_954871275.1. NCBI lineage: Eukaryota > Metazoa > Arthropoda > Insecta > Hemiptera > Miridae > Leptopterna > Leptopterna dolabrata. The sequence continues at coordinate 68,494,113 of OX940975.1, forward strand.
GTTTTTATTATATTTTCGCAAACCTTTGGGCTCAACTTAATCAACCACACCAAAAGTTTTATTTTTGTACAGTGCTCTTGAAAACAAGCTAGGCGTTTTTTAATTCAGCATTTACGGCGCCAAGAAAAATAAATAAAATGTAGAGTGGGCAAATCTTAGGGGTGTTCAGTTCGCTCCACGCGGTGCACCCTGTGTAACGCAAAACTAACTGACTTACTTACTTACTGGTACTTACTTTTCCCCGACCGGGACGCATGAGGTAAAATCCCTTATTTTTCAATGGACAAAAACAAGTGGAACGGAGGTTCATTTTCATGTCTGGAGTTTACAACTTGAGCTCGACTGATAATCCCCGACCTTCGCAGGTATCGAAGAGATTGGTGGAGTTTACTTTCGCCCGCGGTGATCGTAGGTTGGTACCACGTATGGGAAGGCATTGATACAATAATTATCCCTTATTGCACTCAAGAATGAATAGGAAGATTTATTTCAACAGAACATCACACAGTGAATAGGTAATAAATCAGGCGACAGCTACGATCGAACATAAACCCTGGCCCTTTTATGGGGCACCCCTCAGGAACTTGCAACTGGATGCCTAGTGGCGATGTTGGTGGGATGCCAGTGTTTTCATTCAGTGGGAAGCGGGTACCATAAGCCTAGGGGATAAAAGTGCCACATGAAATTTTAGAAGCTGTACACCTATTTGTTTGTAGGTAAATATAGGCTTCAGGAACAATACCCCAATCTTTAATAAGTATCTGCAAATCTTCGAGTAAAGAGATGATTTGATCACCATCAAGAATGCTCCTTGATTGGTGAGCGGACACGACTTCCATGTACCTACCTAATACCACTAAAGTAGATAGGTACTCATACGTTTTCGTAACCTGCATTAGATATCTTCAAGAAATCCGTTTCTGGTGATTTTTGATGGCCTTCCTTGTTTAATAAACCAGAGGTTTGAATTTCCAATTCCTAGTATCTCTCTCAATGACACGATCAATAAATTAATGTTTGAACGACCAGTCATTAGATTATTCACGAAAAATAAATATAATATTATGAATGAATCTCAAGGGTGCCAAATAAATACCAACTCTGGTTATCGTGAGGTATAAAATGTGAAGGAAGAGGAGGTGTCAAAGGCTTGGTGCAGAAGTCGCGGCGGCACGCTCACGAACACCCGCTCCAACACAGATAACAGTAACTATGAAGGCACCCCAAATGGCGCTTCGAGCAAATTACATTATATATCAGGGGCAACAGCATAATGGGTTGTATAAGCGAGACATCCGTTATCAGAGCTCGTCCTAATTGCATTCGTATTGGCCTCCTCCTGCCGCCCATAAGGTGCCCCTAGGATCACATTTACATACATTATTGATATAGAAATGGCTGTGAAGTGTGCGATGCGGGCAAGTTACGGGTCGCCTCCGGTCGGCTATGCGAAACACGTAGACCGACTGAGCGTTGGAATTTAAGCAATACCTAGAAATCGTTAGGTGGGTCATTAGCAAGGGATTTATAAGGGCTTGGTTTCAGTTTCCAAACTTGAGTTGGTTGTGAATGAAATGGAATATAAATAGGTATATACATGCTAACGATGAAGTAAATAACGTGCGTGTACATAGTAAGGTGCTGTATTGATTAGTCTGTCTACTAGATGTCTATGAGATTATCTTTACTTTTGCAGATTCCATTCCGGATGGAAAGTGATAGAAGGGGTCAGTTGGGATAATTATGAACGAATTTAATAAGTCCCTCACTACTGACACTTGTTGTAGGTGTCAACCATTTCATATTTCTGACTTGGGGGGCGAGAGCGAAGAATTAAGACGGCTGTCTTCGTTTGAATGTTTATGTTGTGGCCAAAATGATATAGACAAAATAATAGGTACTTATAAATATAATTATAATAAAAACATATATAATACTAATATATAAATACTAATGTATAAATACTAAATAAAATATATAATACTAATGTAATATATAAATATATAATACTAATATATACTAATTACGTTCGTAACATGTGTATAAGATTGTTAGAGTATAATAAATAATATCATGACTTATTGGCTTTAAAATTATACTCCAGAACATACTTTACTTGTTTCTTAAATTCATTGAAAGCAGGTGATTGCTTCTTGTGGACGAACCGCTTATAGTTTGCCACCTATATTTCCTATACTAAATAACGGTCTATGGGTCAATACGGGTTGAGTGTTGTATGGAATCTACTTGTACGTTCAAGTGGACGATGCCCAATGTACCCCGTTGCGAGAAAGAGATGGACCATTGACCCCGGCGTTAGGGGACAATGTACACCGATACGAAACAAGGAGCTGTAATCGTTGGAGGACGATCGACCCCCCTAACACACCTGAGTCAGCATGGCTATTTTTCTGATAGTGGAGTCAGTTTACGTTCAACAATGAGTGATGATAGTACTGTGTTTGTGGGTGACGGGAGTGAGCAAGGGAATTGTGTAGTTTTTCATCACAATTTTAAATTTGTGTTCAGAAACAGTGATGTCCTAGGAGAATGGCTCCAGTGGGTGTTTGGCTTACCCCTTTTGGATCCGTCTGACGTTGGCGATGGTTTCTGCGAATGGTTGCTCCACATGCCTGGTAACGATCAAGCAGCAGTAAAATTCAGTGAGTACCTCCACGATTTTTACATCTCGGATTCTGCGTCATTTCCTCCAACGTTATGAGCCTCAAAAACTGCCGATACTGACCGAACCACCAACACCTGTGAGTCCTTTCACGCGAAGTTTGCAACAAACTTCACCTCAAGCAGCCCAAACATTTTTTTGTTTGTAGATACACTTCTCTCAATGCAAACAGAAATTTATGCAAAAGTTAAAACTGCAATGAAAAATAGTGAACCCGTTGATCGAAGGAGGGCGTCAACAAAAAGAAGAACAGGCTTGTTAACCAAGACCATCCAAAAATATTACGAACACGAAATATCTCTTTTCACTTATATTAAACGCGTTTCAGGCAAATATAGAATCCATCTTCATGAATAGGACAGTTTTTTAAATGTTTATGACATTAAAGAGAAATTATTCATTGCATGTTTACTGTGTGTCATGTTTTCACTATTTATTAATTATACCAAATTACAGTAGAAACCATAGTTTCACTTTTCTCGAAACGGATCACATCGGGGAACGGGGGTCGAATGACCACTGGGTGTACATGAGAACGGATTGCGACGGGGGTCAATTGACCATCGGGTGTGCATGGGAACGTTAGGCGAAGGGGGTCGATCGTCCAACACTTGTTACGGACGGGGGTACAATGGCAGACTCCCGTTCAAGTAGTGCAGTACGAAATAAAGTTTGTTGTGAAACATTTCTTCTTGTATAGGCATTTGATAAGTGGCGGTCTATGTTTTTCGATATCAGTTTGGAAAATTTACATTCATATTGTTGGTAACAGAAATCAAAAAATTATTTATACTTGTCTATTCCGGTATTGTATACGGTGAGTTTTCCCCTGGCATCTCTAAAAATATTAATAAAAGTGCTCTTACGATTATAGGCATGGAGGAGTAAGTTTCTGATTACGATTACTGTACGAGCATTAAAAACTTGTTTTCATGCTCGATTCCAAAGGTTCATTCTTGAGAATAATAAACCAACAATTGTGGGGAGGGGGGACAAAAACTGAACAACGACTGACTGAGGAGGGCTACCCAGTCCGATATTGGCTAGTGAAGAAAGGACATGATTATTTTTTGACACAGGAAAACTGTTTTCCCCTATTAATTTAGAGGGAAGTATCAAGCTCGAAAACGGCGGTTAGTAGTGCAGCGAAAATGACAAGAAAGCTTAAATTGAGATAGCTGGATCCAAGGCGAAGTCATAAAGCTATGCTTATGACTTCCCCTCATTTTTCGTGTCCCTCGTATTAGTGCTCATGGCCCTCATTCTGAATTACCACGTGTTTTTCAACTGACCCTGCCTATTATAATAGTGGAAGCCACCAGTGTGGGAACATGGCAAATAAACAGTTTTGTTTACTTCCAGTACCCATTTAACACTCCATTTCACCCTCAGGTATGCGACTAATGTACCAGCATATGCAACCTATTTGAATATTCAAAAAAAGCATTATTATTATTACCTATGAGTTGTGTAAACTGAATTAGTTTGAGCCGTCCTCAGGTAGGTACTTTTCATTTCTCAACTCATTTTTTTTCAGTTTCCATGGAAAATAGTGAGGAAGCAAAAAAATAGGAAAAAGTCCCTAGGATTGCTATTCAATCCTACATCTCAGCATTTCAATATCGAGGTTTTCAAATCAAAGGGGAATTAAACAGTGGAAATAAAAGATGAAAGTTAGAAGTAGACGAAGCAAAGTTGGCTCAGGTGACGTTGGCCCAAAGGGATCGTTGTTGCGGGGGGAGGTCCACAAGACCTCTATTGCGATCCTACTTTACATTTTATTGCGACCCTCCTCCCTTCAACTGGTCCCACAGACGCACCTCATCACACTCAGCCCCTCCCTCTAGACTTCTGTTTCTGGATTTTATTGCTCAAGCCTCGAAATTACTTGCGATGCTGCTCCAACGTTCACCTACACACACCAGCCCGCCACTACCAATTTTTACTCCTGTATCAATAATTCTACAAATATTTTCCTCCTGATAATCGTGTAGGCGGATCCGAAGATCCTAGTATGTAAATTTTTTCCTTGAATATTCTCAGTTCTACATAACTAGGCACTTCATGTTTGTGGGCGCAAAGTAGGTGCCTACTTACCAGTTGGATGCTAAAATCTGTACCTCATTATTTAGTATCTTATGGCCAGAAAATCTCAATTTGCGCATAGATATCACAAAAGGTGAGCAATCTACTATGGTATTCAGTGCACCTTACTGAGTTCTATACTTCATAATGACCTATCCTCTGTTTATTCGATTCCACCATTTTGTTAGGGCAGAGAAGGTTGGTGGTACCATTAATGAGAGCGATGATGGACATAACGTGTGTGCGAGGAAAAAAAATAAAATATATATATATTGAGAAGCTTTGATGACTTTACTATTTGAGGAATGCATATTCAGTATTTAATTCAGGAGAATCGTTCAAGGAGAATGAACTTTCGAGGGTACTTTAGAAATACAGTAGAAGTCGCTTAGTAGAAAGGTGGTTAAAGGAATAAGTCGGATATAAGGATAGAAACATTCAGGTCCCGATCGGCTGTATGTAAACACACAGTGAATTGGCCTGTTATAGTGATCAAAAGGTCGGTTATAGTGATTAGTTTTCTAGTTTTTGGATGTTAAAAATCGGCGAAATAGGTAAAAAGGACTGATATCTCCTGAAAATGGTATTTATTCACCAAAAGTGGTACCTATTGAACGATGATCCGAAACAGAAGATAACTAACTGCCTATAGGTTTTAATGAAGATTCCAAAAAAAAAAAAATTAATCAAAATTAGGTCAGTTCTGGGGTGTCACATTCGCCAATCTCGGTAAAAATGGCTAAAATCACCACAAAGTAGAAGTCGCTTATAGAGATTGGTCGCTTATAGTGATGGTTTCCAGTCGGTCCCAATTCGATCACTGTAAGCGACTTCTACTGTATACAAAACTAGTGAGTAGCGGTAAACTTAATCGTCCGCTGTGTATTTGCATTCCTCTCAGGCCCAACGAAGTGGTTAAAGAATTATAAATATTCTTAAATCGATACTTCAGTTTGAATGTACGGTTCAGCTGAACCATCAGACAAAGAATGATCATGGAAGAAAAATTCGTCGTTCCCGCGGAATGAGTGAAGTGTGTGTGTGTGTGTGGTGTTGCGACGTTGGCGATGGTAATGAAGCTATGATGTGTGGGTGACAGACCATGGCCACATGATTTTTCCGAAATAAGTGAAACTTGTGAATGTGAGATAATAGTTCTATATCTTGAAATGTGAGATTTCAAGATATAGTATTTGAGGCCTCGGAACTCAAAAAACTGGATATGACTCGGTATTGTGCTATGGTGAGGAGGGTCACAGAAAAGTTCCTGCGAAGTTATGGACCAGTATAAATGAAACTTGAGGAATACTGTTTGTCGTGAGTCCCTCTCGGGAACACTCCACCAGTAACTTTAAGCTCTCACCAATATCCTCATGTAAAACTTACTTTCCGCTAATAAACAACTGAGTGGGGAGACAGGCAACAGAATCCAGGGAACACAACCTGGAGCCCCCACTACCAACTCCCCACAGGGAGTTGGAGGGAGAGGCCTCCAGTTCCTATATAACCCTGGATCCTGGGGCTTTAGCCTCATTCGACACTTCCTCTAACTAGCTCTCTCTTCTCTCCTCTACCTTGCTCCTCCTCTCAGATGATCGGTGGATTACCGCCGCCTGAGAATTTACCTTCTCCCTCTTGTCTAGATGATCGGTGGACTACCGCCGCCTAGACAAACACCTTCTCACCTAGATGATCGGTGGATTACCGCCGCCTAGGTAAATTCCTTCACTCACCTCCATCTCCTCCCAAAGTCGTAGATGATCGGTGGACTACCGCCGCCTGCGACTTTTCTCCTTCACAGAAAAGTACTTCTCCCGAAAAGTTCTTGTTCCGTGATGAACAAAATTCTAAATTCATCACAGTGGTGAACCCGACGTTCATTCAACCTTCTACCCTCTTTTACCACCTCATGTGTCGCCCCCATTCTAGTTCAGTTCGGTGTCCCAAATTTTAAATTCTGATTCAGTCTAAACAGTCAGTGTTAAATTCGCAATTTTTGCCCCACCCTCACCGCTCAACTCCAGCTCTCAACTTTCCGCCACACGCACCTCCGCTCCCGCAAACTGCGAATTTAAAATTCAAAACTTACTCAATTTGAATTTTAGTTACAGACCTCAACCATGGACCCGAACTCACCGACGCCGCCACTCCTCCGGCCATCCATACTGCAGCCGCCGACCGCTGCGACAACTGACGCAGCCGACAACCCCTTCACCAGCCTCTCGCCACCCGGCTCCTCCGCATCCGCCGCCGCCGCTGCAGCCGCCGCTGCGGCCGCTGCACACGCCGCCGCCGACGTCACGACGGCCTCGGCGTCATTCCCACTGTCGCTTCCCCCGTTTTATTCGCACGACCCCGCTCTCTGGTTCTTCCAGGTTGACGCTGCGTTTTCTGCCGCCAACATCCGCAGCCAGCGGACCCGCTACTCCCGCATCATATCCCTGCTGCCGTACGAAATCCTCCTACAGACGTCGGACATCTCTCCCGACGCCGCGGCCGCATACGACGACCTCCGCAACCGCCTCGTCACGCTATACCAACCATCGAAGATCGCACGTGTCGCAGCGCTCTCACAACCACAGCACCTCGGCGACCTGAAGCCCTCCCACCTCTACCGCCGTCTGCGTCATCAGCTGCAAGACGTGATGACGGCCGACATCGCGCGGACCTTCTGGCTGCGAGCCCTTCCCCACCCCATGCAGATGGCGCTCGCCAGCCACCTCGACGGCCCGGACGAACCCCTTTTACGACTCGCCGATACAGTCCACGACCTCACCGCAGCCGCCGGCGTCACGGCAGTCAACGCGCCCCGCACCTCCGCCCCGCGGCGGGACCGGACGCCGTCACGAGAGCGCCGCCGGCCCCCCTCCCTCCACCGGCACCGATCCCTCTCCACCGAGCGCCGGCCGACCCCCTCCATCGACCACCGACGCCAGCGCTCGCCCGAACGCCGCACCGCTTCCCCCCCTCAGCAACGCAGGGGAAAGTCTCCAGCCGCGGCGACCTCCTCCACCTCCATTCGCCCCACCAGGACTGCCTACCTCCCAGCGGACCCCCCCCACCGATGTTTCTATCATGTTAACTTCGGTGGGGAGGCCCGCAAATGCCAGCCCCCCTGCTCCTTCCCCTCCAAGCAGGGAAACGCGGACGCCCGCCGGTAAATCCGGCGGGCCCCCCTCCTCGCCAACACGGGGGGGACCACGTCCAACCCCTCCCCGCCCGCATTCACACCACCACCACCAAGCCACGTTACCCCTCCTACGCCGCCGCCACGGCTGCCAACCTCCCGGCCGCGCCTGCCAGCGCCGCCAAAACCCTCACCCCGCCATCAACCGTTCCCCCACCTCGGAACGGCCCCTCCACACCCGCCTCCAGGGCAGCCACCCTTCCGGCCGCCACTCACGCCGCCGCTACCGTTCCCCCACCCCGGAACGGCCCCTCCACGCCCGCCTCCAGGGCAGCCACCCTTCCGGCCGCCACTCACGCCGCCACTACCGTTCCCCCACCCCGGAACGGCCCCTCCACGCCCGCCTCCAGGGCAACCACCCTTCCGGCCGCCACTCACGCCGCCGCTACCGTTCCCCCTCCCCAGGACGGCACCTCCCCACCCGCCACCAAGGGGACCAGCCCCCCAGCCGACGCTACCGTTCCCCCTCTCCGGAACGGCAAAGGACCACCCCGCGTCTCCTTCGCAGGGGACCGCCCACCACCGACACAGCCGCCCATCACCTCGGACGGCCCAAGCCCCTCCCATCCACCAGACCCCACCGCCTCCGCCATTTTGCCGCACTCCACCCCAGCTCACCAGCGCCTCTTCCTAAAGTGCGCCAAAACAAACGTCCCGTTCCTCGTAGACACAGGGGCGGCGCTGTCTATCTTCCCGAACAACATCCTCAGGCGACAGGCGCGTTGTAACCGGCAACTCCTCTACGCCGCCAACGGTACCACCATCCCCTCGTACGGGACGTACCGCTCATCCATCCACATGAGCGGGCTCGCGTACGAGTGGGAATTTACCGTGGCGGACGTGGAGAAGGCAATCCTGGGGGCCGACTTCCTCGCTTATTTCGGCCTCCAGGTTGACGTCTGTAACGCGCGCCTGATCGACCCCTCCACCCAGAAACCAATCCCCGGTTTCATCCATACGGTCGACCGCCCACCGACCGAGTTCGAAGCCCTCCTCCTCCACTACACACCCCAGTGCCGCCCCTCAGCACATATCTCCCAAATCCAACATTTTATTGAAACCTCCGGCCCCCCAATATCCGCCAAAGGCCGCCGCCTCCACCCGCTCCAACTGTCCCAAGCCCGGCGGCATTTTGACAAGCTCATTGCGGATGGCATTATCCGCCCCTCAAAATCCCCGTGGGCTTCACCGCTACACATTGTGCAGAAGCCCAACGGGGATATCCGCCCCTGCGGCGATTACCGCCGCCTTAACGCCAAGACCACACCAGACCTCTATAACGTCCCCCACCTCCGGGATTTCTCCTCCCACCTCCACCACACGACTATTTTTTCGACCCTCGACATCTCCAGAGCCTTCCACCACATTAATATCAACCCGCCCGACGTACCTAAAACCGCCATCACAACGCCTTTCGGCCTTTTCGAATATATCAAAATGGGTTTCGGCCTCAGAAACGCGGCCCAGACATGGCAACGATATATGGCTAATATCCTGCAGGGACTACCATTTGTGTTTTGCTTCTTGGATGACATCCTGATCGCCTCCCGAAACCCACAAGAACATCTGACACACCTCAAGCAAATTCTAGACATCTTCTCTGCCGAGGGACTCAACATAAACACTCAAAAATGCGTCCTCGCCCAACCCTCCGTCCGCTGCCTCGGCCACCAAGTCTCATCCGACGGGATCAAGCCTCTCCCAGACAAAGTCCACGCTCTCACGGATTTCCCCCAGCCCCGCACCGTCTCAGAACTTCGCCGTTTCCTGGGTATGTTAAACTTTTATCGTAGACACATCAAACACGCTGCACAACACCAACAACCACTCATACACGCTATCCCACAACCGGCCAAAAAGAACGATAACCGCCCCATAACCTGGACCCCCGCCCTTACAACCGCCTTCCAAACTTGTAAAAAGGACCTAGTAGACGCCGCTCTATTAGCCCATCCCGACCCCCACGCTCCCCTCTCCATCACAACCGATGCGTCCGACTGGGCCATCGGGGCAGTGCTCCACCAACACACCGGCGCCACCCCCCAACCCCTCGGTTTCTTCTCTAAAACTCTGTCCCCAACCCAAAAAAATTACTCAACTTTTGACAGAGAACTCCTCGCCATCCACGAAGCCATCAAACACTTCCGTGACTTCGTGGAGGGCAGGCAGTTCTCTGTCATCACTGATCATAAACCCCTCACACATGCCCTCCTCCAAAATCGTAAATCCGCCTCCCCCCGTCGCCTCCGGCAACTCGAATTTATCGGACAGTTTACGTCCGATATTCGTTATTTGCCGGGGGCCGACAACTGCGTAGCAGACGCGCTCTCCCGCCCCACCCCCGCGCCGGTGGTGGAGTTACTGCCGTTCCCTTCCCCACAAACCCTAAAATCACATCAACAACCCGAATCCGACCCAGCCCTCTCCAACCTCATCTCCGCCTCCAAACTCCAACAGCTGCCGCCCCTCGAGCTCTGGTGTGACGTAACGGCCGACTCACCGCGCCCTTACGTCCCACCCGACCTCAGGCGGCAACTCTTCCTCCACTACCACTCCCTCCACCATCCCGGCATCCGGGCAAGCCGAGACCTTATCAAAACACGGTACTTCTGGCCCCACATGAATACAGATATTCGTACCTGGGTTCTAGGGTGCCAGAAGTGCCAGCAATTTAAGGTCTCGGCTCACCCCCATGTACCTCCTCAACCCATTCCCGACTCCCTCCCGTGGGAACACGTTCACCTCGATCTGGTCGGACCTCTTCCCCCCTCTGAGGGGAAGAAATACTGCCTCACGATGATCGACCGTGCCACCAACTGGGTTGAGTGCATTCCCCTCACCCACATCACCGCGGACACCGTCGCAACGGCTTTCCTCAACCAATGGGTTAGCCGCTACGGTTGTCCGCGAACAATCACGGTCGATCAAGGGAGGCAGTTCGAGTCCGCCCACTTTTCAGATCTCCTCCGTTCCCTCGGGATCCAGAAAATCCGCACCACTCCTTATCACCCCCAATCCAACGGGAAAATAGAGCGGTGGCACTCGGTCCTTAAACAAGCCATCTCCACATCAGCCACATCCCCCTCATGGACCAAAACCCTCCCCTATGTATTACTCAGCCTTCGTACTTCCGCCCGTCCTTCAGACAACACAAGTCCCGCACAACACGCTTTTCGAGACCCTCTCCGTTTACCGGCCGACATTTTCCCTCCACACAACACCCCGTCCATTAACAGGGAACCGCTCCACACTTCAACACCGACAAACGACACCACTTACCCCAAACGCTTTTACACCGCCACTCACATGTACTTGAAAGAGCCCGGCATGCATAAAACCTTTCAGCCCCTTTATGCCGGGCCCTTTCAATTCATCCGCACAACACCGACCACCGCGACCCTGCTAATGGACGGGAAACCCCACACTGTACCGTTAGCCCGCTGCAAGCCCGCCCCTGTGCTCCCTCAACCTACATCAGCCATCAGTCTCCCGCCGTCCGTTTGCCATGCAACACATCTCCCAACCTCACCTGTCACCCCCGTCGCCGTTTCCGGATTTCGATTCGGATCCGGAAATGGCGGCCATACTCCGGGACGTTTTCGTCCCGGACCCGCTATCCCCCCTACCCCCTTCGCCCGGGCCGACCTCATCGCTTCCGTTCGTTCCGCTAAGGATCTCCGGATTACCTCCCCGGCCCCGGCGGTGGAAGTACCCCCAGTGGCGTATACTGCGCGAATTTCGCACAGCGCAAGCCACCGGGGTACACCCTCCCTACACCCCCATCGACCCTTTAATGGCCCCCCTTCTCCATGAATTCCGCCTCGCCCAACTCATGCCACCCCCACCGCCCCTTCCAAGCAACAAACCCCCTGTCTTCAACAAACCCCCGCCCCCGAATTTCAACCCCCTCTTGCTACCCCCCGATTTTCAATTTTCGACCCCCCAAATTCGAATTCTCCCCCACCAACACCCCAACCCATCAAGCCCACAACGCCCCCTCCCCCCCCCCAACACCGCCGGGGATATCCACGATAGTTTCCGCCGGGACGAAACGGCCCGGGCGGCGAAACGGACGGAGGGAGCGTCCCCGCATTCCCCGCGTCCCGGCGGCCAAGTCCTCTGCCCCGCTCTGAGCAATCACGGCGGGGCCTTGAGATCTCGGGACAGTGCTTGTGTATTATTTCCCCACACGCTCTGTACCGAATCTCACAGCCCCGCCGTGGCCGCCTCAGCGCAGCAGCCACCTCGCCGAGCCACCCCCACACTTCACTACATTACACCCACAGCATTACAACACACTCACTACATTTCACCACACACTCTCCACACCCAGGGAACGGCGGACTTCCACGCCACATATTTGTACCCAACCCTGTTACCCTCTGTAAATACTGTCCAAATTTGTAAATACCAACCTTGTAAATATTAGTCCACTATACCATTGTAAATATTCGTCCATGCTATTCAACTATGTTATTCTACAACACTACTGTACATGTTCACCTATGCTATTCAACCTTGTAAATATTAGTCCACTATACCATTGTAAATATTCATCCATGCTATTCAACTATGCTATTCAACAACACTACTGTAAATGTTTTCCTATGCTATTTAACTATACTATTCAACTATACTATTCTGTTCAACTACTCTATTCAACTATACTTGTAACCCCCAAACTTTGTAAATACTCCTTATCCTACTTATACTACTTAGACTTACTACTACTTATGTTACTGCTTTTTAGGATTAAGTCAGCCCCTGTCACATTTTTGCCTTCAGCACCACCGATTGTTTGCATCGGCCCTCAGCCTCTGTCACCCTGCGCCTTCAGCTCCACTTTTGTTTGCCGTCGCCCTCAGCCTCTGTCACCTTGCGCCTTCAGCTCCACTTTTGTTTGCCGTAGCCCTCAGCCTCTGTCACCTTGCGCCTTCAGCTCCTCAAACATTGGTTCGAACTGGGGGGACCTCTGTCGTGAGTCCCTCTCGGGAACACTCCACCAGTAACTTTAAGCTCTCACCAATATCCTCATGTAAAACTTACTTTCCGCTAATAAACAACTGAGTGGGGAGACAGGCAACAGAATCCAGGGAACACAACCTGGAGCCCCCACTACCAACTCCCCACAGGGAGTTGGAGGGAGAGGCCTCCAGTTCCTATATAACCCTGGATCCTGGGGCTTTAGCCTCATTCGACACTTCCTCTAACTAGCTCTCTCTTCTCTCCTCTACCTTGCTCCTCCTCTCAGATGATCGGTGGATTACCGCCGCCTGAGAATTTACCTTCTCCCTCTTGTCTAGATGATCGGTGGACTACCGCCGCCTAGACAAACACCTTCTCACCTAGATGATCGGTGGATTACCGCCGCCTAGGTAAATTCCTTCACTCACCTCCATCTCCTCCCAAAGTCGTAGATGATCGGTGGACTACCGCCGCCTGCGACTTTTCTCCTTCACAGAAAAGTCCTTCTCCCGAAAAGTTCTTGTTCCGTGATGAACAAAATTCTAAATTCATCACACTGTTCAACATAATAAAACATAATATCCACAATATAGTGATTTAAAATTTTAGCTCCTGAAGGTAAGTATCGTGACTTGTACGTTTACTAAATTTGTATCAATACACAATTACACACCACTCCAGCGAGCCCTGTTAATACAGTTAATACATACCCACGTTAAGTACAGATGCCTCCGTTGTTGCGTTTTAATGCGCAGTATTTATTTAATTTCACCATCATAATGTATCTACTTGATGTATTAGAACGCGAAGTACCTAGAACAATTTTATTTTTATTGTGGTTTCAAATCACGAAGTCTTATAAAATAATGGTATATCAATGTTCACCATCATAATATCATAATTTAGTTTGCAGTTCCTATTTCATTATTTTTTTACGAGCTTTAGAATGTAATAAGTTTGTCACGCACCTTTATTTTCCTGTTCGGTAGGCGGTCGTACAACTAGTCAAAATGAAGCTCGCGGTTTGTCTATCAGCTTTTTGCCTGTCTGTTGTCCTGTTTCCTCAGGACGCCAGCGCTGGGGTCATCAAAGATGTGAGCACCTTAGGCCAGAATACGCTTGAGAGAGTCAAAAAAGCCCTAGATAGTTCATCCAGTGTTATCGAAAAGAATCTCAAAGCAGCAGTTGTCAAGCTGAAGTCAATGTGGAATTCGTTGAAAGGTAAGAATAAATACATTAACAATCAACAGTAGCAAAGAGAGGAGGGGTTCACCCATGAGAGGAGGTGGTGAGCTTATATTCCCCTCTGATTTCTTGAGGGGGGGGGGGGTGGTGAGGTGAATTCTCAATTTTGATGCTATGGTTATCCAGTCAGAAAGTTGATCTAATCTCCCGTAAAGCCAATATTATTCCTCACTCGATACCCAGTGACAGGTATAACAAGAACCGTTTGTTTGGAGGGCAAGGCATAATTGCGTTCAGAACAGTTCCTTGATGATTGTCGTATTGCTACTCACATTCTCGTTGAGGCTACTGGGTTGTTTTCTGTTTAAAACCTTTTCAACAATTCGTTTGGTTGTGCAAACTCCCTATTATGATGTTTTCTATCAGTTACAAGAACAATCGCAACGCTATTCGTAGTCCTACAGTCATGACTCGAATTTTAATGAACATTATTGAAAACAGTATTGAAAACAGAAAAGAAATGACCTAAATTCTTTGATTTTGTACCAACATCTTAAACCCTAATTAAATGCAATATTGATACTTACCGCTCTGTATTCTTTCCGTATTAAAATTAATATGTATACGTGCTTTACATAAGTTATGTCTCGAAGCCAGTAAACAATAAAGCAGTGGCCTTTGTTCAGGATCAAAGTTTTGCTGTTGTAAGTTTCCATCAATAGTAGTTCCCATTTTGATAACCAACCTAGATCTTCTGGGGCTCTTTAGGAGTTTGTTGAAAGTTAGTGAAACTTGAACAAACGTTGAAGTATTATTGATGGGTAAATTATTACACAGCCGTAAATTATTACACAACGGTTCATTATACCATCTACGTAGAAGGGGCTGGAGTTTGTTGGTAGGTAATTTTGTAACTTGAACAACCGTTGAAGTATTATTGATGGGCAAATTATTTCACAACGGTAAATTATTACTCAAAGGTAAATTATTGCACAGTGGTTCAGGCACCTATTATACAGGTAAATTACTACACGACGGTTAATTATTTGCCTTATGCTTCAAGAATAAATACAAAATAATTAATGATTGAATTATTGAATTCCGCGCATTTGTAGGAAACTTTAATTCCGGGGCCGGCTCCAGTGCTCGATTTAGGGATTTCCTGGGGGGAGCTCGAGGGTATTGACCACCGAAAACAGTGATCTACGCAGAAGCGGCATCTGTACAGGTAAATAATAAACCTTTGTGTAATAATTTGCAGTGGTTTTCAAGTGAAATAATATCACAGAACAACCAACTTGACTTCATGCAGACATCCCTGATTATAATCAGGTCCTCCCTAGCGATGATATCTGGGCCGGATGTATACCGTTTGATTCTCGATCGTGTTGACGAACCTTTTCGGTGCAAACGAACGGCTGGTCATACAATGCTCCGGGGGGTCTCAAAAAATTCTTTAGTTCAAGATCAGTCTACAAACTTGAAAAAAAACCATACCCTTTATAGAAAGTTTTCCAGCTACGGCATTCTGAAAATGTCAACCCCTATTTTTCACGCCTTAGAGATGACTGACATTATTGCCGAGCTTCGAGGACCAACTAGACCCCAAACGGGAACTACAAACCAAGTTTCATCAATTTTGGTTCATGGTAACTACGAAAATTGCGAAGTACGGCGTGCAACGGACAGACAGAAATTTTGGTTTATTATTTTCAACGATGAACCTTTGGAATCGAGCATGAAAAAAAAAGTTAACCCCTCCTCATAATTTGATGGTTTCCGTTTCAAGGTATGTAGAATCCGGAAATGCAATTTAAAAAAATTTCTGTCCGCCGTACCTACTTCGCTCTTTCCTTAGTTACCATGAACCAAAATTGATGAAATTTGGTTTGTACGTTTGTAGTCGGTCCGCGAAGCTCGGCGTTAATGTCAATCATCTGTGAGGGGTGAAAAGTAGGGGATGAAATCTCCAGGACGCCGTTACCTCAAATTTGGTTTACGTTTTCAAATATTTCCTGCACTTGGGAGTTTTTTGAGACCGCCCGGAGCATTGCACGTCCAGCTATTCGTTCACAGTAAGGCCCCGAAGTTTGCGCAGACAGGCTTCGTCAACAGAAGGGTGATCAAATTGTATACATTCATTCCACATATCATTGCTAGGGACGCCGCAACAATCTTGTACCCAATATTGGAAATGGGAGTTTAATTTTTAAATTAAATTGAATTGAATTTAATTTTGGGGGTTGTTCATCGTTTACAATGGATATTTCAATTGGAATTGGATTCCAATGGGAATTGGATGTTAACTGGAAGTGCAATTCTGTTGGCATTGGATTTCACTTCAGTCAATCAATCAATCAACTTATTCACAAAGTTTCCCTGAGGGATTATTGTGGGGACTAATAGCCTTGTGTATCTATTGTAAACGAGCCTTGTTGTGTGTCTGTTGTAATGTGCGGAGGGTGGAGGATTTTAATTGGAATTGGATTTCAATCAGTCAATGGATTTATTGGAATTCGATTTTGGTTTATTATTTTCAATAATGAACCATTGGAATCGAGCATGAAAACGCTGCAAATCCCTGCACAACGGTTTATTATTTTGTATAGAATACCCTTCTGTTACAGATCACAGCTCTATGTATAGATAACCCGTCTATATAATATAATATGTACTATTCTATGCATAATTATGTAGATCGCAGACCCTCCGTAGGTTAGTACCTAACCCCGTACTCGTTACTAGGTACCTACCTAAATCACGAGTTAAATGTTGCTAAAATAATTCTGCCGATGACAAACAGTACCTAACAAAAAGAAACACACATAATGAAGTTCTGAAAAGAAATTGTTGATGAGGAGTGAAAAAAGTTGCAAAAGTACCTACCAACAAACTCCAGCCCCTTCTACGTAGATGGTATAATGAACCGTTGTGTAATAATTTACCGTTGAGTAATGATTTACCGTAGTAATAATTTACCCATCAATAATACTTCAACGTTTGTTCAAGTTTCACTACCTACCAACAAACTCCAAAAGAGCCATCATTTTTCAAATTAAATAATATCACAGAACAACCAACTCGACTTCATACTCCGCCAATATAATCAGGTGATCCCTACCAATGATTGGCCGTATTCACAAATTCCTATTGTGGGCGCGTCTCTGGTTACGAGATTTGGTTTGAATTGTATACAATTTCATTCACACTGGAGTCGAAAATGCCTGTCGGTGCAAACTTCGGGGCCTTACTGTGAACGAACGGCTGGACGTACGATGCTCCGGATGGTCTTAAAAAACTCGCAAGTTCAAGAACTATTTAAAACCGTAAAAATATTTACGTAAAAAAATGGTATAGGCGTTTTGAACATTTCAACCCCTATTTTGAACCCCTTAGAGATGACTCACAGTAACGTCGAGCTTCGAGGACCAACTAGACGCCGAACGGAACCTATAACCCGAATTTCATCAATTTTTTTTCATGGTAACTAAGAAAAGTGGCCCGTACGGCGTACGGCGTACGGCGTACGGCGGACAGACAGAAATATTTTTATTGCAGTTTTGGATTCTACATACCTTGAAACGTAAACCATCAAATTTTGAGGGGGGGGTAAGAAATTTTTTTTTCATGCTCGATTCCAATGGTTCATTATTGAAAATAATAAACCAAAAAAACCGCTGCAAATCCCTGCACAACGGTTTATTATTTTGTATAGAATACCCTTCTGTTACAGATCACAGCTCTATGTATAGATATCCCGTCTATATAATATGATATGTACTATTCTGCACATATAATGTAGATCGCAGACCCTCCGTAGGTTAGTACCTAACCCCGTACTCGTTACTAGGTACCTACCTAAATCACGAGTTAAATGTTGCTAAAATTATTCTGCCGATGACAAACAGTACCTAACAAAAAGAAACACACATAATGAAGTTCTGAAAAGAAATTGTTGATGAGGAGTGAAAACCGTAGTAATAATTTACCCATCAATAATACTTCAACGTTTGTTCATGTTTCACTACCTACCAACAAACTCCAAAAGAGCCATCATTTTTCAAATTAAATAATATCACAGAACAACCAACTCGACTTCATACTCCGCCAATATAAACAGGTGATCCCTACCAATGATTGGCCGTATTCAAAAATTCCTATTGTGGGCGCGTCTCTGGTTACGAGATTTGGTTTGAATTCTATACAATTTCATTCACACTGGAGTCGAAAATGCCTGTCGGTGCAATCTTCGGGGCCTTACTGTGAACGAACGGCTGGACGTACGATGCTCCGGATGGTCTTAAAAAACTCGCAAGTTCTAGAACTATTTAAAACCATAAAAATATTTACGTAAAAAAATGGTATAGGCGTTTTGAAAATTTCAACCCCTATTTTGAACCCCTTAGAGATGACTCACAGTAACGTCGAGCTTCGAGGACCAACTAGACGCCGAACGGAACCTATAACCCGAATTTCATCAATTTTTTTTCATGGTAACTAAGAAAAGTGGCCCGTACGGCGTACGGCGGACAGACAGAAATATTTTTATTGCAGTTTTGGATTCTACATACCTTGAAACGTAAACCATCAAATTTTGAGGGGGGGTAAGAATTTTTTTTTCATGCTCGATTCCAATGGTTCATTATTGAAAATAATAAACCAAAATTCTTACCCCCCCTCAAAATTTGATGGTTTACGTTTCAAGGTATGTAGAATCCAAAACTGCAATAAAAATATTTTTGTCTGTCCGCCGTACGCCGTACGGGCCACTTTTCTTAGTTACCATGAAAAAAAATTGATGAAATTCGGGTTATAGGTTCCGTTCGGCGTCTAGTTGGTCCTCGAAGCTCGACGTTACTGTGAGTCATCTCTAAGGGGTTCAAAATAGGGGTTGCAATTTTCAAAACGCCTATACCATTTTTTTACGTGAATATTTTTACGGTTTTAAATAGTTCTTGAACTTGCGAGTTTTTTAAGACCATCCAGAGCATCGTACGTCCAGCCGTTCGTTCACAGTAAGGCCCCGAAGTTTGCACCGACAGGCATTTTCGACTCCAGTGTGAATGAAATTGTATACAATTCAAACCAAATCTCGTAACCAGAGACGCGCCCACAATAGGAAATTTGGCGGAGATAGAATCATTGGTAGGGATCACCTGATTATATTGGCGGAGTATGAAGTCGAGTTGGTTGTTCTGTGATATTATTTCATTCGAAAAATGATGGCTCTTTTGGAGTTTGTTGGTAGGTAGTGAAACTTGAACAAACGTTGAAGTATTATTGATGGGTAAATTATTACTACGGTAAATCATTACTCAACGGTAAATTATTACGCAACGGTTCATTATACCATCTACGTAGAAGGGGCCGGAGTTTTTTGGTAGGTACTTTTGCAACTTTTTTCACTCCTCATCAACAATTTCTTTTCAGAACTTTATTATGTGTGTTTCTTTTTGTTAGGTACTGTTTGTCATCGGCAGAATTATTTTAGCAACATTTAACTCGAGATTTAGGTAGGTACCTAGTAACGAGTACGGGGTTAGGTACCAACCTACGGAGGGTCTGCGATCTACATAATATGTATAGAATAGTACATATCATATTATATAGACGGGTTATCTATACATAGAGCTATGATCTGTAACAGAAGGGTATTCTATACAAGATAATAAACCGTTGTGCAGGGATTTGCAGCGTTTTTTAATGGATTGCATGAAATTCAGTGCAATAAACAGGCATAAGATCATTGGACGAAGCAATGAACTTGAATCAATCAATTTATTCATAAACTTCCCTTAGAGATGGTTTGTACCCTGGGGGGGAGCTCGAGGGTAGGTATTGACCACAGAAATCAGTTATCTACTCGGAGGGGGCATCTATACAGGTAAATAATAAACCGTTGTGTAATGATTTGCAGCTTCTTTTTATTGCATTTTCGGATTCTACATACCTTGAAATGTAAACCATCAAATTTTGATTGTTGGGGGGGGGGGGTCAATTTTTTTTCTTTACATGCTCGATTCCAAAGGTTCGTTATTGAAAATAATAAACCAAAACTTACCATCAACAGGTACCTACTACGCCGTGAGTACTGGGCACTTTCCTTAGTTACCATAAACGAAAATTAATACTGTATAAATCCAGCCCAGATATCAATAGAGCACAGCTGATTATAATCCCCTCAAACCGAATTTAATTATTTTTGGTTCATGGTAACTAAGGAATTATGGTGCGGCGTACAGCGGACGGACAGAAATTTTTGTATTCCATTTTGTATTCCGAATACCCCCTATCACTGGTGAGAGGCTGGGAGAAACGGCTCAATAGTGGTTATGAAAGGGGTTGGAATCTATAATATTATGTTTGATCCAATTTGGATGAGTGAAACATTACCTTTCGAAAGATTACAGCAAGCGTTCGATTCCTAGGCCGACAGTGCTAAGATATAACGCATAATGTATCCCACTGTTTTCCTAACCAATACTAGCTTTATGAGTGGTGGAGCTTTTTTAATTGAAAGATCGATTGCGTTTCGATTATATCCAGTTGCATACTGGTGAAGTAGATACAATGAGGAGTACCTACCCGTGACTTCTGTTCATAGTACTTTCCCATTTTTAAATGAAAATAATATGATCCATTATAAGAATTTTGAGACCAACCGCACTCCCCTATGAGCTTTCAACGTTTCGCCAACAAGTGACGCCATTGCACCCCTCCAGCCAGGACGGGTGCACGTAACGTACGTAACTTGTTCCGTTACGTGAGTAACGTAACAGGACGTAACTTGTTGCCGAAACTTTGAAAGCACATAGAAAAAGAGCTATTCATCGTAGGAGAGTGCGGTTGGTCTCAAAATTCTTATAATGGAATCTAATTCCTTCCAAATTATAAACAGAAGTCATGGGTACTCCTCATTAGTGTTTGGCAACTGCAACCAATCGGCTGCCGTATTTGACTGGATTCTATCACAAAATAGGTAGGTTCATCTAAATTAATAATATCCTGTGCAGCGCACGGTTCATCAAGCTAGAATTTGAAACTATGGAGCAATGAAACCAAAGGTACCTGCCTAGTGATATTACAACCAATATTATTGTAAAAACCAAATATTATCGAATACAGTTAGTAAAATCTGCCCCTAGAAGTTTTACCGAATACAATGTTCAATTCGTGAATCACCTAATGCATTGACTTTATTCCAGGTTATATCAACGGTACCTTCGACAAAAATCCACCGGGTTTCGTAAAATTCTTAACGAAAACGGTCGATTATTTGATAAAAGGAGCGGAATCGAGGTTGTAAAGGGACCTGACTGTTAATACTCTATCGCCGATCAGGAAGAACCGCATTTCAGACAAGACGCAGCTGAAATAAGCTTGTCCATTGCTTTCTGCAAACTCTTGTTTTATAAGCGATTAAACTGATTGCCGCGAATAATCCCTAGTTTTTCTTGGTGATGCGATATCATCATCATCGTGGATGAACTCTGCGTTCTTCGCACACTCGCCTGCACTGAGCGCTCCAGCGGCGAATACACCTACTACTTACTAGGTGACAACTCTTGCATAATTTATTATTTTCGCGGTATGTATGTTACTTACTTCCCCTTATAATGAATGACATGCTGTCGGTTAATGCTAACATTTCTGCAGGAGCTTCCTTTTGTATTGAAGTGAAACCTCGAAAATAGAATTTGTTTACCTCGTTCGTTAAGACAGCTGTCGTGTTTACGAGTTACGTACGATAGGTAAATTGGTCTGAAACGTAAATTTATGGTGTATAAACACGTTCTACCCACCCAAGTTCCGGAAATTTCATTTTCGGCCGATTGCAGTACTTCCCCTTGAAGTACTGTAATATTTAGGGTTGCCATCTACCTACTCCTCTTGAAATGCGGACATCCTGGAGTGAAAATATGAACTTACCAGTACAGTCAACCTAAAAATTACGGACAGTATTATGGACTGGACCCTCAGTGATTGAAAAATAAAAACGCTGCAAATTATGTGCGGGATATATGCACGCCGGAGCAGCTAGACTCTTCTGCACGGCAAATGCAAGCGGCAATAATCAAGGCTTACGAAGAAAGCCTCCGACTTATTACCAAGAAGAGCAACCGAGATGCTCCTTGGTGGAACAGTGATCTGGCAAGACTCCGTTCCTTAGCGAGGAGGTTCTTTAATAGGGCTATGAGGAACGGTGAATGGGACACCTATAGACGATACCACACCAAGTACACAGTCGCCCTAGGAAGAGCAAAACGGTTGTCCTGGAAGAGCTTCTGCGAAGGACTGGAGGGTGTCTCTGCCGTTGCCAGACTCCAGAGAGTTCTGTCCAAGGACAGACCAAACCCAATTGGGTTACTTACAGAAGGCATTCTGTTACAGATCACAGCTCTATGTATAGATAACCCGTCTATATAATATAATATGTACTATTCTATGCATAATTATGTAGATCGCAGACCCTCCGTAGGTTAGTACCTAACCCCGTACTCGTTACTAGGTACCTACCTAAATCACGAGTTAAATGTTGCTAAAATAATTCTGCCGATGACAAACAGTACCTAACAAAAAGAAACACACATAATGAAGTTCTGAAAAGAAATTGTTGATGAGGAGTGAAAAAAGTTGCAAAAGTACCTACCAACAAACTCCAGCCCCTTCTACGTAGATGGTATAATGAACCGTTGTGTAATAATTTACCGTTGAGTAATGATTTACCGTAGTAATAATTTACCCATCAATAATACTTCAACGTTTGTTCAAGTTTCACTACCTACCAACAAACTCCAAAAGAGCCATCATTTTGGTTTATTATTTTCAATAATGAACCATTGGAATCGAGCATGAAAAAAAAAATTCTTACCCCCCCTCAAAATTTGATGGTTTACGTTTCAAGATATGTAGAATCCAAAACTGCAATAAAAATATTTCTGTCTGTCCGCCGTACGCCGTACGCCGTACGCCGTACACCGTACGCCGTACGCCGTACGCCGTACGCCGTACGGGCCACTTTTCTTAGTTACCATGAAAAAAAATTGATGAAATTCGGGTTATAGGTTCCGTTCGGCGTCTAGTTGGTCCTCCAAGCTCGACGTTACTGTGAGTCATCTCTAAGGGGTTCAAAATAGGGGTTGAAATTTTCAAAACGCCTATACCATTTTTTTACGTAAATATTTTTACGGTTTTAAATAGTTCTTGAACTTGCGAGTTTTTTAAGACCATCCGGAGCATCGTACGTCCAGCCGTTCGTTCACAGTAAGGCCCCGAAGTTTGCACCGACAGGCATTTTCGACTCCAGTGTGAATGAAATTGTATACAATCCAAACCAAATCTCGTAACCAGAGACGCGCCCACAATAGGAATTTGTGAATACGGCCAATCATTGGTAGGGATCACCTGATTATATTGGCGGAGTATGAAGTCGAGTTGGTTGTTCTGTGATATTATTTAATTTGAAAAATGATGGCTCTATTGGAGTTTGTTGGTAGGTAGTGAAACTTGAACAAACGTTGAAGTATTATTGATGGGTAAATTATTACTACGGTAAATCATTACTCAACGGTAAATTATTACACAACGGTAAATTATACCATCTACGTAGAAGGGGCTGGAGTTTGTTGGTAGGTACTTTTGCAACTTTTTTCACTCCTCATCAACAATTTCTTTTCAGAACTTCATTATGTGTGTTTCTTTTTGTTAGGTACTGTTTGTCATCGGCAGAATTATTTTAGCAACATTTAACTCGTGATTTAGGTAGGTACCTAGTAACGAGTACGGGGTTAGGTACTAACCTACGGAGTGTCTGCAATCTACATAATATGCATATAATAGAATAGTACATATCATATTATATAGACGGGTTATCTATACATAGAGCTGTGATCTGTAACAGAAGGGTATTCTATACAAAATAATAAACCGTTGTGCAGGGATTTGCAGCGTTTTCAAATTAAATAATATCACAGAACAACCAACTCGACTTCATACTCCGCCAATATAATCAGGTGATCCCTACCAATGATTGGCCGTATTCACAAATTCCTATTGTGGGCGCGTCTCTGGTTACGAGATTTGGTTTGAATTGTATACAATTTCATTCACACTGGAGTCGAAAATGCCTGTCGGTGCAAACTTCGGGGCCTTACTGTGAACGAACGGCTGGACGTACGATGCTCCGGATGGTCTTAAAAAACTCGCAAGTACAAGAACTAGTTAAAACCGTAAAAATATTTACGTAAAAAAATGGTATAGGCGTTTTGAACATTTCAACCCCTATTTTGAACCCCTTAGAGATGACTCACAGTAACGTCGAGCTTCGAGGACCAACTAGACGCCGAACGGAACCTATAACCCGAATTTCATCAATTTTTTTTCATGGTAACTAAGAAAAGTGGCCCGTACGGCGTACGGCGTACGGCGTACGGCGGACAGACAGAAATATTTTTATTGCAGTTTTGGATTCTACATACCTTGAAACGTAAACCATCAAATTTTGAGGGGGGGTAAGAAATTTTTTTTTTTCATGCTCGATTCCAATGGTTCATTATTGAAAATAATAAACCAAAAAAAACGCTGCAAATCCCTGCACAACGGTTTATTATTTTGTATAGAATACCCTTCTGTTACAGATCACAGCTCTATGTATAGATATCCCGTCTATATAATATGATATGTACTATTCTGCACATATAATGTAGATCGCAGACCCTCCGTAGGTTAGTACCTAACCCCGTACTCGTTACTAGGTACCTACCTAAATCACGAGTTAAATGTTGCTAAAATTATTCTGCCGATGACAAACAGTACCTAACAAAAAGAAACACACATAATGAAGTTCTGAAAAGAAATTGTTGATGAGGAGTGAAAACCGTAGTAATAATTTACCCATCAATAATACTTCAACGTTTGTTCATGTTTCACTACCTACCAACAAACTCCAAAAGAGCCATCATTTTTCAAATTAAATAATATCACAGAACAACCAACTCGACTTCATACTCCGCCAATATAATCAGGTGATCCCTACCAATGATTGGCCGTATTCAAAAATTCCTATTGTGGGCGCGTCTCTGGTTACGAGATTTGGTTTGAATTCTATACAATTTCATTCACACTGGAGTCGAAAATGCCTGTCGGTGCAAACTTCGGGGCCTTACTGTGAACGAACGGCTGGACGTACGATGCTCCGGATGGTCTTAAAAAACTCGCAAGTTCTAGAACTATTTAAAACCATAAAAATATTTACGTAAAAAAATGGTATAGGCGTTTTGAAAATTTCAACCCCTATTTTGAACCCCTTAGAGATGACTCACAGTAACGTCGAGCTTCGAGGACCAACTAGACGCCGAACGGAACCTATAACCCGAATTTCATCAATTTTTTTTCATGGTAACTAAGAAAAGTGGCCCGTACGGCGTACGGCGTACGGCGTACGGCGGACAGACAGAAATATTTTTATTGCAGTTTTGGATTCTACATACCTTGAAACGTAAACCATCAAATTTTGAGGGGGGGTAAGAATTTTTTTTTCATGCTCGATTCCAATGGTTCATTATTGAAAATAATAAACCAAAATTCTTACCCCCCCTCAAAATTTGATGGTTTACGTTTCAAGGTATGTAGAATCCAAAACTGCAATAAAAATATTTTTGTCTGTCCGCCGTACGCCGTACGCCATACGGGCCACTTTTCTTAGTTACATGAAAAAAAATTGATGAAATTCGGGTTATAGGTTCCGTTCGGCGTCTAGTTGGTCCTCGAAGCTCGACGTTACTGTGAGTCATCTCTAAGGGGTTCAAAATAGGGGTTGCAATTTTCAAAACGCCTATACCATTTTTTTACGTGAATATTTTTACGGTTTTAAATAGTTCTTGAACTTGCGAGTTTTTTAAGACCATCCAGAGCATCGTACGTCCAGCCGTTCGTTCACAGTAAGGCCCCGAAGTTTGCACCGACAGGCATTTTCGACTCCAGTGTGAATGAAATTGTATACAATTCAAACCAAATCTCGTAACCAGAGACGCGCCCACAATAGGAAATTTGGCGGAGATAGAATCATTGGTAGGGATCACCTGATTATATTGGCGGAGTATGAAGTCGAGTTGGTTGTTCTGTGATATTATTTCATTCGAAAAATGATGGCTCTTTTGGAGTTTGTTGGTAGGTAGTGAAACTTGAACAAACGTTGAAGTATTATTGATGGGTAAATTATTACTACGGTAAATCATTACTCAACGGTAAATTATTACGCAACGGTTCATTATACCATCTACGTAGAAGGGGCCGGAGTTTTTTGGTAGGTACTTTTGCAACTTTTTTCACTCCTCATCAACAATTTCTTTTCAGAACTTTATTATGTGTGTTTCTTTTTGTTAGGTACTGTTTGTCATCGGCAGAATTATTTTAGCAACATTTAACTCGAGATTTAGGTAGGTACCTAGTAACGAGTACGGGGTTAGGTACCAACCTACGGAGGGTCTGCGATCTACATAATATGTATAGAATAGTACATATCATATTATATAGACGGGTTATCTATACATAGAGCTATGATCTGTAACAGAAGGGTATTCTATACAAGATAATAAACCGTTGTGCAGGGATTTGCAGCGTTTTTTAATGGATTGCATGAAATTCAGTGCAATAAACAGGCATAAGATCATTGGACGAAGCAATGAACTTGAATCAATCAATTTATTCATAAACTTCCCTTAGAGATGGTTTGTACCCTGGGGGGGAGCTCGAGGGTAGGTATTGACCACAGAAATCAGTTATCTACTCGGAGGGGGCATCTATACAGGTAAATAATAAACCGTTGTGTAATGATTTGCAGCTTCTTTTTATTGCATTTTCGGATTCTACATACCTTGAAATGTAAACCATCAAATTTTGATTGTTGGGGGGGGGGGGGGGGGGGTCAATTTTTTTTCTTTACATGCTCGATTCCAAAGGTTCGTTATTGAAAATAATAAACCAAAACTTACCATCAACAGGTACCTACTACGCCGTGAGTACTGGGCACTTTCCTTAGTTACCATAAACGAAAATTAATACTGTATAAATCCAGCCCAGATATCAATAGAGCACAGCTGATTATAATCCCCTCAAACCGAATTTAATTATTTTTGGTTCATGGTAACTAAGGAATTATGGTGCGGCGTACAGCGGACGGACAGAAATTTTTGTATTCCATTTTGTATTCCGAATACCCCCTATCACTGGTGAGAGGCTGGGAGAAACGGCTCAATAGTGGTTATGAAAGGGGTTGGAATCTATAATATTATGTTTGATCCAATTTGGATGAGTGAAACATTACCTTTCGAAAGATTACAGCAAGCGTTCGATTCCTAGGCCGACAGTGCTAAGATATAACGCATAATGTATCCCACTGTTTTCCTAACCAATACTAGCTTTATGAGTGGTGGAGCTTTTTTAATTGAAAGATCGATTGCGTTTCGATTATATCCAGTTGCATACTGGTGAAGTAGATACAATGAGGAGTACCTACCCGTGACTTCTGTTCATAGTACTTTCCCATTTTTAAATGAAAATAATATGATCCATTATAAGAATTTTGAGACCAACCGCACTCCCCTATGAGCTTTCAACGTTTCGCCAACAAGTGACGCCATTGCACCCCTCCAGCCAGGACGGGTGCACGTAACGTACGTAACTTGTTCCGTTACGTGAGTAACGTAACAGGACGTAACTTGTTGCCGAAACTTTGAAAGCACATAGAAAAAGAGCTATTCATCGTAGGAGAGTGCGGTTGGTCTCAAAATTCTTATAATGGAATCTAATTCCTTCCAAATTATAAACAGAAGTCATGGGTACTCCTCATTAGTGTTTGGCAACTGCAACCAATCGGCTGCCGTATTTGACTGGATTCTATCACAAAATAGGTAGGTTCATCTAAATTAATAATATCCTGTGCAGCGCACGGTTCATCAAGCTAGAATTTGAAACTATGGAGCAATGAAACCAAAGGTACCTGCCTAGTGATATTACAACCAATATTATTGTAAAAACCAAATATTATCGAATACAGTTAGTAAAATCTGCCCCTAGAAGTTTTACCGAATACAATGTTCAATTCGTGAATCACCTAATGCATTGACTTTATTCCAGGTTATATCAACGGTACCTTCGACAAAAATCCACCGGGTTTCGTAAAATTCTTAACGAAAACGGTCGATTATTTGATAAAAGGAGCGGAATCGAGGTTGTAAAGGGACCTGACTGTTAATACTCTATCGCCGATCAGGAAGAACCGCATTTCAGACAAGACGCAGCTGAAATAAGCTTGTCCATTGCTTTCTGCAAACTCTTGTTTTATAAGCGATTAAACTGATTGCCGCGAATAATCCCTAGTTTTTCTTGGTGATGCGATATCATCATCATCGTGGATGAACTCTGCGTTCTTCGCACACTCGCCTGCACTGAGCGCTCCAGCGGCGAATACACCTACTACTTACTAGGTGACAACTCTTGCATAATTTATTATTTTCGCGGTATGTATGTTACTTACTTCCCCTTATAATGAATGACATGCTGTCGGTTAATGCTAACATTTCTGCAGGAGCTTCCTTTTGTATTGAAGTGAAACCTCGAAAATAGAATTTGTTTACCTCGTTCGTTAAGACAGCTGTCGTGTTTACGAGTTACGTACGATAGGTAAATTGGTCTGAAACGTAAATTTATGGTGTATAAACACGTTCTACCCACCCAAGTTCCGGAAATTTCATTTTCGGCCGATTGCAGTACTTCCCCTTGAAGTACTGTAATATTTAGGGTTGCCATCTACCTACTCCTCTTGAAATGCGGACATCCTGGAGTGAAAATATGAACTTACCAGTACAGTCAACCTAAAAATTACGGACAGTATTATGGACTGGACCCTCAGTGATTGAAAAATAAAAACGCTGCAAATTATGTGCGGGATATATGCACGCCGGAGCAGCTAGACTCTTCTGCACGGCAAATGCAAGCGGCAATAATCAAGGCTTACGAAGAAAGCCTCCGACTTATTACCAAGAAGAGCAACCGAGATGCTCCTTGGTGGAACAGTGATCTGGCAAGACTCCGTTCCTTAGCGAGGAGGTTCTTTAATAGGGCTATGAGGAACGGTGAATGGGACACCTATAGACGATACCACACCAAGTACACAGTCGCCCTAGGAAGAGCAAAACGGTTGTCCTGGAAGAGCTTCTGCGAAGGACTGGAGGGTGTCTCTGCCGTTGCCAGACTCCAGAGAGTTCTGTCCAAGGACAGACCAAACCCAATTGGGTTACTACAGAAGGCATTTAAACCGTATAAGTCTGCGGGGGGCGACGGCGTTTTCCCGGCGCTGCTTCAACAGGGCCTGGACATGCTGGCTCCCCTCATCATAAAGACTTACAGCGCAAGTTTTGCACTCGCTTACATCCCAGAGGTGTGGAGGAATGTGAGGGTGGTGTTTATACCGAAAGCGGGCAAGACCTCCTCCACACAGCCCAAATCGCAGAGGTTAAAGGCCATGGAGAAGATAATTGGCCAGATGATCAGAGATGACCATCTCTTAATTAACCCTGTGAATAAGGCCCAACATGCCTATCAAAAGGGTAAATCAACGGAGACGGCTTTGTCCGATACTGTGGTGTTGATTGAAAAGGCTCTAGAAACTAAAGAAATAGCCCTCTGCTGCTTTCTGGATATAGGAGGTGCTTTCGACAACACCAACTATGCATCCATTGAAAGAGCAGCGAGAAAGAAGGGGATCAATGACCCTACCATTAAGTGGATAAAGGCAATGCTGGTGAACCGAGTTATCACAACCACACAGGGAGAGGAGAGTATCACTGTGGTGGCCAGCAAAGGATGCCCCCAAGGAGGGGTTCCCTCCCCCCTGTTGTGGCTACTGGTAGCTGATGAACTGCTTGAGATCTTATCTCAAGCCAGCTACGAAGTTGTACCTTATGCGGACGACATAAACGTAATTGTAAGGGGCAAGTTTGACAACACTGTGTCAGAACGGATGCAAGGTGCCCTAGATGTCGTTCAACGGTGGTGTTCAAAAGAGGGGCTTCATTTAAACCCTGAGAAAACCACCGTGGTCCCCTTCACTAAGAGAAGGAAACTCTTTCTAACAGCTCCTAGCCTTCAGGGTAAGAGGCTGAGCCTCGCCACTGAGGTCAAATATTTGGGGGTTATGCTGGACCAGAAACTGTCCTGGAAAAAGCATCTGGAGTACACAATCAGTAGAGGTACACGGGCATTGTGGTCCTGCCACAGAATGCTCGGCAAGACGTTGGGCCTGACACCCACCATGACAGCATGGGCCTACAAAGCAATTGTCAGACCCATGGTCACCTATGCTTCAATGGTATGGTGGCAAAAATCCTGCCAAGTGACAGCACAAGAGGTTCTTCGGAAACTCCAAAGGCAGGCGTGCTTAGGCATAACAGGAGCCATGAATACCACGCCAACTGCAGCAATGGAGGTCCTTCTGGACCTCACTCCTTTGTACATTAATGTGCAGAGGACTGCCTACCTGGGGGCATCAAGAATGCAGCAGTTGGGGAGGATCAAGACGCCTGTACACAGAGAGAGTCATCTGAGTATACTGGATACTATCAGGACAGACCCAGTGACCTGGTCAGTTCCCGATTTCATGTTGGAAAGAAAGAACTTCGACCTTCCCTTTAAGGTCATTATAAATGATCGCGAGACCTGGAAAAGAGGCCTGCCTCAATTTGGCTCACTAGTCTGGTATACAGACGGATCTGTGATGGGGGGTAGGGCTGGGCTCAGGGTACATGGGCCAAACTTTAGGTTGGCCAAGCCCCTTGGCAGCGCAGCCACTATCTACCAAGCAGAAACCCATGCTATAGAAATTTGTGCGCAAGAGGTTGCCAGGAAAAGACTCAAAGGCGCAAGGATCTACATCCTCTCTGACAGCCAGGCAGCTTTAAAGGCCATTTCGTCCTTTTCTATAACATCTAAGCTGACCTGGAGTTGCCTGACTTCCCTTAAGGGGGCTGCCCGTGGCAACAAACTTACGCTGCTATGGGTGCCCGGCCATGAGGGAATCGAGGGTAACGAGACCGCCGATCGCCTTGCTAAAAAGGCATCGGAGTCCATCCCATTATGGTCCCGAACCACAGCTCGGGATCACCAGGAGCTTTATTGCTCTACAAGTGAAAAAATGGGAATACGAACTAAGGGCCGCTCACTGGAGCAACACCCCTGGGCTGCGGCAATCAAAGCGGCTGATAAGCTTTTCCAAAAAGCGGGCTCAAGCCCTCCTATCAATGAGGCGCCAAGACCTTCGTACCATCGTCGGTTTACTCACTGGCCACTGCCCTCTAAGGTACCACCTTAAAAACATCGGCAAAGCCAGTACTGATATCTGCCGCCTCTGTACTGAGGCAGTGGAAACAGCAGAGCACATCCTATGTGAGTGCCCTGCTGTAGCATCAACACGATTCCGGCACTTCGGGAAGGGGTTCATTAACACCACCGATGTTGCCGGAGAATCACCCGTAAACCTCCTCCACTTTGTGAGAGAAGAGGCCATCAACCGGGTTCTTAAATGAAAATAGGGACAGATGTCAAAATAGATCTTTCAGGTCTCATTGACAAGGGGCTCGGTACCCGTCCCATTTAAAAAAAAAACACTCATGCAGCATGGCTACAAGAGCGAATTTTCGAAGAAATAACTGGTTTTATGTAAAATGTGATGTTTGGGATATCCCATTCAAATATGGGGAATCTTAAACTTATTGGGTAATTATAGGTATTCAAGTATGTACGTATATTGTAGTATTGGTACTACAATATACGTACAGTTACTTATCCAACATACGTACAGTACGTATGTTACGTATCCAATACAAAGTAGGTATTGGATACGTAACAAATTTTTTGTTCCATTTTTTGCCGAGTAACACCTCGGTTTGTAGATTTTCCAACGCTGAACACGATGGTGAAGTCGGAATTGCGATATCCCATTCCGTTATCAGATTAGAGCAGACGAACGAGGAAGATCATCTCAAGAAATAACCACGTTCCTTCATCTTCAAAGTGCTCCAGTTTGAGAACGGAATGAGATATCGCAATTCTGATTTCACCATCGTGTTCAGCGTACAAAAACCTTTAAAATGAGGTGTCACTTGTCAGACTGCTTCATTTTGGGAATTTATGGGTAATTTCCCCCCCCTAAAACTCCCCAAAATTCCCCCTTAGAGTGACCCGATTCTGCCCATCTACGAACTTAGCCTGTCGATTGCCAAGACAGATTTTTCATGCAAATTTGAACTTTTTATCTCAATTCTTTCGAGAGTCATCGTCTGGAATGACACATACATATATAAATATATATATAAATATACAAATATATATATATATATACATATAATTTTTGGTGTCT
The DNA here is from genome assembly GCA_954871275.1 of Leptopterna dolabrata. Classification (NCBI taxonomy): domain Eukaryota; kingdom Metazoa; phylum Arthropoda; class Insecta; order Hemiptera; family Miridae; genus Leptopterna; species Leptopterna dolabrata. The sequence continues at coordinate 68,526,633 of OX940975.1, forward strand.
TTCGGTAGTGAATTCAGGATGGTCTGAAACGGATTTTGGTATAAAAATCTTTCGGAAATTTGAGTTTTAAAAATTTTGGACCGAGAACAATAGCTTCCTTTTCTTCGAAAATTCGCTAAAACAAAAAAAAGAAAAAAAAAATGTGCGGGACTCAATAATTCAATAATTGATTATTTGTAGTTATTCATGAAGCATAAGGTAAATAATAAACCCTTGTGTAATAATTTACCTGTATAGATGCCTCTTCTACGTAGATAGTATTCGTAGTATACTAGTATAGTAGATAGTATACCGTTGTCCAGTTATTTACCGTTGTGTAATAATTTACCATTTTGTAATAATTAACCCCATAATACTTCAACGTTTGTTCACATTCGATTACGATTGTTCGAGCTACGGCGTTCTGAAAACTTCAACCCCTATTCTCCCCTTGGAGATGACTGACAGTAACGCCGAGGACCAACTAGACCCCAACGGGACCTATAAACCAAATTTCATTAGTTTTGGTTCATGATAACTAAAAAAAGTGCGAGGTACGTTGTAGGGCGTACGGCGGACAGACAGAAATTTTTTATTGCATTTTCAGATTCTACATACTTTTAAACGTAAACCATCAAATTTTGATGGTGGGGGGGATTAACTTTTTTTTTCATGCTCGATTCCAAAGGTTCATGATTGAAAAAATAAACCAAAAATAACACGAGAATGTTTTGCAATATCAAGTAGGTAGGTTAGGTAGCTACACTTCCAGTCAAACAACCAACGTTCATCACAACAAAAGAAAATTTAAAGCTTTGAAACCTTATTTATAAGGCAGGACTTACATAATAATGTACCTACTTACATTTCTTCTTAATACCAGTACCTTTGTTGTTACGTTATACCTACCTGTAATGAATTACAGAATAACAGAAACGCGGTGACGCTTGAAAACAAGAACGATTGAAAACAAGAGCCAGATTGTCAGATTGATGACGCGTTGAGGTAGCAGGTAGATTCGCTGCAAAACGATAAGTGCAGGGGAATGTGCGTAGAACGTCGAACTGTGGATGAGGGAAGATTTCTTCGTGTGAAATCCACGATTTTCCCTATAGACCTGAAATTCTAATGTGGTGATTCCATCAGGACAAATTTCAGGGCCTGGCGGGATTTTACTCATAGGAAATTAACATTTTTAACGTTAACTTGGCCTCAATTTTCTCAAAGAAATTACAAATTCTCAGCTCTGGCATTCTCAGCTCACTATAAGCCAACATAGATAGAGCATCTCTTCGTCATAAAGGATATAACTAAATCATATATAGGGTGACAATGTGCATGATGTAGACGACTAGTCATAAATTCTAAATTTAAGTAGGTACTTGAAAACTACGTTATCAGACACACAGATCATCACGTATACGACACAGGGATGTATTAATGAAAAAGAATACCAGTGAGTCTTCTGCCACTCCACCAAAACAAAAAACTAAAACTGATAATCCCATTTATCACAAAAACTCTAGAAACGCCATAGTTTAAGAAACGCCAATTTCGCCATAAACAATGAAAACCCAAAGTTCGATAACCGCAAAAATGACGCGAGCGAAGATAAAATTGGTCGCGAAACTCCTCACAATATTTGAACCTGAATTTCGACCGATACATGATGTTTAGATTACAGGCTTTAGAGTGGTTTGACTGGTACCAAGTATATACAAGCTTCTGTATTTGGTGATCGACAGATTTCTATGTCGTGAATGAAGGCTACGTCCGCATTGATGCTCAGGATCGTGGGAACAGGACTGTCACAAGGGAGCTGGTGCTATTCCGCTAATTTTTGGTGTCTTTCGAAAGTGAATTCAGGATGGTCTGAAACGGATTTTGGTATAAAAATCTTTCGGAAATTTGAGTTTTAAAAATTTTGGACCGAGAACAATAGCTTCCTTTTCTTCGAAAATTCGCTAAAACAAAAAAAAAAGAAAAAAAAAAAAACCACAATCATGCAGCATGGCTATAAGAGCGAATTTTCGAAGTTTTCGGCATCTTCCTCCTCCGCCTAAAATTTTCTGAAAATTAATTTTCGGCCAATGTTTTCCCAACTTGATACCATACAAAATTAAAACAGGAGTTGTTTTACGCAAAGTAAAATTTGGGGTGGAAGGAGGGGGAGGGGGAAATCAAAAATGTTTTGAATACCAGAAGAGTAGGTATTGGGTACATAACAAATTTTTTGTTCCATTTTTTGCCGAGTAACACCTCGGTTTGTAGATTTTCCAACGCTGAACACGATGGTGAAGTCAGAATTGCGATATCCCATTCCGTTATCAGATTAGAGCAGACGAACCAGGAAGAACATCTCAAGAAATAACCACGTTCCTTCATCTTCAAAGTGCTCCAGTTTGAGAATGGAATGAGATATCGCAATTCTGATTTCACCATCGTGTTCAGCGTACAAAAACCTTTAAAATGAGGTGTCACTTGTCAGACTTTTTCATTTTGGGAATTTATGGGTAATTTCCCCCCCCTAAAACTCCCCAAAACTCCCCCTTAGGGTGACCCGATTCTGCTCATCTTCGAACTTAGCCTGTCGATTGCCAAGACAGATTTTTCGTGCAAATTTGAACTTTTTATCTCAATTCTTTCGAGAGTTATCGTCTGGAATGACACATACATATATAAATATATAAATATATATATAAATATATAAATATATAAATATATAAATATATATATATATACATATAATTTTTGGTGTCTTTCGGCAGGGAATTCAGGATGGTCTGAAACGGATTTTGGTATAAAAATCTTTCGGAAATTCGAGTTTTAAAAATTTTGGACCGAGAACAATAGCTTCCTTTTCTTCGAAAATTCGCTAAAATGTGCGGGACTCAATAATTCAATAATTGATTATTTGTAGTTATTCATAAAGCATAAGGTAAATAATAAACCCTTGTGTAATAATTTACCTGTATAGATGCCTCTTCTACGTAGATAGTATTCGTAGTATACTAGTATAGTAGATAGTATACCGTTGTCCAGTTATTTACCGTTGTGTAATAATTTACCATTTTGTAATAATTAACCCCATAATACTTCAACGTTTGTTCACATTCGATTACGATTGTTCGAGCTACGGCGTTCTGAAAACTTCAACCCCTATTCTCCCCTTGGAGATGACTGACAGTAACGCCGAGGACCAACTAGACCTCAACGGGACCTATAAACCAAATTTCATTAGTTTTGGTTCATGATAACTAAAAAAAGTGCGAGGTACGTTGTAGGGCGTACGGCGGACAGACAGAAATTTTTTATTGCATTTTCAGATTCTACATACTTTTAAACGTAAACCATCAAATTTTGATGGTGGGGGGGATTAACTTTTTTTTTCATGCTCGATTCCAAAGGTTCATGATTGAAAAAATAAACCAAAAATAACACGAGAATGTTTTGCAATATCAAGGAGGTAGGTTAGGTAGCTACACTTCCAGTCAAACAACCAACGTTCATCACAACAAAAGAAAATTTAAAGCTTTGAAACCTTATTTTTAAGGCATGACTTACATAATAATGTACCTACTTACATTTCTTCTTAATACCAGTACCTTTGTTGTTACGTTATACCTACCTGTAATGAATTACAGAATAACAGAAACGCGGTGACGCTAGAAAACAAGAACGATTGAAAACAAGAGCCAGATTGTCAGATTGATGACGCGTTGAGGTAGCAGGTAGATTCGCTGCAAAACGAATAGTGCAGGGGAATGTGCGTAGAACGTCGAACTGTGGATGAGGGAAGATTTCTTCGTGTGAAATCCACGATTTTCCCTATAGACCTGAAATTCTAATGTGGTGATTCCATCAGGACAAATTTCAGGGCCTGGCGGGATTTTACTCATAGGAAATTAACATTTTTAACGTTAACTTGGCCTCAATTTTCTCAAAGAAATTACAAATTCTCAGCTCTGGCATTCTCAGCTCACTATAAGCCAACATAGATAGAGCATCTCTTCGTCATAAAGGATATAACTAAATCATATATAGGGTGACAATGTGCATGATGTAGACGACTAGTCATAAATTCTAAATTTAAGTAGGTACTTGAAAACTACGTTATCAGACACACAGATCATCACGTATACGACACAGGGATGTATTAATGAAAAAGAATACCAGTGAGTCTTCTGCCACTCCACCAAAACAAAAAACTAAAACTGATAATCCCATTTATCACAAAAACTCTAGAAACGCCATAGTTTAAGAAACGCCAATTTCGCCATAAACAATGAAAACCCAAAGTTCGATAACCGCAAAAATGACGCGAGCGAAGATAAAATTGGTCGCGAAACTCCTCACAACATTTGAACCTGAATTTCGACCGATACATGATGTTTAGATTACAGGCTTTAGAGTGGTTTGACTGGTACCAAGTATATACAAGCTTCTGTATTTGGTGATCGACAGATTTCTATGTCGTGAATGAAGGCTACGTCCGCATTGATGCTCAGGATCGTGGGAACAGGACTGTCACAAGGGAGCTGGTGCTATTCCGGGATCGTCATTAGCAGATCGAGATTATAGCGTCATTGCAAGCATATGCGGTTATTGGCGGGGCAGATGAGGTTGTAATCCCTCGATGTGTAATCAATGCCCCAAACGGGGCATAGGCCGGTCAGAAACGGATATTCTGTTGGTTCAGTCCAATTCTATTTTCACTATCCCCATGTACCTATTACCAAGGCGGCGCAGTCGAATTGACTGTATTGGGTGATGGTAATATCGCTTGGACGTATTCTCAATCATCTGGTGAATTATTTAGTAGTAGAACTTGTGTTGGAAAAGATATCGCTCGCGTTTGTATAGATTTTGACCAATTCAGCAACGGCAATAATAATAGTGAGAAAGTATGATTGAAAAGGACCTAATATAAATAAATGGAAGAAGTTTGTTCAAACTTCGAGATGTTGCGAGGAATCCTGAATCGGTTTCAGGGCTAGTTCAAACAGAGTTTCTTGAAAAATTTAACGTTTGTGAGCCAAAAGAAATCCTCCCAATCTCGGCTGCCTCGAATATATTTATATCATACGCTCTTTTCAGTACCAGCACTTGAAGGAAATTAAGGTAACACACGATTCTCCCGTGTTCACAACTGGCGGAGTCCTTCTCGAAAGTAATTGGGAAGATCGGAACCAACCCTCTGACGATCGAGCGAGCTCGAGAGGAGAAAGCTGAGCGTTCGAGACACCTCACTCGGGCTTGGACGAGGCAGGCTGCCAGCGGCAAGGAGAGTCTGGAGGATTGATGCGAAGATGCCGCTTCCTAAGGAGTGCGCAAGCGCCAGGACTTTTATGATTTCCCACTCCACTTCCGGTTACCTTCTATAGTACTACCGTAGATCAGCTTCCTCTCACATCTTTCAAACCACGGTTTGGACTCAGCGCTTTTTAGCGATCACTTTAGCCAGTGGCGGATCTAGGATTTCATTTGGGGGGGGGGGGGGGGGCTGAACGGGGGAAATTTTGTGAAAGAACTTTCATATAATGTAGCGATCAAAACAGTAGTTTAACGTTGTTTTATGGAGTAAAAACGTGTGTTTCACATGAAAGGTTTTCGGGATGTTTTGTTTACTAATTTATTAATGAAATACGTTAAAGTTAATAAAAGGCAGATTAAAAATGTGAAAGGGATTTATTTATTTTTAAGTACATCGTACATCTAATGTTGGAGTGATAGAACTTGGAGTGATGGTCCGAGAATCAACACTGTCATTGTCTTCATCGCTAGTCGCTGTAGAGGAACTGCAAACGCCTTGTGTGCTTTTGAGCAAACTTTTCAATTAGCTGTGAAAAACATACGCCGATTAATCACTCGATCAAGGACTATATGATAAAAAACAAAAAAGATCCAAACTGGAGGGGAGAAGAATAGGATTCCAAAGTCCTATCCTCCTCCCCTCCCTGCCGTTTGCAGTAAAACTATGATAAACTTTGCAAAACTCGCATAATAACATAAAAACAAATCTATCTCCGTTGATATACAATACAAGTACTTTTCACAAAGAGAACAACGATAATAATCACAAAGCAGCGTACGCACTGACTAAGCAAGTGACAATGATTGCGAGGAATGACAAGAGGCTTGAGTAGGAGGCGGCGCTGCGCAGAAGCTAACCGATCATTCCAAGGAGTGGGGGAAACCGCTGAGTCACTGTGTGCGCGTTCTCGCTTGTGCAGACAATGTAAATGTAACTAAGACATTATACAGTATTAAAACGTTAACGGATATCATACAATTGAAGACTTAGTAGTGGAATTAGGTCATTCTTGCTAATGAATATTTTACGAGCTTCAAACTAATTATCTTGGTATAAAACTTACATACTTACAAATTTTTTTTAGAGGTTTTGGGGGGGGGGGGGGGCTTCAGCCCGAAAGCCCCCTCCCCCCCCCCCCCCGTAGATCCGCCACTGACTTTAGCTTTGTTCCAGCCAATGCAAGTTTTGTAATGAGTTTTGCACTCAAAAACTGTGTTCCAACCGCATGGAGTGTTGAAACTGTTCACTTTTCACTGTTATAGGCTTAAACTGGTAAAGTGTTCCAACTGCGTCAGGTTCGGGAACTGAGTTCTCCAAGTTTCGTAATTTTTCAAACCCGGTCGGGGATAGGTATTTTCTACAGAACTGAAGATAACCCCACTGGAACCTTCTCAAAATCTCATTTCCCTCCACCCTTCATGTTGAACTGATGTGTAGTCTCTGTGGTACCTGCTCAGCTGTTTTCGACCCTAACGTCATATCAGTTGTTTGGCGCGTTTCCAAGGTGTTCCCGCCAATGAGTTCTCGAATTGAAACAGTTCCAAAATTCATCCCCACCCTTCAGAATAACTTAGGTTCTGGTTGTGAAACTTGAGCCAGTTCTGGAGGCTGGAACATTCCTTTTGATTTCTATTCTATGTTGACCCCGGTGTTGCCAACCACGAACTGAAATTCAAATTAGCCTACGAATCTACGAACTGCTTTTCTCAGTCTGCGAACTTTTCGATGAATTTGATAAATCGAATTGAATGCACTGTTCTTCCTAATAGATACCCATGACGTAGAAAAGTTTTTAGGATGTCTTCATTCATATATGCAACGACCATCCTTAGGTAAACCTTCTACCGTAACTACAACACTCCTGTGTCCGACATGCCTTGTCAGGCAGAGATGTCGGACTCAATTGTTGTAGTCATGGTGGAAGGTTTACCTATACATATGGATGGTCATTCCCCAGCGTTCTTTTTCCTCCGCATTAGGGAAACGAAGGGAAAAAACGCTGCTAAGTCCTTGTCACATGGCTTTATTGTTCTGTTGGACATACCTGTATAAATTTTGGCTGTTCATTTATTGTTTCTTTCATGTGCAATAATTTAAATATCTATTTTTGATGGATTCTACCATTTTGGCTCCCCAGAAACACGAATTACCTAGGCTTTTTTTAAAGTCTTTGATGATTTACCGTTTATTTGTATTGATTCACCTGTTGATACCACTTCTAGTCTCTCATTTATTATACAAATTTAAGGCAATTTCAGACAATTTCCTAGATTTTTGACTAATAAAAAATGAATTATGGGAGCTTAACCTTCGTTACAACCTCAGTTCTCTTTGGTCGAAATCAACTTCATATTAGGTCTTCTCGCCCTAAAAAACATGGAAAACGATACTTCACAGGCTCTTGTTCACTAAAACCTAAAAAAAAACCTCGGAAAACCATATTTTACACCCATCCCCCTCCCCCCCCCCCCACACCACCACCACAACATCACTGGGTGTATTCCTATCGGCCTGCCGAGCTTCAGAGCACAACTAGGACACAAATGGGGACCCAAACTGTGTGCGGAAGAACGACGACTTTCAACTAAGATTTAACGTAAATTTAAGGCTAAAACACTGTTAGAACCTCAGCTTTCCACTCTTTGGTCGAAATCGATTTTATGTTCGGTTTCCTCGTCCTGAAAAACATGAAAAACGATACCTCACAAACTCATTTTACTAAAACAGCAAAAACCCCTATTTTCGTTTATTATTTTCAATAGTGAATCTTTGGAATCGAGCATGAAAAATTAGCTTAACCCCCTCTCACAATTTGATGGTGTCCGTTCCAGGGTATGTAGAATCCAAAATAGAATAAAAACGCTGCAAATTATTACACAAGGGTTTATTATTTACCTGTATAAATGCCCCTTCTGCGTAAATCACTGTTTTCTGAGGTCAATATCCTCGAGGAAAGCCCTAAATCGAGTAATGAGGCGGCCCGGGAATTAAAGTTTCATACAAACGAGCGGGATTCAATAATTAAATCATTAATTATTTGTAGCTATTCATGAGGCGTAAGGTGAACAATGAACCGTTGTGTAATAATTTACCTGTATAGGTACCCCTTCTGCGTAGATTGTATAATAACCCGTTGGGAATAACTTACTTACATGCATGAAAAAATAAATTTTAACCCCCCCCCCCCCCCTCAAAATTTGATGGTTTCCGTTTCAAGGTATGTAGAATCCGAAAATGGAGTAATGAAAAGCTGCAAATTATTACACAGCGGTTTATTATTTACCTTATGCTTCACGAAGAACTGCAAATAGTTGATGATTGAATTACTGAATATCGCGTATTTGAATGAATTTTTTTTCGAGCTGGCTTTGATACTCGATTTAGCGCTTCTCTTTTAGAGCTCGAGGGTGTTGACCACAGAAAACAGCGATCTACGCAGAAGGGGCATCTATACAGGTAAATAATAAACAGTTGTGTAATAATTTGCAGGTTTTCTTTATTGCATTTTCGGATTCTGCGTACCTTGAAACGGAAACCATCAAATTTTGAGGGGAGGGGGGGGGGGGGGGTTAGCATTTATTTTTTCAAGCTCAGTTCCAAAGGTTCATTATTGAAAATAATAAACCAAAAATTTCTGTCCGTCCATCGTACTTCGCGACAACTAGGGCCCAATTGGAGCTTGTGTGCGAAAGAATGCATTTTTTGCCCGATACGAGGTGGATTTGGCTTACGTTCCTCCAAAATCAGGAAAGGAGCCGTGACGGCTAAATATCCTCTGAATACCTAACAGTGCAGAAAATGGGAAAGAGTTGAGAGCAATGATGACTCTGACCCGAATATTACTGAATAATTTTGCCTGGATGATCATCGAATCAGAGCACATGAATATCAATTTATACGTCAGCTGGTGACATAATATGTTTGCCAATAATCAATTCAGTATTAATGATACACTAATCAAATCCGATACCATCCACGCACCACCGAACTGACAGCATCTCTCAGTTACGTATATAATCAACTAATTCGGTGTAGTTGGAGTCGCATATCTTGGGTAGGTAGGTACTGTGACAAAGTCAACATCTTATAAAACAAGCTGAACTACCAAGTTTACCTACCTCAACAGGCACTTTCGTTCAACAATATTCTTGCGGTTGATGTTCCTTGATTCAGATTCGAAATTCTTCGAGAAACGGAAGGGACAAGAAAATCCTTACCCTCGTCTCCACAATCTCAAACTGGTTAGGATCACCAGCCTATATTCCTCCTGATCTGCTTGGGGACTATTAAAATTGAACAATTACGAATATGTACATCAGTAATATATTCGGAAATGTATATATCGGGCCACAATATTTAGTAGGTATGTCCCAGAACTACTCTTCTCAAACTAGAATAACCTAAATCTAACCTAATAAACCTCTCCAAACGTTGTTATCGAAACACATATAAAAACAGTATTTCCCTGAAAGTCAATGGAAAAATCGTTTTGACTTGTGGCACAAGCGTCTTGAAGACCTAAATGAGTGTGACTTGAAACAAATGGCAAAAGGAAAAGTAGTTGGAAATATATCCAAATGAACTTGAAACTCTCTACGTGCAAAGCATGTAGCCAAGGGAAAAGAACTGTGAAGAAACCAAACGTTAAATATTCTAAAACATTTGGATTATGTGGTTACGCTGTGGAAAAAGGAAAGGGCAGGGGGAAATTTGAACCAAAAACGATGATGGCATTTTTCTAGGCTACTCAGAAAAAACGAGAGGTTTCAGAGTGTGGTATCCGAAACTGCTCAGACCAGGAATGAACGAGACACTTCGTATTCGTCGTGAATTTGATCCAGAAATAAGAAATTCGTAGAATTCCTATTTATAGAGAAGCTCAATGTACTAGCATGCAAGGAGAAAAGTAACCAAGGGGTAACAATCGAAATTGAATTTCCTACAAACACCGATCAGAAGTCTGAAAGTATCGTGAATGATACAATCAGAACAACAGTCAAAACGAAAAAATGGACTCATTAAGTGACAGAGAATCAGACGAAGATCTAGCCAGAATACCCGAAACTAGATGGAGACATGGAGAAGAAACCCTAGATCTATAACGCAAATACCCCGGTGGTCACAGAGAGTCCCGAAACCAAACATATTTTATTGCTGCGCTGTACCGAACATGGAGATACAGACATTTGGTGAAATTAAGGTGAAGGACAAACTATCTGGACCGAACGAAAACGAATGGGGAGTAACAACAGAAGCTGAGTACCGAGCACTCTTGAAGAATCGCGCCTGGGACATAAATGACAAGCCTCCTGACCGTGAATCCGTTGGAAGTCGACTGGTTCTTGTGAACATATGTAAGAAGGATGGTACTGTGGAGCAACGGAAAGCGAGGCTGGCCGTGAGAGAATTTAGACAACGTGAAGGGATTGACTTCTACGAAACCTTCAGCATAATCCGAATGAACAAATATCATGGCAATCACTGCAAAGAAGAATTTTACAGTACAACAAGTGGATGTAACTATAGCATACCTGAATGGGGAAATGATGCTGAAGTTGTGATGGGAATCCCAAAATCACATGAAAAGTTTCTGCAAAGCATAGGTAAAAATGAACCAGAGGAAAGTAAAATCCAAAAATTTGCAATCGATGATGTGAACAAATTGAGAAAAGATAATTAAGATAAGGAAGGCGCTGTATGGCCTGGGGCAGTCAGGTCGAATATGGTACCAAAAACTCGATGAATCCCTGAAGAAGATTGGGCTCAAACCAACCTCGGCTGATCCATGTGTTTACACTGGGTAAATTGAAGGAAGTTTCGTGATCATCGGTGTGTATGTAATCGATTTGATCCTGGCAAATGAATCAATTGAAAAATCATGAATACTTGGAAGGCAAACTGAGAGAAAATTTCGGGATGAAAAATCTAGGAGCAGTCCATTACTGCCTCGGAATCGAAATTGGCTACTCCCAGAAGGAGGGGGAAGATAGAGCTCTCTAAAAAAAGAATTACTTCAAATAAATTCAAATGCACTTCAAATACAGAAGTACTTCAAATGGAGAATTCAAATCCAGTGAAATCCCCAGCTGGTGCCTGTGTGAATTTGACAAAACCGGAAACAGCAAATCCTGATGAAATGAGGAGATATTATCAAAGCCTCATAGGCTGCTTTAATATCAACTTGTACACGGCCGGACATAACGCACTCACTCAGCGTAATGAGTCAGTTCAGTTCCAACTATACTCAACAGCACTTCATTGCAGCTAGAAAAGTGTTGAGATACCTCAAGGGAACTCAGACTATGTATGCTGTAGGGTACTCTAGAAAAGGAGGAGACACACTGCTGGGATACTGGGCTCCTGCATTGGGGACAGGATGTCGTTCACTGGGTTGGGTACGCATTTTCATTGGAAGGAGGGGCTGTAAGCTGGGAATATATCCAGTATCGGTGCACATGGCAGCAACTGAAGCAGCTAAAGAAGCCATCTACCTTGGTAGACTCTTGAAAGTCCTCCATTTCGTCTAAACAGAAGGACCTATAATTCTGATGAACGATAACCACGGAGCACATAAGAGCTGGCCAGGAATCCTGTACACCACCCAAGGACGAAACATTTAGATATTTGTCATAATTTTATCAGAGGCGCAGTGGAGGAGAATAAGATCATCCTGAAGCACCTGCCTAAGGAGAAGATGGTGGCAGCCGTCTTGACGAACCGCTTCCGGGTCCTTGGCATTCTACACTGAGGGCAAGCCTGGGAATAGTCCAATACCCGACTTGAGGGGGGAGTGTTGGCGATCACTCCACTTGTGATTCAGTGTTAGCAATTCGGTTAATCACATGTTGAGATGATCCGTGTGAAAAAAGTTTTTCCTTGGGTTTTTGAAAGCTCGTAAAAATGTAAATGAGTATTTTGAACTCGTTATCAGTTGTAAAACTACCAAACAGCCATTCACGATTTATTTATTTTATGCATAAAATCATACCTAGTCAACAATAATCATTAATTCAAAACGACACTCCGCTCTATGAATCAACATCAAAGCTGAGTGAGAAAGTTCCGGTCATGCAGCATGACCATATGATCGAGTTTTTGAAGGGTGCCATCCTTTAAAAATGTTCGTAATTTAAAAGTAATGTTCGGTAATTTTTAGCAGTTTTTTCCAATTGTAATCAATTTTTGACCAATTGAAACTCAAATTTGACCCACACAAAATTGGCAATTTTGTGTGATTGATTTTTGGGTGCCTACGTACCTATCGAAAAGTCTTTTTGGTTTATCATTTTTTTTCTCATACTTCTGGGTAGCCGAAGTATGAGAGGGAAGAGGGAGGTTGGAAAGTAGTATGAATTTCTGGTTCAGAAAAGGGCATCTGAACAATTTCAAGGTGACTAACCTTCATCATACTGGTACTACCACAATAATATTTACTGGTGCAGAGCAAAACTCCCACATACAAGAGTGGGACGCATACACTTTTCCTTTTGCCTTTTCATACGAAACCTCGTCGAGCGAACTTCACACCAGACATACTGAGAACAACATACGCCCCAGTCCGCTCCAATATCGCCGATCCCGCCCGCCCTTCCCGCATCCCTCATCCAGAAGCTTCCAACCCTTTCACAGGAAATTAAAGTGATAAAACCGAGGGAAGGAAATGAACCATCGCTCCCGCCAACGGCTAATTTATATACCGAGACCCCCTCCAACAGCACCCGTGAAACGGCATTCGCATAATCTCTCATTTTCAGAGCTCGCTTTCCACTTCGGAGTTCTCATGGCTGCAGGCGCAGATACATCGCTACGAATTGTAATACCTATCTGCACGATTGATAGCACTGTGGTGCTGAGGAAAAATGTCCTAAATTCTGAATTAAATGTTGTAACAGGGTTTCCTTAATCTCACGATGCAGGGAACGAATGAAGAGCTTATGAATTCGGCAACACAAGGCGCACACAGTACAAAGGCGTACAAAGTAATATAAATGTATAGGTATAGGTTATTTATATACATAGGTCGCTTGAATAGCCTTACTGTTAACTTACCGATAACAAGGTATGTGATACCGATAAATGTATACCGATGATTTGTTATTCATTGTGGACATACAATGCACACCAAGAGAGGCCTGGACGGGTCAATGAATGCGGGCCAGAAACTAACTGCAGTTATGTGTCAAACCACTGCCATCTGTAAATTATTATTGTATACTATTGTGATTGTGATGTAATGTCTATAAATAAAAAATATTTGTATAATTTGTGCATCATCCTGTCCTTGCCTGATACAACCCCTATTATATAGCTGAGACTATTTTGGAGGTTGTCATATTCGGTGCTATTCTTGGGGATAGCTTTAAACAGCTGAAAGGATAACCGAGGCACTGAAGAAGAAAAAACGCTGCAAATCCCTGCACAACGGTTTATTATTTTGTATAGAATACCCTCCTGTTACAGATCACAGCTCTATGTATAGATAACCCTTCTATATAATATGATATGTACTATTCTATTATATACATATTATGTAGATCGCAGACCCTCCGTAGGTTAGTACCTAACCCCGTACCCGTTACTAGGTACCTACCTAAATCACGAGTTAAATGTTGCTAAAATAATTCTGCCGATGACAAACAGTACCTAACAAAAAGAAACACACATAATGAAGTTCTGAAAAGAAATTGTTGATGAGGAGTGAAAAAAGTTGCAAAAGTACCTACCAACAAACTCCAGCCCCTTCTACGTAGATGGTATAATGAACCGTTGTGTAATAATTTACCGTTGAGTAATGATTTACCATAGTAATAATTTACCCATCAATAATACTTCAACGTTTGTTCAAGTTTCACTACCTACCAACAAACTCCAAAAGAGCCATCATTTTTCAAGCGAAATAATATCACAGAACAACCAACTCGACTTCATACTCCGCCAATATAATCAGGTGATCCCTACCAATGATTGGCCGTATTCACAAATTCCTATTGTGGGCGCGTCTCTGGTTACGAGATTTGGTTTGAATTGTATACAATTTCATTCACACTGGAGTCGAAAATGCCTGTCGGTGCAAACTTTGGGGCCTTACTGTGAACGAACGGCTGGACGTACGATGCTCCGGATGGTCTTAAAAAACTCGCAAGTTCAAGAACTATTTAAAACCGTAAAAATGTTTACGTAAAAAAATGGTATAGGCGTTTTGAAAATTTCAACCCCTATTTTGAACCCCTTAGAGATGACTCACAGTAACGTCGAGCTTCGAGGACCAACTAGACGCCGAACGGAACCTATAACCCGAATTTCATCAATTTTTTTTCATGGTAACTAAGAAAAGTGGCCCGTACGGCGTACGGCGTACGGCGGACAGACAGAAATATTTTTATTGCAGTTTTGGATTCTACATACCTTGAAACGTAAACAATCAAATTTTGAGGGGGGTAAGAATTTTTTTTTTCATGCTCGATTCCAATGGTTCATTATTGAAAATAATAAACCAAAAACCTCCTTTAAAGAAAAACGTATCTGTTCGTGGGTTGATTCCTATAATACGGTCAAATAATTAGCGTTATTCGATCTTTCCAACCCCTGATTGGCCTGAGCTGTGGACCACCGGCAGCGAAGAAGACCTCCTTTTGGTTTATTATTTTCAATAATGAACCATTGGAATCGAGCATGAAAAAAAAAAAATTCTTACCCCCCCTCAAAATTTGATGGTTTACGTTTCAAGATATGTAGAATCCAAAACTGCAATAAAAATATTTCTGTCTGTCCGCCGTACGCCGTACGGGCCACTTTTCTTAGTTACCATGAAAAAAAATTGATGAAATTCGGGTTATAGGTTCCGTTCGGCGTCTAGTTGGTCCTCGAAGCTCGACGTTACTGTGAGTCATCTCTAAGGGGTTCAAAATAGGGGTTGAAATTTTCAAAACGCCTATACCATTTTTTTACGTAAATATTTTCACGGTTTTAAATAGTTCTTGAACTTCCGAGTTTTTTAAGACCATCCGGAGCATCGTACGTCCAGCCGTTCGTTCACAGTAAGGCCCCGAAGTTTGCACCGACAGGCATTTTCGACTCCAGTGTGAATGAAATTGTATACAATTCAAACCAAATCTCGTAACCAGAGACGCGCCCACAATATGAATTTGTGAATACGGCCAATCATTGGTAGGGATCACCTGATTATATTGGCGGAGTATGAAGTCGAGTTGGTTGTTCTGTGATATTATTTAATTTGAAAAATGATGGCTCTATTGGAGTTTGTTGGTAGGTAGTGAAACTTGAACAAACGTTGAAGTATTATTGATGGGTAAATTATTACTACGGTAAATCATTACTCAACGGTAAATTATTACAGAACGGTAAATTATACCATCTACGTAGAAGGGGCTGGAGTTTGTTGGTAGGTACTTTTGCAACTTTTTTCACTCCTCATCAAGAATTTCTTTTCAGAACTTCATTATGTGTGTTTCTTTTTGTTAGGTACTGTTTGTCATCGGCAGAATTATTTTAGCAACATTTAACTCGTGATTTAGGTAGGTACCTAGTAACGAGTACGGGGTTAGGTACTAACCTACGGAGTGTCTGCGATCTACATAATATGCATATAATAGAATAGTACATATCATATTATATAGACGGGTTATCTATACATCGAGCTGTGATCTGTAACAGAAGGGTATTCTATACAAAATAATAAACCGTTGTGCAGGGATTTGCAGCGTTTTTGTATTATCTACGTGAAACCATACTAATTTGTAGGAGGTAACACGAAGTATACTTGTAGGTACAAAGAAAAAAAACCAGTCATGCAGCATGACTTAATGAGCGAATTTTCAAAGAAATATTCGAATTAATGGCTATGGTTTTGAATAAAGGAAAACTTCGGTCTAAAATTTGGTTTTCTATGTATATTCTCTTCGTATTTATTTTAATTTGTACGTTTTGTCCATCCTGATTCTACCGTTTGTTTATTACGTAATTGTACTAAGTGCTTATTTATTTGATCGCTGTGGGTTCATATTAGGTAGGATAGGGTAGTTAGGACTTTTGACTTACCTACTCAAGAGAGTGCAGTAGGTAAAGGAGTTGTTATAGAAAATCATGAGTGCTTCAAGTGCAGGTTGTTTTTCATGCAGGCTCAATCTTGAAATAAACTATGAAGGAAGGATGTGGTTTCTGGAAGGATCACTTGGAAGAACATGTTGGTGCTACGTTGAAATATTGTTCTATTCTAGTATTCAACATTGAGTGGACCTGAAACTGCTTGAGAATTATTGGAATCGAAAGTTGCCTGAACGGATACATCGCAACTTTCCATTCCACGTTATGGTTCACGATGTAAACAGGACCAATGGTGCAGTATAATTCGGATCGGTACCTAAGCACCTCTCATGTGATTTCCATATTGTTTTGTAGAAATACAAAAGTTGGTCGTCCAACCTAAATTATAAGAGAAGTAAGACTGTGTGATGATTTTTCTGCACATTGATACTCTGGTTTCTTCATTGAACCATGAACGTATTGCTATGGGGGTCGTTTCTCATTTGTATACCGGTAGATCACCTGCCTACTTTGAGTTGAATCAACTGAAAGCCTACCTTTGCTCATTGAGTCCCCTCTACTGAGTCACCTTACTCTTTATTTAATGTAAAATATCTAAAGAGACGAGTTTTTTTAGTCCAATGGAATGGAGAATTTGAATAAAAGTTAAATAGGTATAATCGCAAAGGAAATGACGTAAGAATTTTAGGACTCAGAAGATAATCATCATTAGCAAAGGCGTAGTCATAATGACCGGTTGTTAAAATTGAGCTGAAAATTATCAGAGCCTGATTAAAAAAAAAAACAAGGTAATATGAACACTTCTGATCCTGGCAGGGTCGCCAGATGTCTAAAATCAGGAACTGTCTAGGAAAGAACTGCGTTAAAATTGGTTGGGAAACCTAGGGAGATATTTTAGGCACAGTGTTTTACAGTCAAAAGCTGATATAATAATACTATAAAACGAGTCTTTTTGGGGAAAAAACCACGGCAGTCCAATCTAAAACAATTGCCCATCGGTTGGATCGAGCAGGCGGTAGCACTGTAGTGGCTGGAGATGTGCAGTACCTACTGCACCGTAATTTTTGCGCACTTTAAATGCTCTAATTTAAGAACGGATTTAGATATCTAAAATCCGATTTCACCATCGTGTTCAGCGTGCAAAAACCTTTAAAATGAGGGGTCACTTGTTAGAAAATAACATTTTGGGGATTTTTGGGTAATTTTTGCGCACTTTAAATGCTCTAATTTGAGAACGGATCAAGATATCTAAAATCAGATTCCACCATCGTGTTCAGCGTGCAAAAACCTTTAAAATGAGGGGTCACTTGTTGGAAAATAACATTTTGGGGATTTTTGGGTAATTTTTGCGCACTTTAAATGCGCCAAAACCCTCCTTAGAGTAGGCCAATTTCGCCCATCTTCGAACTTAGCCTTTCGATTGCCAAGATAGATTTTTGTGCAAATTTGAGCTGTTTATCTCAATTCTATCGAGAGTTATCGTCTGGAGTGACACATATATATATCAATATATATATACATATAAAAAAGTGTTAAATTTCAGGAATCGTTTTAGAATGGTCTGAAACGGATTTCTATGAAGAAAATTTCCAAAAATTTATATTATTTAAATTTCGAAGCCATTGCAATAGCTTCATTTTCTTTGAAAATTCGCTAACACAGGCCGCCGTATGCTACAAGCTAAACGTAAACGCGCCCAAGCATTTTACATGATCTCATATAATTCAAAGTTTCGCGATGCAAAGAAAGAGGATGTTTGTAAATAAGAGACATTCAGTTTCTCGCGGTTCGTTGATGGTGAGTGATGAAGTAGTTGGAACAGTTCAGTCCTTTAGGTTCCTCGGAGGCATCCCGAATAAAAATGGGGACGTACATAAGTACATCCCTCGAAGCAATCAAGAATTGAGATATGTAGCGAGAAACGCTTTCTACAGAATGAGGAAAGTCACGGTAAGCCGGGATTTGGAAGAAAATGTTTATTTAATTCATTTGTTTATTTATTTATTATTCATACACCAGTAGCTACCGAAAAGTTTGTGCCACGCAAGATTTTCTCTATGAAATGCTATCTCACATAAGTCCGTTACCGACAGAATGTTTATGGCGAAAATGGCGTTTAAATTATGCTTATAGAATGGTTAGAAATTGAGGAATGTACATTTTATCCCTTTTACAAAAAAACACGTTTATGATAATAAGAATATTTTTTAAATTTTGCCTTCGAATATTTTTTATTTTTTTTAAACTTGGGTACCTACAATCCAATATTATGTTGAGGAAACAGGGGAAAACCTTTCAGAAGGATACGTGGAAGAATACAAAAAATCTCCTAAAAAGTTGTGCATCCACTTATTACTATAGAGTTTTTGGAGGGTTTCATGCTAGTCAATCCTCATTCACCTGAAATCATTTAAATGCATGGTAATTGACCCGTGAAGCACGTCAGGCTGCGCGTGTCGCGTGAGGAAGTGATCAACACAAGTTGCTAGCGGTCATTAAATAAAACGGTGACCCACCTCCCACACACCAATTTCTTTCTGCTTTCGCCCAACGTGTGTGCGTGTCGTACTCAACATCTTTCAATCTCACGTTGCTTTCCATAAATAACTACCAGTACACGTGTTTTTTGATAGCGGGGTTTGTTTACGGTTTTTGCTCCTTCCGTTCAGTCCATAATACTGAGACCAAGCACTGAGTCAGGACATCATTTTTGGATTGTTTCGGTTAAGTGCATATGTGTTAAGGTAAATGTTTATTTTGTAGCAGAGAATGTTTTTATCCAATTTTTCTGTGGCTAAGTAGGCTGGCTGGGATGAAGGATCTGCAGTTCAATCAGGACGTGAGGACTTGATATCACTCTCAGATTTGAAGTTCTAGTCATAATTGAATGTTCAGGGACAACAGTGATTACAGGCAAAGGGTGGCTCATATCTTCCTCGAATCTGTAACGTGAAAAATACCGAATCATTCATTATTGGGTGGTTGGTGAGGTATGAAATAGATTTGACGTTCGAGCATGCACGGATGAATGTTAAAGAACGATTTTGATTAATCTCGTATGTGGTAAAGTTTAAAAGGCCTAACCCGCTCCAACCCTCGAAATGTTAGATCATTTTGACCATTCTTACTGAATTCTTCTTCGATGTAGGCACTAAAGGATTTCGTTCGCGCATGCGGAGATGAATGCTACTATGTCCAGATTCGGTGAAATTCATATATGGGACTATTTTAGGGCCTTATCTCGCGCCTTCCTTCCGAATTTCAGCTCATTCGAATTGTTAAGTTGAGCGTTGCACATTTTTCGGAAACACAGACACTCAACTAAATTTGTCCGAAAGGTCTGAAGCGTAATACGCGAGAGAAAATGTTGAGCAATACAATTGAGTGAGACGAAAAGGGTTAATAAATGTTATTTTCATCTAAATCATTGTGAGTAGACGACGAAAAAGCGTTTAAATTAGCCATAAGCAACAAAATTGAGTTATTCAAAGATAGCATCTCCTTTTGTGAGACATATTACACATTCATTATGATGAATATATAAAGGTATATATAAATACATCTATTCATTCGTATAAATTTTTGTTAAAATCTAGGGTTGAATTCAGGATACTCTGAAACGAATTTGCCTATAAAAAATTTTCAAAAATTTGTGTTCTGAAAATTTTGGACCCATTACAATAATTTTCTTTGAAATGTAGAGTAGGTATGTCATTTACTCAAAATGTAGGTAGGTATTTCTCCTATTCATAATTGAAAAAAATAATTGTGGGAGTGTGGAGAGTTGTAGAGAACACAAGTAAAAACTAATATAATTGTGAGTACGGGTGTGAAAGCAAACGGTAGGGAAATCGGGATATTCAGCTCTGTGAAGGAAGAAAAACGACTCAAAGTACAGATAAGTCGTGAAGTACTATAGCGTGTCGGTAGCAGTCCTGAGAGTTGGTGGTATGGTTGTTGGTATGTAGAAAGATAACCAAGTATTTAGTGTCCGGAGATAGGAGTTGTTTGAGAGGAGGGTCCGAAGGATGCTATCCAGCGTGAACAGGGGTCTCTGGGACTGCTCCGACTCGCTTCATGGTCCGCTAGATAACGAAATAAACGACCGTCCCCGCCAACCTCACTTTTCTACAGAGCTCGTCTCCCGGATATTGGGCCTCGACATTTGTGCGAGTTAGCTACTACCGTTTGTTTGTCGACTGCCAGTTTTTTCCCCCTCTCTTCTGCAGCCCATTTTCGAATTGTTTTTCCGTGCGAAACTGTTCGTTTTTACGGATGGGCTGGTCGAACAAGGGAGGTAGAACGGGTGTCTGACAATCACCTAACATCGCTTGTCTGATTTAAACAGGGTTTTCCCGCTGTTTTGGCTGCAAACTGCGAGTTTTCGGAAACAACTTGACGGAGCCTTCCCACTGACCAGCCCACCAACCGGGTCAAATATTTTTTGTAGTAAAGAGCAGAGCAGAGTTGAACTGGCATCCGGAAAATCGGATCCGCCAAATCCTTGAGTGCAGTAGGTCAGAAACTTACTTATACAGTGTTTTTTGGGTGCGGGGGCAGTGGCACAAGTGTCCTTATGGACGCAACGCCCCTGACTGGGCACCATGGAAAATGGCTAAAATTATTTCCGTTCCTCATTTTATGTAGTCCAGCAGAACGGACAAAGGTCCCTTTGACAAGTAAGACAGATTCGTATTTCGCGCGGACATGTACATATAAATGCTGCAGGAGTAGAAGGGCAGCCAACGTCAACGAACATACCTTTCTCGAAGAACTACTAACTATATCACTTACATAACGTTTATTTATCGAATCGCAACATTTGGGTGTACACGCTCTTTTGAGTTGTGGCATCGAATGCTGCGATAGAATGAACAGAAATGTATAAGGAATGTACGTAAATGAATTTATAAATCGTGGATGTAGTTCGACTTTCCAACGTCCACTTCCTTTAGGCACATATGAAACAAAACAAAAAATCATTAAAAGTAAATAAACAACGCTGTAAATTATTACACAACGGTTCATCATTTTTCTATATCGATACCCCTTCTGCGTGGACCCCTGGGTTCCTGTTATCGTGAGACCATGAATTAGTATATTGTTGGAAATCCACTCTGTTGCGTATGGAAAACGTGTTACATATTTATTACACAGTTTTGTTGAGATAAGAAAATCTTGTTGTGTTTTTGGTATGGTTGGATTCTAAAAATACAAGGTGTTCAAAAATGTTAAATCTGAAATTTATGTTGGACTTTACAATATATTTACCTACCAAGCACGCAGATGCACTCAAATACACACAGACGCACAGTAAAATCCCAACGGGTTAGACCTGTAGAAATTTCGCTGCTTTATGGTTGGCCCCTATCAACTTTGCTGAAAAACCATTGCTTCACTGTAAAAATTCCCAAATACTAACTAAAAACTAACAAGTTTTAAAAAATTTGAAAATTTGCGTAATTCAAAAAGTATTATTAACGGTAAGATGATTTCTTTTGAATTGCGGAAAATTTTCTGTACCAGTATTGACGTCTAAAACTTGGGATTTTCCATAGAGCCCCTACACATCCAGCATACCAAAATCTGAACTACTCGATCTTTTGCATCTCTGGATGTAAGCAGTGATTGGACTAGCTAGACCCAATATATTATGTGAACGGGGTTGAATGTGCAATCATGATCGAGGCTACTCATAATACTGTTAGCTTGATAAAGATTGATAGTTTGCGTTTTGAAGCACAAAATTCAGATTTCGGATAATAGTTGAATCATTTGGGTAACAATTTATTCTTCTTTCTTGATGCATTTTCTCACCAGTACATTACATTCTATCGAAATTCTGTGATCATTCCACGTTCGGGATATTCAAAAGACTCAATTGAGAAAAGAATATGAGTAGTTCAATGAATTCTGCTGCGAACGTGCAGGTGAGGTGTACGATTTACGGAGGGGATTTAGGGACAAAGATGTTGGTTGAAGGCGGTGGAACTGGCAGTATGTTGGTAAGGTATGGATGGCAGGGTATGGAGGTATTATACACACAGGTAAGTGGTGGTGGAGGTTGAATGTCCTACAGCTACCCGACGAGGGCGCAGGGGAAGCGAAGGGGGCTCTGAACCTTGAGCAATAACGGCTGCAAGTGGCTGGCCGGGGTCAAGTTGGCAGCTTT
This sequence comes from Leptopterna dolabrata, assembly GCA_954871275.1. Lineage (NCBI taxonomy): Eukaryota > Metazoa > Arthropoda > Insecta > Hemiptera > Miridae > Leptopterna > Leptopterna dolabrata. Next base: position 68,549,162 of record OX940975.1, read on the forward strand.
ATGTACCTCATATCCGCCACATTCCTTCCACCTCTGCCCCGGATTTATGTCTCTAATGGATAACCGAGTTATCATACCGCGCGTCCCTGCCCACGCACACTCAGCCAAGCACACACACACGCAGAATTACCGCCGTGTTCGCCCGCATTGCCGTCCCTCATCAATTCCAAACCCCGCGCCCAATCTGCATTTTCCCATTGCGAATTCTCCATACACTCACACCAGAAGTCCTTGTGGATTTGTCAGTGTGGGATCGAGGGGGGGGGGGGGGGAGAAGAAAAACTGTTTATTAACCACAAACCATAGATACAGTAGAGCATTCCACAATATTATTCCATAAGCCACAGTGGTTTTAAATCGTTAGCCGTTGTCTTCCGTTTAATTCACGCTCATGTTGATATGTTTCATCGGCTAAAGCCCTTTCTGTAAACGAACGAATTCCTGAAACGTCTGCCAAAAGGAACGAATTCCTCTCATCTTTAATTGGTTGGTACAGTTGGCTGTATCAAGGCTGTATTGGCTGTATTCATACATTTGGCTGTATACAGCATGACGCTAGATACATCTAGCCCTTTCAATGTGCTTATAGAATTAAGGCCGATTGGATGAGATTTCTCAAATGGGATTTCAACTTAGCATGCGCAGATCATATTGCTCGGATGACTGTGGATCATCTGTTAGCCTATGATCGCTTGGGCATTACCTGTACATTAGAACTAAGAAAATAGAACCGGAGATGAACGGGTTTTCGTTGTTCGACGCTGCTATAATTACGATTGCTTTGAACCATAGTGGAGATGATTTAGTTCTGCAGGAGATGAGTAGAATTATAATGACTGAACCCATAATTTTATTGTGTTCGACCTGAAGTCTACCGTTTGAAATATTGTATTGTTATATAACAAAAAAAAAATTAATACCTAATTAATTACTGAATCCCGCGCATTTGTATTAAACTTTAATTCCCGGGGCGGCTCCAGTACTCCATTTAGGGCTTTCCTGAGGGGACTGACCACAGAAGACAGTAATCTACGCAGAAGGGGCATCTATTTACTGGTAACTAATAAATCGTTGTGTAATAATTTGCAGCGTTTTTGTTTATTACATTTTCGGATTCTACATACCTTGAAACGGAAACCATCAAATTTTGAAGGTGGGAAGGGGGGGTTGATTTTTTTCTTTTTTTTTCATGCTCGATTCCGAAGGTTCATCATTGAAAATAATAAACCAAAACCGTCGCCTGCGGTTATCAATGACGTAAAAATTGGTTGCGTAATCCCACGAACCCACCAGCGGACCAGTTCCTATTTACCCTTTACATTGCGACTCACGTTTAAGTCTCTTCAAGGGAAAATTTGAAGGCTTTTTGATGGATGCCACAGTATTCATGCATAGGTATGGAATCATTGTGAACCAACCCTTGATTCGCCCAGTCTGAAAATGCGTGTGTATCCGTTGTGGGTACGTGAGCGTCAAGTAAATAATTGAACGTAACCCGCGTCGCTTCCTAAGTTTTGTTTTTCTTATAGGACGAGAAAATATTGGGATGAGTTGCAACAATTCAATGATTTGCAAGCAACAACAACCCTGATGTTGCGGGTGACTGGTCTGGAGCCTTTTGAGGGGCGACGTGTGCAGGCGGACGTTATGCTCATCCACAGACTTGCGGAGGATAGGACTGATTTGCCCAGCGCGCCTTTCCGAGTTCTTCTTATGCTGCCAGACACGCACAGATCTTTCTCATCGGAACTGTTCAAAAACGAATTATCTTTCCAACAGCCCGCTCGTCAGGAGTCAGCGGGTGCCCATTCGGCTCATTGGTCTGTCGGTAGATTTGGGTCACTCAAGTGTTAGTGTGGTGGGGTTCAAGAAACTGAACAAATCTTTACTTTAATTTGTTTTTATTAAATTCAAGAAGTCTCTGTTTGGTTCAATATGTACCTCCTTGTATTTTACATGTATTTATGTACTTGTATTTGATATAATATACTGATTTAAATAATTTTCTCTCTGTAAAGTAAACTGGGCAGCTTCTCTGTAAATTAAACTAAATAAATGACCCTCCCCTACCTCAGATATTTCAGCTGCTAAAGAACGTTGTATCATGTGAGTAAATAATAAATCACTGAGGAATGATTTTTAATAATTATTCTTTTTCTTCTATCTACGGAAGATTGTGATGGAACATGATCCACAATTTTGATCCTCACAAGTTCCCCATGCATAACCTTCGTACTTCCCTGTAGTACCTACTAATTGTTTTACTTACTACTATTTGGTTATATTATACAGTACTCCCTTTGTAATTCGGCAGATATCGGACCAGAGCACTGCCGGATTACTGGAAAATATCGAGAAAAACGCACTTATCATTGAAAAATCAGTTTTAATTACCTACATGCATTGTACTGTCAAAATACATTGCATATATGTACTTGTGTACGCGGAACAGATTGAGCACTAAACGCAGCGCGATCGTGACTAAGACTGACGGCGTGAGTGAGTGGGGCGTGAGTCATCGCTTTGTTTACTCAGACACCAGTCCAAAGTCAAATCAATTATTGTTGAGCTGATACTCGAATACAAAACGCCGGATTACTGGGAGTGCCGGAGAGCTGAGATGCCGGATTACAGAGGGCATCCTTCTGTACCTTTAAACCGAACGTGGCTTATCAAACTTCATGTATATAGTAGGTAGGTAGTTGACTAGCATAATAAACAGAAAGCTGAATATGGGGGACGTTTCAAACTTTTTAATCAGTTTAGTTACAGAAGTTTGTACGAAGTCAGTATATAATGGTGCAGTATTCATTGTTGAGAAAAAAAACTGGATAAAAACTCGGAAGGCGTGACCCAGGCTGGCGGGGACAGATATAGCGTTGGGAGATGCCAAGTGCAGGAAACGTAGGAGTCATCTCAAACTGCTAGCCAACCGGGGGAGAGGGGGGTTGAACTTTTTCAATTAAATACCGTTATTTATGGTCCGACAGTGAGGTTATAATGGCGACAATGGAAGGGCTGAGTCCAGGAGCAGGGGGCGGTCGAAAAGGGTTAACATAACTTCTCCAAACTCGCCAGCTTGTGGAGAGGAGTTTGGGCGGGAGGTCGCCTAGGAAAGCATTGACGAGGACTCAAGAAGCCCGTTTTGGCTTGGTAAATTGAATCACGGAGTCCTTTTGACCATAAATTATCCTGGACCCCCGTTCGCCCACCCGCTCCTGCCTTCCGAGAATATACTCCGTCATCCCAGCCCCTTCTTGGCCGGGGCCTAAGACTCAAGATTGGTCTTGGCTCCCGCTTTTCGCCCGGAAGGTGAATTTCGTTATTTATTGCTGATTTCCCTCTCTCCTCCGGTTGATGTATAGCGTTGGCCTCCACTGCGGAGCTCGAGTTCTGCCCTCGTTCCGGATATTTCGTTTATCCATAATATCCATATTCCTCGAAAACGCAATTTAACTTCAAACTGCAGCTGTATTTCAACTTTGGATTATCCACGTCTGACTCGTTCTGACGATATCAGTGTGATTGTGAAGGATTTTGTAAAAACACTGAAATTTTGAAGTACTTCAGGGAACGAATTAATTATGTTGTTGTGCATAATTCATGTGCCTTACCATTACGGACAACTGGCGCATGCAAAGGAGGGACTCGTCACAGTAATCCGGGTCCTCTCTCCAAATCACTAATTAATTCCTGGTTTGGTTGGGACTCACGAGAACATTATACGCGAATATTCACACTATTTCATGATTCGGTGCCTCCATACTTACCATCTTATAATGCACGTGGCATTTCTGAAGAGAATTGGACAGGCTACAATTAAATAAAAGTTGATTGAAATAAAAATTGATTTTGCTCTTGAGGATTTATTGAGACCACCCGGAGCATTGTAAGTCCAGTCGTTCGTTCACAGTACTCTGCAGTTTACATTCAAAACCTCCATCAACACGAGTGTAAATGATACGGTATACGTTCGGTCCAGATAAATATAATTGCTAAGGAACATCAGATTGTAATCACTTATGGCTGTATGAAATCGAGTTGTTAGTTCCGTGATATTATTTCCTTTGAAGAAATAAGTTATTTTGAATTCTGTTGGCAGATACTTTCTTAACTTGGAAAAACATTATGCTTCATGAACAACGACAAATTAAACCTAATTAATGATGAAATTCCTGAATCCACCGCATACTTTATGGAGCTGTAATTGCCTGGCCAGTTCCAGTACTCGATTTAGGGCTTTCCTGGGGAAGCACGAGGTTATAGGTATTGACCACAGAAAACAGCGACCTACGCAGAAGGGGTGTCTAAACAGGTAACCGTTGTGTAATAATTTGCAGCGTTTTTACGAATTTTTGGTTTATTATTCTGTGAATAATACACCTATGTAATCGCTCAGCAAAAAATTTTTATAACACCCCCTCAAACTTTTTTCTTTTCCGTTTCAAGGTGTGTAGATTCAAAAAATGCAATGTCCGTCCGCCGTACGCCGTACGCCGTCCGCCGTCCGCCGTCCGCCGTATCACGTGTACAGGCTTCATTTTCGATCTAAAAAAGTCGTTCTTTCGCACACATGCTCCATTTGGGCCCTAGTTGTGTCCCGAAACTTTTCAGCCCGATCGGAATATACCCAGGGGTGTTATGAGTGAAAATGTGTGTGAAAATAGGTACTTTTTGCGTTTTAGCAACATTTTGGTAACATGAGCTTTTGAGGTATCGTTTTCCATGTTTTTGGACACGAGAAGATCGAATATGAAGTCGATTTTGGCCAAGGAGTGGAAAATTGAGGTTGTACCAGATGTTCAGCTCCCAAAATTGATTTTTTATGAGTCAAATACCTGCGAAATCACCATCAATTTGTAGAATAACACTAGAAAAAGTGTCAACACGTGGATCAAGACGATTAAATGATGGCACTACCAATGATCAAAGATAATTTGAAAAAAAAAAAAAAAAAATCGTACCTACCTAATTTGTGTTTTGGGGGCCAAAATTGGTGGAAACCATCAGAAATAGCTATTTCAATTATTTCACATGAAACAAACAATAAATGTACAGCCAACATTTCTGTAGAATAATAAACCCCATGTGACAAGGACTTTGCAGCGTTTTTGATAGGTAAAAGTTCGTTGTCTACAGCCAAAAGAATCATGCAATTTATGTGAACAGCTTGGAATATGTCGAGTGGCCTACTGAGGTTCAGCGAATGACCGGTTCCCCCACGGGATTCGTGAGACCGAAACGGTGGTGGAAAGAATGCATACTTTTTTATTCAACTATAATTGCAAAACGTTGAAGGGCTTATATAATTCGACTCTGGTGGCATTTCTGTCGTGTCTGTATATTTTCGTGGGTAGGTTGGTATCCATCGCATAAACTACCCTATTCCATGGCGTTCTTGCGGTAATAAGAATTCTGTGATGTACGCAGAAGGAGTATCTATGAAGGAAAATACTAAACCTTTGTGTAATAATATGCATTGTTTTTTTATTATTTGCAGACCTGTAGAATGGCGTAAATACTCATAGTTGTTCAAATGACGGGAGTGCTGTGAGCACATTGATGTTAAACGAGATCTTGAGAATTGATCTGGCTGAGTGTGGAGGTATTCGTCAAAATACTTTTCCTTCTTGAAATCTTGATTCTAGCTAGAGTTTTTATTGTTAGTTTTCAGAACCACATTTTTCGTCCGTCGTCAATTTTATCGATTCAAATCGTTTATTGCCTGTCACATTTCTAACACCCATCTCAAATTTAAATGCGATGAAAAATGATCCCTTCTGCGAAATTGACACCCAAGGGGGTCTGATCCGGGTACTTTTCGGTTATACCCCCCCCCCCCCCCCCCCCCCCAGTCAATTGCGTCTTCAACACGTTCGCCCGAAGTGTAAATTGAATTATTTCAAAAATAGGAAGAAAAAAATTACCTACGGTATTTTCAAAAGTTGCCGATGTCAGTGAGTATTTGCTGGAACAAATTGGCGTCATTGTGATGTGATTGTCTCCACATGAATTCGGACAAGGGTATCGAGTAACGAGTTACCAGTCCCGCATTGTCTTTTATTGCGCATTTTTGCTGATTTCCAAAGGCGCTCAATTCCTTGTGTGTGTTCTTGGGTAAGCGGATCAACGAAATTTTCATTGTGATTAACAGTGTGGTGGTGGTATTCACACTCTAAAGTTCGAATCCCATTATATGCTGCCCAACAATCGGAAATTATAATTGTACCAGGGGCGATATTATCTACAATAATAGGCAATAATGTTTCGGCTCTCCGGTTTTCTACAGTGCGCAAAAAGCATTCACGAGTTTCCCGACATATACCCCCAAACACCCATTGTTGGTTCAGCATTCTGCCTCGGTTATATTTCCGACGAACAACACACTTTCGTCGATTTCGACATGAAGACCCGGTCCACCGATTTTCTTATTTTGATTAATCAACGTTTTGGCACAGACTTCACGCATATAGTTGTTCGAATCAACTGTGGTGCTATGGTTCATGTGCAGCTCTCTTTGGCAATACTTAATAGACGTCATTTCAAATGCCCACGAATAAATGCACATTAAAATTTTATCTAAAGCCAACCTGGATCCCTCCAACCATGTTCCTTTACTCATGAACACTTCTGAACGACATTCTCTTCTTTTACAACGCCACCTTTGCACGGATTCTGTCACGTTCGCGGTCATAGAATGTCCCCGGGAACATAATTTTTCATTAGGAACTATCCCAAAATTCTGGAAAAGACGCACACAGAAGTCTAAATTACGGGACTTCACGTACAGGTCAAATATAGTGGTCGGCACTTCCATTATGACTGAACGAAAAACCGAACGACCTGTCTTTGCAAATCCTCATCTCCTGACCTTTGTATCCAATCTAGACACTTCGGGCGGGCGTGTTGAAGACGCAATTGACTGGGGGGGGATAACCGAAAAGTACCCTGATCCGTTGTACAGTAGGCACTGCGCATCATGTTTCCGGTCGGTAATAGGCGATGTCCTGATCGAATCTCGAGTATCACGCAAGTTAGAGGTGGGTGGTAACAATATAATGAAATCTTTACAGGTTGATTTACATTCCCAGTCGCTATCTTCGGTGAATTTCTTGAATAAGGTTGCAACTGGGACACATATCCATGTTGAAAACGTCTTTTGGTTTATTATTTTCAATAATGAACCTTTGGATCGAGTTTGAAAAAAATTCACCTGCAGTTGAACCTTTAAACAACACCAAACCCAGCCAACACCAAGCCTTTGATTCAGCTTTTAGGTGAAAGGTTTAAATAAAACACACCACTCCTCCGTTTTGGTTAGGTGCGCCGGCAAGTTTCGCCTGACTTCCGGGATTGTGTTTCCAGCTGATAGTATTACAGTATCATACGGTCGTTGCATACATGTATGCAACGACGGGAGACCATTTTCATGTCTACGAGTGGCATCGGTAAACTTGTAATTATACGGCTCTAATAGAACACTATGGCGCTGGTGATGAGATACAGTCGCATGGTTACAGTCATGTGTTTATTCACGCCGCTGAAGAAATTGTGGATATCCTAATATAATATAGAAAGTGAAGAGGAGAGTCCGGTGCGCCACCACTCAAAAATACGAAAGTGAAGTGAGTTTAACTAGATGTAACTATGTATGTTCCTTGGTTACTACTTCTGATAGTAGTTCCACCAACCATAATCTTCCGTCATGTTCCTTTTAGAAACGCCCTCCAAACAAGCTTTCGCATCACACCAAGCTCGTAATCAGTGCTTCTCGAGTAGTGAACGATTTCTGTACCATGCAAAACGGCGAACATAAAGTTCTGTAGCAACGATTCGATAGTAAGCGAGAATCATCAGAAAAGTATCCGTGGGCATTTCTTCGTAACGATTTTTCGCGAGCAATTTTCAGTTCGTATGCCAAGGCATGAAAATGTCAAAAAAATTGTTTAACCCCCCCCCCCCCCCCTCAAAATTTGATGGTTTCCGTTTCAAGGTACGTAGAATCCGAAAATCTAATACAAAAATGTCTGTTCGTCCGCCGTGCGCCGTACTTCGCACTTTTCTTAGTTACCGTGAACCGAAATTGACTAAATTTGGTATGTAGGTCCCGTTTGGGGTCTAGTTGGTCCGCGAAGCTCGGCGTTACTGTCAGTCATCTCTAAGGGGTCAATAATAGGGGTTGAACTTTTCAGAACGTCGTAGCTCGAAAACATTCAATGGAAGGGTATGGTTTTTTTTACGTTTTCAAATTGATCTTGAACTAATGAATTTTTTGAGACCACCCGGAGCATCGTATGACTAACCGTTCGTTTGTACCGAAAACCTCCGTCAACGTGAATCAAACGGCGTAAGTTCGGCCCAGATATCGTTGCTACAGATCACCTGATTATAAACACGGGTGGCTGTATGAAGTCGAGTTGGTTGTTCTGTGATATCCAAAATGATGGATCTTATGGATTTTGTTGATAGGTAATTTTGTAACTTGAAGAAACGTTGTGCTTCATGAATAATAATTTATTAATGATATGGAATCATTGAATCCGCGCATTTTTATGAAACTGTAATTCCCGGGCCGGCTTCAGTACTCGATTTAGGGCTTTCCTGGCGGGAGCACGAGGGAAGGTATTGACCACATAAAACAGTGATCTACGCAGAAGGGGGATCTGTGCAGGTAAATAATAAACCGTTGTGTAATAATTTTCAGCGTTTATTGATTCAGATTTCATTACAAAATTAATAAATATAATGCAGAGCAATATTCATGTAGTTGTGTTTGTTTATTGTGAGTAAGAAGATGGATGGGCCTGTTGATTTTTATTGGTTAAGTTTGTCGAGGTCCTATCGGATGACCGCAATGAAAGTCACTTGTTTAGGAATATGTTAGAACTTGAGTGATGAGGAGGTAATACCCTATAAAGTCCTGAACAATGAGGAGTACCCATGACTTCTATTTTTATAATACTTTCCCATTTTGAAATGAAAGCAGATACCATTCTGCAAATTTTAAGACCAACCGCACTCTCCCACGATGAATAGTTTTTTTCTATGAGCTTTAAAGTTGTCGGCAACGGGCGACGTCTTTGCAACCCTCCCGCCTCGGCGAGACCCCGTTGCCAAGTGTGACGTCTATCGTTGCCGAAAATTTGAATGATCATAGAAAAAGAATTACTCATGGTAGGAGAGTGCGGTTGGTCTCAAAATTCTTAGAATAAAACCTACTTTCATTTAAAAATATAAAAAGAAGTCATGGGTACTCCTCACTGAATCGCACCAACTTGCTGAGCAACCACAATATTGGAGTGACATTGCATATTTATGTGTCTAATTTTCGAATGTTAGAGACAGCATGTTGTAGAGTTTTTCGACTCTGGTGGTATTTATGCCTTGTATCTGTGTGCGTGCTTGCGTGGGTAGGGGTTCAGTGATCTACGCAGAAGGGGTAGCTATACAGGAAAATTATAAACCGTTGAGTAATAGTTAGCAGCATTTTTGAAAATTACAGAACTAAGTATTACTTTCATTCTCAAATCTGAAAATCATATTTTTATATGAACATGGACATGGTTTGGAAATCACCCAACAAAGTGTCCACTGCGCACCAACTGCGACTTAGTCCACCGCCCCTTCATCCCTCACCCGCTCGCTTCGATCATCAGTGGACCAGTCGGTAGGAAACCTTTGTTTTAGATGGTAATTTCAAGCATTTCGTATTTCAGAACGTAATAACTTATGCTATTTCGAAAGATTGATGTATCGGAGTCCGCGAAGTATTCCCTCGTCGATAATAAATCTCTCCCACTCACTGGTGCAGCGGAGAAGTGAAAGAATCCTGCAATAATAATCCAAAGTCTGGAGGTGGCAGGGCTCGTTGAACTGGAATACCAGCGCCGAAAATACCTCAGACGAGACGCTGACACAGGCGTAGTGGCAATTTCATCGCGTCAATCAAAATCCGTATTTGCTAGAGAAGGGAAAAGCTTGCGAGCTAGCGGGCGTCTACTTGGGGGGAAAACGGGGGCCTCCGTAGCTGGAGGCGGGAAGCAAATAAAGACTTAAGGCTCACGTTTTTCCTCAATATGGCCGTCTCGGGAGAGGAAAAGACTTTTCTCTTGTTGGCGAAATCGATATATTTGTATTGCCGTCTCACATGCTCCTGAAAAGCTACAGATATCAAAACCGGACGGAAAAAGAGTCGTTGGTATTCGAGTGATGGCGGTATTTACTTTTCTTGCCAAAAAGTAGAGGGAATCGTTAAGATCACCTATGAAGGTTAGGTTTACTTTTTTCTTTTTCTCACTTCTGACTGTGATGCCCGAGAGTGACTTGAGTGGTGAGATGAGCCTGGAATGAAAGGAGTTGTGGAGGTGCTGCTGAAGACGTCACCTCACAGACCCAACTACTCGATTTTTCCTCTTCTTTTTCCTCCCTTTTTCATTTTATCTCTCCTTTCTTCCCTCGCCCGACCTTTTGATTAAACCGGAAAAAGGAAGAAGGCGTAGAGTGGAAATAAGAGCAGTATAGGTTGTGTGTGTGGGGGGGGGGGGGGATGAAGGGTGGCTTCATTTAGACAGCCAACAGGGGCTCACGAAGGGCTGCTCGTGCTACGTGTCCCGCAACTCGAAGACGCTCCCACAACACCACCTCCATATATAACTAACTTCACCTCTCGAGAACCGGCGCCTTCCCCTTCGCTTGATACTCTAAATGTAGTCATACTTCACGGTTCCGTTCCAACAGATCGAATATAATATAATACACCTAGGGCCACTGACTTGAACACATAAAATATTTCGTTTGGCAGTCTGTTTGATATTCCGCGGAGTTTGATCCAACTTTTAGATGGAGCCAAGAGTTGTCGCCGAGTTGGTGAGATAGCACGCTGCAGTGCCTACACTTGCATTGTACCAGCGTGAGGAACGCGGAGGAAAGTTAGAGGTTGGTGTGTGAAGATCACGCAGTAAAGGAAGTGTTTAGGAGTTCCGACCGTTCCGAAATATCTCTACTTGGCTGTAAGACGAGGGTTATTTCGAATTCAATTCAACTCATCCTCCGAACGTGTCGTTTTCTATTTCACACTGCAGCTGGATGAAACGTGATAATACCCGTGCTTTTCCATGGAATAGCATCAATATAGTTACTGTGATATAACATATCACACAGAGATTGAGTAATAAATGACCACTTCCCAACACTTCCCCATATCTAAAAATCCCTATATCATTAAAATCGAGAAAATTGAGCAATATAAGCCAAATCCAAATAACTGGACGGTAATTGTATCATCTGTATTTCATTCTAAAATCCAACTGCAGCCTCTTTAAAACTACATTTAATACAGACTAAGTAATGAAAGGATAATGCAACGGAAACCAAAAGTTTAATTCAACCTAACCCAGGACCGGGCGGAGTCGCGGAAATTTTCAATCGCGAGTGTGCGGAAAGTAGCGATGTCAAAGCGCGGGTTCTCATGCATAATGCTTTGTACTGGTGGTGCACCAAGTATATCTTGGAGTTGCTGTTGTACGGAGTCCAGAGACGAGTGGCTACGTCGTCCTCCAGAATGAGGAATACCCACGTATTGTATTAACCCACTTTTGGTTTATTATTATGTGAATAATACACCTATTTATTCGCTGAGGAAAAAAATTTTATAACACCCCCTCAAAGTTTTTCTTCTACGTTTCAAGGTGCGCAGATTCCAAATTGCAACGTCTGTCCGCCGTCTGTCGTACGCCCTATCATCCATATCTACTTTAATTTCGGTCTAAAAAATTCTTTCTTTCGCACACAGGCTTCATTTGGGCCTTCGTTGTGTCCCGAAACTTTGCAGCCCGATCAGAATATACGCGTGTGTGTTATGGGTGAAAAATTGAGGTAAAATGGGAGTTTTTGGTGTTTTAGTAACATGAGCTTGTGATGTATCGTTTTCCACTTTTTTAGGGCGGGAAGACCGAATATGAAGTTGATTTTGACCAAAGAGTGAAGAATTGAGGTTGTAACGAAGGTTCAGCTCCCAAAATTCATTTTTTATGAGTCAGAAACCTGGGAAATTGTCTGAAATTACCATAAAGTAGTATAATAACACTAGAAGTAGTATCAACAGGCGAATCAAGAAAATTAAATGACACTGTCAATGATCAAAGATAATTTATCAAAAATAGGAGCCTAATTCGTGTTTTGGGGGCCGAAATTGGTGAAAACCATAAAAAATAGCCATTTTAATTATTACTGCAAAAACGTGAAAGAAACTAATGTATTTCCAGCATTTCTGTAGGTGCGTCCAATAGAATAATAAACCAATGTGACAAAGACTGCAGCGTTTATTTATTTATTTTTTCTGAAAGAAGACACTAAGATGAAACGGTACCTACTTATTTCTCATTTGGACGAGACCTAAGTAGTGACTGTTTAGTTAAATGTGGAAGTTTTGATGACGTCGTTAGTGGTGATATGTATGTCCGGGAACATCCTGTTTGAAGATTGCCGATGATTTGAGTTCGTACACCTGGGGTGGCTACTCCACCCTCCTCCTCACTGCCTACCACATTTGGGCTTGCATCCAACATCCCCTTCAAAATTTTTTGGGGATATAACTGTTTCCTCCCCCATTCTACCAACCCTGGGCTAGTTCCCAACTAACCTTCACCACACTACCACACCTGGGATAGCCCCCCCCCCCCCCGGCCACCAACATCAACGACCTATATAATCCTGGCTAGCCTCCAACATCCCATCATCTGTCATAACAACCAACAGATATAACAGCAATAATATAGATAAGATGTTTAATCTTCCTATTGAAGAATCTACCCATAGCTCACACTTTCTACTGAAGAATTTTTATGGGGGGAGCTCTAAATCACTCGAGGCGAAATTTTGTCTTAAAGCAGAACCATAGAGAAAATTTTCGAAGTAACTTCTACTCAAACTACCTGTCTTTCCACTTACAGCCTCCAATTACGTTTTCATGTTTTTGTTTAACATAATATACAAATTGAACAATTCTATATTTCTCGTAAATTTCTGTTATTCAAAGGCGTAATAATTATTCATATCAAATTACCACCTACTATAGTATCGTAATTACTACTTCTGTGGAGGGCCCTCAAGTTTCGTGGAGGACCCCCAGCTATCGTGGAGGGCCCTTAAGTTTCGCGGAGGACCCTCAACTATCGTGGAGGACCCACCCGTTGGTAGAGTGATGGGGGAAATAGTTAAATCTCCAAAAAATTGTGACGATGGGGATATGGGATGTTGGATGCAAGCCAGATGTGGTAGGTACTGAAAGGAGGAGTGTGTAGGAGTCACCCCTACCAACTCAACTGGTCGAGCATATTCAAACAGGATGTTCCAGGACATTAATATTACCACTACTGACTTAATTGCCGGCTTTCTACCGATACAGCTTGTTTTATATAGTCCGCGACGTTGAGGTGAGCTGTGATCGAGAAACCGCGGTGTCTGTTCTGCTATGCGGTACCTAGTGCACTGAGAAAAATACACTATCACTGCACACTATCTCAGTGATAGATGAACATACCCACTATCGGTTTCCTATCAGTTCCCTATCAAAGGGTTCCTCCTCCGTGGCCCAGTTTGCCCTCAAGTGGCACACTATCAGACAACTATGAGGCACCTATCAGATAACTATCACATGACAAAACTCATCTATCGGGAACCTATCACTTGGTTTTGCATGCTATCAAAAGTCTATCAACATGGATGAAACATCCTTAAGTGATAGTAGTTGACATCCCATTCTATCAGATACCTATCAATCCGATATATCTGACCTATCAGAAACCTATCAAAATGTGGCAGTGAAAGAGTGAAAGAAAAAACTCTATCAAAATTGCGGCCTGATCACTATCAAAAGACTATCACATGATGAGAATGATAGATAGCATCTTTCACGTCTCTCAAGAATGCGGCCTGTTCACTATCAAAAATCTTTCACTCATACAGAATGATAGACAGCACTTTTCATCTTTATCAAAAATGCGGCAAATACACCATCGAAAAACTATCATGCAATGAGAGTGATAGATAGCATTTTTCATCTCTTTCTGAAGAACTATCGAAAGGCTATCATTGGGTGAGAATGATAGATAAAATTTTTCACCTCTATCAGAAGCTCAACCTGGTTACTATCAAAAGGCTATCGTAGGATGAGAATGATAGAGGGAATTTTTCATCTCTATCAAAATCTCTACATGGTTACTATGAAAAGGCTATCACTGGATGAGTGTGATAGATGGAATTTTTCACCTCTATCAAAAGCTCAACATACGCTATCATTAGATGAGAATGATAGATGAAAATATTTCACAGTATTAAATGATCAGCTTTGATACCATGAAAACACTACCCTAGTTGGAAGACGATAGATAGGAATATACCAAACTATCAAAATGATTGGAAAATCATAGAAATCATCTATCATTGGAAAATATAGATAGGAACATTTCACCCTATTAAATGATCAGCCTTTTTAGAACATTACCTTCAGTGAAGGATGATAGAAATATTCCATTTGATGAAATCAACAGCCTTCATGCTATAAATGTGGCACTGTAAAAATCCCTACTCCTCCAATGGGGGGGGGGGGGGGGAATTTTTTTGAGACTAGTGAAGAAGGAGATAGTGTTCTTATAGGGTAATGATAGCGTTGTAATAGCGTTTTTATAGATACAGTTCTATCAAAAGGCTATCATTGGATGAGTATGGTAGATGGCATTTTTCACTTCTATTAAAAGCTCAACATGGTTACTATCAAAACGCTATCATTAGATGAGAATGATAGATGAAAATATTTCATACTATCAAATGATCAGCTCTGATACCATGAAAACACTATCTCTATTGGAAGATGATAGATGGAAATATTTCGAACTACCAAAATGATGGTCATACATACCATGAAAACACTATCGCCATTCGAAAATTATAGATGGGAATACTTCATCCTATTAAAAGATCAGCCTTTTTAAAACATTGTCTTCAGTGGAGAATATAGAACTATTCCGTTTGATGAAAATCAACAGCCTTCATGCTATAAATGTTGCAGAGAAGAGTGCGTCAGTGTTCTGTCAGCTTGTCAGACAACCATGAGAACACTATAACGTATATGATTCTATCCAATGAAAACAGGGACTACATTATTCCTTTCACTGCACATTGCACAGCCTGTATGCATTCACAGGAAGCAGTTTTGGTAGGTAGGTACGATATATTGTAACACTATAAAAATGCTATTACAATGCTTTTGCCCAAAATCAGATTAGCAGATAAAGGATAGGTCTCCTTCTGGACTAATACCTTCCTGCACTGGACAGCAGTTATTCAGCTGACTATGCAGGGGAATGCCACAGTACCTGAGGTACCACCTGTAATATCTGCAAAGCACATTCTTAGGAAGTCGTCGGATTCCATCATTGGAATGATGAGTCGAATACTCCTCAACAATTAAAAATGGGTACGTACATACGTACAAAAAGCCAATTTGACATTTTCAAATACCGAAACCTGTGATAGTAATGGTATAGGTTTTTGATAGGCACGAACTTTAATTTATAGAATGATATGGGTCTATCACAGCATTAGGTGTGATAGGTTATTGATAGATACGCAATTGGCTGATAGTGTTCTGATAGGTTGTTGATAGTTGTTTGATGGAGCACTCATAGTGAACTCATAGGGCTTTGATAGCCTTTGGTTGATAGTGTTTGAAAGAGTATAGTTCATATTTGGTAATTTATATCCGAATATCAAATTTCGTACTCAAGGTATCATCACATGAAGGTTTAGGTACATTTCAATGGTTTGGAACCAATCCTAGTCAGTTGAGAGAAGTCAGTTGAAACCAGTTTGTCTGTCTATAATTTGGTCGAGAAAGCATTAAAGTATGAAAAACAGAGTAGAGGTTTGTAAAATTTAAATTTTATAATATGAAGGGGTGTCTCTATCAAAAATCCTGTAGTGCTGGTCTATCACAGGATAACTTGTGATAGGTTTCAGATAGATATGCCATTGGCTGGTAGCGTTCTGATAGGTTGTTGATAGTGTTTTGATGGAGAACTCATAGTGAACTGATAGGGTTTTGATACCCCTCGGTTGATAGTGTTAGAAAGAGTTTCTTTCGGATTTGCCATTTTATATCCGAATATCAAATTTTGCACTCCAGGTATCATCACATGAAGGTTTAGGAACATTTCAATAGTTTAGAACCAATCCTACCCCTAACCATCCCGAAACATTAAAGAAAGTTAAAACCGATCTGTATGTCCATAACTTGGTTGAGAAAGCGTTGAAGTATGACAAACAGGGTGGAGGTATGTAAAATTTAAATTTCATTATATCAAAAATGTCAAAAGTACCTCTATCAAAAATCGTGTAGTGCTGGTCTATCACAGAATAACTTGTGATAGGTTTTTGATAGATACGCCATTGCCTGATAGTGTTCTGATAGGTTGTTGATAGTATTTTGACGGAGAACTCATAGTGAACTGATAGGGTTTTGATAGCCCTCGGTTGATAGTGTTCGAAAGAGTTTCTTTCGGATTTGCAAATTTATATCCGAATATAAATTTTGCACTCCAGGTATCATCAAATGAAGGTTTAGGAAAATTTCAATGGTTTGGAACCAGTCCTACCCCTAACCATCCCGAAAGATTAAAGAAAGTTGAAACCAATCTGTATGTCCATAACTTGGTTGAGGAAGCGTTAAAGTATGACAAACAGGTTGGAGGTACGTAAAATTTAAATTTCATTATATGAAGGGGTGCCTCTATAAAAAATCCTGTAGTGCTGGTCTATCACAGGATTACTTGTGATAGGTTTTTGATAGATACGCCATTGCCTGACAGTGTTCTGATAGGTTGTTGATAGTCTTTTGATGGAGAACTCATAGTGAACTTATAGGGTTTTGATAGCCTTTGGTTGATCGTGTTTGAAAGAGTATCTTTCGGATTTGCTAATTTATATCCTAATATCAAATTTTTGCTATCAATTCAATATCACAGTGAGGTGGTTTTGGGTTTTGGTGGTTTGGAATGAAACACTTCACATTCCTACAGAAATACGGACATGTCTGCTCGAAGGTGATAAGTAGCGTAAATAAGTTTATTTATTGTTTATTTGATTGATAATAATGATGTACTAACTCCCCAGTGGTAGGGCGTCGGAAACAAGTGAAACTGAGCAATGAATGTTGAGGTGAGAGAACTATCTGAGCAGGACATTATCTACCAAAGTTGCTCAAGTTGGAACCCAGATTGTCGAAAGAAGTTTATTTATATATAGCTTATTTGATGGACAATTATGGGAGCCTAACTCTACAGTGCATGGCCATTGAAAACAAGTGAAACTGAACAATTAATATTGAGAAGAGAGAACAGTTTGAGCGGGATATTACGGAAGTTCCTCTTCGAACCCAGATTGTTTCAAAAAGTTTGAAAATGTGGAATGTATTATCATTTCCCATTTTTCAAATCTATATGTGCATAATATGGTCGAGAAGTGTTGAGAAGTACGAAAAATCGGGTAGAGATGTTGTAAAATTTAAACTGTAATGCATGAAGGGGTGTCTCTATCAAAAATCCTGTAGTGCTGGTCTATAACAAGATAACTCATGATAGGTTTTTGATAGATACACCATTGCCTGATAGCGCTCTGATAGGTTTTTGATAGACTTTTGATGGAGAACATATAGTGAACTGATGGGGTTTTGATAGCCTTCGGTTGATAGTGTTTGAAATAGTATCTTTCGGATTTGATAATTTACATCTGAACAGGACATTGTCGAAAGAAGTTTATTTATATATAGCTTATTTGATGGACAATATTATGAGAACCTAACTCTCCAGTGCATGGCCATTGAAAACAAGTGAAACTGAACAATTAATATTGAGAAGAGAGAAAAGTTTGAGCGGGATATTACGGAAGTTCCTCTTCGAACCCAGATTGTTTAAAAAAGTTTGAAAATGTGAATGTATTATTATTTCCCATTTTTCAAATCTGTACCCATGTGCATAATATGGTCGAAGAAGTGTTGAGAAGTACGAAAAATGGGTTAGAGATGTTGTAAAATTTAAAGTGTAATAGATGAAGGGGTGTCTCTATCAAAAATCCTGTAGTGCTGGTCTATCACAGGATAATTTGTGATAGGTTTTTGATAGATACGCCATTGCCTGATAGTGTTCTGATAGGTTGTTGATAGTCTTCTGATGGAGAACTCATAGTGAACTTATAGGGTTTTGATAGCCTTCGGTTAATAGTGTTTGAAAGAGTAACTTTCGGATTTGCTAATTTATATCCTAATATAAAATTTCTGTAATCAATTCAATATCACAGTGAGGAGGTATGGGTTTTGGTGGTTTGGAATGAAACACTTCACATTCCTACAGAAATACGGACATATCTGCTCAAAGGTGATAAGTAGCGTAAATAAGTTTATTTATTGTTTATTTGATTGATAATAATGATGTACTAACTCCCCAGTGGTTGGGCGTCGAAAACAAGTGAAACTGAACAATGAATGTTGAGGTGAGAGAACTATCTGAGCAGGACATTATACCTATCTACCAAAGTTGCTCAAGTTAGAACCCAGATTGTTGAATGAAGTTTATTTATATATAGCTTATTTGATGGACAATTATGGGAGCCTAACTCTCCAGTGCATGGCCATTGAAAACAAGTGGACCTGAACAATTAATATTGAGAAGAGAGAACAGTTTGAGCGGATTAGGGAAGCGGATATTGTTTAAAAAAGTTTGAAAATGTGAAATGTATTATTATTTCCCATTTTTCAAATCTGTATGTGCATAATATGGTCGAAGAAGTGTTGAGAAGTACGAAAAATGGGTTAGAGATGTTGTAAAATTTAAAGTGTAATAGATGAAGGGGTGTCTCTATCAAAAATCCTGTAGTGCTGGTCTATCACAGGATAATTTGTGATAGGTTTTTGATAGATACGCCATTGCCTGATAGTGTTCTGATAGGTTGTTGATAGTCTTCTGATGGAGAACTCATAGTGAACTTATAGGGTTTTGATAGCCTTCGGTTGATAGTGTTTGAAAGAGTTTCTTTTGGATCTGATAATTTATATCTGAACGTCGAATTTTTGTATTGGTATATTGGTAGGTTTTGGTGGTTTTGAGTGGAACACTTGATATTCCTATAAAAATATGGACATATATGTGCTTGAAGGTGATTTCAGGAAGCATAACTACATTTATTTATGGTCTGGAAAATATAGATAAACTGACGCCCCGACCATATAAAGTCGGGATGGATCTGAGTCAGCGTTTGCTAATGTGAAAAGTGTTGAAATTTGTGTTCATGATTTCCTTCTCATTTTTGTGCCACTCCAATGAAGATTTCCCTCACGTGATCCAGTAGTGTGGCAATGGATGAGGTAAGTGAGAGATAAATCTATTTCTACAAAAATACTCTGAAGAGTGTTCTTATAGATGATAATAGTGCACTGAGTTGCACACTTTCAATACCCTATACTGTGATAGTTTTCTTATAGTGTTTTGATAGAGTACGAGCCTGCACACAATCATACCTCTATCAACTTAGGCGGAGGAGGGGAATGACCCTATATAATGAGCAAGCGCTCCCAACCAGTATCAGTGCATTCTCAGCATTTGTGCAAGTCGTGTCGGTCTTCCATGCATTCCATTCACACCAGATTCCAGTCAGTGGTAACGAGTTGGTTGTGTGTTGTCTTTGCGAGTTTCCAAACCTCCATAAACCAGTTAAACATTGTGAGTATTGCACCATATATACGCCCGGTGTGGTTTTTGTTTGTAGCAATGTCCCAGGCTGGTGAAGTGCGTGACTTGCTCATAAGTTGGCATCTGCCTGAAGAGGCAATCGAGAAAATCATATGAAAATACCCCACCAAATCGTCAAAACACGGCAAGTTCATCGAGAATTCAACATTTTCTGGTTTACCTACTATTACCAAACATTTCCTTCACCTTGTTCAAGATTATTTCATGAAAACTGAAGTAGATATCTTGAAGCCACAATTCAATCATTTCTTCGTGAATTTTGGTTGCTAGAATGTGAATTTACAGTTCAAATGACAGTAAAGTTCCTGGCAAAACTAATGAGAAAGTGGGTAACATTTAAAAAAAAATTAGGTAAATTAAATTTCAAAAATGTGGAAGGTACGGATTTGTTGATGACTTTCTAGTTGTTATTCAGGTTGATGTTGATGTTGTTGGGGGGAGGGGGGGGGGGGGGGGGGGGTGCGACTACCTGGCAATGTTTGGGGTTAAATTAACCGTTATCCCAAGTGGCGGGAAAGACGCAGATGGATACATAGCGCGCTAGAGAAGCCGTTACGTACACTTTCCCTTCTCGTTCCCAGTTTATTTATTGACCATACCTACTTTCAGGTTCAAGAAGACTTCATAACGCTCCATCCCCAATATCAGGAGGGGCTGTTCTACAACCTGTCGAACGTGCGGAAACAAATTGTGCAAAAAGCTACGGAAAACTTCCCTTCAAGGAGGACAGGGGCCACCCAGGCCAACGCCTGGGTTCACAATGATTCCTACAACCAAGCTGTCGAAAGCGGAGGTTCGTTGAAATGTTGCATATTAATCTGTTGATTGCTCTTCGATGCTACTTGCAACCGTTGGCAATATGTAGGTACTGTGAAATTCAACAGCTAGTCATCCAGGACCGATTTGATTCCTTTTATTTGGAATGTATGTAATATCCTACAGATATTATATTAAAGAAACGTGAATTGCAATTCCAAGAAGAAAGTGTATAATTTTCTAATTTCGTATTGTCAACATAGGTATCACCTGTGGTCTCATGATATAACTTGGTACGTACGTAGTGAATCGTTACAGTATGGATTTCCAATGTTCTTTCTACTTTTAATCGGCGGTTTATTGCAAATTCATCTTTACAAGAAAAGTGAGGAAATTCATGAAAATGCCTTTGAGCGTTCCAGTTCAAAACCATACCGTCGGTATGATTTTTTAAATTTTGGTTTATTATTTTCAATAATGAACCATTGGATCGAGCATGAAAAAAAAAAATTCTTACCCCCCCTCAAAATTTGATGGTTTACGTTTTAAGGTATGTAGAATCCAAAACTGTAAAACACTGCAAATCCCTGCACAACGTTTATTATTTGTACAGAATACCCTTCTGTTACAGATCACAGGTCTCCGTATAGATAACCCTTCTATATAACATTATGTACCTACTATTCTACAAATATTATGTAGATCGCGGACCTCCGTAGGTTAGTACCTAACCCCGTACTCGTTACTAGGTACCTCCCTAAACCGTTGTGTAATAATTTACCTGTATAGGTTCCACTTCTACGGAGATAGTATAATGAACCGTTGTGTAATAATTTGCCCATCAATAATACTTCAACGTTTTTCAAGTTGCAAAACTACCTATCAACAAAATCCAGCCCCTTCTTGGTAGATTAGCCGTTGTGTAATAATTTACCGTGGTGTAATAATTTGCCGTTGTGTAATAATTTTCCGTTGTGTAATAATTTTCCGTTGTGTAATAATTTGTCATTGTGTAATAATTTGCCATTATGTAATAATTTACCCATCAATAATACTTCAACGGTTGTTCAAGTTGCAAAAGTACCTATCAACAAAATCCGGGCCTTACTGTGAACGAACGGCTGGACGTACGGTGCTCCGGGTGGTCTTAAAAAACTCGTAAGTTCAAGAACTATTTAAAACCGTAAAAACATTCACGTAAAAAAAGGTATAGGCGTTTTGAAAATTTCAACCCCTATTTTGAACCCCTTAGAGATGACTGACAGTAACGTCGAGCTTCGAGGACCAACTAGACCCCAAACGGAACCTATAACCCGAATTTCATCAATTTTTTTTCATGGTAACTAAGAAAAGTGCCCCGTACGGCGTACGGCGGGCAGACAGAAATATTTTTATTGCAGTTTTGGATTCTAAAAACCTTGAAACGTAAACAATCAAATTTTGAGGGGGGGTAAGAATTTTTTTTTTCATGCTCGATTCCAATGGTTCATTATTGAAAATAATAAACCAATTAAAATATTTCTTTCTGTCCGCCGTACGCCGTACGGGGCACTTTTCCTAGTTACCATGAAACGAAATTGATGAAATTCGGGTTATAGGTTCCGTTCGGGGTCTAGTTGGTCCTCGAAGCTCGACGGGGTTCAAAATAGGGGTTGAAATTTTCAAAACGCCTATACCTTTTTTTACGTAAATAGTTTTACGGTTTTAGATAGTTCTTGAACTTGCGAGTTTTTTAAGACCACCCGGAGCATCGTACGTCCAGCCGTTCGTTCACAGTAAGGCCCCGAAGTTTGCACCGACAGGCATTTTCGACTCCAGTGTGAATGAAATTGTATACATTCAAACCAAATCTCGTTACCAGGGACGATAGGAAATTTGCCGGAGATAAAATCATTGCTAGGGGCCACCTGATTATATTGGCGGAGTATGAAGTCGAGTTGGTTGTTCTGTGATATTATTTCATTTGAAAAATGATGGCTCTTTTGGAGTTTGTTGGTAGGTAGTGAAACTTGAACAAACGTTGGGTAAATCATTACTCAACGGTAAATAATTATTACACAACGGTTCATTATACCATCTACGTAGAAGGGGCTGGAGTTTGTTGGTAGGTACTTTTGCAACTTTTTTCACTCCTCATCAACAATTCCATTTCAGAACTTCATTATGTTTGTTTCTTTTTGTTAGGTACTGTTTGTCATCGGCAGAATTATTTTAGGAACATTTAACTCGTGATTTAGGTAGGTACCTAGTAACGAGTACGGGGTTAGGTACTAACCTACGGAGGGTCTGCGATATACATAATATGTATAACATAGTACATATCATATTATATAGACGGGTTATCTATACAGAGAGCTATGATCTGTAACAGAAGGGTTAGTACCCAACCCCGTACTCGTTACTAGGTACCTACCTAAATCACGAGTTAAATGTTGCTGAAGTAATTCTGCCGATGAGAAACAGTACCTAACAAAAACGCTGCAAATCCCTGCACAACGGTTTATTATTTTGTACAGAATACCCTTCTGTTACAGATCACAGCTCTCTGTATAGATAACCCGTCTATATAAAATGATATGTACTACCTATTCTATACATATTATGTAGATCGCAGACTCTCCGTAGGTTAGTACGTAACCCCGTACTCGTTACTAGGTTCCTACCTAAATCACGAGTTAAATGTTCCTAAAATAATTCTGCCGATGACAAACAGTAGCTAACAAAAAGAAACACACATAATGAAGTTCTGAAAAGAAATTGTTGATGAGGTGTGAAAAAAGTTGCAAAAGTACCTACCAACGAACTCCAGCCCCTCCTACGTAGATGGTATAATGAACCGTTGTGTAATAATTTACCGTTGAGTAATGATTTACCATCGTGTAGTAATAATTTACCCAACGTTTGTTCAAGTTTCACTACCTATCAACAAACTCCAAAAGAGCCATCATTTTTCAAACGAAATAATATCATAGAACAACCAACTCGACTTCATAGGTACCCCACCAATAAAATCAGGTGGCCCCTAGCAATGATTTTATCTCCGCCCAATTTCCGATTCTCGGCGCGTCTCTGGTAAGTAACGAGATTTGGTTTGAATGTATACAATTTCATTCACCCTGGAGTCGAAAATGCCTGTCGGTGCAAACTTCGGGGCCTTACTGTGAACGAACGGAGGGACGTAAAATGCTCCGGGTGGTCTTAAAAAACTCGTAAGTTCAAGAAATATTTAAAACCGTAAAAATATTCACGTAAAAAAAAGGTATAGGCGTTTTGAAAATTTCAACCCCTATTTTGAACCCCTTATAAATGACTGACGATAACGTCGAGCTTTGAGGACCAACTAGACCCCGAACGGAACCTATAACCCGAATTTCATCAATTTTGTTTCATGGTACCTAACTAAGAAAAGTGGCCCGTACGGCGTACAGACAGAAATATTTTTATTGCAGTTTTGGATTCTACATACCTTGAAACGTAAACCATCAAATTTTGAGGGGGGTAAGAATTTTTTTTTTCATGCTCGATTCCAATTGTTCATTATTGAAAATAATAAACCAAAAGGGGTTATAAATAAATCATTATTAAAATCGTCAAGTTCTACAAAAATCGATTTTTTAAACCATAAATGAAACAGTGCCTATTAATAACTGGTGAGTTAATTTCTAGAGAACATTTATTAATAGAGCAATAATAAATTCAATCACTGAGTGAAGGGGCTTATTCCCTCTATCATTTTCCAACAGGGATAGTGTTTTCATGGTATGAACGATGTCCATTTTATACTTTGAAATATTTTCATTATAATTCTCATCTGAAAATAGCATTTTGATAGTTCAAAATGCTGTTTTCCATAGATACAGCCCCCCCCCCCCCTCCGGTTCACGTAACTTGGATCAGTTTGTATGCCACATCTGTTTAACCAATTATTTATTTCCTACTACAGACAAGATCAAACAGTGTGAGGTGGCACTTCTGCTGCTCCCTACGCCGTAGCTGCAGGCCCAGTGGAAACCAATCGTCCAAGAACGAAGGCCACAGTGATCGAAGCCACAAGATTTTTTCCACAGCCATTCCGCCTAAACTGCATTTCCTCACCCACTATCCCTCTTCCATGCAGCGTAATGGTCCCATTTTCTCCTTGTCCTGTCTTCGATTTGAGTCAAATTACAGGGCACTGAAAACTGCTCTGCGTTCTGTTGCCACCACCGTCAATCCCCCCTCTCTGCCTATAAAAAAATTCAGCTTCAGCTGAACAATTTATTATTAATAAGCTGGTTCTTTTCTCAGAGCTGGTCTCTGACTTACAAGCCAGGAGCTCTTTACTCTGTGGATCGTACTTCCATTAATTCCTTGATTGAAGAGAACCAAAACTCTTACATCCCCTAACAACATAACTTACAAGCCTGGTTATCCTGATCCCAAATTTTGTGGACGGCCCTTTATTTGTCTAATTGGACCGTATTTTTTACTCTTCAGTTCTGGATAAGGCATTTGGGGAGTGCCACGTTTTCCTTACTGTTTGCTTCTCGGAACATTTCTACGCTTACGAAGTTACCCCAACTTGTGTTTTAAAATGGTTTGATTTAGAAAAACTCGAATTCCCCTTCCCCAACAACATGCATAAGGCACGCAGCAAACAATATGTCACCATGCGTAATTTTATCGCCCATTTAATCTACTGACTGGGAATTTTAATAATTTTATTCTTGGGGAGGAGGGGAGCAGGACCAGGAATTCTAAGATGTATTAGTTTCGAAAGGTCAGTAGATTAAATGGGCGTAGATTGAATCTAGTTACCATTGTTTTCTCTGCTCACTAGAAGGTGTAATCATCGTATAAAGCTATGTTTTTCGTTAGAAATGTGCATGATCTCCACAATCCTGGTTTCATAATATTTATCTATCTGTTTACTCAATAATTACATTAATTGAAGATTCTATTTTAAATTCATTGAATTGAGTGTTTACTCAATGTAATTATTGAGTAAACAGATACAGATGAATTATGTAACCGGGATTGTGGAGATCATGCAAATGTCACAAAAAACATTGCTTTATGCGATGATTACACCCGTTAGTGAGTAGAGAAAATCATGAGCATGTTTGTGAAGTAATATGCTTGATAACGTTTCATCACTGGTACAATGAATTTAAAATAGAATTTTCGTCTAATAATAATCAAATAAATTGATTTTGTATTTACACTTAGGGAGGGGAGAGGATATTTTGTGGGGCTGAGCTAAGAACCCTAATTATTTCTTTTGCAATTTAAATATGAAGCCTATATTTCAATATTACTCAGTGATTTAAACTGAATTTTATCTAATCATAAGCTATACTATTATATTAGACTCACTCTGTTGTATTTATTTCGTATCTATTTGAAATTGACTCCAATCCTTTAATGTTACAATATAAATATTCTGTACATACTTAAAGTGAATTGTACCTAATCATAAGAGTCATCATTAGCTATATTTCTTTATATTAGGCTGACTCTATTATATTTATTTTGTACCTATATTGAAATAATTGACTACAAACCTTCAGTGTTAATATGTAAATATCCTGTACATATTTGTTTAAATAGTATGATTTTAAACAGTAGTATTAGTAAATGTTCTTACATATGATTCAATATTCCAAAGAAACGAATTGAATTGAAATATTATTATTATACACTTGTGTTTGAAAGTCATCAAAATATAATTGCTGTTAAACTTCAAAATTTGTTCACGATTACTTGCATCCTTTTTCTCTTAGTTACTAGTTTATTACACCTACTTGTTTTTAAATTTATTACTATCATTTATTCAACAATTTTGTTTCAGTTGACAGGGGTGACGTCACTGTGAGTGAACTCTTCGTCCATCAGCATGCTATACCTGTGATAATTATGTCGTCATTAGGTTTAAATAGTAGCGCCTTTAGCTTACGCTGCATCCCCCCACCACCACCGCCATACACCTAGCTTATAGCTTGGTGTAAGGAAGAGGGGTTCAGAGTAACCTGAAGGCGCTATTGTTTCAACCTTGAGACGATCTATCACATGTATAGCATTCTGATATACGACGATTTGACCACACTTTCACAGTGATAGATCAAATCTATCACTGAAAGTGTGGTCACATCGTCGTCTATCACCTTTTGATAGATGGAAGGGATAGTTGTTTGATAGAGTTCATCTATCAGAAGGTGATAGATGAACTCCATCAAACAACTATCCCTTCCATCTATCAAAACTTACGAAAGAGTACTGATAGGAAACGATAGAGTTTTGATAGGAAATGATAGTCTTTCGATAGATATGGATGAAAGAGTACTGATAGGAAACGATAGGGTTTTGATAGGAAACGATAGTCTTTCGATAGATATGGATGAAAGAGTACTGATAGGAAACGATAGGGTTTTGATAGGAAATGATAGTATTTCGATAGATATGGATGAAAGAGTACTGATGGGAAACGATAGGGTTTTGATAGGAAACGATAGTATTTCGATAGATATGGATGAAAGAGTACTGATGGGAAACGATAGGGTGTTGATAGAAAACGATAGTATTTCGATAGATATGGGTGAAAGAGTACTGATAGGAAACGATAGGATTTTGATAGGAAACGATAGTCTTTCGATAGATATGGATGAAAGAGTACTGATAGGAGACGATAGCGTTTTGATAGGAAACGATAGTATTTCGATAGATATGGATGAAGGAGTACTGATGGGAAACGATAGGGTTTTGATAGGAAACGATAGTATTTCGATAGATATGGATGAAAGAGTACAGATGGGAAATGATAGGATTTTGATAGGGAACGACAGTCTTTCGATAGATATTGATGAAAGTGTACTGATAGGAAACGATGGTCTTCCGATAGATATTGGTGAAAGTGTACTGATAGCAAGTGATAGATTTTTGATAGGACACGATAGTCTTTTGATAGATATGATGAAAGTGTACTGAAAGCAAATGATAGCTTTTTGATAGAAACAGATAGTCTTCCGATAGATTTTGCCTGTAATGAATGGCAGAGTACTGATAGGAAATGATAGTCTTTTGATAGGAAACGATAGTTTTCTGATAGATTAACACTATCATAACTGATAGATGGAGGTATATCTATCAAAAAATGGCCACAACCCTATCAAAATACCCTATCAAAACCCTATGAATTACCGTCCCAAACCGAGCCTACAATTTGATAGATGGGACACTATCTTCAGGAACCAATAGAGTACTGATAGTGTTTATCTATCATACGGTCTTTCATTTATTGGGCCGAAATTCGGCCCAATAGACTATCACACACTATCGGTACTCTATTGGTTCCTGATGATAGATACCATCTATCAGTTTTGATAGAAAACACCCCCCTTTTTTTTCTCAGTGTGTGAAGTGTGAAGTAGCGGCAGTGAGTCATTCCCGACATGTATTCTTGGAAACAACAACAACAACACAAAAAGTAAATGATGAAAAAATTCAGCAGTTCTGGAACCATGGGTATTCCCAAATGACTTATTCCCGTTCCGGTGCGGAAGACGACGGAAGTCAGAAATTATGTGGACTAACTCGCAATTTGGCTTCGGCAAACTCCTGAATTAGGAAACCGCTCAAATCGATTTTCCCAGATTTCCACACCTCGGCTTTTCAATAAATTATTTATTGTGGGGGAAAGTTCGGCCAATCAAATGGTCTGGCTCCCCTCACTACTGTTCGCTTCCGTTCTGACGACAGCGTCTGCGAGGGGCAGTGCGTGTGAATTCACAGTCTTCCAGAACTCGCTGTTCCACTGACATTATTGAGTGGCCTTTTGCCTACGTCTTGGCAGAAAGGAAAATCGCTGTTTCCTATGGCAAAATGCCGATAATTTTTTTTTGCGACCCACTGAAGTAGGGAGGTAATTTTGAATATTTATTGATAGTTACTTCTCAGTAGATATCGAAGATGTACATTGATAGTCAATGTACAGCATCAAGAAAAATCTCTGCAAATCATTATTACACAACGGTTTATTATTTACCTGTACTTATGCCCGTTCTGCGTAGATCACTGTTTTCTGTGATCAGCACCTACCCTCGAGCTCCCCCTGGAAAGCCGTAAATAGGTTACAGAAACCGTCCCGGGAATTACAGTTTCATTAAAATGAGAGGGATTCCATAATTCAGTAATTAATTATTTGTTGGTATTCATGAAACATAAGGTATAATTATAAAACGTTGTGTAAGAAACAGTTGTTTATTCAACCGTTGTGTAGTAATTTACCTGTATAGATGCCCTTTCTGCGTAGGTCAGTTTTATGTGGTTAATACCTACCCTCGAGCTCCCTACAGGAAAACCCTAAATCGAGTATTGGAGCCGGCCCGAAAATTTCAGTTTCATAAAAATTCAGTAAAATTAATTATTTGTTGTTAGCCATGCACCACAACGTTCGTTCAAGTTGCAAAAGTACCCATCAACAAAATCCAAAAGAGAAGGGGATTAAATTTTTGGTTTATTATTTTCAATAGTGAACCTTTGGACTCTAGCATGAAAAAAAAAAATTAAAAAAAAAATAACCCCCCCCCCCCTCCAACAAAATTTGATGGTTTCTGTTTCAAGGTACGTAGAATCCGAAAATGGAATAAAGAAATGTCTATCCGTCCGCCGTTAGCCGTACTTCACACTTTTTTTAGCTACCATGAACCGAAATTTGGTTTGTAGGTCCCATTTGGGGGCTAGTTGGTCCGCGAAGATCGCCATTACTGTCAGTCATCTCTAGGGGGCGAAAAGTAGAGGTTGAAATTTTCCAAACGCCGTAGCTCGAAAACTTTCAGTAGAACGATATGGTTTTTTTTAAACATTTTTTAACTGATCTTGAACTAAAGAATTTTTTGGGACCACCCGGAGCATTCTACGTCCAGCCGTTCGTTCGCACCGAAAAGCTTCGTCAACATGATCGTGAATCAAACGGTATAAATCCGACCCCGATATCATTGCTAGGGAGCTCCTACGATTTATTATATTATTTCGTTTGTTTCGTTCTCTTTTCGATTGCGTTGATAGGTAGGTATTTTGCAACTTGAACAAACGTTAGGCTTCATGAATAACAACAAATAGGTAATTATTAACGATTGAATTATTGAATCCCGCGCATTTATATGAAATTGTAATTTTCGGGCTGGCTCTAGTACTTGATTTGGGGCTTTCGTGGTGGTAGCGCGGGGGTAGGTATTGACCACAGAAAACAGTTATCTACACAGAAGGGGCATCTATGCCGGGAAATTATTACACAGCGGTGTCTTACACGATTCATTACAGAGTGGTTTATTATTTACCTTATGCTCCATGAATAACAACATTAATTAATCATTGAATCATTGAATCACGCGCATTTTTATGAAACTGTAATTCTCTGGCCGGCTCCAATACACGATTTAAGGATTTCCTGGGGGGAGCTCGAGGGTATTGACCAAGGAAACAGTGGTCTACGCGGAAGGGGCATATTTACAGGCAAATAATAAACCGTTGTGTGATAATTTGCAGTGTTTTTTTTCCGTTTTTTCATGCTCGATTCGAAAGGCTCATTATTGCAAATAATTAACCAATAACTTTCGGGTATTTTGTAATGCATGAACGACCCGGAACTAAGTCGGAAATTCTATGATTTCCCCTGTGAGCCAGTGCTCTGCTACCCTTCACACTGGATCACTAACCACGGGTTTTCAAGAAAAAACGTTTTAGTACGGAAAGGCTGAAATTTTTAATGAAATATGTAGTAGCATGGACCATCAACATTCCAGCTCCCTGAAACTGTCTGACACTAGACTTATTCATGTGGAGTCGGGCATTTGGAGAGTGTAGCGTTCCAGACATTGATCTAGGCGGAGTGATTTTCTTTACAGAAAATAACAAATCGATGAGGGCAAATTTGCAGCGTTTTTCTTGTACAACCGTTGCGATGTTGAAGTGAGATTTTTTCCTCACCACCGACTCTAGCACGTAGTATTGGAAGTCTCCAGGACCCATAAAGCTGGTATCGGAAGGTATTCAATAAAAAGATTTACACCCTGAGCCACTCACTCACGGACGCACACTCACTACCAGCGATAGGCTCACACTTACGCCGGTCGAACTGTACGCAGTTAATCTCACCCCCCCCACTCCCACACCAACACGTGCTACTAATGACGTCAGAGACCCCTTCCTTCCCCACCCTTACCCTCCACACCAAACACTTCTTACTTTTCTCCAGCTTTTTCTCTCTCTCCTATAAAGGTGATTTATCCGCTCCACAGCGCCAGATTGCTCTGGCACTTGCAGATAATTCCTTTTCCCCCACCACGCCACCCGACACAATCCCCTCCAACGGCGCTTAACCACCGATCCGTTCCGTACAACCAACCACCCCGTTTACTATTTCACTTCTCCAAAAGGGTTCTCCTAAAGGGTAATCAGAGGTGTACTGATAGGAGAGAGTGCCTAATAGGTACTGATAGTTGACTAACGGGGTACCACAGAAAAATTCTAGCATTCCTCAGAAATAACATCTAGGTAGGTATGCAAGGTAGATCGGCCCAGTTTCTTCAGTACACGATAATTTCAGAGATGGGCAATAATACTGGACCTTCATCGTTATAACGTCTGGGTGCGCGAGAGAAGAGAAAACCTTGCGAAGCTAGTAATTTGCTGCTATTTCCGGGGACTACGCAAGATGGTTCCTTGATAGTCTCCCCCGAATTTCATAACGTTTGGTGCGCGAACACCAAAAACCGTGTAACGCTAACATCTCCAGCATTATTCAACCGGTTTTATTCCTGTTTTGTGGGTTGTAGGGTACGGCGTCCCGTTTCTTCTAGGCAGATTGGTAGAAGTTATATCCTACGTTGAGGATACATCAGATTAGTTTTTGCGTTATTTTCTAACAGGGAAAACTTATAAATTAACATAAGTATTATGCTTACTATTGTTATTGAGAGCCGCACGATAAATAATCGTACGTAACGATTGATCAAAGAGTGTATGTGCTGTTTAATTTAGCTTCTTGATACTATCGATCTGGATCGCCCAATTGAAATTCGAAACGTTTTGTTAGCCCGAGCAGTGGAAGAAGTTTCAAATGAAAGCCCCGTCAGAACTCCGTTCTCACTCGACTCATGAAATATTGATGACACTCCTTACTCTCCTTTGTCTTTGACAGAAGGCGAGCAGCGCCTCTTCTAAGGAGAACAACGAAATAAGATGGAAGATATTGGTTCCAGTTGTTGAGCCTTTTTTTGCAATAAAAACAAATAAAATCCTTTATTCATTAGTAGCACTTCTGAGATTGTTGGATTGCTATGAAGAAGCTCCAACTGTGCCAAGTTTGCGACGCCCAACTCCTGAGTTTTTCGTCAAATCCCCCAATCTCCTTTTCGTTTCGCTCCAAATCCCTCGGGAAGACGTGAACTTTACTGCTCCCGAAGGGACTCGGGCTGAATTTTAAATTACCCACGCGATCGAGTTTCAGGCATTTTTAACAGGAACTTTTTCTTATCCCGAACGGGGAAAGCTTTGACAGCGGAACAACTTAGTCCCCTTCTTATGTGTGGAATGAATATTATATTGACTCTGTGGTGAGTTTTCTGTTGGTACAAATAGGTATAGTATCCAAAGGTTACATCTTTACGCTGCTTAATACATCCCCCCGCAAAACATCCACAAACCAAAAAACGTCCTCAGCGGAAATATTGTAAGGATTGAAATCCATTTTGCCCGCCAAAGTAGCATACTCGGTGCCACACCTTGCCCTTGTATCTGCGTATAGAAACCTGTTCCATTCTCCTACCCCCGTCACCTGTTCATTTCAACGCTGTTTGGCGGGGAGTTTTTTGCTTGGAGAGCAGATACCTGCAGTGAAGTCATTGCGCCCCTCCCGCTTCGGCAGGACCACATTGCCAAGTGTGACGTCAGTCTGCCGAAAATTTGAAAGCTCATAGAAAACGAACTACCTCCTTATTAAAGAGGTAACCGAACTACCGAACTACCTCCTTGTTAAAGAGCAGTGGTTTCGTTGGCGCGATCAACTGTACTGCGGCGCAACTCGGACAGCTCAATTTGCTTGAAGATCGAGGAAGAGGTCTCATTGCGGGACATTGCCTTATTTTTGCTAACTGAAAGTGAGGATGGGGAGGAGCTGTAGCTGTTTTTGGAATATCCTAAGACAACAGCTCAACAGACTCTTCAAACTGTGGCATGAGGAGGGATTTATTCATGGTTTGATTCATTCACATTTGAATGAAAATGAAACAAAGCTTCGCGAATTTTTCCGGCTGTACCGCCAATTTCAATTTGTTGTCTCACTAGTTGAAACCGATATAAACAAGGATCAACTGTCAACAGTTGATTTCATCAGATAATATTAGGTTCTTAAATTTGTTCTCGATATATCGGCATATCGATAGTTGATTTAAAAAACGCTGCAAATCCCTGCACAACGGTTTATTATTTTGTACAGAATACCCTTCTGTTACAGATCACAGCTCTCTGTATAGATAACCCATCTATATAATATGTACTATTCTATACATATTATGTAGATCTCCGTAGGTTAATACCCGACCCCGTACTCGTTACTAAGAACCTAACGAAATCACGAGTTAAATGTTGCTAAAATAATTCTGTCGATGACAAGCAGCATCTAAAATGGCAAAAAGAAACGCAAATAATGAAGTTCTGAAGGAAAATTGTTGATGTGGAGTGAAATAGGTGCCCCTTATGCGTAGATCACTGTTTTCTGTGGTCAGTACCTACTCTCGTGGTCAAGTATAATGAACCGTTGTGTGATAACTTGCCCATCAATAATACTTCAACGGTTGGTCAAGTTGCAAAGTACCGATCAACAGAATCCAGCCCCTTCTTGGTAGATGAACCGTTGTGCCTAATAATTTACCGTTGTGTAATAATTTACCGTTATGTAATAATTTACCGTTATGTAATACTTCAAAGTTTGTTCAAGTTTCAGAAGTACCTACCAACAAAATCCAAGTCCATCACTTATCAAATGGCATAATATCGCAGAACAACCAACTCGAATTCATACGACCATCCTTGATTATAATCAGGTGCTCTCTAGTGATGATATCCGGGCCGGATTTATACCGTTTGATTCACGATCGTGTTGACGAAGCTTTTTGGTGCACACGAACGGCTGGATGTCCAATGCTCCGGGTGGTCTCAAAAAATTGTTTAGCACAAGGCAAATTTAATAACGTAAAAAAACCATACCCTTCTATCGAAAGTTTTCGAGCTACGGCGTTCTGAAAATTTCAACCCTTATTTTGAACCCCTTAGAGATGACTGACAGTAACGCCGAGCTTCGAGGACCAACTAGACCCCGAACGGAACCTATAACCCAAATTTCATCAATTTTTTTTCATGGTGACTAAGAAAAGTGGCCAGTACGGCGTACGGCGGAAAGACGGAAATTTTTTGTTGCATTTTCGGATTCTACATACCTTGAAACGTAAACCATCAAAATTTGAGCGTGGTGGGGGAGGGGGGGTAGAATTTTTTTTTTTCATGCTCGATTCCAATGGTTCATTGTTGAAAATAATAAACCATAATATAACGATATTGAATATAGATATTTTTTACTTCGATACTCATCCCTACTTGCCAAATACTAAAATATTCAATTCCGTTTGGGGAGGGAACAGTGTGGTTAACATTTCATTCCCCAGAGTCGCGGGACTGTGTCGCTAGACTGGTCCCTGGAGCACCACCGCCCCACCGGAACCATAATACATTTACATCGACAGCGGTCGCCTCCAGTAATCGACCAACTAATGACGACAGATTCCTCCGGAAAGAATGGTCCTAAGCCTCGTCATTTTGTACATCAATTTGGATTCGAGTTTTCCTTGAAGGATATCGAATGTACTGTATTTGGAATGATACGTTTGCATTTCATATCAAGAGACAGAACAGTAGAGGGGGCCCCAGTGGGATCAAGGAATCGCCATGGCAATAATAACTGGAAAATACAAACTCTCCAAGGGTAATTTTTAACGAACAGTGACCCGAGGATATCAATTCCATTTTGACATTGGGGGATGCCTCATAAATTTTCAACAATTCGCAGATTTGCATGGCTTTGCATTCGTTATCGGTGAGAAACCCATTAGAGAATTCCATTTCCGCATTCAACAAGATTATTCCTAATCCTCTTCCGGCGTATCTAAAAGGTACGGTAGGGTCGTAATACTGAAGTACAGAAATGCATGATAGTTCACAATAATTGAAGTATTTAGATGATTATTTTAACGATTTCAGGAAAGTTACTCGTCTTCAAAACACTTGATTTCTTCTTTTTGAACTTACCAGCTTAGGTTATAATGATCCTTGCGATCACTCTGTGATAGAGAACAATCAATTCCTTCGGAACAAAACTTGTAGCTTTGATTCTCGTGGTCTTCATTCCTATTTTGACGATTTTTTTCCACCCCAGTACATGAGAATGTACAACGTTATTTTATCCATACTACAAGTCACGAAATAGCACAAAAATCTGAAGTCAAGATTAATCAATAGAAAATGCTATCAGAGTTGAAAGGGATTTCCATGGGCAAAGAAATCACCTTTCCCCTCTTATACCTTTCACCAGTGAAGACTTTTGCAGCAAGGCCATTATGACTGTTGGTGCGATATGGGAAACCCGAAACACTCTTTTTGGGGAATTGGTCAAGTCGATTTTGCTATCCGGTCGTTGCGATACTTAGAGATGATGGTGATGGCCCTAATAGATACCTGAAACGGTTACCGTTGGTCTCGCAATGTATCTCTCAATGCAGTGGTGCGGATGGGGGCATTGACATTGTGACAGCAAGAGTAATGTCATGGCCCACTTGGCTCAAGGTGGTTGCGATCGCCGCTACAATTGTTTGGCTCGTCTGAAACATGTTGTGATGAGGAGCTATGAGTGTTATCCACTAGAAACCCTGTGCTACCGCCCTTTTTCCATGGAGCAATTCCGGGGAATCTGCACATCTATCATGCCTGCCTTGTGACCAACTAGACCCCAAATGGGACGTACGAACCAAATTTCATTAATTTTGGTTCATGGTAACTCTAGAAAGTGAGAAGTACTGCGGACGGACAGATATTTTCATTCATTATTTTCAATAATGGACCTTTGGAATCGAGTAGGGGAAAAAAATATAAAAATTAACCCCCCCTCAAAATTTTATGCTTTCCGTTTCGAAGTACGTAGAATCGCTGCAAATTATTACAAAACGGTTTATTATTTACCTGTATAGATGCCCCTTCTGCGTAGATCACTGTTTTCTGTGGTCAGTACCCTCGAGCTCCCTCCAGGAAAGCCCTAAATGGAGTACTGGAGCCGGCCCGGGAATCAAAGTTTCATATACTAACACGCAGGATTTAATAATTATTTAATAATTAATTATTCGTAGTTATTCATGAAGCATAAGGTAAATAATAACTCGCTGAGTAATAATTAACCGTTGTGTAATAATTTACCCAATAATACTTCAAGGTTTGTTCAAGTAGCAAAAGTACCTATCAACAATATCCAAAAGAGCCATCATTTTTCAAATGGAATAATATCACGGAACAACCAACTCGACTTCATACAGCCGTCCATGATTATAATCAGGTGCTCCCTAGCAATGATATCTGGGCTGAATGTATACAATTTGACTCACCCTCCTCTTGACGGAGCCTGTCGGTGCAAACTTCGGGCCGCCTTACTATGAACGAACGGCTGGACGTACAATGCTCCGGGTGGTCGCAGAAAACTCCCAAGTTCAGGAACTATTTAAAAACGCAAACAAATTTGAGGTAACGGCGTCCTGGAGATTTCAACCCCTATTTTTCACCCCTTAGAGATTACTGACATTAACGCTGAGCTTCGAGGACCAACTAGACCCCAAATGGGGACCTATAAACCGAATTTCGTCAATTTTGGTTCATGCTAACTAAGAAAAGTGCGAAGTACGGCGTCGGCGCATGGCGTACGGACAGAAATGTTTTTATTGCATTTTCGGATTCTACCTGCCTTGATACGGAAACCATCAAATAAGAGGGGTTACGATTTTTTTTTTCATGCTCGATTCCAAAGGTTCGTTATTGGAAATGATAAGCCAAAATTTCTGTCCGTCCACCGTACGCCGTACTTCGCTCTTTTCTTAGTTTCCATGAACCAAAATTGACGGAATTTGGTTTATAGGTCCCGATTGGGGTCTAGTTAGTCCTCGAAGCTCGGCGTTACTGTCAGTCATCTCTAAGGGGTGAAAAATAGGGGTTGAAATTTGCAGAACGCAGTAGCTCGAACCGTTTCAATAGAAGGGTAAGGTTTTTTTAAGGTTTTTAAATTTATCTTGAACTAAGGCATTTTTTGAGACCACCCGGAGCATTGTACGTCCAGCCGTTCGTTTTCAACATGATCGTGAATGAAACGGTGTAAATCCGAGGGATGTATGTATGTATGTATCCGTATGGTTGTTCCGAGGTATGTATTTCATTTGAAGAATGATGTTATTGAGGATTTGGTTGATAAGTACTTTTGTAACATGATTAAACGTTATGCTTTACGAATAACAACAAGTAATCAATGACAGAATGTGGTCAAAGTTAGAATGATCTATCGTTTTGATTTTTTAATTGCCCATTTTATTAAATTAATAAATAGGTCGAATTTTTGAATCCACCTACTATTTAAGTATATAGGTCTCTTCCCGGGCGGTTCCCGTACTCGACTTTGGACTTTCCTGGGGGGATCACGAGGGTAGGTATTGACCACAAAAAAAGTGTTCGATGCAGAAGAGCATAATACACCGTTGTGTAATAATTTGCAGCGTTTTTTATGCTTTTCGGATCCTACGGAAACCTTGAAACGGATTTTGGGATACCTTGAGACGGAAACCATCCAACTTATGAGAAGGGTTAAAAAATGTTTTTTCATGCTCGATTCAAAAGGTTCAGTAGGTATTGAAACTAATAAACCGAAATGAACAAATCGAAAAGTTTTTCGGGGTTTTTCCATTCGATGCTAACATACCTAACTCATGTTAAGTTTCAATAGTGCCTAACAGAACATAACATGACTGCTGAGAGAGAGAACGAATGACTAT
The DNA here is from genome assembly GCA_954871275.1 of Leptopterna dolabrata. Lineage (NCBI taxonomy): Eukaryota > Metazoa > Arthropoda > Insecta > Hemiptera > Miridae > Leptopterna > Leptopterna dolabrata. The sequence goes on from OX940975.1 coordinate 68,586,825, forward strand.
TATCGATCAGGACAAGAGTAGGACCTACTGGTCCTGTCTTTCTTTTTGCTAGAAATTAATAACATATTAGCATAATTGCATAGAGGTCAGTCACATCTTGCATTATATATTATACCTGTTAATAATAATAACATAGATTTCTTGTTGTGTGTTGTTACTCCTAATTGTGTAGGTAGGTACACAGTTCACCTGTGAAGAAATTGGGTTTATTTTCCTGATTTATGTATGTGACCATGTGGCACGCCTCGATAGTCATTCTTTAAAGGATTTCTTAAAATTGCTGATTGATTTTGAGGTGTCGAATAAGTCACGATAGTCATTATGTATTCACCCTGGACATGGAAGTATGGATACTTTTCGGTTCTGTGTAAAGGAATCTGAAGTAGGCGTAGCTTTTCGAGTTTGCAATATGTGGACTTGCGACATAAATTTGGAGGACAAACTATGGCGATGGAGCACATGTCAATAGATAAGGTAGTCGTGCACCAGGCTATGTGCATGTGAGTCAGTCCAGAGCTTCAGCCCCGTGTCAAAAAAATAACCGCATATAATGTGCTGATAGATCTTTAAGTTAACTGGTTCGATCAGAGCCCTTTGGATGATGATGCGAACAATATAACAGCTTCAAAAATCCATGTGACTAGTATGTTCTATTAACACACCTTCCTTGCCCAGTCCAAAAACCTGTCATACCTAACTAATATTATAAATAATAACATTTTTTTATAGTCGATAGAACTCATCCCTACAACCAACCAGTGAACTCGAGCACCTCTGTTACTGCCTACGAGAAGTGATTAGGGAAAGAAAGGCCACGAGCAAGATAACTTGTTACTTAGTACTTTCCCCGAGTGGAAAACTGCACTCCATTACCATTAATTCCCTTCTTCCGAATTAAACTCGGGAAAGGTGGCTTGGGAACTCCAGATATTTCGGAGCAGATACGCTACTTTTTATCCCCTTTCTTAGCAGCGCCTCTCTTCTGCTAAGAGAAGAATTTTAAGCGAATGTACATTAGAAGCGTTGGGGAGCCTTTATTCAAAGACTTAGTGGATTTGCTTCCATCCCTCGTGAATGTTTTATGGCCAGTTTTTGCCCTAAATCCTTCCCTTTTTATAGGACGCCAAAGGGCTTTTTTAGTCCCTTCTGGGTCTGAACCTATTGTACGGAAGGCTTGGAAGGAGATGGATGGCTCGCCTGCCTGTCTCTTCCGCGTTTATTCGATTAAGGCCGCCACCAGTTCTATCCACACTCGAGCTCAACTCACTTCAATTCACTAAAGAGTGCGAATGACTGCGTTCCATAGAGGCTTGTTCTTTAGGTAGGCGCGCGTTATTACTTGAATTCGTGAAATGTGGTCTATTCTCGATTCCAGCCACGGAGTCCAGCAATATAATTTTCCTCTACCTCACATCCAGTTTACACTCTCTCACTTTCATAGACTGGAAGAGCTGGGCGAGAGTCCCTCCCAACCATCGAGGTATGAGTAAGACCATAATAATTATTCTTACCCCGACGGTCTCAACCTTTTTTATGCTGCGCTCACCACAGCTTGAACACTGCACACACACGCACACGCCCACCCACGCACGCAGGCACGAGCTATTGGTGTGGAATCCAACACGTACATTTATTACCTGCATTTTCTAGTTAAGCAGTCCCTGGAGTCAGCCTTGGAGGTCAGCTGGAGTCAGTTTTGCACAGTTCTGACATATGTTTAGGTCACCACGGGTCTGAAGAACTAAGGCTGATGTCATGAGTCTAAATACAACCCAAATGGGTATGCAACTAGGTATATAGTATACAATATGAACTCAAAACTTCTTGCACATCAGCCTGCTACTTGCTGATCAAAATGAAAAGTTTTTACGTGTAAACCAGCTCCGTAATATGTTTTTGCAGAACTATCACTCGTAGTCCCCTATTTTTTGGGGACCGTTTTCTTTTTGTACACTTTTCGTGAAGGACGCGGCGTTTTAGAATAAGTTACCAAATTACTGAATGAAACAATACAGATGGCAAGGCGGAAAGTTGTACGTTGACATAAACAAACCGGTGATAAGAAACACACATTCTTCTTGTTCATTGTTTATTTTTACTATGGACTGAAAATTGTATAGTATCCACGTCAAAGAGTTGTTGTTTTGCATGGATTATTATTTATCATAGGACGAAATAGAGACGATCCAAGTTCAAAAAGAGCGCTATGATGGTAGAAGGCTTGAAGCTGCTAGGAAACTTAGAAGAAAAAAAAATCGTTCTCCTGAAAAATAACGTTTTTCAACCTTCAAAGAACATTTTCTTTGGAACCAGCTTATCGACAAGATTTTTTTCCAACTGTATTCTAGGAGGTTAAATAAAGGTTGCACCGGATCCTTTTCCAAAATTCCTATTTCCGGTTTTTTGGCTTATTATTCTGTGAATAATACACATATGTAATTGCTCAGCAAACAATTTTTATGACACTCCCTCAAAATGTTTACTTTTACGTTTCAAGGTGAGCAGATTCCAAAAATGCAATGTCCGTCCGCCGTCCGCCGCATCACGCATAACTACATCATTTTTGGTCTAAACAATTCGTTCTTTCGCACACATGCTCCATTTGTGCCCTAGTTGTGTCCCGAAACTTTACAGCCCGATCGGAATATACCCAGGGGCGTTATGAGTAAAAATGTGTATACAAATATGTACTTTTTGTGTTTTAGATACATGAGCTTTTGAGGTATCGTTTTCAATGTTTTTGGGGACGAGAAGACCGAATATGAAGTCGATTTTGACCAAAGAGTGGAAAATTGAGGTTCTACCAAATGTTCAGCTCCCAAATTGATTTTTTTATGAGTCAAAATCCTGGGAAATAGTCTGAAATCACCATCAATGTGTACAATAACATTGGAAAAAGTGTAAACAGGTGAATCAAGACGATTAAATGGTACTATCAATGATCAGAGATAATTTATTTAAAAAAAAAAGAAGGAGCGTACCTTATTCGTGTTTTGGGGGCCAAAATTGGTGGAAACCACCAGAAATAGCTATTTCAATTATTTTATATGAAAGAAACAATAAATGAACAGGAAACATTTTTGTAGGTGAGTCTAATAGAATAATAAACCCATGTGACAAGGACTTCGCGGCGTTTTATATTTTTTTAACCAATTTTAAAAATCTAGGTAGTAATTTTTAAACAGCTACCAAAAGTCGTATAGTAAAAATATGAAAAAACCAATCCATAAGGGTCTAAGAGGTTGAAGTGAAGTTTCAATTTAAAAAATGTACCTAAAAAATCATGATAATTTCAACTACCCCCCCTCCCCCCCTTACACAACAGTACGAATATTTCTTTGAAAAGTTGCTCTTATAGTCATACAGCGTGAATGGAACTTTTTATTCCATTTTCGGATTCCGTACCTTGAAACGCAAACCATAAAATTTGGTGGTTAACGTGGAGGGGGGGGGGGGGGATAAATGTCTAAGGACCATGCCCAGTCCTTCGACTAAGTAGGTATACCATCCTGTTGAGGGACAGCGGAAATATAATTATACACATAATACATGAATGAATGTAGGTTTCGACAATGTTGGTTGCAGAAAAATAATTTTCAAATTATTTTCAAAACATGAGTGAACTCACTCCACCTTCTCTATTCCGCCTTCTTATAGTGCGCCTTGAAGGAATGTACCTCTAACGCCATGCGTCATGACCGCTTTCTATGTACCTATACCAGCAGAGTCTCAATCCAGTTCGTTTTTTCACCCCTCTGGGGAGCTGCATAGGCCGCTTGTCTGCACTGTCTAAGCTCTAATATTGCCAGGAGTAAAATATCAAAAATTTTCCCCAGTCAAGTAATTTATTCTAACCAGTGAAAATTCATATTGGTCAATTTGTATCTGTATGCACTGAAACATTGTCGAGCAAACAGACACCAAAATTTTTGGTTCCATTGTAATATCGTATTTTCTTGGAAGATTCATGTCACATCGATATCTCAGAAACTTCATCATTTCCAGTTATTACGTATTTCAAAGGCACCTGGGGACAAGCTAGAATGGAAAATGAAAAGCAATTCCAGTAAACTCATTTTGACGACATAATTATAATTCTGATAGAGTTCAATATATATTTTTATAATAAGAAACAGGAGTGATGAAGCTCTTTTAGCAAGAACATCAATCTCAATATTTTAAATGAATGAGACAAGCTTAAAAGGAGGAGAAGGGAGCCATTGGATTTCCCCCGATTTTTTCGAGTCTTTTTTTATTTTTATATTCGTTCAGGGATCTAATACCAAAGTGGTGTGGGTAGAAGAGAGAGGGTATTGGGATGGCGTGAATAAAATAATGAGACCATCCATTATGGGGTGTCGAGGTGTGGTGGCGGGGGGGGGGGGGGGGGGGACAGAAAAGGGGGTGGGGTCGTTGAACGAAGAGAACGAGGCCTTGTTAATGATAGAATTTTTCGCTAACGAAGAGAATTCTGCTTCAAATGAGAACGCTTGATAATTGGATGCCAAAAAAAAAAAAAATCACGGCATCATTCGCCCCGCGAATTTGCTGAGGGGTGATCGCTGAAGCTAACTGTAAAACTTTATATCTCCTAATTGAACAGTTGCTGCAATCAGGCCACTATCCTGTTCAAGTCCCGGATTTTGGGTTCATTCCTGGAATATTCCAAACTTCGAATCACATGGTGGAGTCGGAATGAATTTCAATACATACTTGATCTTGGGTGGATTGGTGCTGGGCCAGTTGGGCTGTCGTTTCTTCCTCAATTGCTTTGTTCTGTTTGGTTCCTCAAGCTATACCACTTTTTCTCGAGCTCTGTTTCACGTTGATTTCTCCCCAAAGAACTACTCAAGCCATTGCCCTTTGCCCAGACTTCCCCATGGAAGTTAATCTCCGTCTTCAATCACATACGGATCTTTATTTCTTCGAGCCCCATCTCTGCCATAAAAAACGCTGCAAAGTCCTTGTCACATGGGTTTATTATTCTATTGGACATACCTACAGAAACGTTGGCTGTTCATTAATTGTTTCCTTCATGCGTAATAATCCAAATAGCTACTTCTGATGGTTTCCATTAATTTTGGCCCCCAAAACACAAATTAGGTACGCTCTTTTTTTCTTTTTTTTTTAAACTATCTTTGATCATTGGTAGTGCCATTTAATCGTCCTGAACCACGTCTTGACACTTTGTCCAGTGTTATTATACAAACTGATGGTGATTTCAGACGATTTCCCAGGTTTTTCACTCATAAAAAATCAATTCTGGGAGCTGAACATTTGGTAGAACTCAATTTTCCACTCTTTGGTCAAAATCGACTTCATATTCAGTCTTCTCGTCCCCAAAAACATAGAAAACGATATCTCAGAAGCTCATGTTACCAATATGTTGCTAAAACGTAAAAAGTACCTATTTTTACACACATTTTCACTCATAACACCCCTGGGTATATTCCGATCGGGCTGAAAAGTTTCGGGACACAACTAGGGCCCAAATGGAGCATGTGTGCGAAAGAACGATTTTTTTAGACCGAAAATGAAGCCTGTACACGTGATACGGCGGACGGCGTACGGCGGACGGACATTGCATTTTTGGAATCTATGCACCTTGAAACGTAAAAGAAAAAAGTTTGAGGGGGTGTTATAAAAATTTTTTGCTGAGCGAATACATAGGTGTATTATTCACAGAATAATAAACCAAAAGGAATACTGTTAAGCTTTATGTTCATTATTTAAAATGCGTCTATTTGATAACCTCACTCTCCCATTAAAATAAAAAGTCTCCTTCAAAATCTCTGCATACATCCGTTTATTATTTTCCTTATATTTTTTTGCATGCAAATGATTTTTCTGGTAGCTTGAGGTATGCACTATACTAAGAAATTTTAAAATAAATAAAACTTCACCAGGAGAGTTGGAATGCCTCGAAGACCTAAATCCACCAGTTTTCAGAGAATCATACAGTTGTGAATCTGCAGGATAACTCTGGAAGCTAGACCCGAGACAAAAACCAGAAAACAAGGTCCATCTTTAGACCGGTGGAATTCCCGGAAATCCCTCGAGATTTAGGATCTCACGGTCGTTGATTCCATCGCTGTGTGACTCCTGTAATTCACTTGGTTAGACGGCAATGGAGGTTTCTTCATGTGGACAAAACGTGGATTACGAGAGAGAACTCTGAAATAAAGAGGGAGGAGGAAGGAGGCCGGGGCAAAACGGACTGAAAGTTACGGAGATAGCGACGAAAATGGGAAAACTTAAACTCTGTTTAGGGGATGGACTCGACTTGAAGCTGGTGGGCCGCTGATGATTCAGGGATGATAAAAACCTTCGGGAAAAGACCGCCGCAGCCGCCTGGAGATAGCTGCCGTAAATAGTCAGCTCATAATGGTATGAGTTGGAGGTTTTCATGTTGACTCGGCAGATTCCTGCAAAGCTAACCATTTCTTCCATTCTGAACCACTCAGCTATTATTTTTACGAGGCTTAATTTAAGAAGTCAGGCAGAGTAAAGGTTCTCAAATTTCATTCCCGAGAGCGCGGCAAATGATTCTTGATGGCGAGAAAGCCGTTGACAAAGCTTATTTGTTCACTGATCACTATTAACCTATCAATAATATTGTGATGGCTCTGGTTTGGAATATAAAATTTTATGGGAAGTAAAATTTGGTGTTAGAATTTTGAATTTGAAAGAGATTGATTGGACAGGAGTTTTGGAAAAGATGAAGAGTAAGATAGTAATATGATATGAGTTGTATACGCCCGGTTTTACCTCCTTGGATACCCCTCCGGGAATTTAGGTATAATATTCACCCGGTTTGCACCTCTTTGAATATTTGAAAGGTTAGGAAGATGTCCGCCCGGTTTTCACTGTCGCTGGATATCTGGAAAAATACTCGTCCGGTTTGCACCTCGAGGAGTATTTTGAGGGGATGCTTTTGCCCGGTTTTCACCTCGTTGAAAGCTCTCACGGAGGGAAGAGTTTGGATGAGTGAGAAGGCAAGGTTCGAGAAAGAAGGCACTCGTTTGAGAGAAATAGGATGTATGATTCCGAGCTAGGCATTTGGGCGTATTCAGAGGCCCATCTACCCTCCCCAGGTCCCATGGGAATGACCGTTGGAGACCGTTGGAGGGAGAGCTACCTGGATGTGTTCCTTGTAATGCGTAGCTCGGCTTCTCCATCTTTATTGGTGAACATCTCATAACTAGCACAGGAGTGGTAATGAATAAGGTTAATACGGCAAATATAATTGGACAAATACGTAAATGCCATGAGCAGCCGGACATTTAAATGAAAATCATTGTACACATTACAAGTTAACTTTCCTTTGCTGGAAAGTACATGCAGAAATACCTTGTTAAGTTACTCATTACCTCATCAACACTTCACGCCTATGAATCCTGCATTTCATACATATTTCAATATATTTATGTACTTTGCATCACCTTTCATGCATAATATACTTCCAGTATTTTATAATGACTCCCTACTCAGACTCTTATGGGTAGGCTGACCAGCTAAAAGCAGTTTACTTGGAAAATTGTACCTAGGAACACGTTACCCTCAATATCACTACAACGCAACAAATCAATATAGAAAACTGATCCCTTAATCGGCAACGTCTGCGGATGATACGATGATAAGAATGCGTTTAGGAGTCCCCCTTCCTCCTCATCTCTTCCGTGAAAGTGTGACAGGTTTTTGATTTCAGTTTTAACTTTTTTTGCTAATGAAACAATTTTATACCTAGCTAATGAACAACCATCACTCAATTTGTGTTTTTATATGGGGTACCGATCAGTTGTCAACAGTAGGTCAACAGAACTGGACATAATTATACTATAATTCATGAATGGAACCCATAACTTAATGAAAAATACTCATAGCCTATAAATAACATTGAAAAATTCTGATCTAATTAAAATCATGAATGGTACGTGAAAAAAAGTACTGAAAATGAGACTTCCAGAAACTGGAAATTGTAGTACTGTAGAATTATAATAATACATGCTCATCCGCTGTAGTTTTGAAGCATTTTGCATGGTGTTTTTTAATGTTGTCTATAAATTCGTAGTCAATTCATAGTCAGGTTTCATGTATGATTAGTCAAAGCTGGTGACGTGAAATAACGGTAATCATCCTACAGTTACTGCAACAGCTACCGGAAATCAATGGAGCTGAATTAACTTGGACACCGGAGTCACTAACAGTCGAACAAAAAATGTTTCCAGTTAGATTTTTACTGTTGTTTAATGTACACTAAAGTCATTTGATGCTGGTAATATTCTCAATGATCCAGTCCTTCATTTCCAATAATCTCAAGAACTTCAAGAACTTGGTGTTTCATAGGCTTCACTATTTTTGTTTGTTTCGATTCAATCGAGTTAAGTGGCTTGGTCTTCCAAAAATCTATGTGAGATACACCAGTTGTAAAATTAGCTGTAGTGTAGAAAATTGCTTTGCCTATGACAAATATGCAGAGGATTTATCAATGAATTATGGTAAGTCCGAAGTGGGTTTATCCACAGTTTTATTGTCTGCCTAAAATAATGGACGCGCCAAATTTTGAGGGCATAGATAGGTAGCTCGATTGTTCCACCACGCCTTCACCGCTATCGTCCGGTGTTAATGATTAGATCTTCTGTTTTCTGTTGTAATTGTAGTCAGAGTGTCACATCTGAAGAGCTTTCAGGATTCCAGACGAAAGCGGCGAGACAGATATTTTTCTTTCATTGTAACTCACGTCAAATGCCTCCACGTTCCAAGGACAAGTAAGACTGATGAGGCCACGGGGTTTTCAAGTGCTCAAGCTCGCAGATCAGTTGTTGAGAGTTGAAGCTAATCGCTAAGTGGATCTCAAACAATATCACATTCTGTCAGAGGGCAACGAAAATCGTCAAATAACGTTGTTTGGGTATTTCCCCGGCGATTCGGGGTAAACCGATCACTGGGATAAGCTGAGTGAGGATTTATATAGCTCAATTGAATCCACTAATACTATAAAATAAAACTTTATGGTTTGGATTTAAATTAGATAAAAACGGTGATTAATTTGGGCTGAATGACAGTTGGTGGGGAGAAGTAACCTCAGGATGATGTTTTTTGTATCAGTCGTAGTGCCAGTGGTATGTATTGTGATTTGTTCTGATTTTGTGGGTGGAACAGTGTTGAGAGGTGATGCATACGGGAAACCCCTCTTTTTGACTCCATTGATTGAGAAAGGTCAACTTCAAAAAGCCAGACAACTTTCAAAAGTTCCGACTCTGGTTCCGGGTGAGAATGTCGTCAGTTATGCGGGCTACTTGACCGTTGACAATAAATACAACTCGAATTTGTACTTCTGGTTTTTTCCTTCTGAAAATAATGCAACTAAAGCCCCTGTAGCTGTGTGGTTGCAAGGAGGTCCAGGAGGTTCGTCTCTGTACGGCCTTTTTGAAGAAAATGGTCCACTCAAAATCACGAGATCTTTAAGCCTGAAGAAAAGACAGTATTATTGGTCGAAAAATTTGAACGTTATATACATCGACAACCCTGTAGGAACGGGGTTCAGTTTTACGGATGACGATGCTGGGTATGCTACAAATGAAGTCGAAGTCGGTAAAAATCTGTACGAAGCCGTGGTTCAGTTTTTCACGTTATTTCCTGAGCTCCAAAAGAATGAGTTATATGTGACAGGTGAATCTTACGCTGGGCATTATGTGCCAGCTTTAGGTCACACGATTCATCAGAATAATCCGAAGGCTTCGGTCAAAATCAATCTAGCTGGAGTAGCAATTGGTGATGGCTGGATTGATCCCGTACACATGATGGTGTACGATGAATATCTGTACCAGCACGGGTTCATTGATGGTGAAACACAGCTGAAGATGAAGCAGCTGGAGGCAAATGCGGTAAAGCTAATCAACCAGAAGAAATTTCACCAGGCTAATAACGTTTGGAACAAAGTTCTCGCTTTGTTGTCGAACGTGGCTGGTGCTATTGATATCTATGATTACCTAGTAGTGGATGGGGGAGCTGATTGGCCTGATACCTCAATGTCAGAGTATCTGGCGAAACCTGGCGTCAGGCGGAGCATTCACGTCGGCAACCTCACGTACCACGGTGGAACCAAAGTCTACAACAAACTTTACAACGATATGCCAACATCCGTAGCACCTTGGCTCGTGGAACTGATGGAAAACTATCGCGTTCTCCTTTACAACGGCCAGCTCGACATAATCGTTGCTTACCCTTTGACGACGAACTTCGTGAAACAGCTGAAATGGAGCGGAGCCAAAGCCTACGCCGACGCCCCTCGCAAGCAATGGTACGTCGGAAAGCAGCTTGCTGGCTACGCCATCACCGTCGGCAACTTCAGCCAAGTTCTGGTACGGGACTCCGGCCACATGGTGCCCTCCCAGCAGCCCAAGTGGGCTTTGGACATGATCACTAAATTCACCAACGGTATTCCACTTGATAATAAACCAGCTAATTTTCATGATTTTCATAAAGACGACTCTAGAATAAGACTCCGGTAAAATGTCGCGACGTTGAATCTATTTTCGGTCGATCATTAAATTATAGGTACATGTTTGGCCAGTTTTAGCTTATAGACAATATTGACATAACGAAGATCATCCTCATAACTAAACATCCTCATTATGGACAAGAAATTGTCACGTAATTAATTGTGTTTAGGAAAGAGCAGATATATCAGTTTAAAAATAAAGGTAGGTACTTTATAAAATTTATCGCTCATGATTTCTTCCCTTTCTCTCACAATAACTTCAGACACGGCCCGTGATAATCAAATAATGATGTTAGTTGGTTTTCATGGTTCAGTTTAGCCTAGTTGGCTTTCTTTATCCACTGTCTCGTCAATCCGCTACCAACATTCGTCGTATATGCATCATCGCATTTCATTTTCAACAACGAGAACAACCTACTCAACCAGTACCAACTTCATGTGATGTATGGGTACCACGTGTTGGTGATCAAGAATAAGATAATTATAGGTGCAATTGCATGAACGAATTACAATTATTGCATTATGTAGGATATCAATAATTGAAATGTGATCGGTAAATGGTACTTTTTTGCTTTGAAGCCAAGAGCGAGGTGCGAAGCGCTTTAGAATTATACATTATAATAATTTACAGGATTGTTTTGAATCGAAGCTCATCCTCCAAACAAATCATGCATACATTTTGTTATGTCTGAACAAAATCTTTATTGGCGAGATAACACAAAACTATTGATGTTGTTGTGAACATTTGCAAAGGATTTATCTCCGGAAAAAGAATTTAAACGAGGGGAGTAGACATGAATTACGTCCGTTGGAATAGCATCATTAGCAAGTCCAAAAACTGGAGAAAGTGGCCCATTCAAGAAGATCCTTTAAATAACCTCTCTTGCTTGGTGCCCTGCATCTCACCCGATAAATTCGCTGCCCGAAATGGTATTCAATTTATTCTTCTTAGTACGAAAGGCGTGAAAGAAAGACATAAAGAAAAAAGGAGTGCTCTGGCTACTGCGGTTTTCAACGGCCGAGGGAAATAAATTATATCCTAATCTCAGAGGGGTTGGGAATCCGCAGGCCCGGGAAGTGTGAGCGGCCATTGTTGTGTTAATATTTTAATATTATTCAAATTACCTACAATTGCTTCAGCCGTCCGGAGGGAGCCACTGAGAATACCATCTCCTGGCTTGGGTTGTTGGGGCCATGGAAATTATTCCGACCGCTGCTATTCACTCGAGAAGAACACAATTCGCTTTTATTTCGGAATTTTTAGCCGGCGGGCTCTCGCACATTCGCGAAACATTCCATCTTTACATTGTCTTTTTATTACTCTCGAGTCTACCGAGGTAGGTAAAGCCACGTGATCACTTTTGGGAGGAAAAGGAGTTTGTCCTTCAAATCAAAGTTTTCCTTCGCATTTGGTTCCACGTCTGCCTGTTACTCCATAAATCCAACAAATCTCTTCGTACCTGTACAAAAAAGTGGTAATGATGGGATGCCGTTTGGATGGTCAGCGCGGATAAGGTTCTAGAAGGTTCCATGTACATTCAATCAAAAGCGGAATGTAACTTATATCTACATATTTGCAAACGTGTACCGTTGAAACCACATACTTTCACTCGCGTATAACGTGGCAGACCTTCATGAACATGTTTTTAGTGGCATGTCTATCCCATGTGTGTCCTAAAATGCTTCTGTGACTACGAAATCATCATTGCGGTGCATCCATATTCAGGCGTGACGTATACTCATACCTACTATATGTATAGACCACAAAATCAAAAAATTCGTTCAACTCTTATTACTATTGGTACCAACCTACATTGTAAGGTTTGGTAAAATATTGTTATTAGACATGTGAGTTATTTGAGACTGTATCAAAGCTTCGAGCAAGACAGGTACAGGCAAGTACATTTATGAGAGAGAAAAAGGCGGTCATTAGCTGAGAAACATTACCTATGTGTAGAGAAAACCTCCAAAGCGACCAAATTTACACGACACCTTCGTAAGTTTACACGACAGAACAAGTAGGGTTTTATACTCCCCCCGCCACCAGCGGTAAGTGGTGAAAAACAGGGGGGGGGGGTTAAATACCTAGGGCGCTGTGATCTCGAATGTATTTACGTTTTGGTTTATTAGCGAATTTTCGAAGAAAAGGAAGCTATTGTTCTCGGTCCAAAATTTTTAAAACTCGAATTTCCGAAAGATTTTTATACCAAAATCCGTTTCAGACCATCCTGAATTCCCTGCCGAAAGACACCAAAAATTATATGTATATATATATATATATATATATTTATATATATATTTATATATTTATATATATATTTATATATGTATGTGTCATTCCAGACGATAACTCTCGAAAGAATTGAGATAAAAAGTTCAAATTTGCACGAAAAATCTGTCTTGGCAATCGACAGGCTAAGTTCGAAGATGGGCAGAATCGGGTCACCCTAAGGGGGAGTTTTGGGGAGTTTTAGGGGGGGAAAATTACCCATAAATTCCCAAAATGAAAAAGTCTGACAAGTGACACTTCATTTTAAAGGTTTTTGTACGCTGAACACGATGGTGAAATCAGAATTGCGATATCTCATTCCATTCTCAAACTGGAGCACTTTGAAGATGAAGGAACGTGGTTATTTCTTGAGATGTTCTTCCTGGTTCGTCTGCTCTAATCTGATAACGGAATGGGATATCGCAATTCTGACTTCACCATCGTGTTCAGCGTTGGAAAATCTACAAACCGAGGTGTTACTCGGCAAAAAATGGAACAAAAAATTTGTTACGTACCCAATACCTACTCTTCTGGTATTCAAAACATTTTTGATTTCCCCCTCCCCCTCCTTCCACCCAAAATTTTACTTTGCGTAAAACTACTCCTGTTTTAATTTTGTATGGTACCAATCAAGTTGGGAAAACATTGGCCGAAAATTAATTTTCAGAAAATTTTAGGCGGAGGAGGAAGATGCCGAAAACTTCGAAAATTCGCTCTTATAGCCATGCTGCATGACTGTGGTTTTTTTTTATTTTCCATTTCAAAGTGCGTAGATTCAGAAAATGCAATGTCCGTCCGCCGTACGCTTTTTCATGCATACTGGCTTCATTTTCGTCTGAAAAATTCGATATTTCGCACACATGCTCCATTTGGGCCCTAGTTGTGTCCCGAAACTTTGCAGCCATATCATATGCAGGGGTGTTATGAGTGAAAATTGGTATAAAAATAAGTATTTTTTTGTGTTTTAGTAACACGAGCTTTTGAATGATCGTTTTCCATGTTTTTTTGGGACGAGAAGTCGATTTTGCCGAATATGAAGTCAATTTTGGCCAAAGAGTGGGAAATTGAGGTTCTAACCAAGTTTCAGCCTCAAATTTACGTTAAATTTTGGTCTAAAATCGTCGTTCTTCCGCACACAGTTTGGGTCCCCATTTGAGAACATATCTGGGTCTGAGTTGTGCTCCGAAGCTCGGCAGCCCGATCGGCATACACCCATGGGTGTTATGGGAGAAAAGTAGGTGTAAAAATAGGGGTTTTCGAGGGATTTTTGAGGTTTTAGTGAACATGAGCTTGTGAGGTATCGTTTTACATGGTTTTTAGGGTGAGAAGACAGAATATTAAGTTGATTTTGACCGAAGAGTGAAGAATAGAGGTTGTAACGAAGGTTAAGCTCCCGAAATTCATTTTTTATGAGTCAAAAACCTGGGAAATCGTCTGAAATCACCATAAATTTGTATAGTAACAATAGAAGTAGTAGTTATCAACAGGTGAATGAATACAATTAAATGGTACTATCAGTGATCAAATATAATCTCTAAAAAAAAGCTGATCCTAATTCGTGTTTTTGGGTGCCAAAACTGGTGGAAACCATATAAAATAGCCATTTCAATCATTGTACATTAAAGAAACAATAAATGAACAGCTTACATTTTCTGTACGTATGTCCAGTAGAATAATAAACCCATGTGAAAAGGACTTTCCAGCGTTTTCAAATTGATCATGAACTTGGGTATTTTTTGAGACACCCGGAGCATTGTATGTCCAGCCGTTCGTTTGCACCGAAAAGCTTGGTCAACATGATCGTGAATGAAACGGTGTACGGCCGGCCCAGATACCATTGCTAGGGAACACCTGATAATAATCACGCATGGCTTCATGAAATCGAGTTGGTAGTTCCGTGATAGTATTTCATTTGAAAAATGATGGTTAGTTTGGATGGTTGGATTTTGTTGATATGTACCTACTTTTTTAACTAGAACAAACTAAGTACGTTATGCTTCATGAATACAACAAATAATTTAATAATGATTGAATTCGGTAATCGACTTCATATTAATGAAACTGTAAACGTCCGGCCGGGTTTTCCTGGGGGAAGCACGAGGAGATGTTAGCCACAGAAAACAGTGATCTACGCAGGACGGGCATCAATGCAGGTTAATAATAAAATAATAATATAACGTTGTGTAATATTTTGCAGCGTTTCACAACCAGTTGTTTTTGGAGGTGACAATGTACAGATAAAGCTGGTAATAGTTAGTGAAATATGACAATATAATTTACTGAACTTGCGCAACTCACAGTTAACGGAAATTCAGAAGAGGCGATAATTTGAATCACAGGTGAAATAATGATCACCCATGCTTTAATGTATACCGTGATCCATCAAAAATACCATTGTCTGACATTTTCACGAAGGTAGGTTTTTCTCATTTTGATGTGTCTTATATCATGAAATATACGAAAACGCAACAGTGGAATATATATTTGTAGTGATTGGGAGTCGGATAGACGAGTCGATCGCTTGATTTGAGAATGGTTGGTTTATTGGTGGCACCCTGGCTCTTTTATAGTCCCCTTGACAAGGTCAGAGGGGGGTCGGGGGGTCCCCACTCTGAGTAACAGCATGTTCAGACACAATTTGAGTTGTGGAGGAGCAGCCGATCACAACAATATTAGTTCGAAAAGGTGGTAGAAAGCCGTAGGATTTATTAATTTGTGACGGTATAATGAGAATCCCGTCCATAATGGAGCAGGGCTCTTCTCGAGTTTTAGCACAGAAAGGGAAAACGAACCGTCAACT
The DNA here is from genome assembly GCA_954871275.1 of Leptopterna dolabrata. NCBI lineage: Eukaryota > Metazoa > Arthropoda > Insecta > Hemiptera > Miridae > Leptopterna > Leptopterna dolabrata. The sequence goes on from OX940975.1 coordinate 68,602,398, forward strand.
CCTGGAAGCATTGCATTATTAGCAATAACTTATTACTGTAAGCAGTGTTTTCCCACAGAGCTTCACACTCACCGTTATCGAGCTGGGGAAGGAGAAACCATGCTGGATGGGCGGCTGGTTTCACTCCTTCCTTCATGACAAATTAGAAGCTCCATTAATTAGTATCGGTGTGGGAGCCGGGGTCGTATTGCCTCCGTGATAGGCCACGTTTGTTGTGACACACCGAGGATGAGGTTGACCGTACGGCCATGACCATGCGTCATCGAACGAGGAAAGTCGCCGTAGTGAAGCTTAAGGGAGCAGGGCGTGTTTGAGGTCCATCAGTATCGTGTTATCTTTGGTCACTCGGTTGTCTTCGGGCCTTTGAGAGGCTAATCGATGACGGGTTAATGGGATGATGGATGACGGATTGCCCTTCCCACGACCGTCTCGGTAGATTAACACAATCTTCAACGCGGATTCCCCTTCGGACGTTTAGGTGGAGATCAAAGCTAAACGAGCTATCTTCTGGTCAAGGCTGAGTCGACTTGTAAGACATTCTATGATAAACGTCTCACTAAATGGAAGCCAAACTTCAATACGAATAGCAAGACTCCATACAGCGTCGAACCATCTGTAGCTCAGTTTTTAGCACCTCCACCATTCAATGGCGGGACAGCATGATTATATCACACTTGTCATTATGTTGAAATATCCGAAAAGTTGGCGAAGTAACGACTATTAACATAATAAGACGTTACCAGCATACTATACAATTAACTGAGCAATTACAAAACGGTTTATTATTTACCTGTGATAATTTACCGGTGTGTAATAATGTACCGTTGTTTAATAATTTACCGTTGTTTAATAATTTACCCATTAATACTTCAACGTTTGTTCAAGTTGCAAAAGTATCTATCAAAAAATCCAGAAGAGCCATCGTTTCTCAAATGGAATAATATCGCAGGCAGAACAACCAACTCGACTTGATACAGCCATCCGTGATTATAATCAGGTGCTCCCTAGTGCGACCCAGACGACATCTGGGCCGGATTTATACCGTTTGATCCACGTTCGTGTTGATGAAGCTTTTCGGTGCAAACGAACGGCTGGTCGTACAATGCTCCGGGTGGTCTCAAAAAATTCTTTAGATCAAGATCAATTAAAAAACGTAACTTTCTATTGAAAGTTTTCGAGCTGCGGCGTTCTGAAAATGTCAACCCCTATTTTTCACCCCTTAGAGATGACTGACAGTACCTAACGCCCAGCTTCGCGGATCAAATGGACCCGAAGCGGGACCTATAAACTAAATTTCATTAATTTCGGTTCATGGTAACTAAGAAAAGTGCGAAGGAGGCGTACGGCGTACGGCGCACAGACAGAAATTGTTTTATTGCATTTTTGGATTCGGCGTACCTTGAAACGTAAACATCAAATTTTGAGGGGGGTTAAAAATTTTTGTTCATGCTCGATTCTAAAGTTCATTATTGAAAATAATATACCAAAACGGGAGTAATATAAGTAGTCTGAATAATGCATTAAGTGGTACTGGCATGCCTGCGAGGCATTATGTTGTATAGTATATTATCGGTTTATTATTTTCAATAATGAACCATTGGAATCGAGCATGAAAAAAGAAATTCTAACCCCCCCCCCCCTAAAAATTTGATGGTTTACGTTTCAAGGTAAAGTATATGTAGATTCCGAACATGAAATAAAAAAACGCTGCAAATCCCTGCACAACGGTTTATTATTTTGTATAGAATACCCTTCTGTTACAGATCACAAATCTATGTATAGATAACCCGTCTATATAATATAATATGTACTATTCTATGCATATTTATGTAGATCGCAGACCCTCCGTAGGTTAGTACCTAACCCCGTACTCGTTACTAGGTACCTACCTAAATCACGAGTTAAATGTTGCTAAAATAATTCTGCCGATGACAAACAGTACCTAACAAAAAGAAACACACATAATGAAGTTCTGAAAAGAAATTGTTGATTAGGAGTGAAAATCTATGCATATTTATGTAGATCGCAGACCCTCCGTAGGTTAGTACCTAACCCCGTACTCGTTACTAGGTACCTACCTAAATCACGAGTTAAATGTTGCTAAAATAATTCTGCCGATGACAAACAGTACCTAACAAAAAGAAACACACATAATGAAGTTCTGAAAAGAAATTGTTGATTAGGAGTGAAAAAAGTTGCAAAAGTACCTACCAACAAACTCCAGCCCCTTCTACGTAGATGGTATAATGAACCGTTGTGTAATAATTTACCGTTGAGTAATGATTTACCGTAGTAATAATTTACCCATCAATAATACTTCAACGTTTGTTCAAGTTTCACTACCTACCAACAAACTCCAAAAGAGCCATCATTTTTCAAATTAAATAATATCACAGAACAACCAACTCGACTTCATACTCCGCCAATATAATCAGGTGATCCCTACCAATGATTGGCCGTATTCACAAATTCCTATTGTGGGCGCGTCTCTGGTTACGAGATTTGGTTTGAATTGTATACAATTTCATTCACACTGGAGTCGAAAATGCCTGTCGGTGCAAACTTCGGGGCCTTACTGTGAACGAACGGCTGGACGTACGATGCTCCGGATGGTCTTAAAAAACTCGCAAGTTCAAGAACTATTTAAAACCGTAAAAATATTTACGTAAAAAAATGGTATAGGCGTTTTGAAAATTTCAACCCCTATTTTGAACCCCTTAGAGATGACTCACAGTAACGTCGAGCTTCGAGGACCAACTAGACGCCGAACGGAACCTATTACCCGAATTTCATCAATTTTTTTTCATGGTAACTAAGAAAAGTGGCCCGTACGGCGTACGGCGTACGGCGGACAGACAGAAATATTTTTATTGCAGTTTTGGATTCTACATACCTTGAAACGTAAACCATCAAATTTTGAGGGGGGGTAAGAATTTTTTTTTTCATGCTCGATTCCAATGGTTCATTATTGAAAATAATAAACCAATATTGCTGTCTGTCCACCGTGCGCCGTACTGATCACTTTTCATCGTTACCATGGAACAAAATTGATGAAATTCGGGTTATAGGTTCCGTTTGGGGTCTAGTTGGTCCTCGAAGCTCGACGTTACTGTCGGTCATCTCTAAGGGGTTCAAAATAGGGGTTGAAATTTTCAGAACTCCTATACCTTTTTTTGACGTGAATTTCTTTACGGTTTTAAATAGTTCTCGAACTTACGAGTTATTTAAGACCACCCGGAGCATCGTACGTCCAGACGTTCGTTCACAGTAAGGCCCCGAAGTTTGCACCGACAGGCATTTTCGACAGCAGGGTGAATGAAATTGTATGCATTTAGCCCAAATCTCGTCACAGGGACGTGCTAACATTCGGGAATTGGCCCGAGATAAAATCATTGCTAGGGATCACCTGATTATAATCACGGAGTATGAAGTCGAGTTGGTTGTTCTGTGATATTATTTCATTTGAAAAATGATGGCTCTTTTGGAGTTTGTTGATAGGTAGTGAAACTTGAACAAACGTTGAACTACTATTGGTGGGTAAATTATTACACAGCGGTAAATTAATTCAGAACGGTAAATTATTACACAACGGTTCATGTACCAAGAAGGGGCTGGATTTTATCGATCGGTACTTTTGCAACTTGACCAACCGTTGAAGTATTATTGATGGGCAAGTTATTACACAACGGTTCATTATAATTGACCAGAGGGTCTGCCGCGTCCCTAGCAATGATGTCTGGGCTGAATGTATTCAATTTCATTCACCCTCCTGTTGAAGAAGCCTGTCGGTGCAAACTTCTGGGCCTTACTGTGAACGAACTGCTGGACGTACAATGCTCCGAGTGGTCTCAAAAAACTCCCTTGTTCGAGAACTATATAAAAACGTACAAAAATTCGAGATAGCGGCGTCCTGAAGATTTCAACCCTTTATTTTTCACCCCTTAGGGATGACAGACATTAACGCCGAGCTTCGAGGACCAACTAAACCCCAAATGGGACCTATAAACCGAATTTTGTCAATTTTGGTTCATGGTAACTAAGAAAAGTGCGAAGTACGGTGTATGGCGTACGGACAGAAATTTTTTATTACATTTTCGGATTCTACACCACGAAAACCATCAAATTTTGATGGTGGGGGGGGGGGGGGGGGTTAAATTGTTTTTGGTGCTCGACTCCAAAGGTTTATTTTAAAAAATAATGAACTAAAACCATTAATTTGTTGATGGGAAGCTTCCTGGATCAGGTGACGAGATCACACGAGAAAGAGGTGCATATTGTGCACCGGTTCATCATTGGAAAAATCGATGAGTTGGCAGGCCGAAGTTATATTTACATGTGTTTCTAACAATAGTTTTATTACAGCTACATTATAGAATATGTTGCCGACTGAATAATCTGCCTAACACCCTCCGAGATATATTATGCCTTCGCGGAGTTTTTTGTTAGCGGACTCAGGATGCGGTTTAAAATGCACAGTGGGCTGACTGAACTTATCCTTCTCAAGGAATTCGGGTGCATTCTGTGGACAAGTCGTGTGCAAGCTACGCACCCGCTTGTGTTCGTCCTGGGGTTGAATCGTCGGGTTGTTACTGGAATGAAGTGCAGGATCTCCAGGGCTCAGTCCGCTTTTGGGCTGAATGAACGTGGGATGCAGAAAGGGTGACAGGAAGTCCTTCTGATCACTCCACTGAGAATTCATAATATAATAATTATAATAACGGAAGACCTGTTTTCTGTGGCTGCAAGTGGGTTTTATAATGAGGAATTTCGGTGGGAGTGAATGTCCCCTCTCCACTGTTCTTCTGGATGAGTCCAGAAGTTGCTGCTCCGTTGTCATGTGCTCTGTAGGAATTTTCTTTAACTAATTGAAGTCCATTTTCTGATCCATGCCAGTGATAGCAGGTCGAACAGTTTTCGGCACGAGGGGCTGTGAAATTGAACGTGACTGAGGGCCTTTGCCTGTGTGTGTGTGTGTGTGTGTTATGTAATTGTGGCCTAGTTGAATCTTCTGAAATTTCACGTCACACAGTTTGATATGGAACGGATATGGCACGTGACGTAGGAATACCTATTTTGAATGCGGAGCAACCCGCTAAAGACAATCTTGTTCATGTCTGAAGTAAGTAATGAAAGTAGATTTTGTTTGATTAAGGTTTAAACCTCCGGCAGTGAGTTAATTATAAATCGTCTCAAAACTCAGTTCATTCGATATTTGGAAAGATTCTTCAATTACGAGGGTGGATCAAATATAAACGGGACTTTGACCTCTGAGCGCCGACGGTTGACAGAAGCGGGCCGTCACTTCGAGATTGTTTGGACAGGTTCATTAGAAGGTGGATGAGGGTGGCGTCTCCCCCTTTACGACCTTTCATGAGTAGTGATCGCGATGTCTGAACAAAAGGTGCCCGTTTCCATTGAGCAACGAATTATCATAAAATTTCTTGCCCTTGAAAGAGTCAAACCTTCGGAAATTTTTCAAAGGTTGACCGCCCAGTTCGGGGACCAAACCCTCTCTAGGACCCGTGTGTTTGCCTGGCACAAAGAGTTTCAGGAGGGAACAGAACGAGTAGAGAATGAGGAACACGATCGTCTTCCCCGGATCAGCATTACGGATGAGAACATTCAAGCGGTTCGTGACATTCTTGAAGGTGATCGACGTGTGACTTTCTCCGAAATTGCTGAGCAGGTAGGGATAAGTTATGGGAGCTACCAAACGATCATTACAGAGCACCTAGGATTCCGTAAAGTGTGTGCCAGATGAGTCCCTCGCCTTTTGACTGCAGATCAGAAGTTGAGACGTTTGGAGGTCTGTCAGAGGCTTTTTGCAAGGTTTGAGGAAGAAGGGGAAGCATTTTTGGCTAGCATCGTCAAGCAAGCCAGTATGGAGTGGCGGAGGAAGGGGGAGACAGCCCCAGTGAAAGCGAAAACTCGACTGTCTGCTGGCTCCTTGCAACTGTTTTTTCGACTATCGAGGCGCTTTGCTCATTGATTTTCTGCATGAGCGAAGAACAATCAATGCTGCCTACTATTGTGAGCTGCTGACTCAGGTGTGGGCTGCATATCGCAACAAAAGACGGTATCAACCAATTCGTGAAGTCATCCTCCTCCACGACAATGCAAGGCCCCATACTGCAGCTCTAACTGTTCAAAAATTGGAAGAAATGCATTGGACTCCACTTGATCATCCTCCCTACAGCCCTGACCTATCTTCCCGTGATTTTCACTTGTCTGGGCCGCTTAAAGAAGCGCTAGGCGGACAACGATTCGAGGATGATGAGGGGGTCGAGGGGTTCGTGCGCAATTGGCTTCAGACTCAACCTTCATCGTTTTGATGCTGGGATTAAAAAACTTCCTATTCGCTGGGGAAAATGCGTCACGAAAGCAGGAGACTATGTAGAAAAGTAACATATACCTGGTTCTTATTTTATAGCAAATAAAATTCAAAAAAAAGTCCCGTTTATATTTGATCCACTCTCGTACATCACTTACCAAATGATCGATGATGACACCTATCACAGGTACCTTCCTATCTTGTTTTTCTGATGTCTCACTTCGGTATATCTGAGTGTACTAACGCAGCTCTTCATGTTTGACCTTCATTGATGTGAACTTCAAAGTGGGGATGATAAGAAAGATCGCGGAAACGACGAGTCAGTAATTAGTTTCTAAGGATCCTCGGAGTGGAACCATGGGGCGAGGGTGTTGTATATTCTTCTTAGCTTCCGTCGTGATCGCCACTGCAGCGTACCCGAGCCCATTCCTCACGGATGAAGATGTTGGTAAACCATTGTATCTAACGCCGTATGTGGAGGATGGGAGACTAATTGAAGCCCGGCAAGCGTCCAGAGTACCGTCTATGATCGAAGATGAGGACGTCGAAAGCTACGCTGGTTACCTCACCGTTAACGCTAAGTTTGAGTCAAATATGTTTTTCTGGTTCTTTCCAGCAGAGAACAACGCGCACAAGGCACCAGTCGTACTATGGCTTCAAGGCGGACCTGGTGGCTCATCTTTGTTCGGTACGTTTTACGAAAACGGCCCATTCTCAATAAACACTAATCTCAAGCTGGAGAGACGTGAGCATTATTGGTCACAGGAACTTAGCGTGATATACATTGATAACCCTGTGGGGACTGGATTCAGCTACACAAAGGACGATAACGGATATGCCACGAATGAATCCGATGTCGGCCGAGATCTCTACGAAGCACTTTCGCAGTTCTTTAAACTCTTCCCCGAATTCAGGAAAAACGGATTTTTCATCTCTGGTGAATCCTATGCCGGCAAATACATCCCTGCTTTGGCTCACACCATACACGAAAACAACCCTACCGCTTATGAAAAAATAAACTTGCAGGGTTTCGCTATTGGAGATGGCTGGATAGATCCCAGGAATATGATGGTGTACAGTGAATACCTCTACCAACACGGACTGATCGATGACAACCTGTTAGCTACAATGAAAATATTGGAGCGAAACACTGTGAAACTGATTGACGACAAGCAGTACTACAATGCATCTGTGGAGAATGATAAGATATTGGCTTTATTGAAGCAATTCTCTGGCCCTATCGATGTATATGATTACTTGATGGCGGGGTTCGGCGATGATACATCTGTCGATGGAACTGCAGCCTTCCTGAACCAAATTGATGTTCGTAGGAGCCTTCATGTGGGCAACCTGGAGTTCAGCGGTGGAGAGAAAGTAGCTAAAAAGCTGTATGAAGACGTCGTGAAGTCCATGGCACCTTGGTTGGAAGAACTGATGGACGAGTACCGAGTGATGCTTTATAATGGGCAGCTGGACATCATCTGTGCATATCCTCTTACCATCAATTTCATCAAGCAGCTCAAGTGGAGTGGAGCCAAGGAGTACATGGAAGCTCCTAGGAAGCAGTGGCGTGTGGGAAATGAGTTAGCGGGTTTCACCAAAACGGTTCGCAACTTCACCGAAGTCCTAGTACGCAACGCTGGTCACATGGTGCCCGCCAATCAACCTCTCTGGGCTCTAGATCTCATTACCAGGTTCACGCAAAATATTCCCTTCAACTTACCTCTAGGCAGTTGAATGTAATGAGCAAACTTGCAATTTCTTATATATTTATGTACATTAGATACATGCACTATTCCAGTTGGCAATTTTTTTCAGCTCTGGAATACACAATATTCTACTTACAGTATCATTACAGCATGGTGGGTTTGTACGGTTGAGTAAACTGTGAAAACATTCAGGATATAATGAAGTGTGAAAAGTGTGAAATCTTACTGAATGGACCTCAAGCTCCAACTTTAGTTCTCTAGAACTAGAGCCTTGGTTTTGATGATTTGTCGAATGCCTTACATATTTATGAAAGATGTTAATTGTGGCGCGGTTTAGCAAAAGGCGACAAGCGCCAAAATTGAAAAAAGTGTCTTCTTGATCGATTCTCATATAAAATTTCAAGCTGCGTTCAAAAAACAAAGCAGCAAGGTTGGCGTGTCTGTTCGAACAACATACAGTGGTCCTGAAATATGTGTTGAGGTTTTGAAACCAAAAGCCCTCTCTTTTCGTTCAATGACTCTTGCTTCTACTAAACTCGATGAAAATAAAGTTTCTGCCGAGAAGAAGAAAGACATAAAGAAACTTCTCAAGTACATCTAAATCCCAGATGACTGCAAAGACTTCTATAATGCAATGATGCTGGATAATGAGAACGTCAATGGAGGCAACGAACCTCTGGAATTCGACAGCGCATGTGAAGATGAGATGTTTTAACTGTTTACATTCTTAATATAAATATTATCTTGACTTTTTGTAAACAAAATTTTTGTACACTGCCACTTCTTGTTCATCAAAATTTTATAAAATGCATAGGTAAATGTGCATATTGTATTCAATGTTAATAGGTATTATCTTCAGGTTTTTTGAACAAAATTTTGTGAACGGCCACTTTTTTAAATTGAAATACATATTTCCTAACACCTGGCTATTAATATTTCATCGAAAGTCAGTGCCCATTTTCCGCTTCAACCTCTCATGGGTGTAGAATAGTAGCTCAATTTTTGTGTCAACGAATGATGAAAAATTCAAGCGTTTTTGCAAAACAGTACAAATCCTGGATTTGTAGAGTTTTGCAAAAACTTCCAACTTTTATCACTGATTCTGAAATGGATGATGGAGTATGGAAGTTATGGTAGGTTCCTTGGGAGTTGACTTTTTAAAAAGCACGAACTGAGAATTTACAAGTGAAGAAGGTTCGAGCTTGCTCGCAGGGGTTATATGGGTTATCATGACTGCGTCAGCAGTAAGTGTCGGTCGGGCGCTATAACTTGGATACATGAATCGAATCTTACTAGCAAAACTAAAATTTAGCAAAAAACCTATATTCATCAGATTAATTACATCAGATCTAAACGTTTTTTCCTATTTCTGAAAATTTCGGATTTTGGAGAAGTAGGGTTTTGCAAAACTGCGCCACAATTATTTGTGTATCTACTTCGTGATGTATAGTAGAGCCGTAGCAGATATCGTACATAAATAATATACATGTATTATATAAGCAGGTATTATTGTCTATTTCTCAACTTTTTTCGGTATTATAATACTTAATTTTCAACGCATATTTCAGACCGTTTTATTAATAATTGAAAAATATAAACCATTATTTCAGAAATCACATAATGATAGTGTCCTGTTATTCCACTGATAGCCACGATTTCTGTGTTTTGTTCAGAAATCTGAAAATGTGGTTCATAAAAAAGTGCAACGGGAACATTGCAAGTGCAACCCTCCTGAACTCACTACAGACGCAAAATAAAGAAAAAAACCACAGTCATGCAGCATGGCTATAAGAGCGAATTTTCGAAGTTTTCGGCATCTTCCTCCTCCGCCTAAAATTTTCTGAGAATTAATTTTCGGCCAATGTTTTCCCAACTTGATACCATACAAAATTAAAACAGGAGTAGTTTTACGCAAAGTAAAATTTGGGGTGGAAGGAGGGGGAGGGGGAAATCAAAAATGTTTTGAATACCAGAAGAGTAGCTATTGGGTACGTAACAAATTTTTTGTTCCATTTTTTGCCGAGTAACACCTCGGTTTGTAGATTTTCCAACGCTGAACACGATGGTGAAGTCAGAATTGAGATATCCCATTCCGTTATCAGATTAGAGCAGACGAACCAGGAAGAACATCTCAAGAAATAACCACGTTCCTTCATCTTCAAAGTGCTCCAGTTTGAAAATGGAATGAGATATCGCAATTCAGATTTCACCATCGTTCAGTGTACAAAAACCTTTAAAATGAGGTGTCACTTGTCAGACTTTTTCATTTTGGGAATTTATGGGTAATTTTCCCCCCCTAAAACTCCCCAAAACTCCCCCTTAGGGTGACCCGATTCTGCCCATCTTCGAACTTAGCCTGTCGATTGCCAAGACAGATTTTTCGTGCAAATTTGAACTTTTTATCTCAATTCTTTCGAGAGTTATCGTCTGGAATGACACAAACATATATAAATATATATATAAATATATAAATATATATATAAATATATATATATATATATATATATATATATATATATATATATATATATATATATATATATATATATATATATATATATATATATATATATATATATATATATATATATATATATATATATATATATATATATATAATTTTTGGTGTCTTTCGGCAGGGAATTCAGGATGGTCTGAAACGGATTTTGGTATACAAATCTTTCGGAAATTCGAGTTTTAAAAATTTTGGACCGAGAACAATAGCTTCCTTTTCTTCGAAAATTCGCTAATTAGATTAGAAACCTATCATTTTATTTTTTTGGTGCGTTGGGCTCAAAATTAATTGAGCAAATTAATGTTGTAGAAGCAAATACCACGTCCGTTTGAACTAATGTCTCTTTCCAATTTCCAGTCAAAGCACCACTTTATGTTTCATCCGTGAATGTTTGATAGACCGCATACAGTACATCACTTTACGACCACAAATGGATGACTTTATCAACATTCACGAAGTTTGCGTTTATTTGTCGAGCGTGAAACGAAAATTGTTAACCACCCCTCAAAATTTGACGGTTTGCGTTTCAAGGTACTTAGAATCCGTAATGAGAATAAAGCAAATTCTTCCGTCGGCCTTACGCCATTAATTCTGATTCTTGGGAACTAAAGGAAGTGCGAAGTACGGCAGAGGGCGTACGGTGGTTGGACACAGTTTTTGCTTCCTCACTACCGAAGGTAGGGAAACCTTGGATCCGTGACTGAGTAAAAAGCACCGGTAGGTGATGGGGGCATGAGCGGATGGAGCTGCTCACCCAGATGCCTGCAATAAGGTCTGTTAGACCTAGGCCTGTTAGGCTAGGCAATGTCCGCACGCAGCTCTTTGAGGACACTAGTGAGGAACAGCAATGGTCAGCAGGACTCGACCGTCGGATTGCCAGAGCACAGCGGCTTCATAGATCCACTGATGGAGCAGAATTGGTGAGATCGCGGTACACCAGAGCCAGCACTGCATGGATCAGGAACCCGTCAGCAAGAATGCGTGGCTGGAAATCCCTAGGTCTGATGAAGGTTCACTCTGATTCTCTGCCCACCAGGATGAGGCGTTCAAGGGGCCAGTGTATCGGAACTACCCATCACTGTCGAATGGGTTGTCACAACATAAATGAAACGGCTGCTCATGTCCTCCAGGTCTGCCCCTCCATGGTGCGACCCAGGTGCGCCCGTCATAATGCTGCCCTGGACCTGTTGCATGTTTATGCACGACGCAAAGATAGCCGGTGTGGCTTGAGCCCCACTTCAACCTAGTGGAGCGGAGCTATCGACCAGATCTCTTGGTGGTGACACCGAGAGAGGCCTTCATCATTGACCTCTCTGTGGTCTCTGGATCCCGATCCCTCCCTGACGGCCATACTGCCAAGATCCGTAAGTATCAGGTGGATGAGCTGCTACAAGCAGCAGCAGGCCTGGCCAGATTAAGGTGATTGGCGCAACCATCACCTGGCGCGGTGTGTGGCATAGTGGGTCAGCAGCAGATGTCAAAAGGCTGGGCCACCCAGAATTCATACTTGAATGGATGACCTCGCGAGACCTAACAGGAGGAGCGTGTATATGGTCTGCATTCAGGAGAACGGCTGCTCAGAGTGTGGCCGGCCGACCATGGGGGCGCCGTGGGGCCCGGAGCTGAACTCAAACCTTCAATGGGGAGGAGAGAAGCCGCCTGACGGCACAGCCAGAAGAGGCCCAAACCTCCTCCCTCCATCAACTGGGCGGCAAGTCAACTGAAGACCTGCCGCCCTCCCCATTGTCCGGGGTCGGATCTCGGACCACGGTTGCCAGTGCTGCTGGATGGATTCAACATCACGATCCTCAAAGGGTGATAAAATGATTAGTTGTGAAGTACTATAATACTTATTACAATACCATCGTTTTAATGTTGATAATTATTATCCAAATATAACATGTTAAATGATTGAGTAAAAAAAAGAGTATGCCATCCAAAATGAAAATTTTCAGAACCATTTTGCGTTTCAGACATCAAGGAACATTTTTTGGTTCCGTGTGTCTGTCTGTCTGTGGCAATTCATTGTATCGCCCATAACTACCCGAAATAATGGTCGAAATGGGCTGAAATTTGGAGTGTAGGTGCGGGTTGGGTCACAGTTGATCCCTTGCAAAAATCATTAAGAAGCACGCGCAAACGTGAAATACTTGAAACGTCCGTAACTACCTTAAAAATATCGTTGAAACGAGTTCAAACTTGGTGGGTCGATCATGAATAATACTTTGATAATTCCATACGAATTTCATTGGAATCGGACTGTAGCTTTCGTCTGCGCATGCGCGAACATGAATTGTTGACTATTATATCCTTGCAACATGTTAACGACACGAAAAGTAGTCGTAGAGAGCTGAAATTCTGGGGGTTTACGGGCGTTGGATCGATCGAAATCGTACTGTAACTTTCGTCCGCACATGCGCAAACATGAAATGTTGAAAAAATGTTGAATTATTTGATCCTATTACGCATTTTAGGTAATTTATCACTACTCAATATATTGCTATTGAATCTTTTTTTATTTTTTTATATTTTTTTCAGTAATGAACCTTTGGAATCGAGCATGAAAAAAAAAAAAAAAATCGTTCGTTCATGTGCTTGGGTCGTAATGGCGTATTCCAGGAGATGCGGGCGGTGGAAAGTGCATGTTTATTGTGAAAATAAATCGCCGAACGTTTGAAACATTATACTTAAAATCTGGTGGCATTTGTGTGTTTGCGTGGGTAGGCAGGCTCCACCGTAAACTACCCTACTAATACAGGGTCTCACGCTTACAGGAACTATACTATATAGAAGGTGTGATGTTATGGTCGAATGAATCTTCGGATTCATTCTGGATTTATGTATCTGCTGTCACTGGTGCGCTTGTGATAATATAATATTATGATTGTCAAGTGCTTCACAAAAGTTAGCAGTACACAACACCATAAATCCACGCTCCACACGGCATTGACATTCCAAAACCATAATTGGCAGCTGGGGAGGAGGGCCAATAGAAAAGGAGATCGTGGCCCGAGGAGAAAAAGAAGAGGAGTTTAGAAGACAGCTTTCCGATTATCGAAATTCGAAAAGAAGAGTGGAAAACGAGACAAAGAAGAGAGAACCAAGACTACTACTTGCAGGACTCAACTCTGTCAAGACCACATCACGCGAGACAGAACGGCCACGAAGACCGAGAAACTGCCATCAATCCCATCACTTATACGAGAGCAGCCGAATAAAGGTTATGAAATCATAATTAATATTGTTTAATAATTTGCGGCGTTTTCCATTTTTGGATTCTACGTATCCAAAAACGCGAACTATCCAGTTTGGTGGTGCCTCCACCAAATACCCCCTCGGGTATTAAAAGTTTTCATGCTCGATTCCAAAGGTTTATCATTGATATTACCAGCCGCGCCGTTTGGCAGTGGTGGTAGAGCAGACATACATTATGCAGACTTACTGCTATATTCATGTGGAATAGAAGTACACTAGAACGATATCCATTGGGGCTCACTGGAACGTTAGAGGGAAGGATCTCATGCTCAGGGAATTCGTTCCCTGAGGATGCATCCCGGCATGTGAGTTCTGTTATGAACTCGGGCACCAGCTTGCTAAGTTGGTAGAGTGGAGCTAGAACACTCGGCCTCAACCTGAGGTGCTCTCGGGCGAACAGGTACCCCAAGGGGAGTGGTTTACCATTCCCCATGGGAGGTCCAAGGCTGGGAGTCATTCCGGCCCCCTCGCCTATTGTTAGCAAGGGGCGGGAGAGACACAGATCAACGTGTGGTCGAGTCCCCCTTAATTCAATAAAGATAGTGTACCTAGCACTTGTATGAAATAATAGGGTTAAATCACTAAAATCTTCTGTGATTCCAGTTAGTCTTCTGCCCCCATGGTTGATTGCGATCGATACTTCTGGAACGTAGGAACTTGACTACGACATGGGAGTTACGGGTTTCCCTCCCCCTTCACCCGTCAGCCACCCTCCTTAATTCAGTTCTTGATTGAGGAGGGGTTTTTGCAGTTCTTGATGAGTAGGTATAAGAATCTATGTTGCGATGAGAATTTCAAGTGCTGTTCAGTTGGATGTTTACTCGAAGCTCGTAAATGTTAAATTGTATTAACCACTTATTGCAATTAGAGTCAAGGCAGGTTCACATGGACGCGTAAGCGACGTAAAACGCGTAGACGCGTGATTGAATTTGGTTGGCTGATCAGGTTAACGCTCTTTACAAGCGACGACTTTCCCTACGAACCAGACTGTCCGTGATAAAAAAAACTTGATATTGTACGCTCTCTACGTGCTTTACGGATCTGCGCGTGGGGGTTCTGCGCAGGTGGAGGCAGGAACACAGGATTAAGGCTTTACCTACGTCTGTAACGAGTGTTGTCCATGTGAATGGTTTGACGTGCTTTACGCGAACCTTTATGGCCTTTGCGTTTAACGTCGATTGCGCGTCCATGTGAACGGGTGGGTCTACGCGCGTGCAATTCCAGAGTCTTATCAAAGCTTATCAAAGCTTTCCAGCAGCTCTGCGAGGATATTTATCCCAGTATCAGCAGAGTTTGATAAATTAGCTGAGGTGTGGTTATTTATGGGTAGGTAGGTACTGTACATCTTACACTTACTACACACTGAGAATGCATCAGTTGTTGATAAAATTATATACTTATTCCAGATTGTCTGAGGTGAGACATTGAAATACGATGGGGGACTGGTCACTGAAATCTCTTGTACACTTAGTCAACGATAGCTTGAGCTAAGATATTAGTTTCTACTGTGTATTCAGCAGCTACTATGGATTCAGCAGTCATGAGAAAATATTGAGACAGACGCCTAGCGTGATGTTGGTGACTGATTGTATTCTATTGTGCTTGTGCTCAGGTGGAGTGCGGAGCACTTAGCGCAGTGGAACGGCACGCTTGTGGGCATAACGATCGCAGCGACTATTTTGTGCGTTAAGAGAAAGGGCGTTGTCTACAAACCTGCGGAAGTCCTCCTCAACGATACGATCACCCAAATATCATCAGCTTTCTGCATGACGCCGCATGGCTGGCGCGCCCTGATCGCCGCTCATTCCCTGAGCACCAAAACCTACTACCAGTGGGGTGACGACCCTCAGGCCGAGATGCCAAAAGCTGTAAAAGACGTCGGCGAAATGTTGGATGTATTTGAAATATTTTGCATTCCACAGTCTTTGAGTAAAATTCAAAGTGAACAGAACATACTTTCAAATACTTTCATGGAAATCTCCGCCACAGCTGCTGGAAGGCAAGTTATATAATGAATCTGTTATGAGAGAGTGGAGAACATTTGACGGTCTCACGGATGATTTCATTAACAAAGTTGAATCGTTTAGAGTGTACCAATTCATATCTGGTTATCACTTGGCGCATAATCATATAAGAAGTAACGGGGATGAAGTGTACTATGTTGGATACCAACTGTGTTTCAAGTCCAGAACGCACCGGAAAATGCCAAAGACAAATTAGCTCCCATAAAATTAGATATTTTGAGCAAAAAAAAAAAAAAAAAACGTGAAAACCATTTTAGTTAGCAATTTTCTTGGCTTAGCTCTAACCAGAGATGGTCGCTTATATGCATGGGACCAATCGGATCCGCCGGCATTGTTGAAAATCAGCATTTATCAAAGAGTAAAACAAGTTGTGGGTTCGTATTATTATCATTCCATCATAATCAGCTATTTAACAAAAAGCAGCGAAGTTTTTACATTGCTGCCACTGGTGACCCTGAGAAAGTTATAGCCTCTTCTAAGAAGATAGCTTCTCTCAATTGCGGGGGTAATACCATTTCGCAATCGTAACAGCATTACACGTTTAATTTTTGTGAGGAAGTCAAATACCATGCCGAATTTCTTAGATATGCCTCGAAAACCTGGGAAGCACAAAACATTGCTAAATACGTCTGCCAGTTCGGGTAGGCAGTATAGCTTCCTCACTTGAATCACATGAACGTATATATAGAATAGTTGGGTAGGTTCGTTTTGATACGGGACCATCTGCGATCCAACCCGCGTGTACCCTCAAAATTTAAGCTCTCTACGACTATTTTTCGCCAAGTTAGAAGCGTTACAAGGAAATGGTCAACATGCCATGTTAGCGAATGCGCAGAAGAAAGTTAAATTACG
Organism: Leptopterna dolabrata; assembly: GCA_954871275.1. NCBI lineage: Eukaryota > Metazoa > Arthropoda > Insecta > Hemiptera > Miridae > Leptopterna > Leptopterna dolabrata. Next base: position 68,619,084 of record OX940975.1, read on the forward strand.
ATTCCAATGAAATTCATTTGGAATTATCAAATTATTATTCCTAATTGACCTTCCAAGTTTGAACTCATTTCAACGATATTTAGAGAGTAGTTATGGGCGTTCCAGGTATTTCACGTTTGCGACGAAAGTTACGGTAATTTTTCAATGATTTTGGTATGGATCCATCTGTGACCCAACTCGCATGTATTCTCCAAATTTCAGCCCATTTCGACCATTACTTCGGGTATTTATGGGTGTTAAAAGGAATTACCACAGGCAGGAAGACACGGAACCAAAAATGTTCCTCGATGTCTGAAACGTGAAATGGTAGTGGAAATTTTCATTTTGGAGGACGTAATTTGTTTTGCTCAGTCACGATTCCAAGGCTTCCCTACTTTCGGTAGTATGAAAGCAAAAGTCAAGCTCCTAGGGCGTTGCAACAAAGTTGTTTGTGGTTTCGTAGCAACGAACTTCTTGATGGAAAACGGGAGACGTATGGGTGCGGAGTAAGAGCGGGGACTAAAGGTTATGAGGAAGTTTTGACACCTCAAAAACTGAATATTGAACTACCCATCAAAGACATCGACGTAATTTGGATTTCCGTTACAATGGGGAAACCCTATCATTCCACCTTCACCTAATTTCCAACAACGGAGTTGTTTACAATTTGGGAGTCTATGGAGGTCACGAACCCGAAGCTGTTCCAGGTGCTTCATCACTGATTGAAATGTACAAAAGAATCCGTTCCCCGCACGTCAACCTGAAACACACAAAAAAGAAAAAGGCGAGCTAGGAAACGAGAGCTTCTGTAGACTGCACATTATTCAGCGACCCGCTGTACAGTGATGTTTTCTTGAAACTTCATCAACGTAAGGTGCCAGCTCACAAAACTGTGATGCATAGCGAATCAAGGTTTTTCAGGGAGAAATTATCGTCCGATCAAGCTAATGACAACGGCAGCATTGACAGCCTATACTTTAAGGAATACTTTAAGGTTTTATCTGAAGTAAGTTGCGCACAACCTTCCTATTAATTTGTAAAATTGTTATCGTGATAAGTACTAGAATTCCAAAACGAAACCTCAAGTTTCCCCATTTTCCCCCACAGCCTATGTCACCCCTTTTGAATCGTTAAACATACTCCCTCGTTATTGATTTATTCAAATTGCGTTCTTCGGTTCCGGCCCCTCAGAAGTCGCTGCAGCCTTGTGGCTGAATCACAAACGATATGCAATCGTATCACTAACCAGTGTGATGCCTCGTGGCACACCCTATCATGTTCGAACCATTCAAAGTATCAGCTTTAATATCCAAAACCCTATTTTATCATTTCCCTGTGCCAATCACATTTTGTGAAAAGGGGCGGGGTGGGAGTGGAGTAATGTCTTAGATAGGTGACTTATAAAAATTATTTTTGAGGGAGTGCGAGAAAAGTGTTAGCTCCCGAACTACTATCTGTGCGAATTTATTTACCTATTTAGAATTCAAATTTAATAGAAAACCTGAGTTTTCCAAAGGTTTATTCAGATTTTTAATTCAGCTGACTCAGATGTTGGTGCTTTGTAAAATCTGATTACGCTTTCTCGCTCTTTTTCAGATCTCTCTACACCGGGGATGTCGATGACACATACTTGTTCCTAAAGAATCTCTTGGACTTGACCAAACTAGCCAAGACGGACGGAAACCTTCACCTCAATGAAAAGAAAATCACTGGAAGGGTATTTCAGACTGCTCTTCAAGCAACCATTAATAATATTTTGGAAAGATTGTGGAACGGTTTCAGCGATCAGTGGAAAGCGAACTGTCGTGGTTCCCCTCAAATCTCTACATTAACCACTCCTATGCAATATTGAAAGATTTAACCAAATAATCGAAGGGAACGACGAGCCGGGTAACGCCAAGGGAGAAGGGTCCCTTCCATCAACCGCCATCGCTCCTCAACGGACATAACGGCCGATTGTGGACGGGGGCGGGTAGACAGTGGCCTTTATAAGCAGTCCTTCTGGCCCAGCTCAACATTCGACCGACCGACCCTCGACTTGGGACTTCTCTCTCGACCCTCTCTCTCGCCCTCTCTCTTCTACCTTCTCGTGCACTCCCTGTGGTGAAAACCGTGGGGTGCTAGCCTACACATTCCAAGCGTCTGCTGTGGTGAAAATTGCGGGACGCCTCCTTCTTCTCTAACACCTGCTGTGGCGAAAACCACGGGGAGCCACTACCTCCAGCGCTTGCTGTGGTGAAACCCACGGGGAGCTAACCTTCCCTTCAACTAATATCTGCTGTGGTGAAAACCACGGGGCGTTAGTAAATACCCATAGGGAGCACATCCTTCCTCATCCGTCCTCATCCAACCTCTCAACTTCATCCTCATCCAACTCACGCGCCTTGTCGTAAACCCAACACACCGGCTCACGACACGAACATAATTATATTTATAATGTTGATAATACTTCGAATCATTACCTATACGTTATCATGATCTGTTGTAACTTGACGGGAAAAAGTAGCATAATTCAGGATTAGATGCACGATGGTTCTGGCTTATGGTTTCACCCAAAAATTCCTTCAACGCAACGAGCTTTTCACTTTGTTACAAATAATTCGGTAAGTAGGTACATCTGACCAAGAAAAAATATTTGCTATAGAATTTGCCATCTTCACCCGTGTCGGACACGTTATTCGGTATTTTATGCACTCGGGTTGTGTCTCGTGCGGACGTTTTTGGGAGCCCATTTGGTGGAGAGAGCAGTGAAGATCCTGTGACAATGGGGAAGGGATATAAATCTGACTTTGTGGACACACCGCCGGTCGGAGGGTGACACACATATATCACGGGTAAGCAGCGCTTTCCGCGGCGTTTCCTTATACCTATCTTGGCTCTTTCGACTAATAAATTCAAGGGAAAAGACACCCCGATTAAAACTGTAGTATCCGTGTTCAGATGCATGTCCTACCACACCTCCACTACTACACTGTCACACCACCTTCCAACATTTTTTTTACGTCCTTACCGAAACAAATTTTTTTTAGTATCTGCATAGGTTGAGAAGGTAAGAAAAAGTTGGTTGCGCTCATTTATGAGCCATAAATATTAAATATGATTAAGGTCTCCTGGGTGAGGGTGGCTTTATCCTGGCTTTCTTGCCACACCCACCTCCATCATCCATGAACCATCCATTACCTTCTAACGCTAATAGGGTTTCACAAAACACTGTTCAGATGTAGTAAATGTTCCTCCGAGAAGAAGCCGTCTTAACTAATGATTTTTTCCATTCTGATCTTACTCTTTTTCCATATTGAAAATAAAATATTATATATGGCGTAGACGAATTCCTAAATTCGGCGTTTCGCTATAACGCCTAGGCTTTTTGCAAACCGCCAGGCTAACTGGAAATGGTACCGTTTAGGTCTAAAATTTCCTCAATGATCTTAGATCGAATGTTACGAGCCTGTCAAGACCCAGGCTGTTTAGAAAAATTCAGCCATGCTGACCTTTGTGGTAGACTGTATGCCTAAACGGCGCGCCTACCACAAATTTCAGTGTTCAATTAATTTCTCTCAAATACTCTCTCATTGCACTGCTATGCGGCATTAGACGCAATCGAGTGGCACAAGTTGTGAACTAAGTTAAAGCTAAATTTTCCTCTCCGAACCTTTTCTTTAACCTATCATCTCTTACCTTGTTTTATTTCTAATTTTCCCTGTTGACTAGCTTACACTCAGGCCATAGTTCGTGTCGTGGTTCCCCTCAAATTTCTCCTATGTAATACTGAAAGATTGAACCAAATAAACGGAGGGAATGACGAGCTGGGCGACGCCAAGGGGAAAGCAGGAGAAGGGTCCCTTCCATCTACCGCCATCGCCCATCAACGGTCATAATGGCCGATTGTGGATGGGTGACGGGTGGAATGGGGCCTTTATAAGCAGCCCTGCTAGTCCAGCTCCTCATTCGACCGACCGACCCTCGATTTGCAACTTCTCACTCTCTCTCTCCGACCCTTCCTGCTTCGGTGAAAACCGCGGGGAGCAAACCTCCTCTCCAACTAACGCTTGCTGTTACTGGCCGTTACGAAGGCCTATTATACAACTTCAACGGATGCCCTCCAGGTGATAGCGGAGCTTACGCCAATTGACCTCCTTATTCGGCAACGGAGGGTGTTGTATCACTTGAGGCGGGGAAGCCGTGTGGAAGCAGAACGCGTTTTGGGGACCCCCCATCCCAGTGGAAAAGGTGAGGGAATACGTGTCCGATGTGAGAACAACCATGTAGCAAGACAGATGGCAGACAACTGAAAAGGGAAGGGTGACCTTCCGGTTTTGGCCCTCCATAGTGGAGCGAAAAAAGCAAAAGTGTGGAGATGGGGAAGTATATAATACAAGTAGTAACTGACCACGGGAACTTTGCCGAGAAACGTTTTTCTTTTGCCCTGGTCACCTCCGATTTGTGTATTTGTGGTGAAGTGGAGACGGTGAAGCACGTGTTGTGGAGATGTCCCCGCTGTGAGGAAATGCTGAGGAGGTTTTGCTGAGTTAGAGGGTATCCCGTTAAGTGATATACCCAGGACTGGAGCTACTTGGAGAAAATACGCTGATTTTGTCGGTCAACTAATGCGCCAGAAACAGGCAGAGGAAAGAGCGCTCACCAGGGAGCGCTAGGAGCTGATACTTTTAATTTTATCCTTTTTTCCAAACCAGAACCACATACGTATGGGAAAAGAAACACTACGCAGAAACAGACCATGTACAGATGTAAGTAAACTGAGAGCTTGCGTGATATAATTATGATACGCCCAACAGACCCTGACACTCGACAAACGACCGCTAGCACAGATAACGATGGACGTAGAAGACCCAAGCGGTTAGGTGACGTCCGGGATGGTGGAGGGTACAATGTCCCTAACTTCTGCTGTGGTGAAAACTGCGGGGTGTTTGAAAAAGACTCCTAGGGAGCACATTCTTCCTCCAACCCTCATCCAACTCACCCGCCATGTCGTAAGCCGACCACACCGGCTCACGACAGTTCGGTAAGCTCTTTGATGACATTTGCATTGAAGGGGGTTGGTTAGGTACCCAAACGAAAAAGGTTTTTAAATTTTCTTTAAATTAAACCAGACTAGTTTTAGAACGGCAGCCTTCCCTTCCACAATTTCACGAATACAGCCCTCCATAATAACTGTTGTCCTCTTTATCACTTTCGCTCCGTCCCTATAATCCTTCATTTTCTCACACACAAAAAAAACCTTCCAACTCTTCCGTTAGTTCATTATCGTCTGCAAATCTACTCAAATTATACCTTTCAAAGGCCACGTCCATGCTGTTGCGTCACGAATGAACGTTGACCTACAGAACTGAACTCATGAGAGACTAACCAAGTGTTTACCGTACGCGCGATAAGCTTCATGTTAAATCGTGCTCGAGGCCGAATGCAAAACGCCTGTCACCGTGCAGGCTTATCATAATCCACCTACGCTGAATGTGTCACAAAACGCATAATTCGCAAATCGCCTACTGTAGATCAGTCGGTTGTAATTCACCTCGAAATCAGGTTATCTGAGAGATAAAAATAATTTTTCCCTATTAGCCTCGCACTTCGCGTCATGGCAAAACACAGCATTTCGCGTTCTGCCTGCTACATAATTATACTCAGTACAGCAACTGGGCACTTATTAGGTAGGATGCCTACTACGAATCTGCTATAGTCACGAGCTAGCTACCTTGCATTAATAATATTTACAGAGTTTATAAATCAGGCACTAGACGAATCATCTACACTATATAATAGGAGCACGAGTTGGAGCTGGAGGGGCATAACACAGAAAGATATGAAGTATTCTACTACATTATTCACACAGGTTGCTAATTTACTCAACCGTGCTGTGCGTTTGCATCCACGCCATGCTGTAGTGATACTGTGAGTGGAATTGTGTACTCATAAGCTGAATAAATTAACCAACGGAAATAGTACTGGTTGACGAAGGTAATGGCAGGAGGATATTAACCGATGATGATGTCCAGCTGCCCAGTATAAAGTAGACGTATCAGGTCAACAAATGATACTCTCCTCGTAGAATGACAAGCTCCATCATTTCAAGCACGAGAAATGTTGCTATTATTAACCATGAACGATAAAAGTAGTGCCTAATAAATGAACACTCCGCAGGCGCACCCCTAAAAGTCACATAGAAGAAGGTTGCTATGAATCGCACCATCTGTTACCAACCTAAACTTTTAAAATAACACTGTGGAGATGTCGAAGTACTAACCTCCACCTCGTGTTTCAGGTTATGTACTCACATGTTATTCTATTGCAGAGCAGAAATGCATTAATTTTGAAATGAAGTTATCGTATTTAAACAAAAAATCGCATGATATTTGGGACCAACCGGAGGATTGTACGTACGATCATACGATCGTTCACAATGTACCTACTTATGGGCTTGTACAAATGGAAGAATGAGTTTCACCAATGGAAGAAAACTAAGCGTGAATAAAACTATCTCACATGCGTTGTATGTGTCAATAAATCATTATTGATCAACCTACTTTATTTTATCCGCACATCTAGGAATGTTTGTTTTTTCTTAACCAATTTTCTTGAAAATTTAGGAAAAAACGAGAGTTATAATTCGAAACTGTGCGATTTTGCTGTTTGCACTGAGTGTGATTTTCCGAGACTCCAAGCTAAAGTATGACAGACAGACAGTAAGTATGACCGAAGGAATAAATCGCTCGATAGGATTAATTCATGACGAGCATTCACACTACTGACGTTATTTTTCTTTTAATTTTATTATCTTCGTTGTTGTGACATAGACCAACTCGATTACGCTTGCGTTGCATAGGATAGCATTTATTTGAATAACTATTCTGATAAGAACCACAACTATTTTAATGGAACTAGAGTGAACATTTAATTACCGTTTTGGTTTGTTATTCTGTGAATAATACACCTATGTATTCGCTCAGCAAAATAATTTTATAACACCCCCTCAAATTTGTTTCATTTACGTTTCAAGATGCGTAGATTGCAATGTCCATCCGCCGTCCGCTGAACGCCGTATCATCCAATTTTGGTCTGAAAAATTCTTTCTTTCGCATACAGACTCCATTTAGGCCCTAGTTTTGTCCCGAAACTTTGCAGCCCGATCGGAATATACCCATGGGTGTTATGGTAGAAAAATGGGGTAAAAATGAGGTTTTTTTGGTGTTCCACTAACATGAGATTGTGAGCTTTCGTTTCCCATGTTTTTTAGGACGAGGAGACCGAATATGAATTCTATTTTGACCAAAGAGTGGAAAATTGAGGTTCTAATAAAGTTTCAGCCTTAAAGTTACAATTTGCTCTAAAATCGTCGTTCTTCCTCACACAGTTTGGGTCCCCAATTTGGGAACACGTTTGCTTCTTAGTTGTGCTCCGAAGCTTGGCAGCCCGATCGGAATACACCCAAGGGTGTTACGGGTGGAAAATGAGTGTAAAAATAGGGGTTTTCGAGGGTTTTTGAGGTTTCCGTGAGCATGAGCTCGTGAACATGAGGTCTGGCTTAATATTTAGGCTGCTTTCACCAGCTATCCAGAAAGTAGGTAGATATGCACATCGTTTTATTATAAAATCCTGAATTATGTTTTTTTTTCTTTTCAGGTTATGACAAATCATGACAACTCCGGTATATAATGGTTTAATATTTTCTACATTAAATAATTATGTTCCCTTTCCGCTATTCATTCCAAAACATTATTCCGTGATTGCTTGATGAACATTCTCAAATATCCTTCCCACGATTTTCTTATCACTGACGAGGTGATAGTTTCCGTCTGTCTTAGCCAGTTTGGTCAAGTCCAAGAGATTCTTCAGGGACAAGTATGTGTCATCGACATCTCCGGTGTAGAGAGATCTGAAAAAGAGCGAGAAAGGGTAAATAAGATTCTACGTAGCACCTGAGTCAGGGGAAATTCGCATTTTATATTTAAATGATAAATAAATGAATTCATTCACACAATAGCTCGGTAGCTAACACTTTTCCTACACTCCCTAAAAAATATAGCCCCCCCCCCCCCCCCACCAAATGTGATCGGTTGAGGCAATTAGAACAATATTTTGATATGGAACATAATTTTAAAGGTGATTCTTTTGAGGTTGAACCATAATAGGATGCGTCAAGAATCATTGTGTCGATTAGTGGTCCGATTGCGAGTCGTTCCTGATACAGCCACAAGGCTAAGGTAACTTCTGAGAAGCCGCAACCTGGAAACGCAGGTGGAATATATCAATACCGAAGGGACTATGTTTAACGTTCGAAAGGGAGGGTTATATAGGCTATGAGAGAAGTTAGGGGAACTGAAGGTTTCTTTTTCTTAGTCAGTACCTACCACGATAATACTTTACTTTCGCAACTTACTTCAGATAAAGCCTTACAGTACCCTCGCTGTAGGGCAGGCTGTCAATGCTGCCGTTGTCAGTCGCTTGATCGGACGATAATTTCTCTCTGAAAAAGCTTGATTTGGTATCCAGTATTGTTCTGTGAGCTGGCACCTCATGTTGATGAAGTTTCAAGAAAACATCACTGTACAGCGGGTCGCTGAATAATGTGCAGTCTACAGAAGCTGTCGTTTCTAAGCTCGCCTTTTTACTTTTTGTGAGTTTCAAGTGGATTTGCGGGGAGTCGATTCCTTCGTACATTTCGATCAGTGATGAAGCCCTTTGAACAACTTCGGGTTCGTGATCCAGTTCGACTCCCCAGTTGTACACAACCCCACTGTTGGAAATTCCTGTGAACGCGGAGTGCATGGCTGCTCTCGGTGTACCGACAACCCAAATTACGTCGATGTCTTTGATTGGTTCTTCGATATTCAGTTTCTGAGGTATGATAATATCCTCTTCTGTCCCCGATTTGACCCCGCACCCATACACGTCCCCGTTTTCCATCAAGAAATTTGTTGCCACGAAACCACAAACAACTTTCTTGCAACGCCCCGGGAGCTCGACTTTTTTAGCAATGTTTTGTGCTTCTCGGGTTTTCCAGTCATATCCCAGAAAGTCCCACTTGGCTTCCTCACTAAAACTGAACGTGTAAACTTCGAAATCTGCTGTTAGGATTGCGAAATGGAATGCCCCGCTAACAAGAGAAGTTATCTTCTTAGAAGGGGTTATTATTTTCTGGGTCTCGCCAGTACTGAAATAAACCTCATTGTTTTCTGTCAGATAGCAGAATGAATTTAAATATAATGAACCGACAACTTGTGTTACTCTTTGATCAATGCTAATTTCCAACAATTGTGGCGGATCCAAATCGCCCCACGCATATAAACGACCATCTTTGGTTAGAGCTAGGCCTTGGTATTTGCCATGTAAAATTGTTTTCACGTTTCTCTTGCTCAAAATATCAACTTTTATGGGAGCTAATTTATCGTTGGCATTTTCCGGTGCGTTTGGAACTAGAAATTTGAAACCCAGTTGGTATCCTAAATTGTAGACTTCGTCTTCGTGAGTTATTATATATGCTCCAGTCATATCCTTCTGTCGGTAACTTCCGTAGAATTCACCTTGGTAGACTCTAAACGATTCAACTTTTTCAATGAAATCATCTGTGAGACCGTCGAATATTCCCCACTTTCTCATAACGGATCCGTCATATAACTTGCCTTCCAGGAGCTGTGGCGGAGATTCCATGAAAGTTTTTGATAGTATTTTCTGTTCACCTTGAATTTTACTCAAAGACTGTGGGGTACAAAACTTGTCAAATACGTCCGAAATTTCGCCGACGTCTTTTACAGCTTGTGGCGTTTCGGACTGAGGGTCGTCACCCCACTGGTAGTAGGTTTTCGTGCTCAGGGAATGAGCGGCGATCAGGGTGCGCCAGCCGTGCGGCGTCATGCAGAAAGCTGATGCTATTTGGGTGATCGTATCGTTGAGGAGGACTTTGGTAGGTTTGTAGACAACGCCTTTCCTCCCAACGCACAAATAGTCGCTGCGATCGTTTTGCCCACAAGCGTACACTTCGCCGTTCCTGAGGAGAAACACTGTGCTGAGTGCACCGCACTCCACCTGAGCACAAGCTCCGGGCAGCTTCACTTTCCTGGGATTCTTAAGGTCATCCAAGCAGTCCCAACTGTATCCGAGCTGACCAACACTCCCATACCCGAACGTCCAAACGTGCCCTTTGCCGTCCAACAAAGCCACATGGTACCAACCGCATGAAACCTTCTGGACGTCTACGTCATCCGGTAGTGGGATTTTCTCAAAATCGCTACTATCGGCGAACTCCTTATTAAAGTACCCCAAAAACAGCAAATCGTTCTCTCTCGTTATAATTGCCACGTTATGTGCACCACACGCTAAAAGTCGTGCCTTGATGTCAGGTCTAAGATGTTGTAATTCGAAATCAGCAGACCAGAAGAACAATTTTCCGTCCATAGTGATGGCAGCACCAAAAAGATCAGTAATAACAATCTTCCTCACTCGAACCCCACTCAACCCTTGCACCATTTTAGGTTTCAGAAAAAGCTTATTTATGTCTTCGGTTTCAGGCAAAGCTAAAATGTTATGCTCGTTATTATAGCCAATCGAATACACTTTGTCATCATTAGTCACCAACATCACGCTAGGCGTCTGTCTCGATCTCTTATCATACCAATCGTAGCTGCTGAATCCACAGTAGAAACGAATTTCTGTGCTCAAGGTATCCTTGGCTAATTTCACAAGGGATTTCAGTGACCATTCGCTCATCGTGTTTGAATTCCTCACCTCAGGCAATCTGGAATATAAAATGCATTGTCTGATGCATCCTCAGTGTGTAATACGTGTAAGACGTACAGTATCTTCCTACCTATAAAACACCACACCTCAGCTAAAATAGGCATCAAACGCTGCTGATACCGGAATAAAAAAAAAAATATCCTCGCAGAGTTGCTTGAACGTTTTGATAAGACATTGATATCGCGCATACGTATATCTGCTGTTACTTCATTGGAATAAGAATGCGCTTTACATTTGAAAGCCCTGTTGAGATACCTATCGACCTACCAATAAATACCTACCCAGAGGTATCGTTCACACTGACGAATTTCTAATAGGTATTGCGTCAAATAAGACCAACTCGAGCTCTCCAGCTATGTAGGTGGACATCATTTATGAATATTTCCAAGTTAACATCAGAAGACACAAACACACAAAACTTAAAAAATCGTTAAAATCGTGATAACATAGCTGGAGACCTACAATTTAAAATGCATATTTCCACCGTTCCCATCGCCTGTAACGCCTCATTTCGGCTCGAGAACCCCAGACTTGATCATTTTGGTTTATTATTTTCAATAATGAACCATTGGAATCGAGCATGAAAAAAAAAATTCTTACCCCCCCTCAAAATTTGATGGTTTACGTTTCAAGGTACCTATGTAGAATCCAAAACTGCAATAAAAATATTTCTGTCTGTCCGCCGTACGCCGTAGGGGCCACTTTTCTTAGTTACCATCAAAGAAAATTGATGAAATTCGGGTTATAGGTTCCGTTCGCTGTCTAGTTGGTCCTCGAAGCTCGAAGTTACTGTGAGTCATCTCTAAGGGGTTCAAAATAGGGGTTGAAATTTTCAAAACGCCTATACCATTTTTTTACTTGAATATTTTTACGGTTTTAAATAGTTCTTGAACTTGCGAGTTTTAGCGAATTTTCGAAGAAAAGGAAGCTATTGTTCTCGGTCCAAAATTTTTAAAACTCGAATTTCCGAAAGATTTTTATACCAAAATCCGTTTCAGACCATCCTGAATTCACTGCCGAAAGACACCAAAAATTATATGTATATATATATATATATTTATATATTTATATATTTATATATTTATATATATATTTATATATTTATATATGTATGTGTCATTCCAGACGATAACTCTCGAAAGAATTGAGATAAAAAGTTCAAATTTGCACGAAAAATCTGTCTTGGCAATCGACAGGCTAAGTTCGAAGATGGGCAGAATCGGGTCACTCTAAGGGGGAGTTTTGGGGAGTTTTAGGGGGGGGAAATTACCCATAAATTCCCAAAATGAAAAAGTCTGACAAGTGACACCTCATTTTAAAGGTTTTTGTACGCTGAACACGATGGTGAAATCAGAATTGCGATATCTCATTCCATTCTCAAACTGGAGCACTTTGAAGATGAAGGAACGTGGTTATTTCTTGAGATGTTCTTCCTGGTTCGTCTGCTCTAATCTGATAACGGAATGGGATATCGCAATTCTGACTTCACCATCGTGTTCAGCGATGGAAAATCTACAAACCGAGGTGTTACTCGGCAAAAAATGGAACAAAAAATTTGTTACGTACCCAATACCTACTCTTCTGGTATTCAAAACATGTTTGATTTCCCGCTCCCCTCCCCTTCCACCCCAAATTTTTCTTTGCGTAAAACTACTCCTGTTTTAATTTTGTATGGTATCAAGTTGGGAAAACATTGGCCGAAAATTAATTTTCAGAAAATTTTAGGCGGAGGAGGAAGATGCCGAAAACTTCGAAAATTCGCTCTTATAGCCATGCTGCATGACTGTGGTTTTTTAAGACCATCCGGAGCGTCGTACGTCCAGCCGTTCGTTCACAGTAAGGCCCCGAAGTTTGCACCGACAGGCATTTTCGACTCCAGTGTGAATGAAATTGTATACAATTCAAACCAAATCTCGTAACCAGAGACGCGCCCACAATAGGAAATTTGGCGGAGATGAAATCATTGCTAGGGATCACCTGATTATATTGGCGGAGTATGAAGTCGAGTTGGTTGTTCTGTGATATTATTTCATTTGAAAAATGATGGCTCTTTTGGAGTTTGTTGGTAGGTAGTGAAACTTGAACAAACGTTGAAGTATTATTGATGGGTAAATTATTACTACGGTAAATCATTACTCAACGGTAAATTATTACACAACGGTTCATTATATCATCTACGTAGAAGGGGCTGGAGTTTGTTGGTAGGTACTTTCGCAACTTTTTTCACTCCTCATCAACAATTTCTTTTCAGAACTTCATTATGTGTGTTTCTTTTTGTTAGGCACTGTTTGTCATCGGCAGAATTATTTTAGCAACATTTAACTCGTGATTTAGGTAGGTACCTAGTAACGAGTACGGGGTTAGGTACTAACCTAAGGAGGGTCTGCGATCTACATAATATGTATAGAATAGTACATATCATATTATATAGACGGGTTGTCTATACATAGAGCTGTGATCTGTAACGGAAGGGTATTCTATACAAAATAATAAACCGTTGTGCAGGGATTTGCAGCGTTTTGAAATTCTGACGGTCGCTGAACCTAACTAGGACCCCTGGCATATACCTAAATTTTCACCTAGTGAACAACAAACTTGTACCTACCTGTCAATAAATAGGTAAAAAAGTAGGTAGGTAGCTATCAACCAAATCAAAAATACCCATCTTTCTTGAAATAATTTCAGGGAACAACCAACTCGATTCCTTTAAGCCATGGATGGTTTTAATAAGCTGTTCGCTGGCGATGTACTGGAGTTACGTGTACCTGCCGTATAATCCACGTTCGGGTCTATATTGGGGCCCGATCTGTGGAATGTGAGCTACGATGGGATCCTCCTGCTGGACATGCCAGAGGATGTGTTCCTGGTGGGCTATGCTGATGATGTAGCGGTGGTGATAAAAGACCAAACTCCGGAGGGCCTCCAGTGGAAGCTCAACCAATCAATGAGGCGAATCAAGCCTTGGATGGTGGAGCATGGGTTGCAGCTTGCAGTACACAAAACCGAAATAGTGTTACTGACTAAGAGGCACATCAACCCTGTCACCCAATTTCAGGTGGAGGACGAAACCATTGACTCATCTCATTCGGTGCGGTACCTGGGAGTGACCCTCGACTGCAGGCTGACCTTCTGGGAGCACATCAAGCGAGCAGGAGAAAGAGCAGCGGCAGTGACAGCAAACCTGAGCAGGCTATTGGCAAACATTGGTGGACCATCGCCCAAGAAAAGGAAGATGCTCATGACCATAGCCGAGGCAATCATGTTAGGTATATGGAGTGGAGGTGTGGGCTGAGGCTCTACAAGTTAAAAAGTACCGAGACCACCTTCGGTCAGTGCAGAGGAGAGGAGCCCTACGAATAGCAAGTGCTTACCGTACCGTCTCCTTCCCTGCCATTGGGATCATTGCTGCCACCATCTCAATCGACCTCCTAGCAATGGAGAGGAAGCGTATCTACCTCCGGCGATCCGCACAGGAGTCAAGATCCCTTATCAAGAAAGCAGTGGCAAAATGAGTGGGAAACTGATTACAGGGGGGCATGGACACGCGTACTTATTCCACAGGTGCGCCCATGGCTTGACAGGAGGCACGGAGAAGTCGACTTCTACATCACTACGTTCCTGTCGGGCCATGGATACTTCCGGTCCTATCTGCACAGAAGGGCGCTAGCAGGCACCACAACGTGCTGGTACTGTAAAGCACCAAACGACGACGCCGAACACACGTTTTTCCACTGCTCCAGACGGAGCAGGGAAAAGGAGATCCTAGAAGAACAGGAGGGCGAAATCACACCAACTAATGTGATCGGGAAGATGATCTCCAGGCAGAAAACCTGGGAGAGGATTGTGTCCTACATAGTCCGAATCCTCAAGGCAAAAAAGCTGGACGACCCGATCCTCAGATGAGCAATAAACTGGAGACCGCAAGAAGAGATCAGAAGAGGGCGTGACTCCGCCCAGTGATCGACCCCACTCCGAAGTAATGCTGAACAAGTGATTCCGGGGTGGATTAGGTCAAGAGGATCAGGGTTAGTGGGTTTTTAGTGAGTGAAACCTCACACGGCTGCGGAGTGCGGACCCTCCAAAGCGCAAGTCTTTTTCAAGATTTTCCCACTGTTTCCCTTGTAAAAAAAAAAAAAAAAATTCACGGGGCTCCGCGTCTTCTAAAAAACCCGAAGATTCGGAATCAGTTTAAAAAACGGCATAACACCCCTTAGCTATACCCTTTTGAGACCACCCGGAGCATTGTACAACCAGCCGTCCGTTTGCCTGAATAGCTTCGTCAGCGTGATCGTGAATGAAACGGTATAAATCCGGCCCAGATATCATTGCTAGGGAATACCTGATAATAATCACGGATGGCCATATATGAAGTCGAGTTGGCTGTTCTGTGATATTATTTCGTTTGAAAAATGATGGTTCTTTAGGATTTTGTTGATAGGCACAGACGTTAGGCTTCATGAATAACAACAAATAATGATTGAATTATTGAATCCTGCGCATTTTTAGGAAACTGTAATAACTCCCGGGCCGGTCCAGTACTCGATGTAGGGCCTACGAGTACTACTAAGGATAGCTATAGGCTACTTGAGGCAAGCCATTCGTTTCACCTAAGGACAGAAGGGATACAAAGATATGGCGGTCCGACGGGACACGACGAATGATAAACAATGAAATTTTCTATTGACTGGACGAGTGAACTCAAAACGCCGACAAGACGAATGAATAGCTGATTGAAGAAATATCTGATAGGGACGAGTCTGATAGGGCATACTGATTAGAGGTATTCAGTGGGTCTCATACATCTTGTACTCATACTTGGGTTAATGGTGCTGCATAATAATAATATACCGGTAAGTATACGGTCAGGTATGTTATGCCTGAATAATGTCACTCACTTTAGAGTAGAAATGTGCCCGTTTTGTGAGACGCTGATCCTGTTCAAGTTCACACACAGAAATGTGTAGGAACCCAAGTTCTGAATATATTTTCTAGAGAAGGTTTTCGCAAATTTCGTAATCTACCGCGACCGCATCCGATAGGTTGGTGTTATCTTGGGCTGTTGCTTCAGCGGTTTCGGTCGTATTCTTGTTATCCAACTTGCAAATAAAATATCGAAGCTCTAATTCTGTTGTGGTTCATGTCACGTTCAAAC
This sequence comes from Leptopterna dolabrata, assembly GCA_954871275.1. NCBI lineage: Eukaryota > Metazoa > Arthropoda > Insecta > Hemiptera > Miridae > Leptopterna > Leptopterna dolabrata. Next base: position 68,634,967 of record OX940975.1, read on the forward strand.
ACGATAAGTTCTGGTTAGCACGATAATGTATGGTTATACCCAGTTAGTGGTAATTCCTCTATCAGTTATTGCCGACTTATTATGGCTGGAGTGTCAATACTCTTTAAAGAGTTCGATGCGTTTTTTTTTGCTGATTCAAGAGAAGTTTTAGATACGCAGCATGAAAACACGTTACGGTGTTAGACCTACAAATTTGACCCTTGTGGTAGAATTTGACTACTGAAGGTTGATTCTACGCGGGTTCATGGGCGTTCATGATAGGAAAATACTATTTTGAAATAATTTGAATGTACCTAGTTTATCTCAAATTAACTTCTCTGTGCATGGATGCTAACGCAATATGTACCTAAGAATAAAGAATACAGGTGGCGGCAAGTTGGTCCGCAAATTTCGGCGTTAATGACAGTGATTTCTGAAGGGTGAAAGTAGGGATTGAAATTTTCAGAACAGGGTAGATTTATGACGTTTTTTAAATTGATTCCGAACTTCAGCATTCTTTGAAACCACCTAGAAGCCAAGCCGAGCCGGGCCGAGCTGTTAGTTCACAGTAAGGCCCTGAAATTTGAACCGAAAAGCTTCAATATAACTGTGAATCATCGAAATACCTTCGGCATAGATATCGTTGACACAGATTAGCTGATTTTAGTCACGCTTGGCTTTATAAAATTGTATTCTATAATTACATAAAACGCAGACGATATGTATGAGTGCGCGCGTTACTCATTTAGGGCCAGACGGTTAATCGAATTTTTCAGCTCGCTCATGAAACACTGTGCAATAGGATATGTGAAAATCTTCGTAAACGCTTCCTTCGCGACCGGATTTTTCGGTTCTACGATTTTGGGGATTTTCGGGCGACCGCATCATTGACCGATACGATGACTAGTGACACACCCCATTATGCACAGTCGCGACGACGGAGAGGGAGGGGGGGGGGGGGGGTTGAGACAACTTCCTATTTTTCAAGGAGTGCGAAGAAAGTGTTAGCTATCGAACATTCAAATCAAATAATTTTTATTCACAACAAAACTTTCAAGTTACTGGAGTTAGTTGTTCCGCGATTTATTTAATTTGATGAATGATGGTTATTTTTGATTTTGTTAAGAGGCACATTTGCAGATTGAATAATAACAAAAATAATCATTAATGATGATAAATATTGATAATAGTAATAAGTAATGGAATTATTGAATCCACCGCATATTTATGATACTGTGAGTGCCTGGCCGGCCCCATTTCTCGATTTAGGGCTTTCCTGGGGGAATCTCGAGGGTAGGTATTGACCACAGAAAACAGTGGTCTACGCAGAAGAGGCATCTGTAAGGGTAAATAATAAACCGTTGTGTAGTAATCTGAAGCGTTTTATTCTATAATTCAAAAAAATGAATTGTGGCTCATCGAGTCACATGAATTGATACGTCAGTTATTTGTACTGGCACCCAGATATCAACGTAGGTAACTATTCGCTATTCGATAGTACAATCGTTTTTACTTTCGCCTAATTCCTTCATTGCTACGAGCTTTTCACTCTGGTTCAGGTAGTTCGGTAGGAACGTTAGACCGAGAAAACAATATTTGCCATAGAATTTCCTGATCGTCACCCATGTCAGACACGGATTGTGTTCGGTGGTTTATGCTCCCGGGTTTTGTCTTGGGGGTAGTTTTTGAAAGTCGATTGGGGGGAGGGGGTGATAAATGTAACTTTTGCGGGCGCTCCGCCGCTCAGCGGGTGACAAACACGTATATCACGCGTAAGCAGCGCTTCCAGTGGCCTTTCCATGCACCTATTTTCGCTCTTTCAACTAATAAATTCAAGGGAAAAGACGCCACGATTGAAATTGTAGTATCCGTGTGCCGAGGCTTATCCTGCCACACATCCACTACTTCACTCTCACACCACCTTCCTACATTTTCACCGAAACAAAAAGGGGGATCTTTTTATTATCTACATAGGTCGAGAAGGTAAGAAAAAGTTGGCTGCGCTCGTCTATGAGCCATAAATATTAAATATGATTAGGGTATCCTCGGTGAGGGCTGTGTTATCCTGGCTTTCTTGCCACACCCTCCTCCATCTCCCATGAACCATCTCCTGCAGTTGTCCTCTCACGCTAGTGGGGTTTTGCAAAATACTCTTCAGATGTGGAAAATGTTCCGCCGAGAAGAAGCCGTTTCAACTAAAGGTTTGGCCATGGCGGATTTTACTCTTCCTCCGTATTTATAATAAAGTATTATTATATTCACTAGCACTATTCGGCACCTATTAGGTACGATACCTGCTACGAATTCGCTATAATCACGAACTAGGTAAGTACATAAAGGATATTTACATAGAGTTCATAAATTAGGCACTCAACGAATCATCAACCCCATAATAATTTATATTGGCTACTGCATTATTCACACAAGTTGTTAATTTACTCAACCGTGCATCCAAGCCATGCTGCAATGATACAGTGAGTGGAATCCTGTATGTTCAAGAGCTGATTACGTGATTACATATATAAACTACCTAACAGAAATATACATGTACGAGAAATTTAGATATGTTCAACCAAGTCGTCAACTGCTTAGGGGTAAGTCGGAGGGAATATTTTGCGTGAACCTGGTGATGAGATTCAGGGCCCGGAAGGGTTGATTGGGGGGTACAATGGTAACCAGTGTTGAGTACTACCCGCTAACAGTTTTAGTGAAACCCGCTAACTCATTTATCACACGCCACTGCTTCCTAGGAGTTCCCACGGACTCCTTGGCCCCACTCCACTTGAGCTGCTTGACGAAGTTGATGGTCAGTTTCTATCCACCTGCCCATTATAAAGCATCACTCTGTACTTGTTCATCAGTTCTTCCGACCGAGGTGCCTCAGACATTACGACGTTTCATACCGCTTTTAAGCAACATCCTCCCCACCGATGAAGGCTCCTACGAATATCAATTTGGTTCAAACAAACAATCTGCGAACCGTTCAGTGGGTGTCCCTCAGTAATGCACGCATTTCTCGGAACTATGTTTGAACTATTAAGCTCCAATAAATGATTGAGTCTTCCAATGATGCTGTACTAATTAAAGGCCTCCTATGTTAGTCAGATGAGGTAAACAGACATTCCAAAGTGCCAAATTTCTCGCAGGATGGCCCTTAGCTTTTATAAATTTTTAAATTAAAACAACTTACCTATACGACCAATACGCCATTTACTTTCTCTCACGAAATGTTGTTGACAGGTTGCATTTCAATCCAGAAAGTATTCGGCCAAATAGCTTGAACGATTCGTTTGTTGGATTAAGAGAGGGTATGATGATGACAGAATGAGATTTCGAAAGACATTAGGTTCGGCATCAGGGATGATGTACCTATCCTAATGTCAAATTGGTCTGAGCAGTCCAGGAGCATCACTGCTGGGATAGGCATACCTACGATACACCACACGCAGTGTGTTCTTGGTCCAATAGCAACAACATTTTCGGGGTTCACCTGTAGCCGTGCAGTCAAAGGAGTCAGCAGTTTTGAGCAATTTCTCGAACAGGTATGTAGCTCAAAACCAAGTCAGTCCTTGTGATACCTAGCGGTAAGTAACAATTATAATTTAAGGCCAAACTAGACACCCCCACCTGACCAAACTCCATTGGTATAGGTAACTTTTCCCCCCTAATAATCTGGTATGGAAGTTGATAAGATTTCCATACAGATGGAAGTGGGGAGGAGGGGGGGAGTAGTTGTTACAAACAAATAAAATGCCATAAGACATTTGATGAGAAGCGAAAGTTAAAAACGCTCCAAATTATTACAAAACGGTTTATTATTCCCCTTCTGAGTTGATCACTGTTCTTTGTGGTCAATACCTACCCTCGATATCCCCCCCCCCCCCCACCACCAAGGATAACCCTAAATAGAATACTGAAACCACCCCGGGAATTACAGTTTCACAAAAATGTGCGGGATTCAATAATTCAATTATTAACTATCTGTTGTTATTCATGAAGCATAAGGGAAATAATAAACAGTTTTGTAATAATTTACCCGTACCTACAGATGCCCTTTCTGCGTAGATCACTTTTTTCCGTGGTCAATACCTACCCTTACGTAGCCCCCAGGAAAGCCCTAAATCGTGTACTGGAGCCGGGCCGGAAATTACTGTGTCATAAAAATGCGCAGGATTCAATAATTCAACCAATAATTATTTGTTGTTACTCGTGAAATGTATATGCGTATTATATGTATATGAAATGTGTATGTTTGAGTTAGAAAAGTACCTAGCAACAAAATCCAAGAGTGCCATCATTCTTTAAATGAACTACTATCACAGAACAACCAATTCGACTTCGCACAGCCATCCGTGATTATAATCAGGTGATCTCTAGCAATGATATCTGGGCCTGATTCACACCGTTTCATTCACGATCATGTCGACGAAGCTCCGGGTGGTCTCAAAAAATTTTTCAGTTCACGATCAATTGAAAAACGTCAAAAAACCATACCCTTCTATTTTAAGTTTTCGAGCTACGGCGTTCTGAAAATTTCAACCCCTATTTATTACCCCTCAGAAATGAATGACAGTAAAGCCGAGCTTCGGGACCAACTAGACCCCAAACGGGACCTACAAACCAAAATTCATTTATTCATGGTAACCAAGAAAAGTGTGAAGTACGGTGAACATGGGACGGACAGAAAATTGTCTACTCCATTTTCGGATTCTGCTTACCTTGAAAAGTAAACCTTCAAATTTTAGGGTGGTGGGGAAAATTTCTTTTTTCACGCTCGATTCCAAATGTTCATTACTGAAAATAATAAACCAAAATGAAACTTTATTCTTTTTCTCAAAAATTTGATCTACATTTACAACAACTGCTTGGGGATTCAACAAATCTGGTCGTTATGACCGATTGCAGTAAAATACGGAATGCGACCAAGTTTCCCCACTATAACCATCATGGAGTTGTGTATGGGTTTTGAAGCATCAGAGCCTAGTGGAATGGATAGGTAAACAGTATTCACAGAGAAAACGCTGCAAATTAAATTACGCTACGGTTTATTGTTTACCTGTGTAGATGCCCCTTCTACGTAGATCAATGTTTTCTGGGTCAATACCTACCCTCGAGCCCCCCCCCCCCCCCCGGAAAGCCATGAATCGAGTACTGGAGCCGGCCCGGGAATTACAGTTTCATAAAAATGCGCGGGATTCAATAATTCCATCACTAATAAATTATTATTCATGAAGCATAACATTTCTTCAAGTTACAAAAGTACCTATCAACAAAATCCAAAAGAGCCATAATTTGTCAAATGAAATAATATCGCATAACAACCAACTCGACTTCATACAGCCATCCTTGATTATAATCAGGTGTTCTGTAGTAATGATATCTGGGCTGCTGGATGTATACCATTTTTTTCACTATCATATTGATCATGATGCTGATCACGATCATGTTCGTTTCGGTGCAAACGAACGGCTGGAAGTACAATGCTTCGGGTGTTCTAACAAAATGCTCAAGTTCGAGATTAATTTGAAAACGTTTAAAAAATCGTACCATTCTACTGAAAGTTTCAAACTACGAGTACCTACGGCGTTCTAGAAATCTGGAGGGGAGGGGGGATTTTTTCCCATGCTCGATTCCAGATATTCATTACTGAAAATAATAAACCAAAACCGATGTTTTTTCACGAGTATAGTTGAGCCAGACTTCTTCTTTAAAAATCGTCGTTATAACCGGTTACTATAATGTCGTAACAGTGAAACCCCTCTTAACGGGCATTGCGCGGAGCTAGGAAATCCTACGCACCTCGACCCCTCTAAGGCAGGCCCCGCCTATAAAGGTCGCGGGCACGACTTTTGAACCTCAGCAGGTGACATAAGGCCACTAATCGGCCGACTGTGATATTTTTCCTTGCTCCTCAGTACAATGGCACATGATCAGCCTGCCGATCAAGAGGAATGCGATGAAGAACAAGAACTCTCAGATGATGCTAACAAAAGTGCCAGTTGAAATACACTGCCAAGGTGATGGCACAGGAGCTTCCTCGTCACAATCAGAGTGACCCATTATAAAATAGAACAGACTCGGAAGCAAAATAACATAACATAACATTACATTACATAACATTACATAACATTACATAACATTACATAACATTACATTACATTACATTACATAACATAAAATTACATAACATTACATGAAATATACATATTACATAACATTACGTCCATAATACATTACGTCCATTTTACATAATTGCGAAAGTTATGCGTGTTTGAAGAATTTCACGTTAGCGCATGCGCAGGGCGAACCGCTGGCTCTATCAAGTTGAAATTTATATGGGACCTCAATGGGCCCTACCCGCTTAATCCCTGAGAATTGCATTGAAATTGGGTGAAATCTTTGGTTACTACGGCTGTAACAAGGAAATTGAATCTATTTCACGCCAGCGCATGCGCAGAGCGCACCGGGGGTCCGATCATGCTGAAATTCATACTGGAACTCTCTAGGCCTTGTCCAAACAACCCTTGAAAATTTGAGCGAAATTGAATCAAAATTGTGAAAGTTATGCGTGTTTGTTGAATTTAACGTTAGCGCATGCGCAGGGCGTACCGCTGGATCAATCATGTTGAAATTTGTATGGGACCTCAAGGGGCCTTATCCGCACCATCCTTCAAAATTTGAGCTGAATCAATTCAAAATCGTGGAAGTTATGGCTGTAACAAGGAAATGCGGACAGACTCACAGACCCACAGACCGACAGACACGGAACCAAATTTGTTCAGTAGGCTTTGAAACGCAAAATGCAAGAGGAAATTTTGATTTCTGATGACATAAATTTTTTGGCTCACGAAAGTGAACACTAGGCCTTCCGCTGCTTCGCAGACTCGGAAGCAAAATATAGCGATGCTCTGATTGAACTCAAACGTCTTCAGCAGTTTCATCTGAGTAGGCAAGACGAAAATGGACTGAAAATTATTAATGAATTGATCATGCACCACGAAAGTGAACTATGTTTGTCAAAAATGAAAGCACAGCCAAAGATTACATAATTTTTTGTCAATAAATAGGTTGTAGGCCAATAAATAAATTGTACAGGGCAAATAAAATTGTTGGTCATGGTACAATAAATTGGTGTTTTTTTTTTGTTTTTTTTTCTTGAAACCTTCTTCCGGGGCCCTCACACTCTCTATCTCGGTCACTCACTATGCCAAAACTATTGGACCGTTTTAGAGGGGTGACCTTTACAAGACGGACACCCCTCTACGACAGTCGATTTTTTTGGTCCCGAGGCCGAGGGTGTCCGTCTTAGAGACGTTTCACTGTATAAACAATTCTCTACCTACAGCGACCTATTCGTATAAATTTTATCTCATTTGTACTGGAAACCTTCCAATATTTGCAACGATGGAACGCAAGTAACTCGGCTCTAGTTCGCTTAGTTGACGCAGCTATTTTTGCAAATCGAAAACAAATAGTATTCGGTTTCCAGAACGGTGGTAATGGAGAACCAACGTGACTATTTAGTGGGCAGCGACGATATTGGGCGAGGATAAGTTTTCCTACCTACACATTATGTTTAATCTTGAAATCTTCGTATGAGTTATTTCGCTGTCACAAACGTCAGCTTCAACCAACGCGATAGCTCGATACCGCTATATCCGGGATTACCAATCCGAGTAGAAACCAAGTTGGGAGACAGCCAACCGGTTAACCGTTGAAGCGGCGAGGGAAAGACACTTACCGCTTTTTCTCCTAACTTATCGCCCCGAGTTTCCAATCGGCCTGTATTCCCACTTCACGCGGAAAACGTGGTGGAAAAGGAGAGATTTAGGTAAACCACGACTATAGCAGTAAAACGTATATTTTCCGTTTGGACCGGTGAGGCGGTGTTAGCGGAATCGCTACGGGTCCCACAAGTTCGGTACTTACATTCTTGAAGCAAGTGTGTTTCAGATCATTCTACATCCATCCCCAGATTTTAAAAAATTGCGAATTTTGACATAAACTAGCTCGATTACCCCTGCACTGCGCAGGATAGTATTCCAAAAATATTCCCAAAATGTCGCAAAAACGTCTTGTTTAACTATTCTTAATTAGGTATCAGTGAAAACGTTAAATAGAGAAATGCTAGGTAGTTCTCGAAAACGAATGCTAAAGTGGTTCATGAAAGTTTAAAACGCCGATAAATTTAAACCCCCAATAATATCATAGGTGCAAACATTTGTCCAGCTTCAATTAGTACTAGCTTTATTGAAAATATGAAATAGATACATTTGAAAAGGCGAACTCTGAAAGGCTGTTTTCTTACGATGGAACCAAAACTCCGTTGGCTTTCCCAACACTGATGCTCTCGGATTCCTCAGACGAATTTGAAATTATAATTACATCATCTCCTGCCAAACCTAATGCATTTCGAAATCTCATTCTGTCATAATCTTGCTCTCTTATAAACAAGCATCGTCCAGTTTATTTGGCCGAAACATGTCTTGATCGAAAGGCAACATGGCATCAGAATTTAGTGAGAGAATGTGAAGAGCATATTGGTAATATAAGTACGTTAGTTATTCTGTGAATAATACACCTATGTATTCGCTCAGCAAAAAATTTTTATAACACCCCCTCAAAATTTTTTCTTTTCCGTTTCAAGGTGCGTAGATTCCAAAAATGCAATGTCCGTCCGCCGTACGCCGTACGCCGTATCACGTGTACAGGCTTCATTTTCGGTCTAAAAAAGTCGTTCTTTCGCACACATGCTCCATTTGGGCCCTAGTTGTGTCCCGAAATTTTTCAGCCCGATCGGAATATATCCAGCGGAGTTATGAGTGAAAATGTGTATAAAAATAGGTACTTTTGTGTTTTAGTAACATAGTAGTAAAATGAGATTTTGAGGTATCATATTCCATGTTTTTGGGGACGAGAAGACCGAATATTAAGTCGATTTTGACCAAGGAGTGGAAAATTGAGGTTGTACCAGATGTTCAGCTCCCAAAATTGATTTTTTTAATGAGTGAAAAACCTGGGAAATCGTCTGAAATTACCATCAATTTGTATAATAACACTGGAAAAAGTGTCAACACGTGGATCAAGACGATTAAATGGCACTATCAATGATCAAAGATAGTTGAAAAAAAAAAAGCGTACCTAATTTGTGTTTTAGGGGCCAAAATTAATGGAAACCATCAGAAATAGCTATTTCGATTATTACGCATAAAAGAAACAATAAATGAACAGCCAGCATTTCTGTAGACCAATAAAATAATAGAATAATAAACCCATTTGACAAGGACTTTGCAGCGTTTTTAGATCGAAAATGAATACTGTACACGTGATACGGCAGACGGCGTGCGGTGGACGGCGGACGGACATTGCATTTTGGTTTATTATTCCGTGAATAATACACCTATGTATTCGCTCAGCAATAAATTTTTATAACACCCCCTCAAACTTTTTTCTTTTCCGTTCCAAGGTGGCAGATTCCACAAATGCAATGTCCGTCCGCCGTACGCCGTACGCCGTATCACGTGTACCGGCTTCATTTTCGGTCTAAAAAATTCGTTCTTTCGCACACATGCTCCATTTGGGCCCTAGTTGTGTCCCGAAACCTCTCAGCCCGATCGGAATATACCCAGGGGTGTTATGAGTGAAAATTTGTGTAAAAATAGGTACTTTTTGCGTTTTAGCAACATGTTGGTAACATGAGCTTCTATGATGTCGTTTTCCATGTTTTTGGAGACGAGAAGACCGAATATGAAGTCGATTTTGACCAAAGAGTGGAAAATTGAGTTCTACCAAATGTTCAGCTCGCAAAATTGATTTTTTTAATGAGTGAAAAACCTGGGAAATCGTCTGAAATTACCATCAATTTGTATAATAACACTGGAAAAAGTGTCAACACGTGGATCAAGACGATTAAATGGCACTACAAGTGATCAAAGATAATTTGAAAAAAAAAAAAAAAATCGTACCTAATTCGTGTTTAGGGGGCCAAAATTGGTGGAAACCATCAGAAATAGCTATTTCAATTATTTCACGTGAAAGAAACAAAAATGAACGGCCAACATTTCTGTAGGTATGTCCAATAGAATCATAAACCCATGTGACAAGGAATTTGCAGCGTTTTTGGAATCTACGCATCTTGAAACGGAAAAGAAAAAATTTTGAGGGGGTGTTATAAAAAATTTTCGCTGAGCGAATACATAGGTATATTATTTACAGAATAATACTCCAAAAGAGATAGAAGCTAAGGGGAATGGTATCCCGCTGATCAGGTTCAGGTGGTTATGTAGGCATCGGCTCAGTCAGGTCTTGATGTTTAGGGCGGTATCGCAGAGTGTAGCATGAAAAGTAGAAGATCACGAGGCGTTTGGAGCAGGGGGGTTAGAAGCTTAGAAGCTAATGGGTCGTGAAACCCCTCGCAGTCTCCAAGTTCCACATTCCCAGGGTGCTGACACAGTACAGCGTGGGTGCTCCTCGACCCCTTGTGTCCTCCCACGACGTCTTCAGGTCGATGTAGGAAACAGTCGCCTCAGGTTTCTATTTGTGTTATCAATCAGCACCTCCGTACGATGGTTTCACCGCGAAGGAACTCCGGATGTTACCTAGTCGTACATTACCCAGTTGACCAATTCTATTGATTTAGCTCGCTCCCCATTAGCTGCCATTGATCGGTAATCGGTGGCTACACATTCCATGTTTGTTCAAATTGAATTTGTGGCCTGCTAGCGTGATTACTTAGGTATTGAATGGCTGAATGCATAATTCAGTTCTAGTGCCGAATAACTTCGGCTCTTTGGAATGGATGTTTACCTCGTCTGGCTACCTACGTGCATACATCTGGTGCGTCATAATTGGAAGACTCAACCATTTATTCGAGCTTAATAGTTCAAACATAGTTTTGGTTTATTATTTTCAATAATGAACCATTGGAATCGAGCATGAAAAAAAATTCTAAACCCCCCTCAAAATTTGATGGTTTACGTTTCAAAGTATGTAGAATCCGAAAATGCAATAAAAACGTTTCTGTCTATCCGCCGTACGCCGTACTGGCCACTTTTCTTATTTACCGTGAAAAAAATTGATTAAATTCGGGTTATAGGTTCCGTTCGGGGTCTAGTCGGTCTTTGAAGCTCGGCGTTACTGTCAGTCATCTCTAGGGGTTCAAAATAGGGGTTGCAATTTTCAGAACGCCGTAGCTCGAAAACTTTCTATAGAAGGGTATGGTTTTTTTATGTTATTAAGTTTGTCTTGTGCTAAACAATTTTTTGAGACCACCCGGAGCATTGTACGTCCAGCCGTTCGTGTGCACCAAAAAGCTTCGTCAACACGATCGTGAACCAAACGGTATAAACCCGGCCCGGATATCATCGCTACGGAGCACCTGATTATAATCAAGGATGGCTGTATGAAGTCGAGTTGTTTGTTCTGCGATATTATTTCATTTGATAAGTGGTGGATTATTGGATTTTGTTGGTAGATACTTCTGAAACTTGAACAAACTTTGAATTATTGTTGATGGGTAAATTATTACACATTGGTAAATTATTACACAACGGTAAATTATTACATAACGGTAAATTATTACACAACGGTAAATTATTACACAACGGTTCATCTACCAAGAAGGGGCTGGATTTTGTTGATCGGTACTTTTGCAACTTGACCAACCGTTGAAGGATTATTGATGGGCAAGTTATTACACAACGGCTCATTTTACTTGACCATGAGGGTAGGTACTGACCACAGAAAACAGTGATCTACGCAGAAGGGGCATCTATTTCACTCCACATCAACAATTTTCCTTCATTTTTTCCTTCATTATTTCCGTTTCTTTTTGCCATTTTAGTTACTGTTTGTCATCGATAGAATTATTTTAGCAACATTTAACTCGTGATTTAGGTAGGTACCTAGTAAGGAGTAGGAGGTTAGGTACTAACCTACGGAGAGTCTGCGATCTACGTAACATGTATGGAATAGTACATATTATATACGGGTTATCTATACAGAGAGCTGTGATCTGCAACAGAAGGCTATTCTGTACAAAATAATAAACCTTGTGCGGGGATTTGCAGCGTTTTGAGTAATGCATACAATACAGGGGGACACGACTCGCTGAATGGTGCATAGATTTCTTATATTGAAGTGACTCGGACTAGCTTTCCCAATTTTCATGCATGAGTACTTAAACGTGGCTCTTCTCAAGACTTCACAATCTATGAGGAAAATATTGGTAGGCTGGATGTAAATTCTCAGTAAATCTGGAGGAGAAACCCCTTCCTCATTCAGGGAACCGGCTAAGATGCGAGTCTGGTTTGGTTTTCTCGTTCAGACGTGTTTATTTAAAATAATTTTCTAGTGCCCCATATCCTTAACAAGGTTCTCAGATATCTCAACATTCTCAACATCTTGAAGTAACAAGTGGCAACAGCCGTTCTTCCAATCATCGATTGACTTTGGTTTGGTTTTAGCAGGATGAAGCAGTTGGTTTCAGAGATTTACGACAACAGTAGTTAGACCCAAGTTGGAGCAACTCGGGCGCTCCTTTCGACGCTAATTGGTCTGTAATAAACCCCTTAGTCAACTTCAGTTTAACATTCCGTTTAGCCTGATTGCGGATTTTCATTTGCTCCATTCAAAAGTTACAACTTCCGAGTTAGAAGAACATTAGAGGGAGTGAAGAGCATTTTGAGACGCTGAGCTTGAACTTTATTGGGCCTGTTATAATGTTCCTACTGTGAAGTGAAGAAAAAGAAAGAAAAAAAAAGGTCGAGTCGAAATTTTCCTGGTGATGTAGTGAAAACGACGAGAGCCTGATGGGCGTCGTTGGAGATTGCAGCGCTGAAGAGTTGGATGACGGTGGAAGGGGGTTGTCATCCCATTACGCGTCATTAAAACTTTTCGATAATGAGCGCCCGAGATGGAGGACTTGCTTTCCCAAACTGGCGGATTTGCAGGGCGTTTTAAGAGGGGGGGGGGGGGGGTGGGGGGGGCTTCATTCCGTCTGGAGACGTCAAAGGGGGTTTCATAGCACTCCAGCCATCCTTACCAAGTCCTACACTCCATCATCAGTCTTCACTCTCTCCCCTCACCCGTCATCCTTTCCCCCTTCTGCATAATGAGCCACATTATAAACGGTTCTAACTGACTTGCCTATTTTCGTTTCACTATGAAGGTCGTTCAACTGTTTGCTTCTTTTATATTGATCGAACCTAACTGTTTCCTTCGTATTGATCGAACTAATATTCAGGCCCTATTCCCACTGATTTTAACAAAAAATAATGTGAGTGACAATTCCTCTGTGGAGTGATAATTCCTCTTCAAGGGTCCCAGGATAGGTGCTGTATCTGTAGAACCTGGGACTTATCACATGGTCTTCTCCATAATTCAGTGCCACTTCAAGGGAACTGGCACTGGTAGTAAAATTTACAAATACCCTAGATTACATGCTGATTGTAACCCTAAACATCAGGAGTGGCAAGAGGGGTACCAATGAGGCCAAATATACCAGGTAGTACCTACGAGTGAGATTTATTAAATATATTATCACTATTGTTTTCGGATAATCATCTAGACAGTACAGTTTGGTATCAGTTTTGTTTATAGATGCATATGTTTCTGGAAAAGCTGGTGACAGGGGTTGGTGGTCGCCCCATGAAAGGATTCGGGTAGGGAACTGTACAGAAAAGTACTGCACAACCTTGCAGCAGGGAGAATCAATCGTACATGTAGGTATCCTGTGAGCTGAAATAGGTTAAGACATTACCTGTAGAATGCAGGTTGCTGGAGGCTTGGCTGTGTGACCTAATTTAATTCAATGCCTGTGGCTCAGAGTGGAATGCAATAAACGCGAACAAAATGGAGTGAAGTAAAACAATGTAAACAGCCATTTCAGGCTGGGGCCATCGGCTCTCCACTTCGGAGGATTTACTTATTTATTTACACACAAAGGGCTAAGCCCAATTACAATTATGGATATAATATGTAGATTACCAGCTAGCTCACAATGAAAGATTAGTAGATAAATATAATTATTAAACTCGTCATAATAATTAATTATTATTATTACCTCTATTGCAAATCAATAACGAAAATTATAAGTAAATGAAGTCCAAATGATTATGACTCAATATAAACTAAATAACTGTAGCCTAGCAGTTGGTACAATACATCTGCGTAGATCTGTATCCCCCCCAGGAAAGCCCTAAGTGGAGTACTGGAGCCGGCCTGGGAATTGCAGTTTCATAAAAACCAGTATACGTAAAATGGCAAAATTCTGATGTAGTTGTGAACATAAAATGTTGATGTGGAGTAAAAAATTGTTTCTCCCCGGCTGGGATTTGAACCTGCGACCTTCTGCGTGGGATTCCCGCCCCTGGAACCAACTGAGCTACGGGGCACATGGGTTCGAGGCAAGTGATGTGCGCTCTCAACTCAGCTGATGCTTGCCTACACGTTAATCATTAGAGCAAATTCAATTTTATGACAGTATCGTAGAATGCTCCGGATGGAATAAAAAATTCAGAAAAAAAATCGAAGTATTTAAAAATGCGAGAAAACCCGCACCTCAAAATACAATTTTCCGAGAAAGGGATAGGTATTCTGGACATTTCAACCCCCTATTTTTCACCCCTTAGAGCTTCGAGGACCAACTGGAGCCCAAACGGGACCCATATAAGAAATTTCGTGAATTTTGGTTCATGGGAACTAAGGAAAAAGCCGCGGACGACGTACGGCGGACGGGCGGACATTTTTTTATTCGATATTCGTATTCTACGTCCCTTGAACCGTGAACCATCAAATTTTGAGGGGGTTAATTTTTTTTTTTTTCATGGTCGATTCCAAAAAATACTCAGCTACAAATTACAGATACCATTGTCGATATCGAATGCTAAGGAAGATGGCTGAACGTATCCGGAGTCGTCTTGTAGGTTTGATAGCTTGATGTTCTAAAAAGAAAAGTTTCAAGGAAGCATTCGAGAGATTTAGCCAATGATTTAGCGATGAACCCAAATACTTGGGAATTTGGTGGTGGTAGGCTATTGGTGAGAGCTTGGGGGGGGGGGGGGGGGGAGGTATCATGGGAGTTCTTTACGGTCTGAATCTTGAAGACCTCGGGAGATTAACGACAGACTTCAAGCCCTCGGGGGGCGTTCCATCTTTCCCTTGAGAAATAAGTTTTCTAGAGCTCCGTGTGTCTTGGCTCGTCGTTTGAAAATTTGAAGGAGAGGAAGGAATAAGAGAAAAAACTATTCCCACAGTTCAATTGGTACTACTCAGTTTGAAATTTTACAGTCCACTGTTACAATACCGTCCAGTGTGGTTTACAGTAGGGGTTAACAGAAATTGAACACATTGCTTCCGGAGTGCGTTTTCTGCGCGTTATGAGGATTGTGAGATTGCGCATGCGTTATAAAGTACCAGCTGTGAGATTATATTTTAAAGAACAATAAAGTTGTAATTTAGAAGGAATTTCTAGGTACCTACCTACTAAGTAAATTTGACAGCCGGGATGACTATCCATGTAAGTTCCTGGTCGGCAGGTTTCTGTATAACATCTGCAGTCCCTTACGACGTAGACAGATCATAGCAATCCCGAAGATCCTTCAAAATCCTTTGGGGTTTCAAGTTCTGGACAACTTTGATTTTATGTTGCCCCCAAACTGATCAGAATTTTTCGTTCAACCTCCGTCGAAATGAAATCATAAATTACTTAATAAAGAACTGATTCGTCAATGAACTTATCAGAAACACAAATGCGAGTCTGCACCTGGGTAGCTCCAAGTACTTACTTACAGTGAATTATTCACTTTTTCTGGGAATCTATAGTTCTGAGTAGAAATATTGGCTTTGAAACTTACTTCTTCCAACTCGTGTTCGTGCAGCACTTTCGCGGGTTGTGTCCATACATATAGAAATCGTTGCAAACAACGTACCTACCTTGAAGTCGAAAACAAAAGCGGAGGCCCACATTGCACCTTTAATTCCTTTAGGTACCTGTGTTGGTATCGAGAGGTGGAGAATAGTCGGATCAAGGTAAGAATGGCAGATGAAGGAAACGAGGAGAATTCAACTCAACCTTTGCGAACGTCTCTTGGGCAACGGCCTAATCGAATTTTGACGGCTTTGAGCAATTTACGATCTTTCTGTCAACTAGTCTTTCGCCCATAGAAATAATTAGGAGAGTTAGGAGCAGCGAGGGATGGGGGTAGAGGTTCCTCTTGGAAAGCTGGATTTGTATTCAGGAAGCGGAAGCCTCTGTGTTCTCCGGCTGCCCCTTTGTTTTCACCTCTTTGCTTCGTTACTTCATTCTAATTTGTGTGCACCCTCGTTCCCCGCGTTTTACTCTCCAATTTCAGGATCTGTCGGGAAGGCTATTTAAACCCGTTTCGAAGGGAAAAGAAGGTGTTTCCCGTTCGAGAAGGAGCTGATTGTATCAATCGAGCATAAAAGAGTCGATAGGATTATTCTGATGAGGCAATTTTGCCTACTGTGCAGTTTATCAGGGAGACCCTTCCGAAATTAGGCTTTTAGATGATTGATGCCCAGAAGTTTTTGATTTTGAGATACGTCCTGAGGCCTAAAAATATTATAACCATATCCAAAAAATAATCCAATATAAATTTTGAATCCAAATCTGTGATAAACCAAATGTGTGAGTCTGAGTGTAAGGAAATGTGAGGAAATTCGTGGGGCGCTCTGGCAGCAACTATATGAACGGGCAGTCTAGGACTAGATGGGGTCTCATTGCGGAGTATACCTCTTAGTATATGAGTGCAATGAATGGTTGCGAGTTTCTTGGAAAAACAGAGCCGGCAAAAGCCCATACCCACAGAATTCGTGATTCTGGAGTAGTTGACGAGTTGTCTCGTTGCTCAGGTAATGGCAGAGGTATAGTTCAACGATTTCTTTAAAATTTTGCAACAACGAAGGTTTGCCGAGAAGTGCGAATCAGCTTTAAAGGTAAATGTAATGTGTGGTGATGGAGAGATTGAGGTAGGTGAGGTTGGAAAGATGAGGGTTGAGAAGGAGCTGTCGAGTATTAGGAAGCTAATACATATCTAGAAAGGTTTATAACCACATTGGCCACGCCAGAAAGGTTTATCACCAGGTTGGCTACTAGAGGTCCAGAAGGGTTTATCACCACATTGGCTTGCACCATAAAGGTTTATCACCATGTTAGGATCTTTTGTGAGAAAGAGGTTGAGGAGAAGGGTAAAGTAAGAGAGAGAGAAGGCTCTGGTTCGAATGAGATAGAATGGCGAGCTGGGCAAGCTGGGCGCCTTATCAAGGCGCCTGTACCCCCCCCCCCCCCCACCCGTCCACCGGCGGCAGTTGAAAGCCGTTGAGGGATCTTTGGAGGTAGGGATGTCTGATACTTCAAAAGTATCGATATATATATCGTATCGATACATCTAAAAGTATCAAAAAGTATCGATACGATTCTTTCAAAAACGATTCTTTCGATACTTTTTGATACATTTTCAAAAATGGGTGGAAATGTCCTTTTTGTTCTCTCTCCATCAGCGTGACAGTGAATATTATATCACATCCCACGTTTTTACTTCATCTACATTGGTATAATATAAAATACCATCGTCAGCCTATCGAAGAATTATTTCAGGATAATATTATAAAATGAACAATACAATAAATCACTTCTTTCTTATTTGAAACTTTTTTTTTGTTTGGGCGCTTGTTTTTCAAAATTATTGACAAGAAAAGACAAGGCATGACATTATTTCGTTGATTCGGAACAATCACATCAGAAAACAAGAAAGAACAAAGAAAATCCAACCAAAAAACTATTGAGTAATTGAGTTAGGTTCGTTGGTTGCTTGGTTGGGTTAACATTTTGTTGGCCCTTCCTACTAAATGGAGGACAGCTGATTCTCAGTGAGGGCTGGTGGTACATCAACTTTCTTTAATTTGCTGAAGTGGTTGGTCTCCCAGCAATCTAGTTAGAGGTACACTGTCAACAGTACCTACACGTCGTAGGTGTTGAAACTGATAAAATTTGAGGGATAAAAAAAAGTATCGGCTCCGATACTGGGAAAAAAGTATCGATACTACGATATACATCAGGAAAAAAAAGTATCGATATGTATCAATACTTTTGGGACATACATCCCTATTTGTAGGGAGAGCTACCTGCCTTTGCCCCTTGCATTACGCAGCTCGTCTTCTCCTCGTCTTTATTGGTACCTGCATGGTATTATATGTACAATTTGGAGTGGTGTATTTTAAGGGTACCATGACGTCATGGATTTTAGTAAGAAATATTTTACTAGATGGCTGCATCATCGGGGCAATCCAATATTATATTTATCTCTTGAACGGGTCAACCGATTTTCAATCTGTAAAATGCTCTGTAATCGTTATAAGCAACCTCAAGTGGCGACATTCAGTTTTGAATTAAGTTTTTTTTTGTCATGGAGTTCCCGAAATTATTTTACTCAATTTCAATTTTTTGGGAAAAGCAACTGGTACTTTTGTAGCAAAAAAATCGAAGAATCCCAATCCGTTTTCAGATGGTAAATCGGATCATTAGATCGAACGGCATTTGCGAAAATTACTATAACAATAGGGGCCTATAATTGTTAGCCCACTTATCCTCTGGGGGCTCCACCCCTAGGCTCGTGCAAGGTTCCACTTCTAATTCCACTTGGCGATAGTCCACCTGGACCCTGGGGGTCCTGGGGGAGTTTTCTAGAACCGGGGGTCTGGAGAGTTGGTGGATATCCAGGTTCATTATATCTAGTAGTTGGAGTTTTTTCAACAAGGTAAACCGATGTTTCTGATCTCATGCCGTTGAATTATTCTCAACACCATAGGTAATACGCTGGTCGACGCGCAATCAGCTTGTTCAAAGGGAAGTCGAACTTGATGAGCAAAGCTTATGTTTAGTACTTTCAATAAGTACTCATTGTAGTTATTATGAAATCGAAACGTAGAATTGAGTAAAATTTATATCGCTGTGATGGAAAAGCGAGACAGTGGGGAACTGAGCTGAAATAATAATCGTATTATAAAAACATTCGTCAAGCAGCGTGGCTATTTATAAGCAACATTTTTGCAGTTTTTTTCAACTTCTAGTGATTTATATTAATTGCTAACCCCACCTAAAATCACCTGCCGTTTTGGAAATCGCTTACCTTCATAAAATATTACATTTATATCACCAGTCAGTACACAATTAGAGGTTTTGGGTCAGATTTTGCAACTTTGGTGATTTTTACCCATTTTGATCCCCAAAACCCCTGAACTCATTTTGATCCCTAGAATTATTAAAAAATTGCTAGACTTCATAAAATGAGCTTTTCTCTCATGGTTCACCATTCCATACCACAATATTAGTGGATATAAAAGAAATTTCCTATCTTCATGGTTGCAAATCATGAGTGAAAAATTCGGTCAGACATCCGATTTTGTGGATTTCATATTGTTCAAAAGTTTCACATTTTCCAATGCGTTTTTCTGAATTTTTTCGTATATCTCAACTGAATTAGATGCCTAAATTCAATCACCTCCTCAACGATCATTTTAGCGAATTTTCTGAGAAAATGCTATTGCGCTAGACCAAACATTTTTGGAGCATGAATTTTTGATTTTTTTTTTTTAAATCCGTTTCAGACCATCCTGAATTCATCCACAAAGGACACCAAAAACCACATACGAGTACATAATATATACAGGGTGTAACAGGAAGAAATGTCAGTACTAGTAGTTCAGCGCCGCCAACCGCGATATTTTATCTAATATATACATATCGTGTATCACTTCAGACAATAGCTCCTCAAGATGGACAATTTTCGAGAACTTGGGGGAAAATTACCAAAAATTCTAATAAACCACTAATTGTGGTGTGGGGTGGTGATGGCTAACACTTGTCATGAGGTGAACCATTTCCGAGTACTTTAAAGGGAAAATGGGAAGTTTTTGGGGAAAATTGTCAAAAAATCATATAAATTCATCAGTGGTAGCTGCTTTTAGTGGTAAGGGATTTTAATGGTCAAAATGGGTAAAATCGCCAAAATCGAAGCTTTGCACTGCATGACTCGAGCTTTTTTTGTTGCTTCCGAGTCTATCGAAACGCTAATCATTTTGGTAATTTTTGAGATGTGAAGATGGTTTTTGCTCCAAAATCAAAATTTCCAATTGGATAATTTTATGCTTCAGACATTCCTGAACAATTTTGGCTCGTGACTGACTGTCTGCAGATCGTTGTTACAGCCATAACTTCTCGAATAATGGTTATGGTTATAATGGTAACAGATGGGTGATTATGTACAGGAGGGGACCGACGAGTTATGGAAACGAGAAATCATGGTTTTCTTATAATGAATTCTGACATTATCATGTCTGATTGGATGGAATTCGGACCATAATCTTCTGAAGAATCTTCTGAATCCTTTTAATTTTTTAGAAAATTGCTTTTTATTATTTTTCCCACCACTAAAAAGAGCTCGCCTACACACGGCATTCCTACGTTTTCACTGTCTGCGATTTTCTTCGTTATACTTGCTGGGATTTTCCCGTTATATATCTAATAGTTTTAGCGTACCATTCGGGACCAATTTGGTAATCTAGATCAACCCTTCTAACTCTACTCGTGAATGACCCTCTATTCCCTCTATTGATTAGCTTAGCTCCAGTAAACTTGGCCACTATTACCATATAACTTTCTGCCAAGTTACTAGTGTCATTTGACAATATATAGTGACTTTTCACTAGTATGGGGGCAAGTGGCCCTTGTATGTTAGAAAGTAAACTAACAGTTACCTCATCAAACTCCTTCCCGTTTCGGGGGTTTGGATAGTAATACTCTTCATTGTATATTATCACCAAAAATGTGATCTGGCTCATTAGTTAAATCTATCTTTAAATCTTCGACTAGACTTGTAGATTTCGAATTATGCGCGATTGCACCTCTCACGCACGCTCAAGATATTTTTTTATCGTCAGTCGTTGTAATTGATATTTCCATAGGGTTCAGTTGTGAATCTTGAACCTGATAATAGCGTTTTGACACTACAATATAGTTGTCGAGTACAATTTTGCCTGAAGCTATTATTGATCTTCCTTCATTTTGTGGCGAGTTTATTTACATCATACGGTTTGGTAAATTATGAGAACGCTGCAGATCATTAGGTACTGAATGCCTTATTATGAGAATTCCAATCGCAAAGCTTAGAAAATAATAATTTAGAAAATGAAATCCTACTAAGAAAACTAGACACCAGTCAGACGCTAAAAACCAAGCGTCCTTCTTAATACACTGACAGGATTCAGCCAAAATTTGGCTGGCACCCTATTCGATCCTGCTGCCGACTATTTCTGCCAAGCAAATCTTGTAGCTGAAGAAATACACGTTGAAGAAAAAAGACACTCTTAGAGTCAACTCAGCCCGCCTGCTGGCTCACATCAAGGGAAAAGGGCCGGCAAAGTTGCAAGATATGCCCTCTATTGTTATATTGTTATATGCCCTCGATAATGCCTCTATTGTTGAAGTAATTTTCCCAAATGCCGTTCGATCTAATGGTTCAATCTTCAATCTGAAAACGGAGTTGAACTCTTCGATTTTTTTCTACAAAAGTGCTAGCTGCTTTTTCAAAAAAATTGAAATTAAGTAAAATAATGTAGAGAACTCCATGAACAAAAAACTCGGCGCTCCGCGCCTCGCCAGGGGGTAAGCCCCCTGGACCCCCGGTTACCTCTATTTACATACTTCGGATGAAATTATAGAAACACAGAATGTGTTTTAGCTCACGCGTTTCACATAAACCCGTCTTCAATCTTCGGTTGAAGATTGGTTAACTTCCTCCAACTAAATCAGAATTTCGCTACTTTCCTCCCACTAAATCAGAATCTTATATAATCACCGCGTCATAACAAAATATCGCATAGGTTACACCAGGTTACGCGATCCTTAGTTCCGTATCATCGGGACTTATATAAAGCTTGCAATCGTGTTCACAATATAAATTATTGAGAATGATCACCTGTGTGTAAACAATTATTATTTAAACAATCACGCTCATACCGCAGCTTGTCGGCCACGCACTCCGCATTGGTTAACGTAATATGGTTAGGTAAATCGAGAGCTATCCAACGAGTAGTGAACGATTTTTGTACGATGATAACTGGCGAAGTCAAAGTTCCGTAGCAACGAATCGGTTGTACGTGAAAATCATTAGAAATTTTTCATAACAGCGTCCCAGATTTCGTTACGAAATTTCGTTACCTTTTTTGGCCAGTTAGTCCATGGCTAAAACACATTCTGTGTTAAAAAACCACAGTCATGCAGCATGGCTATAAGAGCGAATTTTCAAAGAAATAACCACGTTCCTTAATCTTCAAAGTGCTCCAGTTTGAGAACGGAATGAGATATCGCAATTCTGATTTCACCATCGTGTTCAGCGTACAAAACCCTTTAAAATGAGGGGTCACTTGTTAGAAAATAACATTTTGGGGATTTTTGGGTAATTTTTGCGCACTTTAAATGCTCTAATTTGAGAACGGATCAAGATATCTAAAATCCGATTCCACCATCGTGTTCAGCGTGCAAAAACCTTTAAAATGAGGGGTCACTTGTTGGAAAATAACATTTTGGGGATTTTTGGGTAATTTTTGCGCACTTTAAATGCGCCAAAACCCTCCTTAGAGTAGGCCAATTTCGCCCATCTTCGAACTTAGCCTTTCGATTGCCAAGATAGATTTTTTGTGCAAATTTGAGCTGTTTATCTCAATTCTATCGAGAGTTATCGTCTGGAGTGACACATATATATATACATACATATAAAAAAGTGTTAAATTTCAGGAATCGTGTCAGAATGGTCTGAAACGGATTTCTATGAAGAAAATTTCCAAAAATTTATATTATTTAAATTTCGAAGCCATTGCAATAGCTTCATTTTCTTTGAAAATTCGCTAAAACTAATAGTAATAATAGTAATAATAATAACTAATAGTAGTAGTAATAATTTACCCATTTATAATACTTCAACGTTTGTTCAAGTTTCACTACCTACCAACAAACTCCAAAAGAGCCATCATTTTTCAAATTAAATAATATCACAGAACAACCAACTCGACTTCATACTCCGCCAATATAATCAGGTGATCCCTACCAATGATTTTATCTCCGCCAAATTTCCTATTGTGGGCGCGTCTCTGGTTACGAGATTTGGTTTGAAATTTATACATTTCATTCACACTGGAGTCGAAAATGCCTGTCGGTGCAAACTTCGGGGCCTTACTGTGAACGAACGGCTGGACGTACGATGCTCCGGATGGTCTTAAAAAACTCGCAAGTTCAAGAACTATTTAAAACCGTAAAAATATTCACGTAAAAAAATGGTATAGGCGTTTTGAAAATTTCAACCCCTATTTTGAACCCCTTAGAGATGACTCACAGTAACGTCGAGCTTCGAGGACCAACTAGACGCCGAACGGAACCTATAACCCGAATTTCATCAATTTTTTTTCATGGTAACTAAGAAAAGTGGCCCGTACGGCGTACGGCGGACAGACAGAAATATTTTTATTGCAGTTTTGGATTCTACATACCTTGAAACGTAAACCATCAAATTTTGAGGGGGGTAAGAATTTTTTTTTTTCATGCTCGATTCCAATGGTTCATTATTGAAAATAATAAACCAAAATGCATGCAATAACGATAATAACAATAAAAATGTTCAATAATCGTAACAACAATGATAAGGAGAAATTAAATCATAACAACGAAAAATATAATGAAAATAACAAGAATAAACCAAAACCCTTTGGGTGGCGGGGGGGGGGGGGGGGGGTTAAAATGACAATAAACATATCAAAAATAAATAACTGACATCAATCTCATCTTTCTCCCCTGATAGCTTCCTATACTTCATGTCTGTCGGCCAGCGTATTACTAATACTGCTGAGAATAATTCGACGGCATTAGATCAGAAATGTCAGTTTACCTTGTTGAAAAAAGTTCAACTATTAGATATAATGAACCTGGATATCCACCAACTCCCCAGACCACTGGTTCTAGAAAACTTCTCCAGGACCCTGGTAGACTCTCACCAGGTGGAAGTAGAAAGTCAACGACGCACCAGCCTAGGGGTGGAGCCCCCCCAGAGGATTAGAGGGCTAACAATAGGCCCCTATTGTTATAGTGATTTTCCCAGATGCCGTTCGATCTAATGATCCGATTTTCAATCAGAAAACGGATTTGGATTCTTGGATTTTTTTGCTACAAAAGTACTAGTTGCTTTTTCAAAAAAATTGAAATTGAGTAAAACAATCTCGGGAACTCCATGAAAAAAAATTTTAAAATTCAAAACTGAATGTCCGCACTTGTGGCTGTTTATAACGATTACAGAACATTTTACAGATTTAAAATCGGTTAACCCGTTCAAGAGATAAACCGAATATTGGATTGCCCCCGACGGTGCAGCCATCTATAGAAAAATTTTCTTACTAAAATCCGTGACATTTACCCTTAACCACAGCGTTTGCTTGGACAAAAGCCGGGACCATCTCCTCGCAGATATTGGCATTTCCCACCACTAAGCGCCCGTTAGCTCACAATACTTCTGTTCCCTCGTGAGAAGGTTATGAAGAAGTCATTCTTTCCCTAAGGACCCTCCGTTATTGCCCGAGATCATGAATCGAGCCGAGGGTTTGGGTATATTGGCAAGTGACCTGGAAATCCTCTCCAAGAGTTTTTTTTCCACTCCCGTCCTGTCTCAGCAACTGTTTAAAAGGTGAACCTAATCATAATCTGCCAAAAAAGGCCCGGGAGGATGAAAACTGAGAGGTGAGCAAGGATAAAGAGAACGTCTTCACTCTTGCTAGAGAGTGGAAAATTCTTTTAGCTTCTGCGATAATCAACTTAGAAGCTTCTTGGGGCATCTGCTCTCATTATTACAAGAGTCGAATGCGGAAAACGAGGGGAGTTCGGGAGGGATGGCGTCAGTCTTTCCCCTTTTTTATATCCTTTTTTCTCAGATTAATGAACCAAATCCTGTCGGTTAATTAATATCATTAGTCTTATTAATGGAGACCCTTTTGGTAATTCATAAAGCTTTAAATAAATTAGAAACGAGACAGGATTGTTAATGGACGGTAGGTTCCATATAAAAACTACTTTTTCAAGCATTTATCTATTATGACCATGTTCCACTGAATACCCTTGTTCTCGTGAATTTCGTAGGGTATATACCTACCTAACACCTTTTACCCTCGTTCGGTGACTGAATACGAGTTGTAACTTCTATATTAGTCAGTAACCAACCACTTTGGTTGCTTGCAATCAATAAAAACTTTATTGCCAATCAGATAGCAAATAGCCAGATTGCCAGCAATGGAGTATCAAGATAAAAAGTTTTTTACAAAACCTTTACGTAAGTGCTTAGTTGATATGTGGTAACATAGATATGAATGCAATCGGAATCTGACTCAGCACCACCAATCACTATGAATTCGAAAAATTCACCGTGAAAAAAAGAACTTGAAGAATTGTCTAAAACAAGTTGACGGACTCAGGTCCAAAACGTCTACCACATCCCAAGTCTGGATTTATATATCGACCGAGCATTTTGGTTGATCGATAGCTTGGTTTTAATCTCAGGCTGTATTATCCAATAGCACCTATTTCATTCATTCAGAACGCTTCCGGATTTATGTATTTGATCATAATCATCAACCTGAATAATCAACTTCTATGGATTAAGTTGGCACTCTAGATATTTTAGTTCAGTTATTCTCTTTTAGGCTTCACATAGAAACGATATATACGAGACCACTGTGATGTGTTATATAATTCAAAAACATGATAATATCTTAATCATGAGGTAAATACATAAGGATTCCATCAGTAGCTTCTGCGTGCCAATGTATTTTCATGAAAGCAAAGGAGACGAAATTTAATGTACAGTATTGCGTTGATAACATGGTGAATCAATAACTCAGGAGCACAAGATATGAAAAATGTATATATCAGATGAAAGGGTGATTCCTAAACTACGGGAGAATTCGTGTAATTCTTGAACTATGAGGACCCAATGCATCTGAGAGTTCTTGGTTTTTCTCCAGTATCTTCCTTTTATTGAGTTCTACCTCAGCCATTGAAATAACTAGCAAAAGTAGTGTGGATTCAATTTTTTTCTGGCGTTTATATACCCATATTGTCCTTGTCATGATTTGAAACTAAGTAGAGGTTTCTTGCTTCAAGTTCATTTTTCACTCACTCAGAACGAACAGTCCAAAAACAAATAAAATACCTGCTCATTCAGCAGTATCTGAAGAGTGCTTAGTCAGTGATTTTAATTTGCTTTTAAAGATTGGTGAAGAAGTGAAACATGTTTTATCTTGAAACTAGGGTCTAAGGTCATTGTCATGGCTCAAATAAAGAAGCTCTTTTGGTAGTAAAACTGGGAAGTTTGTGGGGTCTTGCAGGTGTATTGAGTAGTGGCAGCCCTGAAGAACAAGGTCACATGGTTCAAACAACATTTTTTCTAGTCAGTCAACTCTGGTCATCCACTGAGGAACAGGTTAGTAGGTTTATTGTATATCATTGTAGTGCCTCTTGCTATCCATATTTCATGTTTCATGTATCTATTGTTGACCATGGCAGGAAAATAATGCATGCTTTAGAATCTTAGAAAACCACAGTGTCCTTGAGAAAACCCCGTTCAAAGTCCATTTTGTCATCGTCATGGCCTCTTCCATCAGTGATCATCATGGCCTCTAGCTAGTAAATGACAGAGACATGCAGCAGTCATGACTGGGACATTTCAGCAAACCTGCCACTCAATTTCTGCTTTACTACAATACAATGCCCCCACCCCACCCCCTCCCCTCACCACCGAGCAGTACTTGTCACTGTCGTTTATCTATCTCATTTGGCAAGAACTTTCAAAAGAAGGAGTAACGTAATCCGAATTTTTGCTTCAGCATCTAATACATATTCCAATTTTGAAAACTTTCTATTTCGAATTTCGATTCAGCGAACCAGTGCAAACATCTGCTCACTTTAACCTTTCGTTTTGATTAACACCAAGGAAGAAATGATAGTTTCACCCAGTGTTTAACAACGTTGATTTGTTACAGGAATAGTGGAAAAAAATATTTGGAAACAACCTTGAACTTCCTGACTCCAACAAGAAATGGGAAATTCAGCTGCCAGATCCGCCTAATCGCCAGCAAGTTGAGAGTGCCGCCCTGGTACACAAAATTCAACCCCCAAATTCGATTTCTGCCATAAAATTTACTGACAACTGAATTTTAATGTTTTGCCATTCCTTTTATCGTGTTATGCGATACAACTAGCATAGGGTATTTAATTTTTCTGAAGGTCTTGTTGATGGAAGGGTGAAGAAATGTTTTCAAAGATTTATTTTGTGAAGCTAGTAAAGGATTTCACTGACCTCAGTTTGTTTTTCATCCTTAATATTTTTCTGTCTCACCTTCAGAAGAAAGTTATGTTGTTTGAAAGACATCGTTAAAGTGTATCCATTTCTTTATACACGTGATCTGTACATTTGAGTTTTTTCTCAAGTAGATTTTATGAAAAGTTTCCTTTTATTTTATGTTCAGTTGTTCCTTAAAGTCCTTTTTGCATAAAAAGTTTGCTGTATTTTGTACTGAGATTTTTCATATAACAAACATGTCATTAAAAAAAAAGTCAAAAAAATGTCATCGTCATGGACGTTGTTGTAATTGCCATGGCAGAGGTGGATTACAGGGTAGGGGTGGTTGTTGGTGAATAGCTGTGCATGTCTTAAACATAAAGGACGACCCAACAACAAAGTAAAAAAAAAAAAAAATCAGTGGAATTATCCAACCTTAAAATTTCAATATTTTGGAAACTGGACATTGCCCGCAGTTTAAAAATCACCCGAAAGTGTACAGTAGGTAGGTATCTCATAACAAGAAGGACGAATAGCCATTCTCAATTGATTTAGTTCATCTAGGTACGATAAATTTGGTTTTGGTTTATTATTTTCAATAATGAACCTTTGGAATCGGACATAATAACATGAATTTTAGCCCCTCCCCCCCCCCCCCACCCTATTTGATGGTTTCCGTTTCAAGGTACCTACGTAGAATCCGAAAATGGAATAGAAAAACTTCCGTCCGTACGCCGTCCACCGTACTTCGCGCTTTCCTTAGTTCAACGAAAATTAATGAAGTTTTGTTTGTAGGTTCGATTTGGGGTCTATGTAGTTGGTCCGCAAAGCTTGGCGTTACTGTCAGGTGTGAAAAATAGGGGCTGAAATTTCCAGGACGCCAATATCTCAATTTTGGTTTATTGTTTTCAGTAATGAACCTTTGCAATCGAGCACGAAAAAAAAGGAATAACCCCCCCCCCCCCCCCCTTAAAATTTGATGGTTTCCGTTTCACGGTACATAGAATCCAAAAATGGAATGAAGAAATTTCTGTCCATCCGCCGTATGCCGTACCTAGCACTTTTCTTAGTTACCATTAACCAAAATTATTGAAGTTCTGTTTGTAGGTCCCATTGGGCGTCTAGTTGGTCCGCAAAGCTCGGCGTTACTGACAGGCATGTCTAGGGGGGTGAAAACAGGGTTGACATTTCCCGAACGCCGTAGCTCGATAACATTCAATAGAAGAGGACGGTTTATTTTTCAAGTTTCTAAATTGGTCTGGAACTAAAGCATTTTTTGAGACCACCCGGAGCATTGTACGTCCAGCCGTTCATTCGCACCGAAAAGCTTCGTCAACATGATCGTGAATGAAACTGTATAAATCCGGCCCAGGCATCATTGCTAAGGATCACCTGATTATAATCACGCATGGTTGTATGAAGTCGAGTTGGTTGTTATGTGATATTATTTCATTTGAAGAATGATGATCTTCTCAGTTTTGTTGATTGGTACTTTTTCATTTTGAACAAACGTTATTTTTCATGAATAACAACTAATAATATTAATACGTACTCGATTTAGGGCATTCGTGGTAGGAGCACGAGGGTAGGTATTGACCACAGAAAACAGTGCGCTACAGTAGGGGCATCTATACAGGTAAATAGCAAACTTTTGTGTAATAACTTGCAGCGTTTTTTTAACGTTTTTAAGTGGCTCTCAAACTTGGGAATCGTGTTTTGAGACCACCCGGGGTATCGTACGTCCAGCTAGCTGTTCGTTCACAGTAGGGCTCTGAAATTCGCACTGTAAAGCGTCGTCAACATGATCTTGAATGAAGCTGTATAGATCCACCCCAGATCTCATTGCTAGCGAACACCAGATTATAATCTCACATAGAATGGATGTATGAAATCGAGTTGGTTGTTCCGTGATATTATTTCATATGAAGAGTGGTGGTTATTTTGGGTTTAATTGATGGGTACCTAGTTTTTCAACGAACGTTATGCTTCATGAAGAACAACAAATAATTAATTTGAGAAATGTTGAATCCACTGAATATTTATGAAACTGTACTTCCTCGGCCGACTCTAGTACTCTCGATTTAGGGCTTTCCTATGAGAGGGGGGGGGGGGAAGGGGATAGGTGCTGACCACAGAAAACAGTGGTCTACGGAGAAGGGGCATCTGTATAATAAACCGTTTTGTAATAATTCACAGCATTTTGACGCTGAGTTGGCTTGAACGATGTTTCGATGAAGGAGATTAGTTGAATGAGGGGAGTCTATTGCGAAACAAAACTCATTGTTCAGCAAACCGCTGGAACAAAGATACCACGATACCTTTGAACTGCATAATACAAACATACCTACCACCACAGATAGCGGAGAACGCGCGAGTTATAGTGAGTTACCTAATCGAATGATGTTGTGCTTTATGACGAATTATGTGTCAACTATTCATGTTAGACAGGATGCAGGCTTCTCACGTCTGGGCTGTTAGTGTGTGTGATGCACGCTATTCACGTCAGGCTGCGAGTATCTAAGCCGAGTGGGAATGACAAGTGATAGGCCTCAGCTTTGGTCACGAAGGGAGGAGTAGCGGTACCTGTCAAATTACTGCTGACGACTCGCCTGCACTTGTCTGTGTAGGAAATGCATCGGATGGATATGGAGGCCTTTTAAAATCACAGTTAAATTATATCAGTCACAAGAAAACAACTGAATCACTTATGAGTTCTTTTCAAGTTTTGATAGAAACAGCTATAACCTCGAATATACCTGCATTTTCAGCAATAATGAGAAGAGCCCTTTCTCTCAAACTGGACAAATTGATTACGGATAAGGTGTATTATTTTTTCCCAGCTCATTCCTGTTAGGTACAAAGATAAGCCCTCCACCACGTTTATTCGATGATCCGTCAGTCTGTGGGGTATTACGTCTCAAATCCAGGAAATTATACTGGCTTATAGGATGACACCCAGTTTTGCCAGTTGAGAGCGAACGCGTGCTCTATAAACAAGACCTCAAGCCCGTGTGGACCTATTGGTGTCAGCTTTGGGGCTTTGGAGCAAAAAGTAACACTGCAGTACCTAATCCAGAAAGTTCAAAACAAAGTACTCAGGAACGTTATCATTGCGCCCTGGTGTGTTCGCTATGAAAACATCCACTGTGATTATGGAGTGGAGTTGGTTCGAGCCGAAATTCACTGATTTGCTGCTGTCCATCAACAGAGGCTAAAAGGACATATCACTGAAGAGGCCGTCCGTCTCCTCAACGTTGATGACCCAGAGAGAAGACTAAGAAGGATAAAGCCACATGAATTAGTGTTGTAAACTTGATCGTGCGAAGGGTCCAGTGAATAATCGTGACAACAAAATAACAATACCAAACAAAACTGCTCACATTCGCACGTTTTGTAAACTATAGTAACATTTTAACAGAATAATATCACTTATTTTTTTTTATTAACCCGATCGTGATGTTGAAATAATTTAAAAAATTAAAAGTAAAGTGATATGACGCGGAAGTAAAAAAATGTGTGAATGCAAAAATGTGAATTATATTCATAAATCTCCCTGACTCGTATGGGAAGTTATGCCCCACCCATTCAGTCATTCTCCGAAATTGGAACTACCATCAAGTCAAATTCCCTGATACTGCCGTTTGATCAACGGCAGTAACTATAACTAAATAGCTATAAGTAAATTAATGTGAAATTTCGAAATTTGAAGCAAGGCATTATTCGAGGTGACAACGCTTGGTGATGAAAACCAAAACGCTGCAAATCCCTGCACAACAGTTTATTATTTTGTACAGAATACCCTTCTGCTACGGATCACAGCTCTCTTTATAGATAATCCGTCTATATAATTATAATATGTACTATTCTATACATATTATGTACTCGTTACCACCTCGTTACCATGTACGGTACTAGGTACCTACCTAAATCACGAGTTAAATGTTGCTAAAATAATTCTGTCGATGACAAACAGTACCTAGCTAAAATGGTAAAACGAAACTCAAATAATGAAGTTCTGAAGGAAAATTGTTGATTTGGAGTGAAATAGACGCCCCTTCTGCGTAGATCACTGTTTTCTGTGGTCAATACCTATAACGAACCGTTGTGTAATAACTTGCCCATCACTAATACTTCAACGGTAGTTCAAGTGGCAAAAGTACCGATCAAAAAAGTCCAACCCTTCTAGGTAGATGAACCGTTGTGTAATAATTTACCGTTGTGTAATAATTATCCGTTGTTTAATAATTTACCATTGTGTAATAATTTACCCATCAATAATACTTCAACGTTTGTTCAAGTTTCAGAAGTACCTACCAACAAAATCCAATAATCCATCACTTATCAAATGAAATAATATCGCAGAACACACCAACTCGACTTCATACAGCCATCCTTGATTATAATCAGGTGTTCCCTAGTGATGATATCCTGACCGGATTTATACCGTTTGATTCACGATCGTGTTGACGAAGCTTTTTGGTGCACACGAACGGCTGGACGTACGATGCTCCGGGTGGTCTCAAAAAATTGTTTAGCTCAAGACAGATTTAATAACGTAAAAAAAACATACCTACTTTTCCATCAAAAGTGAAACCGAATTTCATCAATTTTGGCTAATGGTAACTAAGAAAAGTGCTAGGTACGGTGTACGGCGGACGGACAGACATTTTTTTATTGCATTTTCGGATTCTACATACCTTGAAACGTAATCCAACAAATTTTGAAGTGGGTGAAGGTTGAAGGTGAAACTGGATGCATTGGAACAATTGGAAATACTGAAAATCCACAAGTTAGGCTCTTCTGTAAATGAAATAAATTTCCAAAATCATTCACCTTTGATCGATTTATTACTGTAAGCTTGGTTAGTATCACCTCATGGCGTTTGTTTCCTTTTCCTTTTGTCCTACCTCCTTTCCAATCAGAATGTACCACCCTTCACTGGCGTTGGATTCCAGCCAATCAGGCTCCACCTCCCTTTCACTTCCTTGGCCTCAACAGCCAATGAGATTGCACTACCATTTGTATGAATAGGCGCTAAAGTTCCAGTAGTTTCATTCTATAGTGTACTGACGATGGTGTAACAACCGAAACCGGTCTACAGTTTTTGCTATTGTACGTGGAAATAGACTATTTTATTTTTATCCTGTCGTTTTTTGCTATGGATTTCCACTATTCCGCCGCGAGTGATTTATGTTATAAAAATCTTCATATTACAGGATACGTAATTTAGTAAGCTTTGAAGGACCGAATGACTGTAGATGTGATGGTTATGTGCGAGGTGGAATAGCCCAGTAACTTGGATACCATATTTGTCTACAATATGGCAACAGGGAAATCACTCGATTTACTTATCGAATATTACGAGACCGACGGACGTGCAGTTAATCTGTCGTCACAACTGCCGGAGGGCCGGGTAAGATGATGACATGATAAGTAAGGGCAGGTGAGCGTAAAATTGCACATGCTAACCCGGGCGACCCTCCTGCTCGCCTGATGCTAGAGACAGGATGATACGCCATTAAGTTGCCACTTGCTTTGTCACTTGATCGACAAAAAACGTGACTGATATCCATTTCGGACTGTCAGTGGTAGATTTTACCGTAGGGGCGTTAAAGCTAACGGACAACAAACGATAGCTCGTCTGGTTTGAGCACATCTCCCATCATACAAATCAAAATCCCCTTAGGAAGCTTTGAAGAGCGCTGGGAGAAAGGAAGGCGATGACTAGGTAATTAGTGGAGCGGCCTATTATTTACGAGGGGTTGGCGTGATGTCGTGACCCGGCTGCATCACGCCCGACCGGCCTTACGACTTCCTACCCCAGTCCCGCAACGCCTCGTCCACCTTTTTCAAGGTTCACCAATCAGGGAAGGGATCTCTTATCTCTCCTAGCCGCGATTTTCAAGAGGAAAAAGAGGGGGGAAAAAACGATCAACTGATTCCTTTCTGCTGAAGTATGGTGGAGTAGGTACTCGCTCTTGATGGGATAGAATCACAATAACAAAAATACTAACCACAATCAACGATAGCAGATGACCAATTATTATGATCATAATTCTTTCGTCTTGTTTATATTTCAAAATGCAAAGTTGGCAACAGAGGCATAAAAAAGTAGTCTGATTTAGGACGTCCCACCAATACCTACTACAGATCTCTGTAGTAATACAAAATTGCTGACATCTGGATGAAGCCGGATTCATAGGTACCGTTTCACTCACGATCATGTTGACGAAGCTTTTCGGTGCAAACGAACTGCTGGTCGTACAATGCTTCGGGTGCTCTCTAAAAATTGTTTAGTTCGAGATCAGTTTAAAAATGTAATAAAAACCATACACTTCTCTTGGATGTTTTCGAGCTACGGCGTCCTGAAAATTTCAACCCCTATTTTTCACCCCTTAGCGATGACTGACAGTAACGCCAAGCTTCGCGGACCAACTAGACCCCAAGCGGGACCTTCAAACCGAATTTCGTTAATTTTGGTTCATGGTAAACTAAGAAAAGTGCGAAGTAGGGCGTAAGGCGGACGTAGAGAATTTGTTTTTAATTTTTGGATTCTCCATACCTTAAAACGGAAACCATCCAATTTTGAGATTATAAGGGGGGGGGGATTTTTTTTTTTTTTTTTTTTTTTCAATGCTCGATTCCAAAGGTTCATTATTGAAAAATAATTAACCAAAAGCCTGGTCCGTTCAAAAAAATGTTCAAGACAAATGACGGGTGAGTGTTGCAAACTGAACCCAACAATTTCAGTTTGCAGCCAACATCACAAATTTTCCTGTTTTGTAGCCCCTAAAGTTACTAACTTTTATGTATCATCAATTGAAATAATTAATTGTGGCAACTCAGCTGCTGAATCCTCGGACAGAACTGTATTACGCAGTCCTTCTCGAAACGACTTCCAATTACTCAGTGACCCCCCCCCCCCCCCCCCCCCACCATCAACTCCTTACGCCAACCTCCTCTCACTCCGTCCCCTCGGAATTCCGAGTTATTAACCGTAGTTCATTGAATTAATTACTGCAGGCCCCGGAGGCTCTGTCTCAAAGTACAGTTCGCCCCATTAATCAGTTGTTGAGCCCCCCCCCCGAAACAACTCTTCTTATCAACCGGTCCAAGTTACTCCAACCATAATTCCAATTATTCACATAGTGTGATCTGACCCATCCCCCCCTTCCACTGTACATACCGTAAATAGCGTAAAAGCATTATCTAGAAAGTCGATGGCACTGCTCTTTGTGTGTTCTTCAGTGATGAATATCCAGCATATTTCAGTTATTCTTCCGTTCACTCATCTACTGTGACTCCATACAAAGAATTACTAACATCCCGAATACAGTCAGTATTCAGTCAGAGTAATTATTTTTTGTTTTGAGTAGTGTTTTTATAACGAGGAAGTTCAGAAAGTAAATTTGAATTTCTGTGAAGATGATTTATACACCAAGCGAAGATGTAAGAGATGTCGTTAACTCTGGGTATCGGTAGTTCGAGTTACTAGGTAAGTAAGGAGTTTGAGGTACCGGTATACTGGCAAGAAAATGTCAAGAAGAAGAAAAATGTGAACATATTTTACTTATTCCTTCCTCTTCTGCGTTTCATTGAAGTGAAAGAGCTAATAACGGAGATTTTGCCCATATTATTTAGAGGGCTAGGTAAGCGGTACCGGCCGTATCGTATCAAGTCGCGCGAGGTCTGCTATTCGCGAAACAGTATCGTCAGCGAACGAATGAGTTTGGAAAACTGGGATAAGCTTACGGTGCTCCAGGTGGAATTTTTCGAGCTCCTGTCAGCTGCTGTCAGCTGCTGTCGACCCCAGAAGATCCAGCACACGTCGTAGGGCAGTAATCTCAGTGAGGGAATTATCACAGTTTTAATTTGATCAATTGATTAAGCGTTCATTTCCGCTGCCCAGACCATGCATTTGCACCTTCATTACGTCTTCTACCTGCACCCGTGTCGATCTCGAATTCCGGTGACCTTTCGTTCGCAACGAATCACTAGTAATTCTTGGAACTTCATCCAACTTCCAATACTTCTACTTCATTGAACTATTACACTTCATCGAAGTCTTTAACAGATTGATGTACACACCTGTTATTCATTCCAGGTTGAGAGTTTGTCAACTTTTAATCTGGGAACCCCGGCTAAATCCCCGGTTTAGTTACAAAAGCTGCCACCTTCTGGGCTTCAAAATGAGCTGAGACTAAACCGCTCGTCCGATTTTCGTTCTGAAGCTTCCTTTGCAAACCATGGTTACATAGAATTGATATGACACTCTTTTGGTTTATTATTGTCAATAATGAACCATTGGAATCGAGCAAGAAAAAAAAATTCTTACCCCCCCTCAAAATTTGATGGCTTACGTTTCAAGGTATGTAGAATCCAAAACTGCAATAAAAATATTTCTGTCTGTCCGCCGTACGCCGTACGCTGTACGGGCCACTTTTCTTAGTTACCATGAAACAAAATTGATGAAATTCGGGTTATAGGTTCCGTTCGGGGTCTAGTTGGTCCTCGAAGCTCGACGTTACTGTCAGTCATCTCTAAGGGGTTCAAAATAGGGGTTGAAATTTTCAGAACGCCGTATCTCAAAAACTTTTGATAGAAAGGTTTGGTTTTTTTTACGATATTAAATTTGTCTTGAGCTAAACAATTTTTTGAGACCACCCGGAGCACTGTACGTCCAGCCGTTCGTGTGCACCAAAAAGGTTCGTCGACACGACCGTGAATCAAACGGTATAAATCCGGCCAGGATTTCATCACTGAAGAGCACCTGATTATAATCAAGGATGGCTGTATGAAGTCAAGTTGTTTGTTCTACGATATTGTTTCATTTGACAAGTGATGGACTATTGGATTTTGTTGGTAGGTACTTCTGAAACCTGAACAAACGTTGAAGTATTATTGATGGATAAATTATTACACAATGGCAAATTATTACTCAACGGCTCATCTACCAAGAAGGGGCTGGATTTTGTTGATAGGTACTTTCGCAACTTGAACAACCGTTGAAGTATTATTGATGGGTAAATTATTACACAATGGCAAATTATTACACAACGGTAAATTATTACACAACGGCTCATCTACCCAGAAGGGGCTGGATTTTGTTGATAGGCACTTTTGCAACCTGAACAAACGTTGAAGTATTATTAATGGATAAATTATTACACAATGGCAAATTATCACACAACCGTAAATAATTATTACACAACGGTAAATCATTACACAACGGTAAATTAGTACACCACGGTAAATTATTACACAACGGTAAATTATTACACAACGGCTCATCTTCCAAGAAGGGGCTGGATTTTGTTGATAGGTACGTTCGCAACTTGAACAACCGTTGAAGTATTATTGATGGGTAAATGATTACACAACGGTTCGTTATTCTATCTCCGTAGAAGGGGAACCTATACAGGTAAATTATTACACAACGGTTTAGGTAGGTACCTAGTAACGAGTACGGGGTTAGGTACTAACGGTCTACATAATGTGTGTAGAAAAGTACATAATATGTTATATAGAAGGGTTATCTATAGGGAGTCCTGTGATCTGTAACAGGAGGGTATTCCGTACAAAATAATAAACCGTTGTGCAGGGATTTGCAGCGTTTTTTGTTTTCAGTTCAAACTAGTCGGTTTTTTAGGAAGTTAATATAACTCCATTTGTTTTTCTGATAGAAATCATAACTTTTTGTTGGATAACTCTTAATTAATCATAAGAAGTCACGCTGTTTAAATCTCTCCTCCCCTCCTCCCTACCTACTCCATCGAAGCGACCAAGAACACTCTTCAAAAGACAGAACAAGTAGGGTTCCCCCTGGGACCATCAGGTTTCGGATTTATGGGAGTTTGAAAATCGCTATTTTTCACGGTTTTCTACTTCTTGTTCTTCTCCTTCTTTGACAGGACTACAGCCTCACAGACTTAGCGGATCGAGCTGAAATTTTGCACACATTTGTTATGCGTCAAGGAAGTGCCTTTTATGCAATTTTCCTCCTCCTCCCAAGTATTTAGAATTAGGTTAGAAAGGATTTTAAGAGCCGAAATTTGACACAAACATTCGTAATTTTCCAAGGAAGTGCCTTTCGTGCAATTTGTCTCACGCCCTTTTGACACCTATCTGGTTTGGCGGTATGGCGGGGGGGGGGGGGCAGCTTCTAAAGAGGGTTTTCAGAGCTGAAATTCTGCAATCTCTTTTTTATGCTTTTTTAAATGTGTTTTTTGGGCAAATGACCCCCTTTTCCACATTGATGGTTGGGTTGGGGGGGTGGGGGGGTTCAGGAGTAGATTAGGGAGGGTTTCAAGAGCTGAAATTTGCACACACATTTGCACCAAGGCCTTTTGTGCATTTGATAACCCTTCCCCCCATTTATAAATTATTTAGGTAAGTAGCCCAACTCGCACAATTGGTCGGATTGGGTCGATGGCCAGTATAAAGTTCTTCGATTTTCGATCCAACCCGAGGCACAGGTTCTACGTCCTTTAACTCCGCGACATACGCAACGGAAAAAGACGTTTATCATTGATAAAATAAAAGACCCACTCAGAACTCGAAACCATTCGCAAACTGTAAAAAGTCGGATAAAGAAAGAAGCAAGACAGATGGGAGATCGCAAAAAACAGTCTCGAGGTTACAAATAAGACCCCGTGGGCGCTCATTCTGTTGGAGATTATCGTTACTACGTTACAACAGAATTCACTACTTATATCCCACATCATGTAATGTCCCAACAGCTTTTCATACAACACGTGCGATTTGCCGACAAGAAGTCGCCTTCAGGTCGATGGTATGAACACTACAGATCGTTATAAGACAGGCGTGATTTTCCGACTTAAGGTCGGCACGTTTACAAATTCGTTACATACATCTGTAGGTCACCATTTTAAAATATAATCCTCTTTGGTTTTCCCTGTTCCACTTGGGTTATGTTGAGGTTCTGATGTATGTTTGAATAATTACGCCGTACGCCGTACGGCGGACAGACAGAAATATTTTTATTGCAGTTTTGGATTCTACATACCTTGAAACGTAAACCATCAAATTTTGAGGGAGGGTAAGAATTTTTTTCTTCATGCTCGATTCCAATGGTTCATTATTGAAAATAATATTCAAATTTATTTACGCTTATAATGGAAAATTAGTAATAATCATAATTGGTTACAAGGAACTAGGTACCACATTTCAAAAGTAAAACCATCCAAATAAGAAGTCGTCATACCGTTTTCATTATAGTTGCCAAGTTGAAAAATAAATTTAAAACGTCTCAGAACCGGAGGGCACTTGTTTTCAAGAGGTAGAATCGAAGGTATTACGTAGAAATTTTCTCCGCATCGATTTTATGACACGGTTCGTTGATCCACGGGTTCTCTCAATGAAACCTATATATAGGTACCTACGATAGCTATCCTATTCCACCATCTTAGCGATTTCGCCCGTAGTGGAGTCCATTTTGATGAATACAAGGCAACGGCTTCCTACATTTATCAATACCAAAAAGGGGTTCTAATGACAGAAATATGTGCAACAAGTCGGAGTGAGGTAGAAGAATTTAACCTTCCTCTATAGGTTTTACTACAGAATGTTGTAGTATAATACGACTACAGATCTGTACACTACAATTGTACTACAAAGTGGTGAACAAAGTTTAGTCATCTGAGGTCGTAGCTTGAAACTCTATTCTGACCCGAGGTCGGGAGACGATTTAGGTACAACCAGAAAATCATTCCCCAAATTATTCGTGATTTGGTGGTTGAGAGGTCGCCAGGACACTCGACGTCGGGTCGCATTTCACGACGTCGCACCGACCTATTTGTGCTAGTTGGGGGAGGCAGCTTTTAAAGAGGGTTTTAAGAGCTACATTCTTGCAAACTCTTTCGTTATGCTCCAAGGAAGTGCTTTTTGTACCCCTTTTCACAATTTATGGGAGGGGGGGGGGGGGGGTTACGAGTAGGTTAGGGAGGGTTTCAAGAGCTGAAATGTTTGCACAGACATTCGTTATGCACCAAGGCCTTTTGTGCATTTGGTAACCCCCCCCATTTGAAATTTTTCAGGTAAGTAGGTACCACCTACTGAGCAATTTTTTTGGGTACCTATTGGGAAAAAAGGATAGCTACCAAGTAGCTACTGGGTATGACTGATAACTAGGTACTAAGTAGGTATTATAGGTAGTAGGTACCTACTGAGTTGTTAATAAATTGGTAGTACTGAGTAGGTACTAAGTAGGTAGTACTGGGTAGGTACGAAGTAGGTAGTACTGAGTAATCTCTACGGAGAAAAGTTTTAGGTACCTACCTACTGGGAAAAAATGATTACTTCATCAATGCAAAACGATATGATATCCCCCTCCCACCAAACAACCCTTTGTCATATTCACCCGTCAACAATACTTCCTCGGTCGCAAAAAGATTGATATCCATTTTGCCCGCCGACGTAACATGCATAGGTGATTCGCACCTCGCTCTTGGATGTGCACATTTAAATAAACCTGTCCCCCTCTACTGGATATGAGTGTAGAAGCCTGCTATTTCCCCCCAAACCTTAAAATTTTCCTCAACGCTCTTAGCGGGCAGATTTGTTTGCCCCGGCGGGCAAAAAGCCCCCCAAACAGCATTGAAAGAAACGTCCAGGTCTGGGGGGAAGGAACAGTTTTCTACGTGCATATCCAAGAACAAGGTGCGAAGCACCGAGCATGCTACTTCGGCGGGTAAAATGGGTGTCAATCCTTTTTGCAACTGAGGAGGTTTTTTTTAGACGGGTCAATATTTGCAACAGGGTTTTTTTTGCGCGGGTGAAGGGGAGGGAAGGGTGGGGGGGGGGGGGGCTGACCAATTACCGTTGAGGTAGTTTGACAACTAACACTGAAGTCATGTATATATCGCTATTAGAAGTACCTAAGTGATTTTTACCCTCGGTGGTCTTGAATAAGCTCTCATCTGAGTCTACTTCAAATCCACAACTAATGCAATGTTGTATCAACAAAACATACTGAACTTTGGTCGTTAGGCAACAGCGCTATAGCGGTTATGTTTTGCATGGAATACTGTCAGTAGAATATTTATTAAACTTGTCAAAATGTTTATAATCATGAATCTTATTATTTATTAACTACCATAGTAGGTTTGTTGGTTAGTTGGTTGGTAGGTTTGAACATTTTGTCTCTCGAACCCTATGCTGAGAAGGTACAGAGCAGCGGCGCTCTCAGTCGGGGATTGAGACCTCACTCATCCAGTCTTCCGCCTCTCCGCCTTTTCCCTAATGAACCTTTTCAACGGAATTACTTCCCAAAACCTCGACTCCTCGCAGAATCTAATTTGTTCGAATGTTTGATCAACCCAAATTTCCACCCGGTTTCAAAAGGGTGGATGTGTGCATGAGTGGGGAACTCGGAGGCGGTAAAGCGGTAAGTGTGGGTAAGGCGGTAAGATAGGTGAAGAGCGTACTCTGAATGAGACCTCCCCACCGCCTGGAACCCTCTTTCTGTTCATTAAGACTCTACAGACTCTCTTGATAAAGAAGCGCTGCCAAGGTGTTCGAGTGAGTGCGAGTGAGTGCACGTAACTACGAAGGGTTGTGTCTGTCTGCACACCACGCGGGATGGAACGGCTGTGGAGCAATCACGTGCTTATGAAACTCGAGTCTTGTTTTCCGGATAAGAGGAAGCCCGAAAGCAAAACGCAGTCATTATAACTCCCGAATCTCACAATGTGAAAATCATTGTAATCACACGAAATTACAGCTCTGACAGCGATGCTGATGCCGCTCATTGCATCCCTTTTTTCCAGCCACCCTAAACGATTCCTTAGGTAGGTACTGCCCGAGGAATGTCAAAAACGCTGCAAATTATTTTTCTCGATTTTTTCAGGGTTTTTTTTTCCTTTGCATGTAGATCACTGAAATGAAAAAAATGAAATACCTAATAGTGGAGCCGTCGAGTTTTACCTATAAACCGAACAAGTAAAGAACACTACAAATGATTACACAACGGTTTATTATTTAACTGTATCACTGTTTTCTATGGTTCCTCGTGCTCCCTCCAGGAAAGTCCTGACTCGAGTACTGGAGTCAGCCAGGCATTTAAATTTTCATAAACAGTTTTGAAAGAATTTTCAAGGTTGGGGGGGGGGGGGGGGGGCAGGTTTCTATACTCGTATCCATCCTTGGACATCAATCCTTTTTGCGGCTGAGGATGTTTTTTGGCGGGTAAATTTTTACTACAGGTTTTTTGGGAGGGAGACTCTTCCTGAGCTTTTTCACTAAGGTAGGTTATACTATCTATAATAGTGGCCAGTCTCAATTACTGACTGCCATCAGCATCATCGAGTACGTATATTTACATTCGGTTCAATTTGAGGACAGAACCCTTAGGAGTTTTACTTCACCCCCCCCCCCCCCCCCCCCCCCCCCCCCCCCCCGAGATCCCGCCTTAATGGCGTCTTCTGCATTATTATTCAGGCATTCGAGAATTCGTGAGTTTAAGAGAGGAAAGAAGGTGGCACTAAGAGTGGGGAAGGATCACACAAAAAAAAGTGAAGAAACTAAGAAGAGGAGATTAGGGCGAATAGGAGGCGATGGGAGAATGGGTTAAGGCCGCTCTAAGGGGAGCAGTTAAGCTAAACAACTTGAGCCACTTGAAGAGGCAAAGTTCTAAAAAAGAAAAAAGAAGATAGCAAAAAACAGGACATTTACCTACTTCTTCCCAACCTATTTGAAAAAAGAAAAAAAAGAGACTGTTATTGTAAGAGTGGGGGGCAGGTAATACCCAATTCGCTATATTTTAGTTGAGAAGGTTGTAAAAGTTTCTCAACATAAAGTGACTCGTTTCGGGAGAACAAGCCTCGGGAGCCTCTGATCATTGCAGAGGCTATGATAAGGTGGCTGAGATGGGGGCGTTAAGGCCGGAGAGGTGGTAAAGTTGGAGAGCTTAGGTTGGTGGAAGATGCGACAAGCAAAAATAGGAACAAAGGCGATTGCTCGGAGATACGACAAGAGTTTTCAGTAGGGAATATTATCTTCGGGGAGTGGTGAAAATATGAAAACTGGCGGAATGAAATTCCCTTTTTAGCTCTACTGCCAAGATGGATGGGAGGTAGAATCATCAAAGGAACATGAAATCATGAAGTGCAAAATGTATCCAACACCTCGTTTTATGAAATCCCTGAGGGGAAGGCATCATCTTGAAAAACTTTTCTGGAAATCCGGTAGTTACTCGTAGGTGAGGAGGTATACTTTATGTCCGGTA
The DNA here is from genome assembly GCA_954871275.1 of Leptopterna dolabrata. Classification (NCBI taxonomy): domain Eukaryota; kingdom Metazoa; phylum Arthropoda; class Insecta; order Hemiptera; family Miridae; genus Leptopterna; species Leptopterna dolabrata. The sequence continues at coordinate 68,677,582 of OX940975.1, forward strand.
TGAAACCGGTGGGCGAGCAACAAGCAGCCAGCTGTGGCTCATAATGGACCCTTGGCTGGTGCTTAAAAATTTCACTTCAAACTTTAGTGGCTTTCTTGGTCGTCTAGGTGTACGTGCATAGCAGTGGTTGGTAGCGTTCTGAAAAAGAACTTGCTGCAAATATAATACACCGAACTTTGCGTTTTTTATGATACCGAGGATCCATTCATGCTTTTTGTGACGGCATGAGCAGTAACGAGCCTTTTGAATCGAGCATGAAAACAACAATTTTAACCCCCCCCCCCCCCTCAAAATTTGATGGATTCCGTTTCAAGGTACGCAGAATCCGATAATGGAATAAATAAAAATTTCTGTCCTTCCGTCGTACGCCGTACTTCACCCTTTTCTTAGTTACCATGAACCAAAATTAATAAAATTTGGTTTGTTGGTCCCGTTTGAGTTTAGCTGGTCCACGAAGCTTGGCGTTAATGTCAGTCATCTCTAGAGGGTGAAAAATTGGGGTTGAAATTTTCAGAACGCCATAGCTAGAAAACATTTAATAGAAGGGTGTGGTTTTTTTTACGTTTTTAAATTGATCTTGAACTAAAGAATTTGTTGAGAACACCTGGAGCATTGTACGACCAGCTGTTCGTTTGCAACGTGGTCGTGAATGAAGCGGTATAAATCCGGCCCAGATATCATTGCTAAACACCTGATTATAATCACGGGTATTATAATGGTTGTATGAAGTATTGGTTGTTCTGCGGTATTGTTCCATTTGAAAAATTATAGCTCTTTTGGATTTTGTTGGTAGGTAGTTTTGTAACTTGGACAAACGTTGTGCTTCATGAATAATAACAAATAAATAATTAATGACTGAATTATCGAATACACCGTATATGTATGGAACTGTAATTCCCCAGCTGGCTCCACTACTCGATTTAGGGCTTGTCTGGAAGGAGCACGTGGGTTGGTATTGACCGCAGAAAACTGTGATCTATGCAGATGAGGCATCTATACAGGTAAATTATTTCACAGCGGTTTATTACTCGGCTATTTATCATTTACCTTATGCTTCATGAATAACAAAAAATGGTTAGTTATTGAGTTATTGAATCCCGCGTATTTTTATGAAACTGTAATTCCCGGACCGGCTAGGGCTCCGTTACTCTTTATGTAGGGCTTTCTTGGGCTCGATGGTAGGTACCGGCTGACCATACTGACCGGAAGGGTCTACATAGAAACAGAAACCATCAAATTTGAAGGTGGTGGGGGGGGGGGGGGTTCATGCTCGATTCCCAACATTTATTATTGAAAATAATAAACCAAAATAAAAATGAGAATGTCTGGGAAGGGGAATGACGATACACAGTCGTTTCTCAACCAAATATCTTCATTCCCCGTCGTCTTCGCATCCCCCGTCCTCTGTCCTTATCGCGCCTGATCGATAGGACCTCCTGATTGAATTATGATTTATATTTTATAAAAAATATCCTGTTTATCTCATTATTTTAAATTATATCCAGATATACGTATGATCTGTTGCCCAACCGTCATAGAATTAAAAGCTAATTGTCCCAACTGAGCTTCTATCGAGTGTTCAAAAACCCAAAATATATTAAAACTTTTTTTTTGTAGAAATGTATTTCATAAGGTTCGTAAGAAGAAAGAAGAGTTTTCAAAACAACTATAATACATAATTAAACATTGAACAAACTCAATCATTCAGGTAACTCAATAAATTTTAGAATCACAAAAAATTTCTTCAGTACTTGAATTATTCTACTCAGTCAGTCTTATTTACCGTGGGAAATTAACGCAGCATTTTTAAAACCGAAGGAACCTCGAGTCACATACCGTTTAAAAGTACGATCTATCTACTTGATCTTTGAGCATCAAAAACACATAATTAAATTGAATAATAAAAACGTATAGTTTGCTTTCCGTTACAATTTGACAGAAGGAATTAATTGTTACAACGATGACGTGTAATTGGATCAGATCTGCGTCTGTACAACAAATTTAAAAAAAAATTGATTTGAAGGTATTTGGGCATCATCAAATTTACACATCTACACTAAACGACTATAAGCAGTAAACAATAGCGATCAGATAAGCATTATTTTAATTTGTATTTGCAATTACTTCTTGAATACCTACTGGACAAATTAATTAAGTCGGCATTTAAAGTCATTACCTAACAGTACAGAAAATTATTACCTATCAGAATGCATGCAGTGTCTTCCTACGTCCAGCTGATACATACTGCAGTAGTAAGAGAACTACTGAATAACATAGTAGTAATTGACAGTATCTAATGTTTTCATTTGATGGTCTGCTTTCAGCTTTATTTTGTCCTGAGTGGTAAAATATCTGACAACCGAATGGAGTTTTTTTCAGCAGTGGATACATGTTTCAAAATAATTAATACCTACCTATTGTTATTTTCTCTCTCAGAAGAGGTCCGATTTATAAGAGGAACTAACATTTCTGTTCTTAGATTTGTTTTTATTCGGGAAAATATCAATGTTGATTTGGAAAACCTCGATGTCCACAAACATCGATTTTTCGTATCGTTTCGCAGCTCTAATTAGGTAGAGTCTGCTTTATCCTCAAGTATATCACAATCCAGTTGCCGTCTCTCGTGTTTTTGAGGGAATGAGAGTTGGACCTGCTGGATTTAATAAGAGCAGAGTCATTTCAAATTCCGAGAGCGCGCTAATCCCTACATGGAAGAGAGAGTTAAGAGTGGGTAGGAATTATGGGGGAAGGGGTTTCATTTCTGAATCTCCATTCCTTGAAACATAGATAAAATTAATGGGAGGCGAAGAGCGAAGATAATTAACGTAGAGTGTGATCCAACGGGTGCTCGGCGGAGTCAGGGCGTGGTGCCTACAAATCAACCCTTCTGCTGCTCTCTGGAAGCTCTAACCTCCAGAAACCTCCCTTTTCACAACAAACACTAGAGGCAAACTCCCCTCCCCTCAAACCCTTCCATTCGCCTTCTGATTTACTATAATGGCCTCGTGACCTCTGGTAGTGACGTCATCACAAAACATCACTTACCCCCCCCCCCCCCCCCCCCACTGCCGCCAAACACCCGAGCAGGCACAATCGCCCCGCTCTGTGGCCTCTTCTTCTGTCTTCTCACGCCAGAGTCGTCGTCCCCCCTCCTACAGTCTCCCACACGCCAGAAGGCTCGTTATCATCTAAATTGAGCCGGCTACGCCAGAAGCCAGTTTTTCCGGTGGTTTCTCCAAATGATTTTACAAGCACAAAAGCCCGTTCTTGCTTGTCTTTGGACTCGTATTGAACCAAGAACGGCAGTTTTCTTTCATAGCCATTTACAAGCTCTTTCGAGCAACGTCTTACTATTATGGGAATATATTATCATCAAACAATTCAATTGAATTAATAGGTAACTTCATTGAAATGCAAAGAGTAACTAGATTCCAATCTGAGAACTTTGACACCAACCACAGTGTCCTACGATTAGATGATTTTTCAAAGTTCCCATTAATTCTAACTTCACAGTGGGCAGGGAGGTACTAGCACCCACATCCCAGGAGCCTGCTGTGGTGAAAACCGCGTGGAGCTAACCTTCCCTATGACTAATGCCTGCGGTGGTGGAAACCGCGAGGTGTTAGCAAAAGACTCCTACGGAGCACATCCTTCCTCCAACCCTCATCCAAACCTCATCCAACTTCATCCTCATCCAACTCACCCACCATGTCGTAAGCCGACCCCACTGGCTCTTGACAGTGAGCATACCTCATTGGGTGAACATTTGGGAATATGTCTGGATCCGATTTAGGTCCAGGGACCACAAGGCTTTCAATATTGACCGCGTTCGTGAGACCGAAATGATGCGTAACAGGAGATGGGGTGGTGGAAAAATGTATATAATTATGTAACTGTAATTGCCGAACGTTAGAGCTTATAATTCGAACTGGTGGCATGTTTGTAATGTCTGTGTGTGTGCGTTCGTGGGTGGGTAGGCAACTCAGTTGTCTACGCAGAGGGAGTATCTATTATCTATGCAGGAAATGATAAACCTTTGTGAAATAATTTGAAGCGTTTTTCCACGCAAAACTGACCGTGTTACACAATATTTTAAAGGTGAAAAAAAGTTTAATGACTACCGTTGAAAAGCTCATCACGTTTACTATTAAAATATATGGTGATTTGAAGAATTTTTGAGTGCTTTGAACTCCTGAAATCTTTGCTGCCCCAGGGAAGTTGAACAATTTCAAAGCCCTCTAGCTCAATAAATTCCCTCCAAATCTCATTTTGCTAAAGACGGAGAACACACCTCAGGGTTTCAGCTTTCCAACGAACTAAAGTACAATTATTCACAAATATTGCGGCTGTTGGCTGAGAAATAGACGTTAATGCTGAAAAAATGACGTCTGGATGTGTGAGGGTTTTAAGGAGGTTGTCGAACTAGTGAAGCTTGGCTTTATTGGTACTGTGTTGGATTGCATGTCACATCATCGGTTCAAGTTTTCAGTGAACCAATAAATAGCATGTGTTCTCATCTTGGTGTAGTTCATTAAGATCTGCTACATCACTGTGAATGCTCAGTTTCTTATTTTCATGCCTTCAGTTCACATCAAGAATTTACCAGCATGCTCCTGGTATACGAGTATAATACGAACAAAAATGCCAATGTCTCGGCGCGGGGATATCGGCAGCAATTTGTCACCAACGTGAGGAAGAGGTGACTTACAAAAGCAGGTGCTTTCTGTAGATCTCAGTCACGCTTCGTCGTATTTGGATGAAATTCATGTGGTAACATCTACAGCCTAACTCGTGCGTGCAAATACCTAATCGTATATATCAGTTTATTTCGGCCATTATTTGGGGTAGGTAGTTATGCGCGTGGCAAAGGATTTGCACATACGCAGACAGGTTGCCAAACAGGCACGGAACCAAATTTATTCTCAGAGGACTGAAACAGTCAAATTTTTATAAAATTCCTAATTTATTATGGGACCATCTGTGGAAACCCGCGCATAATCTCACCAATTTTCGCTCATATCTCGACCATTTCATTCGCATAGTTATGCACGTGAAGAACTTCATGTTTACCAATAGGCAGGCAAAAGTTACATTCCGATTTCGATTAAATACATTTGGGATGATCCGGGTTCTATTTAGGGTTAACCGGGCCCGATACAGTCCATTTTTCAGCGTCATTGACCCTTTCAATCGAAACGGCAGTATAACCTGTTCAACATACTACCAGTTTGGTGACCTCAGAATGCATAATATTTTGCCAGTTTTCGTGCAGCTTTGAGAGGAGCGACGTGGTGGAGCGGCGTCGTGTTCATTTCTACCTGTTTTATTAAGTAAAGGTGGTACCATTCCTGGCAACTGTAGTTATCCATTTTTTGATCGTTTATTTCTTTTGCGACCGAATGGTATAAGATTTTAAGGGAAAAAACGGAAAATAGGCTCATAATTTCACTAAACAACGACTGGTACGCTGTTTCACTTGTACCCAGTGGTTGTCCAGCGGTCCGTTTGATAAAATTTTATTTTCTGTCCAATTCTTCGCCCACTAAATGTCCTCCAACATTTATGTTAGGGCCATATTCTGGTAGGAAATGTCGCTATTTCTAACTATAATAAATTTTAATTTTGCACTGTAAATTAAGGGTGTTATGGCTAATTTGGGGATAGAAGGTCGAGAACACGAAAAAATCGTAAAACCGATATAACACGAAAACGAAGCTTTTTTCGAGACACTTTTATGTTGAACTTTTTGTTGAAAATTAGGTGAAGAAGTTTCGTGGTTCCGAAAGTGGGAGATCTTTGAACTCTAGTCTGGTCTACCCTTTAAGGTTTGGGATATAATCCTTCTAATTTCTTTGGTCTGCTTACTCTCCTCACTTTTGGTGTAAGAAAAAAAATGCAGGCTGTTTTCCATTAGGTATACCGTTATAATTATTGTAGACCTTCTTATAAACATACTGTGATTGTAAGGGCCGCTTTCACCAGCGTAAACAACGGCTTTGATCTGAGTTCAAAACGCGGTTGAACTAGTGAACCGGAGATCGTCCTCAGTGTTGGTTTTCACCGCGAGCCTTGACTCCGTTCAGCGGGCGTTTGGCGTTGAACGCTCGATTATGGCCGGTTAACGGGGATAAAATTCGTTCAAGAGTATGCTGTTCTTCCTCGTCCCTACAGCTTGCTCCTCCGCATCCGTTGTTATATAAATTTTCCAAATTGGATTCAGTATTTTCCAAATGGAATTCAATATTTCCTAAATAGAATTAAACATTTTCCAAATTAAATTCAACATGTCAATATTCCGAAGGAAGAACTTTATTTTTACGGACAGCTTTTAATTATCCGTACTGAATGGTTGTTTTCTATCCCTCCACGGGATAACGTAGTACCTATGTCACATTGAAGATACACAGTTCTTGCGATCTTTTTTTCCTTCTTGCGTGTTTTGATGGTGTCACATTTCCTAAAAATGATAACTCAAACTGCGACATTTGTGAGCTTTCATAATTTGGAAAAATAACTATTTTTTTCGGAGTTATTACAATTATGACTTCCTGTGGGTAAACTTATTTTGGGTCATTTTTTTAGAACCTTCCGTAATGTTAAATTCAAGTTAGGGAAAAAACGCTGCACGTTATTACACAGCGGTTTACTATTTACCTGTATAGAGATGCCTGTTCTGCGTAAATCACTGTTTTCTTAAATGGAGTACTGGAGCCGGCCCGGGAAATATAGTGTCATAAAAATGCGCGGGAATCAATATAATCAATCATTAATTATTTTTATTTATTCATGAAGCATAATGTAAATAATACACCGTTGTGTAATAGTTTACCTGTATAGATGCCCCCTCTGCGTATATAGTATAATGAACCGTTATGTAATAATTCATCGTCGTGTAATAATTTACCGTTGTGGAGTAATTTACCCAATAGTACTTCAACATTTGTTCAAGTTACAAAAGTACCTATCAACAAAATCCGAAAGAGCCATAATTTTTCAAATGAAATAACTTCGCACTTTTCCTAGTTACCATGAACCAAAATTGACGAAATTTGGTTTATAGGTCCCATTTGGAGTCTAGTTGGTCCTTGAAGCTCGGCGTTACTGTCAGTCATCTCTAAAGTGTGAAAAATAAAGGCTGACATTTCAGCTTTTTCAAAATTATTTTTTAGTTTTTTTAATTGGACTGTGGTCCGCGATATTCTTCAATCCTGGAAACTGAGAGGTTTCTGGAAAGAGGAGTTTCTCAAGGACCTACGGGCACCTCAACTTTTGGATATAATCACAGGTGGAGGGCAACCACATCGTTTCAAAAAAATATGGCGCTGACGGGTAATATGGGGAGGTACAACTTCGGGTATTATGGGGAGGTCCCCGATTTACCCTACCACCTCCCCATATTACCCTGCCATATCCCCATATTACCCAAATACCTACCTGATTATTATTGTTTTTATTTTCATTGTCATCATTAGATGGCTGAGAAGAAGAAACGCCAGCTATGGTGTTCACATAACATGGAAGAGGCAGTGAATGCTGTATTAGATGGAAAATATGGTTACGTCGTGGCAGCACGGACCCATGAAGTTCCCCAAACCACGTTGGAGCGGCGAGTGGCCAAGGCTAAGAACAACTCAATGTCTGCAGGAGAAGCTTCGGAAAAAGGAGGTGAGCATAAATTTTATTATTTTCATTAAAAAAAATCATTATTTCATTACCTAACTACCTACTTATTTGAAAAATTGAATAAATAAAGTTTAAAAAATAACAATATTAGAAATAAAATGAATGAATGTGTGAAAAATAGAAAAATAAAAATACGAAGTAGGTATGTAGCCTGCCTACCTAATTTCCTGGAATAAAAAGTTGGTTGGTACCTAGTTAATTTAGGTATTTTTTACATAATATCATTTCATATTATTTAGGAAATTTTTTTCTCAGGTCTTGGGGTCAAACCAGTCTTCTCTAGAGCTCAAGAAGTAGAGCTGCGTGATTTCATTCTGCTCATGGAAAGCCGAATGTTTGGGCTGACAATGGCTGATGTTCGACGGCTAGCGTTCAACCTTGCAGAGAACAATATGATCGCCCATCGATTTAACATCGAGAAGAAAATGGCTGGCAAAGATTGGATTTATGGTTTTCTCAAGCGTCATCCTTCAATTTCCCTGAGGACTCCTGAGCAAACGTCCCTCGCTAGGGCTATGGGTTTCAATGAAACGGCGGTAAGTAGCTTTTTTGACCTACTTGATGGGCTCTACGATAAGCACGGCTTTTCGCCAGACCGAGTTTACAATGTTGATGAAAACGGGGTCACCAACGTACCGAAAACCCTATCCAAAATCTTGGGTATGAAGGGAAAACGTCAAGTTGGCGGGCTCACATCGGCTGAAAGAGGATTCCTGACGACAACTGAACTTTGTATGAATGCCCAGGGAAATTTCATGCCCCCTATGTTTGTTTTCCCCCGAGTGAAGCCCAATCCGGAGCTGTTGGACGGTGCTCCGCCAGGTAGTATGGCTGAATTCAACCAGAGTGGTTGGATGACTTCAGACATTTTTCTCAAATGGTTCCGTCATTTCGTTGAATTTTCCAAACCAACAGTGGAGAAACCCGTTCTGCTTTTGCTTGATGGCCATACCACTCACACAAAGAATTTGGACCTCATTCGGGCTGCCAGAGAGAATAATGTGGCGTTGCTTTGTTTCCCACCCCATTGCTCACATCGCCTGCAACCATTGGACGTTTCACTGATGCGTCCATTGAGCATTTACTATTCTGACGCTGTAAGGCACTGGATGAGGGATAACCCAGGAAGAGGGGTGTCAATTAAACACATTTCAGCGCTCTTTGGGGATGCCTATCTGAAAGCTGCGAAGCCAGAAACGGCGATCAACGGCTTCCGTAAGTGCGGGATCTGGCCCTTCAACCGAAATGTGTTCTCTGACACCGAATTTGCGCCCTCAAAAACCACTGAACGGACACAACCGGGTGTCCCGCCTGTCCTCCCGGACGAACCCTCAAACATCATTCCTCAGCCTGCAATGACACATTCAATTCCTGAGCTTCCAAGTCTTTCCAGTCAGCCTCACCCATCAATTCCGGCCCCACAATCGACACCTTCCGTCTCCTACCCTGAGCCCGCAATGGCACCTTCAGTTCCTAAGCTTCCAAGTATTCCTAGTCAGCCTCAGCCATCAATTTCGCCCCCACAATCTACACCTTCAGTGTTCAACACTCAGCCCTCAACAAGTTGTGGCACCTCAGGTTTTTGCCGAACTTCTTCGTCTCATCGTAAGATAACCGAGTTTAGCCAGGTGTCACCTGCAGACCTCATCAAGCTCCCTGAAGGTGGAAGATCCGAAACTTCGCGAACACGCAAGAGGGGTCGATGCGTAATCCTAACCAACTCTCCCTACAAGAATGAGTTGGAGGCTGTTGAGAGAGACCGGCACGAGAAAATGAAGAAGAATGAGTTGAAAGGAAAAGTGAAGAAGAATCGACGTGATGAAAAACTTGTGAAACAAACTGTAGAAAAATCCCGTCCAAAAAGATTAAAGATAAATGCTATTGAGGACATTGTCAGCAGCAGTGATTCTGATTTAGAGGACACTTCTCTGAAAGAAGAGTGTATTGTCTGCTGCAAGGAGTTCGATGAAGGGGGATGGTTGAAATGCAACATTCGTAGAGGGGGGGTTCATGAACGGTGTTCAGGAGTAGAAGAGGATGAAGACTTCCTTTGTGTTATTTGTTTAAGAGTCGAAAGACAAAAACTTGTAGGAATCGTGAAAAACAAAGAAATCGTTTGATAGAGGTTCCTAATTTTCTATGTGCAAGTTTCACAATGTTCCTTTTATTTTAAATAAACTTGGTACTAATGTTCCTGTAATAATTTCGTCTAAAAACTACATTTTTTCCTGAAACCCCATATTACCCTACCGCTCCCCGTTTTACCCTACCCACCTCCCCATATTATACGCATGGGAGGGTAAAATGGGGATGTTAGGCGAAATCGATTTTTTCAAATCAACACCTATTACAACTACTTTTTCATAACAAACGAATCATATCTCGTAACCTTGGTTACTCAAGCAGTCACGTTGGGGAAAAAATTGGAGAACCTTCTTCACAAGCTCTGTGGCAGGCAATTGAAGTTACGCTCCCCATATTACCCGACTTTCCCCTACCTATCAACAAAATCCGAAAGAGCCATAATTTTTCAAATGAAATAACTTCGCACTTTTCCTAGTTACCATGAACCAAAATTGACGAAATTTGGTTTATAGGTCCCATTTGGAGTCTAGTTGGTCCTTGAAGCTCGGCGTTACTGTCAGTCATCTCTAAAGTGTGAAAAATAAAGGCTGACATTTTCAGAACGCCGCAGCTCGAAAGCTTCCAATAGAAGGTGTTGTGATCGGCTGCTCCTCCAATATACCTGTAATGTACGAACATGTCGAGCCTGATCGACCACACAGAGTGGGGACCCCCCGACCCCCCTCTGGTCATGTCAGGGGGTATATAAGAAATTGTGATCGCTAAATAAATTAACCATTCTCAATCAAGCTATCGAACTGCCTCGTCTACTTCATTATCCTCGGATCATCACAGAAGGGTACGAAGAAGAAGAAGAAGAAGAAATAAGTTTATTTTTATAAGGACAACATAAAAAGAACACTTGACTCCATGAAAGTATAAACAATACGGCATGGTTTTAACCGTCTGCCGGAGGTTCGGGCTGCACAATTCAAAATAAAATAAAATCACTGGTAGGTACAAACTTACTTAATACTAACAAAACTATGTATGTGCAGAGAAAAATTAAACAAAGAAAGATCCGGGTCCCAATTATTGCAATTCACATACACTGGCAGAAAATTAATATTCAATTCATTGCAACAAATTCTTACTAAGTCCAATCCATCAATATTCAAAAACTGAACCTCTCTTGTTCCTTTCCTTATACCCATAACTACCAAAACTTACTATACTACCATACTACCAAAAACAGCATTTTTTCTAGCACTTATCCATCTCAGCACAGAAGGGTATGGGTTTTTTTGCGTTTTTAAATTGAACTTGAACTAACAAATTTTTTGAGACCACCCGGAGCATTGTACGACCAGCCGTTCGTTCGCACCGAAAAGCTTCGTCAACACGATCGTGAATCAAACGGTATAAATCCGACCCAGATATCATTGCTAGGAAGCACCTGATTATAATCACGGATGGCTTTATGAAGTAGAGTTGATTGTTCTGTGATATTGAGTGGTATGAATAAAACGAAGTAAAACCTTTTACTTGCGGAAAACGAAGCAAATCCTTCAAGTATCATGAATAAAAAAAAGAAGAGCAAAACCTTCTGCTTCTGTAGGAAAAGCATAAGCTCGAAAAAAAAAGCATTTCCTTCAATCAAAAGTATTCCGTATGAATAAAGCTGCTCTTTTACTTCGCTTGTGAAGCAAAAGCTTTAAAAAAGATGCATCTACTCCAGAGTAGATTCACTTTCCTCAATTTATCATATCGGTCGTTTATCAAGTGCCATGTTCTCCTCATTTGTGCGTTTTTCCCTGTTTTATCAGTGTGAGTGTGCATTTCGTGCTTTTTGCTTCCTCTGTCAGTGATTTTATATTAATGTAAGTCAGTGATTATGGCTGAAATCGTGAATATACGTAATCGTAAATGTTATAAGGAACGAAGGTCCCCACGGGAACAAGATTTCAGAAGTTTATTTCGATTTTCGGAGGAAAACGTTAAGTGGCTAGCAGATCATTTTATTGGAAATGATGTCAACGATACTCGCGGTGGTTCCCTATCTCCGGAGCTGAGAATGAAAGCCAGTATTTGCAGGCTGCGTTAACCCTTCAGACCCTTCTAACTCTTCGTCACTTCCGGAAGACATGTTCCACCGGAAACTATAATCGTTTTAAAGTTTACAACAAGAGCAAACTATTTAAAACACGAGACGCAACAAAAATGAGAAGCAAAAGCAAAGATTTATCAATCGGAAAATGGAAACAAACGAGAAACGAGTTCGTCCCGCGTTGAGGCGGGAACACCTGGATCACCAATTTTTCTGGGTCAGCTGATGATCGGAGGAGGCTTTTACTCTTTTCCCGTGAAGCAAATCCTTCGGAGTGAAGGTAATGATTATTCATACGAAAAAGAATAAAACCTTTTACTTCGAGCATTTCCTTCCAAAGCAAATGCTTTTCCTTCGAGCAAATGCTTAAAAGCATTTGCTTTCGTTTTATTCATACCGCCCATTATTTCATTCGAAAAATTATGGATCTTCTGGATTTTGTTGATAGGTACTTTTGCAACTTGAACAAACGTAGAAGTTTTATTGGGTTATTATTATACAACGGTAAATTATTACACAACGGTTTATTATATTTGCCTTATGCTTCATGAATAAATACAAATAATTAATGATTGAATTATTGAATCCCGCGCACTTGTATGAAACTTAATTCCGGGGCCATGTACAATAGTTACCATTTGTACTTTTGTATACTTATTTCCAGCAAACCCAGCAGTTGGAGGCAGTTGGAGGCTGCTATAGTTGCTTCATTTCCTGCGTCAAATCGCAAAATTCCAAGTGATCAATGACTGGGCAACTGCCGGTCAACTTTAGGGCCACTCGGTCATCGATTGGGAGAAAAACAAAAACTGAGTTTGACATCAAATTATAAATAATTAAGAACTGGATTAATCTTAACATTTCTTTCACAGTTTTTATCGTTGAGAGCCTTTCTTGCGAGATGGATAAATTTCATCATTTAAAGAGGAACAGGGCGATAGAAACAGCGAGCCATAGGTCGACAAACTTCTTAATCAGTCATCGATTGGGACCCTACTATCAGAGAACCCAATTTCCAGCGTATCATCCGAATTTTGTATTTTCGTAACCACTTGTCTGTTGAAATATGGTGAACTTTGTACATATACATTATGTTCCATCTTGATACGTCATCGAAACTGATGGGTCATCACCGTAATCAACGGGCCATCCTGATATCCCACCCCATTATTAGGGTATAGCATATTTAACGCCCACGGACAGGCATTGATGTTCCAATTACGTATCAACCTATTGTTCATCGATGAAGCGAATATTGAAGAACCGTCCTGACGTCAAGCTTTCGATAAATTCCTCCTCTGTTCGGCCAGAAAGAATTTTACGATGAAAATACGGAGGCACTCAGTTTTTCACCGTTCATCGGCCGGCTGTCAGAAGGGAAGGCAGGTTGAAATGAAGCGCCATTTTAGTGGCACTTTTCGGACGTAGGTACCCACACCCGAGAGCCGTTTCGGACTCTCACCCCCGAGAGGGTTCTCCAAGGTACTTATCTAGGACCCATCTTACGTACCCACGATTCCAGTTAACTTTTCCTCTTTGGAAAAAAGGGTCTTTTCGATAAGGGAAGCTGCTACTGCCTCGTGCTCCAAGTACCTTTCTCTTCGCCGATGGTCTTCCCTTGTTTCCTTACTATTACGACTTCCTTGAAAATTGCTTTCACCTTAGAACCTCCGCTTCTCATCCTTTCATCCAGTATCTCATCTCTCCTCGCTCTCTCATCTTCCTTCCTGCTTACCTTCTCCTTTTTATAACGAACTCTTTTTTCTTCCCGTCCTGTTTCCTTTGCTACTTTTACAGCTTCCTCAATGATTCAACACATCACCTCTTTTACTTCTCCACATATATTTTCACTGGTTACGTGGTGAGGGTTAGAAAATGCAAAAAAGGATTGTACCTACGAGTAGTTACCTATATACATTCTGGTTTTTGTAGCGAATGTTCAAAGAAAATAAAGCTATTGCAATGGGTCTAAAATGTTCAAAACATCCATTTTTGAAATATTTTTATAGACAAATCCGCTTCAGAACAACCGCTTAACAAAAACGTATTTGTATATAGTCCATCTCTCTACCTGTGCCTCTTGGGTTCACGACGAAAATTCTAAGTATCGCCAAAATGTTCGTATTGCCAAACAAAATAATGAATTCGAAGATGACAAGTTTTGAATAATTCTGAGAGGTCAAATTTGAGTTTTTGGCTGTCAAAAATCGATAAAAACGGCTAAAAAAGCAAGCAATTGATATAAAATCACTACAAGTGGTATGGAAGGGTGAGTGAAGACAGAAAAATACCATTTTAGTTGTTTTTAATTCAAAGTAGGGATCAAATTTGGATTTTTTGGGGGTAAAAAATTGGTAAAGCGCTAAAATTGATATTAATTCGTCTGAAGTTGTGTGGCATGGTGATTCACGACAAAAATAGGGACTATTTCGATGATGAAAATATTTTTCTAAAAAATAAAAAATTTTAAAAAAAGTGTGGGCCAAATTTGATTTAGTAAGGGTGAAAAATCGGTAAAAATGGCTAAAATCACGAAAAAACGACATAATTTTTCGAAAAGTGGTGTGATTTCTCGTTAACATACCTGCACCTCGGTGCACCATCGTACTATGGCAGTTTTTTCTTTATTCGAAAATGAGATAGTGTCATCAAATTGATGCTTAAGGTGCCGGTTTTGTCCTTTGTGCAACATAGTACAATATCATGCTGCTGCTAGGAAACGAGAAAAAGAAACTTTCAATAGAAGTTTCAAAAACGCTGCCATTTATGACGCAAAGGTTTATTATTTACCTGTATGCATGCGCCTTCTGCGTAGAGATCACTGTTTTCTGCGGTCAATACTGTCTAGTATTTTGTTGATGCTTCTTTGTTTCATGAATAATAACGAATAATTAATCATTTAATTACTTAATCCTGCCCATGTTTATGAAACTATAATTCCCTGGCTGGCTCCAGAACTCAAATTAAGGCCTTCCTGGGGGGGGGGGGCTCGAGTGTAGGTATTTACCACAGAAAACAGTGATCTACGGATCTACGCAGAAGAGGGATTTATACAGGTAAATATTTCGGTTAATTATTCTGTGAATGATACACCTATGTATCCGCTCAGCAAAAAATGTTTTGAATTCCCACTCAAAAATGAAAAAAATTGATAGATTCCAACAACGCCGTCAGCCGTATCATGCTTGTCGGCTTTATTTTCGGTCTAAAAAATTCGTTCTTTCGCACACATGCTCCATTTGGGCCCTAGTTGTGTCCCGAAACGTTGCAGCCCGATCGGAATATTCCCAGGGGTGTTATGGGAGAAAAATTTGTGTAAAAATAGAGGGTTTTTAAGAAGGTTTTAGTAAAGATGAGCTAGTGAGGTATCGTTTTCCTTTTTACGAAGCTATTATTCCCGGACCGGCTCCAACTCTCGATTTAGGGCTTTCCTGGGGGGAGCACGAGGGTAGGTATTGACCACAGAAAACAGTGATCTACGCAGAAGGGGCATCTATAAAGGTAAATAACAAACCGTTTGTGTAATAATTTGCAGCGTTTTTTTTTAACGTTTATTGGTCTCGAACTTGAGAATTTTCTGAGAAAAGCTTCGTCAACATGATAGTGAATGAAACGGTATAGATCCGGCCCAGATATTTATCATTGCTAGGGAGCACCTTATTAATTATCACGCATGGCTGTGTGAAGTCGAGTTGGTTGTTCCGAGATATTATTTCATTTGAATAATGATGGTTATTTTGGATCTCGTTGATAGGTACTTTGTAACTTGAAAACACGTTATGCTTCATACATAACAGCAAATAATCAATGATAGAACTGTTGAATCCACCGAATATTCATGTAACTCTCATTTCGGACCTCCCTGGTGGGAGCACGAGGGTGGCTAATGACCACAGAAAGCAGTGATCTACGCAGAAGGAGCATCTGTACAAACTAAATCACTCGCGACGAAATCGTGGAAACCCATTTCAAAGAAAAACGGAGTTATTGAAAAAATAGTATATTTCCACTAATACACGAAAAACGCAAAAAACACTGTTATACCGGTTTCGGTGGTCAAACCATCGTCAGTAACACACAATAATAAGTTATTGTGTGTTACCGACAGTAATAAGTTATTGTGTGTTACTGACGATGGTTTCATCACCGAAACCGGTATAACAGTGTTTTTTTGCGTTTTTCGTGTATTAGTGGAAATATACTATTTTTTCAATAACTCCGTTTTTCTTTAGCATCTGTAAAATAGTAAATCGCTGTGTATTATTTTCATCGTTTCCATGTTGTAAAAGTCATAGAACAGAGTGATGATCGCTAAACTGTTGCAGTTGGTTTGTATTTTGTAGTCAACATTCAAAAACATTCTGTCCATGATCATGATTATATGTAATGTATATACATTGGAGCTAAAATACTTAATAGCTATGATACTTGCAGTTTCTGTTATCCAATTGAATTTTAATGAGCCGACGAAAAGATAAGACACGTGTGCGACATTTAACCCTTCCTGGGCCATTAGGTCACACCAATAAAAACAAATCCGCGTCACTCTCAGACATTGTAACCAGCTCCGTTTCCAATAAAACTATCTACCTATAGCTTGGTGCATAAAGAAATTGCATGAGAGGTTATCGAACTTGGATGGCCTTATTCTACAATTTAATATCACCAATTGACCAAAGGTTGGAAATGGTTCATGAACGTGCCTTGTTTCAATCTTTATTTGAGGTTTTATAACTCAATGTGTTTGTCGTCACACCCTGCACTTGGCTCACTCAAAATCGATTTCGATTCAGGAACTGATAGGTACTAAATTGCTTATGAATCCGTAACGTATTTTCCAACGTGCGTAGTCAGTCATTATGTCATGAAATTTTCCCCTAAATATCCTCTGTTCGTTTCTCATTACTGACAACGAGGTAAACTAATGTTTAGGATTGCTACGTCTTGATTGCTGAGACTAAGATTGCTTACTTATGTAATGGCTTACTAATGTCTGATTATTACCAACTGATGACTAAGCATTATTAAGCATTAATAATTGTAATGCTTTTAGATGAGACATAACTAAGCAATCTTAGTCTAAGCAACGTCTAGATTGTTGGAATAAGATTGCTTAAATAGGAACCTAGTTATGTCTGATTCTTATCAGCCGATGAATAATCTTTTGTGAACATGATTTTGACAATCTGGATTGACCTTTCTGCCGGCTGAATTAAACCTTTCGCATATTAATTATATTGCAAACGGTTTTAGTACAAGTGTACAAAGTTTATTCAGTTGATAAAAAAGTTAATTCAGTTTGCGAATGCTGTAATATTAATATCATCGTGTTCAATTCCATAAGCCATCATATAATATTGTTTCCTATCTTAATAATGAAACAGTGTGTAGTGAGCAGATTGTTTGATTCGCTAAAAATATTTTTCATTGAACTGGTAAATTGGTAGTAATGATATGATTGGAACAGTGATTTGAGTAAACAAAGATAGGTAGGTTCATCAATACGGAACCGTAAGTAACGTAGGCGAAGATTCACGGAAAATTCCATGAGTGATAGAACATTTTACTGCAAATTCGTTTCCTCCTATTTGTTTCTAAAGTGGATTCTTTGATTTTACCAAATTTTGCTGATCAGGGCGAAAAAGCAGCAAATTCCTATCAACCATTTCATCGCACGTTCCAACCAATCACATTTCGAGATATCTGCTAACACATAGACAACGTTCATCGACTAAGGAGAAGTCTTGACATGTGCGATTTGGCAATATTTCTCTGAAAAGCGAAGTCCCTGTATTCATCTTCTTCAAGAGCCTCACAATTAGTTTTGACGTAGTGAGCGTTCCCAGTATATCGACAAGAGTCAGGTACAAGTCGTGTGGTGAAGTTAGCCTTTTCCTATTTACCTTGGAAGATTAATAATTTTTATCAATATTCATTTTCATCAAATAATCATTTTTAACAAATCCCTAACAATGACGTAATATTTTTACAGGCGCAAACACCAGAACTAGATTATAACTGCAAAACATCCATGACATGTCATTATGTCTTTGTTTGACCCGCTTGATAAAGAAAATGGACAAACGGCAGTACCTCACATCGGAATGTGGCAGTATAGGTGATCCCTCCCAGTCACCTTCTCAACGAAGGGCGGTGATGCAACTTTGAGAGTAAATATCAGAACTCTGGCTCTCTTTAGAAATATGTGATCACGTAACCCCCCGCTAATGCCACTGAAATACTATAATTTTTAAATAATGCACTGGATAGTTTTTAATATGTACCTGAAGAGCGTCTTTCCATTGTTGTGGAGCAGACCGAGGTACGATAACGGATACAAGTGGCATCCCTTCCTGTATCCATCTTCGAGTTGTTCGTGGACCGCACTGGCCGCTCATTCCAATGACCATCAATACAGTTCGTTCCAAGAGATCTTCTCTAACCATTGTTTCTAGAAGCTTTACGAAATCATTGTCCATTACCTTGGAAAATACATTTTATTCGCTTAAATGTACTTAAGTACGAGTAAAACCCTTCTAGATATGGAGGAAGGCTTTAGTGTAATGGATAGGTACAATAACTTTCCTCTTCAACCAACACTTCATCTACACACGTCATGTCTTCTGCAACGTGGTTCTTTGTTTGAAAATATTCAATGGATTTTACTGAGATTGTCGGGGATGATGGTTAGGCCCTAATTGACGGTCTCAGATCGGTTTACTCCAGTGACAGGAGCTCTAGATATGCAAGCTTTAACATAAAATGTTGCATCATCCAAGTCGAATGACGGGCTGAAATTAGTCCCTTATCAAAAAATTACATTACTACTTGAAAGTGGAGCACTAGTAATTTGAAACATGAACCACGAAAATGTGATCATACTTGCGCCATGTTGGCATCGTTAGTTGTCAGCTCGTTGTAAAGAGAGAAGAGGAAACTGGGAGAGTTTTTATACGCTCTCATAAATGAGAGTAAGTAATTTAAGTGTATCAAATGTCTGGGCCTCTTCCCAAAGCAGTTCTCTGCGCTACTGTTGGCTCTCTTGGTGTCTTTTACCGCGTCCCAAAATATGTTGCCATAATGATGAGTCGGCTGTCGTTTCAAAGGTAGACGTCTCGTTCTGAACATGTTCATGTTCGGTACATCTTCAGCAAACAAAGTTACTGCACCGAATTGCGAGAAGTGATCCCAAATGAACCTGAAATTCTCGTCTGAAACGAGGAAACCAAAATAACATACTAATATGAGCCACTTGTGGGATTTCCGTGAATGTAATATATCAATAAATTAATTTTTACACGCATTTGTGCCAAATTAAATTCCATTGAAAAATCATTCAAAGCACGTAGGCACCTAAAGAATTCGTTAATACCTGGAAAGAATGAAACTCTCATTGCCTCTCAACATTGCTAGAATGTTATCGTGAGGTGTGAGGTTATCAAATGTTGTAAAGCCCAACATTTCGATCGAATCCATTGTATTTCTCATATAGCTGTAAGAATGTGGCATCTGTCTCATGAAGTTCAAACGGGACATTTGGCCGACGCTAACTACTGCCACGCCGTACGTGTCACTGTTCTAGGTCAAAACATTAAGAGACACACGTAATATTCATACGTACTCTGCGCGGTATTTAGTTCGGAGGGTGTAAATTTACTAGATGACTAGTTTTCCGTGCAATACCACTTTAACCCATTTCTGCTCTTTGATGAATATTGTTAAGAAGGCTACGCTTGAACTTTCTGACAGTTCAGTAGAAAGTTACATTCAAAGTACTTATTGCGTCCTGTAGCAACCTGTTGCATTCGCTTTAATATGCACTTCCAGTAGCATTATATTTGAGCTCAAAGAATGGAGAATGATTCACGCAAGTGGAATAAATTTGTCGAAGTTGTCAACAGGTCGGGCACGACCGGGAAAGAAGTTCAGGTTCTTCAGACTGTCCCCACCCCGAAGCACCATCCCAGTTTCCAGAGGCATACCATCCTCGTGTATGCAAGTATTTATCCCAACTTCATCACGCCTTTCATGTGTAGGTAGCTAGCTAACTCCAAAATTAATGTGCTGGTGGTGATTTCAGATTGTTTTCTGCAACTCCGGACAAAGAGAGAATGTATTCAATTTCAGCAGTTCTAATTTCTATGTAAACAGAAGTAGATTATAACTAATCATATGGGGAGTGTCTGTCGGCGGTGGGAAAGCCGGAACCAAACGAAAATATTGTTGAGTATAGCAGGAAAACTAGGCAACATTTCTGAGTATTCTGAGTTTTGAAAACAGAGGTTTTTATAATCATTATAATATATACTCATATAATGATTATAAAGTAGCTAAATGAAAGTAGGTAACGTTACATTCGAGATCGGGGCGCATTAATTCGCGAACATTTTCTCCTCACATGGATGCTTTTCATGTAGGTACTTCGAAAAATTGAACCATACAAAACTATTCTTACATTATACCTAATAATCAAAGCTTACGTTATATTCCATAACTTCTTGCAGTGGTTGAACATGAGCGAAGTAGTCACTGAATAAGACTGTGCCATTTTCATCGGTGCATTCTACATTGGTAAAATCTGATTTTGGATAGATCGCTCCAACAAGAGGTGCTTTCAAACTGAAAACAGCTTTGTCTTCCAGCAGAGAACGAGTGATCTCGGAATAAAAGCAAAACTCGTTTCCTTTGAGCATATCAGTTTTGATTCTGAGCCCATCCACGTGATCTATGACTGCACGGTCATCATTGGCGTCACACCTGGACCAGAAGATAATGCTGCTGTCAAAAACGCGATATGGATAATCGAATGTTCATTAGGTCCAATCTGTAATTTATAATTGTATACGAATTAAGTTTATTTAAATATTCGTATCAATTATTAATAATTCGTTCAAACATTTTTTGTTTCAACTAAGTCCGCCTCCACCATGATGACAATACAGTTCTTCAGAAATCCAACTCGTTTTGAATCGCTAATTGGTTCATCCTTCATGATGAAAAGTGCACACAGTTAAAATCTATCCAGTAATTTTTTTTCCTACGAAATATCTGATCTCGTTAATTCGAATTTTTATCCACCCTTCCCTTAAATTCAAACTATAAACTCATATTCACCAACTAAGTTACCTGATAGTTTTCTTTTCATAGTATCCAAGTGCATGCTCGTCCACGGGATACCCGCATCTGACATCAAGCTCTCTGGAGGTATCACGAAAGCCCTGGTAGGAGCAAAAGTGTTGAGAATCAGTAGAGGATAGGGCAGGTCAAGGGTTAGGATTAATAACACTTTTTTTATTGTTTCCGTTGAATATGGACCACTTCCAAAAGATGAAATTGATAACTTCGGAACATATTGATAGGTACCTGCAAAATTACTGCCACTCAGGGAGCGACATGACAAATATCCACGAAGAAAATGTACCCGTATAACATGCATAATATTAAATATCTGTTTATAGGTATCGATGTGAAAAAAATTCTCTGGTTTTGTAAGGGTTCAGCCAAATAGGAATCGAATGAGGCAGGTCGAAATTTGTTACCTTTGAACCTTACGTCAGTGTGCAGTGTAACAAATTTGAGAGTGGGGTAGCCACGAAATAGTCATCAAGTGGAGCGAAATTGAAAGTTTAGTTCCCCTGTGTTCTTCAATCTCTGCCTAACTTATGTCGATTCTGCGTTTGTGTTGCACATTTATTGTAAATGGTATATACTTAGAACAAACAATTTGCGCAATCCTCAAATCCTTATGTCACCTTGATACCCACAGTATGGCCCTATATTTATTTAACGAATTATCGATCAATTCCGTGGTCAGGTTTTTGGGCGTAAAGCCAGTCTCCGGCACGCCTGTTTACATAATTATATTATTCCAATTCATTTCATTTATTATTATTTATTATTATTGTTTGTTTATTTATTTATTATTATTATTTGTTATATGGTGTCTGGTGGAGGGGGTGGGGGGATTTTTAATATAGCATCTTACGTAGTATCGTCCTACTTACCTTCCCAGCAGTACTTTCCAGAAAGGCGAATATCCATGTAAGATAAATGAGTCCTGTAACTGTAAGAAAACAAAACTTTCCTGAGTGATGAAAGGTAAAACTGCTATGTACATTAACCGAATAGCTGACAGTAGACACACTTTCAATCAATACCTTCCTCCTACCTACCTCTGGATGATTTATTCAGTATATTATGTTTCCAGTGGAAAGTAAGGGGCTTACCACCACTCACAAGTTTCTCTTACAAAAAAAAAAGTCAACCAAGTTTAAGGTAACAGCAAAAAGAAGGAGAAATGCATACGTAACTCGGTTTGCGCATGCACAGTGTCCATATCAATCATCCGATCGCGATGAAATTCATGTGGGACCATCTAGGAGCTATACCATAACTACCCACTAAATTTGAGCAAAATAGAGCCATTGATTCCTGACTTCAAATTTCGCGTTTGCGCACTCCAGTAGCCTTACCAATCATTCTGAACTGAAATCTGTAGGGGACCATCTGGGAGCTACAACGCAACGACTCACTAAATTTTAGCAAAATCAGGCCACTGATCCGTGAGAAAGGAGGACTGTGGATTTCGCGTTTGCGCATGTACAGTGGCAGTTCCAACGTACCGATCGTTCAGAAATCCATAGGGAATAATTTAGAGTCCACCCCTTATGATAGACACGTTGTTTGAGCGGTAATTTCCCCAAGCAGAAAATAATAATCCTAGAGCAAATAATGATACTCTTCCCTCCCCCGCACCACCATCCCACACACTGAGTCCATTCTTGATCCATGTAAGAGTTAACCATAAACTTGTGCGAGTTGACTTAAAAAAGAACCACAATAAAGAAACAAACTAACCTGTTGCACCACAGAGTAGACATTTTCGCCACTGATGAATTGAGGAAAGGTGTTTACTCATTGTGTCAATTTTGCAACACGATACAGAAAACAGTCCATTCTCAGGAATTTTCGAAACGTCTAGCTTCTAGTTTATTCGATTTATGAGAGGAATTAGCTTATAGTAAAAACAGGTGATCCCGAGAGACTGCGTTATACTAAACTCTAGAAACGCCACGTACTTGAAAGAATAAGCGTTGTCACCAACTGCCCCATGCACAAGCGATAGAAGTGGTACTCTTGAGATAATAGAGATGAGGGAGATTAGGATATTTTTACAAACCGTTTTATTAAAAATCACCATTCCTGAATCTCAACTTTCAGCACAGTTATCTTGCTCATCTGCAAAACATGATCCAACTGACATTGGCCTACTTATTTTCTCATTGGTTACCGGTGTTTTTTCATACACCCATCCTGGGTGTACTAAATTTTAACCCTTGGGACCTTCAAGTGCCGGAGTTATGGAAGTTTGAAAACCGCTATTTCCAACTGTCGTTCTTCTTGTTCTTTATATAAGGGATAGACTAAAATTTTGCGCAAACGCATTCGTTATGCTCCAACAAAGGGGCTTTGTGCGATTTGTTTCAAGTAGTAGGTTAAAGAGGGTTCTAAAAGCTGAATTTGGCACCATTTTTTTCACTGGAGCTGCCAGAATAGAAACGCTGCAAATTATTACACAAAGGTTTATTATTCGCCTGTATAGATGCCCCTTCTTTATAGATCACGGTTTTCTGTGGTCAATACCGTCGAGCTCCCCCCAGGAAAGCCCTAAACCGCGTACCAGAACCGGTCTGGGGATTACAGTTTTATAAAATGCGAGGGATGCAATGATTCAATAATTAATTATTATTTGTTGTTGTTCATGAAGCATAAGGTAAAGTTATAAACCATTGTGTAAGAATGCGTTGTGTATTTAACCGTTTTTTAATAATTTACCTGTATAGATGCACCTTCTGCGTGGACCATTTTTCTGTTGTCAGTACCAACCTTCCAGCTCCCCCCGGGAAAGCCCTAAATCGAGTACTGGAGCCGGCCCGGGAATCACAGTTTGATAAAAATGCGCGGAATCCAATAATTCAATCATTAATATTATTTGTTATTGTTCCTGGAGCATAAGGTAAATAATAAACCGTTGTGTGACAAACAGTTGTGTGAGAAACCGTTGTGTGATAACGGTTGTTGTAATAACTGCGTAGATCAGTTTTCTGTGGTCAATACCTACCCTCGAGCTCCCCCCAGGAAAGCCTTAAATCGAGAACTGGAGCCAGCCCGGAATTTCAGTAAAATGCTCGGAATTCAATAATTCAGTAATTAATTACCTATGTGTTGTTAATCATGATGCGTAATGTTTGTTCAAGTTGCAGAAGTAATAATTTTTCAAATTGAATAATATCACAGAAAAACCAACTCAACTTCATAAAGCCATCAATGATTATAATCAGGTGCTCCCTAGCAATGATATCTGAGCCGGATTTATACCGTTTGATTCCCGATCATGTTGGCGAAGCTTATCGGTGCATACGAACGGCTGGTCGTACAATGCTCCGGGTGGTCTCAAAAAGTTCGTTAGTTCAAGATCAATTTAAAAACGCTGCAAATCCCTGCACAACGGTTTATTATTTTGTACAGAATACCCTCCCGTTACAGATCACAGGTCTCCATATAGATAACCCTTCTATATAACATTATGTACTATTCTACACACATTATGTTAGATCGCGGACTCTCTGTAGGATTGTACCTAACCCCGTACTCGTTTCTAGGTACCTACTTAAACCGTTGTGTAATAATTTACCTGTATAGGTTCCCCTTCTACGGAGATAGAATAATGAACCGTTGTGTAATAATTTGCCCATCAAAAATACTTCAACGGTTGTTCAAGTTGCAAAAGTAGGTACCTATCAACAAAATCGTCCCTTCTTGGTAGATGAGCCGTTGTGTAATAATTTACCGTGGTGTAATAATTTACCGTTGTGTAATAATTTGCCGTTGTGTAATAATTTACCCATCAATAATACTTCAACGGTTGTTCAAGTTGCAAAAGTACCTATCAACAAAATCCAGCCCCTTCTGGGTAGATGAGCCGTTGTGCAATAATTTACTGGTGTGTAATAATGTGCCATTGTGTAATAATTTACCCATCAATAATACTTCAAGGGTTGTTCAAGTTGCAAAAGTACCTATCAACAAAATCTAGCCCCTTCTGGGTAGATGAGCCGTTGTGTAATAATTTACCGTTGTGTAATAATTTGCCGTTGTGTAATAATTTACCGTTGTGCAATAATTTACCGTTGTGTAATAATTTATCCATCATTAATACTTCAAAGTTTGTTCGAATTTCACAAGTACCTACCAACATAATCCAGTAGTCTATCACTTGTCAAATGAAATAATATCGCAGAACAAACAACTCGACTTCATACAGCCATCCTTGATTATAATCAGGTGCTCCTTAGTGATGAAATCCCGGCCGGATTTATACCGTTTGATTCACGATCGTGTTGACGAAGCTTTTTGGTGCACACGAACGGCTGGACGTACGATGCTCCGGGTGGTCTCAAAAAATTGTTTAGCTCACGACAAATTAATTATCGTAAAAAAAACATCCCCTTCAATCGAAAGTTTTTGAAATACGGCGTTCTGAAAATTTCAACCCCTATTTTGAACCCCTTAGAGATGACTGACAGTAATACCGAGCTTCGAGGACCAACTAGACCCCGAACGGGACCCATAACCCGAATTTCATCAATTTTGTTTCATGGTAACTAAGAAAAGAGGCCCGTACGGCGTACGGCGCACGGTGGGACGAAACGCGTATCTAGCGGTTCAAAAGTCGACAAATTAAAATTTTTTTGGCAGGAGGAAACCTGTTCTCCTATCAGAGGTGATCTTAGAGAGATCAAAACAAGACATAATAACTCGGGAAGTTCCCGTTGTACAGTCTGAGTAAACAAAGACGATTTGACAACCAGAGCCGATGAGAATGATAGTGTATTCAGTTGTAGTTCATGCGAGTGAGAAGAAGCTGTGGTCCTGTTTTTACACATTTTGGTTTATTATTTTCAATAATGAACCATTGGAATCGAGCATGAAAAAAAAAATTCTTACCCCCCCTCAAAATTTGATGGTTTACGTTTCAAGGTATGTAGAATCCAAAACTGCAATAAAAATATTTCTGTCTGTCCACCGTACGCCGCACGCCGTACGCCGTACGGGCCACTTTTCTTTGTTACCATGGAAGAAAATTGATGAAATTCGGGTTATAGGTTCCGTTAGTGTATTCAGTTGTAGTTCATGCGAGTGAGAAGAAGCTGTGGTCCTGTTTTTACACATTTTGGTTTATTATTTTCAATAATGAACCATTGGAATCGAGCATGAAAAAAAAAAATTCTTACCCCCCCTCAAAAGTTGATGGTTTACGTTTCAAGGTATGTAGAATCCAAATCTGCAATAAAAATATTTCTGTCTGTCCGCCGTACGCCGTACGCCGTACGGGCCACTTTTCTTAGTTACCATGAAAAAAAATTGATGAAATTCGGGTTATAGGTTCCGTTCGGCGTCTAGTTGGTCCTCGAAGCTCGACGTTACTGTGAGTCATCTCTAAGGGGTTCAAAATAGGGGTTGACATTTTCAAAACGCCTATACCATTTTTTTACGTGAATATTTTTACGGGTTTAAATAGTTCTTGAACTTGCGAGTTTTTTAAGACCATCCGGAGCGTCGTACGTCCAGCCGTTCGTTCACAGTAAGGCCCCGAAGTTTGCACCGACAGGCATTTTCGACTCCAGTGTGAATGAAATTGTATACAATTCAAACCAAATCTCGTAACCAGAGACGCGCCCACAATAGGAAATTTGGCGGAGATGAAATCATTGCTAGGGATCACCTGATTATATTGGCGGAGTATGAAGTCGAGTTGGTTGTTCTGTGATATTATTTCATTTGAAAAATGATGGCTCTTTTGGAGTTTGTTGGTAGGTAGTGAAACTTGAACAAACGTTGAAGTATTATTGATGGGTAAATTATTACTACGGTAAATCATTACTCAACGGTAAATTATTACACAACGGTTCATTATACCATCTACGTAGAAGGGGCTGGAGTTTGTTGGTAGGTACTTTCGCAACTTTTTTCACTCCTCATCAACAATTTCTTTTCAGAACTTCATTATGTGTGTTTCTTTTTGTTAGGTCGGCAGAATTATTTTAGCAACATTTAACTCGTGATTTAGGTAGGTACCTAGTAACGTGTACGGGGTTAGGTACTAACCTACGGAGGGTCTGCGATCTACATTATATGTATAGAATAGTACATATCATAAATTATATAGACGGGTTATCTATACATAGAGCTGTGATCTGTAACGGAAGGGTATTCTATACAAAATAATAAACCGTTGTGCAGGGATTTGCAGCGTTTTTCTGATGGAGAGAGGTATGTAGAAATTTTTTTTGCACATTACTTTTTCGCCATTTTGCATAGAGTTGTTTTACCGTCCGTTTATGGACTACCATTTCCACAGAACCTAATGGAACCTGGAAACTGAAATAGTTTTGCGTTCCCGGGTCTTTTCTGAAGGGCTCAGAAAAAAAAACTAGTTCCCAAAGTTTTCCCTAAGGGCGCGACAGAATTATGAAATTTTTCAGGTACGAAAATCGTCGCAGGTGACCGTTTCTTGGTGGAGGCGTTAAAGAACCGTCAGGGCGAAGAAACGAAGAAAGTCCCTAGGGACTTTCTTCGCTTCTTCAAAGGAGTTGGAAATGTAGGGACTTTCTTCGATTCTTCGCCCTGACGGTTCTTTAACGCCTCCACCAAGAAACGGTCACCTGCGACGATTTTCGTACCTGAAAAATTTCATAATTCTGTCGCGCCCTTAGGGGAAACTTTTGGAACTAATTTTTTTTTCTGAGCCCTTCAGAAAGGTCCCGAGAACGCAAAACTATTTCAGTTTCCAGGTTCCATTAGATTCTGTGGAAATGGTAGTCCATAAACACTCTATGCAAAAAGGCGAAAAAGTAATGTGCAAAAAAAATTTCTACATACCAAGATTTGGATCGGAAAAAATGTGTAAATACAAGACCACGGCTTCTTCTCACAAGCATAAAATACAACTGGATGCACTTTAAAAACAGTACCACAGCATCTTCTCACTCGCATGAACTAGAACTGAATACACTATCATTCTCATCGGCTCTGGTTGTCAAATCGTCTTTGTTTACTCAGACGGTACAACGGGAACTTCCCGAGTTATTATGTCTAGGGGAAATTTGGGCCCTAGTTGTGTCCCGAAATTTTGCAGCCAGATCGGAATATACCCAGGGGTGTTATCAGTGAAAATGTGCATAAAAATAGGTACTTTTTGTGTTTTAGTAACATGTTTGTAGCATGAGCTTTTGAGGTATCATTTTTGAAATTTTTGGGACGAGAAGACCGAATATGAAGTCGATTTTGACCAAAGAGTGGAAAATTGAGGTTTTAACGAAGTTCCAGCCCTAAATTTACGTTACATTTTGGTCTAAAATCGTCGTTCTCCCGCACACAGTTTGGGTCCCCATTTGAGAACACTTCGGGGCCATAGTTGTGCTCCGAAACACGGCAGCCCGATCGGCATACACCCAGGGGTGTTATGGGATAAAAATGGGTGTTAAAATAGGGGTTTTTGAGAGATTTTTGAGGTTTTAGTGAACATGAGCTTGTGAGGTATCGTTTTCCATGTTTTTCAGGGCGAGAAGACCGAATATTAGGTTGATTTTGACCAAGGAGTGAAGAATTGAGGTTGTAACGAAGGTTGAGCTCCCAAAATTCATTTTTTATTAGTCAAAAACATGGAAAATTGTCTTAAACCACCATAAATTTGTATAATAACACTGGAAGTAGTATCAACAGGTGAATCAAGATAATTAAATGGTACTATAAATGATCAAAAATACTCTGATAAAAAAAAAGCCGTGCCTAATTCGTGTTTTTGGTTACCAAAATTGGTGGAAACCATCAAAAATAGCCATTTCAATAATTGCACATGAAAGAAACAATAAATGAACAGCCAAAATTTCTGTAGGTAAGTCCAGTAGAAGTAGAATAATAAACCCATGTGACAAGGACTTTGCAGCGTTTTTCAGGTGTTCATACTACGAGTTAATACCTGCATACAGGTAGGTAAGTATAAGGGTAACAGGTACAGGAGGTGTTCAATGCAATTTCGTTTGAGGAAGACGGGAGATTGGCCTGGTGCGTGGTGCTGGTCGGAGGGGAGTGAGGCGCTTTCCTGTTTATTTCGTGAGCGAGGGGAAGGTGGCGAAGGGAGTGATTCCCCCGAGGAGGCTTAGAGGTTATTACCACATTCCGACGGAGCAAAGGCACGAGCGGGATTAGGGTTACGGTTTTAGGGTATGTTTCGGCGGTGAGGCCGGAGAAGAGGGGAGTCCAGGGACACGGTCGGGTGGATTAGGAGGGAGTTTCAACATATCAGAGAATTAGCGCTGCGGACCCTTTTCCGCGCTCTCCTCCGACACGCCCCGCTCCCGAGAGGATGTCTCATACGGACCGACTGTAAGGAGACGCCGAAGGGGTGTGGGAAGGAAAGTGGACCAGGGTACGAACGGGGGTATACTCAGTTCCCCGGGTGAATATTGGCGTCGTATTCCAACCCCTTCTCTTGGAGGTTGTAGCGCCATAAACGATAACACAGTTAGCCCTTAACAGGGCGGTGGTGGAGCTGGGTGTCATATAACGATAACACACGATGTTTCACATTAGACTCCCCTTTCTACCCTAATCCCCGCCCGTTCCACAGGCTCGGGATCAGGGTACCGAGTTAAGGATCACAAATCTCAATACCGTTAGAACCATTAGCGCTCCAGCGTCGGTGCGGGAACGCGGCAGGTGACCCTACTGCAAACCACACAACCCCCAAACCCCCACATTAGCGCTCTAACATTTACGTTGCTGTCCTCCTCTACTGTTATACTCCACAAAATCTACTTTTTTCCCTCACAGTATTCTATTACTGCGACCAGGCGCCTCGCGCAGTTTTGAAAATAGGCTCAAATTCTGCCTATGTACCACACTCAATAATGTACATTATGTACTTAGCAATTTCTCGTAACGTGTTATAGCTAAACTTTTTTGTCAATCCAGTGCATGCACAAAAGTGGCATCCATGTTAGGCACCTACCCGAAAAAACAGTCTTAATTAGCTGAAATGGAGTAGGTACCTACGGGTTAGGCCCTAAATGATTTAATTTTTCTGCACATGCGCTAATCCTTGCAACGCCCATAACCAAACGAAAATTAACGAATGTTATATCTAATATCGTGGTGTGTAATATGAATGATTTCGATCATGTTCGATAGAAAATGAAGTTGTCACGTTCACACCCTGAGTGAAATACTCAGAACATGGACAATAAAAACGCTGCAAGTCCCTACACTACGGTTTATTATTTGTACAGAACACCCTTTTGTTACAGATTACAGCTCTCTGTATAGATAACCCTTAGAAATAATATATTATTTACTATTCTATACATATTATGTAGATCGCAGACCCTCCGTACCTTATTACCTAACCCTGTACTCGTTAGTAGGTACCTACCTGCCTAAATCACGTGATAATTGTTGCTAAAATAATTCTGTCCATGACAAACAGTAGCAAAAATGGCAAAAAGAAACACAATTATGAAGTTCTGAAGGGAAATTTTGATGTGGAGTGAAAGCTCCGGCTAATTTCCTATTGTCCCTGGTCCCTGGTAAAGAGATTTGGTTTGAATGTATACAATTTCATTCACACTGGAGTCGAAAATGCCTATCGGTGCAAACTTCGGGGCCTTACTGTGAACGAACGGCTGGACGTACGATGCTCCGGGAGGTCTTAAAAAACTCAAGAGCTATTTAAAACCGTAAAAAAATTCACCTAAAAAAATGTATAGGCGTTTTGAAAATTTCAACCCCTATTTTGAACCCCTTAGAGATGACTGACAGTAACTTCGAGCTTCGAGGACCAACTAGACCCCGAACGGAACCTATAACCCGAATTTCATCAATTTTGTTTCATGGTAACTCAGAAAAGTGGCCCGTACGGCGTACGGCGGACAGACAGAAATATTTTTATTGCAGTTTTGGATTCTACATACCTTGAAACGTAAACCATCAAATTTTGAGGGGGGTTAAGCATTTTTTTTTTTCATGCTCGATTCCAATGGTTCATTATTGAAAATAATAAACCAAAAACTACTCGGTCTCGGTGGGGTTTCGGTCTCGGGAAGTTCAGCGTATCAGTTCGACAGTTAAACCATTGCGCTATAAAGTCTAGCTAGCAGGAGACCTGTGATGTGGGCTCTCAACAGACCTTGGCATGGCTTTTATGGCAACATCCTAGAATGCTCCGGTTCTCAAAAATTCAGAAAAAATCGAACTATTAAAAAATAAAGTACATACAATTTTCCGAGATAGGGATAGACTGGATATGTCAACCCCCGTTTTTAACTCCTTAGAGTTGAGTGACAGTAACGCTGAGCGTCGAGGTCCAGCTTGGGCCCGAACGAGACCCATATACCAAATTTCGTAAATGTTGGTTCATGGGAACTAAGGAACAAGCCGCGGACGGTGTACGGCGGACGGACGGTAATTTGTTTATTCGATATTCTTATTCTACGTCCCTTGAAACGTAAACCTTACAATTTGTTGGGGGGGGGGGGGGGGGGTAGATTTTTTTATTTTTTTTTTTTTCATGGTCGATTCCAAAGGGATTATTAAAAAAGGCATTCAAAGGTATTATTAAAATAATAATCCAAAAGTAGTGCAGTAGCAGGGCAACTCAAAATTCAGTTTTTCCTGTCTGACATAAATATATAGGTAGTTTTGTAGAGCTGAATTTTTCAAGCAGTAAGAAAAAAACTATTGGTACAACGCTTCATACCATCAAAATTGCAGATCAAAGTTTTGGCGTAATTTCGAACTCGATTTTCTCGAAATTGTCATTTTTGAGTTCCGCCAGTACTGTAATCACAAGGCATGTACAGGTTTCAATGAGATGGTCAAACGGCGAGCGGAGCAACAAATAAGTCTATATATATAAGAGTATCGCAGGCGACTCCGCGGCATAACACAAGTTCACTAAGAACTTAGCATGCCGGGGGCACTGGCATTGTTTTATTCTGAAGTTTAACATTTTGTTTTGAATTATTCGTTTTTCAGCAAATTGCGTTACTTTTTCATCAATTTGTAAAATTAGTTTATTTTCAGTTTTCTGATTCAATTATTTGTTTATTTAGTTAAATTATGTTTGCTGTTTATTTCTCCACTGTGCCAATAAACCATATTCTATTCTATTCTAAAAAAAAAAACGCTGCAAATCCCTACACAACGGTTTATTATTTTGTATAGAATACCCTCCTGTTACAGATCACAGCTCTATGTATAGATAACCCGTCTATATAATATGATATGTACTATTCTATTATATACATATTATGTAGATCGCAGACCCTCCGTAGGTTAGTACCTAACCCCGTACTCGTTACTAGGTACCTACCTAAATCACGAGTTAAATGTTGCTAAAATAATTCTGCCGATGGCAAACAGTACCTAACAAAAAGAAACACACATAATGAAGTTCTGAAAAGAAATTGTTGATGAAGAGTGAAAAAAGTTGCAAAAGTACCTACCAACAAACTCCAGCCCCTTCTACGTAGATGGTATAATGAACCGTTGTGAATAATTTACCGTTGAGTAATGATTTACCGTAGTAATAATTTACCCATCAATAATACTTCAACGTTTGTTCAAGTTTCACTACCTACCAACAAACTCCAAAAGAGCCATCATTTTTCAAGCGAAATAATATCACAGAACAACCAACTCGACTTCATACTCCGCCAATATAATCAGGTGATCCCTACCAATGATTGGCCGTATTCACAAATTCCTATTGTGGGCGCGTCTCTGGTTACGAGATTTGGTTTGAATTGTATACAATTTCATTCACACTGGAGTCGAAAATGCCTGTCGGTGCAAACTTCGGGGCCTTACTGTGAACGAACGGCTGGACGTACGATGCTCCGGATGGTCTTAAAAAACTCGCAAGTTCAAGAACTATTTAAAACCGTAAAAATATTTACGTAAAAAAATGGTATAGGCCTTTTGAAAATTTCAACCCCTATTTTGAACCCCTTAGAGATGACTCACAGTAACGTCGAGCTTCGAGGACCAACTAGACGCCGAACGGAACCTATAACAACCTATATCAATTTTTTTTCATGGTAACTAAGAAAAGTGGCCCGTACGGCGTACGGCGTACGGCGTACGGCGTACGGTGTACGGCGTACGGCGTACGGCGGACAGACAGAAATATTTTTATTGCAGTTTTGGATTCTACATACCTTGAAACGTAAACCATCAAATTTTGAGGGGGGGGTAAGAATTTTTTTTTTCATGCTCGATTCCAATGGTTCATTATTGAAAATAATAAACCAAAAAAGTCGGGTTAGATTCGAAGGAATCTGATCAGTTCGGGCAGGAACAGTTATATAAAAAATTTACGCTTGATTCGTGAAATTCCGATTGATACGTGAAGGTCGCGAGGGAATTTCCTGTTTTTTATTTTATTCAATCGATCGCTGTAACTCTACATCCCCCGTATGATACGTCCGCCTCTCAGGTTCGACTATGGACATCGCCTTTATTGTGGTAATGACGACCAGCGACCGCGGCATTTTGTCTGACGAATAATTATCGTCGGATCCGGCACTGCGCGAAAAAAAAATGTCTTACCCTCTCTCCAGCGGATTTAAATTGGATCAATACAGCCGTTTCACAAGTTCAAAAACGAGGGTCGAAGGATGTAACTCATAAAAGTTTAGTCACGTTTCGGGTCCCGGCTGGAGGACGGGGTGACCTGGTCACCGGAGGGCAGGGGAAGGGCGTGGTCGCCGACAGCACGCGTGGGCCTTGTAAAGAAGATTTGAGGGCAACTCAAAACCAGAGCTCCCCGTCCAATTATCTCTTTTACATCCCACTGCAAAGACAACGAACGGAATAGCAACGAGGGGTGTTCATTGCCATAGAAACATCTCTATCTACAATGAATATAGTTCGAAATAACATGGAAATACTTGGAAGAACGTGTTCATCATGAAGTTATCATGGAGGAGACCTATGAAATTGTTTTGCTTCAACCGTGACCAATCATTCCTTACTCCGTTATTAAAAACGCTTGTAAATTATTACAAAACGGTTTATTGTCCTCTCGTATAAGATACCCCTTTTGGGAGTGTCTTCGTCTGGAAGTTTAGTGTACACTTCTACATAATTTTCCACGATGAATCGAATGTCGGTACTCCCAACTTATCCCAGTTACATGCAAACTGACGTACATAATGTTATCGACCGGTCGTCATTTTTCGGAATCCATACTAAAACTCCAAAGAAGACTGTAAAAAAAAGGCCGTGACTTTTGGTTTATTATTTTCAATAATGAACCATTGGAATCGAGCATGAAAAAAAAAATTCTTACCCCCCCTCAAAATTTGATGGTTTACGTTTCAAGGTATGTAGAATCCAAAACTGCAATAAAAATATTTCTGTCTGTCCGCCGTACGCCGTACGGGACACTTTTCTTAGTTACCATGAAAAAAAATTGATGAAATTCGGGTTATAGGTTCCGTTCGGCGTCTAGTTGGTCCTCGAAGCTCGACGTTACTGTGAGTCATCTCTAAGGGGTTCAAAATAGGGGTTGAAATTTTCAAAACGCCTATACCATTTTTTTACGTAAATATTTTTACGGTTTTAAATAGTTCTTGAACTTGCGAGTTTTTTAAGACCATCCGGAGCATCGTACGTCCAGCCGTTCGTTCACAGTAAGGCCCCGAAGTTTGCACCGACAGGCATTTTCGACTCCAGTGTGAATGAAATTGTATACAATTCAAACCAAATCTCGTAACCAGAGACGCGCCCACAATAGGAATTTGTGAATACGGCCAATCATTGGTAGGGATCACCTGATTATATTGGCGGAGTATGAAGTCGAGTTGGTTGTTCTGTGATATTATTTCGCTTGAAAAATGATGGCTCTTTTGGAGTTTGTTGGTAGGTAGTGAAACTTGAACAAACGTTGAAGTATTATTGATGGGTAAATTAGGTATTACTACGGTAAATCATTACTCAACGGTAAATTATTACACAACGGTTCATTATACCATCTACGTAGAAGGGGCTGGAGTTTGTTGGTAGGTACTTTTGCAACTTTTTTCACTCCTCATCAACAATTTCTTTTCAGAACTTCATTATGTGTGTTTCTTTTTGTTAGGTACTGTTTGTCATCGGCAGAATTATTTTAGCAACATTTAACTCGTGATTTAGGTAGGTACCTAGTAACGAGTACGGGGTTAGGTACTAACCTACGGAGGGTCTGCGATCTACATAATATGCTTAGAATAGTACATATTATATTATATAGACGGGTTATCTATACATAGAGCTGTGATCTGTAACAGAAGGGTATTCTATACAAAATAATAAACCGTTGTGCAGGGATTTGCAGCGTTTTTTTTAAATTAGTTGTGCGGGGGGGGGGGGGGGGTCCGATCTTTATATATCCCCGTTTGGGATAAAAGTTCGCGTGTCTCTGGTACCCAACCAACCATTAGCTCTTCAACTCTGATAGATCCATGTGAAGAAGCCTACGGGGATTTCGACTGAAATAATAATAAGGAGTGTCCAGCTTCCGAGTAAAAGGTTTCCCCAGGATATACCGAGTAAGGTTAAAAATAAATAAATACATAATAAACACGTATAAATGAATAAATTTAAAGGGGTAGAATGGATCCTTGGTTAGTTACACCTTATCTTTCTGTAAACATCTTTGCTTGCATTTTATTTAGTTATAATTTTTTTAATCAATCTACCAATAATTCAATAATAAGATTAGCAATTTTTCTTGAATTTTGAACCCCAAAAACATCAGCATGAGTGTGAATCAAACGTTACAACTTCTTCTCCAATTACACACTAGAGAACTTGGTGTTATGAATTCTAGTTTGTTGCTCTTCAGTAAAGGTACTGTTCGAGTCAAAAGACTGAAGGTAGTGAGTAATTATTGTATATTTATCGCCGGTAGGTACTTTTTGACGTAGAGAGACAAATGGATGTAGTATTGTAGTTGTCAGTAACTTACTGATGACTTCATTAGTGTTGGGATTTGGAGATCCTTATGAATTCCATAATTAGCTGATTACCGCATGCATTAACACGTGACCGTTGGCCGTAGTACCTTATTCTTGAATCTCTATATATTATGATATCGCGATTGCTTTGGGCGGCACAGCCCCACAGTTGTGAACCATAGGTCCAGACTGGTTTGAGAGCCTGATTTTATAAGGTTAATTTATTTTGGATTGCAAATTTTGATTTTCTACAAATCCACCAATGCATTTTTCTGAATTTGGTTACCAGTTCTGTTTCCTTCTTTTTTTACGTGCGCTTTCCTGCGCAGCTTTATATCTAGCGTCATACCTAGATATTTTGCCTCGTTGGCATATGGGATGACCTGATTGTTGACGTGGACCGGTATGTATTCGATTTTGCGGTTGGTAAAATCGAAATGAACCGATTTCGTCTCATTCATCTTGATTTTTCCAATTGATTTTTTTTGTTTTAATAATCAACAACCAATTTATTAACGGTGCCAAATTGAGTGATGTCACGAGTAGATAGTCATCAGGATCATCGAGTTTCAGCTTCCCGGGATGATCACACTTCTATTCGTATCACCATGATGGTAGCGCGGCGCCATCTTCCATCCCATAATATCGGACTGTTTTTCATCGCGTCTATTGCGTCCAGGCATGGAGACTTTTGATGGACCTTATGAGTTTTGAGATTGACTGGCAGTTGTCTTCACCGACGGCGAGGACCGCAGCATCATCTGCAAATGTCGCCAGACACACTCTTCACGTTCCCGTAAATCAAGTACACTTTATGGTACACCAGTGTGGATCAATTTTGCTTCTGAATGCGCGTCATCTTATTTGATCGGGAAGTATCGATTCGATAAGTATGACTGGAGCAACTCAGCATATTTTGCGGGAAGCATTAGTCTGAGTTTAAGGTTAAGTCCCTCGTGCCAGACCATATCGAACGACTGAGTGACGTCGAGGAAGACGGCAGAGCAGATTTTTTGTCTTGTAGGGCTTGTTCAATGACATGAGTTATCCATCTATAGTCGAATGCTTATGCAGAAATCCGAACTGATGTTTGGGTATGAGGTTTCGGTCTTACAAAATTTTGATCAGTAGTTGTTTGTGAAAGACCTTTTCAAAGAGTTTCGAGAGTACAGGTAAGAGACACTTCCTATCGGTTGGTAGGAATCAACGTCAACACTTCGGGTGATTTACTTGGCTTCGCTATCGTGATGACCTCGGCAAGTTTCCGCAGTTGTGGAACTTACTGAAGTTTGATGGATGCATTTATGATTTGCGTGGTCTTCATAAGTACTTTTCACGGAACGGGTTTGAGGACTTGACCTGTGATCAGATAGTATCCAGAGGCCTTCTGTGGATTGATGTCAGTTTCCGAAAAATGGTCCAGGAATTTGGTATGAAGATTCACATTTTATTAGTTTCCACTAGTTTGCACTATCACACTAATTTGTCAGAGTACCTATGGGGTGGAAGTGCGAAAATCGATGGACATAGCGCCGTGTAAAAACATCTGCTGAATACGAATATTTCGGGATCGGGTTTTAATTCTCAAGCGTTTTTGCGTAATTTATCGAAGACGGGAGACGCGTTAAATCTCACGGAATTGAGCATGCCACCGATGAAATAGTTCTCAAGAATTCGGTTAGAAGGCTCTCACCCTAGGAGCAGCTACTACTTTACCATCCCTCACGCGGCCTCCCTTCTCGGGCCCTTAGTTTCCGTTCTAGATGATCCGTGAATGTAATGAAGTAGTATGAACAAGCATTTTTGGATGAACATAATAAATAGTGGTTGTTAGGAGCTGATTCAGTTCAATGTTCATTCAGATCTCAAAACATTATTATTTTGTCGACGAAAATCAACTCATACATATTTACCAACGAATTGATAACCTACATAAATACCTATGTACGATTATGTCAACACTACTTTCTTGATGAAACCTTCCACCACCCTCCCGATTATAAAAATTTTCTAAAAA
The DNA here is from genome assembly GCA_954871275.1 of Leptopterna dolabrata. Classification (NCBI taxonomy): domain Eukaryota; kingdom Metazoa; phylum Arthropoda; class Insecta; order Hemiptera; family Miridae; genus Leptopterna; species Leptopterna dolabrata. The sequence continues at coordinate 68,715,512 of OX940975.1, forward strand.
TGAAAACGTTAAATAACATTTTTTAATTAAAATCTCTAGTTTTGAGTCCCTAGTTTGTTAATTGTAATTTTTATAATTGTAATGTCTATAATTTAATATTTTTAATTATAAATCTTCTGGTCTATAATAAATTGTAAAGAATGAATGGCCCGGAACATACTTGGAAGGATATCATGGTATTTTGAGTGAGCGACGTAGTTCCTGAATTTCCTCTGCATTCGTTCGCGATTTGTTCCTAAGATGAATCACAGTCAGATTTTGGTGAAATTAGTGCGGGATCGATTTCGCATCAGCCTCTCAACAGCTTCGGTTATTGAATATGTTTATATTTTGAATTTAATGTTCAATGGCCAAGAATAGTATGCATCTCGTTTCTTTATCAATTCGCTTATTGTTTCATGCTGATCAATATAGAAATAGTCAGTAGCTCTATTCCCAGGATAATGGTTTGGGTTGAGATCAATGAATTCAATGTGTTGTTACGTACTGAGAGAGAATATGGAGATACTGAGTCATTCTAAGCCATTCTAGAACTATTTTGTATTTAGATGGTGTGGAACTAAAGTTCATCCAATCTCACTGCTTCGTTCAGGAGTATTCACGCTGTGTTGTATTTAGTGAGTGTTAACCCCAAAACGTTGGCGCAACTTTTTTGCCGCGCGCTAATCCATTATTATCCTCGCTCAGCCATTTGTGACTCAGCATCTCTCTCACGGTCCTTTGGGGGTCTTCCATATTCCTATAAAAACTAGGGATACTGTATATCCCTCTGCTAAGCCCCTCAGAGGGTTAAACGCCCCAGAGTCGTCGCCCCCTTCCGCAGCGCCACTGTAGTTTCTTCTTGACACTTTTTTTGTTACAGTTACCTCTCACCAGGTTTTTACTCGACTTTCTCTCCCACAATTACATACACACTTCAGACCGAGATTCACCGTCCAACAACGCTCTCCTGAATGAGATGAGGATTTCAAACTCTCCGCTAAGTTATAATACGCCGTGTCGTTGATACTAATTATATAGAGGTTTCGGGGGATAATGTCTAAAATTCAAGTTCTGAGTGTGGCGCATTCGAAATCCTAGCTTTCTTTGAAGAATGGGGATTTTAGATGCCGCTTTGTGGCCATAGAATTCGCTCAAATGGTCAAGCTGCGCCACTTCTTATTATCATCCTTGGCCTAATTGCCGAATGGCAATACTCAATTTGATTAGAAGTTGTTGAATGCCTAGAAATTTTGTTCTCATTGAGATAGGACCTACTTACCCTGAATGAGCAGAACGAGGTTCTAGATAGCCCTCTAGGTTATAAGCTAGATCAATTATTAATTAATGTTAATTCTCATAGTACCTAATCAGCTTTCATCATTTAATGACTGTTATCATTGTTATTGTTTTAGTTTATTACTGTGTACCAACTTGTCTATGATACTTCCCTCTCAATGTTTCTGTGATACCTATTTCCTCAAAAATTTCAACTTCCCAATGACTGAAACTGACTGTAATGTTGCTTATCAGTATCACTAAAGTGGGTTACTAAAGTATGATTTGGGAAAATGAAGGTAGGTGAAGACTTAAATTAGCTATGACTATCGTAGTAGAAACTAGGCACTATACAACTTAAATAATACAACTAATACCTAAGTACTTACCATTATTTTAATTTAGAGATGTGTTAGTGAGGTTCTGGTGGTTGTTTCAGGACACCTGAAGATGGCCCGAGATGGGTTGAAATCGATCGTTTAGGAGAGGGAGAAATAAAATTTGTAGAACAGAAGTCTCGAATGTCTTATCCTAATTCAGTGCTTAATGTTAATTTCAGAATGCCCGACCCCGATTATATATTTATGTAATACCTGCATACATATATTATGAAGGAAAATAGTTACTATAATATTGTATGAATACGTTTTTAAAAACTTGATTTTTTTTACAAATTGATGGTGTTATTTTAATTTTTGAAAACCCATCTAATATTGATTGCATAATATCGCATTTTATTTAAACGGAGTGTTATGATAAATTCGTAATTAATTATGATTAAAACCTTATCAACTCCAAGAACTCCATACCTTTGCAGGTTTTGTGATCAATGTTGAATAAAGGAAAATTACAAAATAATTGAATCAAATTAATGCGTTTTGATGACCTGAATTCTGATAAAAACCAATAATGGAAATAAAACTTGATAAACTACATCCACCGGTTCATGAAGTTGAGATTTTTCTTAGTAGGGCAAAAAGTAACGTTGGATGAATCAGTAGGTCTTTAAAGAGAGTATCCGCAGCAGGAACGATGACAATAATTACTACCATACCAATTAAGGAAATGAGGGGGATGAAACATTCCGCGGATCCTTTAGGTCGCCGTAAATCCAAATGCCGGCTTGAAGACTGGCAGTTCATGTCTGAGAGGTAATGGTCCGAAATGATCGTCCCGAGGCTCAGAAACCGGAGGCAATTTGCCGAGCTGAGGATCCGAAAAGGGAATGAAAATACGTGATGTCGACCGCGGTGGGGGATGGAGGCACGTTCAAAACGACAGAACAACTCCCGGAAGGAACTAAGAGTCGGGCTGGGGAAAAGGATTTAAGTCTTGTAGGTCGAGGGGGATTTAGGCCCTGATGCCACGTACGGACCTTCCTCTCGCACTTTGAAGGCATAAAGTGCGGTATGGCGGTACCGAACAACGCGGAATGTGCTCTTCAGAGATAGAACGCTGTAGCCGGGATGGCGGACGAGAGTAACGGGGATAAAGCTTCTCGAAAACCTCCTTCCCGTTTTATACCGCCAACACTTGCCGACACCTGAATGCGAGGCATGGCAACTATGAGCGCAATCCGGCATTCTACCCTCAGCCACCCCCACCGTCCTTGTATGGGTGGTCCTACGACGATAAGAACCCGCCTGGAGAGTCTGGCTGGAATCTTTTTCGGTTTCAACGAGCTCGAGATTCTCAGCATTCATAATTATTTGTCGGCCTTCCCATCCGATTTAATGTAAGTATGCGAGGGTCGGATGATTAGGAATGAGAAAGTTCCAGCAGTAGGTAACCTAATTATTATCGCACTGCCTAATTTCAACATTTTTAATCGCTCGAACGAGTTTCGTGTAGGTTACACATCTTTGCATCCCTGTAGGATTTAAATTCAAAGTTTGAACAGCAGTTGGCGAAAAAAATTTCAAGGTCTACAGTTGAACCCACCTTCATGAACACTATATTATATATATGATCGTATTGCGATTCGTCTGGTGGTAATCCGTCAGTGTTTTGTACATCATGTATTTATTCAAATGTTCGTGATTCCCAGGATCGACTTTAACGTTTGAGCTTATTTTCAAACACGTTTGAAAATTTCGAGCGAAAAGGGATAAAACCCAGAAAAATAAAGGATTATTACAAGATTGGATTACTGCCAGTCGAAATGTCCTTTCCACCCGAATATTTTAAAGACCTTGCAGAGGGGGTGAGGGGACAGAAACGATTAAATCTGAATACGGATCAGCCTTACGGGCCCAAAGCTTTTTTCCCCCCTCCAGGTCTTATAATAGCTTCCCGAAGCTCCCCGGAATCGGCTACGTATTTCCATAAGGAAGATTTAGGTTATTCCTCCGGTTTGCCGAGTGCCGGTGGTAATACCCCTTTCTATCGCCGCCCTACCATATATTTACGCCCTTCGGATATTGGAGACTTAAACTGGCCCTCCCAGACGTCAAACCTCTCTATATATATTTTTCTCCATCCTCTGCACTCCCTCCCGTCCTAGGAAGTATAATAATATATAAGTATATATTTCATCCTTTTTTGGGTGGTGGGGGGGGGGGGGATGAAAATCGACTTTCTTGAGAAGTATAATAAAAAAATAAAAAATGAAGTAAAAGGAGAGTGAGGGAGGAAACTGGATTTACTGCGGGGCGTATCTTACGTCCCGATAGAGAGTCCTTTTTAACGGCCATCTTATTTACGGCTTTGAACAATGGAGCATCTCCATAGCATTTCCACAGTCATTCCGCGCAAGAATTTCCTCACGAGACACTTGGAAAGGAAAAAAATGATTTATGCTGCCCATTTCCTTCATGTCGCTCCTCTCTCGGTATTATCATGTACCGAATATAACATAAAAGGTGGACCTGGATTTAAGAGTGAAGTCGTTTTGACGGTCAGAGATAGGTGTGGAATTAGGCAATGGCTTGGAATACAGCAGGAGTCGTATATATTAGTATGATGAGGATATTCTTACAGTCTTATGGACTTTGTTAGATAGATTATTATTGAGCCGAATTTCAGCGTCTGTAGGTACACATTTTATTTTTCTACTTCACTTAGGTTTTGATTCCTTTACATAGCACATCAGGTTGTTTCAATGCCTGTCGCGTCGATCGTGGTTCAAGGACTCAATCTAGCTGAGAAATATATTTTCTCGAGTAAAGGAATCCATATAGCGGGTAATTCATTGTACGCTGTTTACACCAGTGTAAACTGGTAAAAGGGTTCCTTACCAAATTTCAATTGCTCCCTCCTAAGTTAGAAGTTACCAACAGCCCCCCCCCCCCCCCCGCCCCCCTCAGAAACACTCGTGGTTGAAGTGGATAATCCAATTCACATCAATGTTTAAGGGAACGGAAGTTGATGAAAGAGATATCGATGATGATGTTGAGATGATAATATTATGGAAGTAAAATAAAAGGAAACTCATTTCTTTGATGACATTGATGTAGGGAACAAGTGCTCTAGGAATTTTCTACTATAATATACGAGGTCTCCACCACATCCATGTCCTTTCAAGGGTTTTGATCATACTAATTATAGCACTACTGATAAGAATTATCATACTAACCGCACCACCTGATAATATTACTGAAATCCTTATAATTATACGACATACTCTGAGGAAAATTAAGAGTGCATGATTTTGTAAGTAATCTAATTACAAAGAAGGAAATCGTACGTATGTATTGAACGATCAGATACTCTAACGGAGTTTTCATTCATGAAAAGGTACTCACAGGATTTTAAATAAAACTAAATTGTCATTGTCACAATAATTAATTGTCGTTTTCGAAGTATTTTTCGTGTAGGTCAGACTTTAAGTCTAGAAAAATCGGGTGGAGCAACCCTCCAAACACGAGTGTACTATCTGCTCAATTGGGCCGTAAATTGAGGTACGGGATCAGGGGCGGTAGTATAAATAACTTCCTAGTGCATCCTAGTACATCTTGTACTTGTCCGAGGCAGTCTTTCAAGAAGATGATAAGGTCTAGCTGATTGAACTGGCTCCATAATTATTCGTGGGAAAAGAGAATTGGCAGATATTTTATAACCGGACCTAGTGTTATGTCGTTATGAATCTCAAAAGTTACTATTCATAATTTTTTATAGTCTAAATCAGTGGTTCTCAAATAGTTTTTGGTCGCGGTCAGGGCACCGTTCCATCAAACCTCGTACAAAATTTGCAAAATCAAAGAATTTTTGTTGAAAAAAATGATAAAATAGCGTTGATTAGCAAATTATGTAGTTTTTAATATATTTCATATGTAGACTTATAAAATTATTTAAAATAAAGCAAGCACGATAAAGCAAGCTCCAAGCAAGATTTGTACTCTCTGATTAAGCAAGACTTTATTAGTGATTCACCAGTGGTGTGGTGCTTATTTTCTTTTGCGATTTTGAGAGCAACCTCAAATGACGCTTCAACAAGTTTTTCGTTGTACTTCTGAAACCTTCCGTTACTGTCAGGCTTCATGTTACCCAATGGGGTTTTGGTCGCTTCAAACAACGCCTTGGGCTCACCAACCACAGCGGGATGCGCAGTCGTAAGATGTATTTTAAAAGGGATTGGTCGCACTGCGTCATTACTATGCACGGTATGACATATGACACACTGAGGCCTCTGAACACCATCCTTGAGGATTTTTTTTTTTTACTAGTGATATTTATTTATTGCAACTGAAAATAATAATATATACATTTCATCTAGCAATATTTAGTTACATATTAGTCAAGCTCACTGTTAGGCAGAATTCCAATAAAGTCTAGCCTATTTTTGGAGCAAAGTCAGGGACACTGGGTTACACTTGCACTCACTAATGGCACAGCACAGTTAAGTCCAGTGGTTTGTTTCGATTGAGTCGCCGAAGTTCTCCCTCGTTATTCAGAACGTTGAGCATCTCCAGGTTCTCATGATTGTGGAGGCGATGTTCATGCTTCCTCGCGTAATTGGTGATGATTTCGTTCACAGTCTCTATTCCCAGGTCTCGATGTAAATCATCATTTCGCATGTACCAGGGAGCTCCAACTATACTTCTCAGTAGTTTGTTCTGAAAAGTTTGAATTTTTTTGACATTCGATTTTTTCGCACAGCCCCACAGCTGTATCCCATAGGTCCAGATGGGGCGAATCCTTGAGGATGAAAGAAAATCCATACTGGATAAATGCTCCTCTCCGAACTGCCTGGTTTTTTGACCCGATGAATTAGACATGGCCAAAATGCCTACGAACTAGGTACATATCGAACTGGAGACAAGTAGACACAACAAGAACAACTCAATTATTATAAGAATACTAATGAAAAACACGTTATATTATCGGCTGAAAAATCGCGAATGAATTTAATGAGCAGAAGTCGTAACCATGGGTCTGTTTGGCCTAGTTAAACAACATATATGAACAAGAACAGTAATAATCTACTGGAGCTACTACCTAACAACAACTAACGATCAACTGCAGGGTTGTTTCATTTGGCTCCAGTTTCTAGTAACTTGAAATAGCTGAAATAGTTGATTTATATAGCTCCGAAGGTCAATCATTATTGTTAGTCACCTGTGGGTAACAGTAAACTCCATACGAACTGAGATTCGCTCATGCTCCCAATACATTTGAGAGCCACTGGCTCTCAATACATTTATTAGTATAGAATTTTTATGAAAATACTCTACTGCATTTGACGTGTGCTGAATACAACTAGAAGTGTATGTTGGTAACAAATATTATTGCTAAGGCTACTGCTATTGCTATTGCTACTTGATAAGGCGCAACTAGTAGGATCTAAGATGGCTATCGTATAATATTATGTAGGTTTCAAAGAAGGGCGTTCAAGAAAATTTGCATTCCCCAGGCAGTGGGTACTGGCGTAGGGGCAAGGAGCTGCGTGATCCCTAACTCCTTCTAATCGATATGAATGTAGCGCTTCTACGCTCTTCCACTCGTATTCCCGCCGCCCGTGACGCAGAATCGAGAATCCCATCCAGACATCCCACGCGTCCCGGCCGAATTGATAACGACTTATGCACACCACTCAGTAACTGGGGCTGTTAAGTGTGACGGGATAATTACTGCATATTAAGTTGACATTGTGTAGGTGAAGGCTTACCATCAGTAAACATGTAATCACTGACGAAAACCTAGAAGAGAAGAGTTGTTATAGCTTAATACTATTAACGGCTACTTGGGTCACCCGTCCATTGCATGCGAGTATTAATCTGGGAGAACTTATCAGTCAAATTGGCTCAAATAATATAATATACCCTCCCAACTGAAAATGACGCTTCCAAAAACGAATTGGCCCACCAAAAAAAAAACTGCAAATTATTACCCAACGGTTTATTATTTACCTGCCTAGATGAGCCTTCTGCGTAGGTCATTGTTTTCTGTGGTGAATAATAAACCGTTGTGTCTTAAATCGTTGTGTATGAAACCGTCATGTAATAAGCGGTTGTTAAAAAATTAACCTGTATGGATCTGCGTAGATCACTCTTTTCTGCGGTCAATACCTGCCCACGAGTCCTCCCAGGAAAGCCCTAAATCGAGTATTAGAGCCAGCCCGAGAATTACATTATTTCATTAACATGCGCGGGATTCAATAATTCAATCATTAATTATTTGTTGTTCTTCGTGAAGCATAACGTTTGTTCAAGTTCCAAAAGTACCAATCCCAAAAGAGCTATCACTTTTCAAATGAAATAATATCATGGAACAACCAACTCGACTTCATAAAGCCATCCGTGATTATGATCAGGTGATCCCTAGCAGTGATGTCTCGGGCGGATTCATACCGTTTCATTTACGATCCTGTTGACGAAGCTTTTTGGTGCAAACGAACGGCTGGTCGTACAATGCTCCGGGTGGTCTCAAAAAATTGTTTAGCTCACGACAAATTAATTATCGTTAAAAAAAAAACATACCCTTCAATCGAAAGTTTTTGAAATACGGCGTTCTGAAAATTTCAACCCCTATTTTGAACCCCTTAGAGATGACTGACAGTAATACCGAGCTTCGAGGACCAACTAGACCCCAAACGGGGCCTACAAACCAAATTTAATTAATTTTGGTCCATGGTAACTAGGTAATTACGGCGTACGGCGGACGGATAGAAATTTTTGTTTATTATTTTCAATTAAACCTTCGGAATCGAGCATAAAAAAATTAACCCCATCACTCCCACCACCTCAAAATTGGTGGTTTACGTTTCAAGGTACATTTCAGTCTGTTCGCCGTACGCCGTACGCAGCACTTAGCACTTTTCTTAGTTACCATGCACCAAAATTAATGAAATTTGGTTTGTAGGTCCCGTTTGGTGTCTAGTTGTAGTCTAGGTGTGAAAAAAAGGGGTTGAAATTTTCAGAACGCCACAGCTGGAAAACATTCAGTAGAAGGGTATGGGGTTTTTTTAAACGTTTTTAAACTGATCTTGAAGTAAAGAATTTTTTGAGACCATCCGGGTACGATCAGCCATTTGTTTGCACCGAAAAGCTTCCTCAACACGATCGTGAATCAAACGGTATAAATCCGGCCCAGAGATATCGCTAGGGAGCACCTGACTGTAACCACGGATGACTGTAATGAAGTCGAGTTGGTTGTTCTGTTATATTATTCCATTTGAAAAATGATGGATCTTTTGGATTTTGCTTATAGGTACCTTTGCAACTTGAACAAACGTTGAAGTACTATTGGGTAAATTATTACACAATGGTAAATTATTGCACAACGGTTTATTGTACTATCTACGCAGAAGGGGCATCTATTCAGGTAAACTATCACTCAACGGTTTATTATTTACCTTATGCTTCATGAATAACTACAAAAAATTACTGGTTGAATGATTGAATCCCGCACATTTGAAGTAAACTTGAATTCCCGGGTCGGCTCCAGCACTCCATTTTCTTAAATTGAATTTTCGGATTCTACATACCTTGAAACGGAAAACATCAAATTTTGAGGGGAGTTAAACTTTCACTTTTCATGCTTGATTCCGAAGGTTCTTTATTTAAAATAATAAACAAAAATTGGCTCACAACTCACGAACTCCCACTAGGTATCATTCCATATTCATCGCACATTTATTGTACATCGGTAATTTCCACCACAAATGCTACTGTTCCGATGTTGTCAGAATCCAAGTTGTTCCAGGACATACTCAGCCATTCCCGTTCAAGTAGGAACGCTTATAGAGTGCGATAGTGTGGGTGGATTGTGTAACGATCCTCCACATTGGCAGATAACTCTCCTCGCCCCATTGCACTTATCCCGCCACCCACACCCAGAGGTCACCCTCACGTTCCTATATGAGCGATTCTCATAATCTCATATTCGATGCTGAGCTGCCCTTTACACATTAACCAACTTTTATTCAATTCGGAACATCTACGGAGTCATGATACTACAGTCAGTTTTGAATTTTTTTTTTTCATTTCTTTCCGGTGTAATAAAATATTATTGTTCCTAAAGCCACCTTCATTTCTATCAGTTAGCTACCTATCATATCCGATCATATTTATTGCTTTCAACCAGGTTATTGCGTTTTCGATTCTGTTGTATGTGAATTAGTTCCCTGCTGATATTTCAAATCAATGTAGGATACCTGATTATCGATTTCAAAACTTATCAAGTAGCTGAATATTTGCTACCACTGAATTTCAAAAACTGACACCAGTGGTCGTTGGCATTCTCCAAAAACAGAGGATTTTGATCGTATAGAAATTATTTCTCGATCCTAAAATGTATGTAGGAAAAGCTCAAAGAAAAACGGAGTTATTGAAAAAATAGTCTATTTCCACTAATACACTAATCGTTGTATTACTTGTATTAATACACTAATCATCAGCAGTGTGTGTTATTCACTAATCTAGTGTATTAGTGGAAATAGACTATTTTTTCGATAACTCCGTTTTTCTTTGAAATGGGTTTCCACGATTTCGTCGCGAGTGATTTAGTTCGTAGGAAAAGCTAGTTGAAAATGGAAAATAACATGATAGCATCAGAAATCTTGGTGTTAATTCCATTATTGATGGATATATCAATTATAACAATAATGGTCATATCCGTGATACCTGCTGAAAGATACCTACAGACGATTAGCACACACTATCATGTTTTATTATTTTCAGTAATGAACCTGTGGAATCGGACATGCAATTTTTTAACCCCCCCCCCCCCCACCCCTCCAAATTTGATGGTTCCCGTTTCAAGATACGTAGGATCGGAAAATGGAATAAAAAGCGCTCCCAATTGTTACACAATGGTTTATTATTTACCTGTATAGATGTATCTTCTGCGTAGATCAATGTTTTTATGGTACCGGCGCTTCGTCAACATCATCGTGAATGAAACGGTAAACCCCCAGCTCACATTCATGTCACTGCTAGGGAACAGCTAATTATAATCACGCGTAGTTGTATGAAATCGTGTTGGTTGTTCCGTGATATTATTTCATTTAAAGAATGATGGTTATTTTGCATTTTATTGATAGGTATTTTTTTGTAACTATAACACACTTTATGCTTCATGAATAACCACAAATAATTAATGAATGGCCAGGCTGACCTGGTGAGCTAAGGCGCTGTTTTCTTCAAATTGAGAGAGAGGTTCCTGGCGACCTTAGTTCAAATTTCGGCCAGGTACCAATACAAGCGTAAAAAACATGCGTGCACTTTCATGTCCTGGTAGCTTAGATCTTCACCACTGGTGCAGTCGAAGATAAAGTGTAGCCTGCAACAGTTGGGTTATATTATTTAAAAAAACAAAGTTGATACCTCGAGATACCCACTGTCCAGTTGTGACACCCGGAATGGGTTAACACAAACTCGGAAAAAATTCATTCTTGAATCCACCGCATATTTTGTGCTGTAATTGCCCGACCGGCTCCAGTACTCGATTTAGGGCTTTCCTGGGGGGAGCACTAGAGGCTAGGTTGGTGTTGACAACATAAAACAGTGATTTACGCAGAAGAGGCATCTAATACACGTAAACAATAAAAGTCGTGTAATAATTAGCAGCGTTTTTCTGATATTTCGATGAAATTTTATACTTACATAAATACATTATACAGATTCGTTCCTTTCTTCATTCTCTATAAATATTATGCATTAGACATGATTACTGTAGGTGCATCATAGCCATTCAATGTCAACGGTCTATTATGAAGACTATTATTCATAATATAGTAATATCCGTCCGAATGTGGAGAAGGAATTTCCATTTTATTCGAACATGAAATGGCCGTAAAAATAGCATTCCTTAAAAAATGCATTACTTATTTCCACATAAATTTATGGGTAGGGTTGGAGGTTCCTTCGGTAAGTGTTGGCTCAGCTCTGTACCAAAAAAGGAAATAGAAAAGAGAGGAACAACTAACATCCCCTAAGGTTTTGCTGCGAACGAATTTGTGAGAAAACAAACACAATAACTCGAAGAATGCTCTGACGGGATTTTTATACTTGGTGTTCCACTTCTTTATGACTTGGGACCGAAGTTGGAATGGGACCAATAGTCGACCCCTAAATCCCTGCGACCTGAATCAGGAATGCCTTCGGTATTGGAAGTCAGAGGAGGAGAGGTTGATAGGGGAGAAAGAGGTATACGGAGCGGGGAGAGGTGGGAGGGTAACGACTATAAGGGCAGCCAGCAGACATCGAACGGTGGCTGGCTGCTAAGGGATGCTGGGAGTTTCCAACGGTGAAACGGCGAACATTTATAGCTGACTCCTCGGATTTGGATATGGGTCAAAGCTCCCTGAGTGGAGTCAGCACAAAGTTGTAAGGGCATTTCCAGGGAGGGTGAGGTGCGGGAAGCATTTTCGTATGGTCTGCACTGAAAAGGGATCGAAGGGATGACTTGGTGGAAGGGAGGGATTGCGTCGTGGAGAGAGGTTATAAGGGAAGGTCTAACCTGAATGGGAGGGGGATCGCTATTGTCCATTGAACCGATATTGGCTGTCAAGCCTCCCTCCAGGGAGTCCCACCTACGAGTCACGTTGCTTAGCCAACAATGTGTTCGTAACAAGCAACTCGAAAAAATGTTCGAAAAAAGGCTGACATGTGGAATGTAGGTGCAGATTGGCACAGATTGCCCCTTATGAAGTTCATCAGAATCGGACTATAACTTCCGTCCGCCCATGCGCAAAACGTTTCCCGTGAAATAGTCAAAAACATGGATCGAAAGAGCGGAAATTATGAGGTTAGCAACGTCTGTGTAGGTGTCTGGGTATCCTGTGCTTGCAATTTCCATCCAATTCCAACAGGAACTTTTGTCTGCGCATGCTTAAGTAAACGGTTTTTCCTAAAAACGCCTTCAATTAACAGAACTTTTTTTTAGAAGAGAGCTCAGACTTGGAGGGTAGGTAGATATGCGTGGTTGGCGTCCTGTTAATTTCATGAAAATACTTGTTTCATACAATTTCAACCAACCTCATCCTTCCTATCAACAGTTTTAGTTCAGGGCAATTCTTCTATTGGCTATCTTATTCCAAACCATGCTCAGTATTCCATGTTTCACACAAAACCAAAAACTAGATTTGAGGTAATTTCCAACAAACTACAAACTTCTGGGCATTATCTGGAACTCTGACATGTGAGTTAAATAACAGGAAGCCAACGGAAATTTTAAAGTCCTCGTCCGTCCGACAAATAATAGTAGATTTGAAAAACAATTTATTGTAAAATGGCACCCTTAAATTCGTGGTATAAATGTGGGTATATTTCAAAACATCACAAAAAAGCCCAGTCATGCAGCAATTTGTTAGCGAATTTCCGAAGTAACGTAGGGTTAACAAACAGCCAGGCCTCAGCATTGAATCGAGGTGCGCAATTTATTATTATCATTGTAATATATTGTGCTCCTATGACCCGGCTTCCCATCAATTCCGTGGTGGGGCTTAGTGGGTGGAGAAAATCACAAAATATCTGTAAAAATAATGTGAAGTGAATAGAGTGAGCACGGAGCAAGTCCAAATATTTTTGTGTCAGTATGTATATTTTTCAGTGTCCACTAATTACTTAAATTGAGGAATCTCAGATAAAAACGAATATCAGCCCATCCCCATAGCATCCTCCCATTCAGGAATCCATATCGTTTCTTTGTCCTCTAGTATCCTGCTTCAACTTCAAACAATAACATCAGGTGCGTGTTAAGAATTGAACGATTGCAGTTAAATGAGTATTGAAGGAATTTCACGTTTGCGCGTTCGTCGACGAATGTCACAATACGTTTTTCTAGAAACTCGTATGGGACTATCCACCAATATTTTTACGGCACTTGAAAAAACTACCCATTTACCTTCAAATTTCCGCTTAATTCGACAACCCCTCCGTATGTTCTGCTGTAAACGTGACACGGAACATATAAACAGACGCCAAACCAAATTTGTTCAGAACGCAGAACGTGATCCGGAATTTAATTATTCCCGCCCATAAAGTAATCACAAGCTTCCGGAAAGATTCGGAATCATTGTTAGTGCACACGTGGATTACTTCGAAATTTCGTTCAGCAGGTCATGCCGCATTGCTAAAACTTATTTCCATAAGGCTCTCATGTTTTCCGCACGCGTATCCAGTTCATCGATAATGTAGGATATCAGATTACCGTTGAAGGCGATGACTAGTTATCACTGTCATCAGTTAGGCACCGGAGCTGCTCTCATTACGGCAAATATAACCGGAAATTCGCTTCCTTATTTTGATGGATGGTACGGTATTAGGCCACGAATCAGCGGAGCAAGACAAATTGGTTGAAGCAACTGCGGAGATAAAAAAAAGTAATATCACAGGGTTCCCTTATTCGAGTTCAATCTCTGGTTTGGATAGGAAAAATGGAGCTGGATAAAAGAAGAGGCGGAAGTTCGGGGGGTTGCTGCGATATTAAAATCTTGCAAATGAAACATTCATCACGATGAAAAGGTAAGGGAGAGAGATGAATCAGAGGGAGCGAGGTTATATGTGAGGAGGTGGTGACAATGCCACTGCTTCAATGATTTGAGTGGTTTTTCTGTTTTTTGTGCCCCCTTACCAACCCCTCGAACCAGTGCTCCGGTGCTCCAGTCATTCACGGGTCTTCCCCCACAGCAACACAGTCGGGATGACCCTGCTCCTTTTATGTGTAAATACTGAGCCGAAAACCTTCTCCGTAGCGGATTGTTTATTGTTCGGGAGCTACAGCGAGGATAGGGTATCTCTTTTGTCTGGATACAGGAACACCCTCAACCCCCTGTCCAAAATACCCTATACGCATTGACGTCGGTTTTAGTGAAATCCCCCTCTTTGGAAACGTCGATAACAAGAATGCTATGTACAAAAATGTCAAGTAATACGTACTGGTTGGGTATGCGAAGCTCGGAATTCATTAACCAAATTCACGTGATTCCAGTACATCAAGGCTCTGGTATTACCAATTATGGTGTACGGTTCCCCTGTCGGGTCTCCGAGCTATGGCTTCCATGAGTATTGATTGAAGAGAGTCCAGACTAAGTTTTTGCGATATTGCGATGTATCACCTGTAAGTTTTGAATCCCATGAGATGCACTCACATAAATTGAAGTACACCTGCCATCAAAGCTGCTGTCCAAACCTGATATCAAAGATAGCCGAGGAGGCCTTGCGACTCTAAGGCCCTCCTCCGTCCTTCAGCCGCCAACTGTAAAATGAACCGTCCACTCCATCGTCACCATCGCTCAAAAATTTGGTAATCGACGCAAATCCTGACTTATCAGTACTGTCTTCTCTACTGTGGGAAACCTAAAACTGCATCTTCCACGGATCAACTAAACTCTATCTTGTACGACCCGACCTGCTGTTTCCTATAAGTAGGTACTAATATTTCACGTTAGTATATTCACACATATGTGTTATATTCACGTATATTTACTTTTGCTTTATTATTTTCCATAATGAACCTTTGGAATCGAGCATGAAAAACACCCCACTTTTAACCCCCCCCCCCCCCCTCAAAATTTGATGGTTTACGTTTCAAGGTACGTAGAATCCGAAAATGCACTGCAAATTATTACACAACGGCTTATTATTTACCTATATAGATGCCCCTCCTGTGTAGATCACTGTTTTCTGTGGTCAACTTGCCCTCGTGCTCCCCCAGCAAAGCCCCAAATCGAGTAATGGAACCGGCCCGGGTTACAGTTTTATAAAAATGTAAGGGATTCAATAATTAATTAATTCTTGATATTCATGAAGCATAAGGTACAATTATAAACCGTTGTGTAATAATTTACTTTTGCAGATTCCCCTTCTACGTGGATCACTGTTTCCCGTGGCCAGTACCCTCGAGCTCCCTCCAGGAAAGCCCTAAATCGAGTACTGGTGGATAATCGCGGATGGCTTTATGAATTGGAGTTGGTTGTTCTGTGGTATTATTTCATTTGAAGGATTATGGCTCTTTTTGATTTTGTTGATAGGTACCTACTTTTGCAAATTGACGAAATGTTGAAATATTATTGGGTAAATTATTACACAACGGTAAGTTATTACACAAAGGTAACTTTTTACAAAACGGTCAATTATTACAGAACGGTTTATTATAATATCTACGGAGAAGGGGCATCTATGGAGGTAAATTATTACACAACGGTCTATTATTTACCTTATGCTTCATGAAGAACTACAAATAATTAATGATAAAATTATTGAATCCCGCGCATTTGTATGAAACTTTAATTCCCGGGGCGGCTGCAGTACTCCATTTAGGGCTTTGCTGGAGGAAATCAAGGGCACTGACCACAGAAAACAGTGATCTACGCAGAAGGGACATCTATTTCATTCCACATCAACAATTTTCCGTCAGAACTTCATTATTTGCGTTTGTTTTTGCCATTTTAGTTACTTTTTGTCATCGATAGAATTATTTTAGCAACATTCAACTCGTGATTTAGGTAGGTACCTAGTAACGAGTAGGTACGGGATACGGGGTTACCTACGGAGGGTCTGCGATCTACATGACATGTATAGAATAGTACATAATTATATTATATAGACGGGTTATCCATACAGAGAGCTGTGATCCGTATCAGAAGGGTATTCTGTACAAATAATAAACCGTTGTGCAGGGATTTGCAGCGTTTTGGTTATCATAACAGCAAACGTTTTGGGATCGACTAAGAAATGCCAGATGGGGTTTGGTTGCCAGATATGGGCAAACGTCCCCGGAAGCCGCCGAGGAGGGTGAGCATTTATTGTTAGACATCATACATACTGAAATGTCGATCACCCCACAGCATGCTCTCGCCCCGCAACCATCCAACTGAATTTCTTTTTCTGAGATAGGTAGGGAGTAGTACAAGTACAATCTAAATATGAAATGATGAAAAATAAGGCCATGTAGAGACCAACCCTCACCTGCTCTCAATATTTTTTCGTGAAGATAATCCACGTCACACGCACGCTGTACGTCAATCGGAGCAGAGTTATTTAAAATTTTAGTACCTATTGGTAATCAAAACTTGAGCAGGATTTTCAAGACCACTCAAAGTTGAAGAGAGGCTGGGATTTTATGTTCGGGGCAGTAATAAATTGAAAGTAATTAGCAAGTAACGTTCTGTACATCAAGAACTTTGAAACACCATCACTTGTGTTCCCTAGGTCGGCGGCTTTCAATATTCGTTATTTTTGCGTTAGGTCGGAGGGAAACGCTAAGAGCAGATTCCCATTTAACAAATTTTATCGATAAAGTTTCTCTCTCCAATGAAAATATAATTTTAACTCCAAGGAAAAGTTCCAGCTACCCCCAACCCAACTGCCTCCCCGGGCTCGAAGGCCCCCATGACGGACGACATTCGCCCCTAAGTTTAATGACTTCATTTGCAGTTTTCCCTCCTCAAGTTCTATAAGATCACAGTTACAAAGAGGAATATGATTCTTGTTACATCGACAGACCTGTTTTCTAAAACACGTCCGTAAAATCGGTTATAAAGTAATAATAATTACCAACATTTTATTTTTTGCTGTCTACATACCTACCAATTAAAAGTTGAGTATATTCACATTAATGAGTACAATCTTCAAACCATTTCGGGCAAGCTCAAGCCATAGCACGTTTGATTTCCTTAGGAGTCACATTTTTTCCCTTAACACACCTATTTCGAATGATAAACTGGTAAGTACTTAATCTCACCAGGAGGCACAATGTTGTATGCCCACAGAAGTGGTTTCAGTGGCACCAGTGCCGCAAAACACTCGACACAGTCATTATGTTGTACAATTTAACAAAACAAGTATTGATGAGAGCTACGACTCCGGAGAAGAAACAACCCATCACTTGTATTCTCTCTACTGGCGCTATCACTCGAGCCAGAGGAGCAAGTGGGTTTCAACATGATCGTTCATCAAACCACCAAACCCGCTCCCCCATTCAAGGCGAACCCGTTCACCTTCGAATTTCAAGCCGTAGGGCCACAAATGAGCTGTTTTTGGATTATTTTCAATAATGAACCTTTGGAATCGACCATGAAAAAAAGTTTAACCTCCCGTCAACGTTTGATGGTTTACGCTTCAAAGTAGGTACTTTGAACAGCCATTTCAAGCTGGTTAACAGCCATTTCAAGGTAACAGCCATTTCAAGCTGGGTAAAAGCCATTTCCCGGTAACAGCCATTTCACGGTAACAGCCATTTCAAGCTGAGGCTTTTCGTCCGACTGCCCTGCCAGCATCGCGGACATGATCAGCTGTCCTCCAATGAGAGGATCAGAATTCGAACTGATCATATCGCTCTCCTGCATTTGTTTTATATTATTTTCAACAATGAACGTTTGGAACCGAGCATGAAAAAAAAAAAAGATATATATATATATATACTTATATGTAGACCACCCTCACCCCCTCAAAATTTTATGGGTTCCGTTTCAAGTTACGTCGAATTCAAAAAAGGAACACAAAATTTTCTATCTAGCCGCCGTTTAGTTACTTACCATGAACCAAAATTAATGAAATATGGTATGTACCCCTTTTGGGGTCTACTTGGTCCGCGAAGCTCGGCGTTACTGTCAGCAATCTCTAAGGGGTGAAAAACAGGGGTTGAATTTTCCCGAAAGCCGTAGCTCAAAAACTTCCAGTAGAAGCTTTGGGTTTTTTTACGTTTTGGCTATTATTTTCAATAATGAACCTTTGGAATCGAGCATGAAAATATTTGTTTAACCCCCCCTCAAAATTCGATGGTTTCCGTTTCAAGGTATGTAGAATCCGAAAATGCAATAAAAAAACGGTGCAAATCCCTGCAAAACGGTTTATTATTTTGTACAGGATACCCTTCTGTTACAGATCACAGCTCTCTGTATAGATAACCGGGCTATATATTATAATATGTACTATTCTATACATATTATGTAGATCGCAGACCCTCCGTAGGTTAGTTCCTAACCCCGTACGTTACTAACTACCACCTACCTAAATCACGAGTTAAATGTTACTAAATTAATTCTGTTGATGACAAAGAGTAACCAAAATGGCAAAACGAAAGGCAAATGATGAAGTTCTGAAGGAAAATTGTTGATGTGGCGTGAAATAGATGCCCCTTGTGCGTAGATCACTGTTTTTTGTTGCCAATACCTACCCTCGGGTCATGTATATTGAACTTGCCCATCAATAATACTTCAACGTTTGTTCAATTTGCAAAACTACCGATCAACAAAATCCAGCCTCTTCTTGGTAGATAAACCGTTGTGTAATAATTTACCGTTGTGTAATAATTTACCGCTGTTTAATAATTTACCGTTGTGTAATAATTTACAGTTGTGTAATAATTTACAGTTGTGTAATAATTTACCGTTGTGTAATAATTTACCGTTGTGGAATAATTTACCGTTGTGTAATAATTTGCCGTTGTGTAATAATTTACCATTGTGTAATAATTTACCCATCAATAATACTTCAACGTTTGTTCAAGTTTCAGAAGTACCTACCAACAATATCCAATAGTCCATCACTTATCAAATGAAATAATATCGCAGAACAACCAACTCGACTTCATACAGCCGTCCTTGATTGTAATCAGGTGCTCCCTAGTGATGATATCCGGGCTGGATTTATAGCGTTTGATTCACGATCGTGTTGACGAAGCTTTTTGGTGCTCACGAACCGCTGGACGTACAGTGCTCTGGGCGTTCTCAAAAAATTGTTTAGCTCAAGACAAATTTAATTGCGTAAAAAAACCATACCCTTCTATCGATAGTTCTCAAGCAACGGCGTTCTGAAAATTTCAACCCCTATTTTGAACCCCTTAGAGATGACTGACAGTAACGCCGAGCTTCGAGGACCAACTAGACCCCGAACGGAACCTATAACCCGAATTTCATCAATTTTTTTTTTCATGTTAACTAAGAAAAGTGCTCATTACGGCGTACGGCGGACAGACAGAAATTGTATTATTGCATTTTCGGATTCTGCATACCTTGAAACGTAAACCATCAAATTTTGAGGGGGGTTAGGAATTTTGTTTTTCATGCTCGATTCCAAAGGTTCATTATTGAAAATAATAAACGAACATTAAACCATAATGTCATCAAAATTGAAATGGCCTTCAGATTTCAAATTTCAACCTTATTCAATATTTCCGATGCTAAAGTTTTAGAAAGCTGCTAGCTGAATTCATTTCATTTTTCAGATTATTTACGAATTGGATGGGTAGATCCGGCGTAGGAAATCGTAATAGCGGAGTTGGGGAAATGTTTACATCTTATGTCTGCCATAGAAATTTACTTGCAATGCCTTCTACATTCCAATATTATTTTGAAGTGAAACGATAAGTGTTTCAGTTCTTAAGAAAAGATAAAATATGCTTGTGAACGGAGATTACTTTCGGAGTTTTCGTCGTGTCAGGAAGCATATAATTATATGGTGGAAAAATTGTTTCTTTTCTGTTTCTTGCTTCCGAGTCATCCAAGGTAGCGAAAGCTTTGTAATCATTTTTGAAGCTGAAAAATCGTTGTTCTCCAAATCAAAATTTAATTATGAATTTCATCGCCCTAGGATCAATGGCAGTTTCAGCGCATGCGCAAAATTGGGTTCTTCGCGATACTCACGACTTCCCCAGTTTAATCAATAGATTTTTATGACATTTTCAGAGATTGTGCAAGTTAGGCCCTGGAAAGGCCCCTAAATATTTGGACACTGAAATTTCCAAGGGCCTCTCCGGTACGCTACTGGATGAGAATTTTAAGGAAACGGTATAGGGCCAACCTAACCAGCAGAACTGTGCATTCCTATTCAACCTGAGATGCTAACATCTAACTCTCTTGGAAATGACATGCAAAAGTTCATTCATGTTGCAAGAGTTCAGTTATGAGCGAATTTCAGAAGAAATGTTCCTACTCGATCCCTCTAACACACAACTTTATGGAGCATCTTCTAAATTCTTGTTAACCATAACCACTTCAATAATATTGTGTAATTGCTCATTGTTTTGTCATTCTTATATTTTTCAACATGACAAAATGTTTCCCTAAATGTGTGTTGATTTATTCAGATTTGTAGAATTGTTTGGGAAGTAATCATTTTGACGTAGATATAAATATTTAAAAAAGTAAATTAGGTATGTGACTATTTCGAGCGAATAACTTGTTAATTACACGAGTTATCAATATTTTGTGTGTGATCCAGCTTATCACAAGGCAGAGAAATCAATTTTTGGACGGAGATAAATGAAAAGTTCATTTGCACCGTTGGCAGTCATTTCCAATTTAAAGATTTCAAAAACGCGGACAGTTCCATTAGCCGAAAGAAATTTGTTAACGCTTCTGGTTCTTTGTCAAGAGATTATTTTTTTATATTTCGTATTATTCGTACGATATTGCCTGAAAGCCAGATATCAGAGAGAACGTAGCGCTATTAAATTTTATTTGATCGTCCTTTCATATCGTTCGGCCCCTCCGGGTCCCCTTAAACGATAACAGTCGCACAACCTTCCCCGGTCAAACAATAAAACAATTTACGGCAAATTAATTTCCACCATCGCCATCTAGTCAAGAGGTTAACACCGCCGTTTTTATCGCGGTCCTCCCTAATGGGTGCCGCAGTTTGGAGTGGGCAAAACCCGCGTCGGGAAACCCCCCCGCGGCAAAAGGGAGTCGGTGAAAAGCAATCGATTGCCGAGGGAAAAACAACTTAGCGCAGGACGCTGCTTCGGTTGAAAACGGACGGATGGACAGGAACAATATTAGGGCTCGTCTGTGACAATCTGTTGAATTCAATTAAACGTCGGGACCCTCTCGAGCCGCCTTCAAAGGGGTTTTTGATGACCCTGCTCCTTCTGGGTGGAGCCCTCTCGTTAATCAACGGCAAACTCCGGCCTTTTTACTATTATCGGACTCTCGAAATGGCTCAGACTTGTCACTTATTCCCACATTGCTTCTGAAATTGATGATCATCCTCCCCTTCAGTACTGAACGCAATTTTCTCTTACTTCGTCCCGGGAGCTTAATATTGGACCTTTAAAATACGAGACTAGATAATTTTTTCGTTTGGAGTTCAATCAATAATTATTGGTTAAATGGTGAACTGATTTAAATTCAAATATATTAGGAAGTTCGGATTGGCCGCTAAGCCAAAGAGACATCTATTTTCGGTCTCACTCTCTCTTTTGGCGGAAGAGATTTTTATAGTATCCATGACAGGGTTATTCAGTAACTTCTAAAGAGAGAGTTGGCGGCCCCCAGGGGTATTGAGTTTTTATCATTCTTTGTTCATCGGCTACCATATTCGTCATTTTGATGTATGTTTTTTCATATCTTAAAGGTAAGTCGATTGTTCATTAAAAGATTATTATCGATTCATGAGTAAAAACTGCTGAGTAGGTACAGGTTGAGAGCTATTCAGTATTTGAAGAGACTGTCTCTCTCCCACGAGAATTCTAAAATAGAAAATCTAAAATCACTATCTCCTTCATTGAATAGGCCCCCAGGAATTAGGCTACCAGCCCTTGGCCTGAACTCTGCATGAAGAGAATAGGTTACAGACGGAAAATATGTTTACATGTAGCTCTACTACCTATTTATTAACATGGAACATGTTTTTACGGGAGTAAACCGGGCTGGAGAGCGTCCTGTCAGCGTCTGTGTAAACCCTCGGCCCCCTCCCCGTCGCCCGCACAGTTCTCCCTCTACCCCACTCCTACCACCCAACTCACCTCCTCTCCTACCGCACGTTCGCTGAGGAGAGCATGGCCCGACCCCACTCCGCCAAAAACTGCAGAGGGGGTTCTACCTACCTGAAAAACGCCGAAAGCAGCTGATGACATTACATTGCGTTAGGTCGCTGGTCCAAGGCTTGGAAATCCCACGAAGTTTTTTTGCTTCCTCACTACTGAAGGCAGGGAAGCCTGGCCAGATAAAGGTGATTGGCGCAACCATCACCTGGCTCGGTGTGTGGCATAGTGGGTCAGCAGCAAACCTCAAAAGGGTGGGCTACCCTGAGTTCATACTTGAATGGACTCGCGTGTGGCCGGCCGACCATAGAGGCACCGTGGGGCCCGGAGCTGAACTCAAACCTTCAATGGGGAGGAGAGAAGCCGCCTGACGGCACAGCCAGAAGAGGCCCAAACCTCCTCCCTCCATCAACTGGGCGGCAAGTCGGACCGCGGTTGCCAGTGCTGCTGGATGGATTCAACAGCACGATCCTCAAAGGGTGATAAAATTACTAGAGGTGAAGTACTATACTTATTACAATACCATCGTTGTAATGTTGATAATTATTATCCAAATATAACATGTTAAATGATTGAGTAAAAAAAAAAGAGTATGTCCTCCAAAATGAAAATTTTCAGAACCATTTTGCGTTTCAGATATCAAGGAACATATATATTATTTGGTTCCGTGTCTGTCTGTCTGTCTGTGGTAATTCCTTGCAACACCCATAACTACCCGAAATAAAGGTTGAAGTAGGCTGAAATTTTGAGGGTATACGCTGGTTGGATCGCAGATGGTCCCGTTTCAAAATCATGAAAATCGTTCAGTCTGCGCATGCGCAAACGTGAAATACTTGGAGTGCCCATAACTACCTTAATTATCGTTGAAATAAGTTAACATTTGGAGGGTCGATCAGTATAATTGGAATCTTACTGTAATTTCCCTCTGCGCATGCGCAAACATGAAATGTTGACCGTTTCCTTATAACGCTTCTAACTACGCGAAAAACAGTCGTAGAGAGCTGAAATTTTGAGGGTACACGCGGGTTGGATCGCAGATGGTCCCGTATCATAACGAACCTACCCAACTTGTCTATACGTTCATGTGATTCAAGTGAGGAAGCTACAATACTGCCTACTCGAATTGGCAGATATTTTGCTCCATATCCTCTGTTATCATGTACCTATTCGAAAAACGTGTTCCATGTTTCCTTGCTTTGATCCTTGACCTAAACTGTTATAATCCGGGGGTCTGGAGGTGTCCCCCAGATTTCATTCGACAATAAACGTACCGTCATGAACACAAACCACTGGCGGCTAGACGCCCCCTACTGCAACGCTTTTTTTATTTATATACCCTCTAGTTCAAGATTTATAGTCAATTCTTTTGGGTAGTTATTGGCGTTTCAGGTTTTTGCATACGCATACGGATGTTAGGCTCACTCCGATTCTGGGGGCCGTAGGTACATATTACGTAACGCATTTTTTCGTAATTTTCATGAAACAGCTTGAATCTTTTTTAAACGGAGTCACCGCTAATCGCCTAGACCTAGATGCACCCAACCCCTCATCGGTTTTTGTTTTAAATGAACATGATTTAGCCGCTGGGCAGCATGTGGCGCTTGCATTTGAGCAATTTTTCATCCCGTTCCGTTTCGATGTTCAACTAGACCTTTAGGCCTTTGCTTCATCACTACCGAAGGCAGGGAAGCCTTGCATTCGTGATTGAGTAAAAAAAAATTATGTACTCCAAAATGGAATTTCCACTGCCATTTTGCGTTTCAGACATCGAGGAACATTTTTGGTTCCGTGTCTGTCTATCCCTCCGTCTGTATGTGGTCAATTCTTTCTAACGCCCATAATACCCTAAATAATTATTGAAATGGGCTGAAATTTGGAGGGTAGGTGCAGGTTGGGTCACAGAGGATCCCATACCAAAATCATTGAGAAAGTACGGTAACTTTCGTCTGCGCATGCGTAAACGTGAAATACTTGAAACGCCCATAGCTACCCCAGATGTCGTTGAAATATGTTCAAACTTGGAGGACCGATCAGGAATAATAGCTTCATGGTTTCAAATGAATTTCATCGGAATCGTAGTGTAACTTTCGACTGCGCATGCGCGAACATGAAATGTTGATGATTTATTTGTACGCACCTAACTACGCGAAAAACAGTCGTAGAGAGCTGACGTTTTGAGGGTCCACGCGGGTTGGATCGCAGATGGTCCCGTTTTAAAATCACGGGAATCGTTCCGTCTGCGCATGCGCAAACGTGAAGCACTTAATTCGGTATTCCTAATTTGGTATTCTGTACAAAATAATAAACCGTTGTCAGGGATTTGCAGCATTTTTATTGCATTTTCGGATTCTATATAGGTACCTTGAAACGGAAACCATCAAAATTTTTTTTCATGCTCGATTCCAAAGGTTCATTAATGAAAATAATAAACCAAAATTCCTGACCGTCCGCCGTACGCCGTAGGTACTTCGCTCTTTTCTTAGTTCCCAAGAACCAAAATTAGTGAAATTTGGTTTGTAGGTCCGATCTCTAAGGGGTGAAAAATAGGGGTTGACATTTTTTGAATGCCGTACCTCGAAAACTTTCAATAGAAGGGTATGGTTTTTACGGGTTTAAATTGATTTTGAACTAAAGCATTTTTTAGACTACCCGGAGCATTGTACATCCAGCCGTTCGTTTGCACCGCAAAGCTTCGTCAACATGATCTTGAATGAAACGGTATAAATCCGGCCCAGATATCATTGCTAAGGAACACCTGGTTATAATCACGGATGGCTGCATGAAGTCGAGTTGGTTGTTCTGCGATATCATTTCATTTGAAGAATGATGGCTCTTTGGGACTTTGTTGATAGGTACTTTTGCAACTTAAACAAACGTTATGCTTCATGAACAGCAGCAAATAATTAATTATTTAATCCCGCGCATTTTTATGAAACTGTAATTCTCGCGCCGCCTCCAGTATTAGGATTTCCTGGGGGGGAACTCGAGGGTGGGTATTGCCACAGAAAACAGCGGTCTACACAGAAGGGGCATCGATACAGGTAAATAATAAACCGCTGCGTAATAGTTTGCAGCGTTTCTATTTTCGGATTCTACGTACCTTGAAACGTAAACCTTCAAATTTTGATGGTGGGGGAGGGGGTTAAAAGTGATTTTTTTTCCATGCTCGTTTCCGAAGGTTCAGTAGGTATTGAAAATAATAAACCTCAATTATAACCGGTTACAGTGGAATTCCTTATAGTGGATTTTTTCAGAATATTATTTTCTTCTCTTAGACCACAGCTATTCACACATACAAACGCCCACCTATGATTTTCTCTAGTATTTGGTTTTAGAATGGTCTAAAACAGAGTTGTTAGTCATTAATTTTTTCATCGGCTATAGGTTGTTATGCGGTTTTAGTAGTGCAGTGGCTGCCTGTAGTTTTCAATACTTGTACAGGATCAAAATAAGAGCGTGAAGTTAGAAGTGATCGGAAGCGATGGATGAGCGACTGGTGGTGAGGAGAATGGAGTTAGTGGAGGCAGATATGGCGGCCCAGCAGTTTCCCTCGAGGGGAGTGAAAATGTTTCAAACTCAAATAACTCCGGGATCAGCCCCTTTTCGAAGATTAAGCAACTTGATACAACCGTAACAATGCGAATCCTCCCTCGAGAGATTTATCCGTAATATTCGCTGACGATAGCAATGCTCACCAATTGTGCCCTTTCCTCATCTCTCCTCCTCACTTCCCAATATTCATCAAGGCCCTCTTCTCCTTTTCTCTTGTTTGAACAAGAAGTTTCGAGTCGGTTTCCGATTGAGGTCTGTAAATCAAGTTGCTGTGTATTCAGGTTTTGATCCCTCCCAGTCACCCCGGCTGCCATTTGGTATTCATTCTCTGAGGAATAACTCAGTATAACTTTCCCGAGCAGTCGATGACGGTCAGAGAGCAGTAAACTTATGAAGCGGCGGATTCACAGACCACGTCGCAATAATTTCTATATTGGCTCTGGTTTGCCGCTCGAAATAGCAAAGGGAACCACAGAGAAACAATAATGATGGGTCATTTCTCTTAGTAGCTTAGAATTTAGCGTCTACCCAGTGAATGTGGTGATTTGCTCAGAAACGCTCAATTTAATTGGAATAGTCTTGTAGTCTTGTGTCTTCGGTATGCGCATGGCGAACATGAATGTTGAAGCATTCTTGAAATGTTTGATCCTATTATTAGGTAATTGCTACTCTATTTGTTGCTATTCCATCATTTTGGTTTATTATTCTGTGAATATTCCACTTGTGTATTCGATCGGCAAAAAAATGTATAACACCCCCTCAAAATTTTTGTTTTTAAGTACGTCTCAAGGTGCGTAGATATCGAAAAAAAATTATTTTGAGGGATTTTATAAACATTTTTTGCTGAGCGAATACTGCCCGTTCGCCGTACCATGCATAACTACCTACTTAATTTTCGGTCTAAACAATTCATTCTTTCGCAGACAGCCTCCATTTGGGCCCTAGTTGTGCCCCGAACTTTGCAGCCCGATCGGAATATACCCAGGGGGGTTATGGGTGAAAAATGGGTGTAAAAATAGGGTTTTTTTGGTGTTTTAGTAACATGAGCTTGTGATGTATATTTTTAAATTTTTCTTAGGACGAGGAGACCGAATATTATGAAGTAGATTTTGACCAAAGAGTGAAGAATTGGGGTTGTAAGGAAGTTTCAGCCCTAAATTTTGTTAAATTTTGGTATAAAATCGAAGTTCTTCCGCACACAGTTTGAGCACCCATTTGGGAACACATTTGGGCCCTATTGTGCTCCGAAGCTCGGCAGCCGATCGGAATACACCCAGGGGTGTTGGGTGGGGGGGGGGGGGAGTGGGTGTAAAAATTATTTGGTATTTGAGGTTTTTTCCTCTTTTTGAGGTTTTAGTGAACAAGAGGTTGTGAGGTATCGTTTTCGATGTTCTTTTAGGGCGAGAAAACCGAAGATGACGTTGATTTCGACCAAAGAGTGAAGAATTGAAGTTGTAACGAAGGTTCAGCTCCCAAAATTCATGTTTTACAGGTTAAAAACATTGGAAATGGTCTGAAATCACCATAAATTTATATAATATGAAGAAGTAGTATCAGCAGGTGGATCACTACTAATGGTCAACGATAATTTGCAAAAAAAGGGGGCCTAATTCGTGTTTTTTGGGGCAAAAGTTGGTGGGAACCCTGGAAATAGCTATTAGCCAACATTTCTGTACGTTATGTCCAGTAGAATAAAAACCCATGTGACGGGCTTTGCACCGTTTTTTGCCAACTGATTCTATACGTCCATGTTACAAAGCTATACTGCACACCCAACTTGGCAGACTTTTTTTTATCGGGTGACAAAGAAAATAATGGAATCAGATGGTAACCTACCCGTGAAATACTCGGAAACATTGCGGAGAAGAGCCATAACTGAAATTCTGGTTTTTCCGAAACTATTGGGTCGACATAGACCCATGTGGGAATTGAGAGCAGTTCTGCTGGTTTGAAGAGCTCGAGCTCGCTCCACTAATTGGTTAGTCATTACCTGAGGCCCTGAAACTGACTAACTGATGAGGCAAAACCTGCAGTTCATCTCACCACGAGAGCCGCTCGTTATGTATTCACTCA
Source organism: Leptopterna dolabrata (assembly GCA_954871275.1). Classification (NCBI taxonomy): domain Eukaryota; kingdom Metazoa; phylum Arthropoda; class Insecta; order Hemiptera; family Miridae; genus Leptopterna; species Leptopterna dolabrata. The sequence goes on from OX940975.1 coordinate 68,743,541, forward strand.
ACCCGGAGAGACCCCTCGGCTAACATGTGGCCGAACGATGGCCGAAGTGATACATGGTTGGGACGTTGACGTCGGTCTGCATCCGCTATGAGCTCTGACCGCGGCCGCCGAACATCACCAAAAATTAGCATCAAGGCTGCCCGTCGGCTGTGATTGGCGATCCGTGTTCCGTCACGGAACCTTCTCCTGTTTACTGAGAGGCATTTACTATACAGAATCGCATGCACTGTGATTACAGTGAATTTACATACCAGCAATCCAGAAATACAAGTACCTGCAGACGGAACTGCATAGTCACGAAAGGGAATGCCACAAATCACTAGACAACCAACCACACCGAGAAACTTTATTCAACGTGTTGAAATACCAGAAAAACATTATGAGCGAACCTACCTAATTATTCATAACTTATAATATACGCGAACACAAAATTCATACTAGACTACCACACCTCAAACCAAAGGAAACGTGGAATGTAAAGGCAAAACATCTTTTGACTCAACAGGATGAGAAATCTAATAAGATATCCAAGACCTTCAACATAAATACTGTGTATAAAACCGCTTATTACTCAGCGGTTTATTATTAACCTGTATAGATGCTCCTTCTGATCACCGTTTTCTGTGGTCAATACCTACTCTTGCTCTCGTGCTTTCATAAATTTCATAAAAAATATGAATATACGGTGGAAGAATTATATATATATTTTTCGATAATAATAAGTAGTTGGTGTATGCATGAAGCGTAACGTGTAGTTTGAAAAAAGTTGAAAGACAATTCTTCTGCGTTGTTCGAAGAAACGATCCTTCAAAAAGATCGGGCCATAGGTTCAGGAGAAATTGAGTTAAGTACCTACTCAGATCCCCCTCGCGTCTACCACCTTGCCGTTGGTGGGGGGGCTTAGTCCGCGGCGCACACCATCTATTGCACGATCGCACCTCCTTGGAGTGTGTTGATCACTGGATGGTGTGGGCCATTGCACACGGCAACTAAGAGTAGACAACCCTCAAGACCAAGGTGTACACGCCGTGCTGATGGTCTGCATGGTGCAGAGGGCAATGTGCACATCTAACGGCTGCCCCCAGGGTACCGGCCGACCCCCTGGGTGTACTTAGGCTTGCCTATACATGCGGGGCTCTGTATGGGTGGACGACCCTTTCCCTAGCTTCTCGTGGGATCAAAACGAAGAAGAACGAAAATAAAAATTTACATTTACCAACCACTGTCAGTGAGGAAGAGAGCTGCTCTGAACTCTCCACCTCACTGACAGAAATGGCAATCTCGGAAGTTGGGGCTGAACAAACCCCGACATCCATGGATTGCACAGGCGCAGGTGGCGCTTCTCAAGAGCAATCCACCAGCACACAAAGTTTGGGCCGCCGACCCTCTGGCGCTCAGCTGAGGAAGGCGGCCAGACAAAGGGCTCTCGATAGAGGGGAGCCCATTAAGCCTCGTAGGAGAAAGAGGTCGGGGAAGCCTGTTCCTGATGCCGGAGCGACGGGGACCCGTGAAGGAGCAACCACCTCACAAGGGGCAGAAACGCTAATCAGCGTTGAACCCCTTGTACCCGGTGGCGTCTCTGGAGCGGGTTTCCGCCCACCTCTGGCAGTGGGACCGGGTGGGAGTGGAGTGGGGGCGAGTACGCCGGGTAAACGGCCACGCACCCCCCACACCACCCCCCCCTCGGCCTCAATGCCTAGGATCAAGAAGGCACGGGGAGAGACCGTGGCCCAATCCGGAGCATCACCTCAGGGTGACAGCTCTGGCGGGTACAGCGGTGCACTCTCCACCACCAAGATGGTCGTAGTACACGGCAACCACCCCGTGGAACGACTATCGGACGTGGAAGCCAACTTGGTCCTGGGAGCAATAGTGCAGGCAACGTTCCTGGAGGCGCCCGGCCAGGGTCCGCAGTTCACAAACGGCTATACCAGCAATGGTGTGGTCCACCTGACCTGCTCCAACAGCCAGTCGAAGGGTTGGCTGGAGGAAAGGGTTGGGGTGCTGCGGCCTTGGGATGGTGCCACCCTCCGGACGGGGCACGCAAAAATGCTGTTGGAGGATCAGGTGAAGGTTGGGGTCTGGATCCCCACCGACTTCCTTGATCGATCCGACGCAAGGAAGCTACTTCCTTTGTTTGAGATCCAGAATCCTGGACTCTCAACGAAGGAATGGCGCCTTTTGTTCAGCCGAGCGGATGAGAGAGGGCTAGAGCTCGTGCTGAAAATAGATAAGGGCTCTCTGGAATGGTTGAAGGGGCACAACTTTAAACCCCACTTCCACACCCGGAGAGTCACCTTTAGGCAGCTGTCCACACCACCGAGTGATGCTGCGGGTCATTCAGATAAACCTGCAGCATAACAAGGTGGCGACAGCTGCCCTATGCCAGCTGCTCGCAGCTGGCAACTACGACGTCGCCCTGATTCAAGAACCCTGGGTCTACCGGGGCAGAATCATGGGCCTCAACAACGCAGGAGGTAAGTTAATCTACAAACGCGATTGCGTGGATGATGTACGTGCCTGCGTATTTGTCAAAAATGACATCAATTCACTAACTATGTCTGAGTTCTGTTTCAGGGATTTAGTAGCAGTGAAGATAACCCTCTCTGAAAATGGCCAAAGGGAGCACATAATAACTGCCTCAGCCTACTTTCCGGGAAACTCATCGGAGGGGCCACCACCCGTGGAGGTGCCGGACCTTGTCGAAAAATGCCGCACGGACAATGTGCAGCTCCTAGTCGGCGCGGATGCCAACGCCCACCATGTTGCCTGGGGAAGCACCGACACCAACACCAGAGGTAGATGCTTGTTTGACTACCTGGTAGCTAGTAATCTATATGTAGCAAACCGGGGAAACAAACCAACATTTGTCACCATAAATAGGAAAGAGGTCCTTGACATTACCATTATTACCCCTCCACTAGATCAAAGAATAAAGAAATGGTTCGTATCCGATACTCCCTCCTACTCGGATCATAGGTATATTGTTGTGGAAATCCAAGGTGTGGGTAAAACGCAGCAATCCTACCGCGATCCTCGGAAGACGAACTGGGAAGCCTATAGGGAGGAAGTGGAGGGCTGGTTGAGAGGAACTCGGACCAAATTACACAATATAGTTGATATTGAGGCGGTAGCGGGAGAATTAGAAGAGGCACTACTCACCTCATTCAATAATCACACTCCTATGACAACTAAACTCTCAACCACCGGGGTCCCCTGGTGGAATAGGGAAATAGAAGTCACTAGGCGTGAAACACGCAAACTATATAATAGGGCGCAAAAGACGGGCAACTGGGACGCTTATAAGACCAAGCTGGCCCAACTCAGGAGTCTTATAAGGAAATCACAAAGGGACACATGGAGGAAGTTCTGTGAAGAGGTGGAAAAAACCTCGGAATGTGCAAGACTCCAAAGAGTCCTTTCTAAGGCTCCTATCAATCCAATTGGCACACTAGTTAAACCAGATGGAAGCTACACCACAACAGCCGGGGACACTCTAGCGCTCCTACTAGAGACTCACTTCCCTGGCTCGGCGGTGACTGACGTTCGGGGACCCCCACCTCAACCACCAACCGGCGCTCAGGGTATGAGAGCAACCAGGGCAGACTGGGAAGTGGCAAAGGGTGTGGTCTCCATTGAACGCACAAAGTGGGCTATCAGCACCTTCAGCCCATACAAATCGCCGGGCCCAGATGGCATTATCCCCAAACTGCTTCAGGAAGGGGGCCATGGGGTAGCCAGGATCCTGAGTGCACTCTTTAGGGCCTGCCTGGCTACAGGCACAATACCCCAAAGATGGAGCAAAGCAAGGGTCATCTTTCTGCCTAAGCCAGGGAAACCTTGGTACAACCAGGCAAAGGCGTTCAGACCCATCTGTCTAACGTCCTTCATTTTGAAGACATTAGAGAAACTGGTTGATAGGTATCTGAGGGAAACCTCTCTCACAGAGAGGCCTCTACACACCAATCAGTTTGCCTATCAACCGGGCAAATCCTGTGAGGCAGCACTGCACCACCTGGTGTCACAGGTGGAATCGGTGCTAGCAACTAAAGAATTTGCCATAGGTATATTTCTGGATATAGAGGGCGCTTTTGACAATACCTCTGTAGACTCAATTATAAACTCAGCGCGCCGGCATGGAACAAACACCACCCTGTGTAGGTGGATAAGTACCATGCTGACTAGCAGGACAGTAGAGGCTGAGCTCCTTGGGGAGTCCGTGGGGATGTCTGTGGCAAGGGGTTGCCCGCAGGGCGGGGTTTTGTCCCCCCTTCTGTGGGACCTTGTTGTGGACTCTCTGCTGGAGAAACTCAGTGGTCAAGGCCTCTACGTACAGGGCTATGCTGATGATGTGGTAATCCTAGTTAGGGGTCCCTTTGTCAGCACAGTCTCAGATCTGACACAGTCAGCTCTGAAAGCAGTGGAAGACTGGTGTGGCACAGAGGGCCTAAATGTAAACCCAAATAAAACCACGCTGGTTCAATTCACAAGAAGGAGGAATCTGAGAGGTCTCTCAGAACCCCGGTTTTACAACTCAAAGGTGTCATTCCAGCGTGGGGTGAAGTATCTGGGCGTCTACCTGGATGCAACGCTCACCTGGAACAAACACCTCGAGTACATAGCAAATAGGGGCAAGGGAGCCCTTATGTGCGCAAAACGCAGTTGCGGAAAAACATGGGGCCTACAGCCGCGGATGGTCCACTGGATTTATACCGCGATAGTACGACCCATTCTTACGTACTGCTGCGCTGTGTGGTGGCCGAAGGTCAGTCAGGTAGGGGCCTGCCAAACCCTTACCAGTGTACAACGACTGGCCTGTCTAACCATCACAGGTGCAATGCATGGTACACCCACTGCAGCCATGGAGATTCTACTGGGCTTACCCCCAATAGATATCTACATTAAAGGGGAGGCCGCAATGGCCTCCCTGAGGCTGAAATGGAATGGTACCTGGCGGGACACACCCCACCCAGGCCATACCAATATACTAAAGGCTATACAAGAACCACTACTTGACATGGTGGCGGATGTTATGCCAAAAACCCTCCATCAACCACACCCATACGCATCCGTGCTGATGTGGGCGGGGCATGGTTGGAAAAAATGCTGCTCCAATGATATAATCTGGTACACAGATGGATCAAAAATGGATGACGGCACTGGTGCCGGAGTATACGGGGCAGGACCCAGGTGGGACTTTTCAACCCCACTGGGGAATTTCACCTCTGTATTCCAGGCAGAAATAGTGGCAATTGATGCTGCGGCTTCTGAGAGCCTGAGGAGGGGACACCGTGGATCCCACACCCGCATACTCTCGGATAGCCAAGCATCAATAAAAGCACTTACAGCCCCCATCGTCTCATCTAGAGTGGTCTGGGACTGTATGCAAACCCTCAACGCCCTGGCGAAACACAACAGAGTTACTCTGGAGTGGGTGCCAGGCCATAGAGGAATTATAGGCAACGAAAACGCCGATTCACTCGCCAGAAAGGGCTCTCAAACACCCTTCACTGGCCCAGAACCAGCGGTCGGCCTATCAAAAACCACCATCAGAGGGGCCATCAACCGGTGGGTTCGCTCACAGACCACCAAAAGATGGTCACGCATAGATGGACACGCTCACAGTAAACGGATGATGGCCAGACCCAACTCCAACGCTACTGAGGAGCTCCTTAGACTGAACCGCAGAGAGCTGAGGCAAATAGTCGGCCTATTAACCGGCTTCCTCCCCCTGCGCTTCCACCTAAACCGCATAGGGGTCACACAACAAACAACCCAATGCAGACTATGTGAGGAGACAGACGAAAAAGCATCCCACATAATATTTGAGTGCCCAGCACTCGCTCAGCGCAGGCACAACCTCTTTGGGGCCTCAACCCCAATGAGGGAATTTCCCAGCGAAAATATAATCAAAAACCTTACAACCCTCACCAGGGGACTGGGGTTATTTGATTAAGCTAGGACACTCAGGAAAAGTACAATAAGCCAATAGGCTTCCGTGCTTTGGGGCAACCGACCCCCATTCCTGAGTGATCCGACTTACAATTTACAATTTACCTACTCAGATTTCGCATCTGGAAGCTGTAGTCCAACAACAGCTCATCAACTTTGAGCTGAATTGGCCCATCTATTCGTGAATACCTCGGATTTGCGGACAGTCAGACGGACACCGAACCATATTGGTTCAAGTTACAAAAGTTCCTGTTAACAAAATCTAGAATAACCGTCTTTCCTCGGTATATCAGAAAACCCAACTCGATCTTATGAAGCCGTCTGTCATTATAATCAGCTGTTCAATAGCAATGATACCTAATAATAATATTTTATCTGGGCTGAACATAATATACCTAATTGTGTCGTCTGATTCGCATTCATGCTGGCGGAACATTTTGGTGTAAACATTAGGGCCTTACTATGAACGAACGGCTGAATGTACAACGCTCCGGGTGATGAAAAAGCCCTCATGTTCTGAATCGATAAAAACATCATAAAAGTGTTAGCAATCTGTCACTTATACTCCATCCACCTATTGTTCTGAGCCTCTACAAATTATTACTGTCTTGAAAATTTGCCTACCCACCACGTATCTAATTTGCAAGCTAGATGTACATATAATCAGTGTTATTATTATTGTGTTTACTTCCTGTAATTGGGCTTGCCCGTATTAACAATAAACAATAAACAATAAGTTCCTAATTCTATAAGTATCTACCACTGTACCAACGAGTGTTACGAGTTTAAGTTAACATACCTACCTTTTATGTAGAAAAATAATCAGCCATAAACATCGGATACTATAGCATTTCAAGTAAAATTCAAGGTTTTCCAAAACAAATTCAAGGCTTTCTAAACCAAATCCAAGGTTTTATTTAATTTCGAATTTACCGTTTTCTGTTTGAAATTCAAAGTTTTCCGGAAACATGATTTGTCAGTATTTTGTATGTTGAAACCTATCGGAAAGTAGTATACTGTAAGTCTTAGGTATATCTGTTTGAGACAAGTTCGTTATGATTCTGTAGTTTCAGGACGTCCCTCGGTAGCAAGAGACGTTCTTATGTATTTGATCTGGTCAGAAGAGGACAAAACTCAGCCGAGAATGAAAAGAACCACCTTCAAATCCGTTTCAAACCATCCTGAATCCAAATCCTGAAAAACCATAGGTGTGTGTCAGAATGTTTTGTGCGCTGCCCATGCCGAAGTTCTCAACTGACTTGCGACGTCCTTTTGGTTTATTATTTTCAATAATGAACCATTGGAATCGAGCATGAAAAAAAAAAATCTAACCCCCCCTCAAAATTTGATGGTTTACGTTTCAGGGTATGTAGAATCCGAAAATGCAATAAAAATATTTCTGTCTGTCCGCCGTACGCCGTAATGAGCACTTTTCTTTGTTACCATGAATAAAAATTGATGAAATTCGGGTTATAGGTTCCGTTCGGGGTCTAGTTGGTCCTCGAAGCTCGGCGTTACTGTCAGTCATCTCTAAGGGGTTCAAAATAGGGGTTGCAATTTTCAGAACGCCGTATCTCGAAAACTTTCGATTGAAGGGTATGGTTTTTCAAGACAAATTTTTGTGGCCACCCGGAGCATTGTACGACCAGCCGTTCGTGTGCACCAAAAAGCTTCGTCAATACGATCGTGAATCAAACGGTATAAATCCGGCCGGGATATCATCACTTGGACTTTGTTGGTAGGTACTTGTGAAACTTGAACAAACGTTGAAGTATTTATTGATGGGTAAATTATTACACTATGGTAAATTATTACACAACGGCAAATTATTACACAACGGTAAATTATTACACAGCGGTAAATTATTACAGAACGGTAAATTATTACACAACGGTTCATCTACCAAGAAGGGGCTGGATTTTGTTGATCGGTACTTTTGCAACATGACTAACCGTTGGAGTATTATTGATGGGCAAGTTATTACACAACGGTTTATTATACATGATCAGCGGGTAGGTACTGACCACAGAAAACAGTGATCTACGCAGAAGGGGCATCTATTTCATTTCGTTTAACTCGTGATTTAGGTAGGTACCTAGTACCGAGTTTGGTGTTAGGTACTAACCTACGGAGGGTCTGAGATCTACATAATATGTTTAGACTAGTACATTATTATATAGACGGGTTATCTATACAGAGAGCTGTGATCTGTAATAGAAGGGTATTCTGTACAAAACAATAAACCGTTGTGCAGGGATTTGCAGCGTTTTTTGTTCGATGCAGAAAAACGTCTAGTTGAGCCTTACGTTACCGTAATTCAAAAATTTACTTCTAAAAGAGGTGTAATGCTGAAGAAACGTGGGCTTTTCGGCTAAATATTGTTCGCGCTGGCCATGCCGCAATTTTCAACCAGTTTGCGTGTTTTTTTTTCGGTTTATTATTTTCTTAAAATGGAGCATGAAAAACAACATTTTAACACCCCCTCAAAATTGTTGGTTTCCGTTTGAAGGTATGTAGAATCCGAAAATGCAATACAAAATTTCTGTCCGTCCGCCGCGCCGTACGCCGCAGTTCGCACTTTTCTTAGATACCATGAACCAAAATTAATGAAATTTGGTTTGTAGGTCCCGTTTGGGGTCTAGTTGGCCCTCGCAGCTCTGTGTTAATGTCAGTCATCTGTATGAGATGAAAAATAGGGGTTGAAATTTTCAGAACGCCGTAGCTCGAAAACTTCGGGTATGGTTTTTTTTAAACATTTTTAAATTTATCTTGAACTAAAGAATGTTCTGAGACCATCCGGAGCATGATTGTACGACCAGCCGTTCGCTTGCACCGAAAAGCTTCGTCAACATGTTTGTGAAGGAAACGGTATAATTCCGGCCCCGATATCATTGCTAGAGATCACCTGATTATAATCACGGATGGCTGTATGAAGTCGAGTTGATATTCTGTGATATTACTTCATTTGAAAAATGGTGGCTCTTTTGGATTTTGTTTGAACAAAAAATGTTGAAGTATTTTTGGGTAAATTGTTACACACCGGTAAATTATTACACAACGGTTTATTATACTGTCTACGAAGAAGGGGAATCTTTATAGGTAAATCATTTTCGATCAGTGAAGTCGTCACTGAATTGTCTTGATTCACCTGTCAATACTACCTCCTGTCGTTATTGAAAATAATAAACCAAAATGTTCTGGGGGGGGGGGGGGGGGTGTTCCGTACCTAATAAATAGGTGTATTATTCAGAGAATAATATGCCAATAGTTGATTTAGACAAACTTAATTTCGAAATGGAAAACCTCGCATTTTGTTTTAAGAACCTTCCTTTTCGAAAGTCGGGTAAAATACTACCTACTTGAAACAAAAGAAAAAAAGAAAAACAGCACTAGGAGAAAGTTGTCGTTGAAGCTATTGAAAGTAGGTAGGTATGTAGCACCTTCGGAAAAAGTACCTAGTTGGTTTTTTATTAAATAATTTATTCAGATAACTCCTAGTATGATAGCAATACTTTGCATTTTGCTAAGTTGTATAAAAAATATCGTAAAACCTTAATGGTTTATATTATGGTTTACCTTAACAGAACATTTTTGTAGACTGATATACAACCTGGAAGTGGGCTACGATTGAGCTTGTGTAGTGTTTCTGTCAGATTGACCCACGTACGAGTATAAATGTATACCAATTTGCCTAGTTGCAGAACAAGTTTTTTCTTTACTTTTTTTAGAAGTTGTAACTCAGACCTCCCCACAACTGAATCCGTCCCTGATATACGATGAAGGCTCTCGCGAATAAACCATACAAATGGGGCCGGATCTATGAATAGGAAATTTGATTGAGCGACCCGATGCCAGTTCGCATGTTCACTTTTAAAGGGGAAGTTTGCAGCCGATGGTGCTTGGGCACGGTTTTCGAAAACCTTGAGCTCCAATATGCCAAATAACAGTAGTGACGTGGAACCATGTGATCGATGAACTACACTTGAAACACAATCAATGTAAATATTGTTTTAGTATAATCTCTTCCAGTATGAACTGGGACTGGCCTTTTAGAGCGAACACCCTATCAAATAATTTTCTGTTCATACTATAAAAGATTGCAAAGTTCATTATTGTGCATAATCATATAATATTTAGGTAGGTAGATATCTACTTGAATTAATAATCAGAAACAAGAATAATTGGACACAACCACAATTTGGACACAATTTGCTTGATCTGTCGGAAGGCACTTGATCGCAATAATCCTCGTATTTCTATGAAGACGACACATGATTTCTGAACAAGGAAATCAACAGGATGTCGAAATCAGTTCAAAGGTCGCCTGAAGGAGGAGGTGGAACTACTAATCAGATGTTATCACCTTAATATTTCTTTTCTCCCTCCCACCAAATGGCACACTCCACACCGTCGCAGTTTTTCCCTTGAGTAAAAATAAAGTTGAGATTCAGCAGTCTCACCAACGTTGCAACACGAGTTTCACTGCTGACTTGCTGGTTAGGTCGTCTCAATCACAGATTGGGGGTTTCTCCCGATAGGGCGCATTTCAGGCGGTCATTGTCGTAGTTATAATATCCTTGGGTGGGGGTGCGAGAAATGACACTGCCCTTGCTTTTCTACTATTTTATTGTCTCTAGCGTTTTCACCCGTTTAGGGCCTCTTCGGGAGCTACCTTCCTGTTGTACAACAAATCAAGTTGCTTGTCTACTTCAACTGTCGACCAACTAATTGTTGATCTTATCTTGTTACCTTATATTTGTCTTGTTTCTTTAGTTTCAAGTTAAGTAAAATTTTGTTTGCATGGTTTAAATTCGTAAAGTTATTAATTTATATATTTTAAGGAGAAGAAATGGTGAGGATACTTATTATTTGCAGTGAGATCTGCAGTCATTTTACCACTGGTCAACCGTCTGCCACTTTTATTGTCTACAGGGTTTGCAGAATGTGGATGGGGATCCTCTGGTTTACATCGGTACCTACATACCAAATCAATTTACACTTTTATTTTTGAATATAGGGATAAACTGCGTAGTAATATATTTAATGTAGGTATCGACGCAACTATCGGAATGAGCCGAAATGTTGGATTTTTATCTTCTTAAATATTATTGTTGTCCGAGATGGTCAGAAATGCGGGAAAACATTTTCTATTCATCGAAATGTTGAAGTTTGAGGCTAAAGAGAGTAGCAAATCGTACACCGCCGCTTCTGGGGGGGCCGAGCCCGAAAAGTAACGATGTTGGTAAATTCGTATTTACCTGCGTATATTCAGCAAAGTTCGTGTAAATTAAAGGCTGCTTCAACAACTGGAAATTGCTTACGGTGACTTTGTTCAGTGATGAATTGGTCATGAAACTCCTGCCTTCTCATCAGGAGTTGGAGAGTGAGTAGCTACATAGTATTTAGCGGGATGATTTGGGCGTGTGGAAGACTACTGAAACATTTTGGATAATAGCAGAAGAGGAACAGGAGAGGAACAAAGACATTGTCGACCTCGGGGAATTACAACTTTCGTTTTCCAGTGGGGCTGAGAGAGGGGGGGGGGGCACGGGGCTAATCCCAGAGGGGCTTTTCCAACTGAGCGCCTGAGTACATACGACCGAACGGGAAACGTGAAGACGGGCAAATAAAGTGAGGATGGCGAAGAAGGAGCCGGAGAAGACGATGGGAGGCTCAGGGGACTTTAAAACTCACAGGAGCTCTGGAACTTCCTTCTTATTTGGAGTTTGTTGGGACGGCTGTGAGGGTGGGGGGGGGGGGGGGGTCACAGGGTTAATATCAGAGCTTAGGATTATTTCGGGAAGGAGAGAGGGCTCCGATTGTTACTCGGGTCACGAATCTCCGCTCCGTTACCTGATACGGTGTCTTACAATATCTGCCTCAAAGTTGAGGCTCGTCAGTATGAAACGAAGGTGGCATCACTGTCATGGTCGACTCGAGATGAGACAAATCATACCGTTGAATAGATAATCAGAATAGAGCAAGCTTATTATTCCCATTGTAATTCAGTTCCACTGCCCTTCACGTTGAAACATCAGTCCGTTGGATCACGATGAAAGCGGAATAGGTGAAGGAAATAGTTAGGTGGTACGAGTACCTAATTGCTTAACGTCTTGGAACACAAGCGTGTTGTAAATCTGAAAACTAACCATCAAAGATTGGCGATGTAGTTACAACTTCAACTACTTACTATCAACATCAGTTCAATTCTAGAAGGTACTTGTAGAAGTAGAAGGTTCAGTGGCTCAGTCATTTGAGTTGCAGGTGTGAAAATGGAAGCATTTTAAATCTGGTAGCCAAACGATTGAAACCTTCTACAATTAGCCGAAAACAGTTTTGAGAGAATACTAAAACTTCTGGAAGACGTCTTATCCCATTGAACCTTCTTCTATTATGTTAAGGATTTGCCTGATTACAATATCTGCGTCAAAGTTGAGGCTCGTCAGTATGAAACGAAGGTGGCATCACTGTCATGGTCGACTCGAGATGAGACAAATCATACCGTTGAATAGATAATCAGAATAAAGTAAGCTTATTATTCCCATTGTACTCGTAATTCAGTTCCACTGTCCTTCACGTTGAAACATCAGTCCGTTGGATCACTATGAAAGCGGAATAGGTAAAGGAAATAGTTAGGTGGTGCCTAATTGCTTAACTTCTTGGAACACAAGCATGTTGTAAATCTGAAAACTAACCATCAAAGATTGGCGATGTAGTTACAACTTCAACTACTTACTATCAACATCAGTTCAATTCTAGAAGGTACTTGTAGAAGAAGAAGGTTCAGTGGCTCAGTCATTTGAGTTGCAGGTGTGAAAATGGAAGCATTTTAAATCTGGTAGTCAAACGAGTGAAACCTTCTACAATTAGCCGAAAACAGTTTTGAGAGAATACTAAAACTTCTGGAAGACGTCTTATCCCATTTGTCGTGAGTCCCTCCCGGAACTCCAACTCTCTAGAATTAAGTTCTCGCCAAAAACAATCTGGGAAAATAAGGCTCTGGCAATAAACGGTAAGAGTGGGGCAACCGACGCAGGATCCGGGAGTCAACCTGAAACCCCACCACCAGGGTGGGGACTTCAGGGTCTATATATAACCCCGAATCCTGCGCCATTTTCGCCATTCTACGTCTCCTCTAGCTGCTGGCTACTCTCTCTCTCTCCTCATACCTCCTCTCTTAAAACTCACTTCTCAAATGCTCTCCTAGTAAATTCACACACACAGTAAATTCACACTCACCCATTTCATCAGAGTTAGGTGGAGGTCTCGCCCTTAACCAACCCTGATGAAACACACTACACGCTCGGTGGAGGTCCGCCCTTAACCGCACACACTCGCTACACCAATTTACCATTAAATTCACTCACACACATTTCATCAGGATCAGGTGGAGGTCTCGCCCTTAACCGATCCGGATGACACACACTACACGCTCGGTGGAGGTCCGCCCTTAACCGCACACACACTCACTTAAACTCAAACACACACATAAATTTAGTCAGGTATGGTGGAGGTCTCGCCCTTAACCAACCTGACGAAATTTATCACACGCTCGGTGGAGGTCCGCCCTTAACCGCACACACACACACACAACCAAATTACACGCACTTCATGCCTTCAAATTCTCTAACTTAAATTCACTTTTTACCTTTTCAACACACGCTCGGTGGAGGTTCGCCCTTAACCGCAAACACACCAAAATCAACACACCACAATTTTAGCTCCAAATTCACTCCTATCCAACATCCAACTACCTCCACCTCTCATGGTGAATTTTACATCAACTTAAATTCACCATAGTGGTAACCACCGACGTTCCCGCTTCCTTCTTCCCCTCTCATCATGGAGTCTCCCGACGTCACTTCGCCACCCCTCTTGACGGCGCAACCCACCCTGCAGGCCACTGCGACACCGCCCGCCGACCCCACGTCCGCTGCGACACCGCCCGCCGACCCCACGTCCGCTGCGACACCGCCCGCCGACGTCATGACCGCTGCGTCCGCACTCCCCTCCAACCTTCCGCCGTTCTACACGCACGACCCAGCCCTATGGTTTTTCCAGGTCGACGCGGCCTTCTCCGCCGCCGCTGTCCGCAGCCAAAAGGTCCGCTACTCAAGGGTAATCTCGCTCCTCCCCTACGACATCTTACTCCAGACGTCCGACATCGCCCCCGACTGCGCCGCCCCCTACGACGTCCTTCGCAGCCGCCTCACCTCCTTGTATCAGCCGTCGAAATACTCCCGCATCGCTGCGTTTTCGCAGCCCCAGCACCTCGGCGACCTCAAGCCGTCCCACCTCTTCCGTCGCTTGCGTCACCAGCTCCGCGACGTGATGACGTCTGACGTGACGCGCACTTTCTGGCTCAAGGCCCTCCCCTCCCCTGTCCAAATAAGGTTGCTGTTGTGAACTATGATAATCTTAGGAGTTCTTTGCTAACTGAAAAATGGGAGGGGGTATATTCTAAATCTGATGTTGACGATGCGGTGACTTGTTTTCTGGATTCCTTGAGTGAACATGTTTCTAAATGTACAACTGAAATAGTTCCTAGAAAGAAGTTCAAGAAGCTGAAGCCTTGGATATCAAAAGGTATAATAACATCTATCCGAGCGAGGGATAAAATAAGGGTTAAATCGAAATTACGTCCTATGGACATAGATTTGTTGGAATATTATAAAAAGTATAGAAATTTACTAAATTTACTCATTAAAAAAGCAAAAATTGTGTATTTTAAAAAGAAAATAGAAGAAGCTGGAGGAAATTCAAAAGTAGTCTGGGATAATATAAAAATGGCGGCATACATTAAAGATTCTAAGGTCAATGAAATATTTTCGATACTTGTTCCTGATGGCAGGGAGGTACGTGATAAGTTGGAAATAGCTGAAAATTTTAATAATTTCTTTGCCAGCGTTGGGCCAAGTATTCTAAATGAAATCGCTACACCACCACATTCTGTATCCTCTAGAATGAAGGAGAGAGTTAGCCCCTTGCTCTCACCCCCATCTTCATTGTTCCTGAGGCCGGTCACGCCGGCTGAAGTAGCTAGCCATCTGTCTAGAATTAAGTTGAGTTGCTCTTTCTATTGGAAAAATATTACGAATAAGATTTTGAAATCCATCTCTAATCTAATTTCACTCCCCCTTTCTTTTATATTTAACTTGGTTTTCCAAACTGGAACATTCCCAACTATTTTTAAAGATACTGTTGTCATACCACTTTTCAAGAGTGGGAAGAAAAATGAGATGACAAATTATAGGCCAATTGCGCTAACTTATACATTAGCCAAAATTTTAGAAAAATGTTTAAAAAGGAGAATAGTGGAATTCTTAGGGAAAAATAATGTTTTTTCTAGTAGGCAATTTGGTTTCCGTGAGGGGCTGAGTACGGAGCATGCCCTGTTTGAGCTGAATAACTTGATTAGCAGGAAGTGCGACGAGGGTCTTCATGTTTTGGGCATTTTCCTTGATGTGAAGAAGGCTTTCGACTCTGTTCAACATAAAAGCTTGTTGGATAAACTTTATAACAGTGGCATTCGAGGACTACCTTTGAAAATCATTGGGTCGTACTTGGAGGGGCGTTCACAAGTCACAAGGATTGGAAATCACATTTACAGTGGTCCTAAGGAGATTGTATGTGGAGTTCCGCAAGGCACTGTATTGGGCCCAATTTTATTCATATTGTATATCAATGATCTGCTAAATATGAATTTTAATGGCGAAATTTTTGGTTATGCTGACGATACGGCCCTAATCTTGTGGCATGACGATTTTGATGCGCTTGTGGACATAGCAAGTCGGGAGCTGCTTTTGATTCGCCAGTGGTTTGATTTGAACTTTTTGTGCCTCAATCTCGATAAAACAAATATTTTAAATTTTTCAATTTCTCGAAAGATTACGACTCACAACCTTGTTAAGATACATGACCATAGCTGCTCCAGTGTTGATCTTGATTGTACGTGCGCTTCTGTTCCATTTAGTGAAAGTGTAAAATACTTGGGTATTACGTTTGAACGTAACCTTAATTTCAAGTCCCATATTTCATCTTTAATTGGGAGGCTTCGAAAATTGTATTATGTGTTCCGGGTGGTTAGGGACTTTCTTCCTGAAGGGCTGCTACGTACTTTGTATTTTGGACTGGCTAACTCA
Organism: Leptopterna dolabrata; assembly: GCA_954871275.1. Taxonomy (NCBI): domain Eukaryota; kingdom Metazoa; phylum Arthropoda; class Insecta; order Hemiptera; family Miridae; genus Leptopterna; species Leptopterna dolabrata. The sequence continues at coordinate 68,759,635 of OX940975.1, forward strand.
TTAATGAGGTATGGAATAACAGTATGGGGGGGTACATTCAAATCGTACCTTAAGCCTTTGCAAACCGTCCAAAATGGGCTGATTAAGATTTTATTAAAGAAACCTTTTAGATTTTCAACTAATTTACTTTATAAAGAATTTAACGTTTGTAATATTGATAATATTTTCCTAACTGAATCCTGCATCATGGTTTATAGAACAGGTATACATCCCGAAAATTTTTCCAATTTGCCTACTACTAGAACTGCTGTTACCTGTAATATTTCACTTCCTAAAATGAATTCAGAATTCTATAAAAGAAACTCTTATATCAGAGCGTTATATATATTCCTTAAGTTCGGTATTAACCCGTCACAGTCCCCTAACCTTAGCAGATTTAAGTCAAATCTTGCAACGATTATCCGTGCAGACAATGTTGTTTTATAGTAACTTTTGTTTAAAATGGCATTCTTTAATTGTTGATAAGTTTATATTTTTGTTATGTTTAATTTGTCTCTTCGAACTGAGTTCTATTAATTTACTAGGCACTTGATCATCTTACGTTTTCTTGTACATGATCAGGTTGAGCTATTAGACTCCACCGGAGGCCACAAGTCTTCGACTTATTCTCTCGGTGGGTGAAAAACTGTGCATTTTTTTTTTTTGTTCTTTGATTTGATCATAATAAGATTATTATTTTAGTATAAATAAGATTATATTATAAAGTCTAGTTGTATTTAGTATTTTTTTTTTCTTCTGTTTTTTCATTGTACGAAGTGGTTTTTCAGTTTTTTGCCAATAAATAATAAATAAATAAATAAATAAATAAATAAATAAATAAATAAATAAATAAAAATCGCACTGGCCAGCCACCTCGACGCAGCCGACGACGATCTCCTCCGCCTGGCCGATACTATCCACGACTTCTCCTCCGTCGCAGCGGTAAACGAGGAGCGCAATCCCAACCCTCGCCCGACATCATCTGACCGCACAAAACGCCCCGTATCGTCCGACCGCCGAGCCCACTCCTCCTCCGCCGACGGCCGTCGGACGGCCCCCTCCGACCGACGTGGGCGCTCGCCCGCACAACGTCGGGACGACAAACCGCCGCAGCGCCAACCACCCCCCTCCTCTGCACAACAACCTCGGAAGCAGTGGCTCCCTGCGGACCCCCCCAACCGCTGCTTTTACCACGTCAACTTTGGCACCAAAGCACGCAACTGCCAACCGACGAAACGACGCAGCCCGTCGGTAAATCCGGCGGGCCTCCCTCCACGCACCCTCGGCGGGGACCGCACAGCCTTTCCCCCCGCCAACATCGCCTCCGCCGCAACGTACGCCGACGCCGTCCGCTCCAACCGGAAGACGCCTCCCCACACCGCAACCGCTCCTGCGACACCTCATACCCTCTGCAACACCACACCCACAACACTTCACCGCACCTGCGACACGATACTTTCCCCCCTACCCCACTCACCTCCGACAACCCGCCGCATCGGCGCCCCCGCCCAACCGCCGCTGATCCTCTCCTACGCCGACGCCGTCCGCACGACGCGGATGACGCCTACCCCGCACTCCGCAACCGCCACAGCACCCTCCGCCACAGCCGCGACCTCCGCACATGCCGCAGCCGCACCCTCCGCAACCACCGCCGACGCCGTCCGCACGATACGGACGACGCCTACCCGGCGCTCCGCAACCGCCGCAGCGACCCCCGCCGCAGCCTCTGCAACCAACGCTGACGCCGTCCGCACGACACGGACAACGCATACCCAGCGCTCCGCAACCGCCGCAAAGACCCCCGCGGCAGCCGCAACCTCCGCACACCCTACAGCTGCAACCTCCGCAACCAACGTCGACGCCGTCCGCACGATACGAACGACGCCTACCCAGCGCTCCGCAACCGCTGCAGCGACCCCCGCCGCAGCCGCAACCTCCGCACACCCTACAACCACAACCCCCGCAACCAACGCTGACGCCGTCCGCACGATACGGACGACGCCTACCCAGCGCTCCGCTGCCGCCCAGCGACCCCCGCCGCAACCGCAACCTCCCTACACCCTACAGCCGCAACCTCCGCAACCAACGCTGACGCCTTCCGCAAGATACGGACGACGCATACCCCGCACCCCACAACAGCCGCAGCGGCCCCCGCCGCAGCCGCACCCTCCGCACTCATCGCAAAGGGAACATCCACACCCGACGCGACACCGCCCCAGCCAAGCAACCCCGCACCTTCCAGACGCAAGCGCCGCAACCGCCGCCACCGCATCACCGCACCTACAACCTCCGCTGACGTCAACCCTTCAACTCAGCCAACACATACCCCCCTCCGCAAACAGGTCTCCTTCACCCTACCTACCAACCCGCCCTTAACCGCACACACACTCACTTAAATTCAAACACACACATAAATTTAGTCAGGTATGGTGGAGGTCTCGCCCTTAACCAACCTGACGAAAATTTATCACACGCTCGGTGGAGGTCCGCCCTTAACCGCACACACACACACACACAACCAAATTACACGCACTTCATGCCTTCAAATTCTCTAACTTAAATTCACTTTTTACCTTTTCAACACTCGCTCGGTGGAGGTTCGCCCTTAACCTCAAACACACCAAAATCAACACACCACAATTTTAGCTCCAAATTCACTCCTATCCAACATCCAACTACCTCCACCTCTCATGGTGAATTTTACATCAACTTAAATTCACCATACCATTGAACCTTCTTCTATTATGTTAAGGATTTGCCTGATTACAATATCTGCGTCAAAGTTGAGGCTCGTCAGTATGAAACGAAGGTGGCATCACTGTCATGGCCGACTCGAGATGAGACAAATCATACCGTTGAATAGATAATCAGAATAGAGCAAGCTTATTATTCCCATTGTAATTCAGTTCCACTGCCCTTCACGTTGAAACATCAGTCCGTTGGATCACTATGAAAGCGGAATAGGTAAAGGAAATAGTTAGGTGGTGCCTAATTGCTTAACTTCTTGGAACACAAGCATGTTGTAAATCTGAAAACCCCAAAGACTGGCGAAAGATTGGCGATGTAGTTGCAACTTCATCTACTTACTATCAACATCAGTTCAACTGTATTTGAGAAGTGGATAGTAGATACCTGGCTTCTAGTTATAAAGGTACTTGTAGAATTAGAAGGTTCAGTGGCTCAGTCATTTGAGTTTCAGGTGTGAAAATGGAAGCATTTTAAATCTGGTAGTCAAACCATTGAAACCTTCTACAATTAGCCGAAAACAGTTTTGAGAGAATACTGAAACTTCTGGAAGACGTCTTATCCCATTGAACCTTCTTCTATTATGGTAAGGATTTCTACACCCTAGCGGGATAAGTAGCATAATGCTAATTATTGTAGTGGGACGAATAACACTAGGCACAACCACTATTAGGTGTTAGTTCAAGTAATAAACTATTTACTACGTGATTGTCTTTGTCCTAGTTAAACTCAAATAGTTGTTTTAAATAAATTGGCCTGTTGTTTTCATACACTCAAACAATTATGCATGACATATTAACTAAATTTAATTGACGGTGTTTCTGGACTAAATCGTTAATAATCATTTGAGAGTTAGATTAACCACAAAATTAATTCTTATGTCTGATGAACTAGTATCTAAGGAATTTACTTAGTTGTAGGTAACCACAACTCTTAGTTGTATTGAAAATATGTAGATATCTTTATTACTCCATCAGATATTAAATCTTTGAATGTGAGAATAATCAGTCACTCCGGTTTGACTGATTCGAGAGTAGACTCAAAGCAAATTATAATTCTTATAATTCATCTCAGAATTGCTAGAATAACTTACCTTTTTCAAACGGTCCATAGTCTCCCGTACTATAAGCAAGTCGGTAAACATTTCATATCTCGGCATTCTGCACCCCGTATAATGGGTCTTATCCGAAAAAACGCTGCAAATCCCTGCACAACGGTTTATTATTTTGTACATCATGACTGGAACCCCCCCCCCCCCCCCCCCGCCTAGAATTGTACACGATGGAGACCAAAACAAGTGAAACTTATTTTACTGGGTCAAGAATGTTGGCAGCAACAACTTATTGATTGAAATTTAGGCTTTTAGCTTGGAACTTCACTAAGAACGAAACGAACAAATTCTCAGTTTCAGATTTTTCTCATAACAGATTCTAAATGTGTTCCTGAAAAGGTTAAAATTTGAATCAATTCAGTTAAGTAAACTCAAAAAACTAAGGGAATGTGGCAATTTTGAATAGTTAACAATATTAATTTAATAGCTGAAATGTGGAGAACCTTCCGTAACCCTGAATTTTGAGTTCCGTTCTATAACCCTGGACCTCGCTGACGGCATATAACCGATCCATGCCCCTGGCACTCGCTGGATGGAGACAGTTAGTACACAATTATAATACCCAATAATAATATATGTGATATTTTTATTAGTCAGAGTTGATGGCCCCTAGCGTTGGCGTTGGCGTTGGCATGCAAGCTTTCTGGGGGCTTGTACAGAGATTACGATGTTCATTTTTTCCTAAAAGGTGTTTTCCCACACCTGCAAAAAGTCTAAATAATGATACCCAGGCTTCTTTCGGTTTACAGATACCAGGCAGCTTTGTCGAATTCTTCTTTCAGCTGATGTGTTCCACTATGCTTTATTGTAAATGTTGATGCTTTCGGAGAGAATATCACGAAACTAATCTCATTTGGTTCTAATACTATCTAGTTTTGTAGTTTCCTCTCTCAGAATAACTGATTCACTAACGTCATGATCGCAGGAGAATGATCAGAGCTGAGTCCTTCGCTGTCTTCAGTACGGATGTAGTTGCCTCCCAGTCCTTTCACAACATAAAAGTCGAGTAGATCTTGGGACTTTTGATTATCTGTAAGCCAGTAGGTTGGGCCTCCTCCGAGTGGAAATAGCAGTCGACTTCCTGGCTTCCTTGCAGGATTCTCGAGCCCCAAAACTCATATTTTGCATTGAAATCCCTCCCAAGATGAAATTACTGCCAAGTTATTAAATAAGTCGATGCAGTCTACTTTACTGTATAATAATATATACATCTAGATAGATCTAGATAATCAACTTCCGGTTGGATCATTTGATTCTAACAGAGGTAACTTGCATTTTCTTGGTTTCCACTTTCATACAAATTCATGTTGGTTGATTCATGATGTTTTTAACAACTCACACTATACAGCGGGTGATTGTCTGATATGAGACAGATATTAATTTTGGTTTATTATTTTCGATAATGAAGCTTTGGAATCGAGCATGAACAAGAAAAAAAATCCCCCCCCCCCCCCCTCAAAATTGGATGGTTTCCGTTTCAAGGTACGTAGAATCGGAAAATGGAGTGAAAACATTTCTGTCCGCCCTCCGACCGCCATAATTTTCGCCCTTTCCTCAGTTACCATGAATCGAAATTAATGAAATTTGGTTTGTAGTTCCCGTTTAGGGTCTAGTTGGTCCGCGAAGCTGGGAGTTACTGTCAGTCATCTATAAGGGGTGAAAAATGGAGGTTGAAATTTCCCGAACGCAGTATCTCGAAAACTTTCAATAGAAGGGTTTGATTTTATTAAGTTTTTAAATTGATCTCGAACTAGAGTTTTTCGAGACCACCCGGAGTGGTTCACCTCCAGCCGTTCGTTCACAGTAAGGCCCTCAGTTTTGCACCGAAAAGCTTCGTCAACATGACCGTGAATGAAACGGTATGCACATAGCCCAGATATCATTGTTAGGGAACACCTGTTTGTAATCACGCATGGCTGTATGAAATCGAGTTGGTTGTTCCTAGATATTATTTAATTTGAAGAAGAGGGTTATTTCGGATTTTGTTGATAGGTACATTTTTAATTTGAACAAACGTTAAGCTTCATGAATAACAACAACGATGGAATCCTTGGTTCCACCACATGATTTATGAAATGTAATTGCCCGGTTGGTTCCAGTACTCGGTTCGACACTTTCCGGCTTTCCTGGGGGGAGCACGATGTTAGGTATTCACCACAGAAAACAGCGATCAACGCAGAAGGGGCATCTATACAGGTAAATAATAAACCGTTTTTTAATAATTTGCAGGGTTTTTTTCGTCGGCAAAATTTCAAGTTCTTGTATACGCTGGCCCAGCACATTCGCATTCCCTGTAGCTATTCGAACAAGCTTGCGGAGGATCCGTTCCGTTTAGTTTGGTGAGATGGGGGCAAGAGCAAGACATTCCGATGCCCCAAACAAAAATGCAGTTTTTGTTTTTACTGATCATGAGATAAATCGTACCTTACAGAAACAACCCTTATACAAATCTGCCCGCCAAGAAAACCTCCTCAGTCACAAAAAGGATTGATATCCATTTTGTAAAGTCTTCTTGATCTGGCTTCACCCAGATGCGGGGGAATAAAAGGAAATTCTCAATGCGTAGAAAGTCTATGCAGAGGAAAGGTTGGGTAGATAGTGTATTGCGGGGGCTCTAAGTAGGTACTACAGTAAATGAGCAAGGAAAATGGGGAATGTGGCTCACAAGTTATTCATGACCAAAACTGTTGTTTTCTCGAGATTGAAATGTATGAATACCCGCACAGAAGCATCCATTTTGACTAAAGAGACGTTAAATGACTATGGTTTTCATAGGACCTCGAACCGATGGCGAGGAGGGAAGGAGAGTCCTTCGTTCGGATGGCCTAGATCCTGCATCCGACCCTCATACACACACTAATGCACACCAACACCTCTCACAGCTGGTACCTACTACTACCACTACTCTACTCCTACGCCCTACCGATACTCATACCTCCTACACCTCCTCCCCACCAGCTCTCTCCAGCGACCTCCTGACGAACCCTTGTTCTATATTGTCCCCTTTCAAACTGGGTCGTTCCGAGGGTGCGGTGAAGGGCGGGGAGACACTCCCGCTTTGTGGGAATCACAAAAGCGCTCACGAGAGCCAAAGATCACGTTCCCCTTTATACCATACAATCGAGCCCTTGGAATCCTGTTATGAGCTGTACCTTCTCCTGTATCGCGAACGAGGCCTGGAAGAAAGACATGAAAATCATTCACGAACAAAAACATCTCATCGCGATGATGTATCGTGTGATTTTATGAAATAGGAAAAAAAAAATCCTCGTCTCCTCCCCATTATTACTCTGTCGTGCTGCTTATTTACGACCATGTTATTGGGTTTGTAGGGTCAGATGAACTAATTCTGAACCAATTTAACATTTTAATTAACTGGCGGGTTTCAGTAGCTTTGCAATCGAACATAAAAATAAAATCCTCCCCCACCCCAAAATTTGAATTTGAATGAACAATTTTATAATAACAACTGTACAATGTACGTAGAATCCGAAAATGGAATTAAAACATTATTGTTGGTCCGCTGCGCCGTACGCCATACTTTGCACTTGTACTTGACTTCTTCAATTATTTGTTGATAGGTAGTCAGCCTTTCGCACCCGAACTTCCATTTTGGAATTTCGTAATGAATATGTCGAGGGTTCTACTTAGATTCAGTGACCATCAGAATTTCAAAAAATCAGTCATGCAGCATGACTTAATGAGCGAATTTTCAAAGAAATATTCGAATTAATGGCTATGGTTTTGAATAAAGGAAAACTTCGGTCTAAAATTTGGTTTTCTATGTATATTCTCTTCGTATTTATTTTAATTTGTACGTTTTGTCCATCCTGATTCTACCGTTTGTTTATTACGTAATTGTACTAAGTGCTTATTTATTTGATCGCTGTGGGTAAATTCAAGGAGTTGTACTAATCGTTTGCCTCCCCCTTTTTTGCTTCGAACTCTCGTCTTCAATTAATACTTCTCACATTTTTCAATCTGACCACTCTAAGGGGGTGGGGGTAAGAGTTTAAAGATTATCCTAGTTTTGGGTAATTTTTGCGCACTTTAAATGCTCTAATTTAAGAACGGATTTAGATATCTAAAATCCGATTTCACTATCGTGTTCAGCGTGCAAAAACCTTTAAAATGAGGGGTCACTTGTTAGAAAATAACATTTTGGGGATTTTTGGGTAATTTTTGCGCACTTTAAATGCTCTAATTTGAGAACGGATCAAGATATCTAAAATCCGATTCCACCATCGTGTTCAGCGTGCAAAAACCTTTAAAATGAGGGGTCACTTGTTGGAAAATAACATTTTGGGGATTTTTGGGTAATTTTTGCGCACTTTAAATGCTCTAATTTGAGAACGGATCAAGATATCTAAAATCCGATTCCACCATCGTGTTCAGCGTGCAAAAACCTTTAAAATGAGGGGTCACTTGTTAGAAAATAACATTTTGGGGATTTTTAGGTAATTTTTGCGCACTTTAAATGCTCTAATTTGAGAACGGATCAAGATATCTAAAATCCGATTCCACCATCGTGTTCAGCGTGCAAAAACCTTTAAAATGAGGGGTCACTTGTTGGAAAATAACATTTTGGGGATTTTTGGGTAATTTTTGCGCACTTTAAATGCGCCAAAACCCTCCTTAGAGTAGGCCAATTTCGCCCATCTTCGAACTTAGCCTTTCGATTGCCAAGATAGATTTTTTGTGCAAATTTGAGCTGTTTATCTCAATTCTATCGAGAGTTATCGTCTGGAGTGACACATATATAAATAAATATATATATATATACATATAAAAAAGTGTTAAATTTCAGGAATCGTTTTAGAATGGTCTGAAACGGATTTCTATGAAGAAAATTTCCAAAAATTTATATTATTTAAATTTCGAAGCCATTGCAATAGCTTCATTTTCTTTGAAAATTCGCTAAAAATGACAGGGTAGGGGGTTCGTGAGGCTGGAACGACGCGTTGCATGGAATGGGGGTGGTGGATACATACATATTTATGTGACGGTCATTTCCGAAGTTTGGAGAGCTTATAAGGAATTTGGTGCATTTCGTCTGCTATTTTTAAAGCTGTATTCTCACTCCTGATGTTCATTTTGCGTTTGATAAAGGAGTTGTGGATTGCAGTTAGACACGTTAAAGTCGTTGTTCGTCATGAACATCCATTCTTTAATTGCTGGAATCATGTCGGATGATTAATAAAATTCAATAGGATACTTACGACCAGTGAGATGAACTGAGAAGAGCTACAGTATGATGATAGTGATATCATAGGTTCACTGGGTCGAACGAGGAACTTCCTGGGATGAATGCGTGAGGATAGGACCTTTGCTTTGTTCCCCTTACGAATTTATTATAATATTGCAAACGTCAAATTGTACCTATGCTAAAATCTTCTTTGGAAGTTTTCCCTCGGTTATAAATACTGACCCCTGTTGATTTGTCCGTGTGATGATTTCATAGGAGCAACAGGTGATTAAAAGAGTTTAATTAAATTCAATTAGTGAGATTAATTGAGCAGATTGTGATAAGTCTTCTACTTTAATAATTCAACAATGGGGAGAAAATCAACAACGGTATCGAGAAAGTCGACCACAGGCAGTAGGAAATCCACTACAGGAAGCAGAAAATCCACTGCAGGGGGCAGAAAATCCACGACGGGAAGGAAAAGCGACGTCGGAGCAGGAAAGCATAAGTCAAAAAAGTTCGTATCTATACCAGTTCTCCCATAACTTTCTTAACCGAAGTGAAAGCTTGAAGTCTCCCACAACCAGTATCAAGACCAATTCAATAATGACTCAATTAGGTCACCTGCTGATCACGTCTCTCTCAGGCCTGCTATTGGTGGTTGGAACGTGGCCACTAGCATGACACGTTGAGGCAGTTAGTGAACGTATGTTTGCCTCATCATGATTTCTCAAACGGGTCAGGGACATGCGTTTCGTGAGATATAATTCAACTTGACATGATTTTGCATGCATGGACACATTCGTTAGGGGTCGCAAGACACTGTCAACTACCTATTGTTAAGAGGAGATAAGAACATCATACACTCTGCCACTTCTATAATCAAGTATCTCAGCCACCTTTCACTCGGTCCAGTCAGTAGTTCCTTATTGCGGAACCGTTCCAGATAAGCACTTGGGGTGTAGGTTCTCAGTTACTGTATTTCGAACACTTCCCTGTAGTATAGAGGGGGTAAAACGAGCCGGCCATACATCATTCAGCATAGCCCTCAGAAAAGGTAGGGTGAGGAGCATGACTTCCCGTGGTTAGACAATGGTTACACTATAACGTAATGTTACCAGGAGTTGACGATCCGTTTTCGCGAACCGGCCGCTCCTTTAACCGCGTGCACGAAAACAAACTCGAGAGCCCTGGTCCGTTATGGACGGGATTCTCATATGTCGTCACAGCCGATATTCAGAATATCAAAAATACTAATGCGGTAACATTTTGTGGAGGTTCTGTTTAGATGGAATGAGACGCTGTGGCGGCATGCTTACCACCGGCTGTACCATTTCATCGGTTTTTCGAGTTTCGTAGAAACTGCCATGATCGTCCAAGTGACAGATTCTTTGCGAACTTGAAGACGTAGGTACTGACATAGATATTATGTAATTTCATGAGGTATACCCATTGACCAGGCTATTCGTGTGATTCAAGCTACAACGTGGCGTCCAAAAGAAGGCTTTGGGTGACATTACCACCAATCCCAAAAAAATCATTGTAGAAAATATCTTATAAAGATCGAAATATTCATATAAAATGTTAACTATTAAATTACTATTATTATTATTATTATTATTATTATTATTATTAGGTTGGTCCTCACCAGGGGGGGGGGGGGGGGAAGTGCCACGGGGTGACGTGAGTGTGGGGCCAAAGGCCTTTTCCCACCCCCAAGTGCATGTAGGGGGCTCAGTGGTCGGGCATTTTAGCCTCCCCCGAAAACTCCCTCAACAGGCAACACGAAGCAATCAGCACGGTCTTCTGCTTGACCTCGTAAAGTCCACCGGGCAACCCAAGGATCCTCAAGCTTTCATGGAGTTTCTTGGGTATCACCAGACCACGGGCAGACAATACCACGGGAACGGTCCGTACCATCTCCTGCTCCCACATCGTCCTTAACTCGTTAGCAAGGGATAAATACTTATTTACCTTCTCCCTGTGCTTGGCTTCGAGGTTTGATGTGAGAGGTACAGATCTGTCAGTTAGGTAGGTCGATCCCTCCGCCTTGTGCACAAGGACAATATCAGGCCGGCGCGTAGTGATTGGCAGATCGGTCGGTAGCTCCTTGTCCCAATACATCTTGTAATTTTCATTCTCCAAGTACCTGACTGGCTCATACTGGAAGTAGCGCGTCCTGTCATGAACAAGAGCGTGCTTTAAGGCCAGCTCTTGATGGGCTATACGCGCCACCATGTTGTGCATATACAGGTACTTGGTGGGAGCAAGGGCCGGGCAACCCGCCAGGACGTGGTCTATCGTCTCACCAGTGGCTCGACAAATGCGACACACGTCCTGTACTCCAGCTTGCCGGATGATGTACTTCCGGTAGTTGAGGGTCGCCACGACCTGGTCCTGTATGGCGATCATGAACCCTTCGGTTTCGACATACAGGGAACCAGTAACCAACCATCTGCAAGAGGCAGAGCTGTCGACAGTGGGGGACAGGAGCTGTGCGCGGAATCGCCCATGCAGCTCCTTCGCTCCCGAGGCCTCACCTTTGGCCACATCCTCAACCACTTTCCCAAGAGGGTCAGCATTGGGCATGCACAGACTGAGGGGGGTAATGCCCTCGTCCACCTGACAAACTGCGTTTGCAATGGGGCTGAGGGTAACACGACCAAGAAAGTACTCCCGAAGCCCGCCGGCCTGCCGATAGCAGAGGTTGGAGATGTCAGGGAATCCCCGACCCCCAACACTGCGTGGAAGCGTGACTCTCTCAACCGCCGTCTTGGGGTGATGAGCCCGGAAGGCAGTCGATTGAGTCCTGACTAGAGGGACGCAAGCTCAGAGTCGCGCCACTTCACAACCCCAAACGAGTATGTCAGCAGGGAGGCTGCATAGATGTGAATGGTCCTGACCATGTTGCGGGAGTTGAGACCTGACGTGAGAAGTGCCCGAAGTCTCGAGCGAAACCTCTCAGTCAGAGTCCGCTTGATGGGACCATGGTCAAGGCTGGCAGCCTCCGCGTACCATAAGTATAGTCTCAGCATATCTTTTGACGATATTTTGAGATGTGATTTTATATGAATAAACTAGCCATTTAGTTACTAACTTAATTGTAAAATACGTAGATCATCTAGGTACATAGTTTATTATAAGTAGGTAGGTATATAAATATGAGTGTGAATTTTATATTATTATTAGCCTCATGGATCACTAATCTAGTGATGGTGACAAATGAAAATTCACATTATACTTCTCAGGCTCTGAAACTGTCAACCGGTGGTAGAATTTTTCGCTACTGAAATCGGTGGCAGAACGTATGGTTTGAAAAGCAGGGATCAACGGATTACAGGTGGCGGAGTGTTGAGTGCCGTTATTAGGTTGCTGTTGGGTGTGAATATTCTCACCTTGAGTATGTAGGGTCCTATTTGGGTGGCGTGCAGTCGCATTACATTCAAGATTTTAACTATGTTCGGGTGTTGCATGAATCAGATCGACAGCGAAAGATGGCAAATCTGGTTTGGACAGCGAGCTGTTCCACCCACCCTGGCCGATCTGGGATGACCTGACACTCTGCGCCGTTCGATGGGACGAGATGCCGAGTATGGATAGCTTGGCCAAAGCGGACAGGGCAGGTCTGATGGCTCAGATGGCGGCCGGCATGCGGAAGCGAGGGAGCCGGAAGTCCGCGGGTGGTGCGAGGAAGTCTATGGGTCAGTTTTTACCGCGTGGTACCAAATTGACTGTAAACAATGTCAAGATCTGATTGATTACCATCGTGATGCAGAGTGCGATGAGTATGATACTTTTATCAACGGCAGGTTAAGTATAGTTACAAACTCTTTTCTGTTACCCTTGCCAGATACCTTTGGTCAAGCCCTAATCTTCCAGAAGCTTTATGATCCCAACACATAATAATGGATCAGGTTGGCTACAGTAATAACAGATGTTTTTTGTCCTGAGTTTTTGCAAGAATTCCCTAGGTAGGTATTTAATGTGAAGATGAATTGTTTTGATAGTTATTATGGACAACAACCCGCAGTATTAGGCTGAAAAAGACCCCGCTGTGGGTTGAAACAAATACCTACGACCAATAAAAATTTAAAAACAAGCTCTTCAAAAATATAATTCTTCAACAATAAGATGGTCACTGCATACTGGCCAACCATGGCTAAATTTTTTCTTGTCATTAAGTAGGTGTTTCGTATTGTTAATTTGTTTTTAGGAGCTGTCGAATATAAATTGAGGAAATAACTCAAGTAGGTAAGTCCTACTGCTTACTACTTAAATGGTCTTTAGGTGCTGGGAAGAGGAAGTCAGCCGTTGGTCGGAAGTCTTCAGCAGGACGGAAATCTTCAGCTGGTCGAAAATCAGCTGCTCCGCGTAAGTCAGCCGCTCCACGCAAATCTGCAGCCGGCGGTGGACGAAAGTCGATGGGCGGGAAGCGGAAATCAACTGCCGGCGGTGGGAAGAAGAAATCGGTGCTGACGACTGGCGGGACGCAAGATCACGGGATCCACCTGAAGAAGTGGCGCGACAGGACGAAAGTCGACAAGGACGCTGACATACTGTCGTTTGCGGATCCCGTTGGACACGGCACTTTGCCGCCAACGATGAAGCCCCTCGTTTGGAGAAGACCGACATGGGAAAATGACCAAGTGCGTGAGAAACCTGGGAATCCTATGTGTGAAGTCGTAATGTACCTAACCTATAACTCAACACTAGACCTCTCGGTTTCATGTCTCGTTGTACCCGACAGTTTAATAAATTATCATTACCTACGTAGAATTAGATGTATATCGGATGTTTTAAAATATGGAGAAAACTACTGTCCTGTCAGTGAATCAAACAAATATATCTGCCAAATTTAGGTTCCTCAAATATATCTTCTCGAAGAGATCGCCCTTCACCGTTAATTGCCTGGGGTTCCTAACTGTGGTCGTGGATTCCCCACTGTGAGCGGTTGGAGAGGCAATTATCCTGTGTTCTTTGTATGCTGCGAAGAGCTTCATTCCCCATGTCCTCGTCCGTGATGAGGGTTCTCCACCGTGGGTGTTTCCATAACCGCATCAGCTATGGAGTACTCCTGTGGGGGCAGAACCCATTCTTCTGGCGCCCATTCCTGAACCCTTTTTCGTGAGATGATGATACTGATACTGACCATATTCGGTCTCTGTTCCCTCGAAATATCGTGTTTCTTTCATCGTTTCCATGGGGAGATTGTAACTGGTTCTACGAAGCGTTGTCATGGCTCGCGCTGGCGGAGCGCTGCCAGCCTGACAGCCGGAACGCTGTCACCTATCCACAACTCAGTGATGCAATATTACCCAACTTGGGGCAAAACTTCTTCTTGCCAGCGCGCCTGAAGTCCTTCTGAAGACGACAGAAATCTACTATTTTCTGAAATCCAGTTTTTTGGTATTTCATTTTAATGCTTATTCGATTGTTATCTATTCAGTTGTTTTGTTTGACGTGTGTAAGGATGAATATCTAAAACACCGGTGGGTAGTTCTTATCACAGTACGGTTGGTCTAAATAAACTCCACCAGAGGACAATGCCTATTCGAAATATTGTTTTAAAAATAGAGTGCACTCGAGCTCCCCAAAAATATGCTTTATGAGGGGCTCCTGTAAGTGTGGAAGTGGGAGAAAATGGGCTCCGAAAACTGAAAATTATTGACTTCACGCACCCATCTGCTCTATACGTCTCTCTCTTACTCTGCAGGGAAGATATATATGTAAATTTATACGTGAAAATACACGTGTCGTAAACGACACGTATATTTACGACTGAACCTAGTGGATTTTCGCACTGAAAATTTGTAGTTATCTGGGGGTTTTTAAGGGCGCTGAATCCAAAATTAATGTTTTATGTCATTTTTCTCGGGGGCATTTTTTTGACTGGGTGGGCGAATATTATGGCCACTAAGTGAGCATTTGCCCATGCCGTTGTTACTTTAAAAAATGACCTGTTTTCGAACACTTAGAGCATTGTGTGGGACCTCAGAAATGATTAATCGTAGTTCGAAGCTCAAGTGCTGAGCAGGTGAATCACGTGTCTGAATCATTTTGCAGCCGCCTACTTTGGATGTTGAAGAAAGCCCTTTGGACCTGTACACGAACAATCAACATCTGTTCAAATATAAAATCATGCGACTTCTCATATCCTCCATCATGACGTTGGAGAGGACTGGTGTGATACACAATTTCCCTGTAGAGCTCCAGGGCGCATCCTACACTAATAACACAGGTATTCACGTTACTGTGTAGGCACAGGTGACTTTGTATCTTATCGCAGTTCCGGAAGTACAAGTTAGGTGGTTAGTTTTCGAGTGAAAGAGTGGATTTCAGTGTGTAAGTTGAACAGGAAAGACGTCCGTCTCATCGCTCACCATATTTGGCGAATAATAAATATTTAAAAAAAATGGAAACAAATTAATAATACATTAGTTTCGTTAAGATCAATCGCATCCATTTAATAAGAAAGCAAAATAATTTTATAATTGTTAGGAGACACGTGGAAGCCGTTGGACCACGTTTATGGACTGACGAAAGCTGGTCCTGGCTTCGATCACAAGCCTCAGTGGAACCCTTTCGGTTTGTACTACATAAGAATATTCTACATGGGCCAATGGCGACGCGTAGCAGTCGACGAGTATTTCCCATACGACGCTTCCGGTCAACTGTTGCTCCCATCTAGCGGGAAAACCAGGAACATATGGATGCCTCTCCTGGCCAAAGCACTTTTCAAGGTGGCTAGCATGTCTTGGACTGCGTGGGACGACTCTTTCGATTTTGACCCGATCCGTCTGCTTACTGGGTGGCTCCATATAGAAGTAGACGCTCGGTTCATGACAGAAGACACCATCTGGAGGATCATTCAGCACACAATGATCCCCCGACCCAATCCGCTGAAGCCGCCTTGTGTCCCTACGGACCACAACCACTGCATCCATGAAAACCTGGACATATTCATGGACGATCCCGGTACGAGGTTCGTGTTCCTGGAAACCTCCGAGACCAACGAAAAGACTCCAGACTGCCCTTTGGACCCCAGATACCAGCACTTGGGATTTCTCACGATGGCAGACAATGACACAGTGCCTGACAACTTGCCCAAATGGAAAAACTTCCGCTGGGTCGACTGGGCGATAGACAAAGGATTTATAAGAGGTCGTCCCGGCAGTGTTCGGAGAGTCGTGGAGTTTTTTCTTCCTCTCAAGAAAACCCCTCCTGTTATCGTCGATCAAACCTTTGAGAGGGAATCCGAAGCGGGAAGAGAAAAGAAAAACGTTAAAGTTTTCAAAGCAGACGCATTTTACTTCGAAAACGTGTTCAAATGCTTCGAGAAGCTCCACATCTACTACAGGACGTCGTATTTCAAGTATTCCAGGAACATAGACAACATCCCGAAAGAAATAGAATCCGTCGTACAGAAAGGACTTGAAGGTGGAGCAGCCAAAACGGGAATTGTGGCTGGAAAGATGAAACCCAAAAGTGAAACTTCCCTGCACCGCATGAACGTGACTGGAGACTGCTTCTACGTCTGGAGCGATTCGTTGTTTTGCAAGAACTTCATCTTTACATTGCATGTTATGAACGAGAATCGGTCGATGCCAGCGGGTTTTATACTGTGTGAAGGTTGGAAGTGGAGCCTGGAGGCGCAAGGGCCAGTTTGGTTTTCTCTGCGCACGCACAGCGTCAAGTCGCAGGCGATTAACTTGGGTCCTGGGGTACAAATGATGAGGATTTGGTACAGCCTGCCCCACACCTACCACTTCACGATACACTCGAAATCGGAGTTCACGCTCTGTGTCCAGGAGCAAATCACTAACTTGGCCGCACTTGAGTCGTCATCGCTATTTTTCTACGGGGAAGAGATGGCTGCTGCATATTCCAGGTTGATCAAAATGGAACCGGGAAGTGTTAGGCACGCGGAACAGCTGCCGGCTTTCATAACAACGATGTGTCCTCCATTCATCATGTGTTCATCAATACCCAACCCAATAGAACCGGGCTCAATAATGACGCTACAACAGATAATGCCGTTGTTTGAAGAGAAAGCCATGGAAATGATTTTCGACTTTGTCCATAAAGCTGAGGTTGATAAAATCGCGAAAATCGTGAACGAATACCAAAAGTGGTTTCTTGACAAACATTTTGGAGAAAATTACCTGCACGAAAATGGATATAGAGATATTGTCAAGAAAGTCCAAGATCTCAGGCAGGAGAAATGGGATAAATATTATTTGGGAAGATTAAACGCTACGAGGCGATTGGATGGGCTGCCTCCTCTAACGGAGTTGCCTGCTGATGACGATTATGATGCACCTAGTGGTAAACCGGGAAGTAAACGGCCTTCACAGGGGTCTAGAAAATCCAAAGCTGGAGGGGCACGAAAATCAAAAGCAGGTGGGCGAAAATCACAGGCGTCCCGATCATCCAAAGTATCCAGAAAATCAACGGGTGGGAGGAAGTCCACTGGTGGGAGAAAATCCACCGTTGGGAGAAAATCTACTGGAGGAAGAAAGTCAACTGGTGGGCGGAAGTCTACTACAGGTAGTGCCGGGAAAAGAGCCTCAAAAGCCAGTGGAGGACAGAGGAAATCCATGGCAAAGAGAAGTTCGAAAATGAGATCTGCTAGCATTCATGGGGGTCATAAGGGTAAAGGCGTGTCTCAGGATAAAGTATTCAATCAATTCCTCCTCGAAAATCCAGTAAACGATGCCAACCTTCTCCGTAGAATGACTGAGCACAGAGAAAATCTCTTGAAACAATATACTTTCCGGTACGATGACTTATTCCGATTGTGTTATTTTGATTTTGCTTCGGTGACAGAGATGGTACATTACCCAACGAAATGGGTGTTGATTGGACGAATAGTGGTGAATATACATAGTGAGACAGCTGTTCCTGTAGGATTCCACTTATTTTCTGAAACTCAACCAATCAATATGGTCCTTTACGATATGGACAACAACGAAATAGTGCCATTAGGTTTAGATTCAAATTACACGTACTACATTGCAAGGAATAAGTCAGGTTACTGCCTTTTACTTCATGGTTATCCCCCAGCGGAAGCTAGAGACAAATCGGCACAATGGAGAGTAAGGGCATTCGGGACACATATCCCCAATATACCTCACGTCTGCAGTTTGTCACCACCGTGGGGTTGGGGCGACCTAGGTGGACCGACAAAGCGGAACATAGACGAGAACAAAGCGCCAGGAGAATTCAAAATGAAAGAGGAAATCGAAAAAAGAAATTTGGCCCCGAACGGAGAAAGATGGGGATATTGTTCAGGCCAAAAAGGGCCGAATCCAGTACTAGTAATGACAAACGTAACTGGTAACTTCTTTCCCAACGCTGAAGGCCAAATTTGCAAATTTCTAATAACTATAAATCGGGGTATTTTACCTCCCGCTGCTCTTATTACTTTATGCTTGAATACGTCACGGCCTTCAGTAAAGATACGCATGCAGCTAAGAGGTAAGGATGGTAAAATCGTCCAAGAGTTGTTTGGAATTGGTACGTGCTTATTGCCTGCTACGTATTTGACAGTGGAAGGTGGTGCATGTGATGATCGGGTGACGCCTTTTGACGACGAACAAACTAAAATGAAACAGGAAGTATTCTACACGGGCCAAGTTACGGTAATGGAAAACAGTTGGCCGCTGACCCAAAAGGAGTACAATGTTCTCGACCAAGTTCGTCACGACCCTCCAGCTGAAGACAATCAACAAAGCGCAAAACGAGTTGCTGAAGGAGCACCCAATTGGAAACTGATAATGGTTGTGGAAAACGAGCAAAGGGATCATGTTCTACTCGGGTTTGACAGCAGGTACGCTGACGGGTTCAAGAAAATGAAAGAAAAGATGTGGGATTTCATTGATCCAGAGAGGATGGTCAGAGGAAAGAGGTTGAGAGAAGAGTTCCTCATTCAGCTGATGATAGAGCGAGGGGAATATTTTGGTGAAGGAGGGGAAGATGCAGTCTGGCCTGAGGAAGAGTCCCGGATCAGCTTATCTGCAAGAAGGTCCAAAGACGAAGATAAAAGTAAGCGCAGCATCATAAATCAGACCTCCAAAAGTTATTGATAGAAAGAACCCCGACTGTTAACTGAATATATTATCGCCTATGTAGAATTGATAGGATTTACCTACCAACTATTCATCACCAGGACACAACAACAACGATTTTGGAAAATTGTTTAGTATTGACTGCAGAATTTAAATAAGTTTACTATGATTCCGCCCAAATCTCTATTCAAACACATAACGGAAAAACGAAAATGTTTTACTCTGAGGGTTAATATATTCAGCTGGAAAATGAAACTATACACTTTGAAAGGCATTGTACCTATATCATCTGATATTACTATAACTTCCAAGGCAAAGGGAAAAGGTCGTTGAAGCAACCGAAAAAAGACAGCAAGAAGTCTGCCTATTCTGAAGTGGAGGTAGACATGGGTACGGATTACATAGAAATGTCAGACTTCAAATCAAAGGTAAGTACTTAGAGAACAATTCAAATGCTTGTTGATACACAGTTTGTTAGAACAGTTCAATAGGATGCATGTGAGAACGACGGTCACGTCCGGAGAGGCCAGTTGGCATATTCAGGCAGACTTAGGTCATCGGAGCAGACCTTAGTTCGAATTTAGTTCAACACCTACTTTTTTTAAATGATCCTCCAGGCGATGGAGGAGGTCTACGAACGGTTCAAGGACCCTAACGAGGACCCGATGAAAGTCCCACGGGTGGTGGATCTGAAGCCGTACAAGACAAACGCGCCTGCACGATTGGGACCCTTCGATGTATATCTTGACTACGTTGACGTGGTGGAGTTCGAGGAGATGAGGGACTGGGTGGAAGCTGACCTCGAAGAGATGGAACATGAAGAGGGTAATACACAACTCTATCAGCTTGTTTCGGTCTAACAAACTAGGGATGGGATGTAACTTGGCGCATGGTCCCCTTTTGTTCTTCTCAAAAGGGTCCCTGGACTTCGACGAGCAAAAATGGCTTTTCGATATTTTAATTTCACTGAGCTTTAGAGTACGTCGTAGACACATTTTTGACAATAAGCTCAGTTCTTCTTCCGTCCACCAAGGCCAGATAGAATTTGGCATATGGAATTCAAAACCTGAACCTGAACGCAATCTTTAATAATACTGGATGTTATGCACGTAGATTCTTAAACCAAATTATTTATCAAAATATCTCATTTTCTCTGTAAATTAGCTGAAACATGCCGCAAGATGCTAACTTATTTTTCTTCAAGAGAGTTGAGTCACACGAACCACTGAACCTATACCTGAAACTTTTGTTTTGTGAATTCCTGAAAGTTCGATTGACAGGCTAAAACATATTCTTGGGGCTCTTAGGTTATTAAAAATGCTCCTTTGATTTATTGAGATATTTTGCCCTCCAAGGGTTAGGACTAATTAAAAAGATGACTAGGTACTTGGGAAATTACTATTTAGCCAAAGATGATCATAGCTTACGCAAAACAGTATTGTAACCAGTAGAATTCGTAATATACGAGTAGGTATTTATGTGTCACGACGGCGGCAAGGTTCAGAGCATTGTAAAAGCGAGTGAAGCGATTAAATTAAACCTTATTAATTAAACCTTATTACGCGGACATCGCTTAATTAACCTAATTAACATGCTACATGTTAATTAGGTTATCCACTTACCTACTATATTTCAATTTTGTGCACAACTGTAGTGTTGGAAACTGACAATAAAGTTTTCGTAATTATTAAAAAAAAAAAACATCGCTAGTTAAACAGCTTTTTCTGGATAATCGTAATTTCTATTGATTTTCTTAGAATTATCTATGTTAGGTACTTGTGTTCCAGCACGGAGTTCAGTAACAGCGAGGCCGAGGAAGCCTTCATTTGGTCTCCCACTTGGATATTTGGACCCGCAGTTGGAGAAAGCTCAAAACGACATCAAGACCTGGGCCGACAAAAGAATGAACAAGATGTATGAGATCAGAGGGGAAGTGATGAAAGGGCTTCAAAAGAAGAAAGACGAAGCGGAGACCGGCTAATGTCTGAATCACGAGAATGGAATATGAGTGGGGCACAACGTGTGTATCAATCTGAGGAGGTGGGAGCCGACATGAGTGAACAAGAAATTTGCCGAAAAACTTATTTATTTACAGAAGGAAAGCCCAATTACAAAACGATTCAATTGACAGTAATCCAAATATACATTTCGAAATACAAGCAGAAATACAGCTCAAAACAGAAATTAAAAAATTACTAGGGAAGAGGCAACTGTTGATTCGCTTGAAAAAGTAGTCATGGTACAAGCAAGGCAGGAATTTATTTATTGTGATCACCAAAACAACCATAACCACATACCTTACTACCATGAGTGATGACTGCACAGTGTAACCGTATACGTCAGCGATAGTTATCATTTCCTCACGTGTGCTGTCTAAACGTACCTATGTACGCATGGCTTCCTTGCACATATAAAACGCCCGTTTGAGCATGCGCAGACGAAAATTGGTCAGAATTTAATCGAAATCATATTTACGGAACCGTCTACGGTCTAATATAACCCGCAGCCTTCCAAATTCCAGCTCATACAATTATTTTCGGGTAATGGGCGTTGGAAGGATTCACGTTTGCAAATACGTATCTGATCATAGACGGTCACTGAACCAAATTTGTTCAGAATGGTCTGAAACTCAAAACACGAATGGAAAGTTGATTTTGGAGAAAAAAAAACAGCTATCTTGATAAACGAGGATCACATGATTATGACCACCAAACCACGTGAGCAGGAGGATTCGTTCATCACTAGAATTAATGAATTAGTAAATTTATAGCTGATTTGCTAAAAAAACATGGACATTCATCGAGTATCTAAAGAGGTTTATATTATTTACCCTAGTAGAGGAGTAGTTATTTACGTATTGTTGTTACGAGATAGCTGTGTGGGCATCTGGATACGTAATGTGTATGACATTTGTGTGAACTGGAGCTGCTGAGACGTGAATGTAGGTCACAGACAGGAACGTAGTTATATATAATTCTGTCAAGGCGAGAATTTTTTATTCTACTCACCGAAGACAAATTATCGTTCGACAGAAACCCGAGGCACCTCATCTGCCGTTAGGGAGAAGGAGTTTCGGAAGGGGACCCTCAACCTCCTACACGACATACGGCGCACAAAATGACATTCAATTACCCCCAACCTTCACTCCTTCCAATAAAAGTCTAACTTTTCTTTCCAGACCCCCGCTAGCGACCTCCCTCGCCGCACAACCACCGGCAATCCTATCTCGACGCAGACCGGAAAAATGATAGAAAAGCTGGTGATGCAGGAAAAAAGTCGCTAAGCTGTCGCGCGAGAACTTGGTGAAACGCAATATAGCGTCTCGAAGATTATTTCGGGACCCTCATCTTCCGGCTTCCGTTATCCGGAGTCTTGGACGGAGAGAGTGTGAGAGAGAACGGAGTGATTGAGGAAGGGGCTGTGCGAAAGAGAGAGTGGGAGATATGGTTTAGTGGATGAGGGTTAAAGGGGGTTACTCACAAGAAGCGTCAGAGGGGATGATTGCTTGGGAGACGGGACAGAATGAGAGATGGACTGGGAATGAAGTAGGTACGGGCTTTGGATTAATGGAATAGAATATCGATAAATTGTGTCGCGTTCAAATCCATATAGGAGGAATTATATTCTCACTTCCGATCGGCCGACCCACACGTTCATACTGTCAACGAAAATGGAATGCGATGCGGTATCTCACAGTATTAAATAGGTAGGTACTGAAATCAACTGCTATCAATATTGAGGCTCGCACGGAAATGTGCCAACAACAGTCAAAGCTAGGCTTCGAAAGACAAAATTAAATGCAAAGAGGGGAAAATCAAGACTGTTTCCTATTTGCGTTACGTTACACGTAATAAAATACTCCTGCTATAAATGAGGAATAGCAGCACACATTTTTACACTTGTCGGAAAGAGGTTTCGAGGTAATTGTGAGATACCAAACCTGTAATTGATCCATCTCTCTTCGTTCAGTACACAAGTAGTCTTTCAAAAAATGTGTTTGAGATGAGCAATTTTCTGGAGGACGTAATGTAATGTGCGCAGCCATTTCGTACTCTGGCTTTGCGTCCAACGACGCTGCCGGCGTCGCTGCCCTCAGGAGGATCAGAATTTGACCCAGTAATTTCTTTACTATTCCTCTTTGTTGTTGTTTTGTCCGTTTCTTTGTTTTATTTCTTTCTTTCACGCCTACTATTGCCTGACCGCCCTAGGTTGAGACGAGGGGGGAGTTGGGATTCGAACCAACGGACCCCAGGTGCCATCCCAATCCCAGCCACCGACAGTGCGTTCACGCGCTCGGCCACCGGTAATCTGTACGATCATTTTGGTGCATTATATTCAGCAATGAACATATGGAATCGAGCAAGAAAAATAATTGTACCCCCCCCCTCCCCTCTCGTCAAAATTTGATGGTTCCCATTCCCGTTTCACGGTACGTAGAATCCGAATACAACATTTTCTGTACGTACAGGTGCATTTCGCACTTTCCTTGGTTACCATGAACCAAATTAATGAAATTTGGTTTGTAGGTCCCATTTGGGGTCTAGTTCGTCCGCAAAGGTCGGCGTTAGTCATCTCTAAGGGGTGAAAATAGGGGTTGAAGTTTTCGGAACTCCGTAGCTCGACAACTTTCAGTAGAAGGGTATGGTTTTTTTTTTACGTTTTTAAATTGATCTCTAACTTGAGAATTTTTTGAGACCGCTCGGAGCATTGTACGCCCGGCCGTTCGTTTGATCCGGCATCGTGAATGAAAGGGTGTACATCCAGCCCAGATATCTTTGCTAGGGAACACCCTATTATAACCACGAATAGCTGTATGAAGTCGAGTTGGCTGTTCCGAGATATTATTTCATTTGAAGAACGACGGTTATTTTGGATTTTGTTTAATAGGTACATTTTTAATATTAACAAACGTTATGCTTCTTGAATACCAACAGTTATTGAGCACCGCATATCCACCGCATATTTATGTAATGTGATAGGCTCCCGTACTCGGTTTAGGGCTCTGGTGAGAATCACGAGGGTAGGTGTTGACAGAAAACAGTGATCTGCGCAGAGGGGGCATCCGTACAAGTGAATAATAAACCTTCGTGCATTATTTGCAGCGTTTTTATTTATTTTGCTTTGTATACGTGCAAGAGTTGAAATAAATTTTTAATCTAAAATGAAAATTTTCCACTCGCATTTTACGTTTTTACGTACGTTTTATGTACTCGTTTTTTGGTTCCTTGTCTGTCTCTCCGTCCGTGTGCTGTATTTCTTGGTCAGTTCCTTGTAACGCCCTTAACTACCCGAAATAATGGTCCAAATAGGCTGAACTTTGGAGGGTAGGTGTGGGTTGAGTCACTGAGGTGATCCCATACTGAACTCATTGAAAAAGTAGGTACTGTAACTTTCGTCTGCTCATGCGGAAACTTGAAATACTTGAATCGCCCGTAACTACTTTAAATATCATTGAAATTAGTCCAAACTTAGGAGGTCTATCAGGAATAATACTTTGATAGATCCGTATGAATTTCATTGGAATCGTAATTTTGTCTGCGCATGCGCGAACATGAAATATTGATCGTCTCCTTATAACGCTAATAACTACGCGAAAAATAGAGAGAGCTGACATTTTGAGGGCACACGCGGGTTGGATCGCAGATGGTCCTGTATCAAAATGAACTATTCTATACCCAACTATTCTATACGTTCATGTGATTCAAGTGAAGAAGCTATACTGCCTACTCGAATTGGCAGACGTTTTTCTTATTCCACCTTCCTTGAAACGCAAACCTGTTTTTCATGCTCCATTCCAAAGGTTCATTACCTATTGTGAATAATAAACGAAAAATATCCGTCCGTCCGCCGTACCCGTCCCTTTCGTTGTTACCGTCTACCGAAACGAACGAAATTTACATCTCATTGGTTGAAATGGTCATTTTGGATTTTGCTGATAGGTACTATTTCACCTATTTTTGAGAGGTTGCTGTTTACATTTAGCTGTTGGGTAATAATTCGCAGCGTTTTTCATATCTGCTGAAGTTGAGATAATAATATACATAAAAAAATATTATGGTCGGTTCTTGCAGAGTTGCGGCGTCATTCCTTCCTTCAAGACTGATCGGTCATGCGGGTTTTTGCATAACCACTCCGTACATAAAATTACGTTTTATTTGTCACTGGGCCAAGTGTTCCGAGAAAAAATAAATCACGTAAGCATTGGTACATATTTATTTGCAAGTCGTTAATCAAATCTATCGAATACATCAGATGCCTACCTCCCATACATATAATAATAGATGATGAAACAAGACACTAGACTCCAGAAATCTCCTCGATCCAACTGAACATGTACATAACACTGATTAATCATTTCGGCGTACCCTGATGTTTTGAAAAATAATCCTATTCGAAAAAAATCAGGTTATCCATGTCTAGATAGGTAGTGTATGGACGGAAGGTTACAACGTCCCAAGTTTTCTTAACGTCATCTCCAACTCCTACTTGCACGTTTGGATTACACCAGTTACATGATACCAATTAACTCTACCGTTACTTATAACTAGGTTACATGATTCTGTGAGGTGCAGATAAACACAAGCACTATAATATTTTTAAATTGTTATAAACGCTCAAATGTTTCTCACATCTTAAAAACGCCATTTACTGTATGTAGCATTGAATATCAGTCGAATTTTGATAGTCCTCTCTGCACCATGTCAAGGCATGATGGAGTCACATGCGACTCGTGTCTGAGCGCCAACTTCAAGGGCAAGAGATACAAATGTCTGTTCTGTTACGATTACGACTTGTGTTCCAGCTGCTACGAGACCGGACAGAGCACGGGGTCGCACGCAGTTGAGCACCCCATGCAATGCATCATCACCAGGAACGACGTCGACTTGTAATCATAGTTATCAACACTGTTAATAACTCTAATCCGTGTACAATTCAAAGTTCACAGTAACTGTATAATAGATTTAACTGTTGTTAAGTAAATCGCCAATCGCTGTCAAACAGCAATATTTCATACAGGAGAGCTGGAAATACAGTGAATTCGTTTGTGGGATGATATGATGACCCCTTAGCAAAGAACTCGATGTTTCACCTATTTAACTAACCCTAAGGTGAACTTGTCAGCATACTGAACTATTTCAAGTGGACCGCATGATCAGTAACAACGCATCACGTATTAGATTTAACCCTACAATCGATAAGGGCAACACAATCCACTGCTGTGTACTAGACGTTTAAAAGCCAGTAATGTTACATGTCAACGCTGATGTAGCATGTTTTGCGGCCACGATACATCATCAACAGATTTTTCAAAAAATGTTGCGTTTTCTGCATAATTTATTATTCCGTACCTTTTTTCATTTCAATGTGGGACCTATGAAATTGATTGAGGAAGAAAAAGCGCCAGCCCACCACCACTAAAAATTGTTTAGTTCACGTAGAGCAGAAATTCGGCATGCAGGCTCCAGTCGAGTTAGATATAGTTGTAGGATCTTTCAATGCCACTAGGTCAATTTATTAATGGAAATAATGGATAATTTAGAATGTTGAAACTGCAAACTGCAGGTCGAGTAGCAATATTTTTCCAGTGTTTCGAATGGATTTTTATTCATAGGATTTTTGGGACCGCACGGAGCGTAGTAAGATCAGGAGTTCGTTAACTGATTAGGAGTTAAATTTGAGTCGAAAAAACTTCATCAACATCGTATAGTTGTGAACATTTGAAGGCGTTGCGTACAGAACGCTCATCTAGACGCAAGCGTTACCTATTTATACAGAAAATCACGAACTGTCCTGGTATAGTTGGCTCCGTTTCTTTCCTCGATGTAGCCAGGGAAATCCAGGGTTTACTAGATGTCTCGTCAAATTTAAATCGGTTCAAGACATTCTGAATGGCTGACGATATTGAACATGACTGGGTAACCTTAGTTACTTATGCAGGTACTTCGGAGGTGACGTGAGTGGTGAGGGAAGCCAGTCATACACGTGTCCTCATTGCGGTCAGATGGGCTTCGGTCTGTCTCTGCTGATCGACCACGTCAACTGTGAACACCTCGCGCTCAACACGGCTGAAGTAATATGCCCTGTTTGTGCTGCGACACCGGTCAATCGGCCGAACAACGTCCGCCAGGTAACTCGATATTCCCTGCATGAAATTACTGTTTCGAACGGTTGAGCACAATTAGTACAAAACAGAAGCAGTTTTGAACCCATGGAAGTGCATGAAAAGCTCATTTTAGCGTCACACGAAATCATCACTAACAATACATTCAACTTATTCCACTGGATATGAAAATGCATCTAATGCGCTAATGACCAATTTGTGATCACTATAGTGGTAAAGACGTATTTCGGATGGCCTCTCAGTTGCAACTTGTTACGTTTCTGTAGTAAGATTTTTGAAAGGGTTTAGCGGTGATAATGTAGGTAATGAATACGTTCAATTTATTTTTTTAAATTTAATTTTTTCATAAAGGATTTATTGTCGATCTGGCAAAGAGTGAATATAGGTAAGACAGAAGCAGAAAGGAGAAAGGGCAGTCGCCAGTCAGGAAAATGCGTCTATTGTTGTATTCGGGGAACTGATAATGAACCACAATAGGGATGAAATAAAAGTACCATTATTCATTCTGAATTTTTTATTATGATTTTTTTTTTAAGTCTGAATTATTGGGAGACTTTTTCGCTAAAGATTTTAGCCCTAGTCATGCCTATGTTAAACAAACAAAACAAAGAAAAGATGAGGACAACCTGGAAGATAAAGAAGTTTGAATACCTTAGTGCCGACATTAAAAGAGGGTTGTAAAGTAAGAATTTACTCTCAAGGGAGAACAAAATTACCACGCTGGAGGTTTACAGCTTTTGAATATTCTGCTAAAATAAATGATAAGAGATAAAATTGTGACGAAATAACGGAACACAGGTAAAACTTAAAAGACGGGAAATGTGGTAAAAAAGCATGCGATGCATAATTTTCGAGGAATGAGACTCAAGTTCTCCTCAAACGTTGAAGATATAAAGCCTCATCTAGCCGTTCAAGTACTCGTTATCGGGATTTATTTCAATTTATTGTTTGGCTTTTGATAAAATAATTCACAAGAAACACTTTCACTTGCTTCTAACGTTGGATACATATCCATCCCATAATATATATGTGATGGAGAATGATATTCAGGTGACTTGTGCTCCCGAGGACGGCAGCAATGTCAGGATCGCCGTGTGATGGAGAAATGAGCCTGCCTACTGTCTGAGCTTCCGAAACGTAGTACTCGAATGATATGAGCCTGCCTCCTGAAACGCTTCTGAAACGTAGTACTCGAAAACACCAATTGTGTCGCCACTAGCCGCTCGTAAATCCCCTCGAGGTACTTTAACAAACTACTGAAAACTGGAGGGGAGCGCTCACCCTGAGGCCCCACTCCGCAGTCTGTTGTGAGTAGTTGCTCTGTTAGTCGCATTTAATAACCGCAAAGTATTACGATCAGTTTACGTTACAAGTACCACTGTGAGTACCTTCGAGGGGGAGTGTGCTATCGAGTTTTCCCATTTTAACAGTCCGAATCCAAATAAATTAGTTTTTAATCATATCGCGAGTGTTTTGCTTGTGTCTCCCCATGGCATCTGAGTATGAAGAAGGGGAAATATCAGATCCCGAACCCCAGGACATAACATATAGGTACCATTTTCCCACCTACTTAGACTTCTTTTCTGTTTATAATTTAGACTTTTAACATGGAACATGTTTTTATGGGAGTAAACCGGGCTGGAGAGCGTCCCGTCCGAATCCGCGTAAACCCTCGGCCCCCTCCCCGTCGCCGTACAGCTCTCCCTCTACCCCACTCCTGCCACCCAACTCACCTCCTCCCCTACCACGCATGGTGCCTTCTCCGAGGAGAGCACGGCCAGACCCCACGCCGCCGAAAACTGCCGAGGGGGTTCTACCTACCCGAAAAACGCCGAAAGCAGCTGACGACGTGTATTGAATTATTAATTGAATTGAATTATTATTTATTTTCCATATAAGACATTTAACAGAACATCAAGACAACAGGAAAATTAGGAAAATTACCCTCCCACTTTAAAGCTAGGCTTTGTGTTGCGGGAGGGGAGTCACTCTCTGTGAGCCAGCAGAACAGGGCTTATTCTATAGGGTTGAGTATGGGTGCGGCAGTTGACCCACACTCACGTGTGGACCCACCCACCATTGGCGGCTCTGGAAGGAGGCCCTAAAGAACTCAGCCCTAACACATTACATTGAGTTAGGTCGCTAGTCCAAGGCTTGGAAATCCCACGAAATTTGTTTGCTTCCTCACTACCGAAGGCAGGGAAGCCTTGGATTCGTGATTGAGTAAAAAAAAGTTCATGTCCCCCAAAATAAAAATGTCCACTACCGTTTCCCGTTTCAGACATAGAGGAACATATTTGGTTCCGTGTCTGTCTGTCTGTCTGTGGTAATTCCTCGCAACACCCATAACTACCCGAAATAAAGGTCGAAGTGGGCTGAAATTTTGGGGGTAGGTGCGGGTTGCCTCACAGATGGTCCCATACCAAACTCATTGAAAAAGTACCGTAACTTTCGTCTCCGCTTGCGCAAACGTGAAATAATTGGAACACCCATAACTACCCTAAATATCGTTGAAATGGGTTCAGACTTAGGGGGTCGGTCAGGAATAATACTTTGGTAGTTCCATATTAATTTCATTTGAATCGTAACTTTGATCTACGCATGCGCGAACATGAAATGTTGACCATTTCCTTGTAACGCTTCTAACTACGCGATAAATAGTCGTGGAGAGCTGAAATTCTGAGGGTATACGCGGGTTGAATCGCAAATGGTCCCGTTTCAAAATCGAAAGTCGTTTAGTCTGCGTATGCGCAAACGTGAAATACTTGGAGTGCCCACAACTACCTTAATTATCATTGACATGAGTTCACATTTTGGAGGGTCGATCAGTATAATACTTTGATAGTTCCACATGAACTTCATTGGAGTCTTACTGTAACGTCCCTCTGCGCATGCTCAAACATGAAATGTTGACCGTTTTCTCATAACGCTTCTAACTACGCGGAAAACAGTCGTAGAGAGATGATTTTGAGGGTATACGCGGGTTGGCTCGCAGATGGTCCCGTTTCAAAATCATGAAAATCGTTCAATCTGCGCATGCGCAAACATGAAATAATTGGAACACCCATAACTACCATAAATATCGTTGAAATGAGTTCAAACTTGGAGGGTCGGTCAGGAATAATACTTTGATAGTACCAAATTAATTTCATTGGCATCGTAATGTAACTTCGATCTACGCATGCGCTAACATGAAATGTTGACCGTTTCCTTATAACGCTTCTAACTACGCGAAAAATAGTCGCAGAGAGCTGAAATTTTGAGGGCACACGCGGGTTGGATCGCCGATGGTCCCGCATCATAACGAACCTACCCAACTTGTCTATACGTTCATGTGATTCAAGTGAGGAAGCTATAGTGCCTACTCGAATTGGCAGACGTTTTTCTACATGATTATCTCCATATCCTCTGTTATCATGTTGTACCTATTCGAAAAACATGTTCCATGTTTCCTTGCTTTGATCCTTGATCTAAACTGTTATAATCCGGGGGTCTGGAGGTGTCCCCCAGATTTCATTCGACAATAAACGTACCGTCATGAACACAAACCACTGGCGGCTAGACGCCCCCTACGGCAACGCATTTTTTTCCTATTCACTTTAAACATTTTCTTTGCTTTTAAAATTTTCCGGCTAATTTGAACTTTTTGTATTTTTAATTCAAACTCTTTCATGTTTTATTTAAACTAAAAAAATATAAAAATGCTTTATAGGTCTTTCTAAACAGCTGACTACGTAGTTATTTTGAACAAGAAATATAAATACATGGGATAATAAGCAACATAAATATAATATGAAACTATTTTCATACTAGAAAACAAGAAGTTTCTGAGAAAATGCAAACAAATATAATAGTATTACACGGAGGATTCAATGGAGCTGTTTAAACATTACATCCATCATATAGTTCATGCAGTCGGCCATTGTGATTGAGTTGACACCACGGCTAATAGCTTCACTCAGATCAATATTCGTCCCAGCAGAAGCTATCATTCCAATACGTAGCGTTAGCTTATATTATAGAAAACGCACATTCGGCTGGATTTACGAATGACGAGTACGGAGGATGATATTTTATTGTATGCGACACGTAATTTCGCTAACAGATTCGGGTTTTGCGGATAGTCGCGTTATCCATGATAAGTATTCTTCGGGGATTCTTCGTTGAGTATTTGACGGAGTTCTCTTGCAGGTGCTGAAAATATATCGCCATTACAATTTCATGTGGAAATTACTGTCGAATGGAGAACACATTGATTAAGAGCCAATACAAGTGTTGTATTACGGCCCCAAATGGTTGGCAATCTAACAATCGCTCTGCTATTTGCTCTAGACCTTGCAGGCGTTCGACATACATGGAGATTAAATCCAGAATCGTGTATGAATATTAATTTCGAACGATTTGGAGAGGCCGAGCTCTCAAAGTTTTAGTGCAAATTATCCTCTAGTGCAAATTTTTCTGATTGAAACTAGTGCAATTTGAATCGCAGTTCTTCCGCAAGAGCCGTGCCACGAGTTGCTAATAGGCGTTCTTTTATTTCTTTAAGTGTCAATTCAGAGTTTTTCCACAATCTACTTATTATATTTAACAATTATCTGCTTATTTGCTTGTTATAATTTAACATAACCTTAGGAGTCAACATTTTACGTCGATATCCCCCTCTTCTTTTCATAACCATTTCAAATTATTTGTCCCGTATATGTGATAAATGCTTTATGCGGTCGAAATGTTCACATTGACTGGCAAGCCGCATCTTTCAGTATTTCCCCCGTTTCGATCATTCGAATAAGCAACTGTTTTTGGGCTTGGGACACCTCGTTGTACTTTTCCCGTCGCTTTGAGGCCTCCTATCGCGATTAATCCCCGTCCCTGATCATCTACCTACTTCACCGTAACCTGGATCACTAACAATCCTTTTGGACAGTGGCACACAATGCACGAATTTTAAACGTATAACATCGAAATCGAGTACAGTTGCAGTATTATATACTGAATTATAGCAGCTCAATATGAGTATACTGTAATACAAAGAAAGAACTCGTACATTAAGTTTGATAAGTATTATACATACGGAAGACTTTTACAACTGTTTTGATATGTTGCATACTGTAATTTATTCGGGTTTGACGTGACGCGATAACAAGTTGAAATTTGAAAAAAAAAGTTTAAATTAAAAAGAAAAAGTTTAAATTAAACGGAAAAAAGTTTACATGAAAAGGGAAAAAGTTTAAATTAAACAAAAAAAGCGTTGCGCCTGGGGGTGTCTAGCCACCAGTGGTTTGTGTTCATGATGGTAGCTACAATTATTGTCGAGTGTAATCTGGGGGACACCCCCTGACCCTCGGGTTATAACAGTTTCGATCAAGGATGAAAGCAAGGAAACATGGAACGTGTTTTTCGAATAGGTACATAACAACAGTGGATATATAGATATGTAGAATAACGTCTGCCAATTCGAGTAGGCACTATAGCTTCTTCACTTGAATCACATGAACGTATAGACTAGTTGGGTAGGTTCGTTATGATACGGGACCATCTGCGATCCAACCCGCGTGTACCCCTAAAATTTCAGCTCTCTACGACTATTTTTCGCGGAGTTAGAAGCGTTATGAGGAAACAGCCAACATTTCATGTTTGCGCATGCGCAGTGGGACGTTACAGTAATCCAATGAAATTCATATGGAACCATCAAAGTATTATACTGATCGACCCTCCAGATCTGAACTCATTTCAACGATTTGCACGTTTGCACATTCGCAGACATAACTTGACTTACTTGACTTATATCCTGTCACTCCAATTCAGGAGTATAGGGCCTGTGTGAAATTGCGCCATTCTTCCCTGTCTCTGGCCAGGACCTTAACCTCGCTCCAAGTTTTCCCGGCACGGCTCGCTTCTTCTTCCACGGATCTCCTCCACGTTTTCCGAGGGCGACCTATCCTTCGAGACCCCTGCGGGTTCCAGTCCAGCGCTCGACGCTCCACGGAGTCCTCATTCTTTCTAAGGGTGTGGCCGATCCACTTCCATTTTCGCTTCCTAATCTCGGTTGCGATAGGAGATTGTTTCGTTCGTGCCCACAGTGCCTCGTTCGAGATTACTTCGGGCCACCACACCCCTAAGATCCGTCTAAGACAACGGTTCACGAAAGCTTGCATCTTCCGGGAGAGAACCACAGTGACCTTCCACGTCTCACAGCCGTACAGGAGCACTGACTTGACATTCGTGTTGAATAGGCGAAGTTTCGTCCCCAGAGAGATGTTCCTGTTCTTCCATACAGGGTACAGTTGAACAAAAGAACCATTCGCCTTCCTGATCCTGCTTTTAATGTCACCATCAGCGCCTCCTTGAGTGTCGACGTTGCTGCCGAGGTACTGGAATGAGTCCACACGTTCAATAGAGCCCCCATCCACCACCAGGGGATCCCTCAGTGGAACATTGATCCGGATTTCCCTCGTTTTTCTGACGTTGATCTTGAGCCCGGCCTTGGAAGAAAACTCGCTCAACCTCTCTAACTTGTGAGTCATGTCGCTAAACCTTTGTGCCAAGAGACAGACGTCATCCGCGTAATCGAGGTCCTCCAGACGATCGTGCATACCCCACTGGATCCCTCTCTTCCTTCCTCCGATCGTCATCCTCATCAAGAGGTCCAAAACAACCAGGAAAATCGTTGGAGACATCACGCACCCCTGCCGACATCCCGTTTGAATGGGAATATCAGAGGTTAGTGCACCGTCGTGGATCACCTGGCACGTGAAACCGTCGTACATCTTCTGGATGAGCCTAAGGATCTTTGGTGGGACTCCGTACACTTGCAGAGCTTTCCACATCGCCTCCCTGCTGATAGAGTCGAAAGCCTTCTGGAAATCGACGAAGAGTGCGTACAAGGGGCTCTGCCATTCCAAGCTTTGTTCCAGTATGATTCGAAGAGTGTTGATCAAATCAACACAGCTTCGGTCCCTGCGGAAACCTGCCTGTTCCTTTCTCAACAGCCCCTCAATCCTGTCCCTTACCCTGCCAAGAATAATCTTTGCCAGGACCTTGCTTGCCATCGTGAGTAAGGTTATCCCCCTCCAATTATCACAGCAGGTCCTGTCGCCTTTCTTGGGAATCTTGATGATGAGACCTTTCTTCCACTCCTCAGGGATCACCTCTTCATTCCAGACTCGTTGAAGGACCGGGAGCAGCAGGCGTACGGTAGTGTCAATATCAACCTTAAGAACCTCTGGAGGGATGTTATCCACACCAGGGGCCTTACCGTTCTTCAGCTCTTGCACTGCTTTTCTCATTTCAGCCTCTGATGGTGGAGCGTCACTAATTGCAATGTCCAGGTCTGGTAAGAGTCGGCCAGCAGATGCAAACAGCTCCTCTATATCCTCTCCGCCATGATCTGGACTAAAAACTTCTTTGAAATGCTCTTCCCATCTCCGTAGCTGTTGTTCAGCTGAAGTTAGCAACTCTCCAGTCTTACTTTTTACAGGCTGGCTCCTGTTGAATCCTTTCCTCGAGAGTTGCTTAGTGATATCATACAGCGTCTTCATGTCTCCAACAGCGGCGGCCTGTTCCGCTTTCTGGGCCTGCTCGTCCACCCAACGCCTCTTGTCCCTTCTAGCTCCCCTTTTGACTTGCCGGTGACGTTCGTTGTACTGGGCCTGTGCATTTAGCCTCTGAGATCTGGTCCTACTAGCGTTAACTCTTTCTTTGGCTTCTTTCCTGCTCTGGACATCCCTCCAGGTGTCTTCTGACAACCAGTCTTTTTTCTGAGGGTTCCTGAAGCCAATAACCGTCTCACACGTGTCTTTGAGTAGACTGGTAACCCTGACCCAGTCCCTCTCGACGTTCTCTTCCGGTTGTAGGTCCTGCAGAGCTTCAAACCTGTTGCGAAGCTCAAGGCGAAACTGCTCTTGGCCCTGCTCCATCCGCAGTTTGCCAATGTCATACCTTCGATCTCTCCGGTCAAACTTTTTGCCGCTAGCCACAACTTTGAGGCGGAGGGTTGCCAACACCAAATGATGATCACTTCCCACATCCGCTCCTCGTTTGTTTCGTACGTCGAGAAGGGATCTCCTGAAACTGCGACTAATCGCCAGGTGATCGATCTGGTTCTGAGTTCGGCCGTCGGGAGATACCCATGTTGTCTTGTGGCACTCTCTGTGGGGAAAAATGGTTCCCCCAATCACGAGGTCGTGTTCAGCACAAAATGTCGAGAAAAACTCACCATTTTCATTTATTTCTCCAACACCATGGACTCCCATCACCTGTTCCAGCCCTTCATTTTCTGAGCCAACTTTGGCATTCAGGTCGCCCATTATTACTAGAATGTCCCGACCTGGTTTCTCCTTCGCAGACATAACGATTTCCATGATTTTATAAGAGAACCATCTGCGATCCAACCCGCATATACGCTCAAAATTTCAGCTCTCTACGACTATTTATCGCGTAGTTAGAAGCGTTACAAGGAAATGGCATGTTCGCGCATGCGTAGATCAAAGTTACATTACGATTTCAATGAAACTAGTTTGGAACCATCAAAGTATTATTCATGATCGACCTTTCAATTTTGAACTCCCTCCAGATCTGAACTCATTTCAACGATTTGCACGTTTGCACATTCGCAGACATAACGATTTCCATGATGTTATAAGGGGACCATCTGCGATCCAACCCGCATATACGCTCAAAATTTCAGCTCTCTACGACTATTTATCGCGTCCTAGTTAGAAGCGTTACATGGAAATGGCATGTTCACGCATGCGTAGATCAAAGTTACATTACGATTTCAATGAAACTAGTTTGGAACCATCAAAGTATTATTCATGATCGACCTTTCAATTTTGAACGCATTTCAACGATATTTAGGGTAGTTATAGGTGTTCCAATTATTTCACGTTTGCGCATGCGCAAACGAAAGTTACGGTACTTTTTCAATGATTTTGGTATGGGACCATCTGTGACTCAACCCGCACCCACCCTCGAAATTTCAGCCCACTTCGACCATTATTTCGGGTAGTTATGGGTGTTACAAGGAACTACAACAGACAGATAGACAGACAGACACGGAACCAAATATGTTCCTCGATGTCTGAAACGGAAAATGGTAGTGGACATTTTCATTTTGGAGGACGTGACCTTTTTTTTACTCAATCACGAATCCAAGGCCTCCCTGTCTTCGGTAGTGAGGAAGCAAAAAAACTTCTTGGGATTTCCAAGCCTCGTACCAGCGACCTAACGCAATGTAATGTAATACACGTCGCCAGCTGCTACAGCCGGAAACGATGGAACCCCCTCGGCAGTTTTGGGAGTAGTGGGCTCTGGTCACTCTTCTAGGGGAAGGCACCACGTGTTGTAGGAGAGGAGCTGGGTTGGTTGGCAAGAGTGGGGGTGAGGGAGAACTGTGAGGGCGACTGGGAGGGGAGCCGAGTGTTACGCGGACACTCTCCAGCCAGGTTTACCCCCGTAAAAACATGTTCCATGTTAAAAAGTCTAATTAGGCGGGAACGTTTTGAGAACTTTTCGGAATTCTCTCGCTAAGTTCGACCACTTGGATGCCCAACAGGACTTCCTGGGACATTTGACGCTCGAGCATCGATACCCATCCCGCGATTTGACTTCCTTTTTCGAGGAGCCTTCGTCACGTCACGTTCCGACCGGCGTCCGTCGCATCCCGCCACCTCCGGGACGGACTTCGGCGGGACGAGGGCGACGACCGCACGTCCACTTCGGCTCCTCCGGCCCGGTCACCGCCACCGCATCTTCAAGAGACAGTCCAGACCCCATCGCGGAGTTCTTTTCTCAGCTGTCTGGAGTTGCTCGGCCACAAGGTGCATAATACAATTACTCAGCTACCGTAACGCACTCTAAATGAGAGGGACGGCGGCAGGAATGACTCGGGGGAGTATGCATCTCCGCCGGTTTTAGTGGTTTGTATGTAATCCGAACTTTCAAATCCGCTTGTGGAAAATTCAATTTCTTTATGTGCCTCGGTAATTTTTTGCCCACTTCTAAATTTCGGATATCTTCGGATACCTCAAGGTATGTAGAATCCGAAAATGCAATAAAAAAATTTCTCTCTGTCCGCCGTACACCGTACGCAGTGCTTCGCACTTTTCTTAGTTACCCCCAAATTAAGCACCAAAATTAATAAAATTTGGTTTGTAGGTCCCGTTTGGGGTCTAGTTGTAGTCTAGGTGTGAAAAATTGGGGTTGCAATTTTGAGAATGACAGCTCGAAAACTTTCAGTAGAAGGGTATGGTTATTTTTAACGTTTTTAAACTGATCTTGAAGTAAAGAATTTTTTGAGACCACCCGGAGCATTGTACGACCAGCTATTCGTTTGCACCGAGCAGCTTCGTCATCATGGTCGTGAATCAAATGGTATAAATCCGCCCCAAATATCATCGCTAGGGAGCACCTGACTGTAACCGCGGATGGCTGTATCAAGTCGAGTTGGTTGTTCTGTTATATTATCCCATTTGAGAAATGATGGATCTTTTGGATTTTGCTAATAGGTACCTTTGCAACTTGAACAAACGTTCAAGTACTGTTGGGTAAATTATTACACACATACCTTGAAACGGAAACCATCAAATTATGAGGGGTCGGGGGGTTAAATTTTATTTTTTTATGCTAAATTCTAAAGGCTCATTAATACGAATAAAAAACCAGAACCACTCCATCCTCTCGTAAGAAGTCCTTCACTCCTTTTCCTTGGTCCTCCACTCTCACCCCGTAAGAAGTTTGTTAATTTATCCACATCCATATTATCCACATAGGATAATTAAAAACCTCGATCAGTATTCTCCCATCCAACCAAGATTCAGATTGTCTCGTCAAATGTCATAGTCTTTCACAGGCCCACAGGCTCTTCATAGCTAGCTCATACATAACCTTGTCTGTTGAACAGGGCCCGGACCGATCCCACCACCAGCCCCAGAGGGACCGGCCCGCCCCAGGAACGCCGATAAAACTCCCAAAAGAATCTCCCCCTGCGCCGGCGCAACGTCCAACGCCAGCGTCACAGACCCGTCGACGTCGGCTTCCACTGCAGCGGTTCACGGCACAACGGCTTCACGTTCACTTCTTCCCCGAATCCTCTGCAGCCCTCAGAGCGGAGACGAACAGCGGAAAGTCGCCACAATACGGGCAGAGCGCAGCACAATGGCCAAAATGGTCATCTTGTCTTCTCTCATGGGCGGAAGCTCATGACTGAAAGAATCAAGGAGAAATTCAAGGACTGCCCGTAGCCACTGGCTCTTTTTCAATGCCACTTTCGTCGTAGCCAACTAATCCAACAGCCAAATATTTTTGCTGTTGACAGTTTTTTCCCTTCCGTCCCAGAATTTGATAAAGGTAGATTGTAAAGTGGAATGATGGTGGAAGTTTAATTGAAAATAGACCGTAGAACATTTTAGAAGTTTGAATATCTTTAGTAGAAGATTTCGATTAGGACTTCAGCAACTGAAATTAAATTGAACGGGTGGTAGGTACTATAATAGATTGCGAACTCAAATCTATATGAACCCACCCTGAAACCCATACGATTCAGTCAATGAAACAAAGAGCAATGAGCTTTGTGTGCGATCCGAATGTGAGATTTTATGGAGAGCTTTTCGACAAATTGGACAGTTGGAAAGTTAATTTTTTCAGAAGTTCGACTATCGGGGTCTCGGAGGGTCGGTAATGGGTGTTGATTAGTAAATGATATCCAATATCTTGAAAATGCCCGACAGAACAGTATTTAGGCGGTTAAATATTGAGGGTAGTTACGGGTAGGTCCCACCATATCCATAGGAAACTCATCAAAGACCCGCAAAAGCTCCTGCAAAAGTTTCATTAAACGAAAATAATATACATATATATATATATATATAGATAACGTTAGTGTCGAAAAATGGAGGGTGGATGGGAACTACTCCACTGATGAGTTCATGAATTTTCCATGTAAATTCCACATCACAGATTACACCAGATGTTTCTAGGTACTGAACATTAACAGTTTTCTTTCAAGAAGTGACTAGGAAGGTACGTGTTGTGAGCGGGTTGTTTGGATGCTCACAGTATAGTGAATGGAGGAGGAAGGCAGAGGTCGGACGAAGGCGGGTGAGGAAGGATGCGCTCCTTCGAAGTCTTTTCACTAACGCCCCGCAGTTTTCACCACAGCAGGCGCCTGGGATGTGGGAGCTAGTACCCGGTTTTCACCACATCAGCAGGTACTAGAGGAGAGGAATGTGTCCCGCGGTTTTGCCCACAGCAGACACCGGGCGGATGGAAGCTAACACCCCGCGGTTTTCTCCACAGCATGTGTTAGAGGAGAAGGAAGCGTCCCACGGCTTTCAGCACAGCAGACCCCTGGAAGATGGATGCTGATACCCCACGGTTTTCACCACAGCAGGTACCAGTGGAGACGGAGGTATCCCGTGGTTTTCACCACAGCAAATACCAGGAGTGCACCCCACGGTTTTCACCACAGCAGGTGCGAGGAAGGGTAAGAGAGAGGGCGAACGAGAGAGGGTCGAGAGAGAAGTCGTAAGTCGGGGGTTGCATCATCGAATGAAGAGCTGGGCCAGAAGGGCTGTTTTCATAGGGACTTTTCCACCCATCCCCTGTACAATCGGCCTTACGACCGTTGAGGCTGCTGGTGGTTGGGGAAAACCTTCGGTGCTGACCAGCTCAACGTTCTCCGCGTTTATTTGGTTAAATCTAGTAATACTACAGGAGTGGTTACTGGTGAGGGAATCACGACAGTAGGGATACCCAAAATAACTGTCCAGCGCGTAGACTCGACATGCAAATCACATCAAATCTATCAGTAACTCTAATTAACTGTTCCTTAAATTGTTAATCATGAACCCAAGAGTAAGACTTGAGTAGAAGTTTCATAGTGGTGAGAGGGGAAGATTGTCAGGGAAGCGTTTGTATTTGCAAGACAAAACCATAGTTCAGAATTTGCTTAGATTAATACCTGACGTTGTGCTTATGGTGAGAGGCATTTGTGGGGATTGCGTACAGAACGGTAGTTAAGGGTAGTAATAAACAGTGGTGGGTAAGAGTAGTTCATTTGAGGGACTCAAGTTCAGTTAGTTCACGCCTTAAAAGTTCTTTTGAGTTAGTTCAGTGGTTCATTCCTGTTCCTTTTCGTTTCCAGTCAAATTACTACAAACTCCTTATTTAGTATCCACCCCATCTGAACTAACTCCTAAGGAGCTATTGTTCAGTGAATACTATCAACTCCTCATGTGTAGTAAAGGAAATGGCATGTTGTGGATACTATAAAATCCTCAAGTAGTATTAATTCACCTCATCTGAATGACTCCTAATGAACTAAAGGAACTGTACAGTAGATACCATCTCACTCCTCATGTAGTATCCACCATTCCTTTGAACTACAAGAACTATCACAGTCGCCTTGTGAGTGAGTGAGTGAGTTAGGTACTAGTTCTTTAGTTCTTAGTCCATTATGCACAGAACGATAGTTCTTTAGTTCCTCCTTACTACATCCTATATCCATCTCTCGACAGTGGGTCTTTGATTCTTTTACTCTGTGGTTTTTACTTAGTGAACGAACGTTCAGTGGAGTGAAATAAGTCGAGTAGTAGTTCAATTGGCGGAGTTAGTTCTTCAAGAATAGTTCAGTCAGGAATTACCCGCGAACTAAATCACTCGCGAAGAAATCTTGG
Organism: Leptopterna dolabrata; assembly: GCA_954871275.1. Lineage (NCBI taxonomy): Eukaryota > Metazoa > Arthropoda > Insecta > Hemiptera > Miridae > Leptopterna > Leptopterna dolabrata. Next base: position 68,800,517 of record OX940975.1, read on the forward strand.
AAACCCATTTCAAAGAAAAACGGAGTTATTGAAAAAATAGTCCTGTTCCAACTTACCTGTTTTTTGAATTCGCAACTTAGCCAGCACTCACTTGCGTTCCTTCAAATCCGTCCTACATTCATAATAATTTAATTCCACACCTGATTCCTAGCCATAATCGAGCATCTTTATAGGTTACACTTCATTTTTCTTGTATTTTTACCAATAGTTACCACATCCAGTTCCTGCACAAACTTTATGTAAGCCCCTTATCAACGTTATCTAATTAGTGTTATCAATATCACCACGCAAAAGCTATCTGTATTACTACACTAAGGTTATCCATGGATGCTCCGTGTACTCATGGACACTAAAGAATAGGGCTGTGATAATATCCATATGGAGTTTTTGTGTGCAATATTAGATATAGGAATTGTTATATTTTGTCATCGTACTTTTGTGTAATGTTGAATTTTGTGTGTTAATTTTACAAGGACTATTTTCATATTACCAACAAAAGGAAAACAATCACAGCCATCCCCCACCCAACTACTACGTCAATTTTCAACCTACATCACTGCATAAAGAAGAGGAGGAGAGGCGTTGGCGGCCATTATTCATTTTCTGAAAACACGTTGCCCAAGTCTATGTGCTTCAAAGAAAACTCATCTGTGATATTCCAATTCATCCAAGCTCTAGTCATCGTATTTATAATAATCATCGCCAAATTCATCAACGTTCCTTCATTTTCAAGAAAAATCCCATGGTGCCACCGATGGAATGAAGTTTTGGCTGATTTCTAACTTGGAAGAAAAACCACCTGTTACCTGCCTTGAAACTACAGTTACCGGCTAATTTGGAGAAGTCACCACCGTCATCTGGACATCATCTCTAGTCATTCAGAACAGATAAGCATAGTCATTAAGCCCATTTGTACCTGATCAAGACTGAGTGATTATAATAATATCCTTGCCCAACTATAGATCTCCAAAGCGTAGTCAGTGGCCACTGTAGGTTAGGAATATCAGAATATAGTCATCCTATAGCACAAGTTCCTATACATTATTAAGTGACATTATTTGCAATAAAGTTAAGTATTTGTTGGTGTTTCATCAATTTGATATCTGTGTCTCATTGAGCATCCTTAGTTCCTATTAGATTTAGCAGTACCTATATTATTATTTCCTCTGTGTGAGGTGGTCCTTCGTGTTCTTTAAATTTTCTTAACGTTTTTCTAGCATTACTGGGTCGGGACATTTGCTGCAATCAAAACAGTAGGTCTCACCCCAACAAGTCCATTTCCACTAATACACGAAAAAACGCGAAAAACACTGTTATACAAACAACAATAGTTATTGTTTGTTACTGACGATGGACTGATCACCGAAACCGGTATAACAGTGTTTTTCGCGTTTTTTCGTGAATTAGTGGAAATTGACTATTTTTCAATAACTCCGTTTTTCTCTGAACTACCCACCTTTATTAGCAATAAACTAATAAATGATCTCGTTGTGGACGAATCTGCAGCATTTAGCGTTTTCTTCGAGGACCAGCAGACAGACTTCTGGCCTATAATATACTTATCCAATCGGATTTTATTGTAAAAATTAATGTAAATACAAGGTCTAACTACCAAGATCATTTCCAAGTTGATGTATGAAAGGATGATACGTATGAAAGTACGTTGCTCTGCAACACAGTTTCAGAGCATTTAAAACTACCGATGTAACTAAACTCTGAAAACGCTTATGTCCCATTGGGAATTTAGGGATAATATTGACGGTATAATTTACGGGTTGCAAGATTACCACGATCCGGGGTTACCACATTCGATTCTAGTAAACAATGACTTTCTTCACTACCTGTTGCTGACTACCTTGTTTACCCGCCTTTTTTTTTCATCATGCTCAGCTCAGCTACCGCGCCAGGTACGGGGGTACGGTTAACAAGAAAATGTTCATTAAAATCACACGATTCCAACGAGTGGTGAACGATTTTTGTACGATGAAAAATGGCAAACATGAAGTTCCGTAGAAACGAATAGGTTGTAAGCGAAAATCATCAGAATGGTCGGTTAGAAACCGGCATCCCGCCGTCCTTTCCTTGTTTAGTCTCCATTACTACTCACTGTAACGCTTTTGTTTACCGGTATCGTATACCTAACGGTTTCATATAACGCTTTTCGGGTCCATGTGCAAAGTAAAGACATAAAATGTCAATAATCTTAATGTAACAAATTATTGAACCAGTACCCATTACAATAAATTTTGAAAGTCACCGGCGGCCAAGTTGATCCAAGTATCTACGTGTCTCATATATAGATAGAACGGGTGTGGCCGCAATCTGCTTAAAATCTGCTGCCTAGTTAATTCGCTCTTTTGTTATTTTCTATTTTCATTCTTCAAGCATGAAAATCCAAGACCTATTACACCATGGCGTTTTTATTTTTATTACGAGAGTCCTTTTAGACGGCCAACATCAGTAACTGTACTGCACAATGGGTGTTGATGCTTAGCGGGAGGCCCCCTGAAAATCTCTACTTTCCCGAAGCTCTTTTGGATATGTTGTGGTTGTTGTGTAAGGTGGCACCGGAGAAAAAGGCAGCCTCCCGGCACCCACAATGGAGGTAGCAGCGGTGAAGAGTGTTTCAAGAGGGAAGAAGGAAAGTGGAAAGGTGGTGCACGGCCCGGGAGAGGTCCATTTGCCCCTTTTGTAGCCCCGCGTCTCGTCTTTGTACTGGTTCCGTCCCACTCCACACCTACTCTCCTGTCAGGCCTCTTCTTGCAAACACATTCATACTCCTTCTTACCTACCCCTCTTTTTTTCCCCTCATATCACTCACTCACTCACTCTCTCTCTCTCGTTTTTGCGTCCCATTCATACAGTAGAGATCCTCGAAGCGGCTTCTCAGGGCGGATATGCAAGTAATGGCTTCCGGGTGCGGAAGTAACCTCTCTTCCTCCACTGCGCTGCTTCGCCACTCTGCTCCTCTACTCAGCTCTTCGCTTTTCTTCCTCTCCGCCGTCTCGCCTGGCCTATCCAAGAGCACTTCAAACCACCGAATGTCTGTATTACAGGGCTCGCACACAGGCTGTTTTCCTTGCGAATTCAGCTATCCCTAGTTTTCAATGCTATGCATTATTCAGCGATACTCAAGGATTACACAGCCATAGCTATAGATAGCTGATGTAATGAATTAATTAAGTGAATATGAATTAATTTCTTAGCAAAAAGATGGAGGTCACTGCCATTTATTATGTTGAATTTTAATTTTCTTTTGTTTATGATTACCAGAATTACTATTATGTTGAAGCATATTTTGGTTTATTATTTTCAATAATGAACCTTTGGAATCGAGCATGAAAAAAACATTTTTAACCCCCCTCAAAATTTGATGGTTTACGTTTCATGGTATGTAGATTCCGAAAATGCAATAAAAAAATGTCTGTCCGTCCGCCGTAAGCCATATGCCGTACGGGCCACTTTTCTTAGTTACCATGAGCCAAAATTGACGAAATTCGATTTATAGGTCCCGTTCGGGGTCTAGTTGGTCCTTGAAGCTCGGCGTTACTGTAAATCATCTCTAAGGGGTGAAAAATAGGGGTTGAAATTTTCAGGACGCCTATACCTTTTTTTACGTGAATCTTTTTACGTTTTAAATAGCTTTTGAACTTACGAGTTTTTTTAGACCACCCGGAGCATTGTACGTCCCGCCGTTCCTTCACAGTAAGACACCCAATTTTGCACCGACAGGCTTGGTCAACAGGAGGATGAATCAAATTGTATACATTCAGCCCAAATATCATCGCTAGGGAGCACCTGATTATAATCACGGATGGCTGTATAAGTCGAGTTGGTTGTTCTGTGATATTATTTCGTTTGAAAAATGAAGGCTGTTTTGGATTTTGTTGATAGGTACTTTTGCAACATGAGCAAACGGTGAAGTTATTGATGGGTAAATTATTAGACAATGGTAAATAATTACACAACGGTAAATAATTACGCAACGGTAAATTATTACACAACGGTTCATTATACCATCTAAGTAGAAGGGACTGGATTTTGTTGATAGGTACTTTTGCAACTTGAACAATCGTTGAATTATTATTGGTTGGCAAATTATCACGCAACGGTAAATTATTACACAACCGTAAATTATTGCACAGCGGTTCATTATAGTATCTAAGAAGAAGGGGCATCTACGCAGGTAAATTATTACACAACGGTTTATTATTTACCTTATGCTTCATGAATGACTACAAATAATTAATTATTGAATCCCGCGAATTAGTAGGAAAGTTTTATTCCGTGGCCGGCTCCAGTACTCGATTTAGGGCTTTCCTGGGGAGCTCGAGGGTATTGACCGCAGAAAACAGTGATCTACGCGGAAGGGGCATCTGTAGGTACAGGTAAATAATAAACCTTTGTGTAATAATTTGCAGCGGTTTTTGTGATCCTGTCACAACCAAAACTGTACCTTGCCAAATTTAAAATGGCGGAAAATGAAGAGCTCAGATTTTACTGATAAAACCCACTAAGGGTCAAATCAAATGTGAATAGGAAACATTTCTTATTAAATACCGTTACCGCTGAGATAGTCTTATTATTCTATTAATTTATAACAGGAACCTCCAGATGAGCAAACGTAAGAACGCTAAAAAAATAAGTTATTGATTTTTGTACGGTTGAGGGCTCCAACTCCCTGCATAACTTAGGGCGGTATTCATAGTCCTCACTTTATTAAAAGTAAATGCTTATGTGAACAAATAAGGAAGCAACGTCCACTTGGGCTATTCATAGTCAGTGATAAAGCAAATGCTTAAGTCGTCCTTTAGCATTTCCTTTATTCCTATTTCATAGACAATACGTAAAGAAAAATCTTTACTTTTTGGCCTAAATAAGTGGAAAAAACTGAGGAACGTCGAAAGGTACCTTAAGCATTTCCTTATTGATCTTTTGCACTGTTCTCTATTAATTTATGTCATCTTTTCAGTGTCATCGTTCTCAGCATTCTTGTTTCTTTTCCTAATTATTCGGGTTTTTTGTTTGTTTTGATACGATGAATTACGAAATTTTGTTTGACTTCGATGAGTGAGGTGACGAGTTCGATGTAATGGAGAGCATGCGAGTGATGCATACAGGCTCCATTTGGGCCCTAGTGATGTCCCGAAACTTTGCAACCCGATCGGGACATACCCATGGGTGTCATGAGCGAAAATGTGTATGAAAATAGGTATTTTTTGTGTATTAGTAAAATGAGCTTTTCAGTATCGGTTTCCATGTTTTTTTGGGACGAGAAGATGAATATGAAGTCGATTTTGACCAGAGTGGAAAATTGAGCTTCTACCAAAGGTTCTGCTCCAAAAATTGATTTTTTATGATCCAAAAACCTGGGAAATTGTCTGAAATCGCCATCAGATTGTATAATAACACAAAAAAACCGTAAAAATATTTACGTAAACGCTGCAAATCCCTGCACAACGGTTTATTATTTTGTATAGAATACCCTTCTGTTACAGATCACAGCTCTATGTATAGATAACCCGTCTATATAATATGATATGTACTATTCTATTATATGCATATTATGTAGATCGCAGACACTCCGTAGGTTAGTACCTAACCCCGTACTCGTTACTAGTTACCTACCTAAATCACGAGTTAAATGTTGCTAAAATAATTCTGCTGATGACAAACAGTACCTAACAAAAAGAAACACACATAATGAAGTTCTGAAAAGAAATTGTTGATGAGGAGTGAAAAAAGTTGCAAAAGTACCTACCAACAAACTCCAGCCCCTTCTACGTAGATGGTATAATGAACCGTTGTGTAATAATTTACCGTTGAGTAATGATTTACCGTAGTAATAATTTACCCATCAATAATACTTCAACGTTTGTTCAAGTTTCACTACCTACCAACAAACTCCAATAGAGCCATCATTTTTCAAATTAAATAATATCACAGAACAACCAACTCGACTTCATACTCCGCCAATATAATCAGGTGATCCCTACCAATGATTGGCCGTATTCACAAATTCCTATTGTGGGCGCGTCTCTGGTTACGAGATTTGGTTTGGATTGTATACAATTTCATTCACACTGGAGTCGAAAATGCCTGTCGGTGCAAACTTCGGGGCCTTACTGTGAACGAACGGCTGGACGTACGATGCTCCGGATGGGCTTAAAAAACTCGCAAGTTCAAGAACTATTTAAAACCGTAAAAATATTTACGTAAAAAAATGGTATAGGCGTTTTGAAAATTTCAACCCCTATTTTGAACCCCTTAGAGATGACTCACAGTAACGTCGAGCTTCGAGGACCAACTAGACGCCGAACGGAACCTATAACCCGAATTTCATCAATTTTTTTTCATGGTAACTAAGAAAAGTGGCCCGTACGGCGTACGGCGTACGGCGTACGGCGGACAGACAGATATATTTTTATTGCAGTTTTGGATTCTACATATCTTGAAACGTAAACCATCAAATTTTGAGGGGGGGTAAGAATTTTTTTTTTCATGCTCGATTCCAATGGTTCGTTATTGAAAATAATAAACCAAAAAGTGTCAACAGGTGAATCAAGACAATTAAATTGCACTGCCAATGATCAAATAATTTGAAAAACGCTGCAAATCCCTGCACAACGGTTTATTATTTTGTATAGAATACCCTTCTGTTACAGATCACAGCTCTATGTATAGATAACCCGTCTATATAATATGATATGTACTATTCTATTATATGCATATTATGTAGATCGCAGACACTCCGTAGGTTAGTACCTAACCCTGTACTCGTTACTAGGTACCTACCTAAATCACGAGTTAAATGTTGCTAAAATAATACTGCCGATGACAAACAGTACCTAACAAAAAGAAACACATATAATAAAGTTCTGAAAAGAAATTGTTGATGAGGAGTGAAAAAAGTTGCAAAAGTACCTACCAACAAACTCCAGCCCCTTCTACGTAGATGGTATAATTTACCGTTCTGTAATAATTTACCGTTGAGTAATGATTTACCGTAGTAATAATTTACCCATCAATAATACTTCAACGTTTGTTCAAGTTTCACTACCTACCAACAAACTCCAATAGAGCCATCATTTTGGTTTATTATTTTCAATAATGAACCATTGGAATCGAGCATGAAAAAAAAAATTCTTACCCCCCCTCAAAATTTGATGGTTTACGTTTCAAGGTATGTAGAATCCAAAACTGCAATAAAAATATTTCTGTCTGTCCGCCGTACGCCGTACGCCGTACGCCGTACGGGCCACTTTTCTTAGTTACCATGAAAAAAAATTGATGAAATTCGGGTTATAGGTTCCGTTCGGCGTCTAGTTGGTCCTCGAAGCTCGACGTTACTGTGAGTCATCTCTAAGGGGTTCAAAATAGGGGTTGAAATTTTCAAAACGCCTATACTATTTTTTTACGTAAATATTTTTACGGTTTTAAATAGTCCTTGAACTTGCGAGTTTTTTAAGACCATCCGGAGCATCGTACGTCCAGCCGTTCGTTCACAGTAAGGCCCCGAAGTTTGCACCGACAGGCATTTTCGACTCCAGTGTGAATGAAATTGTATACAATTCAAACCAAATCTCGTAACCAGAGACGCGCCCACAATAGGAATTTGTGAATACGGCCAATCATTGGTAGGGATCACCTGATTATATTGGCGGAGTATGAAGTCGAGTTGGTTGTTCTGTGATATTATTTCGCTTGAAAAATGATGGCTCTTTTGGAGTTTGTTGGTAGGTAGTGAAACTTGAACAAACGTTGAAGTATTATTGATGGGTAAATTATTACTACGGTAAATCATTACTCAACGGTAAATTATTACACAACGGTTCAGTATACCATCTACGTAGAAGGGGCTGGAGTTTGTTGGTAGGTACTTTTGCAACTTTTTTCACTCCTCATCAACAATTTCTTTTCAGAACTTCATTATGTGCGTTTCTTTTGGTTAGGTTCGGCAGAATTATTTTAGCAACATTTAACTCGTGATTTAGGTAGGTAGTAACGAGTACGGGGTTAGGTACTAACCTACGGAGGGTCTGCGATCTACATTATGTATATAATAGAATAGTACATATCATATTATATAGAAGGGTTATCTATACATAGAGCTGTGATCTGTAACAGGAGGGTATTCTATACAAAATAATAAACCGTTGTGCAGGGATTTGCAGCGTTTTCAAATTAAATAATATCACAGAACAACCAACTCGACTTCATACTCCGCCAATATAATCAGGTGATCCCTACCAATGATTGGCCGTATTCACAAATTCCTATTGTGGGCGCGTCTCTGGTTACGAGATTTGGTTTGAATTGTATACAATTTCATTCACACTGGAGTCGAAAATGCCTGTCGGTGCAAACTTCGGGGCCTTACTGTGAACGAACGGCTGGACGTACGATGCTCCGGATGGTCTTAAAAAACTCGCAAGTTCAAGAATTATTTAAAACCGTAAAAATATTTACGTAAAAAAATGGTATAGGCGTTTTGAAAATTTCAACCCCTATTTTGAACCCCTTAGAGATGACTGACAGTAACGTCGAGCTTCGAGGACCAACTAGACGCCGAACGGAACCTATAACCCGAATTTCATCAATTTTTTTTCATGGTAACTAAGAAAAGTGGCCCGTACGGCGTACGGCGTACGGCGGACAGACAGAAATATTTTTATTGCAGTTTTGGATTCTACAAATCTTGAAACGTAAACCATCAAATTTTGAGGGGGGGTAAGAATTTTTTTTTTCATGCTCGATTCCAATGGTTCATTATTGAAAATAATAAACCAAAAAGGAGCGTATCTACTTAATTTGTGTTTTGGGTGCCAAAATTGGTGGAAACAGTCAGAAACAGCTATTTCAATTATTTCACATTAAAGAAACAATAAATGAACAGCCAAAATTTCTGTAGGTAAGTCCAATAGAATGATAAACCCATGTGACTTTGTTTATCAATTTCCTTTGCATTTTGTAAATATTCACTCTTCGAAGTAGTAATCCTAACGTGAGCCGGGAGTTTGCCATCGATTTTGATAGTTCATTAAAAATTGTTCCAAACGTTTCCAATTTGTTCATTATTGACTAACTTTATGACTTTGCCTACTAATAAGATTCTACCTGACCAAAAGTAGGATAAAACCCAATTATATCCTTTTTCGAAGGAACTACTGTGAAAACGTAATTTATATTTAAAAGGATAAGTAAAAAAGTAAAAGAGGGAGTAAAAACAAATGGGAAGAAGGAGTAAGACAGAAGGAAAAGGGAGAAGTAAACGTACGTCAACACATCTAAACGCGAGTACCAAGTGTATAATAGAAATATTTCAAAATAAAACAGCTGCTTGCTCCACTGTTTACTTGTCCTGACCGGACAAAACAACGGAAAACCAACAGAATGGCATGGCTAATAGCCGAGGACATATAACTAAACAAAAGCACACACCCGGCCAGAACTGCCAACTTAAGCTCAAACCGGAGAGTTGGGAAACATTTTGACTTAAATAAAGATTTTTTCTTAATTTTATTAAGTGAAAGACAAAATTTGACTTATAACCCTTTAACGGCCAAGTCGGAAATTTTTGACAAAAAAATTTTTTTCTTGTGCAATGCACCTCACAATGTGTTTAAATTCCTTTATTTCCCCGGAATAATTAAATGTACCCTCACCTTCCTTCAACAAATGAAATGTATTCTGGAGGATACATCAGCCGTTCACCAATGAATCAGGTTTCCATGTTGCAGGATACATTGGCCGTTTATCGATGAATGATCTATGTATCCTCCAAGGTACATTGGCCGTTTTTGGATATAAATAAAGGTAATGAACATTAGGTAAAATATTTACATCTGGAAAACGTTTTTATTCAAAATAGAAAAATTGATTTAGCGTCAAAACGATTTTTTTATCAATAGGAGCACATGGGAAAAAGTAAAACAGAAATACTTGAGACTACTTTTCACAACCACTCGTCTTATCACCAATCTTTGGTAGGTAGGTTACTATTTTGACAAAGAAATAATCACAATTCGAAACATAAAGACTATTGAAATCACAGTCTTGGAATAATCAAGGCATTTTGTAAAAAACGCAATTTGAGTGTTCAGTCTTTTTGGCAGTATTCAAATATTTTATCACGTAGGATAATAATTATATGGCCCCGAGGAACTCAAGTGTACCTAGTCTAGAAACTAGGTAGAATCTTAGAATAAAATCTTAAAATAAAATCACCAATAGTAGAAGAATAAAATCACCAAGCCTTCAGTTTTTTGTATGGAATTTTGTAAAGCAGTTTTTTCCAGGTTGAAGGCACATTCTCACGTTGCACTTGGTGCATCTCCAAATTGTCTGGCCGTTTTCGCACAATCGGCATCTTCCATTGGTTCCAGCGTCCGGAAAGTGTCCTACATTATCGTACCAGATACTTGGAGGCACGAATGTGGTCAGGCTGTGTTTCGCGTCTTTCGAGCCCTTTCCTTTCTTATTGTTTCCGTTTTTGTCCTTCGAGAAAGTCTTTTTTTTGTAGAAAAAATTTGACTTAACTAAAAATTTTTCTTTACTTCGGGGAGTAATGTATATAATATGAAAGCGAAATCAGATAAAGCATTTCCTTAAGAAATTATTTTACTTTCAGAAGTAAAGTATTATTTTTATTCAAGTCAGAACTATGAATACGGCCCTTATACTCAAAGGAAGTTGAAGCCATTGAAAAGTATTGTAACCACCATGTGTAAACATCTTTTCTTGAATAAAGGCGTTTTAAAAACATTTTCAGGTTGAAGCAATTTCCGTCGAGGGGGGAGATTGGGACGGTTCCGTAATTGTTTTCATGTTGGATTCAAAAGTTTCGTTCTAAATAACAAACAATGGGTTGGTATCTTTTTCAATCACTTAGTGGCGAAGAAGCTGTCGAAGATTTCCACGTCGAGACCTGAACGTGTTTCGGAGGTGACAGTTCAGATGCTGATCGCTGATACAGATAAGTGACAGCAAAGCGAGGCTGGGATGCGGATAACGGGTTGCACCAGTTCAGGAGAAAAAGAGATGGAACCTTCGGGGAAAATAGCGAGCACGAAGCCCATTCATATTAATGGCGTATATACCCCTCCCCCCCCCCCCCCCCCCCTTCAACATCAAACCCATCTCCCAAGTCGTGCAGCCCTATTCGACGCACATACGATCGAACAGATATCTATCTGAAAGGGCCCTGCCCGGAAAAGGGGGTTCTGAAGGCTATTCAGGGGTTTACTAAGGCTTCTTAACTAGCACATCAGCTTCGTATCTCTATCTCTCACAAAGTGTAGCTGTCCCTCTCTTTTCTCCCATCTCTCTACAGCAGACTCAATCTCGTCTCCTTCTCCGTATCGTTCCATTTGTCTCTTCTCCATCACCCCAATGCCCCACCGCCCCACTCGTAACCCATTTGTTCCTTTCCTTAAGTAATTCCTTCGCATGATTTCTCCCACCGGCGACGGTGATTCCGATCTCAATACATCCTGTGTTTTCGTGTGCAGTTCGTAAATCTATCGTTCAAAGAAGGAGCTTTGGAAACGAATTATCATCCTGAATTCATTACAAAATTTCGACTGATGCCTCATTCTTATGGCTCCTCATAATTGTGTTCGAGAGTAGGTAGGTACGTACTTATTATTTATACTTACTTTTTATACTTGTCTATACTTATTATTTAAGTGTACGTACTTGTTTTTTGGTTTACTATTTTCAATAATGAACCAATGGAATCGAGCAAGAAAAAAAAAATGCATACCCCCCCAAAATTTGATGGTTTACGTTTCAAGGTATGTAGAATCCGAAAATGCAATACAAATATTTCTGTCTGTCCGCCATAAGCCGTACTGACCACTTTTCTTAGTTACCATGAAAAAAAAATTGATGAAATTCGGGTTATAGGTTCCTTTCGGGGTCTAGTTGGTCCTCGAAGCACGACGTTACTGTCAGTCACCTCTAAGGGGTTCAAAATAGGGGTTGCAATTTTCAGAACGCCGTATCTCGAAAACTTTCGATTGAAGGGTATTGTTTTTTTTAACGTTATTAAATTTGTCTTGAGCTAAACAACTTTTTGAGACCACCCGGAGCATTGTACGTCCAGTCGTTCGTGAGCACCAAAAAGCCAACACGATCGTGAATCAAACGGTATAAATCCGGCCCGGATATCATAACTACGGAGCACCTGATTATAATCAAGGATGGCTGTATGAAGTCGAGTTGTTTGTTCTTCGATATTATTTCACTTGACAAGTGATGGACTATTGGATTTTGTTGGTAGCTGTACTTCTGAAACTTGAACAAACGTTGAAGTACCTATTTATTGATGGATAAATTATTACACAATGGCAAATTGTTACACAACGGTAAATTATTACACAGCGGTAAATTATTACACAGCGGTAAATTATTACACAACGGTAAATTATTACAGAACGGTAAATTATTACACAACGGCTCATCTACCCAGAAGGGGCTGGATTTTGTTGATAGGTACTTTTGCCACTTGAACAACCGTTGAAGTATTATTGATGGGTAAATTATTATCTACACAATGGCAAATTATTACACAACGGCAAATTATTACACAACGGAAAATTATTACACAACGGTAAATTATTACACCCCGGTAAATTATTACACAACGGCTAATCCTCCCAGAAGGGGCTGGATTTTGTTGATGGGTACTTTTGCAACTTGAACAACCGTTGAAGTATTATTGACGGGCAAATTATTACACAACGGTTCATTATTCTATCTCCGTGAAGGGGAACCTATACAGGTAAATTATTACATAACGGTTTTGGTAGGTACCTAGTAACGAGTACGGAGTTAGGTACTAACTACGGAGGGTCCGCGACCTACATAATATGTGTAGAATAGTACATAATTATGTTATATAGAAGGGTTATCTATACGGAGACCTGATCTGTAACAGGAGGGTATTCTGTACAAAATAATAAACCGTTGTGCAGGGATTTGCAGCGTTTTTTGTATTGTTTTATTGGTCTCGGGCATATCCCATTTAGCCGAGACTTTATATTTAATTATAATGTCATCATTATTACAATCAGCCAAGTGGAGAACGAAATTAAACGAAACAATGTCAGTGCATGTAGATTTCACGAATATCAAAATTGGCAACATGCCCCCGTCTACATCAGCAATATGGTCTTAAGGAGCGCAGCTGTGGGACTGCACTGCTCAGAGCAGTCGGGGCATAATCCAGCGCTTCCAGAACAGCGTACGCAGGAGTATAATCAATGCACAATGGTACATTCGGAATGACAGAATCCACCACGATCGTGAGTTGGAGTCTAGCGACGAAACCATAAAGAAAATTGCCACCGCCCAGTCAGAGCTGGTAAGAGGTCATGTCAACAACGAAGCGGACGCGGATGATTTCCTAGAAGACTGAAGATAAAAAACGCTGAAAAGCCCTTGTCACATGGGTTTATTATTCTATTGGACTTACCTACAGAAATGTTGGATGTTCATTTATTGTTTCTTTCATGCGTAATAATCGAAATAGCTATTTCTGATGGTTTCCATTAATTTTGACCCCTAAAACACAATTTAGATACTCTTTTTTGTTTTTTTTTGGTCTTTTTAATATAACTATCTTTGATCTCTGGTAGTGCCATTTAATCGTCTTGATCCACGTGTAGACACTTTTTCCAGTGTTATTATACAAACTGATGGTGATTTCAGACGATTTCCCAGGTTTTTCACTCATAAAAATCAATTTTGGGAGCTGACCATTTGGTAAAACTCAATTTTCCACTCTTTGATCAAAATCGACTTCATATTCGGTCTTCTGGTCCCCAAAAACATGGAAAACGATGTCTCAGAAGCTCATGTTACTGATATGTTGCTAAAACGCAAAACGTACATATTTTTACACACATTTTCACTCATAACACCCCTGGGTATATTCCGATCGGGCTGAAAAGTTTCGGGACACAACTAGGGCACAAATGGAGCATGTGTGCGAAAGAACGAATTTTTTAGACCGAAAATGAAGCCGGTACACGTGATACGGCGTACGGCAGACGGCGTACGGCGGACGGACATTGCATTTTTGGAATCTACACACCTTGAAACGGAAAAGAAAAATTTTTGAGGGGGTGTTATAAAAATTTTTTGCTGAGCGAACACGCCGCTAAGTCCTTGTCATTATATGGGTTTATTATACCATTGGGCATACCTACAGAAATTTGGGCTGTTCATTTATTGTTTCTTTCATGTTCAATAATTGAAATAGCTATAAACACGAATTACGCTCCTCCCCCCTCTCCCCCCTTCAAATAATTATTATATTTGATCATTGATAGTGCCACATAATTGTCTTGATTCACCTGTTGACAGTTTTTACAGTGTTATTATACAAACTGATGGTGATTTCAAAACATTTCCCAGGTTTTTGACTCATAAAAAATGAATTTTGGGACCTGAACCGTCGTTACAATCTCAATTTTTAAATATTTGGTCTGAATCGACTTCATATTCGATCTTCTCGCTCTAAAAAAAAACACGGAAAAAGATACATCAAAAGCTCATTTCACTAAAACACCAAAAAACCCTTTTTTTACACCCATTTTTCATCCATAACCCCCCTGGGTACATTTCGATCGGACTGCAAAGTTTCGGGACTCAACTAGGACCCAAGTGGAGCGAAAGAACGAATGTTTTATACCAAAAATGAAGTAATTATGCATGATACGGCGTACGGTGGACGGTGGACGGACATTGCATTTTTGGAATCTACGGACCTTGGAACGTAAAAGAAAAAAATGTGAAGGGTGCTATAAAAATTCTTTGCTGAGCGAATACATAGGTGTATTATTCCCAGAATAATAAACCAAAAGCCACACGAACTGACGCAGTGAAATGAATGAGATTTATTCTCAATGGTTATCAGAATGAACACAGTCAAGTTCCGTGTTTTGCCTTGTGATGATGTTACGTAGTAGAATTAATTCAACAATGTATTACTATCAAGTTGTACAACTTGGTGAAATAAAAACAAATCGAAGGGAAAAAATTATTGAAAATAATAAACCAATATCCCATTGAAGAGCTATTTCCTTCGTCATACCTCTTTCAGATCTCCCAGGAAGTCAATAATTTATTTGTTATAGTGAATACCAAACTCAAATTGGAGAACAAAGAAATTGTCACTCGAAAACTGGAAAATTGTGGCGTTAAAAGGAAAAACGCCTCATCTTATTCAACCGCCACGCCCTTCAAGTACGGCACCATAAACGCCTCAAATGATTTATTATAATCCTAACTTCTGAGGAGAAACACCTCAAGTCGGTGGAAATCGAGACGAGGCGTATCACCTCGGAACCATTGGCTTCATTATTAGGTCGAGTCATTTATCGTCAGATGAGCGAGGCGTTCTTCCTTTGATGTAACAGGAGTACAGATGAGGCGTTCTTCGCACCATTTCATTGTGGAATGAAAATGTAAAATCTGAACAGAACATAATATAGTGAGTGCCTTCCTTCTCCCGTATTTCTGATTTCCTCAATAATTCACTGATAGGTATTCAAGGTTCTTGAGAACGTTCTTTCATTTTATACGTTTATTCGTTCTTTCGATAAATTCTCATTTCTGTCCTACCGATTCCAGTTTGACAGGATAACATTAGAACAGTCGGGAAACAACAATTTTTAGTAGGAGGTAATTTTTTTCGTGGAATATTTGAAAAGAAAAATAAATATTTTAAAGGAACATTGAGGAACAAGAAAGGATATTTGAAAGGTCCAAATGTATTTATAGATTTGACAAAGAACTGGTACCAAAAACGCATGTTTTATTTTGCATAAAGATAAATGCATTTGAAAAGAAAAATAAATATTTGAAAGGAACGCTGAGGAAAAAGAAAGGATATTTGAAAGGTCCAAATGTATTTATAGGTTTGACAAAGAACTGGTACCAAAAATGCATGTTTTATTTTGCATAAAGATAAATGCATTTGAAAAGAAAAATAAATATTTGAAAGGAACGCTGAGGAAAAAGAAAGGATATTTGAAAGGTCCAAATGTATTTATAGGTTTGACAAAGAACTGGTACAAAAAACGCATGTTTTATTTTGCATAAAGATAAATGCATATTTTAGAGTTAGTTGCACATTTCAATGGTGGGTGCCTATAACAGCATTATTGCGGATTTTCGGTAAACAATTTAAAATATAAAATCGAACAAAATGAAAATATGGATATGAAATATATATTTCTTAAATCAGTAAAAGCAAATAGGTAGGCCCAACCTCTTCTTTATTACAAATCCTCTAATCGCACAAATAAAAAAATATACCAATTAGATTGATATTATAATAATATGACGTTCCACTATGGTATTTAGAAGGCGTTCTTGGGTAAATTTATCTTGGTATTTATATGAATCATTTAAACGAAAAACGGCGCGAGGCGTTTCTCCTTGGACTTCGGAGCAGAAAACTCATCGAAACCTAACTAAAGCGCCTTATAAGCAGAATCGATTTTAGAAATATCGATTATTTTGGATATATTTTAAAATCGATATAATCACTAAACATCGACTTATTGTCTTGTTAAGAACTTTTGTTTTTACGACAAACTGGAGAGAAGTTATGACGAGATTAACTTACTGAACAAAACTTTGGAGTGCTCTCCTGAAAAATTTGATTTTCAAGTGATGAGTAGTTGTTCTTCATTGTTACGGCTGTATAGTTTTTCATGTTTTCCAACACGTTGTATCGAACTTTCAAAGCTCTATTAATCATCCTTACAGCAATTAATAAATATTTACCCATAAAACATTACGAAAAACAGCTAGTGTTGAGCGTGGTACAGAAATAGGCAGAACTTGAAAACAATTTTCAAAACGCTGCAAAGTCCTTGTCACATGGGTTTATTATTCTACTGGACATACCTACAGAAATTTTGGATGTTCATTTATTGTTGCTTTCAAGTGTAATTATTGAAATGTGTGGCTATTTTTGATGGTTTCCACCAAATTTGGCCCCCAAAAACACGAATTAGGCTCGGTTTTTTTTTTTAACAGATTATTTTTGAACATTGATAGTACCTACCATTTAATTGTCTTGATTCACCTGCTGATACTACTTCTAGTGTTATTATGCAAATGTATGGTGATTTCAGACAATTTCCCATGTTTTTGACTTTAAAAAAGTGAATTTCAGGAGCTTAATTCGTTAGAACCTCAATTCTTCAATCTTCGGTCAAAATCAACCTAATATTCGGTCTTCTCGCCCTAAAAAACATGGAAAAAGATACCTCACAAGCTCATGTTCACAAACACCTCAAAAATTCCTCGAAAACCCCTATTTTTACACCCATTTTTCTCCCATATCACCCCTGATCGGGCTGCCGGGTTTCAGAGCACAACTAGGACCCAAATGTGTTTCCAAGCGGGAACCAAACTGTGTGCGGAAGAACGACGATTTTAGACCAAAATTTAACGTAAATTTAAGGCTGAAACTTCGTTAGAACCTCAATGTTCCACTCTTTGGTCAAAATTGAATTCATATTCGGTCTTCTCGTCCCAAAAAACATGGAAAACGGTACCTCACATGCTCATGTTACTGACATACTACTAAACCACAAAAAGTACATATTTTTATACACATTTTCACTCATAACACCCCTGGATATATTCCGATCTGGCTGAAAAGTTTCGGGACACATCTAGGGCACAAATGGAGCATTTTTGCGAAAGAACGAAATTTTTAGACCGAAAATGAAGCCGGTACACGTGATACGGCGGATGGCGTACGGCGTACGGCGGACGGACATTGTATTTTGGTTTATTATGTGAATACATCTATGTATTCGCTCAGCAAAAAAATTTATAACCCCCCCCCCCCCCCCCCAAATTTTTTTCTTTTCCGTTTCAAGGTGCGTAGATTCCAAAAATGCAATGTCTGTCCGCCGTACGCCGTACGCCGTCCGCCGTACGCCGTACACCGTCCGCTGTATCACGTGCACCGGCTTCATTTTTGGTCTAAAAAATTCGTTCTTTCGCACGTATGCTCCATTTGGGCTCTAGTTGTGTTCCGAAACTTTGCAGCCCGATCGAAATATACCCAAGGGTGTTATGAGTGAAAATGTGTATAAAAATAGGTACTTTTTGTGTTTTAGTATAACATGTTAGTAACATGAGCTTTTGAGGTATCGTTTTTCATGTTTTTGTGAACGAAAATACCGAATATGAAGTCAATTTTAACCAAAGAGTGGAAAATTGAGGTTCTACCAAATCTTCAGCTCCCAAAATTTATCTTTTATGAGTCAAAAACCTGGGAAATCGGCTGGAATCACCATCAGTTTGTATAATTACACTAGAAAAAGTTTCTACACGTGGATCAAGACGATGGAATCGCACTACCAGAGATCAAAGATAATTTGAAAAAAAAAAAAGGAGCGTACCTCATTTGTGTTTTGGGGGCCAAAATTGTTGGAAACCATCAGAAATAGCTATTTCAATAAATTAGTTCACATTAACGAAACAATAAATAAACAGCCAACGTAATAGTAAGTACATGTGTCCAATAGAATAATAAACCCATGTGACAAGGACTTTGCAGCGTTTATGGAATCTACGCACCTTGAAACGTAAAAGAAAAATTTTTGAGGGGTTGTTATTAAAATTTTTTGCTGAGCGATTACATCGGTGTATTATTCACAGAATAATAAACCAAAACTGCTTGAGGCACCCGGTCAGCGGACCCACTGGTTATCTTTTATTCAACAACCTTCGACGATTTCTGTTGCCTACCCAGTGATATGAAAGTCGAATGAAGGTGCTGATGTGGTTGTTGTTACCGCATTACAAGTATGATACGTCTCGTGAGTCACTCTGGGCTCGGAGAAACACCAGGAGAAGTCGCTCTCCGTCGGGATTGAATCACACCATAAGTGGGAGAAACGGGGAATGAGCCTATAATGCAAATGAAAGCTCCCAGCTCGACTACCCCCCCTCCACCAACACCATCACCTAACCGCTATCACACAGTTGTTCGCGAGCACTGCTGAGCACTGAACCGAAGTAATTCGGATCTCTCCCAACTTGAAACACCCAAACTTAGTCAATCCTCTTCCCTCTATCGCCCTATGCGGAGCACGTGTGCGCAGTTTAGTTGTCCCGGAACTCGGGTTCCCCAAGCGGTTCCAAACTATTCTCATTATTCCCCTGGTTTGTAATGAAGTGAGTCGGATGTTATATAGAGTCGCTCAAAGGAAGAGGGTTCGGTTTCCAAATATCTTTATTAATAATCCGAGGCGACTCTGAAATGGGGTTTGACTTGGGAAATTGGGTCAGCTACGACAGGGCTCAGAGGGAAGTGGTTTAGTGGTATAACCGATACTATAATTCGGATCGTTCTCTCCTGGTATACCTGCCCTATAACGAGGTAATCCAGTAACGAAATGAGTTATAGCAACTATCAAACGGACTCAACATACTGATGCCTCATTTCTGCGTCGCATTGCGGTTGCAGCTCCACTTCCCGAATTGCACGATTGGAACGGCAGATTCTCGCCGTAATTATTATCACCCGATAATAATGCTGATCCGAAAGTAATACACATACACCGACTGGGCTTCTCATTTCAGCCCCACTGACCTTTTTCCATTATTTTTAACGTCCATGTTCCTGTTAAATAGGAATGGACGTATGGTGGTGCCGTCAGAAATGGGTGTTCGATAAAACCATGGAATCTTGTTCAGAAGTGCTCAATACGAGATTTTGTGCGGTTTGCCACTTGATGTCGCTCCTTACGTAAGTTGGAGTTGGAAGTGGCCGAAACTTCCTCAAAACACCGTCTTTTTCAGATTTTTTTGTTTGGGTATTGTTCAGCTCGTTTTTTTCAGTTTGAGATGAGAACAAGCTTCTAAAAAAAAAAAACGCAAGTCCTTGTCACATGGGTTTATTATTCTATCAGAACTAACAACCCACTCTCGTAAACTCCAGGTAAGTATCCTACGATCCAAATCCAACCAATCCCACCTATGGATCTTCAAGATTTCCTTTAAATTATGATTTAGATCAAAATAATAGATCATGTTTCATGTCCGGAATCATTCTCGCTTGTTCTTTCTTCATCATCAGAAAACAAATTGTTTGATTTCTTATTTTTGCACTCTTTCACACAAAAATATGTTGAAACCATTAGATTCAGTTATTTAATAAAAGTAGTTTATCTAAGTTAGTAAACATATTTTTACTTAGGTTTAGTAAACATAGTTTATTCAACATTGTTATGATCATTCTTGTGTTTCCATTTGGCCAAAACATCTTCTGCCGAGCGTTGTGCCGCCCTCCATTTGGCTAGAGCTTTTCTTTTTTCACCAAGTAGGTATTGTGCACGCATGCTCAATCTTTGCCTGGTGCTCGCAAGCCATTCTTTTGGCTCGGTCTATTTCTCCTTCTAAATGTAATATTCTGGTGTCTAGAAGTGACGTCTTCACAAGCTGTAAAAGGGGAACATTATTACACGCACACCTATGAATGTTGGTAGGGGTGTTGGACGGCCGAAATACTGCACATGCTAACAATGCCATAAAGGACAGGGTGAAGAAGACAGCAGGTTATTATTATCTCTATAGCCGGGTCTATAAACCTTTGTTGACAGAGGAAACTAGTCCATCTAATGTTGATAGTGATATTCCCATGGGAAGACTGACTCACCTTCTCATCAGCCCATGACGATGAGAGAGTGGCATCTAAGAACAGGGAGGAATCCTCTTCATCGTCTATCTCCCATTTTTCTCTCTTTGGAGAAGGTTTGTCAGGTGTGTCGGAATTAGCAGGCTCCGTAGGGGGTGAGGTATGCATATTATGTCGTTTTAAAGAGTTCTGACGTGTATTCTTCGCAGCCATTGTGGAACACCAAAATCTCGAAGCACAGCAAGGGAAATATACTCAAATAAGGAATAGAAAAATATAAGTCTCTTCTGAAATTCGTCTGAGACTGGATTACTCGTCAAAACCTACTTCACGGAGTAACCTCGGCACTAAGGTGCACTCATATTTCCTTACCGGTATGTATCACGCCTTGTTGGAGCACGCCATTATGTCGTTGCAGTGAATAAATATTTATTCGATTTTGTCCATTGCAGTTTTGAGCTATGGTTTGGGAAATTCCAGAAATACCTACTTCGACTGATCTGCATCTCCGCATCGCATCGCATTAACCTGATAAGACTTTAAAATTTCACCATATTCCCAAGCAAACCACCTATTTCAACCTACCTACCTACCCATCTCCCAATTTTGTGATCGAGGCTATAGATTAGCATACTACCTACCTTCAAGGGCTGCATCGGCTTCGTTTTGTTATAACTATTTTTTTTTAAATATTAAAAGATTATACGGAGTACCTACTTTCATTGACCTTTATAGTACCAAAGATATATATATATGCCTATTTGTGGTTAGTATACCTTAGGTTGTGGGTTCCACCACACCAGTACCGTTATTTTCCTTAGCATTTTTTTGTACATAAAGATTATGTACCAGCTTGATTAAATTTTTTTACAACCTTATATAGAATTCATGCCAATTCTGTTCTCTCTAAAATTCCCTATATCCCACAAATATAAAATTGCATAAATTTGTGGGAGATACCAGAATCGGTTAAGAAATAGATTCAGAGACGGCACCGAAACACGTGTGAGAAAATATAAAACGGGTGCTTTCGCACCATCAGGTCAATCAAATCATGATGTTGGGTGGGAAAAAGTCATGAGAAATTCCGGACTAATAGAGGAAGCAAGCGCGTCCCGACGATTAACAGCACGAGCCCCGATTAGTGTGAAATGAGTCGTCCGACATAAGTTCGAACGTAAATGTATTGACCTTTATTATATATAAATGTATAAATGGAAATGTATAAATAATTGATATTATACATAATACAATTTGTTGAATTAATCATCGGCAGTACAATCGTCATTAGTATGTAAAATATCGTTAGGAGTGTTAATAATCAGCAGTGGACGATGATGAGTGAAGTACGATACGTAAGCGAGCGTTTGTACGTTGGATCTTGTGAAGATTCCGTCAATGCACGTCATATTACGGGTCGTCGAGACATCCAGCGCTGATGAGGTTGGAGCCCGTCATGTCATTCGTCTCGTACTGTCTCAATGAGGCTCCCTATCGAATTTCAGCTCTCTAAGGTAATTAAGAGAGAAGTTGGCTCAATCAGCTGGTGAGGTTGGAGCACGTCATGTCATTCGTCTCGTACTGTATCAAGGAGGCTCCCTTTCGAATTTCTGCTTTCTAAGGTAATTAAGAGAGAAGTTAGCTCAATCAGGTGGTGAGGTTGGAGCCCGTCATGTCATTCGTCTCGTAATGTCTCAGGGAGGCTCCCTATCGAATTTCAGCTATCTAAGGTAATTAAGAGAGAAGTTAGCTCAATCAAGTGGTGAGGTTGGAGCCCGTCATGTCATTCGTCTCGAAATATCTCGAGGAGGCTCCCTATCGAATTTCAGCTTTCTAAGGTAATTAAGAGAGAAGTTAGCTCAATCAGGTGGTGAGGTTGGAGCCCGTCATGTCATTCGTCTCGTAATGTCTCAGGGAGGCTCCCTATCGAATTTCAGCTATCTAAGGTAATTAAGAGAGAAGTTAGCTGAATCAGCTGGTTAGGTTAGAGCCCGTCATGTCATTCGTCTCGTAATGTCTCAGGGAGGCTCCCTATCGAATTTCAGCTATCTAAGGTAATTAAGAGAGAAGTTAGCTCAATCAAGTGGTGAGGTTGGAGCCCGTCATGTCATTCGTCTCGTAATGTCTCAGGGAGGCTCCCTATCGAATTTCAGCTATCTAAGGTAATTAAGAGGGAAGTTAGCTGAATCAGCTGGTGAGGTTAGAGCCCGTCATGTCATTCGTCTCGTAATGTCTCAGGGAGGCTCCCTATCGAATTTCAGCTATCTAAGGTAATTAAGAGAGAAGTTAGCTGAATCAGCTGGTGAGGTTAGAGCCCGTCATGTCATTCGTCTCGTAATGTCTCAGGGAGGCTCCCTATCGAATTTCAGCTTTCTAAGGTAATTAAGAGAGAAGTTAGCTCAATCAGCTGGTGAGGTTGGAGCCCGTCATGTCATTCGTCTCGTACTGTCTCAAGGAGGCTCCCTATCGAATTTCTGCTTTCTAAGGTAATTAAGAGAGAAGTTAGCTCAATCAGCTGGTGAGGTTGGAGCACGTCATGTCATTCGTCTCGAAATATCTCGAGGAGGCTCCCTATCGAATTTCAGCTCTCTAAGGTAATTAAGAGAGAAGTTAGCTCAATCAGGTGGTGAGGTTGGAGCACGTCATGTCATTCGTCTCGTACTGTATCAAGGAGGCTCCCTTTCGAATTTCTGCTTTCTAAGGTAATTAAGAGAGAAGTTAGCTCAATCGGGTGGTGAGGTTGGAGCCCGTCATGTCATTCGTCTCGTAATGTCTCAGGGAGGCTCCCTATCGAATTTCTGCTTTCTAAGGTAATTAAGAGAGAAGTTAGCTCAATCAGCTGATGAGGTTGGAGCCCGTCATGTCATTCGTCTCGTACTGTATCAAGGAGGCTCCCTATCGAATTTCTGCTTTCTAAGGTAATTAAGAGAGAAGTTAGCTCAATCAGCTGGTGAGGTTGGAGCCCGTCATGTCATTCGTCTCGAAATATCTCGAGGAGGCTCCCTATCGAATTTCAGCTCTCTAAGGTAATTAAGAGAGAAGTTAGCTCAATCAGGTGGTGAGGTTGGAGCCCGTCATGTCATTCGTCTCGTACTGTATCAAGGAGGCTCCCTATCGAATTTCCCGCTCCTTCTGCGTAGACCACTATTTTCTGTGGTCAGTACTCTCGAGCTCCTTCCAGGAAAGCCCTAACTCGAGTACTGGAGCCGGCTCGAGAATTAAAGTTCCCTAAAAATGCGCGGGATTCAACAATTCAGTCATTAATTAATTTGTAGAAGCATATTATAAGGCAAACAATAAACCGTTGTGTAAAAATTTACCGTTGTGTTATAATTTGCCCATCAATAATGCTTCAGCAGTTGTTCAAGTTGCCAAAGTACCTATCAGCAAAATCCAGCCCCTTCTACGTAGGTGGTATAACGAACCTTTGTGTAATAATTTATCGTTGTGTAATTATTTACCATTGTGTAATAATTTACCCATTAATAGTACATCATCGTTCTCTGTTCAAGTTCCGAAAGTACCTATCAACAGAATCCAAAAGATCCATCGTTTCTCAAATGAAATAATACCACAGAACAACCAACTCGACTTCATACATCCATCCATGATTATAATCAGGTGCTCCCTAGCGATGATATCTGGGCCGGATTTATACTGTTTGATTCACGATGATGTTGACGAAACTTTTCGGTGGAAACGAACGGCTAGTCATAAAATGCTCCGGGTGGTCTCAAAAAATTATTCAGTTCAGGATCAATTTAAAAAATTTTTAAAAAACCATACCCTTCTATTGTAAGTTTTCGAGCTACGGCGTTCTGATTTATTACGGGGCTTCTAATTTTTTCAGTTTTCCACGATAACTGCTGTAAAAATGAACCAAAATTGGTGGCGTTGGTGCGAATCATGTTGCTTAGAATGTCTAGATGATGCTTGTTGATTTTGAGCTCGATCGCATTTGATTTGGCTAATTCGCAGAAAAATATATGTCAATGCGTCCAATATTAGGTATTAGGGTATATGACGTTGTTGTGGTGTCAGAAAGTGGTTGAAAGTGAGATTTCTATGCAAATATACTACATTTCCACGCTCAGTATGGTGCACTCTCATGATAGGCCTGTCAGGCGAACATGAGCAGCCAGTCGAGCCGCAATGGTCGACCTGTCAGCTGGAATGGGCGGCCCCTGCCGCCAAACTTGGATCCATACTGTATTATGAAATGAAGAACATGGAATTACTGTGTGGCAATCCACACACCGGAACTTTACTTTTTTTTTCCTTCTTTTTTTTAACTTTCGCCACACTACTAACTCTGATTATCAACTGAAGAAATGCATAATCATAAGTAGCACCTTCTGGGGGAAACCGCCGTCAATAGCAAGTCGAGTACTGTAAGCGGAGAGCTTTCGATGTAAAAACATCATCTTCAGGCCGTCGAGAGAGAACTCCAGTACCTACTCGACATGCAAGTTCGGCTACTAGCGGGGTTAGGTACATTCATAAAGATCAAGCAATTATTATCTTCGTTCACACATGCGCCATCGAGGAAAATTCATCATGCACCTAATATATATATTATAATATTCCTACCTAAACACAGATTTTATGGATAGATGCAGATTGCGACCATATATATACGATGGTCACAAGAAAGCTAAGTAGCACACTGAGAGGTTCCTGCATGCCACGCCCATTGAACCCATAAAACTAGGGAAGCGTAGAGCATAATGTTGAGGACGTGAGAATGAGGATATGCAGCTTCACTTCCACTCAAACTCTATAAAAAGGATAGGAAAAAAGGATGGTAAACTCGTCGAACACAGGGTTTATAAAGCAAGGAATGAAAGTTTTATTGATCCGGAACATCCAGCATTTAACAGAGGCGTCTGTAAAGTGAAGCGCAATCTCAACTTCAGGGAAGTTAAATTTTGTTTATAAGAAAAAATTTAATTTAAGTAGGTATTTTTGTATCCAAAATTAATTTCCCTCTCATAACTCTTTATTTCATGGAGAGCATCCATCCTTCTTTAGTTCTGTGTTCTCCTTATTTACATTTACATTCCTTCTTCCGGTATCTCTCTTCCAAATTTCGAAATATCTCGTTTCGAAGCGATAGCGCTTCCAATTACTTCGTCCCAGAAAAGCTCTCCCTCGGTAATACCATAATCCATAATGAATAAACTAGCACTAAAGAAACCCGTCTGCGCCAGATAACGGGTCCGACCTAGAACGGATCCCCCTACTACAAGTACTCAAGCCACTTCAAGAGCACAGCTATGCAAGTAAACCTACTAAAAATACGTCTACACAAGCCCTCTTATCGTTATACTACGGGATTTCTAATTCAATTGCGGTCGTAAAAGTCGAACAATAGTTGGAATTTTACGATAGGGTGTATACGGCACTAGCTAGTAGGCACTAATATACACGAGTCCAAGTAAATCGTTCATTGCCATCTAGAGAAATGTATAAAGAGAAACTAGGTTTAGTGGATCTAACTACGATACAATTTATTGATGGTATAGATTCCGATAGTGTAAATTGTCACTGTAGTATTGAAGAGTAAATTATTACATTTTTGCACCTAAAAATGAATTTCATTTAAGAGTTGCGTTCCTACTTCAGCTATTATCCACCATGAAAAAATAAAAAGCCATATATTATGTGAACAATCAATGGTTGCTTAGCATGAAATTAGTAAGAATGTTCCCCTTTTAGCAATTCTCAAAGAGAATAACCATGAAATGGATAAAAAAAAGTTCAGTATATGAACTTTTGAAAATTTTCTCGATATCATTTTGATTCGAAACCAATATTTTGATACATCATGTGCTTCCGGGTGGAATCGGACGTAGGCCGAGTTGGAAAATTTCATCTTAAGGAAAATGCTGGGAAATTTAAACTTTTGGAAAATGTTACGTATTGGTAATGACAAATCAGAGGACAAGTTTGAAAATGAGCGAAAAGTTATTCAAATTTGAGTTTATGGGATCCGAAATCGCTAAAAACGACTAGGTAGGTTAAACAGCTAAGAAGTTCATATAAACTCACCTAAAGTGGTATAAAATGGTTAATCATGACGGAAAAACACCATGTATTGTATTCTAGTGGGGTCACGACAACCCAGCTTGTCTCCCAGCTGCTACGCACGTCGATTGTTCGGGCCCCGGGCAAAACATTACGTGTTAACCCAATAACTGATTCATTGTCGGTCATGCACCATGGCTGGAACCTCTCACTTGGTTTTACTGAATCTGACGCTTCAAGGGCATGGGAAAATTATACCGTACTGCAAAATACGAATACGGTAGATCCCAAAGGGGCTCCATTTCAAATCCCAACATCGTAGGCAAGGAGTTAGAAGGGAACAAGGAAACGGAAATATACGGTATGAACAACCTTGGGCATACGAAGTGTAGACAACTGTTTTGCCACAAAATTTCCTGTTATTTCTGAGTATCGTTTTCCAGCATGTTACTCAGAGCACGTTTCCTGCTATTAAAAACCGCTGCTCTACCTGTAGAGGTAGAGATGCCCCTACTGCATAAATCAATTCTGTGGTGAATATCTACTCTCCCTCCCCCCCCCCCCTCCACGGGAAAGCACTAAATCGAGTAATGGAGCCAGCCCGGTAATTACAATTTCATACAAATGCGCCGGATTCAATAATTAAATCATTGCTTGTTGATATTCATGAAGCATAAATTTTGTTCACGTTACCGTTTTGTTCAACGAAATCCAGAAGAGCCATCATTCTTCCAATGAAATGAAATAATGTCACAGAACAACGAACTCGATTTCAGGCAGCCATGCGTGGGTTAATATCAGGTGTTCCCTTGCAGTGATATCTGGGCCGGATTTATAGCGTTTCATCCACGATCATGTAGATGATGCTTTTCCGTGCAAACGAACGACTGGACTTGAATGCTCCGGGAGGTCTCACAAAATTCTTTACCACAAGACTAACTTAAAAAGTAATTTAACAATCCATACTCTTCTATTGAAAGTTTTCGAGCTACGGCGTTCGGGAAATTTCAACCCCTGTTTTTCACCCCTTAGGTATGACTGACAGTAACCTCGAGCTTCCCGGACAAACTAGACCCCCAAACGGGACCTCCAAACAAAATTTCATTAATTTTGGTTCACGGTAACTAAGGAAAGTGCGAAGCATGGCGTAGGTATAATCAACCTTTGGAATCGAGCATGGAACAAATAACGCCCCCCTCCCCTCATTCAATCAACTTTGATGGTTTTTGTTTCAAGGTGCATAGAATCCGAAAATCGAATAAAAAATTTCTGTCCGTACGCGGTAATACGCACTTTTCTTAGTTCTCATGAACCAAAATTAATGAAATATGGCCTGTAGGTACAATTTGGGGTCTAGCTGGCACGCGAAGCTCGGCGTTACTGTCAGCCATCTCTAAGGCGTGAAAAATAGGGGTTGAAATTTCCCGAACGCTGTATCTCAAAAACTTATGCGGATATGGCTTTTTTTCACGTTGTTAAATAATTCATCTTGCACTTGAACGAATTTTTTGAGACTACCCGGCCCATTGTACGTCCAATTGTTCGTTTCCACCGAAAAGCTTCGCCATCATGATCGTGAATGAAATGGTATAAATCCGGCCCAAACAAAATCGCTGATATCCCTAGCGCCTGATTATAATCACGCATGTCCATATGAATCCATATTATGGTTGTTTTATGATATTATTTCATTCGGAGAATGATGGATTTTGGATTTTGTTCATAGGTACTTTTTTAATTTGAACAAACTTTATGCTGCATGACAAAAAAAATTAATGACTGAATTATTGAATCTCACGCATTCTTATGAAACTTAATTCCCGGGCTGGCTCCAGAACTCGATTTAGGGCTCTCCTGGTGGGGGGGGGGGGGGGGCACGAGGGCTGGCATTGAACACAGAAAAAAGTGATCTACGCAGAAGGGGCATTTATACAGGTAAATAATCAACCGTTATGTAGTAATTTGCAGCATTTTCATCCCATTTTCGGATTCTATGTACCTGGAAACGAGACCATAAAATTTTGAGGGGGTTAAATTTTTTTTTTCCATTCCCCATTCCAAAGGTTCATTATTGGTAATAATAAACCAATATGTCAGCATTTTGTTGAATGTTCTTGAGCTACGGCGTTCCGAAAATTTCAGAATGAATATTTGGGATGGACCAATTTTTTTATTGTGTGTGTGGGGGGGGGGGGGGGGGGGCGGGAATTGGACGCATGTGTAAGATGCGTTCAATTCCAGGAGTTTACTCAACCAGTTCACTCACTTCTGACACGTTCACCAGTTCAACCGACTCCCTCTAATGATCCTGCTCTAAAAATCACGCAAACTTTTTAAATGTATGGTTCAATGAAATAATTAATTCCTGTACTTACCGAATCAGCTCAATAGAGGTTCAATTTCATTTTGTAACTATTTTAGGTAACTCATTTCATGTTTTGCACATTCTGCTCTGGAGACCAGAACAAAAATACGAAACATTTTGGAGTATATAAGGTCAGAAGAGCTTCAGAGACTAGGCTGGTACATATACCTTTGTATACAATGCAAAACTATCACCCATGCACTGGAAAATAACTTACTACCTACATGAAATTTTACAAATATTGATAGATAATTAGAAACCACCGCATAGTATTATTGGTGAACTGTAATATCCCTGCCGCCTCGAGTAATCGATTTAGGGGTTTCCTAAGGGAAGCTCGAGGGTAAGTATTGATCACAGAAAACAGTGATTTACGCGAAAGGGGCATCTATACAGGTGAATTTGCAGCGTTTTTTGGTTTATTATTTTCAATAATGAACCATTGGAATCGAGCAAGAAAAAAAAGTCTTGCCCCCCCTCAAAATTTGATGGTTTACGTTTCAAGGTATGTAGAGTCCAAAACTGCAATAAAAATATTTCTGTCTGTCCGCCGTACGCCGTACGGGCCACTTTTCTTAGTTACCATGAAACAAAATTGATGAAATTCGGGTTATAGGTTCCGTTCGGGGTCTAGTTGGCCCTCGAAGCTCGACGTTACTGTCAGTCATCTCTAAGGGGTTCAAAATAGGGGTTGACATTTTCAAAACGCCTATACCTTTTTTTTACGTGAATCTTTCTACGGTTTTAAATAGTTCTTGAACTTACGAGTTTTTTAAGACCACCCGGAGCATCGTACGTCAGACCGTTCGTTCACAGTAAGGCCCCGAAGTTTGCACCGACAGGCATTTTCGACTCCAGGGTGAATGAAATTGTATACATTCAGACCAAATCTCGTTACCAGGGACGCGCCGACAATCGGAAATTGGCCGGAGATAAAATCATTGCTAGGGGCCACCTGATTATATTGGCCACCTGAGTATGAAGTCGAGTTGGTTGCTCTGTGATATTATTTCATTTGAGAAATGATGGCTCTTTTGGAGTTTGTTGATAGGTAGTGAAACTTGAACAAACGTTGAAGTATTATTGATGGGCAAATTGTTACTACGCGATGGTAAATCATTACTCAACGGTAAATTATTACACAACGGTTCATTATACCATCTACGTATAAGGGGCTGGAGTTTGTTGGTAGGTACTTTTGCAACTTTTTTCACTCCTCATCAACAATTTCTTTTCAGAACTTCATTATGTGTGTTTCTTTTTGTTAGGCACTGTTTGTCATCGGCAGAATTATTTTAGCAACATTTGACTCGTGATTTAGGTAGGTACCTAGTAACGTGTACGGGGTTAGGTACTAACCTACGGAGAGTCTGCGATCTACATAATATGTATAGAATAGTACATATTACATTATATAGACGGGTTATCTATACAGAGAGCTGTGATCTGTAACAGAAGGGTATTCCGTACATGATAATAAACCGTTGTGCAGGGATTTGCAGCGTTTTTGCAATTTGGAACGCAACTAATTTTGTTTGTCGTGGCCCGACATATCGCATTATTTTGGAACAGTAACACTGGTAGGCATCTCATTAGTTCATCGGTCGCCCGCCGCGAGCGCTCGAGTGAATTCTCTCGCTGCCACTACCAGGAACTAAATAAACTTTCCTTGAAGGGGGATCGAATAAATCGCTGTTACTCAGTAATAGACTTCGAGGCGAGACGGCTGCGGTCGCTAATCACGTGACGGAGTTCGCATTGAAACTGAGTAACAGATCGGCTTCGCTCCGAACTGCGGCAACAGATTCCCTTCTTAAATGGGGGACCAAGTTAGGCCGATTACTCCGGTCGTTGGGCTTAAGCGGGAACCAGATGGGCGCTCTGCGGGCCCCGAAGAGGTCATTATGTGGCTCATTTGACGCCCTTTAGGCTCTGAATACCAATTCGCGCGTCGCTCTCAACTTATTCGACCTTCGCCGGAACGGATTCGCGGAGGTTTTGGCGGCAGGGAAGGTTAAGTTCTGAAAAAGGTTCAGAAATCCGAGAATTAATATGCAGCGACCTCCCGTGAGGGACTTTCCTATACCCTGGTATAGCGAAAGGAGAGTTGTAGGGTCGTAGCGGAGCGGACGAGGGGGGGTCCCCATGAATATAAAGAGGATTTCACAATTATAATTCCAAAGAGAGGCCCGCGCGAGCTGAGAGGAGCCACAATCGTGTAACAGAGGCTTGGAATAACCCTCATCTCGCACTCACGCCCCGTTTTATTAGTCCCCTCCCTCGCGACCACATTCCGGAATTCACTGCTCCCCAACTGCGATAGTATCGTTCTGAAATTAAAGCGTTCCAGACATCTGGAGGCGGCTGATATATGATTTTCATATCCGGTTACCATCCTAATGCAGGTGAGGATCACTACCAGGAACAGGAATGATGAAGATTCGTCCCGCTCAGTGGCGAATTTTCCCATCAAGCCAAGTCATATGAGCAAATTTCCAAATGAGAAATTTGTACCGTACGTTACTGAGGTCTCGTATTCGTTCCCCAAATGGTTTGGTAAGGAACTGATTGGCCTCGTCAACCAGAAGAGGTTTGTACACTCACGTTATAAAATAAATAAATGAGGCGGAAGGTGGCCGTATGAAATCGAGTTGGTTGTGTAATGTTATATATTTGAATAATGACGATCATTTTGGATTTTGTTGATAGGTACCTACTTTTATAACTTGAACAAATTTGGTTCGGTGCCTATCGGGCTGTGTGTTCGCAAATCAACACACGCATAAATTCCTCAATTCGAATCCTACTTGACTGAAAGTTTCGGATATCATACAAGTTGGACCGCAGATGATCCCATATGAATTACAGAACCATCGGATCATTAGTACAGCCACTGTACACGCGCAAATGCGATCAGTGTTTCTCAAGTAGTTTGGTAGGTATTTACATTTGGTACACATTACCCCCCATTTAGCGACATTATCACCCAAAAAGCAACCCTGTTGTAAAAATTTACCCGTCAAGGAAACCTCACCAATCCTTTTTGCGACTTTTTTTAAATTTATTTAAATAATCGATATATTTGCTATATCAGTAACATAACAACTGACCTTAGCCCATCAAGTTAGTTTGCTATAATATTATTCAAATGTTTGTAGAGTTTTTAGCCCAATGGCTGTAACTCAAGAGAACACTCAATCACTACACTTGTCACATTGTCACAACACAAGGTCGAAAGGTTTTGTTTATCAAGGCGCCGGGTGGCGTTGCTATTGTCTAGGAGTCGGAGAACTTCCGGATTCATGTGTTCATGAAGCCGCTGTTCGTATTGAATCGCATGTTGCTTGGCCACTTCGCTGACGGATTCCATCTTGAGGTCTCGATGGAGGTCATCATTTCTGATGTTCCAAGGGGCGTTGACAATACTCCTCAGTACTTTGTTCTGAAAAGTTTGTATAATCTTGCTGTTTGTCTTTTTAGTACAGCCGCAGAGCTGGATACCAAAGTCCACTCAGGTTTTAGGATTTGCTTGTAGATTAGCAATTTGTTGTGTACAGATAGTTCAGAATATCTGCCTAGCAACCAGTACATTTTTTTGAACTTGATATTTAACTGATCTTTTTTTTTTAATCACATGTTCCTTCCATCTTAATTTGGCATCAAGAGTCATCCCTAAGTACTTTGCTGTATTAGCGTAGGGGATCTGTTGTTCATTCATCATGACTGGTATCGTTATGTTCTTGTTCGCAAAGTTAGTATGAGTAGATTTCAGTTCATTAAGCTTCAGTCGCCATTTTTTGGTCCAGGCGCTTACATCATCAACAGAATGCTGTAATTTCCTAGTTGCTTCCTCTACTGAGTCACCAACCGCAAGTATGGTAGTATCATCAGCAAAAGTTGCGATTGTCGTGTTTTCATTGCTAGGTACATCACGTGTGTACAGAAGGTGTAGTAAGGGCCCAAGCACGCTTCCTTGAGGGACACCTGCCCTTATTTTCTTGAGACTGGAGTACTCTCCTTCGTGTTTCACTCTGAAATGTCTTTCTGAAAGATATGATTTCAAAATTCGAAAAAAAATGGCTTCGGTAAGTCTCTCTCAAGTTTGTACTCTAACCCTTGATGCCAGACTTTGTCAAAAGCTTGGGAAACGTCCAGGAAGTCACTTGCTCAAACTTGTTTCTTTTCTAGACAATTCTCTATTACATCAGTTACACGATGCACTTGTTCTATGGTAGAGTGTTTTCCCCTGAATCCAAACTGGTGGTCGGGATTAGCTCTTTTTCTTGAACGATTGAACGATCTTTGTATCAGTAATCTCTCAAGGAGCTTAGATATTACTGGTAGTAATGATATAGGTCGGTATTCTTGGATTCTTGGATTCTTGGATTCTTTCCCAGGTTTCAGTATCATGATAACCTCTGCCACTTTCCAGCAGGGGGGTACATATTTCAGTCTCAATGCCGCATTTATCATTTTCTGTAATGAGATCACATCCAGGAGCTTTGTTCGTTTTGAGATTGCGAATTTGATTTTCCAGTTCACTGTGAGTTACTGGTTGTATGAAGTGTATATCCGTGGAGGAGGATACCATCGGTAAGCCTCCTTCATCACTGTTCCTGGGGAGTGGCACAAATGTGTTCTTGAGGTGTTCAGCAAAGATCTCTTCCTTTTCAGTAGGACTTTTTGCCCATTCCCCATCACTTTTTGCGACTTAGGAGGTTTTCTTGACGGGTAACATTTCACAACAGGGTTATTTTTGGGGGGATATAACATATTTTTGCATTGATAGTTTTGTGGTTATTTTTATACGTACAATAAACAAGCCAATGAAGTGCAATTCGCGTTACAGCTATGCTTCATTGCGTGCGGTTTCACATTTCTAATCATTATTTCTACTCGTAAAATGTATGTCAATGGAAATTAATGTTTTGAATTGAATTGAACTGAAGGTTGAAATAACACCATCTACTGGAAGTCAGAATAATTCTTCAACCTTCATATCTTTGCACATTTAAATTTTTCACAAATTTTATGAGCATGTTTGATGCATTTTTCAATTTTTTCAAAACTTTGAACAATAATTTTTCAAGTTTTTTAAAATAATTTTTTAATTTAAAAAAGTTTCCTTCATTTTTTTCTATTTTGCTACGAAAGTCACAGCACTCAAAACATGAAAAAAATATTTAAAAACGCTGCAAAGTCCTTGTCACATGGGTTTATTATTCCATTAGACATACCTACAGAGATGTTGGCTGTTTATTTATTGTTTCTTTCATATAAAATAATTGAAATAGCTATCTCTGGTGGTTTCCACCAATTTTCGCCCCCAAAACTCGAATAAACTACGCTCCTTTTTTTTAAAATAAATTATCTCTGATCATTGATAGTACCATTTAATCGTCTTGATCCACCTGTTGACACTTTTTCCAGTGTTATTATACAAATTGATGGTGATTTCAAACGATTTCCCAGGTTTTTGACTCATAAAAAATCAATTTCGGGAGCTGAACATCTGGTAGAACCTCAATTTTCTATTCTTTGGTAAAAATCGACTTCATATTCAGTCTTCTCGTCCCCAAAAACATGAAAAACGATACCTTAAAAGCTCATGTTACCAACATGTTGCTAAAACGCAAAAAGTACCTATTTTTATACACATTTTCACTCATAACTCCCCTGGATATATTCCGATCGGGCTGAAAAGTTTCGGGACACAACTAGGGCCCAAATGGAGCATGTGTGCGAAAGAACGAATTTTTTAGACCGAAAATGAAGCCTGTACACGTGATACGGCGGACGGCGGACGGCGTACGGCGGACGGACATTGCATTTTTGGAATCTACGTACCTTGAAACGGAAAAGAAAAAATTTTGAGGGGGTGTTATAAAAATTTTTTGCTGAGCGAATACATAGGTGTATTATTCACAGAATAATAAACCAAAAACGATAAAATTATGTTAGGTACCTATTTGACCATAATTTTCAGCGTGTTCAAACATTTATTACTCGGCTTCGACTTAGGGCCGGTTCCAAAAAAATCAGCAACCACGATAGTCACGTAACCCTGGGGTTCGATTCGATTTTTCGGTGACCACGGCGTTGACGGTGTGTGCGTTCCAAAAAGTTTCATCGATCGTGGTAACCATGGTTGAATCGATTAGTTGCGTCAAAACGTCTGAACCTGGATATTTGCATGGATAGTTGACAATGGATACTATTTTTTCTCTGTTCTACTCGTGGATACTTCAAATCCAAGACTTTTGTACCAGGGTTGATGTATTTTTCAGCTGAAAATAACGAATCCGAAGCAATTTTCTGGTAACACTGTTTTATAATCGCGCGCGCCCGCTTGAATCTGCAACCTGATAACAACCTCCCATCTCATTCTTCCAGTGAAACGAATCTCATAAAATCTCCTCAGGGCTCACTGGGTGGCCTCTGAAACATGATACGTAATGGTATGGAATACCTAAAATATAAATACTAGATAAATCAAGAGCTTTCCAGCGAATGGAGAGCGATTTTCGTGCGATGAAAACTAACGAAGTTACTACAACATATTGATAGCAAAGGGTTGGTTGTAAGTCAAAACCCTAGTAAATTTTGACTTCACAGTTACCTGACAAGATTTTGACTGACCCCGAGCGGTAAGATATAATCTATGTCAATACGATAATATAAGATATTCCTGTCAAAAATGAAGCTGCAACATACTTGGTCACAACGAAATAGCACGATCCTTCAAAAAGACGTGGGATAACTGTAATGTAATGTGTAATGTAACACCATTTCAAGCATTACCTATTGTCTGCGATTATACTTTGTCGTATCAGGTTTAAAACGAACGACGCTCCTTCTTTTGAAAGGCGAAAGAAACCGGTGAAAAAACTCGGTGTCACTCCAATGATTGAAGTTGGGATGCCGGGGTCGTTGACGTAATCTGAGTGGTTCAACAACTGACGCCAGTTCATAAAAATCATCGTCGTCTTCATCGTCGATGAAATTATAAAAATCATCCATCGCGGATCGGAAATATATTACGAATTGAATTGAATTGAATAATACCTAATCGCAATTTGCAGACGAGTGACAAACACAAAACAGCTGATGTTGATAGCCGCCATATGCAATTACCGTGCGCGCTCGCGTGCGAGTGAGGGCTTCACCTCTCGACCAATAGAATTCGAGTTCACCGTGGTAACCCCACCTAACACTGGGGTTGTCCAACCACAGTTTTTTTCTCGAGATATTGCAAAATAAATCGATTACGAACTTTTTTGGAACTGCACTTTTTCTTACCATGGTTGGCGAACCCTGGGGTTGGCTCCAATCCTGTGGTTCAGCTTTTTTTGGAACCGGCCCTAAACCAATCAGGTTCAGATTTTTACCGCTTCAGGGAGCTCCAACAGATGTGTCAAATTTAAGCTCTTAATACCCTCTATAACTTACTTACCTACTCCCAGAACTGATCAAATTGCATAGAAGGCACCTCTTTGGGTCATAGCGTGTGCGCTAAGTTGCAGCTCGATCTATTATGTCTGTCAGGCCGTAGCCCTGTCGAGGGACGGGAAGAAAAAATTGAAAAATCTTGAAAAATAGCGATTTTCGAACTTCCTTAACTCCGGCAGCTGATGATGATGATTATTGAAATTTGGTAAACGTCCTCAGGGATCCTTGAAGAATGGACACCGGTGACGCCCAGGGGGCCGTGTTTAAGGGGGCTAAAAACCTCACTTGTTGTGTCGTGTAAACAGTGTTCTATTAGGAGAGTCTGGGTTCTTAGGAGTTCTGGAGAGGCTGCTGGTTCGCGGCGGTACCTCACGCCACTGCACGAACTGCAAGATTGCCTGAGTTCAGTATAGGTAAAACAGATCATGTTCGGGGCACTGCGGTTTCTTCTCGCATGGTTCTGCAGGTCCACTTTTATAGAAAATGTTTAGAACAACAAGGAAAATCGGCAGTGGACATTGTGGATATAAAAATAAAAACGCTGCAAATCCCTTCACAACGGTTTATTATATTGTACAGAATACCCTCCTAATACAGATCACAGGTCTCCGTATAGATAACCCGTCTATATAATATGTACTATTCTACACATATTATGTAGATCGCGGACCCTCCGTAGGTTAGTACCTAACCCCGTACTCGTTACTAGGTACCTACTTAAATCACGAGTTAAATGTTGCTAAAATAATTCTGTCGATGACAAACAGTAACTAAAATGGCACAAAGAAACGCAAATAATACAGTTCTGAAGGAAAATTGTTAATGTGGAGTGAAATAGATGCCCCTTATGCGTAGATCACTGTTTTCAGTGGTCAATACCTACCCTCTGGTCAATTATAATGAACCGTTGTGTAATAACTTGTCCATCAATAATACTTCAACGGTTGTTCAAGTTGCAAAAGTACCGATCAACAAAATCCGGCCGCTTCTGGGTAGATGAGCCGTTGTGTAATAACTTACCGTTGTGTAATAATTTGCCGTTGTGTAATAATTTACCGTAGTGTAATAATTTGCCGTGAAGTAATAATTTACCGTTGTGTAATAATTTACCCATCAATAATACTTCAAGGCCGAAGCCATTAAAAAAAAAATTAAAAAAAAAAAAAACAAACTTCAACGTTTGTTCAAAAAAAATCATACCCTTCCAATCAAACGTTTTTGAGCTACGGCGGACAGACAGAAATGTTTTTACATTCTACATACCTTGGGGGGGGGGTTAGATATATATATATATTTTTTTTTTTCATGCTCGATTCTAATGGTTCATTATTGAAAATAATAAACCAAAATAAAAATAAAACGGGCTCTTCGCCCGGAATTGAAAACGAAAACACAATTTATGTTAAGGTTAGATAAGATGAGGTTGCACCATCCGCTGCTAGGCGCCGAATTATAGCTGGTTGAGCACGAGGCCCGGCAAGCGGCAACACCTACCCATCAGGGCCAGCTTTTCCTTGTGTACTTCGCCTGTTCGAGTTTTTGGTTTCTTGGTGGCGCGTCCCTAGATTGAAATCAGAATTACTCATTCTTTGGCCCAGCTTTTGCCCTAAGGATTCACCACTAGTTTAGCCCAGTATCTTTTCATCGGTCAAAAGTGTACTTATAAAGCATCCTATGAAGTTACCTATGAAGTTATGAATTCTGTTTGTTATATTTGAAATATTCGAGTTCTTGAATCTAAAGTTCATTTGGCTTTCATCATCTCACAAACAGAAGTACTTGAGAATTTCCTCCATCCTTATTTTCCGTCAACGTCGTTTTTTGTGCTCTTTTCCCTTTTTAATCTGTTTTGTCAAAAGGAATCCAACAAACTGCGCGTCTCTTTCAAATTGACCTGAATGAAGGGGAACAAGTACACCTTCCTTATATTAGCTCTCTCAACCTATTCAAGGGGAGGGAAAACGCCCCTTTTGAGAAATTATAAGGAGAAGTACTACAACAGTATATTCAAGAAACCTCTTAATTGGCTCTTTGACGAAAACCCCCATGAATTTTCTTCGTTTTACGGATCAGACCGCTTTTTCTGCGAGTCCTGAAGAAAGACGATTTTTGTTCTTCGAGTAAAACGCATTTTCTCCTCTCAGGCGCTGAAACCGCTGTTGGATGAAATTATCTTCTTTCATCAGCGGTCGAAGGGCGGGCGCAAAGGGTGGCAAAGCTTTAAAATCGCTTCTCTTTGTAATTCGGAGCGGCCACCCCATCATTAACAGTAAATGAATTAATCAAGGGACCCCATTGTTTTTGCGTCTTGAGCGGACGGCGGCCTTTTGAGGCCATCAGCCGGAATCATTATTATGGATCACCTAGGACGGGCAGGCTTTTCTTATAATGATTAATTATAATTATTCAAGGGTCGTCACTCGTAGTTCAAGGTTGGCAGGGCGTGGAGTCACTCGAGCAGCTGTTGAGTTGGTAAATATTATATTACTTTAATCTTCTGATATTCGCTTCACAGCGTGCAGGGCGGGGTTCCGCGTTTTTCCACCAAACCGATAGGGGGCTTGCGCAAGTATGGTTTTTGATTATTGTAATTGAAAGAACGCGATGACAGCGTTCCGTAAAGCTGTATGTGAACTGTGTCAGATCAGCGGACACCCGCGAAATTTGGTTTTTGTATCCCATTTGGGGTCTAATTGGTCCGCGAAGCTCGGCGTTGCTGTCAGTCATCTCTAAGAGGGTGAAACATAGGGGTTGCATTTTTCAGAACGCCGTAACTTGTAAAATTTCAGTAGAAGGACATGGTTTTTTTACGTTTTTGAATTATTCTCGAATCTGAGAATTTTTCGAGACCACCCGGAGCATTGTACCTCCAGCCGTCCGTTCACAGTAAGGCCCTGAAGTTTGCACCGAAAAGCTTCATCAACATGATCGTGAATGAAACGGTATGCATCCAGCCCAGTTATCAGTGGTAGGAAACACGTGATTATAATTACGCGTGGCGTAATTATAATCACGTGGCGTAATTATAAATCGAGTTGGTTGTTCCGTGATATTATTTCATTTGAAGAATGATGGTTACTTTGTATTTTGTGGGCAGGTAAGTTGTTTTGAACTTGAAAAAAATATCATGCATTTAACAACAAATAATTATAGATGACCTAGAATTCATGAATCTACCGTATAATTATGAAACCGTACTTGACCGGCCGGCTCCAGTACTCGATTTTATAGTCCGCAGGGGTGGGTTAGAGGAAAGTTTTGGTGGAGTGGTAATTTGTTTGACCTTTTATGTTTTTTGGGTCGCTGATCACGAGTCTGAGGTTTGCCGATCCGGTTTTGGCCGGAAATACATGTTTTTTTTTTACCCTCCAAAAACGTGTAAATTTTGGCGCTGATTTTGGTTTTTTACTTACGAGTATATCTAGAAAACTATGCCTTTTTCAAAAATGCCACTATGTGCAAAGTTAAAGAAAGAATACCGAATTTACCACGTTTTATGTGCTTGACATTTTGTTTTACGGCTAACAGTCCAGCCGCTAGAGCCCACTGAAAAACGGCCGTTTAATGAAGCCATTAAATTAAATGTGTTAGGGAACATTACGAAAATAATGAATGTGTTTGTAGACGTAAAAAAACACAGAAGAATTCAGATATCCAATTTAAAAAATAAAAATAAATTTAAAAAACGTTATGCACCCAATGCAGTATTTAATAAATGTGCGGTCCTACAAAATACTAATGAATTTATAAATTGGTATGGGCCCAGTGTTGGATGGACCAGGCCTGTACAATTTAATGTGCTCTCAGGGAGAGGGGGGATAGAGAAAACTATGCAAATTATTACACAAGGTTTATTATGTACCTGTATAGATGCCCCTTCTGCGTAGATCAGTTTTCTGTGGTCAATACCTACCCTCGAGCTCCCCCCAGGAAAGCCCTAAATCGAGTACTGGAGCCGGCCCGGGAATTACAGTTTCATAAAAACCAGTATGTAAAATGGCGAAATTCAGATGTAGTTCTGAACGAATTTTTGATGTGGATTGAAAAAATTGCGTGGGATTCCGACCCCTAGCCTACTGAGCTGCGGGGAACAATGGTACGAGGCAAGTGATATGCGCCCTCAACTCAGCTTGATGCCTGCATACACACTGCTCTTCAGGGCAAGTGAAATTGTATAGGAACATGGTAGAATGCTCCGCATAGAATCAAACATTCAGAAAAAAATACAACTATTTAAAAATGCGAGAAAACCCACGCCTCAAAATACAATTTTACGAGACAGGGATACTCTGGATATTTCAACCCCTATTTTTAGCCCCTTAGAGTTGAGTGATAGTAACGCCGAGCTTTGAGGACCAACTAGAGCCCAAAACGGACCCATATACAAAATTTCGTGCATGGAAACTAAGGTAAATGCCGCGGACGGTGTACGGCGGACGGACGGAAATATTTTTATTCTATATTCGCTTTCTACGTCCCTTGAAACGTAAACCATTGAATTATGAGGCGGGGTAAAAATGGTCGATTCCAAACGTTCATTAGTGAAAATAATGAACCAAAATAGGTATCGAATTACTTAGTGAGAGTACGAGTGTGCTGATACGTGCGAGATACAACCGTATTGTTATCCACATGAGAAGCCGCAGGAATTATACGGACTACCCAACTCCCTTCATTGTGTACGTAACTTCATGGAAAGGAAATATCATATACGTTCAGGTCGAGGGTTGAGGCTTATTTTAAACTAGCTGTGTACCCGCGCTTCGCAACGGTAGAACAGACACCCCCTTTAGGACAGGCCCCACTCATAACAGATACCACCTCAGGATTGACAAAGAGTGGTTGTTTGCTACCGTAAGCCACGGTTGAAGGGTGCGTCCCAAGTGAAAATTTTGGTTTGAGTAATTGGTTATTGTTTGATTAGTGGCCGCAAACTTAGCTTAGTTAGAAATTAATTGATTCCCATCACTCTCTATCCAGGCTTTGGACTGGCTACT
This sequence comes from Leptopterna dolabrata, assembly GCA_954871275.1. Classification (NCBI taxonomy): domain Eukaryota; kingdom Metazoa; phylum Arthropoda; class Insecta; order Hemiptera; family Miridae; genus Leptopterna; species Leptopterna dolabrata. The sequence continues at coordinate 68,842,032 of OX940975.1, forward strand.
TGGAAATATATGTATAGATTATACTATTTGAACCGACGCGTGTTGCTGCGATTTAAATAATTGGAGCCAACGGTCATGTATTTTAATATGCCTGTATCCCCCCCTCCTCAACTGATCAGAAACCTTCCCCAGTGCCAACCCTAACTGCCTTTAACCCCCCCCCCCCCCCCCATATCCTATGAACCCTCCCTACCTGGTTAGAAACATTCCTCAATGTTCACACAACAAATTCCCAAAGTTGCACTCCAATTCGTCAAGTAGTTTTGAAATTTCTGTAGACCCCCCCCCCCCCTCTCATAACCTGTACCCCCCTCCCACTAACATCCTGATTGAAGTACCACTTGAATGTACTCGTCGAGCTGAATCCAGAATCTAATTACAATCGGATTAACGTCCAACCGTTCAAAGTTATTATAAGCATAAACGTCCTCATAGAAGTGATTATAACACGTTTTTTAGTAGTATTTCATTCATAGCGTTTCAACGGATGGACAGATTCAAATGCGGATTTTTCATAAACCTTCCCAGATACATAAATTCTGCGTCAAATGGTACCAGCCGCAACTTTCTACGTTCAGCCGTTCTCAATTGATGCCGAGACAAACAAACAAACAAACAAACAAACAGACAAACAGACACTGTTTTATTATATGTATAGATTGTCTACCTAACTGTGTAATGAAACCTCGTACACCCACCTGATTATAATCACGTATGGGTGTGTGAAATCGAGTTGGTTGTTCCGTGACTGTTATTATATTTGAAGGGTGATGGTTATATTAGAATTTGTTTAAAAATGGGTACCTACTATTGGAGGATCCTGGATAAAATAACATACATAAAAACAAACAATAATTAAGTATAGTAGTATGTCAAATTCTTGAATCCACCGCATATTTATGAGCCTACAATTGCCTGGCGGGCTCCAGTACTCGATTTAGGGCTTTCCCGGGGGAAGCACGAGGATAGGTATTGACCACAGAAAACAGCGATCTACGCAGAAGGGGCATAGGGCCATTTAGGGGCCTCTATACTAAAAATAATAAGCCCTTGGTAATAATTTGCAGCGTTTTGGTTTATCGTTCTGTGAATGATACACCTATGTATTCGCTCAGAAAAATATTTTTATAACACCTCCTCAAAATTTTTTCTTTTACGTTTGAGGGTGCGTACTAGGTTTCAAAAACGCAATGTCCGTCCGCCGTACGCGTACACCGTATAATCACCGTACACAATAATCACAGAAATCTGTTTTTAAAAAAACTTGATTCGTCTTTTGGGGGACCAAAATTGGTGGAAACCATCAAAAATAGGTTAACTACTCCAAGTATTGCGCATGAAAGGAGCAATATAAATGAGCCGCAAATTTTCTGTAGGTCTGTCCAATAGAATAATAAACCCAATTAACAAGGACTTTGGAACGTTTCTTATTAGACTCCACATACCTACATTTTTTTTAAACCTGTAAATACATTTTTTATTTTCATCTATTTCGCTATCACTTTTAATTTAATGGCTTGATTAAATGCATTTTGATCCAAATTCAGAAATAAATACGGGAAAATGATACAGATCAAATGGACTTCCAGAGGTTATAGGATCAAAGAGACAAAAGACAAATACCGTAAGTTCGACCAGCTAGTTCCGATACATAAAATACATAAAATGTGTTTATCATGTATCTCTATGTGTATTCCACCAGCTTTAATGTCGCGGCTGGTCAAAAATTGCTTGGAATGGATAGTTGCCGCATAAATTGCGCGTGAAATTGCCAAAAAAATGTTTTCTGCACTTTTTGGGTTTTTGGCCGTTTTTTGACCGTCCCTAGCGGCTGAACTGTTGGCCTTAGATCAAAATTTCACAAAATACCAAATGTGGGACATTCGGTCTCCTTTAATATATTTGGTTTTTGCCTTCATCTTGGAAACTATGCGTTTTGTCGAAAATACCACTAATTTTGTACACCATTGTGGTGCGTCCGGGCAAAATTGGATGGTGCAAACCTCAGATTCGTGTTCAGCGACCCAAAAAACAAAGGGTCCAAATATTACGAATATCCGCCAAAACATGCGGACTAGACTACCAGGACTCTCTTGTGGGAAGCAGGAGGGTAGGCCTCCTCAGAAAATAGGCCAATTATCGCAATTTTCAGCTTCATAGGTTTAATAAACAACAACAACAACAACAACAAAAAAAAAAAACCAGTCATGCAGCATGACTTAATGAGCGAATTTTCAAAGAAATATTCGAATTAATGGCTATGGTTTTGTTTTGCTTCGAACTCTCGTCTTCAATTAATACTTCTCACATTTTTCAATCTGACCACTCTAAGGGGGTGGGGGGTAAGAGTTTAAAGATTATCCTAGTTTTGGGTAATTTTTGCGCACTTTAAATGCTCTAATTTAAGAACGGATTTAGATATCTAAAATCCGATTTCACCATCGTGTTCAGCGTGCAAACACCTTTAAAATGAGGGGTCACTTGTTAGAAAATAACATTTTGGGGATTTTTGGGTAATTTTTGCGCACTTTAAATGCTCTAATTTGAGAACGGATCAAGATATCTAAAATCCGATTCCACCATCGTGTTCAGCGTGCAAAAACCTTTAAAATGAGGGGTCACTTGTTGGAAAATAACATTTTGGGGATTTTTGGGTAATTTTTGCGCACTTTAAATGCGCCAAAACCCTCCTTAGAGTAGGCCAATTTCGCCCATCTTCGAACTTAGCCTTTCGATTACCAAGATAGATTTTTTGTGCAAATTTGAGCTGTTTATCTCAATTCTATCGAGAGTTATCGTCTGGAGTGACACATATATAAATATATATATACATATAAAAAAGTGTTAAATTTCAGGAATCGTTTTAGAATGGTCTGAAACGGATTTCTATGAAGAAAATTTCCAAAAATTTATATTATTTAAATTTCGAAGCCATTGCAATAGCTTCATTTTCTTTGAAAATTCGCTAAAAACAATGGAATAAAACAGTAGTTCTATTGTTTAACATTTCTACAGAATACCTACCTGCCATTACAGAATCGAAGCAAATTTGTATGAACTCACTGGGTTGCCTACATTTTTTCATGTTACATGATAACTAATAACTTAATATACTGTCTTGTTGCTACAAGATTAAGGCCGGTCCTCCACTAGAAGCGATACCGTGCGACCAAGCGATCAGGCGATGCGAGGCGACTTTAGGAAGCGATACGAGGCGACTGGGGTCCTCCATTAGAGGCGACTAAACACGCGTAAACTGACAGTTGTGACAGAGTGTGAGGAGAGTGACGGTGGACCCTCGAGAGTCCTCCTTCTAGACTAGCAATATTATCACCAGTTAAGAAGGGATATCGGTTAGGCTTCAGGCGAAACGACCCCATCTTCATTGGAAACACAAACGACTCGAGAACTTCCCAGTGTCAGAGAGTGCAGTTCGGTAGAAATGAAGTGCGGGGTTGTGGTGAAGGGACGAGATGGCGAGCTGAGGTCGATTGAAAACGCGACGAATCTCATCAGAACGGGAGCCATCGCTCGTCGCTTGGTATCACCTGAGTCCATCGCTAAAATAAGCGTGCAGTGTAGGCCCCCTAATGTACTTCACCGCAATGGGATCTGTCGCTCGTGTACAGACGAGTACACTTGGTCGCTTCATATCGCTTCCAGTGGAGGACCGGTATAAAGAGAAATCTATGGTTTCTAAAGAGAAATCTATGGTGGGGCGGTATGTGAGCTCGTGGAAACCAGTCGTAGTGGTCTGTGGGGAGGGGTGGGGTTGTTGTGAAGTGTGGGGGACAGTGTGAGGGGAAGGGCGCCCCCATAAATCAGCATAGTTGCGGAGAACCGTCCGGACGAAGTTTCTAGGCCCAACAAAGGGAGCTCGAGAGCGGGACGCGGTTTGGGATGACTTCGGGTGACATACTGCTCCCGTCGTCATCCATCTGAGCCACTCCCCGCTTCGTCTGTCCACTCATCCCATCCTCCCCTCCAGGCCTATCAACTGAATCTACTCGTCCATCCAGCACTGGGCGTTCGTTCTCCTCTCAACTAGTGATGGGAACTCCAGTTCACTTGAAGGACGGAGAGATCTCGCTCAATCTCGAATAAGAACTGCTCCTGTACTTTGCAGTTCTCGTTCCGAATCCATCCTCCCTCTCCCCCTCCCACCCCTCCCCCTCCCTCTCGAAATTTTCAGGGATTGTCATGGTTTATCCCTAGACGGTCCCCTATGAATTTCATCGCCGTCGGGCGAATGGTACCTAGCGTGTGCGCGTGGGCAAACGTGAATTTCATGAAACACCGATATCTCAGTTCCTAATGGACCGATTTCGCTCAAATTCCGAGGGTAGTTGGGGGATGGCTGGCTTCAAGACGATTGCCTATGATTTTCGTCACACAATTTTCACTCTCTGCGTTCACGCAGTTGTTTCAGTACCTATCTTTAAATCTTGTAATTCATTTACATTGTTACAATATTGATAATAATTTATAAATATTCACTTTTCGTGTGGTTCTTTCAGTGGTTTATACCACAACTATTTAAGACACAAATATTAATTCCTATAATCCTATTACACACTTTAGGTTATAGGTTTGGTTTTAGGGTTCACATTAGGCCTTTTTGTTACCAATTGATTCTATACGTCCGTGTTATATTGTAACATGGACGTATAGAATCAATAGTGAGGAAGCTATACGACCCACCCAACTGACGTTTTTCGTTATCGACGAAGCTACGGATCTGTAAAACGATGTTTAATGCTAAGCTTATTTCCCTTTCCAGGGGTTGGGACGCTGCAACAGGAAACCGGTATTTGGGGCTTTCGCTATGGGGCGAACCACATAAAATTGTGTGACGCTGTTTGCGTCATGTCCCCCCCCCCCCACCATGTAACACCGTAACACTTGTGCCCCCTCCCAGTGTTAAATTGTATGCGTAATTCAAGGATTTCCATAAACTTGTATTTTTAATGAGGTAGGTATATGAGGAGGAGGAATTTGAAAGAATTCAGAAAAGAACAGGATTCATTTACAGAATTTAGAAAAGATTTAAACACGACTTACTGATACATTCAAGAAAATTACATCCCAGCTCAACGTAACAAATTGAAGTTGTGACTAATATAAATACCAAACAAGTTTATGGTATCAAATTATAACAATATTGTATGCATGCTTAACAATAAACCAAATAAATTCGTAATAAATGCCATATAGAATGTGAGACTTTATTTTCTAGTCTGTATGTACCATAAAACGCCCACTACTGACCATTCTCTTCTTGAAACTTGATACTACTTATTTGTTTGGTATTGTAAGGAAGGAACAAGGTATCTAGGGTTTTTTTCTAGTCCGACCTGAGTTCCCCCACTCGGCACCGAACATCGGTCCTTGAATCGGGGTAGTTCCATTGTATTAGTAGGTTCTTATGCTTTTTTCTCTATTGTCATACCCTTGATTGCGACTCCAAAATATTTTCATTTATTTGTAATGTCTTATTTTCAATGGACCCATGTTATTCAGACGGACTAAACTTATTTTTCACTTCATTTTCATTTCAAATAGCACTGATACAGAGATTAACAAGTCGTTTCTGCTACATTTTGGAGATGTTATTCTCAAGAAATTCTATAGGGACTTGATATAGTTAGACATGGACATTCGGAAAGTACGAGTAAATTAGGTCTGGCTTGACAATTTCGTTGGTTCCAGCAGCTTCCCAGTAAGAAGGCACATTGTTTTATTATATCGAGTCCTGAATTATTACATTTTTTCTGTCAAGTTATGACAGATCATGACAAATTAGGTTCCGATTCAAAACACTATTTATCTTCTTACCTACATTATATAGGTACACTATTCATTAACCGTCTACAGTCCTTCAAAATATCTCTTCGTGATTGCTTGGAGAGAGCTTGAACACTCTGAAATATCCTTCCCGTGATTTTCCTATCGTTTACGAGGTGATAATTTCCGTCTGTCTTGGCCAGTTTGGTCAATTCCAAGAGATCTTTAAGTGACAAGTGACGGTCATCGACATGCCCGGTGTACAGAGATCTGAAAAAGAGCGATAGAAAGGGCGAATCAGATTCTATATGAATAGTAACAAAGCCTGAGTCAGATGGATTGAACGTAATGAATAAACCTTCAGGAGATTCGCATTTTCCATTTGATGTCAAGAATTCATGCACATAATATTGTTTGTTAGTCAAAAGATTTCCCTCACCCCATTAAAAATATAGGTTGCTTCAAAATCCCCCTCCCCCCACCCTCCCACCACTAATATCCTCAAAATTTGAGTGGTTGCGGGAATTTTGATTTTGGAATATAATATATATAGCTGATTCTTTTGATTTTGATTGGTTCGTACGTAAAATTGAGTGTGTCATGAGTAGAGACTTTCAAATTCCATGTTAAAATGCATTATTTCGGCGATTTTGGGTGAAAATGTCGTAATAGGCTGTGAAGTGATATTTTTGCCTTGCTTCAAGCCCCCCCTCCCCACCCACAGTTCATTAATTTCTACTAGAAGTAGCTTATGTTTGCTGTAAGACTGTACGTTTCACGAAGACTGGGGGATTGAAGAAGCCCTCTCCATGAAGTAGGCCCAGGTAACGTCGACTGACGTGGGGGATTATCCAAATTAAAATATATCATGAGCGCTTGACGCCTCAATTTTTATATGGAAAATATGGCTGCGCGCCTGTGATGATTTAATAATATTCCCCTGCAACACAGAACTTATAAAAATGTGTGTAGACGAACGATTTCTCTATTTTTTCGCATTCGGAATAGTTTTAGGAAATAGTAGAATTATTTTGATAAAGTAAATTTTATTTACTTTTAACATGATATTAAATTGCGAATTTACTTTTCCCAAGGGAAAGTAAATTTTTTGGGGAGGGTACCAAAAAAGTGCTATACTTCGCAAAAATAAATGCTATATTGCCATACTTTTTAGTGATATGTTTTTTGTTAACAGAAATGACATACTTTGAAGGTTTCTGGTCATAAGTCATCGTATTGATTAGTAACACGATTGCGAATCGTTGTTGGTACAGCCACAAGGCTGCGGTAACCTCTGAGGAACCGAAGCCGTGAGACGCAAATGAAATTTGTCAATGCCGGAGGACTGGGTTTAAAGATTCAAAAGGGGCCACATGGGCTGTGAGGAAAACTTTCGGTTTCGTTTTGCCATCCTGGTACCTACCACGATAATACTCATATTTAACAAAGATAATAGGAGGTTTTGCGCAACTTACTTCAGATAAAACCTAACAGTACTCTCACTGTAAGGCTGGCTGTCAATGCTGCAGTTGTCATTCGCTTGACTGGACGATAATTTTTCCATGAAAAAGCTTGATTTGCTATGCATTATCGTTTTGTGGGCAGGCATTTTATACTGATGAAATTTCAAGAAAACATCACTGTACAGCGGGTCGCTGAATAAGGTGCAGTCTTCGGAAGTTTTTGTGTGTTTCAGGTGGATTTGCGGGGATTCGATGTCTTCGTACATTTCGATCAGTGATGAAGCCCGTGTAAAAACCTCGGGTTCGTGACCCCGTTTGACTCCCCAGTTGTACACAAGTCCGGTGTTGGAAATTCCGGTGAATTTGGAATGCATGGCTACTTTCGATGTACCGACAACCCAAATTACGTCGATGTCTTTGATGGGTTCTTTGATATTCAGTTTTTGAGGTATAATAATATTCTCTTCTGTCCCCGATTTGATCCCGCACCCATACACGTCCCCGTTTTCCATCAAGAAATTTGTTGCCACGAAACCACAAACAACTTTCTTGCAACGCCCCGGCAGCTCGACTTTTATAGCAATGTTTTGTGCTTCCCGGGTTTTCCAGTCATATCCCAGAAAGCCCCACTTGGCTTCCTGACTAAAACTGAACGTGTAAACTTCGAAATCTGCTGTTAGGATTGCAAAATGGAATGCCCCGCTAACAAGAGAAGTTATCTTCTTAGAAGAGGTTATAATTTTCTTATTACCAGCACTGAAATAAACTTCGTTGTTTTCAGTTAGATAGCAGAAAGTATTTAGAAATAACGAACCCACGACTTGTGTTACTCTTTGATCAGTGCTAATTTCCAACAATTCCGGTGGTTGCAATTCGCCCCACGCATATAAACGGCCATCCCTGGTTAGAGCTAAGCCTTGTCGATTGCCATGTAAAACGGTTTTCACGTTTATCTTGCTCAAAATATCTACTTTTACGGGAGCTAATTTACTTTTGGCATTTTTTGGGACTAGAAATTTGAAACCCAGTTGGTATCCTAAATGGTACACTTCGTCTTCTTGAGTTATTATATACGCCCCAGTCTGAGTTCCATCCTCCTGTTCGTACGACTCGTAATATTCATATTGGTACACTCTAAACGATCCAACTTTGTTAATGAAATCATTTGTGAGACCATCAAATATTTCCCAATTTCTCATTACTGATCCATCGTATAACTTGCTGTTCCAGGAGTGAGATTGCATGTAGGTATTTGAATGTATTTTCTGTTCACTTTGAATTTTGCTCAAAGACTGTGGGGTAGAAAACTTGTCAAATACGTCCAAAATTTCGCCGACGTCTTTTACGGCTTGTGGCATTTCGGACTGAGGGTCGTCACCCCACTGGTAGTAGGTTTTGGTGCTCAGGGAATGAGCGGCGATCAGGGTGCGCCAGCCGTGCGGCGTCATTTTGAAAGCTGATGCTATTTGGGTGATCGTATCGTTGAGGAGGACTTTGGTAGGTTTGTAGACAACGCCTTTCCTCCCAACGCACAAATAGTCGCTGCGATCGTTTTGCCCACAAGCGTACACTTCGCCGTTCCTGAGGAGAAACACTGTGCTGAGTGCGCCGCACTCCACTTGAGCACAAGCTCCGGGCAGCTTCACTTTCCTGGGATTCCTAAGGTCATCCAAGCAGTCCCAGCTGTATCCGAGCTGACCAACACTCCCGTACCCGAACGTCCAAACGTGCCCTTTGCCGTCCAACAAAGCCACATGGTACCAACCGCATGAAACCTGCTGGACTTCTACGTCATCCGGTAGTGGGATTTTCTCAAAATCGCTACTATTGGCGAACTCCTTATTAAAGTACCCCGAAAACAACAAATCGTTCTCTCTGGTGGTAATTACCACACAGCGTGCGCCACACGCTAAAAGAACAGCCTTGATGTCAGGTCTCAGATGTTGTAATTTGAAATCAGTGGACCAAAAGAACAATTTTCCGTCCATAGTGATGGCAGCACCAAAATTATCTGTAATAACGATCTGCCTCACTCGAACCCCACTCAACCCTTCTACCATTCTAGGTTTTATAATAAGTTTATTTATATCTTCGGTTTCAGGCAAAGCTAAAATGTTACGTTCGTTATTATAGCCAATAGAATACACCTCGTCATCATTAGTCACCAACATCACGCTAGGCGCCTGTCTCAATTTCTTCTCATGCCCATCGTAGCCGCTGACTCCACAGTAGAAACTAATATCTTTGCACAAGGTATCTTTGGTTAATTTTACAAGGGATTTCAGTGACCAGTCCCCCATCGTGTTTGAATTCCTCACCTCAGGCAATCTGGAATATAACATTTATTAAGTCATGCATTCATTCTCAGTTTGCACTGCAAGTCAGATATTCAGTGTTACTGCTGTGTGAAAGAAGAACGCCACAACTCCAAAAATGCTGCTAATAATTACGCAACGGTTTATTATTTACCTGTGCAGATGCTCTTTCTGCGTAGATAACTGTTTTCAGTGGTCAATACGTACCCGGAGAGCTTCCCTCAGAAACGCCTTAAATTGAGTACCTACATTAATTGCAGTTTCATAAATATGCGGTAGATTCAATAATAATTCCAAAATTATTAATTATTTGTTGTTATTCATGGAGCTCTGAACCTGCAGTTTTTAAAAAAGTCAAAGAAAATTCCACCGTGTAGGTAGTTCGAAGGAAAGTTAGTGAAAAGTTCATCAAAAGCGGCCATAACACGAGAAATTTTGTATATCAGATTTCGCGTTTGCGCATGCACAGTGGTCATACCGTTCATCCGAGCGTTTTAAAATACATGGGGAAGCATCTAGGAGCTACACCCTAACAGCCTACCGACCGAATTTAAGCAAAATTGTCGTTCGTGGACATTTTAGTACCAGGATTCGCGTTAGCGCATGCGCAGTGGCCATACCTAGCAGTTATCCCTTCGTTATGTAATTGTAGGGCCCAACCCTAATAACTTCTCAAAATTTCAGCAAAATCGGATTCCAATTGAGAATGATGCATGTGGTGATTTGCAGACACACCAACAGATATCGAACCAAATTTGATCAAGTTACAGAAGCACCTATTTATCAACTAGATCAAAAATAAACATCTTTCTTCAAGTGAAATAATATCGAGGAACAATAAACTTGATCTCATACAGCCATGCGTGCTTATAACCAGCTGTTCCCTAGCAATGATATCTGGGCTGGATATATACCATGTAGGAGGCGATTGAAGACAAATAGTAATATAGTCCGCATTATCAATCTAATGACCTGATTGAGTAGGTACTGCAATGCATCTAATGTATTATCATCCACATTACCTTGTTCTAGCAACTGGCTTTTTGATTACGTTGGAGCTCTAATTACTTTTGATAAATCATAAATTAAATGGTAATGGGACAGGTTAATTAGTGGGTTGATGACCCAGGTAATTCAGCCTCATAAACAGGAAGGTCATCCATGGAACATACGAGTGCTGCTATAAGGACCGGTACAGAATACTTGAGGAAAGCGATTTTTTGCACCTGAGGACAAAAGTTATAGACAATGATGTGGTGGTTCGGCGGGACACTAGACGATTTACATAAGCAATGAAATCTTCTGTTGATTGGTTATGAACCCAAAATGCATGCTAGACGAATGAATAGCTGATTTAAGAAACAGCTGACGACGAGTCCGATAGGACAGACTGATTAGAAGCTTAATTATGAGGCATTCAGTGGGTCTCTGTACATCTTGTGAAAGTACTCACACTTAGATGAACGTTGCTATAGTAATTAATATGCACGGTGAGTATACGGTCAGGGAACAATATGCCTGAATGATGTCACTCACATTCAAGTAGATATGTGTCACTTCAGGAAACCCAGATGTAGGTCCTCTTGAAAGCTCAAATAATGAAATGCGTAGGAATACGAGTCCTGAATAGCTTTTGTAGTTTTTCCGCAAATTTGTAATCTATCGCGACCACATCCACCGTTATCTTGGGCTGACGCTTCAGCGGTTTTGGTTGTATTCGTTGTTATCCGAGTAGCAGATAAAAAATATCGACGTTCTAATTTCGATGTGGTTCATCCCGGTAGAAGTAAACATGGTAAGTTCTGGTTAGCATGGTAATGTATGGTTATGAGGAGCTAGTTATCAATTATCAATTTATGACTGCAGTAGCAACACTCCTTGAAGAAATTCGAAGCGGTTTGGTTTATAATTTTCATCAATAAATCTTTGGAATCGAGAAAAGAAGAAAAAGTTTAACCCCCTCTAAAATTTTTTTGATTTCCGTTTCAAGGTACGTAGAATCCCAAAGTTGAATTAAAAACTTTTCTGTCCGTCCGCCGTGTGACGCAATTTGCACTTTTCTGAGTTACCATGAACCAAAATTAATGAAATTAAGGTTTTAGGCCCCATTTGATGTCTTGTTGGTCCGCGACTCGGCGCTACTGTCAGTCATCTCCAAAGAGAGTAAAATAGGGGCTGAAATTTTCAGGAAGCCATAGCTCGAAACATTCAGTGAATGAATATTTCTTAGGTCACTGTCGTGCATGGCATTATGAAATCGAGTTAGTTGTTACGTTATGTTATTTTATTTGAAAAAAATATGGTTATTTTGGATTTTTTTATAGGTACTGTAACTTGAAGAATTAGGCAGATGTCCGATCGTCAATCCGTGTGTCAGTAAATCCTTGCCTCACGCATTCAACTGTCAAGTTTGAATTCGATTTTGCTGAAATTTTAAGAGATCATGTATGTTGGGCCCTAGCTTGTTCTCTATGAATTACAGAGCGATTGGATCATGTGTACGCCCACTGCGCATGCGCAAACGCGAATCCCGTGTACTCAATTTCTCACGAAGTAAATCGTCCGATTATGCTTAAACCGAAAACAATGATCTGGTGTCTGTACAGTAGGAAAATCAATGAACCGTTGTGAGGTAATTTGCAGCGTTTTACCTATTTGTTCACTACTTCGGATATGGTGACATTTTTGTCGTGCCTGTGTATATCTATGGGCGCGCGTGGGTTGGTATCCAGTTCAAAAACGACCTAATAAATCAGCTGGACCAAAATTAATGAAATTCGGTTTGTGGGTCCCATTTGGAACAAAAATCTTCGTCAATATGGGTCTGAGTCATAAGTTGATCCAACCGAGATATCACTGCCTGGGAACAGCATGGCCATAAATACAATCACGCATGGCTTTATGAAATCGAATTTGTTGTTCCTTGGTATTTTCATGTGATGTAGATTCTACTGATAGCTACCTACTTTTTTTTAAACGTATTTGTTGATAAGTACAGGTTTGTTGTCCACGGCCAACCTAATCATCCCAATTAGGTGCAATTTTGGGAATTTGTCGCGTTACAGGAGATGGGGATTGGTGGAAAAATGTATATTCATGCAACTGTAATTGCCAAATGTTAGTGAGCTTATACTTCGTGTCTGTTGGGATTTTCGTTGTGCATGTGCGTTTGTATGTCTGTGCGTGCGTTGGTAGGTAGGTATCCACTGCAGAAAACGACACTACTAAATCAGGCTTACACTAATATTATAGAAGTAAGTGAGTAATGTTCACATAGTCCAAAGAAGTTGGTTCTAAAAAGAAGCCAATTATAATCACATAGCTTAGGCTGCTTTTGAGAGGCCGAGCCTAAAAAGCCGTTCATGGACTTCTGCAGCCTTCTTATACCAGCTGACTTCCTCGGAACACCGGTGCATCTTCTTGTCTAGCCGTACAAGAACCCGGCCCATGTTAATTACAAAAGTTGTGGAACTGCAGGATTGTTTAGCTGTGCTCCCTCCTCTCTTCCCCGGCCATCCTTAGCGACCTACGTTAGTTCGGCGTATAAATTGCTTAAACCCCCGAAGCTCTGGTACTTTCCAGAGGGCACCCCAATCCCCTCTTCTCGTAGGCTCCCGCAACCTCTCTCTGTCTGCACCCTCTCCACCACCCCCAACCGACCCTTTGCCGTGGTGAAGGCATTCATTTAAGCTCTAAACTCGGTGTGAAGGGAGAGCTTCGAGGCCCTGGTAGGAAGATTTGTGCTGGAGGGCCGGAGCAATTTAACAAGATCTGTTCCAGTAAACAAGAGACCTAGTTACTTCTAGTCCCCCGTTTCTACCTCTTTAAATCCCCTGGCGCAATCCTCTCTTCATCCCTCCGAATTGATGGAAGATTACAGTTTATTGATTACAAAAACCATTACGAACTACATCACCCGCGACGAAGTAGTGACATTTCAAATAAAAAACGCAGTTGTTGAAAGGTTGCCTATTCCCACGAATACACAAAAATTATTCTGTTATACCGGTTTCGGTTATCGAACCATCGTCAGTAACCAAATTAACTAAATAGTTATTTTTTTTAAATTGACGATGGTTTGGTCACCGAAGCCGGTATAACAGTATATTTTTGGTGTATTAGTGGAAATAGGCAAACTTTCAACAACTCCGTTTTTTATTTACAAAAACCATTGTTGGTGCCCATATCCGACGGTGATTTCAAATTCATGATTCATACAACAATTAATAATTCTTGTATATGCTGGTCGTCCTCGAGCGCTCAAACAACGCCACGATTACATTGGCACCGGAACTGTGAGGCATGAAAAGTTTCAACAATCGAAATAATTTATAATTATTTGATGAGCTCATTTATTATAAATAATTATAAAGGTAATAAAACGAAATATAGCTCATGCCTTATCAATATTTTGGTCCAGATTCAGATGGAACCATAAACAAGCTGATAAGGTTAACTCCACGCCATGACCGGTGTCATTCATTCTAGTAAATGCCATGACATTCGCGTGTATCGATGTACAGGAAACTTTAGCAACCATAAAATCGTTTTACGTATCTTTCACCCCCCCCCCCCCCCTCCCACGGGCCACTCCCCATCACCACGGGCCTAATAACCCCCCCGCACAGCCTTATCGCTCTAGTTGCCACTCAATTTCCCTGATGGAATGTGTCAATATCCCATCAATCATCGCGTCACAGCACACCCCTCCGACCGGGCTAAACTTTATACATTTTTCCCCACTTTATTCTTCAACGTTCTCGAATAGCCGCTATTTTTCTTTCCCTAAACGTTCCACACCCGCTTTCAACCACCAGAACAATTTGCGAACAAGTAACTAACCCCATTCGGGTTAGTAATGAGTTCACCGGGGTTTGTCAGGTTAGTTTCATGGATGGATTCTTGCTGTTAGTATTAGGTACTGTTCACATTTTTATATGTCTTTATTTATTCACGATTTTGTATAAATAAGTCATTCCATCATTTGCCAAATCCTGTCTGTTTCGCAGATATAAAAAGTTTTGATACATTAAGTACTTCTACTACGCCCATCAAGGTTCAGTTCAATGCTGATCGATTATCTATTCAGAAGAGAACGTTCGGTGATGGTTTTGAAACGGAGGTGAGTCAACCGTTCTGCAAACATGTTACACACTTCATTTGTATGCCTTCATACTTGTATACTCGTATGGACATTAGTATACTTGCATTAATTTGTATGGACATAGGCCTCAGGCCTTTGGGGGTCTGCTAGCGCCACCCAAATTAACCGAATTCAGGTGCAACAAAACAGAGTACTTAGACTACTTAAACTCCGTCCTCCACAGGGACTTGAACATCCGCCAGGTCGGGGAAGTGATTACACAAACGTACCTCTGCCTCTAAGACTCGATGACAGATCACCACAACATAGCCATTTCGAACTGCACTTACCACCTCCCTCCCCCAAGACCTCTCCGGCGCCTGAAAAGGAAACACCACGCTGACCTCCGCCCTGGATAACTTTACGTAGGACTATCAGTGGATAGCACCCTACTGCATGTTCCATTCCCTATACTATGTATTGTGCGTTAAAAACTATTTTGTTCCTAACTGTGATGTATTTAAATTATACAATAAAGTTTTCGTTCTGTTCAAAAAAAAAAACTTGTATACCTAATAAGTCTAACATACTGTCATATACTTTTGTTACTCATTAGGTCCCATACCAAAGGGGTCCCATACCTTAGCGTATATCCCCAGATATTTCTCCTGTTATTTTAGTAGGTAAACACCTTCGGCTAACAAACAGCCTCAGGTTGTATATTAATTGCTATGCAATTTTAACGCCGGGGGTCATGTGAAAAAAATGTCCTGTCACAATATCCTGTCACAAAAACGCGTCACGCAAAGAGGAATGTGATGAAGATGAGCACAAAGAGGAATGTGATGAAGATGAGCACAAAGAGGAATGTGATAAAGATGAGCACAAAGAGGAATGTGATAAAGATGAGCACAAAGAGGAACGTGATAAAGATGAGCACAAAGAGGAATGTGATAAAGATGAGCACAAAGAGGAATGTGATAAAGAATTACCAACGTTATCTTTGTTACCTATGAATAACTAGTTACCTACATTTCATGGTAACGGGCGCCGCTTGGCATTTTTTAATGTGTTTCTATGGAAAATTGTTTTCAATAGCGACTAAAGAGCAAAAAGCTTTGTTGTTACCTCCTTCAGAAATAAATGTAAATAAATAACGTTTAAACAGAATCGTTTTATTTTTTGTGTGTTGGTGGTGTGGGGGGGGGGGGGGGTAAATTGCATAGCAAATTCTCCTTTGTTATACGAAGTATAAGAACACATCCTTCGGGGGTGAGGAACGGCGAAGCCGTTCCGAGGGGGCGGAGCCCCCTTTGGGGGTCCAGGGGGCTTGCCCCCTGGCGAGGCCCGAAGGGCCGAGTATATATATATATATATATATATATATATATATATATATATATATATATATATATATATATATATATATATATATACTCGTGCCTCCCCTACCTAGTTAGTCGTGCACGTCTCTCGCCCCCTCAGTCCAGGTCGCTCCAACCAAGGTAATCCTTATACTTTTCTCTGGAACTTTTCCAAGTACCCAGCAAAATTTTTTTGGTCAAAGAACCCTAATACAGCATATCACAATGCTGGATTTTTTCAAATATTTATTTTAAAAAATTAATAAAAATAAAAACATAAATAAAAAAGTACCTAAATGGTACTGTATTCTACTGAAACAATAAGGTTTTCACAGCGGATCACTGCTGTGTATACTTTATACTCAACGGTAAGGAACGAAATGAGATACTGCTTCTCAATGAATAAAGAGGAAAACATGCCTCGTACTGAAGCCAAGCGGCTTATTGCGCCATTCATATAAATAATACAACGGTTCCTATTGAGAGAAACATAATATGGTCGGTGGGTGAAGTCTACATCTCACAGCCAAAGGCAGCAAGTAGGCACATGTTTGAGGTTCAGTGATAAAGGGCTACAAAAGTAACAATGCTACTATACTCATCGGAATAGAAGCGGTAACCTGAATCACCTCCCCTTTCAACAGGTCCGTTTGTCTTCCATTAGTCCCAATTAAGTGAATATACCTACCTACATTTAGCCGAAAAAACACGTGCAATATTTCATAGTTTGAAATGATTTCATGTTTCAAGAATCGTTCCTCTATTTTGACGAGAAGTATTTCGTTTTGGTTAGGTGAGTATCATCAACAAATTATTGATAGATTTTGGTTTATTATTTTCAGCAGAAGAGTACCTATGGTTTTTAGAAATTTTTTTAAGTTGATCTCGAACTTGAGAATTTTTTGAGACCACCTGGAGCATTGTACGTCCAGCTGTTCGTTTGTAGCATGGTTTGTACAAAATCTCTTCGTCAACATGATCGTGAATGAAATGGTATAAATTCGGTCCAGATATCATTGCTAGGGAACACTTGATTATAATTACGCATGAATGTATGAAATCGAGTTGGTTGTTCCGAGATATTATTACATATGAATAATGATGTTTATTTTGGATTTTGTTGATAGGTACCTACTTTTTTACTTTGACTTCATGAATAACAACAAATTATTAATGGCAGAATTCTTTAATCCACCGCATATTCATGAAATGTGATTGCCCAGCTGGTTCCAGTACTTGATTTAGGGCTCGAAGGTAGGTATTGACCACAGAAAACAGTGACCACTTAGAAGGGGCATCTGTACAGGTAAACAATAAACCGTTTTGTGATAATTTGCAGCGTTTTTTCAAAAGCAAGAAACATGCTGTGAGTAACGTGCTCGAAAACGATCCCCAGAAATAATACGAAATTTTGTGGAGAAAGTAGCGCACAAACAGTTGTCTGCACTTCGTATGTCCAAGGTGGTTCATACTGTACTGTACTGTTTCTTTCTTGTCCTTCGAAACTCCTTGCCTGCGATGTTGAGATTTGAAATGGAGCCCCTTTGGGACAGCGGATGAAAAGTTATGTAGTTGAATGAGCTTACAACCAATTTTATTCATACTCAGTCTACCATGTGGACATCTCGATCAGCTGAATTGAAGAATGAGTAGAAAGTGGAGCTCTCTGGTTACCACGCGTCCAAAAGCATGTACAGTTTTTGAGTTGGTTGCTGGGTCCGCATTTTAGAGCGTATCCTGTTGTACCCGTGTTGAGAATTTTGAGGTGAAGCGTATCAGTAATACTACTGCTGCCGCTAGAGCACTCTGTACCCTACTCCGAGAGAGTTTGAAGGAAGGGCAAGTGTGCACTACGCACTAGTGTAGCTATCTCTAGAACTTCTGATAATTATCAATGTAATGGTTAATTTGATATGAAAATTAAGCTGAAAAAATGTCGGAGTAATCACTATTATTATGTTTGGGCTTCGCCAGTCTCTCGGAACATAATTACGAGTATAAACAGCTGGGCTACCGTGTACTCTTTTCTTCGGTTGTTTCTACGGTTGGGAATATTATCAGATTTCATAAAAATAGATGCGATCACAATTTCAACTGGAAATGTGTTCAATTCATTGATATCGAAGTTTCAGTTCGTTGTAGTTCTGGTATTCGTGGCATCACTTGTTAATATGCTTTTCAAGATCTTCGTTGGCGCTGGAAGAGGTGCTTCGGACGTCGGTACAACCTGCCCGAAGATGACGCCGAATTTTGTTTCAAGCTGATGGAGGCGGCAGAGGACGAACAAGACAGAGTGGAAGGTCAATGGACGAATACATTGTCAATTTTTTACAATACATAATTGGGCTTTTGATAAATGCAACCGCGATAAGGACAACGGCATAAAATTTGAACTAGAACTGTAAAAATCATACTAGGTAGGTACATACGTTTTAAGTTCATTCTAGTTTCAGTTATTATTATTATCGCACTCGACTAGATGAGAAATGCGGTTTTCTCTTGAAAATAATTTTACAGAGTTGTCCGACTAAAAAATTTACATACAAAAAAATCGGCGTTTCATACAACGCAGCGAAATATTTGAGAGATTGACTCGAGCGCAATTTTTAGAGCAAACCAACTTTACTCGTCAAGGCAGTCATTTGCATTTTTTTCCGAGTGGGTGATATTTTACCCTCCTCGTCCGCTTGGGCGTTTTGATTAAATTTTCAGGAGTGGCAACAACAAGGTGGACGCCTGGTGGCGGTGGAGGGTTAAGAAATGAAAGAGCTCGTAACGCGAGTAATACGAGAAACGAGTTCATGCAGAAGGCGCGGGCGCAAACGGGCCATACCCGGAAGCCTGAGTGCGGCGAACGGGAGAAAACGTATTTTTTTCGTCTGCGTTGAAATGAGAAGTTTTCAGCTTCGTCGAGGAAAATAACAACATTCTTCCAAGGAGTGAATTGCGTCTTAAGGTAACGGGTAACAACCTAATAACGTTGCTGACTTTTTTTTTTGAAAATGAAAAAAAGGAGGGAGGAATAATATTTCGTGAACTCGAGGTCTAAGGAATGAAATGGCGAGAGATAATTTATAATCATCACTCGAGTGGAGGCGAAAAAACGTAATAACGCCATTACGTTGGACACGTAGCGACTTTTCAATCCATCTGAAAATCAGTAACTTTGACCCATCAGAACGTACACAAAACTGTGAGTAGCACAACTCTTCATAGTATGCCCTTTGTCAGAGTGACACATGTCATCCAAACGGAATAAACAGTACTTATAACTTGAACAGTTCTTATAAAAGCTATGCATCTTGCTATGAATATTGGAAATATTGGCACTTTGGTAAGTCAAGGACCAGAAAATAATCTGTATAGATAAACAGCAGTAAGCAGGGACGTGCAAACTATGGAAGGAGATTCAAGTAAATCTTACCAAGATGGTCAGTAGGCATGTACGGGTGACAACGAACACGGGCAAATTTTGAACAAGCGGTATTAGAGTGGATGATACTAAAGGCAAGTAACAAAGGTTTACACCGCCATCTGCCGAACTGAGAGCGTTACTGCCTAGCTGCACAACTCCCTGCAGTTTTTGAGCTTATCAAATTACCTGTGAGTTGAAAGAGAAAAATAGTAGGTGCCCACATATTTTTCCCTACTCAGTCACTGATCGAATCCATAGTTCAACTGCCGTTTAGTTACGTATAATCTTATCATTACCTACTCAACAGAATTAAGTTTTTTCTCGTGATCATATTCAAATATATTTAGAACGGTTTTGATAGCTAGCCCCCTTTTGGTTTATTATTCTGTGAATACCTAGTACACCTATGTAATCGCTCAGCAACAAATTTTTATAACACCCCCTCAAAATTGTTTCTTTTACGTTTCAAGGTGCATAGATTCCAGAAAGGCGATGTCCGTTCGCCGTATCTTGCATATCTACTTCAGTTTCGGTCTAAAAAATCCGTTATTTCGCACACAGGCTACATCTGGACCCTAGTTGAGCCCTGAAACTTTGCAGCCCGATCGGAATTTACCCAAGGGTGTTATGGGTGAAAAAAATTTTTTTTTGGTGTTTTAGTAACATGAGCTTGTGAGGTATCATTTTCCATGTTTTTTTTTTTAGGACGAGCAGACCGAATATGAAGTCGATTTTGACCAAAGAGTGGAAAATTGAGGTTCTAATGAACTTTTAGCCTTAAATTTACGTTAAAATTTGGCCTAAAACCGTCGTTCTTCCGCACACAGTTTGGGTCCCCATTTGGGAACACATTTGCGTCCTAGTTGTGATCCGAGGCTTGGCAGCCCGATCGGAAAACACCCAGGGGTGTTACGCGTAAAAATGGGTGTAAAAATGTGGCTTTTTTTCGAGGGTTTTTGAGGTTATAGTGAACATGAGCGTGTGAGGTCCATGTTTTTTAGGACGAGGAGACCAAAAAAATATGAAGGCTATTTTGACCTAAGTGTGAAGAATTGAGGTTGTAACGAAGTTTCAGCGCCCAGAATTAATTTTTTATGAGTCTAAATCCTGGAAAATTGTCTGAAGTTTTATTTATTTTTATTTATTTATTTATTATTTTTTATTTCACAAAAAGCAATATAAGGAAAGAAAAATACATCACAATACACCTTAAGAATATAAGAAATTAAATCAAAACAAGAAGTGAAATGTCAACGAAAAGCTATGAAGCTAGTGTTCGCTGACAGCCGCGTTCATCCGTTCCTTATAATATAGTACATACTTATTTATTTATTTATTTTTGATTATTATTATTTTATTTCATTATTATTTTCCATTGTACGTACTGCGTGGTTATTATATTACATCTGAAAATTTGTGGATCACACTTTGTGATAATATGTTCTGTTATTTTTTTGTAATTAATTTAAGATTTAGGCTGCTATTGTACAAAGGATAGAAGGTGCTGAAAAAGAAATTAAATATACACTTAAGCCTATATGTTGGGGAATTCCAAGTACAACTCAGTCTTAACCTAGGTAGCTCTATTTTATAAGGTTCATTCCTAATGTAGCGAAATTTGAAGTCATATTTGCTCTTATTTTTAATTATATATACGGCAGCGTTCTTTGCATATAATTGATAGATATTCAACAATTGCAATTCACTGAAGAGATTATCAGTGGGGTAACGCATTGCTCTCCCAAATGCATACTTAAGAATTCTCTTCTGCATCCTCCCCAACGGATCAACCAAGGTCCTATATGTGCCACCCCAGATTATAATACCGAACTGCATCAAAGACTGTGCTAGGGCGGTATATGCAGTTTTCAAAATATGTCGGGGCAAGAAATGTATAGAGGTTAAAACAAATGAACATTTCCTCAGTTTGTCCCACAGAATTTGTATGTGCGTATCCCACTTCATCAGGTAGTCAAAATGTACACCCAAATACCTCAATGACTTAACTTGCGACATTACAGGACAGGAAACACAGAAATTTTTGCAGAAGGCGTGCATATACAAATCAAGATTATCAGGGTAGCCACTTGGAGTCGTGACTACAGGCATATGGGCACATTTATTCAAATGGATGGTTAAGGATGATTCTATCAAAAACTGGTTGATGTCGCGAAAATCTTCCGTGATATCCTTCAAACAATTCTCCCAAGTGGACCCAGTACTAATTAATGCGATATCATCTGCGAATAAGAAAAGTTTTCCCTTCAGTTTTAAATTACTTATCTCATTTAAGTACAATAGGAAAGCTAACGGTCCTAAGGCTGTACCTTGGCTCACACCGAAATCCGTGATTGACATTTCATCCCCCACCATACCATTAATAGATACAGCCTGTCTTCTATTATGAATATAAGAATCAAACCATTCCAGCACAATACCCCTCACTCCCACCCTATCCAACCTTTTCAGCAACATGCTTTTATCGACGCAATCAAACGCTTTACACACATCGAGGCACATAAGTCACCATAACTTGTATAATAACACTAGAAGTAGTATTAACAGGTGAATCGATTAAATGGCACTATCAATGATCCAAGATCATTTGTCGAAAATAGGAGCCCAATTCCTGGTTGTGGGAGGGGGGGATTGGTTAGAACTATCAAAAATAGCTATTTCAGTTATTTTGCATGAAAGAAACAATAAATGAACAGCCAACATTTCTGTAGGTATGTCCAATAGAATAATAAACCCATGTGACAAGGACTTCGCAGCGTTTTTCATTGATGCGTGGTAATAATTATGAACATGTTATTTCCATATATTTCATTGGCATGCTTCAGATGCCTTTCAATGGTACCGTACTTATAACAACAATAAATACCTATCACAGTGTTACAACACAGAATGATGATATTTAGGACTAATGATATCAATATAATTATGATGTATCTTTACGAATTTTTAAAATCTTTACTGCAATGAAACTACTGGGCCAAAATTGACGAGATTTTGGCACGCAGGTGTGGTGACTGTCAGTAATATTTCTGATGAAAAATTTGGGATGAACTTTTGGTAAAGCCCTTGCTCGCCAAGAAAACCGAAAACCTTCATACCTACCTACAGCGACCAAGACACTGTTTACACGACAATACACGTAGGGGTTCACCCATCCACCGGTAACTCACCCACACATTCATTATGCTCCAAGGAAGTGCTTCTGCGCAATTTGCCCCCTCCCTCCCCTTTCCATCATAGAGGGGTGGTGGTGGGAGGGGAGGGGGGCAGTTTTCAGGAGTATGCTAGAGAATTTCAAGAGCTGAACTTGTGCATACATGTTCGTTATGCTCCAAGTAGGTAGGTGTCTTTTCTGAATTTGGTCCCCCCTCCCCATTTTGAACAATTTTAGGCAAGTACCTATGTAGGTAGGTACTGAGAATAAATGTTTAGGTAGGTACTGGGGAAAAATTTTTGCTTCATCAATGAATAGAAAAATATGTGATCCCCCCCCCACCACCACCCGCCACCACCGCCACCAACAACCCTGTTGTAAAAATTAACCCGCCAAAAAATAAGTAGTTACTGAGTAGCAAGTAGGCAGTACTGAGTGGGTGCTAAGTAGGTAGTACTGAGTAGGTACCAATTAGATAGTACTGAGTAGGTCCTAAGTAGGTAGTACTGAATAGGTAGGTACTAAGTAGGCAGAGGGTATTACGTAGGCACTGGGTAATAGGTAGGTACCAACTGGGAAAATTTTTAGGTACCTACCTACCTACCTCCTGGGAAAAAATGTTTAGTTCATCAGTGCAAAAAGATGTGACACCCCTCTCCCCTAAAATTCTGTTGTAAAAATTTACCCGCCAACAAAACCTCCTCTACCTTGGATTTGTATAAGGAACCTGTTCCTTCCCCCAAACCTTGAAATTTCTTTCAACGCTGTTTGGCTGGCAGTTTTTTCCCCCGGCAGGCAAAAAGTCTCGCCAAACAGCTTTGAAGGAAATTTCAAGGTTTGGGGGGAAGGAAAAGGTTCTTATACTCAAATACAACAGAGGGGGATGGAACAGGTTTCTATTATGCACATCCAAGAGCGAGGTGCAAGCATGCCACTTCGGCGAGCAAAACGGATATCAATCCTTTTTGCGGCTGAGGAGGATTTTTTGGTGGTACATTTTTACAACAGGCTTGTTTTTGTGGGTTTTCTTCCTTCTGGAAGAACTGTGCAACCAGCCATTCGTTCATAATAAGGCCCTAAAATTTAAAAAAATAATACAGATGATAGAATACAGAATGGACGAACGGCGTTATCTTCCCGAGCGACTCTGAGAAGTTGTTTATAACGGCGTTATCTTCCCGTCACTGAGCCTCGGGCGGAGTCCGTGTTAGACGCTATCTTCCTAAATGCGATTGCCGCTCCAGACATCTTCGTCTTTGCGGATGCTCTCCAGTCGTAACAGATTGACGTACACGCCAAACTCCAGTCAGTCTAACATGGTGCGGTCCATACTCCATCAACACGCACTCAGCGCAAATCGCAAGGGATCACACGGTCACAATGGATCATGCAAATCACAAGGTCAGTTAACCACGTTGGAGTTAATGAAGAGTCAGTGCGAAATTTGGGAACTGTTTTGGCGACCATGAGAAGAGATATTTTTTACCCACGTATGTGATATTTTTGGTACCTGTTATATTTTTACCTACATTGTTACCTCATTTTTTCGTTGTGATTTATTTTATTTTTTTGACTTGGCTATTGGCCAGAAACCATGAGGTACCAAAGACAGTGACAAAAGCTAGTATATTCAATCCAACTAACCTTCCCCCCAATAGAAAATAGAACTTGGAAGATAGCGCCGTACCGCACTCCTGGGCCTGGGAAGATTCGACTGGTAAGATTCATTGAGGGACGATACAGGCGGGAAGATTCCGCCAACAGTTTTGGTCTCTGGGAAGATAGCGCCGTACCACACTCCTGGGGGGCGACAGGCGATTGATTGATTGAAAAGTGAAAGTGGCAGCGAGAGCCTCACGGAATGTGGCAACTGATCCCCGTAGAACGGCCGAGCCGGGGGAGAGGTATCAGCGATTGATCCCGCACAAACACGGAATCCCGCACAAACACAAGGGCAAGGGGCGCCGGCCAAATGATAATCATTGTTAGAGATAACCAGGCGTAAGGTGGCCGTTAATTTAGTACGAAGATGGACCCGTGGGTGTACAAGAAGTTTAGTTCCCATTCCGCCGCTCGCATTGTCAAGCGATCTGGATGCTCGCTAGCGCTCGCATCTCAAAAAAGATAAACAATCCTAGAAACTATCCCGTGAATGAGCAGGTTGTTTGGGACTTCTGAATAGATTAGTGGAATGCATTGTCAAGCGATCTGGATGCTCGCTAGCGCTCGCATCTCAAAAAAGATAAACAATCCCAGAAACTATCCCGTGAATGAGCAGGTTGTTTGGGACTTCTGAATAGATTAGTGGAATGCATTGTCAAGCGATCTGGATGCTCGCTGGCGCTCGCATCTCAAAAAAGATAAACAATCCCAGAAACTATCCCGTGAATGAGCAGGTTGTTTGGGACTTCTGAATAGATTAGTGGAATGTAATGTTAGGTATGTAACAAGACTGTTTAATGCCTTCGAAAATATCAGAAAAGAAGACAAGTAGAGCAGGAATTACAAAGATTGTGAGATTCAGTCAGGTTGTTTGAACAAGTGTGGGAAACTGACAGGACAGACTCGTCCGCTCGACTGTGATTTCGGTTTTTGTAGTCACTTGCATTATTTATGTACTTTTATGTGAATGAAGCCGGGATCAGTCGCCGAACCTTCTACGGAGATCAGTTGAGTAACCGGGATCAATCGCCGAACTTGAAGTCAGGATCAATCACCACGTGTTTCAGCCCGCGGGGATCAATCGCCGGTTCCCCCTCCTGGGCCTGGGAAGATTCGACCGGGAAGATTCACTGAGGGAAGATACAGGCGGGAAGATTCCGCCAACAGTTTTGGTCTCTGGGAAGATAGCGCCGTACCACACTCCTGGGCCTGGGAAGATTCGACTGGGAAGATTCACTGAGGGAAGATACAGGCAGGAAGATTCCGCCAACAGTTTTGGTCTCTGGGAAGATAGCGCCGAACCCTCCCCCCCCCCCCCCCCCCCCCAGTGAAAATTTGTGTTGGAACTTCTGTTACATAACCATTATTTTGTACTGTGACTCGTATTCGTTGTATATTGCGTGACAGTAACCCTTAGGTTGAAGAGAATAATTGAATGCAGTTGATCCACAATCTTCTATATTCTATAATGGCCTTGTGATTTGTGTGATCCATTGTGACCGGTGATCCATTGTGATTTTAGCTGTTGATTGTTGATGGAGTATGGACCGCACCATGTTAGACTGACTTGAGTTTGGCGTGTACGTCAATCTGGCACAACCGAGGGGAGAGCATCCACAAAGACCAAGATGTTTGGACTTCACACTAACGGGCAATCATATTTGGGAGGATAGCGTCGAACGCGGACTCCGCCCGAGGCTCAGTGATGGGAAGATAACGGCGTTATAAACAACTTCTCAGAGTCGCTCGGGAATATAACGCCCTTCGTCCTTTTCACCAGTTCGAAGGAATGTCGAAGTCTGTTCAAATCGCATAGAACAAGTTTTGTGATTTCAAAACATGGAATCGGATGGTTTTGAATCATAGAAGGTGGGGTGAACCGTCTGTATTATTATTATTTTTTTCTCTACAGGTGTGAGACACTTTTCCATCAGGAGTTTTCGAAGTGAAGTTTATTAACACCAATTTCCGACTGGTGCTATGCGCCCGACTGCCCTGCCAGCTCGTGGGCGTGATCAGCTGTCCTCCATATATGAGAGGATCGGAAATCGTTCTGATCGTTTCTCTCTCGGCTAGGTACTCATCACCTCGCTCCCTTCGAAAGGGGTTCACCCAGCAGCTGCATGGGTCGTACTTGGACGTGTCACCACGTGTCACGGTGGTAATCCATCCAAACACTAACACCGGTCGAGCAATCATAACATCGGCAATCTCAGGGGAACCGGTTCATTCCACCTAATCTCTTCTACGGCCTGCCACAAAAGGTGAAAACACTATCAGCCCCTCATGTCGCAAAACGCCTTAACTTAAGGGAACGCTGATCATTCTGACTCCATGTAGTGTTTATGAGGTAACAAGTACTTGTTGGACTTTGAAATACCCATTGTTGACTTTTCCTAAATACGCGCTTGTATGGTAAGAGTAAAGCTCCATTTATTTATTTATTTAAGGCGGTTGGACTAACTCTTCTGGATCTACTTCAGGAAGACTACGGGCATGCTTCATGATACTCCACAGTTTCTGGTAGTCTATTTGAGCCATCTGGACCATACTGATGAAATCGGGGTGAACGTATGGGGTGCCAGTGGTTCATGAATATCATGTTTTGCTTCCCGTTCTGCCATTCCGCTCCCTACCCAGCAGGATACAATGTCTTAAGAAGAGATTTATGGTACATGGTTATACTGGATTCTACCAGTGGACGGGAATCAACTACCAGATGACTTGTAATTCGTAATGCGCTGAGGGGGTCGGAACATAAAACAAGTTTTTCTTCGGATATTATAATAAATTTTAGCCACCGGCGGATGGCATAACTCGCCCGTGAAGACTGAGAAATTCTCAGGCAAGGGAAAAGTTGAAAACCACTGCCATAATGTCGATCTTACTCCAAGTATTCGATCCGTCACAATAGACAATGTTTCATGAAGAAAAATAGCCACCATGAATAACAGTACCACCATGAATGAATAACAGTAGTTCACGAATGATCTGGCACTCAGCTGGGGGAAGCTATTCAGAGAGCTTATTCTCAACCGACCTCTTTATCTGGTCTCACTTATTTTCTAGGGGGAATTGGTCAATTGCGCAGACGAATCTCACCGGTATGTGCACTGCAGACAGAAGCGCTACTCAGAAAATAATTTACCGTTCAGGAAAAATTTGCAGTGTTTGTCTTGTAAAACCTTTTTGCATTTCATAACTATTTTAGAGAATACTTGCTTGTCATACGGTTTTCTTTTCTACAACTTCCCTCTCCTGATATTTTAGTAATTTTAGGCACTTTCACCAATGTTAAAACGCGTCTGTAATGAGGGAGTGGAGAACAGGGCATGCGAGAATATTGTTGCTTGAGGGCTGCATCGACATTGCAGCAGTGATATATGTGGAAAGCCCAAGGCTAGAACTGAGGACTCGCGGGAACGCCTGTAAAGGACGCAGAACCGTAGGTACCACCATGAATATAACATGAGGTTTTCTCCCTAACTTTTTATGCCACCTCCCCATACTACCAACTCACCCAAACCTTCCTTTGATGTTTAAACTTAGCAAGCAAGGTAACGCAATAACTCAACTCCTATGTCGGAATTCCTCGTGGAGGACGCCAAGAAAGGTGAAGAAGAGGAGGGAACTGTGCATCCTCTATTCTTCACCACGCTTTGTCTGTTATAAAGTTGGGTTGGGCTCGGAATTCTTCGCTATCGCCTTTCTCATAGCTGTAACTCGAGGATGACATGTGTCTTCCACCTTTGTTCCATATTCAGACGGATTCGTTTTGAAAATTGCGCACAACTCGCCTCTGTCATCATGTGTTTAAATGATATTACCAAACTTAATAATATCCGGTTCCATCCCAAACTTATAGTCGCAGGCTGCTTTCCGAAACAATCCAAGTATACATTGAAATTATAAGCACCATTCCGAATCCGAAAGGAAACCATTGGTGAGAAAAACGTAAGGGACTCAATGATGTCACTTAATTACTCAAGGCGTTATCACGAAATGCAATATTGTACTTGACCGAAAATATACTTGTAAGCACTTAAAGTCCCCGTCACAAAAATGCGCTCTTCTTCGCACATGTGGCTTTGAAAAAGGCGTTGCAGTTATGCAAAACCCGCAAGATTCCAAGGTCTTGTTGGAGGGGTTGACTTCACGCGCCGACTTCTACAGACCGGGTACAATGAGTTTGGGCCAACTGAAAGTGAAAGGCTGTTGTCAGGCCGATGTGTTTGGGCCAGTGTTATCTCCGTTGCGGTTAGTAGGTAAATATCTGACACCTAAATTATACTTAACTTGACATAAACAGTTTGATACTAGAGACAGTCTTTTGCTTCCGAGTCTGCGAAGCAGCGGAAGCCTTTTGTGTTCACTTTCGTGAGCTAAAAAATTTTTGTCATCAGAAATCAAAATTTCCACTTGCATTTTGCGTTTCAAAGCCTACTGAACAATTTTGGTTCCGTGTCTGTCGGTCTGTGGGTCTGTGAGTCTGTCCGCATTTCCTTGTTACAGCCATAACTTCCACGATTTTGAATTGATTCAGCTCAAATTTCGAGGGATGGTGCGGATAAGGCCCCTCGAGGTTCCATACAAATTTCAACATGATTGATCCAGCGGTACGCTCTGCGCATGCGCTAACGTTAAATTCAACAAACACGCATAACTTTCACAATTTTGATTCAATTTCGCTCAAATTTTCAAGGGTTGTTTGGACAAGGCCTAGTGAGTTCCAGTATGAATTTCAGCATGATCGGACCCTCGGTGCGCTCTGCGCATGCGCTGGCGTGAAATAGATTCAATTTCCTTGTTACAGCCGTAGTAACCAAAGATTTCACCCAATTTCAATGCAATTCTCAGGGATTAAGCGAGTAGGGCCCATTGAGGTCCCATATAAATTTCAACATGATAGAGCCAGCGGTTCGACGTAATGTAATATGTATATTTCATGTATATTTCACGTTATGTAATGTTATGTAATGTTATGTAATGTTATGTAATGTAATGTAATGTTATGTAATGTTATGTTATTTTGCTTCCGAGTCTGTTCTATTTTATAATGGGCCACTCTGATTGTGACGAGGAAGCTCCTGTGCCATCACCTTGGCAGTGTATTTCTACCTCGAATGGCCATTCCTTAACACATTTTTAGTTATTCAATTTATTACGAATTCGGTCATTTTTGCATATTTTTCAGACTAGCAAACAAACTGACCTTCGGATGCAGTATGAAAAGGACACGGATGTTATGAGATGCCTCGGCGCCATGTGTAACCTGTATAATTTCGACTTCCACGACGAATACTCGTAATTCAGACAGATTAAGGTAATATAAATTTTCCTTACGTCTTTCCTTCGTTGGCCCAAACCCATTATTTTTGAACCAGACGTAGCCTTTGGCGTTGGCCCAAACACATCGCCTTTTTGGCCAAAACCAATCCCGTTTTCACAACACTGGCCCAGAATCAGAGCCCCTGCAGATCATGGCCGTGATAAATTGGGTAGGTAGAAAGCGCGCCTAAGCTATCTTACAACGCTCTCTTAAATCATTATCAGAGACCTTCAAATGCCACATTGCCAGGGCGCCACACTGCAATGCCACATTCGGGCCATTTTTCGGTAAAATGCCACATTTTGTTGATTTCTGGGAAAATGCCACATTTTGCCTCTTTTGAGCCAAGTTTTAAGGAATTTTGAGATTTTTTTTTGCAACGCCCGAGAATGCCAAGAAAAATGTGACGTAGGGTGACCGTACCTCTTATCGACATTTCCACCAGAACTCTTTTATTTTTCAACCTATCGGCCTCTTTCAACGTTTTTTATACTCATCTGGATCTATAGAATCGATTCAGCCTATAATTGTAATCAAAATGATAAGATATTAGGCATTTATGCCGATTTTATGAGGGTTCGTTTTTTTACCAATTATCGACAGGCAAAATCCAGTTATTGACAGGGTAAGGAACCAATTATTGACACTATTTCAACGAACGAGGTACCATATATAGTTTATTCAAATTTACATGTGTTATCTATATTTATTATCAAATTTCTAGGTGTTATCTTAGTAAATTCATTTTAGTAGGGTAACTGGGAGGCTTTCTGGAAGTTTTCTTGTAAAAAAGTACCTACTTAGTAAGCTACAAATGGATCCTTATAAACAAAGCTAAATTACAACAGCCAAATATGAGATCATTTGAGATATTTTAATAATAGTTATCATTAATTCAGTCTCATTCAATACTTGTCAGTCCACATTTACTGGGTCAGAAATAAAATTTGTCCTGTTCCATGTGAGCCAAATATCAGAGGCTTTGGCAATTTCGTAATAACTTGACTCTCTTCGAATGGAATTTCTTGGTTCCTGTCTACTTGGAATACAGTTTGCATCCGATTGCATGGGTTTAAGAAATAAGCCTTTGCCTCTCCTCCCTCTACGTTATAGATTTGACAGGCTACTATTGTTTTCTTCCTTTTGTTCTTCAGTGCGACAGTGATGTAGTCACCCCTCTGAATTCTACTGCAATGTTTTTCCTCTTTTGCTTCCAAGATGATTTGATCAGTTGACTCCTTTCCCAGATTATCGAGACTTGGATGACTCTCTCGGAAGTTTACAGAAACATTATCTTCATCAACAATGTGATCACCTTCAACAACTCCGATAACAGCTTCATCGATTCCCGAAGATGTTAATTTAGGAGATTCTTGGGGAATTGAAAAAATGGTTCTCAGCTCTCCCGTAGCATTGGAGCTTGTTTCATTTGCCCCAACTTCTCTTAAATCAAGTTCTTGATGGGTAGGCAAATTAAGATCTTCCATTTCTTCACTTGATTCGTCTAAAACGTCTCGAATTGTTTGCACTAGCCCCTCACGCATGTCATGAACCTCAGAGAAGTTCGCGGCCATGCTGATGTTAGTCGAATTATCAAGTTGCTTATCGACCTTGAGTTGACCAAGATCATTGTTATTTATTTCATCATCGAGTTGACCAAGATAATTGTTATTCATTTCATCATCAAGTTGACCAAGATCACTGTTATTTATTTCACCAGCACTGATTCCATCTTCATCTGTATCATCTGGTTGCCACTCATCTTCTTCACAAGAGGTTTCATGAACTATCTGACCCTTTTTTGTCTTGGTTTTCTTATTGTTTGGTTGTACCTGCTTCTTATTCTTTTGTTGCTGTTTTTTCATCTCTCTTTCTGCAGCCTTTTTCAATTTAATCAATTCTTTTTCTGCATTTTTTGTGCTCGTAGAGTTGCTCTGGCTTTCTTCTTCTCTTCTTCTTTTACTTTTTTTGTCCATTTTCCTTTTCAGATAGTTTTTATAATCAATTGAAGATACCACACTTGGTAATAATAAGTTACTTGCGGCATTTGTGGGCATTTGACCAGACCGTGAAGTACTTGGTACTTGTTCAGGTGGACATAACTGTTCAAGCTACTAATCCTACCAATCTCAACAATCACTACTGCTTAACTTGCTTTAGATTTAGGTAGGTACCTAGGTACAAAAAGTCCAAGAAAAATTACAAAGAGTCCAATCAGAATCATCTACAAAACGGAGAATGTCGATAATTGGGAATTTGTGGCTGTCAATAAATAGAAAGTTTTTATCCAATTATTAACACCTGCTAATGCCTATTATTAACACCCCATGTCAAAAATTGGATTCGTTCATTATTTTTTGAAAAGGAAAATACCATTCAACTATAAATTGAAAATCAAATAAGACGAGCATGAAAACGAACATTTAATAGAATTCCCTATTATTGACAGGGTTTCAATAAAAGGGAGAAGCCCATTTTTTCAACACCCTATTATTGACACCTTCAAAATGCTATTATTTAAGTAAAATACGCATTGGAAACGCTTGTATAATATCTAAGGAAGGTGTTGAAATGTTTGACATGCATTTAGAGTAGAAAAACATGAAATAGAAACAGTAAAATACAGGAAAAAGGCACTCACCTTCTTAACTTAAATGATAAGGAAACGCCACTCGTTGAGAACTGGCCGCAAAAATCCTTATCACAAGGGTTAGAGAATCCATGGCTGACTTGATTCTGCCAGGAAACTGTAGCTAATTAGGTTATCCTTCATTTGGCACCAAGTTTGAATTTCTAGGTGGTGCCAAACGCTTATTTTTTGAAATGAAAGTGTAACTGTCAATAATAGGAGCCATGTCGATAATAGGTACGGTCACCCTACGGTTGTTAACTGAAACCAGGTAAGGGATTAGGATTAGTAGGACAGGAGTGTGAAGAGCACTTAGCTCGAGCTCGCCACAGGTATTCGCCCATTGTTCCAAATGATCCGGATTAGACAGTCCAGCGCAGGATTGTGTTCGAGAGTGCATGTGTTCTCATCATTCTCCTCCTCGTATATATACAATTTCCCTTCCCCACGTCCTTCATACCAAGCTGAAGTTTGTTACTGTAAACATGGCGCTCATTTTCGATTTTCTTCAATCTTCAGTATGCCTAGAGATTCCAATTCAAACGTGACCCTGTATAGGAAGTGAATTCTTGGTGACAGCAATTTTTCCGTTGAAGATGGGAAGATATTCTGCATGCTG
The DNA here is from genome assembly GCA_954871275.1 of Leptopterna dolabrata. Classification (NCBI taxonomy): domain Eukaryota; kingdom Metazoa; phylum Arthropoda; class Insecta; order Hemiptera; family Miridae; genus Leptopterna; species Leptopterna dolabrata. The sequence goes on from OX940975.1 coordinate 68,874,867, forward strand.
TGCACGAAAATGGTAAGTTTTCTATCAAGTTTCCCTTAAGAAACTCTTCTTCTATGTAGTTTACCTATAGGTAACTGTATACAGTTTACTTTTCTCAAATTCATTGCATTGAAGCTAGAGCAAGATTTTAGTTTCAAATTCATTTCTTCACGTTGATTACAAGCCATAAATCCTCCACTGTAAACAGACATAATTTCGTAATTTTCTTTCCTCTCCATTCCGAAGTACTGGCACTGATTGAACGTTCTTTAACATGGAACATGTTCTTACGGAAGTAAACCGGGCTGCAGACCGTCCAGTCCAGTCAATGTAACATGGCTCCCCTCCCCGTCGCCCGCACAGTTCTCCCTCTACCCCACTCCTACCACACAACTCACCTCCTCCACTCCTACCACACGTGACGCCTTCCCCGAGGAGAACATGGCCAGACCTCACTCCGCCGAAAACCATTACATTAATCACATTGCGTTAGGTCGCTGGTCCAAGGCTTAAAAATCCCATGAAGGTTTTTTTCTTCCTCACTACCGAAGGCAGGAAGCCTTGGATTCGTGATTGAGTATAAAAAAAACCAGTCATGCAGCATGACTTAATGAGCGAATTTTCAAAGAAATATTCGAATTAATGGCTATGGTTTTGAATAAAGGAAAACTTCTTCCTCCTACTGTTAGTACCTAAATTGAATAATTTGAAATAGATTTTTTCTTTCGTCTTCCTTCTAGTAATACGTGGGGCGGTACTTGTCTATCTATGAAGGTATCATAACAATTATATGTCAAATGGGAAATTCAAGGAGTTGTACTAATCGTTTGCCTCCCCCTTTTTTGCTTCGAACTCTCGTCTTCAATTAATACTTCTCACATTTTTCAATCTGACCACTCTAAGGGGGTGGGGGGTAAGAGTTTAAAGATTATCCTAGTTTTGGGTAATTTTTGCGCACTTTAAATGCTCTAATTTAAGAACGGATTTAGATATCTAAAATCCGATTTCACCATCGTGTTCAGCGTGCAAAAACCTTTAAAATGAGGGGTCACTTGTTAGAAAATAACATTTTGGGGATTTTTGGGTAATTTTTGCGCACTTTAAATGCGCCAAAACCCTCCTTAGAGTAGGCCAATTTCGCCCATCTTCGAACTCAGCCTTTCGATTGCCAAGATAGATTTTTTGTGCAAATTTGAGCTGTTTATCTCAATTCTATCGAGAGTTATCGTCTGGAGTGACACATATATATAAATATATATATACATATAAAAAAGTGTTAAATTTCAGGAATCGTTTTAGAATGGTCTGAAACGGATTTCTATGAAGAAAATTTCCAAAAATTTATATTATTTAAATTTCGAAGCCATTGCAATAGCTTCATTTTCTTTGAAAATTCGCTAAAAAGTTCATGTCCTCCAAAATGAAAATTTCCACTACCATTTACACCAAAATGAAAATTTATTTCACGTGTTAGCTGAAATAAATAAATAAGTAAACAACAATTCAGGCGCGTGTCTCATTGATTCTCCAAAGGATAAGTAGGCCTGGGTATGTATTTTACCTAAGTTTTTCGAATCCGACTTTTCCCAGTACTATTGACCTCGTGTAGCTCAGTGGCGTAGCCAGGATTGTTGAATGGGGGGGGGGGGGGGGGGGGTTATCGGAAATAGAAAAAAGTTCCTGTCATGCAGCATGGCTATAAGAGCGAATTTTCTAATAAATATTCCTGCTATTGTGTAAAAAGATGATAATACGGCGGTAAACCATACCACTTTTCTTAAAATTGTATAATTTTTCGTGATTTTAGCCATTTTTACCGATGTTTGACCCTGATAAAGTCAAATTTGACCCGCTTGTTTTTAGAAAAATAGTTTTATCATCGAGATAATCCCTCCGTCGTGATTAATCGTCTCACACAACGTCAGGTGAATTAATACTGATTTTAGCCCAATTGTTTACCCCCAAAAATCAATATCTGACCCCTATTCTGTGTGAAAAACAACTGAAATGGTATTTTTATGTCTTTACTCACTCTTCCATACCACTTTCAGTGATTTTTAATCAATTGTTTGCAATTTTTACCGTTTTTACCGACTTTCGACCCCTAAAAACTCCAATTTGACCCCCTTGGAATTTTTGAAAATTGCTCATCTCCGAACTCATCCTTTTGTTTGGCAATAAAAACGTTTTGGAGAAATTTGGAATTTTTATCATGAAACCGAGGACAGATATCATCTGGAGTGGCACATAAATATACATAATATATAAATTTTTGTTAAAATCTAGGGGTGAACTGAGGTTGGTCTAAAACGGATTTGCCTATAAAAATATTTCAATAATTCAGGTTTTGAAATTTTTACCCATTGCAACAGCTTCATTTTCTTTGAAAATTCGCTAATATGGTTTGACATTAGGTACAAACAAAACTGAATTTAAATTAAATTTAACAAAGCACTAAATGTTACAGGTAACGTTAGGTATGATAAACTGATGAAATGAAACATTTTTTCGCAAGTGTTCGCCAATTTTCAAGGAAAATAAAGATATTGCAATGGGTCCGAAATTTTCAGAACATAAGTTTTTGAAATTATTTTATAGGCAAATCCGCTTCAGAGCATCCTGATTTCATCCCTAGATTGTCACGAAAATTTATACGTATATTATATATATTTATTTATGTGTCACCCCAGACGATATCTGACCTTGGGTGCGTGATAAAAATTCTAAATTTCGCCAAAATGTTCCTATTGCCAAACAAAAGGATGAGCAATTGTCAGAAATTCGAAGGGAGTCAAATTTGAGTTTTTAGGTGTCAAAAATTGTAAAAACGGCTAAAATTGATATATAAAACTACTGAATGTGGTATGGAAAGATAAGTGAAGACAGAAAAATACCATTTCAGCTGTTTTTCACACAGAATAGGGGTCTAACTAGGATTTTTGGGGGTCAACAATAATTGGTATTAAGGGCTAAAATCAGTATCATTCACCCGATGTGTGGGATGGTGACGGTGAGAGACTGTATCGATAAGCGTTTTTGTCGAAAGGAGTGGGCCAAATTTTTGGGACAGATCGTTTGTAATCAAATGAACGTAAGATTGTTTAACTGTTTACCCATGTTTGGTTTACCGTTTAATCTGTTATTGTTGCATTTGTTTGTTACTTTTGTGATTGTTATCATTCTCAAGATTTAGTTTTAATTTGTGATAAAGTTTTCGAGCCAATGGGGGGGGGGGGAGAGTTATGACCCCCTTACCCCCCCCCCCCCCCCCCGCGGGCTAGGCCACTGGTGTCGCTCAAATATACGCGGAGGTCAGGGACACGCTCACGTCACTGCTCCAGTCGTGTGATGGAGGACTGGCCGAGGGAGGGAGTCAGGTGGTGCGAGGAGGGACCGGTTTCAACTTAATTGCCGTTGTATGAAATGAAAGGCGGTTGCACACCGACGTCCCCTGCCCGTTCTCTATCGCAGCCCCCGAGGCTATAAACTCAATTTGTGTCTCACCGTTTTTGGCGTTACCTTCCCGCACATTTCCCTCCACGCTCCTCTGCCCGCGGCCGCTAACCTTACACCGGAGTTATGACGTCATTTATACCCCCCGCTCCTCGCCGCCATCGCTGAGTCTATAGCCGGGGGAAAACGGTTGAGAGAAAATGGTCGTGAGTTGCGGGGGTAGGATGGCACCCGTGGAAAACAACTCGGCTCGTACATCAACCCCCAGGTTTCCATGCATAACATTTTCATCCCCCTGCCCCAACTGCTATCCCTTTTAACGTTTTGTGAGATTTAGTTTATAAGAGGCTTTTGAATATTAAAATTATCGCTGCTCGGCCTTTCCTAACGCCTGTGGACAGCGGGCTCTAGAGCTGCTGTGAACTGGCTTCTGCTGTGGCGATCCCATTGAGATAAGCCCAAACCCTCCCCATTTCCATCCTCTTACCCCCTTTTATTGGGACACCCCCCCCCCCCCCTTCACACAACAGTTGGACATTTTGGTTTATTATTCTGTGAATAATACACCTATGTATTCGCTCAGCAAAAAATTTTTATAACAGCCCCACAAAATTTTTTCTTTTCATTTCAAGGTGCGTAGATTCCAAAAAACCACAGTCATGCAGCATGGCTATAAGAGCGAATTTTCGAAGTTTTCGGCATCTTCCTCCTCCGCCTAAAACTTTCTGAAAATTAATTTTCGGCCAATGTTTTCCCAACTTGATACCATACAAAATTAAAACAGGAGTAGTTTTACGCAAAGTAAAATTTGGGGTGGAAGGGGGAGGAGGGGGAAATCAAAAATGTTTTGAATACCAGAAGAGTAGGTAGGTATTGGATAGGTAGGTACGTAACAAATTTTTTGTTCCATTTTTTGCCGAGTAACACCTCGGTTTGTAGATTTTCCAACGCTGAACACGATGGTGAAGTCAGAATTGCGATATCCCATTCCGTTATCAGATTAGAGCAGACGAACCAGAAAGAACATCTCAAGAAATAACCACGTTCCTTCATCTTCAAAGTGCTCCAGTTTGAGAACGGAATGAGATATCGCAATTCTGATTTCACCATCGTGTTCAGCGTAGAAAAACCTTTAAAATGAGGTGTCACTTGTCAGACTGTTTCATTTTGGGAATTTATGGGTAATTTTCCCCCCCTAAAACTCCCCAAAACTCCCCCTTAGAGTGACCCGATTCTGCCCATCGACGAACATAGCCTGTCGATTGCCAAGACAGATTTTTCGTGCAAATTTGAACTTTTTATCTCAATTCTGTCGAGAGTTATCGTCTGGAATGACACATACATATATAAATATATAAATATATAAATAAATATGCATATAAATATATATATAAATATATATATATATATACATATAATTTTTGGTGTCTTTCGGCAGTGAATTCAGGATGGTCTGAAACGGATTTTGGTATAAAAATCTTTCAGAAATTCGAGTTTTAAAAATTTTGGACCGAGAACAATAGCTTCCTTTTCTTCAAAAATTCGCTAAATGCAATGTCCGTCCGCCGTATCACGTGTACCGGCTTCATTTTTGGTCTAAAAAATTCGTTCTTTGGCACACATGCTCCATTTGGGCCCTAGTTGTGTCCCGAAACTATTCAGCCCGATCGGAATATGCCCAGGGGTGTTATGAGTGAAAATGTGGATAAAAATAGGTACTTTTTGTGTTTTAGTAACATGTTAGCAAAATTAGCTTTTGCGGTATCGTTTTTCATGTTTTTTTGCGACGAGAAGACCGAATATGAAGTCGATTTTGACCAAAGTGTGGAAAATTGAGGTTCTACCAAAGGTTCAGCTGCCAAAATTGACTTTTTACGAGGCAAAAACCTGGAAAATCGTCTGAAATCACCATCAATTTGTATAATAACACTAGAAAAAGTGTCAACACGTGGATCAAGACGATTAAATGGCACTACCAATGATCAAAGATGATTTGAAAAAAAAGGAGCGTACCTAATTCGTGTTTTGGGGGCCAAAATTGGTATAAACCTTAATAAATAGCTATTTCAATTAGTTCACATTAAAGAAACAATAAATAAACAGCCAACATAATAGTAGATGTGTCCAATAGAATAATAAACCCATGTGACAAGGACTTTGCAGTGTTTTGCTGATATTCTCAATTTTTTAGCGTTTTTGACCATAAAATATGCCGTGTTTGACCACCCAAATATTGTATCTGAGCAAATTTGTAGGTATTGAAAAAATAATGTAATATATTATAATAATAATAAACAAATATAACCGTTGACTTTTGAAAAATACTTTTTATGTCTCGATTCACCATTTGAGTTGCCATTCGATTCACCATAATCACTCTTGTTGAATTTACATCTATTTTTGAGAATTTTAAGCCATATTTCCAATGTTTAGTGCTGTTTGGCCCCCAACACTCCCCTAAAACTTAACACTTTATTAAAAGAGTATTTTGGTTTATTATTTTCAATAATGAACCATTAGAATCGAGCATGACAAAAGAAATGCTAATCCCCCCTCAAAATTTGATGGTTTACGTTTCAAGGTATGTAGAATCCGAAAATGCAATACAAATATTTCTGTCTGTCCGCCGTACGCCGTACGGGCCACTTTTCTTAGTTACCATGAAACAAAATTGATAAAATTCGGGTTATAGGTTCCGTTCGGGGTCTAGTTGGTCCACGAAGCTCGACGTTACTGTCAGTCATCTCTAAGGGGTTCAAAATAGGGGTTGAAATGTTCAGAACGCCGTAGCTCAAAAACTTTCGATGGAAGGGTAGGTATGGTTTTTTTTAACTTTATCAAATTTGTCTTGAGCTAAACAGTTTTTTGAGACCACACCGAGCATTGCGCATCCAGCCGTTCGTGTGCACCAAAAAGATTCGTCAACACGATCGTCAATCAAACGGTATAAATCCCGCCGGGATGTCATCACTAGGGAGCACCTGATTATAATCAAGGATGGCTGTATGAAATCGAGTTGGTTGTTCTGCGATATTATTTCATTTGATAAGTGATGGACTATTGGATTTTGTTGGTAGGTACTTCTGAAACTTGTACAAACGTTGAAGTATTATTGATGGGTAAATTATTACACAATGGCAAATTATTACACAAAGGCAAATTATTACACAACGGTAAATTATTACACAACGGTAAATTATTACACCACGGTAAATTATTACACAACGGTAAATTATTACACAACGGCTCATCTACCCAGAAGGGGCTGGATTTTGTTGATAGGTACTTTTGCAACTTGAACAACCGTTAAAGTATTATTGATGGGTATTACACAATGGCAAATTATTACAAAACGGCAAATGATTACACAACGGCTCATCTACCAAGAAGGGGCTGGAGTTTGTTGATAGGTACTTTTCCAACTTGAACAACCGTTGAAGTATTATTGATGGGCAAATTGTTACACAACGGTTCTTTATTCTATCTCCGTAGAAGGGGAACCTATACAGGTAAATTTACACAACGGTTTAGGTAGGTACCTAGTGACGAGTACGGGGTTAGGTACTAACCTACGGAGGGTCCGCGATGTACATAATATGTATAGAATATTACATAGGTATGTTATATAGAAGGGTTATCTATACGGAGACCTGCGATCTGTAACAGAAGGGTATTCCGTACAAAATAATAAAACGTTGTGCAGGGATTTGCAGCGTTTTGGTTTATTATTCTGTGAATAATACACCTATGTAATCGCTCAGCAAAAAATTTTTATAACACCCCCTCAAAATTTTTTCTTTTCCGTTTCAAGGTACGTAGATTCCAAAAATGCAATGTCCGTCCGCCGTACGCCGTCCGCCGTACGCCGTCCGCCGTCCGCCGTCCGCCGTACGCCGTCCGCCGTATCACGTGTACAGGCTTCATTTTCGGTCTAAAAAAATCGTTCTTTCGCACACATGCTCCATTTGGGCCCTAGTTGTGTCCCGAAACTTTTCAGCCCGATCGGAATATATCCAGGGGTGTTATGAGTGAAAATGTGTATAAAAATAGGTACTATTTGCGTTTTAGCAACATGTTGGTAACATGAGCTTTTAAGGTATCGTTTTTCATGTTTTTGGGGACGAGAATACCGAATATGAAGTCGATTTTGACCAAAGAATAGAAAATTGAGGTTCTACCAGATGTTCAGCTCCCGAAATTGATTTTTTATGAGTCAAAAACCTGGGAAATCGTTTGAAATCACCATCAATTTGTATAATAACACTGGAAAAAGTGTCAACAGGTGGATCAAGACGATTAAATGGTACTATCAATGATCAGAGATAATTTTTCAAAAAAAAAAAGGGAGCGTACTTTATTCGAGTTTTGGGGGCCAAAATTGGTGGAAACCACCAGAGATAGCTATTTCAATTATTTTATATGAAAGAAACTATAAATAAACAGCCAACATCTCTGTAGGTAGGTATGTCCAATGGAATAATAAACCCATGTGACAAGGACTTTGCAGCGTTTATTTTTTACAAATTATCTTTGATCATGATAGTGCCATTTAATCGTCTTAATCCGCCTGTTGATACTTTTTTTTTTTCAAATTATCTTTGATCATTGATAGTACCATTTAATCGTCTTGATCCACCTCTTGATACTTTTTCTAGTGTTATTCTACAAATTGATGGTGATTTCAGACGATTTTCCAGGTTTTTGACTTATAAAAAATCAATTTTGGGAGCTGAACATCTGGTAGAACCTCAATTTTCCACTCTTTGGTCAAAATCGACTTCATATTCGGTCTTCTCGTCCCCAAAAACATGAACAACGATACCTCAAAAGCTCATTTTACCAACATGTTGCTAAAACGCAAAAAGTACCTATTTTTACACACATTTTTACTCGTAACACCCCTGGGTATATTCCGATCGGGCTGAAAAGTTTCGGGACACAAATAGGGCCCAAATGGAGCATGTGTGCGAAAGAGCGAATTTTTTAGACCAAAAATGAAGCCTGTACACGTGATACGGCGGACGGCGTACGGCGGACGGACATTGCATTTTTTGAATCTGCGCACCTTGAAACGGAAAAGAAAAAATTTTGAGGGGGTTTTATAAAAATTTTTTGCTGTGCGAATACATAGGTGTATTATTCACAGAATAATAAACCAAAACGCTGCAAATCCCTGCACAACGGTTTATTATTTTGTATAGAATACCCTTCTGTCACAGATCACAGCTCTATGTATAGATAACCCGTCTATATAATACGATATGTACTATTCTATACATATTATGTAGATCGCAGACCCTCCGTAGGTTAGTACCTAACCCCGTACTCGTTACTAGGTACCTACCTAAATCACGAGTTAAATGTTGCTAAAATAATTCTGCCGATGACAAACAGTACCTAACAAAAAGAAACACACATAATGAAGTTCTGGAAAGAAATTGTTGATGAGGAGTGAAAAAAGTTGCAAAAGTACCTACCAACAAACTCCAGCCCCTTCTACGTAGATGGTATAATGAACCGTTGTGTAATAATTTACCGTTGAGTAATGATTTACCGTAGTAATAATTTACCCATCAATAATACTTCAACGTTTGTTCAAGTTTCACTACCTACCAACAAACTCCAAAAGAGCCATCATTTTTCAAGCGAAATAATATCACAGAACAACCAACTCGACTTCATACTCCGCCAATATAATCAGGTGATCCCTACCAATGATGTTATCTCCGCCAAATTTCCTATTGTGGGCGCGTCTCTGGTTACGAGATTTGGTTTGAATTGTATACAATTTCATTCACACTGGAGTCGAAAATGCCTGTCGGTGCAAACTTCGGGGCCTTACTGTGAACGAACGGCTGGACGTACGATGCTCCGGGGGGGGGGGGGGGGGTCTTAAAAAACTCGCAAGTTCAAGAACTATTTAAAACCGTAAAAATATTCACGTTAAAAAATGGTATAGGCGTTTTGAAAATTTCAACCCCTATTTTGAACCCCTTAGAGATGACTCACAGTAACGTCGAGCTTCGAGGACCAACTAGACGCCGAACGGAACCTATAACCCGAATTTCATCAATTTTCTTTCATGGTAACTAAGAAAAGTGGCCCGTACGGCGGACAGACAGAAATATTTTTATTGCAGTTTTGGATTCTACATACCTTGAAACGTAAACCATCAAATTTTGAGGGGGGGTAAGAATTTTTTTTTTCATGATCGATTCCAATGGTTCATTATTGAAAATAATAAACCAAAATCATCATCATCGAATCTGAACCTTAATCATTCAGTTGGCATTAAGTTGGATTTTGGTGATAGGTACTTTTGTAATTTGAACAAACGTTGTGCTTCATGAATAACAACAAATAATGATGGAATTCTCGAATCCACGGCGTATATTATGAAATGATGGTTGCCCTGCTGGCTAGCTCCATTATTCGATTAGGGCTCTCTTGTGGGAAGCACGAGGGTAAGTATTGACCGCTGAAAACATTTATCCACCCAGAAGGGGTCTATAATACAGGTAAATAATAAACCGTTGTGTAATAGTTTGCATTTTTTTTAAACTAATATTATCAAGGATGAGCTGCTGACCTCAAAACCGCATTGAACCCCATTTTTAAACCCTTTAAACACTTTGGAATTTAGATAAAGTGATGAAGGAGAACACGCGACTTCTTTAGAAGCTCTTAACACTGATTGTGAGTGGGTAGAGACGTCTCAAGGTCCACTATTATGTACCTATTTAAATAATAATCTGATAGGTATTGCTGTTGTTTGATTAGATGAGACGGGATGGTAAGGTACGGGACATGCCCAGTGGATAGACCAGTCTGGGATTTTTAGGATGTGCCTAGTGGATATATAGTTGGAGGTCACCTCTCCAATGTGCCTACAGTTGTTATTGTGTGTTACTGACGATGGTTTGACCACCGAAACCGGTATAACAGTGTTTTTGGGTTTTTTTCGTGTATCAGTGGAAATAGACTATTTTTCCAATAACTCAGTTTTTCTTTGAAATGGGGTTCCACGATTTCTTCGTGAGTGATTTAGTTCGTAACAGTAGAGGTTTTTTTTGTCTTTTTTCCCAGTGTTTAGTGAACATGAGCTTGTGAGGTAGCGTTTTCCATGTTTTTTAGGGCGAGAAGACCAAATATGAAGTCTATGTTGACAAAGAGTGAAGAGCTGAGGTTGTAACGTAGGTTCAGCTCCCAAAATTCATTTCTTATGAGTCAGAAACCTGGGAAATTGTCTGAAATCACCATAATCTTGTATAATAAGACTAGAATTAGTATCAAAATGTGAATCAAGACAATCAAATGGGACTACCAGTAATCAATGGTAATTTGTCAAAACCAGGAGCTTATATCGTATTTTTGAGGGCCAAAATTGGTGGAAACCATCACAAATATATAATTATTTCAATTATTGCACATGAAAGAAACAATAAATGTAGTTCCAGCATTTTTGTAGGTTAGACCAGACAATAGAATAATGAACCCATGTGGCTAGGACTTGGCAGCGTTTTTTCTTTTTTTTAACAACATAACTGAGGGGGTAGTGAAATGCTCCAGAAACGTGTAGTGCAGGGTGCGATATGTACTGACCACATTATATCCAAGGATTATGATAAAATACGCTCAGGAAGCCGAATGAAGGTCACGCATGAAACGCGATGGGTAACATCAGAATCGTAGGTACTTGTGAAAGCTGAACAAATGTTGAAGTACTATTGATGGTTAAATTATTACACAATGGTAAATTATCACACAACGGCTCATCTACCAAGAAGTTGCTGGATTTTGTTGATTGGTACTGTTGCAACTTGAACAACCGTCGAAGTATCATTGATGGGCAAGTTATTACACAACGGTTCATTATAGGTATTGGCCACAGAAAACAGTGATCTACGCAGAAGGGGCATCTATTTCACTCCACATCAACAATTTTCTTTTAGAACTTCATTATTTGCGTTTCTTTTTGCCGTTTTAGTTACTGTTTGTCATCGGCTGTATTATTTTAGCAACATTTAACTCGTGATTTAGGTAGGTCCTAGTAACGAGTACGGGGTTAGGTACCTACTAACCTACGGAGGGTCTGCGATTCACATAATATGTATAGAATATTATATTATATAGACGGGTTATCTATGCAGACAGCTGTGATCTGTAACAGAAGGGTATTCTGTACAAAATAATAAACAGTTGTGCGGGGATTTGCAGCGTTTTCAGTCGCGATTCACGTATTTATACCATGGTGAATTTATTTGGACTCATGTCAGTGGGGTTAGGTTAACCTAACCTAACTGTACTGGCTGGTGATGTCAGTAGCCTATTTCTGCCCAGGGGCGCCATTTCACCAAACTGTTGGGGGGGGGGGGGGGGGCAAACACCAGGGGGTATGGGGGGTATGATATATCTACTAAGGAAAGGGGGTCCAGGGTTTTTTCCCCCGCAAATTTGTTTAAATTAATATTACATTTAGATGTAGGCTAATTTTATGCTTCCTTTTACATATTTAAAGTTTCAATAAAAGAATAAATACAAACAAAATCAAATTACCCTTTTGGTTTATTATTTTCAATAATGAACCATTGGAATCGAGCATGAAAAAAAAAATTCTTACCCCCCCTCAAAATTTGATGGTTTACGTTTCAAGGTATGTAGAATCCAAAACTGCAATAAAAATATTTCTGTCCGTCCGCCGTACGCCGTACGGGCCACTTTTCTTAGTTACCATGAAAGAAAATTGATGAAATTCGGGTTATAGGTTCCGTTCACTGTCTAGTTGGTCCTCGAAGCTCGACGTTACTGTGAGTCATCTCTAAGGGGTTCAAAATAGGGGATGAAAATTTCAAAACGCCTATACCATTTTTTTTACGTGAATATGTTTACGGTTTTAAATAGTTCTTGAACTTGCGAGTTTTTTAAGACCATCCGGAGCACCGTACGTCCAGCCGTTCGTTCACAGTAAGGCCCCGAAGTTTGCACCGACAGGCATTTTCGACTCCAGTGTGAATGAAATTGTATACAATTCAAACCAAATGTCGTAACCAGAGACGCGCCCACAATAGGAAATTTGGCGGAGATGAAATCATTGCTAGGGATCACCTGATTATATTGGCGAGTATGAAGTCGAGTTGGTTGTTCTGTGATATTATTTCATTTGAAAAATGATGGCTCTTTTGGAGTTTGTTGGTAGGTAGTGAAACTTGAACAAACGTTGAAGTATTATTGATGGGTAAATTATTACTACGGTAAATCATTACTCAACGGTAAATTATTACACAACGGTTTATTATACCATCTACGTAGAAGGGGCTGGAGTTTGTTGGTAGGTACTTTCGAAACTTTTTTCACTCCTCATCAACAATATCTCTTTTCAGAACTTCATTATGTGTGTTTCTTTTTGTTAGGTACTGTTTGTCATCGGCAGAATTATTTTAGCAACATTTAACTCGTGATTTAGGTAGGTACCTAGTAACGAGTACGGGGTTAGGTACTAACCTAAGGAGGGTCTGCGATCTACATAATATGTATAGAATAGTACATATCATATATTATATAGACGGGTTATCTATACATAGAGCTGTGATCTGTAACGGAAGGGTATTCTGTACAAAATAATAAACCGTTGTGCAGGGATTTCAATTCATTAAATTAGCATTGCTACATTCCAATAATATTCATTCAAAATATTCCTTTATAAAAGAATAACTTTTTAAAAGAAGGCTATGATATTCTAGATAACTCCAGTAGTCATTTTCATTATTTATCAATTCCTTGGGGGGGTAAGTAGCAAACCGTTGTGTAATAATTTGCAGCGTTTTTTCATTTTCGGATTTCACGTACCTTGAAACGTAAACCATCACATTTTGTGGGGGGGAGGGATTTCTTGTTTTTTGTTTTTTTTTTTTCAGTGAAACTACATTCCACTATGAGAACTTTGACCCCCACCGCACTGTCCTACCACGATAAGTAGGCAGTTTTCCTCTACGATTTTTCAAACCGTCAACCAATTCTGACGTCGCAGTTGGTGGCGGGGAAGAGGGGCGGCATGCGAGGGGTAGGACAGTTTGGTCTGTGTCAAAATTCTCAGGATGGAACTTCTGGCCACTGAGCTCGAATGGCGTTATGAATAGCTATCTCGAAATCAGCAAAAACTGTGCCTGCTCCGAAGAAACTAGAAATCTTGTTGAAAACGTGCTGGTAGTTACCAGCAGTCTTATTGGGTAAGATATTGAAAACCAAGGGCACATAAAATCCATCTCTCTTGACAAAAATTGAAAACAGCTGGGTAAACATCTTTGGACAGCTTTTGAGGTGCCGTCCACGAAAATCGTTATTATTTAGAGCATCCAAGTTTTTGGGGCATGTAAAAAGATTATGTTATTGGCAGGAATTTCTCACCGAGGTTTGTGACGACCGTATATTCATTGACAGTTTTTGGAGTTCTTGAAGGGTAATGGGTAACTGGGCACTTTCCGCAATCGAGAAGCGTTGATATTTTTTTCGAATTTTCTGAACAACATGATCAGTAAGACACTCACCAGCAGATGATGAAGCAATCTCATTTCGAATGAGTTTTGTAGATCGTTCAGTGATCAGTTCTTCCGTTCTTCTTTTCGAAGTGTTTGTGATGCGTTGTCGTTCTAGAGAACTGACTGCTTCCGCGTCGTAACAGTGATCCAAAACTTTCCTAATCGCAACCTCACTCCTAATTTATACATAAGCTTTACAATCATGTTCTCTGAGTGCAAGTCCACCGCTCAACACCGTCCGCTAAATTTTTTTTGGAAGCCAAATTTGTACTTTTCGATCATTAGTAGGTAGTTTTTTTTTCATTTCGGCCAAACATAAAATGGGGCTCCATCGTTTGGGCAAACGTCGACCAAAATATATTAGGTATAGCAGAATGTGGGAACGTCATTTGCGAATTAAATAGTGGTGTCTTCATGTTATTTTGTACTTTACTGATGTCTAATACTTTAGTACTTATATTCGCCCGTACCTCCGGCAGACGGTAAAGCCCTTACCATGCCGTTTGGTTTATTATTATCTGTGGAAAATTTGAATATTATTTTGATTTTTTGAAATAAACGTTTTTCTTCCTCTTCTTTGTGAAGGCAAACGCAAGACTGGTTGACTAAAGCTGATGACAAACTGACGTTGATGTTTGAAGATTTTGAGGAAAGAACTGACTTTGATATTTGATCCGAGATTTGGACTAAGAGTTTGTTTTGAGTTTTTTCGCGATTTGGGATGGGAACTTTCGCAGCCATACGTTTCACCTCACGGGAACTTTCGAGGTATCATCCGGTATAACAGCTGAGGAGTACCACGACAGTGCACTTACTCAGTTCTGAATAACGAATTACTGGATAGTGGAAATAGATTGTTCAATAATTTCCAATCTCACCGGGATTTCTCAATGAAGGGATTATTGGGTTGAACTCAAGAATAATTGGTTCAGGCTCCTTCATAACGTTAATCCTTCTTTTTCTTCGAGTCGTTTGATATCTATTGAGCGGATGAACGGGGACAGACAAAGTGGCGGCGGCATCGGAGCGGAACAAGGAGGAAAACCCGACTCGTAAGCCCGATCCGGAGGTTTATTGGACTCCGCCCTCACGGATTAAGGAGTTGATTAATTAGACAATTACCAGAGTGAAAAGGGAGATGGGTTTCCGGGGCGGCCTCCCCGGCTTAGCCTAGAAAACCAGGGGGAATATTGCGACGGGAAACCTTGTAGCGGTGTTGTGTAGGGACGAGATTAGGGCGACCCAGAAGCTCGCCGGTCGAGTGTGTAGTTAGAAACGGCGTTTTCTATTCTGCGAACGCAACTTCGCCCTCTAACCGGATTGTACAGCCTTTTGCTCCCGGACGGACCGCCAAACCGGAAGCATAAGCCCCACTCTCTCACTCCCACACGAGTCCCTCCTCGCTCACCTTCTCTCTCTCTCTCGTAATGTACCTTCCTCACTTGTATTCTAAACAGGGATTCTATTTAAGTCTGAGTAGTTTTTCCTCCTCTTTGCCAAACCCTACCCCTTCCCTCATCTTATCAGTGTTTCACTTCCCATTCCTTCGTCCTTCTTCCAGATCTCCTTTCACGGCTGATGCACTGGAGGGAGATAATTGGAAAAGAAGAGTCTTCCAACTTTTAGGGGCAGTCACGTAAGCCCTTATCCCGTTCCCATCCCTTCACGAACGTGCGTCGGCAGTCTTTCATTTCCGTCTTCAACATAAAATCTGATCGTAAATCATCCAATCAATGTTATATGGAGGACAGAAAAACAATCTTCCCCTGAACTAATATACACAGGAAAGACCTCTATCAACAGTAATAATATCACCAAGCAAATAAGTTCCTAAGTGTAGCTTTGCAGCCCAGTCAATTTTGAATTTGTGCCGATTAACTCGCACAAAGTTGGAAATAATTAGGTAATTAAATTTAAATTTTGGCATCTCGCGTAAGAGTAATGTAAGTTAGCGACGGTTTCTGAGTCAAGAAGAACCGTTGAGAGCCGAAAAAACCTCGAAACTTGGCAGTTTTGGTCATTATTTTGAATAATGAACCTTTGGAATCGAGTATGGGAAAAACAATTAACCCCTCACCCCCCACCCACCCACAACATTTAATGGTTTCCGTTTCGAGGTACATAGAACCCGAAAATGGAATGAAAAATTTTCTGTCCGTCTGCCATCCGCCGTACTTCACACTTTTTTAAGTTACCATGATCCAAAATTAATGAAATTTGGTTTTTAGGTCCCATTTGGGGTCTAACTGGTCCGCGAAGCTCGGCGTTACTGTCGGTCATCTGTAAGGGGTGACAAGTAGGGGTTGAAATTTTCAGAACGCCGTAGCTCGAAAACTTTCATTTGAAGGGTATGGTTTTTTTGAACGTTTTTAAATTGATCTCAAACTAAAGAATTTTTTGAGGCCACCCGGAGCATTATGTATACGACCAGCCCTTCGTTTGCCCCGAAAAGCTTAGTCAACAAGATCGTGAATTAAACGGTATAAATCCGGCCCAGATATTATTCCTATAGGTAACACCTGATTATAATAATCACGGATGGCTGTATGAAATCGAGTTGTTTGTACCGTGATATTATTTCATTCGAAGAATGATGGCTCTTCTGGATCTTGTTGATAGGTGATTTTGTAACTTGAACAAACGTTGTTTCATGAATAACAACAAATAATTAATGATTGAATTACTGAATCCTGCGTATTTTTATGAAACTGTAATTCCCGGGCCGGCTTCAGTATTCGATGTAGGGGTTTCTTGGGTGGGGGGGGGGGGGCATGAGGGTAAGTATTGGCTTATAACATCTGAAGCGTTAAGAGCATCCCTATTTTTGATAAAATACGGAATTTGAAATGTTTAAACTTTGATAAATTGAAATTTAAAATTAATAGGAGTGCTCTGAACGCAGATGAAGCTCTACAACTTTAGTTATTTGACGTTTTTCATTTGGAATAACCATTTTTTAGTTACAGGAGTGTGGAGCTGAGCATAACTTCTCAGCCGAAATGGAAAGTTTTGCCTATTTTTGACTCCATGACCGGACCAAACCGCTGAACCAAATTTAATGTTTGAGGAGGTTTTGACGTATTTTTGGTACAAGTAAATTTTTCAGTGCGACGCACCCATACGTACGTATGTGCTATAAACCGAAAACTGAAAAAATGGTAAGATATATATATATATATATATTTGTTTCATTCTTTCAGTTCCCAAAAGTTTAGATCGCTTCAGAAACCGTCGCAGACTTATATTACTCTCAATGGGTAGGCCCAAGCCCAACGTGGATTAAAATCATTTCCAGCTTGGTGTGAGTTAACCGGAGGCTAGGCATTTTTTATGTTGTCTAATTTTACTGGGCTATTGTTGAAATTCAGTAGCAAAAACTAATATTATAACGCTCTAGTTCTACGAATCCAATCGGTATTTTTAGGTGGCTTTTAATGGTGAAGAATTTGAGTTATCAGTGGTGACCATTCCTGTGAGTTCCGATAGCACTGTAACAATATATTTATGGAACTTGAATGAAAATTGTAAGCAGTCGAACAGTTTGGGTTCCGTAATGGTTAGGGTACGTGGGAAGCGTTGTTCTTCATGCGCACATTACTGCAAATCTGTTGAGAGTTCAGGGAGAATGTGTTAATTTGTTTTATATATTCACAAAAGGCAATCTATCATGTAGAGCATGACATTTTCGTGTACCTTGAAGCAAAAGGTATTCATACTTACGACCTCCGGCTCCTCGAGCATTTATGTTATAACTTATAAACAAGAAGCTTCTGCCCGGTTCAGCGATCTCACCACCAACAAAGTAGCGATTGACCGTGGAGTTCGTCAGTGATGCGTGCTGTCACCACTTCTGTTTCATGCATATGCTGAGATGATATTCTCAAACGCCCTTGAGGTTCATCCGGAAGGACTGGGAATAGGAGGAGAGGTGATAAGGAATATCAGGTATGTCGATGACACAGCGCTTCTTGCAGAAAGCGATGTCATCGCTGATCTCCCGCCGTTGTTGAGTGCTTGTACGATCAAGTAGCGAATGAGGCTTGAATATAGATACAGTCGGCGCCGCTGACTGTGGCCACGTTGGGACCAAGCCAATGTGACTACGTAAAGCGAATGGCCATATAAAGCGAAACCGGGTTAAACCAATAAAAATATTTAATTTAATTTACTTATTTATTCGTCTTTTAATAATTATGTTTGTACATACGTTAATATGTGTCGTACCAATAGACTACGTACAATTGCCAAAGAAAAATGAATTTCAAGAGCGAGATTTCAAGAGTTTGATTCAAATCAAACTTATGATCGAGGATCTAGGAATGTTGAATCGAACGGCAGCTGTGAACTGATTGCCAGAATACATTTTTTCTGTGGTGAATATGCGTTTAATTGTAAGCGAACTGCTGTACTAACTGTTGCTACAATAGGCGGCGCCGACTTCATATCCAAATCAAGACGGATGGTAGTGGGAAAGCAGAGTAGGACCGGAAAAATATCAATAGATTTAACCAAAATATCGAAGAATCCGAATATCCGTAGATGCCTGTCAGAACCCGTGGAAACGGAAAAATCCTTATATTTATCTGGCGCGACACTTGTACACAGGCCTGAAGTGCAAGTCCGCCGACTGTTACAAAATGTGCATGAAAAAAGCGGATCGTAGCCTTCAGCGTTCCTCCCCAAGACGAAAGAGTGGATTCAGATGAATGTGGAGAAGCTGCTCCATGCTGCAGCCAACAGAGATGTGTTTGAGCAAATAATAAACTCAATCACATAGCAATTCGTCTAAGGTCGGATGCAAGTACGTAACTAATAGAAGAAGAACGAAAATCAGTTGTTACTAGGTAATATTGACAATAGCGTTGAGTTCTCATACCCCAACTAAAATTAGTTGTAAACTGTCGGGAAGGCAATCTCCCATCCATCACCACGATCGTGACGTCACACTACAAAGGCAACCCTACATGATTTTTATGCAAAACATCTGCATCCTTAAGAATGAGGATCGCTGATGTTTCTCACTTCCTTCAGCTCCGTCGACCGCAATATACGCTCCTCGCCTTAAATTGTTTTTGACAAAGTACCATAGTGTCAAATCAACCTTTTCTTATAAATAATTCGTCTGACTACAATCCGGAGGTATGTTGAATTAATCTCATATTAATATTACGATTTTACGACGTTCATTTATCTAGATAGCCCGACATGTATACATTTGCTTGACTATATAGCATTGGGGAACCAGTCCTTGTTGGGTGTGCGTGCAGTTGATTTTCTCGTAGAAAGACCAAGGCTAGGCAGTTAGGAGGCTGACTGCCTAGATGATCGGACAGTTCAACGAAACGGGAAAGCTTGGAATAAGAGCGGTGAGGCCTCAAAGTCGGTGAGAACGGTCGGGGACGCGATGTCGTTGGAGCGTCGCCCGAAATATCTGGGTTCAGCTTTCGCCGCAGTCCGGTGTAGGTTATAAGTCTCGAGCATACCATAGATCGGATTAAAAACCCAGAAATTCGGTGAAATCGTTCTGGAAACACGAAGTAGTACGGTATAACTGTCCGATGCGAGAAAATCAATTTTCCAATTAACGATTGGAAGTCGCTGAGTGAAAATCCGAGAAAAAAATTATTTCTCAAATAATTATCGGAATTCGCTGCAGGGAAACCGGCGGCCATATTGAAGGAAGGTCGGCAGAACGACAAATCGAAGTGATAAAGTACGGCTTATCGATTTGCAATGGCGGTGTCAATAATCGATTGAGTGCTGGTTCACAATGTATCGATATCTCTGTTATCACGGTGTTATTATCTAATCTTATCAAGTTAGAGGCCAATCACTGCCCTTCTGCGATGTTTTTCTGTTGACATGACGATTCAAAACGAAGTTAATTCAGACAACATGAACTGAAAGAACGATTGTATAAATTATGACATTTGAATCCATGAGAAATCTAGTGTTTGGATCGACTCTGACGAGGTGCGTACCTACTTGGCTTATCTCTTCAGGTTAGAGCCTGACCACTATTTTTCTGTGATGTTTTTCTTTTGACATGATGAGTTGAGACCAACGTTGGGTCATACATGAACAAAAACAAGGACGTATGAAATGTTTTTTTAAAAACAAGGGAAATTTCAGTGATTGGACCGAAGCTCGAAGGAAATAGTAATTGTGCTGAGTCAAACCGGAAGTAACGAATGTGAACCATGTAATCTAGATAGTAGTAATTCGCGTGAGTTTCGATTGAAACTGACTAGTGTTTTACTGAAAACAGATTGATGATTAACGAGACACCCACCCCAACATGACAGGCAAGGGCTCAACAATGGTGGAATTATTCACGGATAAGGCAAAGAGGAACAAGTAGGTTGGTGACGGAGTGAAGGAAGTCAACCGAGTTTTGGATGCTTGAAACTGTTTGGTCTACTGACTCTGTTAAAAGGGTTAGTTAGTGCTTGACATGGAGTGGATAATCCGAACTGGTTTTAATCAGAAGAGTCTGAAGGCGGGGGCTGCTGTTGTTCATCGGCTCAGTTGACTGGACCGTTGATCATTTGCAAGCTAGGTGCCCCGAACTCTTGTCGATGTTTAATAACGAAGATAGCTAATAAACAATATATAGTTAATTGCGTTCGACTATAATTAAACGAATTGATTTAGTTTACGTTAAACTAATAATTTTCATGGTACAACTTATCAAAAAAGGATACTTTCGGTTTTTTAATTTTCTATATAACAGTCCGGCAGTGATTCTTGAATTTGCGGCGGGATAGTCTTATTGCAAGCGTGTCCCTGGGAGGCTTACTGCAAGCCTGAGGCTCTGTTACCGGCGCACAGTGCGCATGTCTGGAATGAAAGTACCCTCCGGCGCATGTCTGGAATGAAAGTACCCTCCGGCAGGTGGCGAAATCGCCAGATAGGTAGCGGGGCGGACCGTATATCCCCACGGCTGCACTCCAATTTTCGCGTGGTATCGATACGCGTTCAAATTCTAGAACCACGAAGACATTACGGTGGGAATAATTCCACCAGGGCTAAATAATGATGGTGTAATGGTCACAAAAAGTGCGATGTGATAGTGACGAAATTTTTTCGATGTGTATAACGATGTATTAACGAGTTTTATAATGGTCACGAAAAGTACGATGTGATAGTGACGAAATTTATTCGATGTATATAACGACGTATTAACGAGTTTTATAATGATTACGAAAAAAAGAGATATAATGACGATGACATTTACTTGAAGCGTATATTAACATATTGACAAGCTTTATAACGAGTTAGAGGAAATCAGGTTCTTTATTGGAATGTAAAAGGTGTAACGGGGTATTGTCAACCTCAATTTATGTTGCAGAAGATCATGAACAACGAAGACGTCAAGCGAATGGTTGAGGAGGAGGTGAACAAAATAGAGGAAACGATCAGGCAGAGGTTAGAGCTAGAGTTTGCTCAGAGATGCGAAGAAGTGGAACGACAAATTAGAGAGATGGCGGAGGAGTCGGTTCTGAAGATTGCCGCTCTGGCCTCTATGGTCGCTAAACGTGATGGCAATCCAACAGAGACAGACATGGTAACTGAAGAGCACGAATCCGGAGCCAGTGCTCAGACCGATGAGTCACTTCTTATTGATAAGGTGGTTGAATCCGAGGCTAACGAAGATAACAGTACCTACTACTACTTTGGTCACTAGACCACACAGAAGGACAAATATGGATAATCTGAGAACACTAAACCTCAGTTTCAAACCAGGTACGAACCCCCTAAAGGAGGGCTCAGTTGCAGTATGGAAACGAAGAGTAGCGCTGGACTTACCAATTAATGATTGCTCGTTTTTGATTGATCCCTTGACGAAGCCTGTAGGGAACTATACAACGAGGGAAATTCACCAACTTAAATGCACGGTGTTGGCCTACTTGATGTCCAACGTAAACACAGGGCTGGAAACGATGATCAAGGATGTCTCAGAACCGTCAACTGCGTTGAGCATGATTGAAAGGGCGATTGATCCTCCGACACAAGCGAAGGAACATGCCCTCCAGATTGAGTTAATGAATGTACGATTTAATCCAGCAAACGAAACTGTGCTGGATTTTCAAAACCAGTTTGAGAGACTCATAGAGGGCATTCGGAGGTGTCCTGAGGCTGAGCTGACTGAGAAGGCAACTCGAAGGAACTTAGTAAACGCCATCTCAGAAGCATACCCAAGGATTGCTGAAGATGCTCTGCTTGATGGGTCACCATTGAAGGTACGAGACATCTTTGATCGAATGTTTACGATGTATGACATGATCTCGGAAAACAACAGGAGTGAGCAAGCCGGTGGTAAAGCTCTGTTAGGTAAGAGTTCAAAGAAAAATACCTATAAGCGAAAAGCAAACTGGAAATCCAGTGAAGCCCCGCAAGCCAATAAAACGCAGGTTACCTGTTCTCAATGTGGCATTAAGGGACATATGCGAACGGAATGCAGGAACACAGAAAAAATGTGCTATAACTGCGGAGGATTCGGGTCTAGAGAATGCAATCAACCACAGTCTGTGTTCACAAAAAGAGTGCGTGAACAAAACCGGAGCGAAAAATATGTTCCACCGTTCAGAAGGAAGGAAAATAATAAACCGGTTCCCAAAAGGAAAACCACAAATTTCAAGTCTGATCGTAAAACCTCTCAACCTCAAACCAACAAACCTGCTCAAAACCGGCTTATGAGCAAGGTTGACAAAATCAAGCGAGAGAGTCAACCACAACGAGCTCAGTACGCAGCGTCAGGTGACTCAGTGGAGTCATTGGCAGCCATTGCAACCCCAAGGCTGGTAACAGGAGATGATCCAGCTGCAATGCATGCCTGGACTTCGGAGATCTCATTATTCGATGGTAAATTTCCTCAGTTACGATTTATAGCTGATAGCCGTGCAACTTAATAATGAGACGGTGTTTACTAATTTAACGGATTTAATGTCACCAATGATAATAAGATAATAATCACCAATGTGCCAATGATAGTAAGGAAGCTGATCTGATCATTAGAAAAACCGGAGACATAATTTATTTACTGTAATACAGACAAACGAACTTTTGGTGTACTCAGGGGAGTATTATACGCACCTGACTTGGTGGAAAACCTATTCTCTATCAGAAAACAAGTATCAAAGGGATTATCAGCGAAATTTAACGATAAAAATCTTGAAATCATAGATTATAAAATCGGAGAAACGCTAAAAGCTGGTTTATTTGACGGGCGTTTCTGGTGGATGTCGTTCTACCTACCCATGTTAAAGGCAAACCCAGAGGAAAAACGTTTTATACTTAATATCATTAAGGGGAAGGGGAAATCCTTGATGATACAGACCGGAGCTAAACGAATGTTGGTAGAAACGGAGACTACCTTAGAGGGGAGTTCAAGTACAAAAAGAAGTAAGCCGGTTGAAGCATTACAGTTAAGAGATGATAAGGGTCTTGGATGGCACTATAGACTTAACCATGCCTCCAAGAAGTACTTGGAGATAGCAAGTAAATTTCTCCCTGAGTTGCAGAATGTAAAGTTTGGCTCGGCGATTCTTGGCTGTGCAGATTGCAAAAGGGCCAGGGCTAAACGCAAGCCCTCTTCCGAAGTTAGGCACAGGACAGATGTACCATTTCAACGCCTACATTCAGATATGATGGGACCACTTAAACCGGCGGCACACAGGTCTCAAGCGAAGTATATTGTCACCTCTACAGATGATGCGAGCAGATATGCATTTGCTTACGAAATAGGTAAACAACAAAACGAGGGTAAACTTAGCCCTACTTTCATGTCTGAAAGAAATCCGAAAATTAACTGGAACTCATACGAGAGTGACAGAACTTCGGACAGACGGAGGTCTAGAATATAAAACGGAGGAGATGAAGTTTTTACTGAGCCGGGAAAGCATAACATTGACAGTGAGCGAACCTTACACTCCTCAACTTAATGGCACAGCAGAACGACTTAATCTCGAACTGGAAGAAAAAATCCGGGTTAACCTAATACCTTCAGGTGTCCCTGGTCAATTTTGGCCTTATGCTATGCGACATGTGTTGCACATACATAGCAGAACCCCAAATAAAGCAACAGAGTTCAAAACGCCTTATGAAGTGGCATTAAACCGGTTGCCCACACTAAAGTTTATAAATCGGTTTGGATGTGAAGCTTATATACTAGATACTCAAAGTTGTTCTAAATTTGCTCCTAAAGCAAACTTAGGTTTTCTATTGGAATGTGGAGAAACAGGGTACTATTTACTAAACTTCAAGAATAAAACAGTAGTGAGATCCAAGCATGTAGATTTGGTCGAAAGCAGGACATATGCTGATTATCTGAAAGCGTTCCCGGACTCACAACAGCCATTCATACAAACGAAGTTTTCAGTAGAAGTTGGCAGCGAAGTAAATAACGAAGACGAAGTTCAGGGTGTTTCCGAAGAGTCCACTCAAGTGATGGAACAATGTCACAAGCCGGTGCTAATTCATGAAAATGATGGATGTGAATTCTTTGAAGAGCTAGATAATTCAGTAAATCTCGCCTGTTTTCTCCAAGATGCCCCTGACGAATTGAGTAATGATCCCATTACTTATTCGCAGGCGGTGCGAGCACCAGACGCCAAGAACTTGCTACAAGCTATCGAAACAGAATTTCAAGCGTTGGAAAAATGTAAGACCTGGAAAATTGTTCCAAAAACTACGGTGCCGAAAGGAGTAAAAGTTATGAAAACTCGATGGGTACATAAAAGGAAACCGGAGGCAGATGGCACTGAGGTATCGAAGTAGACATCTGCCTCCGGTTTCCTTTTATGTACCCATCGAGTTTTCATAACTTTTAATCCTTTCGGCACCGTAGTTTTTGGAACAATTTTCCAGGTCTTACATTTTTCCAACGCTTGAAATTGAGTTGAGTTCTCGTACCCCAACTAAAATTAGTTGTAAACAACAATGCGAAGAAGAATGAAGAATTAGTTGTTATTTTTGTCGATAGCGTTGATTTTTCATACCCCAGATAAAATTCGTGAGTAAAGAATGAGAAGAAGAATGGAAATTAGTTGTTATTCGTCGATAGCGCTGAGTTCTCGTACCCTGAATGAATTCGTTGTATCAAGAATGGCAAGAAGAATTGTTGTGGATAGCGTTGAGTTCTGGCACCCCAAATAAAATTCGTTGTTAAAAAGAATGAGAAGAAGAATGAAAATTATTTGTTATTTGTCGATAGCTTTGAGTTCTCGTACCCCAAATAAAATTCGTTGTAAGCAAGAATGATAAAGGAGACTTCTCGAGCTACGAGGACAGGAAGAGAGGAGAGAAATAACTGTGAATGCCAGAGCTTGAGGGCGTTCAAGTTACGTCTCGTTTGGAAATTATCGATCGGGGCAGTGGGAATGAAAGGCTAAATAAATTCCTGTCACCGGACCCTCCGCAAAAACATCTTTCAAAAACCTCTTTACTTGTGGCCGAGATTTTCATTCGATTTCATTCTGGAGAGGACGAAAAGGGGGGGAAAAAGGATGATTCTGTGGATGGTGTTGTGGACGGGGGGGGGGGGGGTTGTCGGTGGGGAGCGGAAGGGAGACGAGCCAGGAAACGGCGAAGAGTTTCCTTGACAAATGTGGGGACCTCGGTGAGGGAGTGAGACGGAGGAGAGTTGTTGGGATGGGGGCTGTTGGACTTGGGGGATAAAGATGCGGAAGGGGAGGACCCTTGGGCTGTCTCGAGATAATCCGTTAGAGGAGATCCCAATGGTCGCCGTGGTGGAGCGGGGAGAGGGAATTTACGACTCAAAGATAAAAATATCAAGAGGGACTGGGGGGCCTCCAGGAAAACCCTCGATGGAACCCCGAAGTTCTTCCTTTTCCACCTTAACCCTTAAAAGGGCCTGTCCGCCTCCGCCTGATGGGGGCTGTTGTTGGGGCTTAAGTGGGCCGGTGGTGGGGGTGGAGGAGGCTTGGATCCCCTTTTCTACGGCTATCACTTCGGCTTCCTACGAGAGTGTCCCCAGTGACAACTTTATCTTTCAGACTAGGATTCCAAACTTGCCATCCCCGTGCCCGATAAAGGAGGTCAGTAAAAGGCCACATGAAATATGCGCGACTGTACATAGTTTTACCTACGCTGAGTTAATGGGCCCAAACGATCAAACAGTTTGACAAATTTCACCACTTCGGTAGAGATATGTCGGTCAGGAGTGAACTTATCTGAAAGTTCTTGTCTCTGAAAATGAACTGGTCCGAACTGAACGGTTTGTCAAAACGCACCCGTTCACCCGAGCGCGGTGAACCTGAGAGTGGGAGTGGAAACTGGAACTCCCAGTTGCTCTTCTTCCCACTTTCGGTTTATTATTCTGTGGACAATACACCAATGCATTTGCTGAGCAAAAAATGTTTATGACACCCCCTCAAAATTTTTTACTGTTAAGTTACGAGGTGCGTAGATTCAAAAAACGCTGGAAGTCCTTTACACATGGGCTTATTAATATATTAGACATACCTACAGAAATGCTGGCTATTCATTGATTATTTCTTTCAGGAGCAATAATTTAAATAGCTATTTTTTATGCTTTCCACTCATTTTTGCCCCCAAAAACACGAATGAGGCTCCTGTTTTTGACAAATTATCGTAATTCGCCAGTTAATACTACTTCTAGTGTTATTCCGTACTTAGCACTTTTCTTGGTTATCGTGAATCAAAATTAATGAAATGTGATTTGTAGGTCCCGTTTGGGGTCTAGTTGGTCCGCGAAGCTCGGCGGTACTGTCAGTCATCTCTAAGGGTTGAAAAATAGGGGTTGACATTTTCAGAACGCGGCAGCTCAAAAACTTTCAATAGAAGGGTATATGGTTTTTTACGTTTTTAAATTGATCTTGAACTTGAAAACGATGGCTCTTTTGGATTTTGTTGATAGGTACTTTTGCGGATCGAACAAACCTTATGCTTCATGAATAACAACCAATAATATTAATTACTGAATTATTGAATCCTGCGCATCTTTATGAAATGTAATTCCCGGCTGGCGCCAGTACTCTATTTAAGGCTTTTCTGGAGGGAGCTCGAGGGTATTGACCACAGAAAACAGCGATCTGCCCAGAAGGGGCATCTATACAGGTAAATTATTACACAACGGTTTACTATTTACCTGAAGCTTCATGAATAAGAAAAAATAATTAATGATTGAGTTATTGAATCCCGCGCATTTTTATCAAATTTTAATTCCCGGGCCGGCTCTAGTACTCGATTTAGGGCTTTCCTGGGGGAGCTCGAGGGTAGGTACTGACCACGGAAAACTTATTTACGCAGAAGGGGCATGTATACAGGTAAATTATTACACAACGGTTTCTTACGGAACGGTTTATGAAACCCGCGCATTTTTATGAAACTGTAATTCCCGGGCCGGTTGCAGTACGCGATTTATGGCTGTCCTGGAGGGAGCACGAGGGACAACTTGTGTTGACCGCAGAAAACAGTGATCTACGAAGAAGGGGCATCTATACAGGTAAATAATAAACCGTTGTGTAATAATTTGTATAGTTTTCATCATGTAACTAAGGTATCGTCTCGAGTTACACATAAATATTTACATTATACAAAAAAATTTGGTAAAATCTATGGATGAATTCAGGATGCTCTGAGACGGATTTGCCTATGAAAAAATTTCAAAGGTTCATGTTTCGAAAATTTTAGACTCGTTGCAGTGTCGTAATTTTCTTTGAAAATTCGCTAATTATGCTTTGCACACTCATCAACATAATTCTGTATGATGCCGTTTCAGGTTCCAATATTGAGACGATGCCGTTATGGAGACGACGTGAATGAATCACATCGCTCTGTTGGGTCTGATGTGCGCGAGTATCAGGTTTTGTTTCCTTAGCCCTCACCCCGCACCGTATTAATAACTGAAGTTTACTGGGTCGTCGGGAAGAGGGGGACGACATTGGATTGCTAATGGCGCTCTGGGAGGTTGTGGGATGGCTCGATCCTTCCCGGGAGCGTCATTAACTTGATAACGTAATGAAGATGACGTTGATTCAAGGGAACCTTGTCAGAAGAGCGGTGTAGACAATGGTGTAACCCGTATTCCCGACGGCTGGAGATGATCAGAACACGCCAACCCTCTACCGTCACAGTTCCCGTCTCTTGTTCTGTCGAGGTCTACCTTGAGAGAGCGAACATCATCTTCCTGCCGCTCCTCTGTCACCAGCCCACCACTCGTTGCCTGCTCAAACCTGTGTGTTTTCGTCTTGTTTGCCTTCAGCCCCCAACCTCTAAGAGCCGTTGAACGGGGGTTCTGATTGATTGCGCCGCCCTCACTAACGTGTGTGATGACAGATGGGGGATCGAGCGTTGGGCAATTCGTCATAAACCGAGAATCGCTGTTTTGCACGCTTTCCAGAACTTTGTTTCATGGAAATGATTCAATTAAGTGGGGAATTCCAGTGGCTCTAAAACTTGACCACAGAATTTTCATACCTTACATTCTGAAGCAATTTTGAACTGCGGAACTCGGTGCTAAACAAATAGAAAAAGTTAGGTAATCATGGATAGTTCGTCTTTTCAATTATTGAAGCCGCTGTGTAAAATTTGCAGCGTTTTTTAAAGAAAACTCGGTAATCATGGAGGAGGGCAGTACGAAGTTGATCCACTGACGTCGGTCACCCCGCTAATCACCAGTCAATAAAATGTGAAACTCAACAAAGTTGGGAAGTGATGAAGACAGATCAAGCCAAACCTAAATGAATGGAAATGAAAAACAAAGTGACGTCAGCGGATCAACTTGGTACTGCCCTCCTCCATAATTACCGAGTTTTCTTTAAAAAACGCTGCAAATTTTACCCAGCGATTTATTATTTACCTGTATTTACCTGCCTTCCTATAGATCACTCTTTTCTGTGGTCAACCTACCCTCGTGTTTCATTTAAGAGCCAGTCACGTTTCATAAAATTTGCTCGGCGTTACTGTCAGTCATCTCTAAGGGGTTCAAAATAGGGGTCGAAATTTTCAGAACGCCGTAGCTCGAAAACTTCCGATAGAAGGGTATGGTTTTTTTACGTCATTAAATTTGTCTTGAGCTGAACAATTTTTGGAGACCACCCGGAGCATCGTACGTCCAGCCGTTCGTGAGCACCAAAAAGCTTCGTCAACACGATCGTGAATCAAACGGTATAAATCCGGCCCGGATATCATAACTACGGAGCTTCTGATTATAATCAAGGATGGCTGTATGAAGTCGAGTTGTTTGTTCTGCGATATTATTTCATTTGATAAGTGATGGACTATTGGATTTTGTTGGTAGGTACTTCTGAATCTTGAACAAACGTTGATGTATTATCGATGGGCAAATTATTACACACCGGAAAATTATTACACAACGGTAAATTATTACACAATGGAAAATTATTACACAACGTTAAATTATTACACAACGGCTCATCTACCCAGAAGGGGCTGGATTTTGTTGATAGGTACTTTTGCAACTTGAACAACCGTTTAGGTATTATAGATGGGTAAATTATTACACAATAGCAAATTATTACACAACGGTAAATTATTACACCACGGCAAATTATTACACAACGGTAAATTATTACACAACGGCTCATCTACCAAGAAGGGGCTGGATTTTGTTGATAGGTACTTTTGCAACTTGACAACCATTGAAGTATTATTGATGGGCAAATTATTACACAACGTTTCATTATTCTATCTCCGTAGAAGGGCGTTCCTATACAGGTAAATTATTACACAACGGTTTAGGAAGGTACCTAGTAACGATTACGGGGTTAGGTACTAACCTACGGAGGGACCGCGATCTACATAATATGTGTAGAATAGTACATAATATATGTTATATAGAAGGGTTATCTATACGGAGAATAGGTTCCATTCGGGGTCTAGTTGGTCCTCAAAGCTCGGCGTTAACGTCAGTCATCCCTAAAGGGTGAAAAATAGAGGTTGAAGCCTCCAGGACACCATTTTCTCGAATTATTTTACGGTTTTAAATGGTTCTGGAACTTGGGATTTTTTTTAGACCACCCGGAGCATTGTACGTCCAGCCGTTCGATCGCAGTAAGGCCCAGAAGTTTGCACCGACAGGCTTCTTCATTCAAGGGTGAATGAAATTGTATACATTTAGCCCAATTATCATTGCTAGGGACGCGGCAACAACTGGGAACTGGCCCGAGATAATCTTTTCTAGGGAGCACCTGATCATATTCACGGAGTATGAAGTCGAGTTGGTTGTTCTGTGATATTATTTCTTTTGAAAAGTGATGGATCTTTCGGATTTTATTGATAGGTACTTTTGGAACTTGAACAAACGTTGAAGTGTTATTGGGTAAATTATCAGGGAACAACCAACTCGATTTCATACAGCGATGCGTGATGATAATCAGATGTTCCCTAGCAATAATACTAGGCTTGATGTATACCGTTTCATTCACGACCATGTTGACGAAGCTTTTCGATGCAAACGAACGGCTGGACGTAGAATCCTCTGGGAGGTCTTAAAGAATTCAAAGGTTCGAGATCAATTATTGAAAAGCGTTAGAAAAACCCATACCTTTCTGTTGAAAGCCGTCAAGCTATTCTAACACCCCTCAAAATTTGATGTTTACGTTTCAAGGTATGTAGAAAACTGCAATAAAAATATTTCTGTCTGTCCGCCGTACGCCGGACTGGCCACTTTTCTTAGTTACCATGAATAATAATTGATGAAATTCGGGTTATAGGTTCTTTTCGGGGTCTAGTTGGTCCTCGAAGCTCGAAGTTACTATCAGTCATCTCTAAGGGGTTCAAAATAGGGGTTGATATTTTCAGAACGCCGTATCCCGAAAACTTTTGATAGAAGGGTATGGTTTTTTTTTACGTTATTAAATTTGACTTGAGCTAAACAATTTTTTGAGGCCACCCGGAGCATTGTACGTCCAGCCGTTCATGTGCACCAAAAAGCTTCGTCAACACGATCGTGAATCAAACGGTATACATCCGGCCGGGATATCATCACTAGGGAGCACCTGAATATAATCAAGGATGGCTGTATGAAGTCGAGTTGGTTGTTCTGAGATATTATTTCATTTGATAAGTGATGGACTATTGGATTTTCTTGGTAGGTACTTGTGAAACTTGAACAAACGTTGAAGTATTACTGATGGGTAAATAATTACACAATGGTAAATTATTGCACAACGGCAAATTATTACACAACGGTAAATTATTACACAACGGTAAATTATTACATAACGGTAAATTATTACACAATGGTAAATTATTACACAACGGTAAATTATTACACAACGGTTCACCTACCAAGAAGGAGCTGGATTTTGTTGATCGGTACTTTTGCAACTTGAACAACCGTTCGAGTATTATTGATGGGTAAATTATTACACAATGGCAAATTATTACATAACGGTAAATTTTTACACAACGGCTCATCTACCCAGAAGGGGATGGATTTTGGTGATAGGTACTTTTGCAACTTGAAGAACCGTTGGAGTATTATTGATGGGCAAGTTATGACACAACGGTTCATTATAGGTATTGACCACAGAAAGCAGTGATCTACATAGAAGGGGCATCTATTTCACACCACATCAACAATTTTCCTTTAGAACTTCATTATTTGTGTTTCTTTTTGCCGTTTTAGTTACTGTTTGTCATCGGATGTATTATTTTAGCAACATTTAACTCGTGATTTAGGTAGGTACCTAGTAACGAGTACGGGGTTAGGAAATAACCTACGGAGGGTCTGCGATCTACATAATATGTATATAATAGTAGATATTATATTATTATAGACGGGTTATCTATACAGACAGCTGTGATCTGTAACAGAAGGGTATCCTGTACAAAATAATAAACCGTTGTGCAGGGATTTGCAGCGTTTTAAATTGATTTTGAAGTAAAGAAGTTTTTGAGACCACCGGAGCATTTGTACGACCAGCCGTTCGTTTGAACCGAAAGGTTTCGTCAACATGGTCGTGAATCAAACTACATAAATTCGGCCCAGTTATCATTGCGAGGGAGCACCTGGTTATAATCATGGATGGCCGTATGAAGTCGAGTTGGTTGTCCTGTGATATTATTCCATTTGAAAACGCTACAAATTATTACACAACGGTTTACCATTTACCTGTATAGATGCCCCTTCTGGGCAGATCACTGTTTTCTGTGGTCAATACCCTCGAGCTCCCTCCAGGAAGGCCCTAAATGTAGTACTGGAGCCAGCCCGGGAATTAAAGTTTCATACAAATGCGCGGGATTCAATAATCCAATCATTAATTATTTGTAGTTATTCATGAAGCATGAGGTATGTAGGGTAAATAATAAACCGTTGTGTAATAGTTTACCTGTAAAGATGCTCCTTCTGCGTAGACAGTATAATAAACCGTTGTGTAATAATTTGCCCAATAATACTTCAACGTTTGTTCAAATTGCGAAAGTACCTGTCAACAAAATCCAAAAGAGCCATCATTTTTAGAATTGAATAATATCAGAAAACAGCCAACTAGACTTCATACAGCCATCCTTGATTATAACCAGGTGCTCCATAGCGATGATATCTGGGCCTGATTTTTACCGTTTGATTCACGATCGTGTTGACGAAGCTTCTCGGTGCGAACGAACGGCTGCTCTTGCAATGCACAGGGTGGTCTCAAACAATAATTGTTTAGCTCAAGAAATGTTTAATAACGGGGAAAAAACCATACCCTTCAATCGAAAGTTTTCGAGCTACGGCGTTCTGAAAATTTCAACCCCTATTTTGAACCCCTTAGAGTTGACTGACAGTAACGCCGAGCTTCGAGGACCAACTAGACCCCGAACGGAACCCATAACCCGAATTTTATCAATCTTTATTCATGGTAACTAAGAAAAGCGCGATGTACGGCGGACAGACAGACATTTTCGTTAATGCTTTTTCGGATTCTACGTACTTCGGGGGGGGGGGGGGGGGGGAGGCTGTGTTAAACTTTTTTTTCGTGCTCGATTCCAAATGTCCATTAGGTGTTAAAAATAATAAACAAAAATGATGGCTCTTTTTGATTTTGTTGATGGGTAATTTTACAACTTGAGCAAACGTTATGCTTCATGAATAACCACATAAATAATTATTAATGGTTGAATTATTGGATCACGCGCATTTTTATGAAATGTAATTCCCAGCTGGCTCCAGTTCTCGGTTTAGGGCTTTCCTGCGGGGAGCTCATGGGTGAGTGTTGACCAGAGAAAACAGTGATATATACGCAGAAGGGGCATCTGTACAAGTAAGTGATAAACCGTTGTGAAATAATTTTAAGGGTTTTCGGTTCACATTCCAAGGAGGAGAATCGGAAAATGTAACAATGAACAGCTCATTTTGGAAAACGCTGCTAACTAACACACAATGGTTTATTATTTTCCTGTGTAGATACCCATTCCATGTAGACCACGCCATTCCCATTAGCGTAAGAACTTGACCTCTGCGCAGTGGACGACGAAAATATCACCAGAGTCGAATCTACCGTTAGGCAATTACAGTTACATACATAGGTATGCAATTTTCCGCCGCCCCCATCATTTGTAACGCGCCCTTTCAGCCTCAAACCCACGCCTGGTCATTTTTGAAATTCTGATGGTGGCTGAATCTAAGTATGGCTCACGACTTATTCTCAAATTTTCAGCTAACTGGGATGACTCATTTGGCCGTGAACAAACAAAAAACTTGTACCACTCCAAAATAACAATCTTTCTCCAAATGAAATAATATCACGGAACTCAGCAAACTCGATTTTCATAAAGCCATACGTGATTATATTAATAAGATTAGATCATATTATATTTTTGATTGAGCAGCTGTTCTCTAGCAGTGATACCTGTGCCGCATGTATCTATTCCGTGTGAGTCAAACTCATGTTGACAAAGCTTTTCGGTTCAGACTTCAGTGCTTTACCGTGAACGAACGGCTGGACGTACTCCAGGTGGTCTCATAAAATCCGGAAGTTCAGAATCAAGTTAAAAACATCATAATACCCTCCTATTGAAAGTTTTTAAGCTACGGCGTTTTGAAAATATCCGCTCCTATTTTGCAACCCTTAGAGATGATTGACAATAACGCCGAGCTTGTTGAACCAACTAGACCGCCAATGGGACCTTTTGGTTTATTATTTTCAATAATGAACCATTGGAATCGAGATGAAAAAAAAAAAAAAAAAAAATCTTACCCCCCCCCCCCCCCCTCAAAATTTGATGGTTTACGTTTCAAGGTATGTAGAATCCAAAAATGCAATAAAAATATTTCTGTCTGTCCGCTGTACGCCGGACTGGCCACTTTTCTTAGTTACCATGAAAAAAAATTGATGAAATTCGGGTTATGGGTTCCGTTCGGGGTCTAGTTGGTCCTCGAAGCTCGACGTTACTGTCAGTCATATCTTAGGGGTTCAAAATAGGGGTTGAATTTTTCAGAACGCCTATACCTTTTTTTACGTGAATTTTTTTACGGTTTTAAATAGTTCTTGAACTTATGAGTTTTTTAAGACCACCCGGAGCATCTTACGTCCAGCCGTTCGTTCACAGTAAGGACCCGAAGTTTGCACCGACATGCATTTTCGACACCAGGGTGAATGAAATTGTATACATTTAGCCCAAATCTCGTCACCAGGGACGCGCTTACAATCGGAAATTGGCCGGAGATAAAATCATTGCTAGGGGCCACCTGATTATATTGACGGAGTATGAAGTCGAGTTGGTTGTTCTGTGATATTATTTCATTTGAACAATGATGGCTCTTTTGGAGTTTGTTGACAGGTAGTGAAACTTGAACAGACGTGAAGTATTATTGATGGGTAAATTATTATTAAACAACTAGCAAACCCGGCGAACTCCGTTTCGCCACCAGATGGCTTCGTTTTATGTAACATTTCGTTTGGTGATTAAAAGATGAAGAAAAATTAACCACAGCATTATTAGCGTGAAAAAATGCTTGCAACTGTTCAATAATTGGTCTCTTTAACTATCGTCTTCCCTGTATATTGCACCGCACATTCAGCTGATCCACCATCGACGAAATGAAATGTATTTGCAGAAATTGATGCGGTTCATCTGGTGTTGGCACCATTGAACCATGCAAATGATATATTTGTCCTTGTATCTGTAATTGAAAACAAACATTTGTTGAAGAATACGGTGTAACTTCTGATCATGTGATGGTGTAGTGTGTGGTGTATATGTAGTTGTTATGTGTTGCAATTCATTGTGTTGGTGTGAATGATTGGTTATGTGTGTTGTATCTTTTACCTTGCAAGTCGGCATGAAGCCGCCTTCTCGAATGATATTAGCTCCAAAGGAAGTCATGCGAAAGCAGTTATTGTATTC
Organism: Leptopterna dolabrata; assembly: GCA_954871275.1. Lineage (NCBI taxonomy): Eukaryota > Metazoa > Arthropoda > Insecta > Hemiptera > Miridae > Leptopterna > Leptopterna dolabrata. The sequence continues at coordinate 68,910,176 of OX940975.1, forward strand.
AAGGATGTGATGAAGAAAATGGCTGGAATCGGGATCACTTCCATCGAACAATGGTTTCAGTGGCTGTGGTGGTGTAAGTAATGGATCCAGTTTGACTTTTCCACTTGCGCAGCACAATCCAGCCGTTTCTCTTTTGAACTTTAACGCATTGCAATATCGGCATATAGTCGTCATTGGTCCAATATCTAAATTTTCATCATCACTGTAGTTCGCAGTGGGATCATATTGGAATGCCAAGCGATTGTATGATGCCAATGATCTTCGTGTGCTCACGCGTTGTCTCAATCGGGCATTTTCTCTTATTATATTTTGTCTTTCTTCGCTTAAGTTCTGTGAATACACTTGTTGCTGGCTTGCATGTCTTGTGCGGCGGCCGATGTTAGCACTTCGTCCTCTAGGCATTTTGGACTATGGACAGAGTGGTGAATTTAACCTCATATGCACGATCCACATAATTTACACAGTTCAACTTAACACCTTAAAGACAAATGCCTGCTGTTGAAATTGAATAAAATTTGCACAATACACGTGATTGAATGATTGATTGATTTGATGGTTTCCAATTGAAATGTTAGTGGTTTCCAAGTGAATTGTGTATCGCGCACCGGCGCCAACTACTTAAAATATTGGATTGTAGTACATGCTATGTATCAGAGATGGCGCTGTATGTGAAAAGATTTTTCCGCTTTTCTGTTGAAATTTTTCCTGAATTTTCTTTGCTATAAACCTCACGGAGCCCGAGACCTTTCCAACGAATGCTAAACCGTGGAAATCGGTTCGTGCGTTCTGGAGTTATAGCGTCAGGAAGGAAAACCCGACTTATTTTTATATAGTAGATGTTAAATCATTACTCAACAGTAAATTATTACACAACGGTTCATTATTTCATCTACGTAGAAGGGGCTGGAGTTTGTTGGTAGGTACTTTTGCAACTTTTTTCACTCCTCATCAACAATTTCTTTTCAGAACTTCATTATGTGTGTTTCTTTTTGTTAGTTACTGTTTGTCATCGGCAGAATTATTTTAGCAACATTTAACTCGTGATTTAGGTAGGTACCTAGTAACGAGTACGGGGTTAGGTACTAACCTACGGAGGGTCTGCGATCTACATAATATGTATAGAATAGTACATATCATATTATATAGACGGGTTATCTATACATAGAGCTGTGATCTGTAACAGAAGGGTATTCTATACAAAATAATAAAATAAGTGCAGGGATTTGCAGCGTTTTTTGATAATAATAAACCAAAAGCGTCATCAACGTGTTCGCGAATTAAACGGTAGCTTGATAACTGGTACCTGATACTTCGGTGCCCCAAAGGATAGTGGTCGTACTGCTGGATTGTGGTAGTGGTACTGATAGTTGTACTGTTATATTAGTAACGCTGAGTAAGTAATTTGTGATCGACCGCTGGTAGAAGCTTGTACGATCTAACAAAGGATGATGCTCGCTGTTCATGTCGAAGTCGGGGATGTCACATGTGGCTACATTACTCTGTATTATTTATGTCATCGGAGACTCACCGACAGCGTGAGAGCAGCTTCAGGTCGGGGTCAGGGGTACCTAGTGTAAGCTCTTGATAACCAGTGGTCTATCGTACTCCACCAGTCTATCATCACCACTAATCAGAGGATCGTTGTATCGAGACTGGAGTGGTACACCATTCCGAATGTGGAATTTAATTATAAACGGCTCGCGATCGCTACCAGACCTTCATGACAAATTAAATACCTACATGTCTCTCTCCCTCTCTGATACATATATGCACATCACATACTCACTGGCCAGTGATGTATTTAACGAATCATTCATCCGAGGCATATCTTGTTTCCAGTGACGTGCGTATATTGAAATTTCGAACGCTGCTCGACTTCAACCCATTCAGAAGGTCCCCACTTCAATGCTGTACTATTTCGCTCTTGTCGTCAAGAGGCCAACGATCTCTAAATAATTATCATCCTTTTCAATTTTCACCCGGAGGGCATTTCCATCAGGTCCATTTCAAAAATATAAATATAATGAGGGGTTGCCGACCAGTTAAGGGCATTGAAAACTCAGTAGGTATAGAGTGTTTTTTATTTCACTGAACGGAAATGAATTCACCAGTGTTTTGTTGGAATATAAAAATCTTTTGTTCGCAGTAATGTTCTAATATTCAGTCGAAACGAAAAATGGTAACAGATGAACAGTTTTACTACATACCTGTAATAAAACTTAAAATACAACGTGTCGCGAGCAATTGAAACCAAGGAAAACGAAATTTCTGCGATTATAATGAAATCACTAGTGTGACAGTAATAATGTTTGCTAGGGACTATAACTGGTTTTATGTCATATTTACACCCTCTCCATTCGGTAACCACATCCACAATAATGTGAATAACTAACCTCCAGATCTTGTTTCCAATGATACTCGAATCGAACTTTCGCACGACATCTCGATCTCATCTCATGTTGGAAAGCAGGCTCCCATTTCAAACGTGAATCAATTAGCTCTTATAAGAGGTTGCCCACAACCTCTTAAATTATTCTTTACCGATTTTGCCCCCCAATCTTGGATGTAACCCCATCTCGTTTAGGCAGAATTGACCAACGCAGTGCAATAATTGATCAGAACTACTGAGTCGCTATATTAATAATGAATAGAAACACTCCATACACAGTAGAGACGCAGCATAGTATTTAATGCAGTTGGTAAGTACTGATTTTCCACAGTTATTTTGTCATTTAAACACTGGTCACATCATATTATATGGCCTTTGAAACAAAAGACCGATTCCTTGAGCTCGCGGGGTGCTTGGGCCCTTAAACTGAAAAGCAAATCCCAAAGTGAAAGTTGAAATAGAAATTTAACGATTTCCTTCGTTAAATGGATATTGTGCCTAGTGATGAGTAATGTTAGGTATCTCATTAAGGTAGCACCACGGGGAGTTTCGCGTCTCGTCCGAAAAATATATACCTGGGCTGAAAACAACAACGCGACTCGTCCGGATTATGATATTGTTTACTTCCAACATTGACGCCAGTCGTCAGGGATGTCTTGGTGCTGGTGATCGAACAAACAGATCAAATTGCCAACGACCAGCCGTTCATTTACACCGAAAAGCTTCGTCAACATGGTTGTGAATGAAACGGTATAAATCATTGATATTGAAATCCGGATATCATTGCTAGGGATCGCCTGATTATAATCACACATGGCTGTATGAGCTCGAGTATGATTTCTGTGATATTATTTCATTTGAAGAATGATGGTCATTTTGGATTTTGTTGATAGGTACTTTTTCAGTTTGAACAAACGTTATGCTTCACGAATAACAACAAACAATAATAGAAATCTTGACTCCAGCGCATATTTATGAAATGTGATAGCCCGGTTGGCAGCAGTACTCGATTTAGGGCTTTCTTGGGCTAAGCAGAGGGTAGGTATTGCCCATAGAAAACATTAAACTACGCAGAATGGGCATCTATACAGGTAAATAATAAACTGTTGTGTAATAATTGTTAGCGCTTTAAATTGATCTTGATCTTGAGAATTTTTTGAGACCACCCGGAGCATTGAACGCCCAGCCGTTCGTTTGCACATGAAAGTTTCGTCAACATGATCGTCAATGAAACCGTTTGCATCCAGCCCAGATATCATTGTAAAGGAACACCTGATTATAATCGCGCATGGATGCATGGAATCAAGTTGGTTGCTCCGAGATATTATTTTATCTGAAGAATGATGTTATTTTTGATTTTGTTGATAGGTACCTCTTGAATCTGAACAAACGTTAGGTACGCTTCATGAATAACAACGAATAATTAATGATATAATTCTTCATTTCACCGCATATTTATGAAATGTGATTGCTCGGCTGGCTTCAGTACTCGATTTACGGCTTTCTTGAGCGAAGCACAAGGGTAGGTAGTGACCACAGAAAATAGGTAAACTACACAGGTAAATAATAAGCCGCTGTGTAATAATTTTTACTTAATGTTCACTTTTTTTACTTATTTTTTGATAGGTCCTACAAGTGTGTTGTTGTCACGGCCCAACGAATCATCTAAATTAGGTGAAAGTTTGAGAATTCAGCGACCATCAGAATTAAAAAAATTACCGGGGATGTTCGTGGGGCTTTAATGGCGCATTGCTAGAGTTGGGGGCAGTGGGAAAATGCTTTATATACATACTACCTACAATTTAAATATGCTCTCAGTTGATATCGACCGTTGCCTGCACGCCCGAAATAACAGAGTTTTTTTCCGAAGTTCTGTTCGTTTGGCTCAGTCGCTCATTACATTGGGAACTTGAAGAGTGTCTCATTCGAACGATTAATCGTTCAGTTGCGGCTAGAGCACAACAAAGGCAAGTTCGCTCTTCCTGGACAAAACACAACACGCCTTCGACTGTTCTGAGCTCTTTTGGTTTATTATTCTGTGAATAATACACCTATGTATTCGGTCAGCAAACAATTTTTATAACACCCCCTCAAAATTTTTTGTTTTCCGTTTCAAGGTGCCTAGATTCAAAAAATGCAATGTCCGTCCGCCGTCCGCCGTACGCCGTACACCGTACGCCGTCCGCCGTATCAAGTGTACCGGCTTCATTTTCGGTCTAAAAAAATCGTTCTTTCGCACACATGCTCCATTTGGGCCCTAGTTGTGTCCCGAAACTTTTCAGCCCGATCGGAATACACCCAGGGGCGTTTTGAGTGAAAATGTGTGTAAAAGTAGGTACTTTTTGCGTTTTAGCAATATGTCAGTAACATGAGCTTCTGAGATATCGTTTTCCATGTTTTGGGGGACGAGAAGACCGAATATGAAGTAAATTATGACCAAGGAGTGGAAAATTGAGTTCTACCAAATGTTCAGCTCCCAAAATTGATTTTTTATGGGTGAAAAACCTGGGAAATCGTCTGAAATCACCATCTGTTTGTATAAAAACCCTGGGAAAAGTGTCAACACGTGGATCAAGACGATTAAATGGCACTACCAATGATCAAAGATAGTTAAAAAAAAAAAAAAAAAAAACGTAGTACCTAATTTGTGTTTTAGGGGCCAAAATTAATGGAAACTGTCGTGAGTCCCTCCCGGGAACACTCCACTACAACCTTAAAGCTCTCACCAATATTCCGATGTAAAAATTACCTTCCGTCAATAAACATCTGAGTGGGGAGACAGGCGACAGAATCCGGGGGACACAACCTGGTGCCCCACTACCAGCTCCCAGCAGGGAGCTGGAGGGAGAGGACTCCAAGTCCTATATAATCCCGGATCCTGGAGCTTTAGCTTCATTCGACACTTCCTCTAACCAGCTCTCTCTTCTCTCTCTACCTTCCTCCTCCCAGATGCCTGGTGGTATCCGCCGCTCTGGGAATTCACCTCCTACCTTCTCCTCTTGTCTACATCGGTGGATTACCGCCGCCTAGACAAGCACCTTCCTTCCTTCACCCACATCGGTGGATTACCGCCGCCTGGGTGAATTTCCTTCCTCTCGCCTACATCGGTGGATTACCGCCGCCTAGACGAGATTCCTCCCTTCACTCACATCGGTGGATTACCGCCGCCTGGGTGAATTTCCTTCCTCTCACCTACATCGGTGGATTACCGCCGCCTAGGTGAAATTCCCCTCGCTCTCATCCATTCACTCCTTCACGCCACCGTGATGATAAAATTTAAATTCATCACAGTGGTGAACCCGACGTTCATCCAACCTTCTACCTCCCTTCTTACCACCTCATGTGTCGCCCCAGTCTAGTTCGGTGTCCCGCATTTTAAATTCACATTTCAAATCGTCAGTTAAATTCTATAAATTCGCAATTTTTGGCCCACCCACATCCGCACACACAACTCTCAACCCTCCGCCACACGCGCATCCGCCGCCGCACATTGCGAATTTTAAATTCAAAAATTTGAAAATTTGAATTTTGATTACAGACACCCCCACCATGGACCCGAACTCACAATCGCCGCCGCTCCTACGGCCATCCCTGCTGCAGCCGCCGACCGCTGCAACTTCCTTAATCAATGGATCAGCCGCTACGGCTGTCCGCGGACACTCACGGTCGATCAGGGGAGGCAATTTGAATCAGCCCACTTTGCCGACCTGCTCCGTTCCCTCGGGATTCAGAAAATCCGCACCACTCCTTACCACCCCCAATCCAACGGGAAAATAGAGCGGTGGCACTCGGTCCTCAAGCAAGCCATCTCCACATCAGCCACTTCCCCTTCATGGACCAAAACCCTCCCCTACGTTCTACTTAGCCTCCGCACTTCCGCCCGTCCTTCAGACAACACAAGTCCCGCCCAACACGCTTTTCGAGACCCTTTACGTTTGCCAGCCGACATCTTCACCCCACACCCCACCCCGTCAATTAACAGGGAACCACTCCGCACAACAACACCACACAACGACACCACCTATCCCACACGTTTTTACACAGCCACTCACATGTACTTGAAGGAGCCCGGCATCCACAAAACATTTTCACCTCTCTACGCCGGGCCCTTCCACGTCATCCGCTCCACAAACACCACGGCTACCCTGTTAATTGACGGGAAGCCCCACACTGTACCCCTCGCCCGATGTAAACCAGCCCCCGTCCTCCCAGACACTTCGCCCCACACCACTCACCCGATCACCCCTACACCACAAACGCCACACATCACCTCCATTTCGCCCGCCGGACCCCAACGTCGCCACCCACCTCCGCGACGTCCCGGGTACCGGCTCCCACCGGCTCTTCCCCTTCACCACCACCCCGGCAGTGAAGGGGCCCCTCTGTCAGTCTTCACTAACGTGAAGACTGTTAGAGGGAGTCGCCTCCCTCACCCCATCACCTCACCATCATTACACACTCACCACATTACACTGCACACTATCCACACCCAGGGAACGGCGGATTTCACAACCCCGCTCCGGTCTGTCTCCCCTGAAACCGTACCAAAAAATTTGTACATACCTGTAAATACCTGCACATACCTGGAAATGTTTCCTGTAAATACCTTGCACCTGTAAACATCTAATGTAAATATCTAACATACTATCCTCATCATCATCGGACTCATCACCTTTGTAAATGTTGTCACCTCATCAAACTTTTCATCACACCCTCCGTGTACATATGTTCCCATCATCGTCTTACATCTACTTACATCTACTTATGTCTTACATCTACTTACATCTACTTACATCTACTTAGCTACTTATGTCTCCTTATGTCTACTTTTGTCTACTTAGCCCTACTTATGTCTACTTATGTCAACTTATGCCTACTTATTCTACTAATTGTATGTCACCCTAGCTTTAAGACACCTCCGGTCACTCTTCTGCCTTCAGCACTACAATTGTTTGTTTCAGCCTTCAGCTCCTGTATCCTTGCGCCTTCAGCTCCCCTTTTTGTTTCCGCAGCCCTCAGCCACTGTCAACTTGAGCCCTCAGCTACCTCAATCATTGGTTCGAACTGGGGGGACCTCTGTCGTGAGTCCCTCCCGGGAACACTCCACTACAACCTTAAAGCTCTCACCAATATTCCGATGTAAAAATTACCTTCCGTCAATAAACATCTGAGTGGGGAGACAGGCGACAGAATCCGGGGGACACAACCTGGTGCCCCACTACCAGCTCCCAGCAGGGAGCTGGAGGGAGAGGACTCCAAGTCCTATATAATCCCGGATCCTGGAGCTTTAGCTTCATTCGACACTTCCTCTAACCAGCTCTCTCTTCTCTCTCTACCTTCCTCCTCCCAGATGCCTGGTGGTATCCGCCGCTCTGGGAATTCACCTCCTACCTTCTCCTCTTGTCTACATCGGTGGATTACCGCCGCCTAGACAAGCACCTTCCTTCCTTCACCCACATCGGTGGATTACCGCCGCCTGGGTGAATTTCCTTCCTCTCGCCTACATCGGTGGATTACCGCCGCCTAGACGAGATTCCTCCCTTCACTCACATCGGTGGATTACCGCCGCCTGGGTGAATTTCCTTCCTCTCACCTACATCGGTGGATTACCGCCGCCTAGGTGAAATTCCCCTCGCTCTCATCCATTCACTCCTTCACGCCACCGTGATGATAAAATTTAAATTCATCACAGAAACCATCAGAAATACCTATTTCGATTATTACGCATGAAAGAAGCAATAAATGAACAGCCAAAATTTCTGTAGGTATGTCCAATGGAATAATAAACCCAAGTGACAAGGACTTCGCAGCGTTTTTGAATTGCTACCGTCTGGAGCTCGAAACCTTCTCGAAAACCCTGTCCTACCTCTGCCCCATCGGTCGCTCTTTTCCAAAATGTACATTCAAGGCTTCTCTGACAGCAATGCCGACTGAGCGTACCGATTCATTACTCGAAGACCTACTGGACTGCGGTGGGAATTTCGACAAACCCGTTGCCATGTGCAAGTACGTACGAAGTGCATTGCTACTCCGAACCTTTTCTCTCTGTGAATGAGCGGGGTAGAAAATCAGATACATTCTTCGATTCGATCGGTATCTACTTCCTTCAGTCTCGCTAACAACTCTGAGCAGAGCCTTCTGCAGTGAATACAGTTTAGGAATACTTTTGAGTTTTCATGTTCGCAGATTTATTATTTATTTTAAATTTAACAACTTAATTTTGTTACTTTATTATATTCTCAATAGCTAAATCGCATCTCATTGCAATGATACATAATATTTATGTAAATAATCAATTGATTGAACTGATATTATTTATGTAACTGTAATTGCCGAATGTCAGAGAGCTTCAACTCTGGTAGCATTTTTGTCGAATCTATGTGTGTACGTGTGTGATTAGGAAGGTATCCACCGCAAAAAACGACCATACAAAAACAGGGTCATACAGCTAATAGGACCATTCTGTGATCTACGCAGAAGGGGTATCTATGTATATAGGAAAATAATTAACCGTTGTGTAATAATTTGTAGTCGCTTTATTCGAATTTAGAATTCTACGTAGGTACCAACAAATCGCAAACCATCAAATTTTAATTAATTAAATTACAACTGGATAACTGGTGTCTTGATACTTCGGTGCCCTGAAGGAGAGTGGTAGGTACCTTCTCCTATACTAGTAACGCTGAGTAATTATGTGTTTCCACCGAAGGTAGAAGCTGGTACAGTCTAACGAAGTATGATGCTCGCTGTTTATGTCGAAGCCGGGGAAGTCACGTGCGAAAATCAGACGGACAAGATGTGGCTGCCAGTAGGTACTCTGTATGTATGTCACCGGAGACACCGAGGCAGATCCGAGGCAGATCTTGTTTCCAATTACGTTCTTACATTGAAATACCAGTACTCTGCATGTCATCGGAGACTCATTCATCCGAGGAAGATCTTGTTTCTATTGAAATTTTGGGAGACTCGGTTTCAACTCACGCAGAAGGTTCCCCCTGCAAAGCTGAGCTGTTTCACTTTTGAGGTCAAGAGGTTATACCAACGAGCTCTAAAATTATCATCCTTTCCCGATTCACCCAGAGGGCATTTCCAACAGGTCCACATCAAAAATACATGATACCTAGCAACTTGGTCTATATAATATAAATTGTGGAAAGTCCCCCCCTCCCCCGTCCCACACACACGCGCGCACACGCATGCACAGTCTTCATCAGTCACAATCCTTTTTATTTTACTCTTGAACGAATTTTGAAACAGCTTCAGCGATTATTATAATTCCCAAGGATGGATTTATTAAGGGGTTAAGAAACAAGTATGATAACTTTATACATTTTAAAGGTTTTTATTGGGCTCATTTACCAAAATCATGTTCTTCATCTTTTAAAAATTGGACACATCATGTAGCCCTCGTAACAAAAGATCCATTCCTCGTGCCCTGTGAGGGTGGATGGGGTTCTTTACCTGAAATTAAAACCCAAACTGGAATAACAAACGAAGGAGGTTTTGGAAGAAGATGTTGAATGGTTGAGATGTTACATCGATATAACGATTATAGTGATAGAATAGTACGTTCAAATTGAAGAAAGTAGGTTTATTATGACGAGGATTAAGATGTGTAAGGGTTTTTTTGGTTCTGGGGTTTTCACTAATTCCCTATTAGAGGGATGTGTACCCCAGGCCCGAGATGTAAGATGTACCCTGGGCTGTCCCATTTACTCTTTGGCAGGAAGATCTTACCCTCTAGAGTAGAGATTACTTCCTTTTAGAATCAAGGAGTAACCCTGCCTGATATACACCAGGAATCCGAGGGTTGTAAATAAGGCTGGACTTGATTAGTGATTAGAATTCTTATGAAAAAGAAGCGCTGTTTAATGAACAGATATGAGTGCTTGAATGAAATACATACATATATGAGTAATCTAATATAGGTCCTATCTAAGCCCTCTCGGACTCGAGAATGTTCGAACGCACTCCGCGATAAGGTTGCGGCTTTCGCGAATCTCACGCGGGAGCGAACGGGTAATAATAGTCAAATGACTCTGTCCTGTTTGGTGGTATCAGTCCAGTGGTTGCCTGATGGCTGGTCCAGGCGACTCGACGGGAGCAGGCTTCTGCAGCTAGGATGGAGGGAATCTGTCAGGTTTCCTCCAAACGATCAGTCCAAAGAGTGAGAAAATCGGGCACAATTGAAGCCTGTTGACTTGTTGCTTCTTCGACGTCTGAGGAGAGATAACATTAATTTCGTGTTTCCGATCTGTTGCCAGTTCGGGTCGGAGGCGTGATAGGGCGTTCTGTTTTCGAAGCCCAATCGAAATTTTGGATCAGGAGAGGGATGATTATTTCGGCTCATTGTGTTTAGCCGTGACGCAGCATCACCAATTTTGGCACACGCGGGAAGGGGTACGGTTCCGCCTACCGCTGCGTCACGATTCCAATGGCCAAAGCACGGTCGTTGACTGTGGCCGCGAGTTCTTGGGATATCGGTCGTCAGTACTCCTGAATTAACACTTTTGGTACATCCTATAGAAACGTCCGGTTGTTCATTTTCCCACAGGTTTACTGTTAAAATTCCATGGCAGGTTCAACGGACATTTGGTTGATGCCGATGACCTGACAAGATGTTTAACGAATCCTTGAATGATTTCTACCTATTAAATTCTTAGTCTGCCTTATGGGTACCTTCTGCATTTTTTTCGTATTTTACATACACAGAATGAGTCAAAACATAAAAACAATGTCCAAGCTTCCACTTCAGTTAGGTGAGAGTAAAGTGGTAAGTGGTTAAGTGTTCTTCAAGTGAAGTAATTCAAATGGGAAAATAGATCTTGCGGTATTCGAAAAATTTGAACAAGAAGCAGATCGTATGCAATTCGTGTTCGAACGTCCTTCCTTCTAAGTATAACCTCTTATAAACTGTTACCTACACGAATTTCTTTGCCACCAGAACGGATAATGTTTTATTCATTTTCTTCCTCCTATTCTTCTTATTCTTCCTATTTTCTTTCTCAGCAACATATGAAAAATTACTTAAAGCCACCAAATAACAACAAAATAATAAAAACTAATAATAAAAATTAATTAAAACTGAAGTAAATGTAGGCGTAACTACTACTCGTAGTTAGAGATGAAGGGATGAAATTATCACTCACACGGGCCTTCAATTGTCAATTTTGCTTCAGCGAGACCGAATATCATGAAGGCAAACGCGAGGAGGTAGATGATCTTCACAAATCTAGCGAGCATGGCGGAGGAACCTGGTATCGTTAATGGGGCCTGTTTGACGACGGAGTTTCAAGAAAATAGTTAAGAATGAACTGATTTCCTGTTGTTTAGAAATATTCCAGAGCACTTCAGCGTCAGCAGATACACGTTCGACGTGGAATAAATACTTATTATTAGCCGAAACGTTTGGATTCACATTACATTCCAGTGAGTTACAGGCATTGAAAACTCAGTAGGTATTAGCTAAGTATGTATTTTATAGTGTCCTAATATTTTTAACGATTGAAATGAAACATTGTATCGATTGTTTGAGCGATTGAGAATTTTTCCACATCAGTAACCTTCTAACCTCCAGAACTTGTTTTGAATTATGTAAATTCGTATCGATCTCGTATTGATCTCATCTCATCTAGAAAAACTCTGCGAAGTCCTTGTCACATGGGTTTATTATTCTACTGGACATACCTACAGGAACGTTGGCTGTTCATTCATCGTTTCTTTCATGTGCAGTAATTGAAATAGCTATTTTTGGTGGTTTCCACCAATTTTTACCCCCAAACACACAAATTAGGCTCCTATTTTTCACAGCGTATCTTTCATCATCAGTGCCATTTAATGGTCTTGATTCATCTGTTGATACTACTTTTAGTGTTATTATAAAGATAATGATGGTGATATGGTGATTTCAGACAATTTCCCAGGTTTTTGATTGACTCATAAAAAATAAATTGGGGAGTTGAACCTTCGTTACAACGTCAATTCTTCACTTTTCGGCCAAAATCAACTTCATATTCGGTCTTGTTGCCGTAAAAAAAAAACATGGAAAACGATACCTCACAAGCTCATCATGCTCACTAAAACCTAAAAAAAACCCTCGAACAACCCTGTTTTTTTGCACCCATTTTTCCCCCATAACACCCCTGGGTGTATTCCGATCGGTGCTCCGAGCTTCGGAGCACAGCTAAGACCCAAATCTGTTCCCGAATGGGGGCCCAAACTGTGTGAGGGGGATCGACGATTTTAGCCCAAAATTAACTTAAATTTAAGGCCGAAACTTCGTTAGATCCTCAATTTTCCTCTCTTTGGTCAAAATCGACTTCATATTCGGTCTCCTCGTCCTAAAAAACATGGAAAACGATACCTTACAAGCTCATGTTAGTAAAACACCAAAAAACCCATTTTTCACCCATAACACCCTCCGATATATCCCGATCCATATTCATTTTTGGAATCTACGCTCCTTGAAACGTAAACGAAAAAACTTGGAGGAGGTGTAATGAAAATTTTCTGCTGAGCGGATATTGTTCACAGAATAATAAACCAGACGGTCTCCCATTTGAAAGGTGAACCATTTCGCTCTTGTCGTCAAGAGGTTAATAAACAACCTCTAAAAATTGCATGTCCTATCTCGCCCCGAATCTCGCTAGTTAACCCACCTCGCTTACAGTAGAATTTACGCTGTGCAATACCTAATTAATATTTTTCAACTAATTGACTCGTTATTATAATAATGAATAGAAACACCCCATACACAGTAGTAGAATCGTGAAATAAAACGCTGCAAAGTCCTTGTCACATGGGTTTATTATTCTATTGGACATACCTACAGAAATGTTGGCTGTTTATTTATTGTTTCTATCATGTGAAATAATTGAAATAGCTATTTCTGATGGTTTCCACCAATTTAGGCCCCCAAAACACAAATTAGGTAGGTACGCTCCTTTTTTTTCTTTTTTTTCAAATTATCTTTGACCATTGGTAGTGCCATTTAATCGTCTTGATCCACGTATTGACACTTCTTCTACTGTTATTATGCAAATTGATGGTGATTTCGGACGATTTTCCAGGTTTTTGCCTCATAAAAAATCAATTTTGGCAGCTGAACCTTTGGTAGAACCTCAATTTTCCACTTTTTGGTCAAACTCGACTTCATATTCGGTCTTCTCGTCCCCAAAAACATGGAAAACGATACCTCAAAAGCTCATTTTACTAACATGTTACTAAAACACAAAAACGCTGCAAAGTCCTTGCCACATGGGTTTATTATCTATTATATTATTTTATTGGTCTACAGAAATGCTGGCTGATTATTTATTGTTTCTTTCATGTAAAATAATTGAAATAGCTATTTCTGGTGGTTTCTACAAATTTTGGCCCCCAAAACTTGAATTAGGTACTACGCTCCTTTTTTTTCAAATTACCTTTGATCATTGATTGTACCATTTAATCGTCTTGATCCACGTGTTGACACTTTTTCTAGTTATTATACAAATTGATGGTGATTTCAGAAGATTTCGCAGGTTTTTGACTCATAAAAAATCAATTTTGGGAGCTGAACATCTGGTACAACCTCAACTTTCCACTCCTCGACTTCATATTCGGTCTTCTCGTCCCCAAAAACATGGAAAACGTTACCTCAAAAGCTCATTTTACTACTACGTTACTAAAACACAAAATTACCTATTTTTATACACATTTTCACTCATAACTCCCCTGGATATATTCCGATCGGGCTGAAAAGTTTCGGGACACAACTAGGGCCCAAATTGAGCATGTGTGCGAAAGAACGATTTTTTTAGACCGAAAATGAAGCCTGTACTCGTGATACGGCGGACGGCGGACGGTGGACGGCGGACGGACATTGCATTTTTGGAATCTACGCACCTTGAAACGGAAAAAAAATTTTTGAGGGGGTGTTATAAAAATTTTTTGCTGAGCGAATTCATAGGTGTATTATTCACAGAATAATAAACCAAAACGGGGTAAGTGATTTGGGATTCCCTATTATTTTAGTCACCCTGTACTTATGTCATAAAGCATGTGGCACAAGAAATGTTCAAGCTATTCTAGAACTTCTTGAAAGGTATCTTATCTTGCGATAAGTCAGCAAGATACGATTCCACACTACTTTCCAGAATTGAGTCAGTGAATATGTTTATCAACAGTTACGGAAGTAAGTATACATAATATTTATATTTCATTCACTTTAATCAATTATCAGGTTGTATTGTAACGTATCAAAGCGTATTTAGATTAGTAATAGTTTTTTTTAAAGGAACCAACCGGAGTTAATTGTGTAATTTAAATTCGCTATCATTGCATCTTTCTTGTAGCTTTGTTGGTTTGTTTGTTTGTGCACTATACAAATAACCCCCTTTGCTGTAACATAAATTTTTTATGAGCAAATACATTATTAATAAAGGCATATTATAAATAGGTTCACGCAGGATCGGCGAGTTTGAATCGCTCCGTGGGCAGGTTATAAATTGTTCACGAATTATTCATATTCAGCGGGTTAAACCGTTATTTTGAAAGAGTGAGCGACTGCAATAATTCCTAAAGCTCTGATTTTACCACTCAGAGATTAATCGACAATGTCCAGTAGGATATTCGCACAAATTTCACTTTCGGAATAGCGAGACTTGAATCAGTTGTTGAAATTATCACCCTGTAGTTCTAAGTAATGGGCTATACAGTTAACGAGCCACTCTAAAAGAAATCGGTTACCAAAGTTCCGCATTGGAGCTTTTGCAGCAGTCAGCTCTAACGAGGCCTAACCTGATCAACAAGGAAGGCGGCTGGTTGCTTCAAGCCCCCATTTCACCCTTCCACCAACTCAATCTACCTCTAGAACAATGCTTCACACTTTACACCCCAAACCGACCTCAACTTCGTATTCCGGAAGCTCCTTTTCCAGTCAACAACTCGAGTATTTTTCTCTTTTTTTCATTCTTTTTCCTTCTCGTATTCCTTTTTCCTCCCAGCCTCCCTTTAAAACAAAGTTACTGATTAAACCAGTTCCTTGAGAGGCATCTGAACCCCCTTTATGCCATTATCGCTTTCTTTCAACAAGAAACAAAAGACTTGTCAGCGAAAAAGATAATCCCCCGCCAAATAAAAGGTTCCGGGCGGATGGTGCTGGTACCAATCATCTCCACTTCGCTTTTACTTGTCCTTTGTATTTTTAAACCACCCCGTCTTACTCTTCCGATAGAAATCCGAAAATGATTGCGATAATTTACCCGCCGTTTTCTCTTAGTTTTAAAAGGAAGGGTTGTATTTATATAACGGTAATCCTTTTCGCAGCGTATATCCAATATTTAAAATATTGCTTCATCATGTGCCAAGTGGAGCTTTGCAAAATCTTTTGAGGATGATCGCTAACCTCTTCCAAAATCAGTTCGGGACACATCACTTGACAAAGTTACGTATCCTAAGAATGCCATACTCACATGACTACGTAGGTAATGTTCGATTTCAGAAGTAATAAACATAGACAGTTGTCCGAACCATTTTCCGAAAAAGTTCTAGGGCGACAAACTCGGACGGTAAATATCCAACGCAATTTCCGTGAGAAAATTACGTGTTCACGTAACTCCGGACATAATTATGTAGAAGTAACGTTAACTTAATAATTTATCAATTAATAATGTTTATATCGATATTATTGTTAGTCAGGTTAACCTCTTTTTTATTATACTAGCTCGTAACATAATTATTCAGTAATAGCAGTTATTCCATTTTGACGGTTCTATGAGTTTTGAATAATTTCTAGAAGAACAATCGTGCCCTCACGCACGACTTGGGTCCGTTGTATAATTTTAAATATACACAATACTTGTGAAACATAAGGAACCTCACACACCGTGCTCATGGCTTTCAGATGGCAATGCTCAAGATGAATAGTTACACGAACCAAACGAAGTTCAGGCTTCCAAATCCACCTACAGAGAACGCAAAATAAAGAGAACGCAAATGGCGGAAAACCTTCCCCAGGCCGGTCCCTCCTGTCTTTCTACAAAATTAGTGGTGACGCGATAGCGTAGCCATGCAGATCGAATTTGGTATCCGCGAAGAAGTTTATTTATCGAGTTACCGTAGTACGTAGCAATGAGATGCGCGACCCGCATCTTTCCAATCGATACGCGGTGCTGGACAACGCAAGCCTTTAAAACAGTAAAACTTACGTCTCGAACGTAACACTTGCATACTCTCTCCCGATCGTCAATTGCTGGTTGCGACAACTCTCTAATGCCTGTGTAATAAACGTGTTAAGCCCGAAACCTAATTGCGATAACCAATAAAACAATAAACAATAAACAATAAAATGGAGAGTCCTGAAGATTTTTTCATGTTCTGTACGTATTTATTCTTTTTCGGACGTATAGTAGAAATTATATAATTATTTTGGAATTATAAAAAATTATGACAGCGTGATGTTAGATTTGTGATAATTCCAAAATAATTATATCATTTCTACTATACGTCCGAAAAAAGATAAATACGTCCAGAACAGTATAAAAACATCACGAATACGGATAAGACTGTAGGTAATATTGTCATTACAACACCTGTACCTACCCTCACCCACCGTGACTGAACCATGTTTAACCTCCAAAGTGCAGTTTGTATTTTTGTTCGCAGTGCGTGGGTTGCATGAGACAGTTAAAGTGCTTATTTCAAATTACTTCTGATTTTTGGCTTATTTTCAGTAGCAAAGTTTTAGGGCGTGGAAAAAAAACTAAGCCCCCCTCAAAATTCTATGGTTTTTCATTTCCAAAAACGGAATTTAAACTTACTCGGTCAATGTTGTGTGCAATCTTGTGTGAAATGTTGTGTGTGTTCGGATCATCACTCGGTCACATTCCCGAACGCGAATCGATGATCTTTTTAAAAAATTGGATATTCTTCCACCAAGATTGATATTTGTTTATCGCTCACTGCTTCGTGTACACAAGACTAAAAAACTTCTACCCCACCGCATTGTCCTGCGAGTCACACAAGCAACATGCGAGGGTAGTCAAATTCGAGTTGCCCGCCCTTCCACTGATTTTTTCACACGACAATTTCCATGGCTGCCTCCCACAATATACGCCTCACTTCCGACTACCTTACAATCATCAGTCGATTAAATCCTTCAAAAATAATAGGCGCATACCTGCTGCAAATGCACAAATCTGACCTGCAGACTGACTTCTTGAATATAGGTAATTACTATCTCGGAATTTGGATGGCATAGGTACTATGTACCCATATATATATATATATATATATATATATATATATATATATATATATTATATTATATATATAATTTTATTTATTTTTTCACTCAAGTTGAATGTTGTCTGTAAATGTATTGATTCCAGCTAAAATTACACGCTCAATCCAAACTAATAAGCTAGTTCTGTGACAACCAGCCCCTCGACGGATCGTCAAGACCTTAGGGGCCCATTCATCAACTTGGTTTTCTCATACGAACTAAAACTAAACTAAAACTAAAACTAAACCAACTAAATCACTCGCGAAGAAATCGTTGAAACCCACTTCAAAGAAGAACGGAGTTATTGAAAAAATATTCTATTTCCACTAATACACGAAAAAACGCGAAAAACACTGTTATACCAGTTTCGGTGATCAAACCATCGTCAGTAACAAACAATACCAATAATAAACAATAATAGTTATTGTTTGTTACTGGCGATGGTTTGATCACCGAAACCGGTATAACAGTGTTTTTCGCGTTTTTTCGAGTACTAGTGGAAATAGACTATTTTTTCAATAACTCCGTTCTTCTTTGAAATTGGTTTTCTCATGTTTATGACTTATATTTTTCATTATGTAGGTACTAAATATGTTATTGACTGAAGAATTGAATTGAATTGAATTGAATTGAAAAAGTCTGTCCGTTCGCCGTCCTCCGTACAACGCAGTTTCCTGTTACCGTGAACCAAAATTAATGAAATTCGGTTTGTACTCGTAGGTCCCATTCGGCGACTGTAGCGGTACAACTGTAGCCTGTCGGTTATCTCAGGGTTTTAGCTTTTCTAAACACCGTTATCTCACAAAATTTTAATTGAATGGTATTCTGTTACGTTTTTAAATTTATCTCAAACTTGTTCCTTTTCTCGACCACCGGAGCCAGTGTACGTCCAGCCGTTCGTTCACACTAAGACATGGTAAGGGAGTCGCGGATTATAATCGCTTTATGAAATCGAGTTGGTTGTCCCCTCATAATCTCGAAGAAAGTTGTCATGGATTTCAAAACGTTCGGATCGTTGGTACGACCACTACGCATGTCAAAAACGAAATTTGTGGTACCCACTCCATTTCGTAAGAACTAACAGCCCGACTTTGCTGAGATTAGTTGGACAGTTGAGGAAGGATTGGATCATTAGTATAGCCAAAGTACATGCGCAATTTAGCTCCTGGATGGTCCCCTGTGAATTCCAAACGCTTGGATCATTGGTATGACCCCTGTGCATGCGCATGGGTGAAATCAGAGTTGCTCAAAAACATATGGCCCGATTTTGATGAGATTTTCAGGAACTTGTCTTCAAACATTTCGATGGAATTTTCTTTCGATTTTTTCCAACCACACGTTATTCTTCATGCGTAACAAAAATATAATGATAGATATCTATAGAATTCTTTAATACACCGCATATTAATTTATTAAACTTTGCTGGATTGAGGAAACAGATCTCTTCGGACTGAAGACTTCAGGGTGACTTAGTATTAAGGGGGCTTATACAGCATCTGATCTCCTGGAGCTACAGTTAAAATCATCTCACTTGGAGAGGTTGTTACTTCACATTTGTCTACTACCAGTAGACTGCCGGTAAACTGCCTGCATAATTCACCTATTTTTTTTTTTTTTTTTTTTTTTTTTCCCAATACCTTTATTTGTCCTTTAAGACATCAGGCTGAGTTACAAACGGAAAAGCGTATACTGCATTGTACAAATTAATAAGAAACGAGAGTTTCATTCAAGTGTTCATTAAATAAAGAAAAATAAAATACTGATTCACTTTGGGAAAAAAAAAATTAAAAAGTTTGTGTGCTCATAGTAGGTAAAATGCGCGTAGATAAAGAGAGATAATTAAAGCCATTTGGCGCTTTAGCCCATCTTTAGATAGTACATAATTATCTTCAAATTTACAGATCATGAGGCAAGTTGAACAATACAAGCTGACAGAGCTGTTTAAGAGCTAATTGTTAATAGTCAAACAGACAGAGATTTCTGATATTGAGCACTGCAATTACAAAATGGTGAAGCCTCTGTAAATCAAGTTCGCTTGGCGAGCGAATAATTGGAATGGCGTGTTCGGGACGAAGAAGATATGGACATGTGGCTTCTCTTGCGCTTTTGTACATCGGGCACTCGAAGAGCACGTGAAAGAGAGTCTGGTCTTGATGGAGAGGGCAGTCCGGGCAGGTTTCTTTCGGGGATAGCTTGAAACGTCTAGATTTCCCTGACTTGAGAGTGGCGCTGTGTTGTCCCATCATTCTTATTTGAGCTATGAGCCTCTTTTGGTTGAACGGGACCTTCAAGTGCAGATAGTCCTGGGGGCCTGGACGTGGGATGTAGAGGAAGGAATATGCATCACTGAATCTAGACTTATCCAAGCTGGCCAAGTCGATGTCGAGAAGATTCATCCTAGCTAGGTCCAGAATCGCTGGGATTGAAGCGAGGACAGCTGTTGCTTCCGTTTCGATTTCGACACCCTGTCCCGCACACTTGCTAGCCAGGTCCTTCAGCTGCGAAAACCAGTTAAACCTTACTTTATTTTTTGGCTGGTTGTCTAGAGCAATGAGTG
Source organism: Leptopterna dolabrata (assembly GCA_954871275.1). Lineage (NCBI taxonomy): Eukaryota > Metazoa > Arthropoda > Insecta > Hemiptera > Miridae > Leptopterna > Leptopterna dolabrata. Next base: position 68,930,387 of record OX940975.1, read on the forward strand.
CCACGAGGCAGCGTTTCGGGTACCGGGTATCATCCATCGTCAACACTTTTGCCAGGAACTTGAGGGCCCGTTTAAGGACAGCACAGGCGAGTGGGGGTTCCCCTATTTCGAGTCTGAGCATGTGTCCTGGAGTGCACTGCGGCAAACCCAGGACGCGTTTAAAATATTGAACCTGTACGCATTCAATCTCCTTGGTGTATCTGAGAGCCCAGACAGCGGAACTGTAGAGCAAGGTGCCAAGCACCGAGGCCTTGAAGATTCTACAGATAGACGACCAGGAGGAGCAGGAACCTCGGGATAGGGTGTCCACAGCTATGCCAGAGGCGACTTTAGCCTTACTGATACGGGATTGGCAGGCTTTGCTGAATAGAGTCGAGCCACTCAGTTGAATCCCTAGGTAGCTCACCGAGTTCTCCAGTTTGACTGTTTCTCCATTGTAGGTGAAGGGAATCCTCAATCTTGGCACTCGCCCCGACCTGTTGAAGTGGACCACGACGGTCTTGTCAGTGTTCAGTGAGAGCTGGTTCCTGCTGAAGTATTCCTGAAGGGCTCTCAGCTTGTTCCTGGCGTCGCAAGGAGAATCTGCAAGAATCAGCTGGTCATCGGCATATTCGATGGTAATTATTTCCGAGTTCTGGCCAATCCTTATGCCAGGGAGGCCCTTTGACAGTAGGAAGGAGCCCATGTCTGAGACGAAGATGTTAAACAGTAAAGGGGAAAGAATTTCGCCCTGTAACACTCCAGCTGTGATCTTCACTTTCTCCGAGTACATATTGTTTGTCCTAACTGCCATAGAAGCTGACTCGTATATCGCTCTCACCACCTCGACAAATCGTGAGCTGATCCCCAGGCCAGTCATCTTTTCCCAGAGCAATGAGTGACACAGGCTATCGAAAGCTCGCCTCAAATCGACAGCAACTCCATACATTGTCCTGTCTCGGCCGAAACACAGTTGAGCAGCACTGGTGACGACGAATAAGTTCTCCTCGCATGATCTCCCCCTCCTGAAGCCCGCCTGCGATTCGGGAAGAACGTTCCTGTCCTCAACCCACCTCTCCAGACGCGCCAGCAGGACTGAAGTGAACAATTTCAGTGAGGTGTTCAGGAGGGCTATGAGACGGTAATTCATGGGATCGTTTCGCTCTCCCTTCTTGAAGATCATTGTGGCGACAAGACTTGGCCAGTCTGGAGGAACTTCCCTCTTCTCTAGAATAAGATTGAAGAAGTTCACTAGCATGTCTATCCACTCAGTGGGAAGGTACTTGAAGAAATCGTATTGGAGGCCATCCATTCCTGGGGATTTCCCTTTGGGTGCACGACTAATGGCCCGGGTCACCTCGTCTATTGTAATCGGGGCGTCCAGAATTGGGTCGTAAATGGTTGGTATATCGGTGATTGGGATATAGCATACAGGGGTATCGTATACCGCTGACAAGAAATTGAACCAGTCTACTGCTGTCAGTGGACTTGTTATGTGCAGCGTCGGCCGTTTGAAGCGCTTAAAGGCTTCCCAAAATGCAGGACCATCGTATGCTTTTTCCAGGGCTTCTTTGAACTTTGAAATGAAGTCCTGCTCTTTGGAGCGGAGGAGGGCGTGATATCGGCCCTTTGCGTTCAAGAAATCTTTTCGATAAGGATCGTCGAATTTTTCCCTCCTTGCCAGCCGAAGGTTTCTCTTGTACTCTGATTTAGTGAATTTGCATTCCTGGTCGAACCAGGGTTTGCTAATTGATAATGTGGCTGGGGGGTCGAATACTTTTCGAGTTTTTGCCATACCTAGGCTACGAGCAGTGGATTTTAACGTTTCTATTAGTAAAGAAAGTTGGTCCGAGAGATTAAGCGCGATCCAGTTGGGTTTCAGCTGGGAGAGTTGGTCTTTGTACGCCTTGGATTTAGAGTGGTCGAAAGCGAAGACTTCTACTTTTCCGAGGTAGCGCCGTTTGGGGGTGGTACCTAGTGATAGGTTTGTGCGTACAGTTATAGGAAAGTGATCGGAGGTGTCCATGCTGTCCTGAAGCACCTGAAAGTCCTCGATGAAGCTGAGTGCACTTACGTTACACCATGTCAGGTCAATTACACTTCTACCTTGTTGGCTGACATAAGTGAAGTTTCCAGGGGTGTCTCCTGACGTCCTGCCATTCAGCAGGAGTAGGGCTCTGCTCTCTAGACAATCTACCAGCTGTACCCCTTTATTGTCGCATTTTGTATCTAGGCTTGTCCTGTGGGGAAGGAGCTGGCTGTTTTCTACAGCCTCTTCGATGTCCTCGTTGAGGCATCCTATGCGGCAGTTGAAATCTCCGCCCAGTATTAGGGGGATTTCTTTGTATGAAGCCAGAAAAATATCAAAAAGGTCACCAAGTGACTCCAAGAATTCGTCAAAGTCGTCGTGATTACGGCGATAAATTACCCCAACAACAGCCCTTGTCTGCCCAATGTTAACTAGTAGAAGAATACACCACGAATACTTGCAAATTATTTTAATTACATCAATACCTTGTTTTACAAAGAATATTATACCTCCACTTGCTCTACCCTTTGTGAAGTCTCTTGTAGCACATTCAGCAATACAGGAGTAATTTTGCAATGTCAACGGAGTCGGAATTTCATCCACCTCCGACCATGTTTCCGTTAGGCCGATTATGTGGTGCTTCTGGAGCTCGGGGTTGGCAAATTTGGACAGGTTGATGCCACGGATGTTCCAGAAGAGGATTGAAATCGTTTCGCCCGCTGATGGGGCTCGGTGACTGAGTTTATAGCGGCGCAGGAGTGATTCATTGGTGGAAGGCAGTGCTAATTGAGGAAATGTTGAATTATGGAAGGGTTGTTCGGGTTCTGGGTCGGAGACGTATGTTGTTTGAGCAGACGGACTGGTGTGGGCAGGGGTTAATTGCTATTTCTTCTTTTCCGGAGACTCCTTTTTCTTCTTGTCTTCTTTATCGTTATTGGGGCTGTCTGGATCACGCTTCCTTTTTTCGGTCGGCCCAAATTTCTTCTCCAATTCACCCAGGCTGTATGCCACCCCCCCAGACCTTATGTTGAGGCCCTGGATTTTTGCGTCCTTTTCGCTCTCCTTGAGGATTTTGAGGTAATGACGGAGCTGCTTTTGCTTCAGATAGCGAGAGGGCGTGTAGTCCTGGGAAAGGCTAACGGGACAGTTTTGGCCGAGGTTTTTGGCCTTTGAGAGAACTTCCCATTTGGCTTTAACACTCGCAAAAATCACTCGAAGGGGTTGGGCGCTATACCTGATTTTCGGACCAAACGGAAATACTCCTAGTATATCTGAAGTTTCGACGATGGCGTTGACTCGATCTTTGAAAAACATCACCAGTGCTTCGACGAGGTCGTTACGGACGGACGCATCATAATCGAAGTTGTAGACAACAATATTTCTTCGTTTCACATATGTGTCGCATCTTTCGACACGATCACAGAGCGTGGAATTCTGTTTTTTGAGGGCAAGGAGTTCGTGCTTTAGAACTGATATATCCTCCTTGTTGGTGTCGATTTCAGCTTGCATTGCGGCCTGAGCAGTTCTTATTGAATCGAGAGACTCATTCAGCTTCTCGAATTTAAGAGTATTGTCGGCTCTGAATGAACGTAATTCCTCCAATACCTCCTTTATAGACATTATAGGGAGTTGGGGAGTCCAACTATGCCAGCGGAGGATTATAGGGCGAGAGAAACTGCTCTCTGCGAGCTGCCAAAACCTCTGGCAAGTACTGGGTCGGGCGCCAGACGTTGAGGCCAGCCGACACAGAATCAGCTGGTCTGGGGCCTCCCCTCCCTATTTCGTCCTTCCCTTCCCGCAGTCCTCGTTGGAGGGGGATTGCCTCAGAGCGGGGGAGTTTCTGTTGAGGAGAGGGATGGCCCGGAGCGGTGCGAGGGGATCTTATCTTCACGATCTCAAGGGGCCCTCCAACCGGCTCAAACGGAAAGATAATTTCACTGAAATCCCGTAAAAAAGGCGATACTTTGGCAGGAATACCACAGGATCCTGGAGCAAATTATGGCAATCGAATTAAGGATAGTGGAAAATTCGGCTTCCACTGAGCACAACAGTGTAAAATTTAAGTCGAAGTACTCACTATTACTGCATGAAAACGACGTGAAAGCGTGGAGCTAACTTTTTACTTCCGGTCCCGACGGCGATCCGCTTGCAACTCAATAATTCACCTATGTAGTATATTATCATGAACAATAAATGTGATAACGAAAAATGCCAGGGCGGTTTTCTAGAGAATCTGTAATATTCAATACGAAAAAGAGTAAGTCGTTGTAAGGATTTGTGGCGTTTTGCCGATGGGAATGGAAGGCGAACTATTTTAAATCAGCATATTTGCATAACGAATTGAAAAGTTTGAATCGTGTTGTTGAGGCGACAGGATTTTAGCGGGTTGGTGGGGGGGGGGGGGGGTCTTAGAGGAGGAGAGAGAGAGAAACGGCCTAACGTCTTTTAATGGTGTGAAAAGTTCAGCTCATACCCTTTTCCCTCCCATTCTTGACACCTCTGACAAAAATATCACCGGCAGCGACGTTGTTTCTCTTCAAAATTAAAGTTCAACCGTTTCTAACGTTATATCTGGACATTACTGTCGACATTTTGAAAAGTCGAGTAATCTTCGGGTGATATTGTGTCTTTTACCAGGTACCTACGCCGTCTTCCATTATCTGAACTAAGTCTTCGGGTATGTACCTCACACAAAAAGTAGAAGAACATCACAAAGTTCCAGGACTAATAATAATAATAATAATTGGTTAGTCCCATAATATTAGCATCCAACTCAACCCGCCTACTCCCCAATATCTGATGATATTATGAGAAAACATCTAAATATGATCACTGGACAATGACTGATGGACTTCCTTCTCCTGTCAGTTCGATGGCAAGGTAACCCAAAAGACTATTCGACAAATCGATACTGGGTTGGGCAACCCTGTAGAATTCATTTTTTAGGGTAATCCCAAATTCTAGGGAGATTCACTGTCTCACACGATTGGCAATAACTACTTCCATTATAGCCTGATTTTCTCCCTTTCTTGTATAGTTATCATGATACATACGCACTATTCCTAGCAGATAGCTGAAACATGTTTAATGAATAGGATTTTTCTTTCATTTATATCTTTGATGTTTTTTTGACCGATGAAAGTGTGAAGTCCGAAGGCAGGACCGGAAGCAACTAACAAATCATTAGGTATGTTCCAGCCATCAGAACTCGTTTTTAAAAGTTCCAAAACCAGAACGGCTGGAACGCCTCGGAAACGCGCCAAACAACTAACGTCTGAAGGCCGAAAAATAGCTGAGTAGGTACCACAGAGATGAAAGATCCGTTTAACGTGAAGGTTGGAGGGAAATGAGATTATGGGAACCAGGGGTGTTATCTTCAGTTCTGGTTCTAAAACCCAACCCCGATTGGGTGCGAAAAGTTTCGAAACTCCGAGAACTCACTTTTCGCACCTGGCGCGGTTGGAACAGTTTATAGATTTATAAAACCTTAGTGAACAGTTTCACCATTTAATGTGGTTGGAACCCAGGTGCGCAGTGGGTTGTGCGCCCACCGAAAACTCGCGTTGGCAGGAACATACCTGACGTGTCGTGGAGAAAGCTCCTAGCATGATAACACATTTCGGCCTAGGAAAATATTGTATTATTATTATCATTATTATTATTATTGTAAACATCGGGAAATATCAGTTGGTAAGTATTGGTTGGTAAGTATCAGCCGGAGATGTTCTTTTCATTGATCAGAGTTGTCATGTTATCCAAGCTATCACGATACAGGTAATGACAATTTACGAGATTTTTACGTGTATAATACAATACATTATTGTTAACCTGATTATGGTAGACGCCATAATGTTACCGTCATTCGATATGATTGTTGGTATGTTCTTTCACGTATCGAATGGATCACACCAGAATTAAATGCCGCATTATATGAATATAATGAGGCTTTCCAAACTTCCGATAATTCATATCTTTATGGTTTTTCTGGATCATCAACCTGTTGGTCGATAAAACCCCTATCGACTAATATTCATCATATTACGTGTGTGGAGTCAGTTTTCGAACGGACAGAATTGAAAAGAGGCGTTTTCATCAAATGGCTTGTATGAATAACGTGATAGACGATTTTAATGGAGGGAATAGAAAAAAACGGGGGACGCAAAACACGATGGAGGCAATTTCACGGCGGCCGATCAGCGTGGCTCGTTGCGAGCAGATTGCTTCGTTTCTGCCAGGTAATGGGTTGATGTAAATGAACTAAACACGAGAACCGCCTTCCTACTGACTACCCACTCACCTCTGCAGCAGGGATGTTTAGCTGTTCACTATTATAATAAACGTTGGAGGAAAAAACGTGGGTTATCGAACTAGTTAATCCTGCAGTATGATATTGTGTCCTGCAGTAGGTAGGTTTTTTTTTAAAATTACTTTAGTGCCAGTAGTTTCACCCTTAAAACTAACGGTACAATTATGTGTGCATGTTGCATACATAATATGTTTCTTACATAGTGGCAGCAAGACTCTTAGTTACGCCTACAATAATATATACTTGTATACTCAGAACTATGAACCATGAACGATGAAGGCATAGACATGATATCCTGTATAATAACGATGAGTACCCATGACTTCTGTTCGTATTACTTTTCCATTTTTAAATGAAAATATGTTCCATTCTACGACTTTTGAGACCCACCGCACTCTCCTACGATGAGTAGATTTCTTTTTCTATGAGCTTTCAAAGTTTCGGCAAAGAGTGACATCATTGCACCCCCTCCCGCCAGGGCTGGACACCCTTGTCAAGTGTGATGTCACTCTTTGCCGTCACTTTGAAAGCTCATAGAAAAAGAGCTCTACTCATCGTAGGAGAGTGCGGTTGGTCTCAAAATTCGTAAAATGGAACATATTTCCATTTAAAAATTACGAACTGAAGTCATGGGTACTCCTCATCATATAATAAGGCTCCGTCATTTCAGTTATTAATATATTGGTGCCTACATCAGAAAAAAAAATTATTGAACTACACGATCAGAATCTACCATATCTATACATTAAAAAAACGCTGAAAATTATTACGCAACGGTTTATTATTTTCTGGGATGATAAATTATTAATTATAATAAAAACAACTCAGGGCTAATCAATATCAAGAAAAATAATAAGAAAATTCATATTTATGTCTGCAATCGCCCGGCCGGCTCGAGAGCTAGATTTAGGGCTTTCCTGAGGGAAACCTTTGGTAGGTATTGGCCAGAGAAAATTTACGCAAAAGGGTATCCAGGAAAATAACAATAAACCATCGTGTAATAATTTGTAGCGTTTTTGTTGATGTATAGTTATGACAGATTTTGAAAGTGTAGTTGAACGTTCTTTGTTTCTGATGTAGGTACCCATACATTATTAATTGTTTTTCACACCGTAGATATTATTCAAAATGATGTTTAATGTTTAACATAATTTTTCAACTCACCTTCAAAATATTAGTTATGTTGTTAGAACCTTTTTTAAGTATCCACCTATAGGCAGTTTCAACTTATCGGGAAAAAACTTATAACATACGTAATTTATTTATGTATACATGCATGTTACTGGGTTTTTTTCCTCTACCTCAAAAGTGATATCCTTTGATGACACACTTCAGACATACCAATATGTGATTATAAATTGATGGTAAACCCTCAATTGATACACTATGGGTTTGTTCGCTGCGGGTTTTATTGGTGACTTGCGAACCACTAGCGAACCGGTTTGTGAACCACTTAGCGCGCTTGCGCGGCTGGCATCAACCAAGACCAGAACAGAACGAGGAAGAGCTCACACAGTGCGAAAGCTCAGAAGCTAGAAATATAATGACTTGATTGGCTATCGCTGACGGGAGATGATGGGGGCATCTCGTCAGAAAACGGTAAGCCGAAAAATCTTCTGATTGAAATGCCTACTTGAAGAAGACCACGAACAGAACGACATAGATCATTATGGAATCAGATAAGGAAATCCACGGGGAACGCCCAAGTGATTTTCAAATAGTTTGCAAGTGGGTTTTTCGCCCCTGCTTTAATTGCTGTATAACATACATGATTCCAGCCCATAGATCTGCTCGAACACACGAGTTCAAAATCGTATGGTTTGCCCGGCATTGAATCTTCAAGGATTCATTTACGGCAAATACGTAGTAAGTAAGAAATTAATTCAAGCGGATATTAGGAGTGGTGGCAAAGGAGGGTAAGAGGATTATAAGGAGTAGAAGATTAGAGGAGGAAGAGACCGTGGATGGGCGAAAAGGATGGAAGTGAACCGGTTCCGATCGGTTCCCAAAGGAGGGTTTAGCGACGGCGACGAGGGTTATCGAGCACCCGGATTAAGGGTTCGGAGCCAAAAACCCCCTTCCACCAGGACAGCCCCGTCTTTTCTCCTCGAATGATAAATAGATGCCACAACTTTCACTCGACTTATTCATTAGTGAAAGCTAATTACTTCCACTCGTAATGGTATATCAACTCCCCTACCACAAACCACATTTCTGCCCGCTGCAATTTTTTCTGGTAATGAAGAGCCTCCTTCCTTCTTCAAAAGCGTCAACTCTCTGGAGAAGTTTCATTAATTATTCTCGCTCCCACTCTCGACGATTTGGGGTTGAAGCTGAGATAGGGCGGTGATACTATGTTAGCAGTCTGGGTCAGCAATGTCACAGATATTCACTATTCAATGCTGTATACAATGCTGCATATGCTGTATACAGTGCTATCTACAATACTGTAGACAGTGCTACATATGCTGTATACACTGCTGTACACAATGCTGTATACAATGCTATATATGCGATGAACTATTCAGTGCTGTATACAATGCTGCATACCTTTTTAGATGTGCGGACTACAAATTTTGAGGCCCACCACCTAACTAAATTATAGAAGTAAAAACGCTGCAAGTTATTACACGACAGTTTATTATTAACCTGTATAGATGCCCCTTCTGCGTAGATCAGTTTTCTTTGGTCAATACCTACCACCGAGTTTCACCCAGGAAAGCCCTAAATCGAGTATTGGAGCCGGCCCGGGAATTACAGTATCATAAAAATGTGCGGGGTTCGATAATTCAATCACTAATTATTTGTTATTATTCATGCAAAACGTTTGTTCGGGTTACAGAAGTACTAAATCACCAAAATCCAAAAGAGCCGTCATTCTTCAAGTTAAATCACAGAACAACCAACTCGACTTCCTACAGCCATCCGTGATAATAATTAGGTGCTCCCTAGCAACGATAACTACTGGGACGGATTCACACCGTTTCACTCACGATCATGTTGTGACGAAGATGTTCGGTGCAAACGAACGGCTGATCGTTCAGTGCTCCGGATGGTTTCAAAAAATTCTCTAGTGCTGCAAATTATTACACAACGGTTTATTATGTACCTGTATAGATGCCCCTTTTGCGTAGATCACTGTTATCTGTGGTCAATACCTACCCTAATGCTCCCTCCAGGAAAGCCCTAAATCGCGTACCGGAACCGGCCCGGGAATTACAGTTTCATAATAATTCAACGGATCAATAATTATTATTAGTAATTAATTATTTGTTGTTAAGAAGCATAAGGTAAAATTATGAACCGTTGTGTAAGAAACCGTTGTGTAATAATTTACCTGTATAACTACCTTCCAGCTTCCCCTAGGAAAGCCCTAAATCGAGTAATGGAGCCGGCCCGGGAGTTAAAGTATCAAAAAAAAAAATGCGCGGGATTCAATAATTAAATCATTATTTGTTTTTATTCATGAAGCATAAGGTAAATAATAAACCGTTGTGTAATAAGCCGTTGTATGAGAAACCGTTGTGTAATAATTTACCCTTATAGATGCCCCTGCGAAGATCAGTGTTCTTCAATACCTTCATTACCCAAGCCCCCCTCATCAAGCCGCTTCATCATGGCCTCCTCACCAAGTTTGTGAAATCGATTTACTGTAATTATTTATTTTCAATTTGTTTGCTCCTATGGTGTTGAATAATATTATTTTCTCGTCTGTTATTCCACGCTCTATTCATCCGTGTAATTGGGCTTGCCCGTACCTACTCAACAAAATAAATAAATAAATTACCTGCCTACCCTTGAGCTCCCCCAGGATAGTCCTAAATCGAGAACTGCAGCCAGCCCGGGAATTACAGTGTATAAAATTGGGCGGGATCCAATCATTCAATCATTAATTATAATGTGGTTATTCATGAAGCATAACGTTTATTCAAGTTGCGAAAGTATCATTCTTCGAATGGAATAATATCACAGAACAGCCAACTCTACTTCATATACTAACAGACATCCGTGATTATAATCAGGTGCTCCCTAGCAATGATATCTGGGCCAGATTTATACCGTTTCATTCACGATCGTGTTGACGAAACTTTTCGGTGAAATCCAACGGCTGGTGTTACAATGATCCGGTTGGTCTCAAAAAATTCTTTAGTTTGCGATCAATTTAAAAACGTAAAAAAACCATACTCTTCTACTGAACGCTTTCGAGCTACGGCGTTCTGAATATGTCAGCCCATATTTTTCACCCCCTTCGAGATGACTGACAGTAACGCCGAGCTTCGCGAACCAACTAAACCCCTAATGGGACCTGCAAACCAAATTTCATTATTTTTGGTTCATGGCAACTATAAAGAAGTGCGAAGTACGGCGGACGGACAGAATTTTTTTAATTCCATTTTCGGATTCTACATACATTGAAAAGGAAACCATCAAATTTTGAGGGGGGGGGGGGGGGGGGGGGGTTTACATGCTTGATTTCTAAGGTTCATTATTGAAAATAAGAATGATTGCAAACTGGGCCAGTCGGATTAAAAATGTTCACCCCAGCATTTAAACTGGGGAAATAGGTTTGGGACGCCTCTCATCCTATGATGCAAACTGGGCCAACTTACGTTCTAACGTACTGGTAAACTGAGCCAACGAAGGTTGGAAGTAATGAACAGCGTGATTCGTGACAAAATGTATTGCACAGGTCAAAAGTTTAAGAAAATACAAAGTTCAATCAATCCAACATTCATTTATGCTCGGAAGCGTAATAACGGCTGGCTCGCTGAGCAAGGACGAGGGACGATATTTCCTCAGTACTATTTTGGTTTATTATTTTCAATAATGAACCATTGGAATCGAGCATGAAAAAAAAAAATTCTTACCCCCCCTCAAAATTTGATGGTTTACGTTTCAAGGTATGTAGAATCCAAAACTGCAATAAAAATATTTCTGTCTGTCCGCCGTACGCCGCACGCCGTACGCCGTACGGGCCACTTTTCTTAGTTACCATGAAACAAAATTGATGAAATTCGGGTTATAGGTTCCGTTCGGCGTCTAGTTGGTCCTCGAAGCTCGACGTTACTGTGAGTCATCTCTAAGGGGTTCAAAATAGGGGTTGAAATTTTCAAAACGCCTATACCATTTTTTTACGTAAATATTTTTACGGTTTTAAATAGTTCTTGAACTTGCGAGTTTTTTAAGACCATCCGGAGCATCGTACGTCCAGCAGTTCGTTCACAGTAAGGCCCCGAAGTTTGCACCGACAGGCATTTTCGACTCCAGTGTGAATGAAATTGTATACAATTCAAACCAAATCTCGTAACCAGAGACGCGCCCACAATAGGAATTTGTGAATACGGCCAATCATTGGTAGGGATCACCTGATTATATTGGCGGAGTATGAAGTCGAGTTGGTTGTTCTGTGATATTATTTAATTTGAAAAATGATGGCTCTTTTGGAGTTTGTTGGTAGGTAGTGAAACTTGAACAAACGTTGAAGTATTATTGATGGGTAAATTATTACTACGGTAAATCATTACTCAACGGTAAATTATTACACAACGGTTCATTATACCATCTACGTAGAAGGGGCTGGAGTTTGTTGGTAGGTACTTTTGCTACTTTTTTCACTCCTCATCAACAATTTCTTTTCAGAACTTCATTATGTGTGTTTCTTTTTGTTAGGTACTGTTTGTCATCGGCAGAATTATTTTAGCAACATTTAACTCGTGATTTAGGTAGGTACCTAGTAACGAGTACGGGGTTAGGTACTAACCTACGGAGGGTCTGCGATCTACATAATTATGCATAGAATAGTACATAAATATTATATTATATAGACGGGTTATCTATACATAGAGCTGTGATCTGTAACAGAAGGGTATTCTATAAAAAATAATAAACCGTTGTGCAGGGATTTGCAGCGTTTTTATATGAAGCTGCTTTTCGATAAATGCCTGTTTTCTAAGAGTGAGAATTTTTCGTCGGTCGACTTGTGCCACTGCTGTTGATTTTAATATGTACCTCACTTTGGTACTGTACCAGTGTCTCCACAAAAGAGAAAACGTGAATTAGTTAATTAGTTTATTATTATTATAGTAATGTATAATTAGTATGTAATAGTATTATTATAGGAATTTGCCATAGTTTTAATACAAAAATACAGTTAATATTTCAGTATTGGCCTCCGTCCTTCCTGCTGCTCAGAACTTAGGATGGTCGCTCATTCAGTTGTTCCTGTGCTTTCCATTTTGCTAAACCACTAAGTAGCTGCCTCTCAAGAAAGGCACCATTTGTCAGTAAATACGTGTTTTATCTCGTTCTTTGCAAATCTGGAGTACTGAATTAATTTTGAATTGTTTTCTTATGAAGCAGACCCACCAAAAATTAGCTGGTGAACGCTTTTTTTTATCTCGGTGTAGAGTAAAAGAGTGAACAGCAGGTAGTTACATCTCAAGTGAGAAAAAAAAGGGTCAACGGCTGCAGCAAACGTGTGCAGGGATCTTTGAACCCCCAACACACACACACACACACACACACACACACACACACACACACACACACACACACACACACACACACACACACACACACACACACACACACACACACACACACACACACACACACACACATACACACACACACACACACACACTTTTTCGCTTCCAAGAAGCATTTTTTCACGAAAAAAAACTGGTGTTTTCGACGAGGAAACTCGTGGGGAATATGGTGAAATCAAAATGAAAACTATGCTTGAGTGAAAAAGTGTAAAACAGTAACCAAAATGGTGAGAAGGTCGTACTCTCTTTTGAGGTTTTTCTCCTGTATGCAAGGCACATATTTGAAAATGACTTGAAAGAAAAACTGAAGGTTTGTTGTAACCCAACACAAGCCCCACCTGTGCGACATCTACAGTGATGAAATCGAAGTAATGGACCACCAGTTGGCGCGAAAAAGCCACCTTATTCGAAAATATTATTCTTAAAAACTGGAAGGAATCACCAACTCGATTTCAAAAAGCCATGTGCGATTATAATCCGTAGCAATGATATCTGGGCTGGATGTATGTTTCATTCACGATGATGTTGAAGAAGCTGTTCGGTGCAAAATTCAGGGCCTTACTGTGTAAGAACGGCTGGACGTACATTGTTCCGGGTGGTCTCAAAAATGCTCTAGTTCGAGATCAAATTGAAAACTTCAAAAAATTCGTGATAACGGCACCTTGGACATTTCAACTCCCTGATTTTAATAATAATAAACTGTTGCGTAGTATGTTTCAGCGTCTTTTAAATGGAATTACACATGAATAAATTCCATGTTAGGTTTGTAGGCATATAGTAAGAGGTGCTTCGAAAAACCACCCAATTTGTGATTTGTTTTGTGTTTTCAGATACTAACTTGTCTTTGTTCGCGTATACTCAGGTTCTAATATCAATTCCTATTGCAATGAGATCCACAGGTAATTGTCGAAGTCCCAACATACATTTAACCATGCAGTTTTTAGTGAAATCGGTTGAACACAACCGGAGATAAGAGTGTTACAAAGGAGTTTCCGTTTTTTCGCCAAGGCGAATTAATTTAATTAAATATCTCTTTTCTAGTTATTGAATCCCGTTCCTATCCGATTTCTCTTCGTTCTCTTCCTATTCGAATTCGTGATGTTTTGAGCCAAATATTGCCTGTTTATTCCATCTGTTGATTGGATAAATCCTGCAGAGGAATTTTTAGCGATGAGTTATTACCTAACGAATGAATACTTTTGATGTCGGATTTTCGATGTTAGGAATGTCTGGAACACTCGACTCATTCCCACATGATGACGTTACTCGTTTCAGACATCTGAAAGTAACCTATTTCCGATGGGTTTTATTTGTTTCTATTATTTGAGAGGTACTATTTGGTGCAGTACCAGTTTTAATTCATAAAAAGGTATACCTAATGGCTAAGTAACACCTAAACTTCATTTCACTCATGGTTAGAGGCAGACAGTTAATTTTAATGCCCCCCTCTTCCGCTCGTTTTCTCCCCTTTCATAACTTATTCCTCTGATTAGGGTAATGTGTTGGAGTTGGGAAGCACCGAGACACTTACCTAATGAGTTGCCTCTTCGCACTTCCTGTGTTATTGCTTGAAAGCTGCTGGTTAGGTTAGCTTTTTGAAGATAAACACCCTCAGACCCAACCCCACAACTGGAGAGCTGACTCCACAAAGGCTCAGAAGGATTTACCTAGCTTCCACAACTCCTCTACCAACAATAATCATCTCGTTCCACATCTCAGAAGGTTCCTTTTTTGGTAATCGAATAATTATATTGCTTCCCATGGACACGAGGCACGAAAATTCCCTACAACCATAATTATAAGGAAAGTGGGAGAAAATAAATTGTTGATGATTGTTGAACCAACGTGTTGACATTAACTAATTATTTTGCGTACGTATAGGAACATAGTTATACTCGAAACTAACACGAAACTTCCCAAAGTAAATGTCTGTCAATGAGGCAATGAGTTTTGATCTGTCAGAGAGTTGTCGCAATAAAAAAATCTTGGTCCACGCCTCCACGTCATTTCTTGAATTTTCGTGAATAATAATAATAATAATAATAATACCCATTATTCATTCTCATTTTAAGGAATTCATCACTTCTTGGAATCAAAGATAGGAAGGTTCCTACTCTTACTCATGATGGTTTCAATTTTGATGCATCCACCCAGTAAGACCTATCCTATTAAATGTACATGATGAGGGAAAAAAGTGAGACAGTACCTAAATAATTCTCCGATAAAAAATCTGTTGAATATGTATATTCAAAATAATCTGAAGGCTCCAGAAGAATATAGCTACGAGGTTGTTCTTAAAAGTAGTATCAATTACATCAGATAGGTATCGATGTACAAAGATTGATCGCCGCACGAGGTAGAATTTGGGAAGGGGATGCAAATATAGTCGCCTTCTCACTTGTTTTTGGACTGGTCACGCTATGTCACAACTTGAAATACGAATACACAGTTGAGCTAAAATTTCCCCGGTGATTAAAGTTCTCCACCAACTGATTTAAATTTGGCGATATGAATTCGACTTATTCGAGGGAAATTCTCACGACCCAATTAAACGCCCATTGAATTGAATTGACTTCTTGAATGTGGGGAATGAATTTATTGTCAGTCACCAAAACGACGACTTTATTCAAATCCATGAAATAATTGGGGATTCTAAACAAACCCCCCAGCCCTATACGTGAAACTCGGATTCTGAATTTTGTAAACATTCCCCACTACTATACCGAACTCTCCCAGTCTACTAAAATAGTCTTAGTATTTTTCTGACATTCTCATTACTTAAATCTTAGTCCTTCATCGATCACACGCAGTGCATTTTTTATCTAGGTAGTTACCTACCTTCTTCCGAGTGGTTGTGTCCTATACACCGAGTGCTCTTCAGCACGCGAAATGCCAGGGTAGTGATACTGTTTGTTTTGGGTAACAAGTGCTCAAGTCCAAGGTAAGTTCGTTTTATAGTTTACAATAACTTAGGAACACCTCGTCAAGTTTTCTCAACTACCAAATTTTTGTTTTCCATTTTATCGCTCACGGCCCTTGCAACCCTCGTCATTCTTTCGTCATGAATAGCTCATCATATTCGTTCACACGGCATTCCAGGCATAATCAGTGGCGATTCCAGTAATAATCATAAGAAACTAAATTAACAGATAGGTAAATATTGTACGTTGTCTCTATTTTACGTTGTTTCTTGTCAACAATCAACGCTCATTATGCTCAGTCTATCCACCCAGCATTAAATGCAATCGGTCCTGATTAAATCTAGCATTGAGAATCTTATCTTACTCGAAGGAACCCCATGGCATCATTTTAAATAGGTTGATAGAGAGCGACTCAGGAGGAAGGAATTCTTTAATCCTCAAGGTCTCCAGCAAAATAAATACTACTTATAGTTTTTATTGGAAACCAATAACTGAATAACGATGATCGTAGCGATGGTTGATTTAGCAGATCCTAACATTATTATTTTGATATTGTTACTTGGCTTAGGACTTAGTGAGCGTAAAAAAAGACAAATGTAATGGAAGGTCAAAAAAAAACCCCCTGAAAACTCCAAAAGCAAGAGGGTTCCAATTAAAAGTTGGACTCGGCGGAAATGTTAGTCAAAAAACTGCTCTGATGTGGTGTAGAAGACGGGATAATGACTACATCAAACGTGGAAGCCAAAGTTCAACCTAAATGGGCACAACTTTGTATTAATGAATGGTAGTTGGGGAATATAGCCGGAAAACCCTTCCAAGTTCCGTCACGCTTGATGAATTGATGTTCTGGAACGATCGTAATTTGTTGGGTTGAAAAGGGAGTGGGGAGTTGCTAATTGATTCGAAGGATTTAAAACACTGAAGCTAAAGGGCGATGGCCGAAGCAAGTAGTAAAAGCATAGTTGCAAAAGGGGTCGGGATTTGGATGGGAGGGACAGGAGAGGTGTGTCGAGGCGGTGAGGCGGTGAGGGGCGAAGTTAAATGTATAGGGGATTCAAAGGGGAGGAAAGCTCGATGTCCTGGTCACGAACCAACGAGCAAATAGGGAAGCGTTTCATGAGAACCAAACTCCATTACCAGACATTAAACTTAGTTCATAACCGTAAATCCCTGGCGGGAAGCCCCTTGGGGCCCCCTGGTGAATAAGGTCCCGGGGGGGTTTGGCTCCCAGGCATAAGAGCCTTCAGGTGGCTTTATCACCTCTAGGTAGAGTTAGCGGTGGACCAGAGGGGCGGACAGGAACAGTTCGAATACCCCGGAACGGACACTTTTAACCTTAACGGCGAGCAATTCAATCAGAAAGGACCCCCTCAAGGAGGTGGACGGGTCCTTGGGATTGGTTCATCCCTTGGATGCCCTCCTTTGAACGTGGAATAGCGAGGATCTTGTCAATTTCCAACGACTCGACGCGGTAGATGTCGTTAAGAGGAATTCAGGGAAGTTATTCGAAGTGCCTGATATGTGAAATCGGGGGGAAACAGCACGAACTATATCTTAAGTGGTTAAAGTCCATATCAACTTTCATTCCAAGATTTTTTGTGAATCTTCAGGAATTAGAATAGCTTTTAGCAAATTTTTGAGTGAAAGGTGCTACTGCAATGAGTCCTAAATTGTCGGTAGGTAGGGGAGAGTGAGGGAAACTTCACTTTGGCACCAAAAAGCTTTTTCAACGTGATCGCGAATGAAACGGTATACCTCTAGCCCAGATATCATTGCTATAAGGAACAGCTGATTATAATCACGCATGGCTGTATGAAATCAAGTAGGTTGTTCCGTGATATATTATCATTTCATTTAATGGTTATTTTGGATGTTTTTACCCCTACCTACTTTTGTAACGAACATTTTTGGTTCAATTAATGATAGAATTCTTGAATCCACCACATACTTATGAAACTGTAATTGTTACCCGACCGGCCCCAGTACTCGATTTAGGGCTGTCGTGAGGGAAGGGTAAGTACTGACCACAGAATACAGTGGTCTACAGGTAATAAACCGTTGTGTAATAATTTGCAACAGTCCCCCCCCCCCCCCCCCCCCTAGTACGAACATATTTATATCTACGGCTATTATGTAAACAGGCCACTTTCATCTCGTAGTGATGAGTTGACCGTCCTATAGGAATGAAAAATATCTTTTTATCCATTCCAGCTGTGTGGCTTTTCATTTGCGTCTAAAAAGAAGGAGAAGGAACAATTAAAGCGATGAATAAACATATTATTAATAGAAATGCTAATTCAATTACGTACTTCTTCATTATTTTCTATTACGACAGCTTCACCTTCATTTCTGGAAAACTCCTGTTTTTACCGAACTGGTCGAGTTATTTCTTGACAAAGCAATTTACTTGTACAAGCGTAATTTAAAACGGGTAGGAGGAAGTGTAATTCGATCTCAGCTGTTACCCTTTTCTGCGTAATGAATTTTATCCTGCGCTCCGTATTTCTCATAATAAAAAAAATATACATATATTATATTATAAATACAAATAGGCGAGTCTTCATGGAAAGAGCATATTTAATATTATCATATCGGGAGCTTACAGGTGGATAAAATGCGTGTTCAGGACGGGAATCACGAGTGAAAGGAAAAAAACGCTGCAAATCCCTGCACAACGGTTTATTATTTTGTACAGAATACCCTCCTGCAGATCACAGGTCTCCGTATAGATAACCCTTCTATATAATATAATATGTACTATTCTGTACATATTATGTAGATCGCGGACCTCCGTAGGTTAGTACCTAACCCCGTACTCGTTACTAGGTACCTCCCTAAACCGTTGTGTAATAATTTACCTGTATAGGTTCCACTTCTACGGAGATAGAATAATGAACCGTTGTGTAATAATTTGCCCATCAATAATACTTCAATGGTTGTTCAAGTTGCAAAAGTACCTATCAACAAAATCCAGCCTCTTCTTGATAGATTAGCCGTTGTGTAATAATTTACCGTGGTGTAATAATTTACCGTTGTGTAATAATTTACCGTTGTGTAATAATGTGTCGTTGTGTAATAATTTGCCATTATGTAATAATTTACCCATCAATAATACTTCAACGGTTGTTCAAGTTGCAAAAGTACCTATCAACAAAATCCAGCCCCTTCTGGGTAGATGAGCCGTTGTGTAATAATTTGCCATTGTGTAATAATTTGCCATTGTGTAATTATTTGCCATTGTGTAATAATTTACCCATCAATAATACTTCATCGGTTGTTCAAGTTGCAAAAGTACCTATCAACAAAATCCAGCCCCTTCTGGGCAGATGAGCCGTTGTGTAATAATTTGCCATTGTGTAATAATTTGCCATTGTGTAATAATTTACCCATCAATAATACTTCATCGGTTGTTCAGGTTGCAAAAGTACCTATCAACAAAATCCAGCCGGATCGCACACCCTCCGTAGGTTAATACCTAACCCCGTACTCGTTACTAGGTACCTACCTAAATCACGAGGTAAATGTTGCTAAAATAATTCTGTCGATTGCAAACAGTACCTAACAAAAAGAAACGCACATCATTTCTCAAATGAAATAATATCACAGAACAACCAACTCGACTTCATAGGTACCCCACCAATAAAATCGGCGCGTCCCTGGTGACGAGATTTCGTCTGTTGTATACAATTTCATTCACACTGGAGTCGAAAATGCCTGTCGGTGCAAACTTCGGGGCCTTACTGTGAACGAACGGCTGGACGTACAATGCTCCGGGTGGTCTTAAAAAACTCGTAAGTTCAAGAACTATTTAAAACCGTAAAAAGATTCACGTAAAAAAAGGTATAGGCGTTTTGAAAATTTCAACCCCTATTTTGAACCCCTTAGAGATGACTGACAGTAACGTCGAGCTTCGAGGACCAACTAGACCCCAAACGGAACCTATAACCCGAATTTCATCAATTTTTTTTCATGGTAACTAAGAAAAGTGGCCCGTACGGCGTACGGCGGACAGACAGAAATATTTTGGTTTATTATTTTCAATAATGAACCATTGGAATCGAGCATGAAAAAAAAAAATTCTTACCCCCCCTCAAAATTTGATGGTTTACGTTTCAAGGTATGTAGAATCCAAAACTGCAATAAAAATATTTCTGTCTGTCCGCCGTACGCCGTACGCCGTACGCCGTACGGGCCACTTTTCTTAGTTACCATGAAAAAAAATTGATGAAATTCGGGTTATAGGTTCCGTTCGGGGTCTAGTTGGTCCTCGAAGCTCGACGTTACTGTCAGTCATCTCTAAGGGGTTCAAAATAGGGGCTGCAATTTTCAGAAAGCCTATACCTTTGTTTTACATGAATTTTTTTACGGTTTTAAATAGTTATCGAACTTGGGAGTCGTTTAAGACCACCCGTAACATTGTACGTCCAGCCGTTCGTTCACAGTAAGGCCCCGAAGTTTTCACCGACAGGCATTTTCGACACCAGGGTGAATGAAATTGTATACACTCTCGTCACCAGGGACGCGCTAGATTCAATCAATCAATCAATTTATTCAATCAATCGAGCAATCAATCAATCAATTTTTCAATTGCAATTGGAATTCACTTAGAATTGTAAATATTGGTATACTGAATTGAACTTTAATTTGAATTGGAATTTTTTTCGAATTGCCTAATTGGCATTGTGCGCTCGTCATCGGGGAATCGCTCGATTCCATCAATCAATCAATTTATTCAATCGATTTCGAATTGGAATTCATCAATTTGAATTGGAATTCATTAATTTGAATTCAAATTAATTTGAATTGGAATTCATTTCGAATTGTCTAATTGGCATGGTGCGCATTGGCATTGTTCGAAATGGTTCTGCAATTCTATTGGCCAACGTTTTCACTCCTCATCAACAATTTTTTTCAATTGCAATTGGCCACTGCTCACCACTCTACCTAACATCCCCATCTAAATTCCCGACACACTAATCCTATAAACATACACTCCACATTCGCCAAAATTGGCAAAGTTGTGTTAATAAAATATTGAAATTGCAATTGGACTTTAATTCACTGGATTGTAATTGTAATCCTCTAAGATTGCACTTTAGGATTGTAATTGTTGTGAATTGTTAGTGGCATTATGACCAATTGTAAAAATTGGTATACCATCAGTCTGAATTGGACTTTCATTTGGAATTCATTTAGAATTGTCTAATTGGCATGGTGCGCAGTGGCATGGTCCGAAATGGTTCAATCAATCGTTTTCTTTTGTTTTTTCAATAAATTCATTATGACTGGCCTAGGCCATTCCAATCACAAGGGCCGGCCACGGCTACGCGTTCTGCAATTCTATTGGCCAACGCTGTCTGCGATTCACATAATATGTATAGAGTAGTGCATATTATATTGTATAGACGGGTTATCTATACAGAGAGCTGTGATCTGTAACAGAAGGGTATTCTATACAAAATAATAAACAGTTGTGCAGGGATTTGCAGCGTTTTTATTGCAGTTTTGGATTCTACATACCTTGAAACGTAAACCATCAAATTTTGAGGGGGGGTAAGAATTTTTTTTTTCATGCTCGATTCCAATGGTTCATTATTGAGAATAATAAACCAATACTAACTTTTCATGTGTACGTGAAATGAGACACAGGGATATCACATGAGACTCTTCTGAGGGAGAGCGCGAAATGAGACCCAGCTCCTAGACAGTCAGACTCGAAACCGAGTTTGTTGAGGAAGAGCTCAAACGAAAACCCGCGTTTTTATCAGTTTATTATAGCTCTTCAATACAAAAATAAAAATAATTAATGTCACGAATGAACATTCAAATATTAAGGAGGAATTCGCCTGATATCCTCACCTGATGCCCTTACGTATTCCTTACGTATTCTGGAGTAACATCCTGTTCGGAACTTGAGCATTTTTGCTCTTTTACTAAGTTCTCTTTTTCGGAAATAGCTCGTTCATGGGGGCTTGATGAACTCTGGAGGGCTGTGCATGAGTCAATACGCACTTCAATGCCTTCACGAGCACGTAATATTATGTTGAGGTGAGGATTGGGTATCATTTTGTTTCACTTTGGAATGAAATGAGCCACAACAGTAGTTAGTCGTTCGACGAGCGAAGAAACAAAATTCGGCCCAGATGTGTGGCCGTGTATTGATTCCAGCATGTCATGTATTGATTCCATTGTTCGAACACGCCTGGAGGTACTTTCTCGAGAACATCGGGTTTGACTTGGTTGTTCATCAGCAAGGGCCGGGGTCTGATTTGGTTGTTTACCATTTGGCATTCCGGTCTCAACTCACGTGTGCTGATAACCAAAACGCCTACATCTGGGTCTCATTTCACATGTCACCAACTTTTTAAATTTTCATCTACTTCGGAAAATCACCAAGTAACCACTGGACAATGCGGGAAGCATCGGGTGATATTGACGCACTACAGTAATATAAAATAACTACACCACTGACTTTTGAGGCAGAGTGAGAAGAGTGACGTTGGACCCTCGAGAGCCCCCTTCTAGATTAGCGATATGTTCACCAGTTAAGAAGGGATATAGTTAAGAAGAGATAGCGATTAGGTTTCAGCCTGACCGCCCCCATCTTCACTGGCAACACAAACGACTCCAGAACTGCCCACCGTCACACTCCTCCCCACATGGCATACTTCTGGGTAGCAGAAGTATGAGAGGGAAAAGAGGGGTTGAAAAGTAGTATGAAGTTCTGTTTCAGGAAAGGACTTCTGAACAACTTCTAAGACTTATTAATTGGGACACACGGCATTGATCGCCTTCAAATGAGCTCAATATAATTATATATTTATAGTGAGCTCTAAAGGATGATGGGTGGGGGGGGGGGGCAGTAGGTTTATGCATTATAAAACGGACAGGATGTTTGTAAAGGAATCCTTCTGGAAACCTTTGGGCTTATCCTTCTGGTAAGACCACAAAAAGCGGATGGAATATGGTGAATACTCAGCGCATACTAAACAACGTTGTGCTGCCATGTCTGACACAGAGTGAGAAAAGTGACGGTGGACCGTCTAGAGTCCCCCTTCTAGATTAGCGGTACTATCACCAGTCAAGAAGGGATGGCGATTAGGTTTCAGCCTGACCGCCCCCCATCTTCACTGGAAACAAACGGCTCGAGAACTGCCCACCGTCACACTTTGTATGTTTCATGTTTGTTATGGTGATGATCCGATATTTTTCTCAGTATGGGAAGAACTTGCTCTCAGTTATCAAGTTACATTAAATTTATTGTTTTTTTTCAATTAACTCTTTCGGCGGGGAACATCATGAGTGGCACTGAGTGAGGTGCCTACCTATATAATTATAATGTTCGTGTATTCTAATTGACACTGCCTTCAACCCCGCCACTCATGTCAACGGAAATTGCAATGTTCGTTCCACAATCTATCTCAATTTGGGCTTCGTACAAGGCTACTACTCCTGGGTTTCGACGAGGGGGCACTGAGGTTCGAACAGACGACCACGGCCGCCACCACCACCCTTGGAGCCACAGACGCTATCCCGACCCCATCCACCTGTTAGCGCTACCTCGCTCAGCCATCCCAGATCGGCTGTTGCCACCTGCTTATAAATTCCAACCAAAATAACTAGTTCCAGTAATCCCGTTCGAGCACGAACGAATTGCAACTAGTATACCAGGGAGCATTATGGTTACCTCAGCTTGCTAACTCAAATCGCAATGATATTTTGAAGAGAATCTGTTTTTGCTTCCAAAAGTGGCGTAACTGATTATAATTCTTACATTACCTACCTTACTTTGCTCCTTCTCGTACCTTCTGCGATCAAACTGGATTCAGTCTATCATTTGAATGATGTTGACAGGAGTCTTCCTCGAGCAGCGTCGTTCAAGTGATGCATTCCGACTTGGTGTAAGCTCATCGCTGCTCCAACGGCTCTATATAATAATTATGGAAGCAAAATGCCACAGGCTAATTCGGTCCAAAAGATTGCTCTCAAAAGATATAAACCAAATTTCTGTTTGATGGGGGGGAAATTCCTATTATTAATTTTTTTTCTTAAATCTTTTCCCATTGAGGGAACTGAGTGAAAGGACGATTATCTAAACAAGGTCAGATTTTCCATTCCCAGCTCCATCCTGCCCTCCTGGGGGACACTTGATTTCGGGGAATAGTAACTGAATAATAATGTTCGGTTGTCAGAAAGTCCCTTTGAAGTTCGCGGCCTTCCAACCCTCTAGAGCTCCAAAATGTGTTCGAGAGGTTCAGGTCACGTTTGGGACAATCGCCACCGACCGCTAAAGTCCCCTCACGTTTCGGGGTTTCCCGCCAGACGCTGCCTGTCTTCTGTACCCTGTCTTTTCCAATATACCTACACTCCGCCGATCCTCGTATTCTCCCGTTCTGGATCCAATATTGAATCCCAGTTCGGAAGCTACGTTTATCACGTTCTGTGCCCAGAAATATAATTGCCTAGCGCTCGCTGAAAGTCTTGAGTAGGCTCGAGTACCTAATAGTGATGGGAAAATGAGTCTTGGGGCATAATAAATTGATTGTCCAATTTCAACGAAGTCCGTCGAAAACCGGACCACTTTACCAACCCTCCGTTTTATGATAAGTTTACTTAGCACTGCAACATTTAATAGAAAACTGAATAACTAGATACGTTATAATCAATAAGACAAGGAGGATTTCCCACCTCGCACTCTAAAAACTGTTTTACTAATGGAAAATTGCCTAATAGTCTACCCAATTACCTCTCCCACATTCTGATTTAAATTCAGTTTTAGGATGTTTGTATATAATACATGAACTGATGATACGTGATATTGCTTAATTAGGTAGAGCAATGCACCATCCATTCATGCCACAGTTACTTGTACCATGTAAGCTATTGAAATGTCACTGTTTCTGCCAGGAGATAGGCAGTTATGGTTGCAATAAGCAGGGAAGTAATCATTAAGGAGAATACGTTTGCTGAAGAATTTACCATACGTCGTAGAAACTCACAGTCACAAACGACAAAACCGAAACGGAAAAAATAAACATTTGTGTGATGAATTTAAAATTGGCGTATTTCATCACGGTGGTGTGAGGAAATGCCCAGGCGGGTTATGAGCGAAGGACCACCCTTTCCTGGGATCTTTTTGGATGTTTGTGCCTAGGCGGTTATGAGCGAATCACCACCGTCATCTGGAATCTTTTTGGATATGCTCAGGCGGGTTATGAGCGAATCACCACCCTTTCCTGAGATCTTTTTGGATGTTGTGTCCAGGCGGTTATGAGCGAATCACCACCGTCATCTGGAATCTTTTGGGAGAATTTGCCTAGGAGGTTATGGGCTGACCACCACCTTCATCTAGGATCTTTTAGGTTTGGATAGAGAGACAAGGGTAGGAAGAGAGAGAGTAGCCAGCGGCTAGAGGAAGCGTCGAATGAGTGAAAAGTCGAAGGAGGCGAGTATTTACGTTACTGGGAGTCGTCTCTCTCCATCCCCTATTTGGTAGGGGATGGTGGGGACCCAGGTTGTGCTCTGACTCCTGCGGCTTGTTCCCCACTCGTATGGTTTATTTGGTAAGAACTAAAGTTGGCTTATGAAATATTTGTGAGAACTTAAATCTGCTAGGAGTAGTTCCGGGAGGGACTCACGACATGGGTCCCCCCAGTTCGCGCAAAAAATTTCCAAGAGCTGAGGGCACAGGATTACAAGTGGTGAGGGCTATGGCAAACAGGATGGTGCTGAAGGCGCAAGGTTACAAAAGGCTGAGGGCTATGGCAGACAGGAGGAGTGCTGATGGCGGTGGAAAGTAAGCAAGTGAACATTCGGATGTGGCTGAGGGCCCAAGTTTACAAAGCTGAGGGCTGAGGCAAACAATGTAGGCTGAAGGCGGGGATTGACAGTAGTTGAGATGGTGGTTTGCTTAATACTAGGTAGAAAGGTGGCGAAGATTGGCGTGAAGTAGTAGTATGTACAAAAGTGGGTACTTAGAGCTAGTACATACAGTTGCATGAGGAGAGTATGCACAAAGAGGAGTAACTTATGGCTAGTATACAGATAAAAACAGCATGTGGCTTAGAGCTAGAGAATATTTACATTGACATATATATGGAAGCTCGATATTTACAGGTGTGTTTTAAAGATATTTACAGGAATCATATTTACAGGTGTGATATGTACAGGTGCTGGGTCCCCCCAGAGAGTAGGGGGAAGGTGAGGGGTGAGGCGTGGGCCGTTGCAATTTAACCCTGGCTCGTAGGCGAGGGGTGGAAGCCTTCCGAAGGGGGTTGGTGAGGGGAAAAAGTTAACCCTGGCTCCGAGGCGAGGGGCGAAAGCCTTCCAAAGGGGGGTTTTTGAAGGGGGTGGGAGGGGTTGATTTGGCCGTGGCGGCGTCGGCCGAGGTTGCAGGGGCGTTGAGGGGTGGGAGGGCTGGTACGTGGGAGCACCTCTGTGGCGAGGGGGGAAGGGTTGGGCCCTCCCTGAGGGGTGGTAAGAATGCGCTGGCGGTTCTGATATCTTCGTATGAGATATTTTTGGCGAGCGTTAGGGAGGGTTGGTCCCTCCTGAGGGGGTGAGAAAACGCTTGCTTTATGGGCGAGCGGCGGAAGGGTTGGGGCTTGAGGCCTTCCATGAGTGTGGGGGAAAATGCTTGGTTAATGGGCGAGGGGTGGAAGGTTTGGGGCTTGAGGCCTTCCATGAGTGTGGGGGGAAATGCCTGCTTAATGGGCGAGTGGTGGAAGGGTTGGGGCTTGAGGCCTTCCATGAGTGTGGGGGAAAATGCTTGGTTAATGGGCGAGGGGTGGAAGGGTTGGGGCTTGAGGCCTTTCATGAGTGTGGGGGAAAATGCTTGCTTTATGGGCGAGCGGTGGAAGGGTTGGGGCTTGAGGCCTTCCATGAGTGTGGGGGAAAATGCCTGCTTAATGGGCGAGGGGTGGAAGGGTTGGGGCTTGAGGCCTTCCATGAGTGTGGGGGAAAATGCTTGCTTTATGGACGAGCGGCGGAAGGGTTGGGGCTTGAGGCCTTCCATGAGTGTGGGGGAAAATGCTTGCTTTATGGGCGAGGGGTGGAAGGGTTGGGGCTTGAGGCCTTCCATGAGTGTGGGGGAAAATGCTTGGTTAATGGGCGAGGGGTGGAAGGGTTGGGGCTTGAGGCCTTCCATGAGTGTGGGGGAAAATGCTTGCTTTATGGGCGAGGGGTGGAAGGGTTGGGGCTTGAGGCCTTCCATGAGTGTGGGGGAAAATGCCTGCTTAATGGGCGAGTGGTGGAAGGGTTTGGGCTTGAGGCCTTCCATGAGTGTGGGGGAAAGGTCGGTCGTGGCGGGAGGGTGATGGTTTGTGTGAAAAAGGGGTGGTGGGGTGTTGATTCTACGATTTCCTCCAGCCGCCGACTTAGTGGCAAAAGGGTGGAAGGGTGAGTGGGGTTGCAGAGGGGGCAGTGAAGGTGGGGTGTTGCAGGGTGGAGGGGGGCGTGAGAAGGGCAGGTGATTGTGAGACTGAGTCCATCATGTAGGGAGGATTTGAAATTTCAATTTCGCAAAATTGGGTAAAATTGAACTTTGAAATTTGAATTTTAAAATTTGAAATTTGAAATTTGAAATTCGCAAAAAGCGGAGTTGAGCGGAGATGTGAGAGAGGTGAAATCTCCGTGTGGAAGGTTGGGCGCTCAAACGTTATAGTGAGGAGCTCGAATTTAAAATGTGAATTTAGAAGGTTTTGGGGCGTGAAGCGGCGACGTCGAGATGAGAAGGGCCACTGTGATGAATTTAAAATTGGCGTATTTCATCACGGTGGTGTGAGGAAATGCCCAGGCGGGTTGTGAGCGAAGGACCACCCTTTCCTGGGATTTTTGGATGTTTGTGCCTAGGCGGTTATGAGCGAATCACCACCGTCATCTGGAATCTTTTTGGATATGCTCAGGCGGGTTATGAGCGAATCACCACCCTTTCCTGAGATCTTTTTGGATGTTGTGTCCAGGCGGTTATGAGCGAATCACCACCGTCATCTGGAATCTTTCGGGAGAATTTGCCTAGGAGGTTATGGGCTGACCACCACCTTCATCTAGGATCTTTTAGGTTTGGATAGAGAGACAAGGGTAGGAAGAGAGAGAGTAGCCAGCGGCTAGAGGAAGCGTCGAATGAGTGAAAAGTCGAAGGAGGCGAGTATTTACGTTACTGGGAATCGTCTCCCTCCATCCCCTATTTGGTAGGGGATGGTGGGGACCCAGGTTGTGCTCTGACTCCTGCGGCTTGTTCCCCACTCGTATGGTTTATTTGGTAAGAACTAAAGTTGGCTTATGAAATATTTGTGAGAACTTAAATCTGCTAGGAGTAGTTCCGGGAGGGACTCACGACAATTTGTATATTAACTTTTCAGTTTTGGCACACGAAAGAACAGGAGTATGAGTAAAATTCTGATTACCTTCTCCATCTCCAGCTTCGAAGTGGCCAAAATCGAAAACGAGGCTGATGACTAAAATTTTTCAGTGCACCATCTTCACGGTAAACCTGGTAACCACAGGAAAAGATCCAGTCGTGCACAGTTACCATTATGAGAGAATTTCCAAAGTACCGTATAAACTTGAACTGTCGAAAATGTTCCATGATTCTGAAAATTGTTGCCTCAAAACTTCTTATAAAATTAAAATAATAGTTTATTATACCCAACTACCACCTAAACTCGTTCAAGTAGTCTACTGAACTAAACCATTTTGCGTAATTTTTGAACCAGGAAAAAATTAAATTTCTGCAAAGAAAAAACATTTTTGCTGTTGAAAGCCTTTTTCTGTTTTGCGTCACCATCCAATAGTGCATTTTTGATAACCTCTAGTCTTTTTAGTGGTTTTAGCCATTCTTGAATCACAAAACACAAATGTCACCGAGTTTTTGTCTTCTCCTTCTTTTAAACTCATCCTTCAGGAAGTACGAACATTTTGGACTTGCATAATGATATTATTATGCATGTATGAATAAATAGATATGAAAAAATTTTGGGTAGGGGGAAATTGTATCACGAAACTGTTTGAAAATGTATGAACTATTTAAATTTCACCGCAATTTTCACCCCCCGAAAATTCGCTACATTTCTATATGCTTGACAGGAAGACGCGTAGAGCTCGGGGGGGGGGGGGGGGGCTATGCCATAGATGTTCGAATGATAGTTCCAATAATTCTATTAACGAGAGGCAATGAAATATCCATATTTCACTCCGACACCCGACACGCCATTCGAAAAAGGCGACTAGTGTAGTCGGGGACTATAGATGGAAGTGCTCGGGACACAAGCTGAATAAAAAACGCTGCAAAGTCCTTGTCACATGGGTTTATTATTCTATTGGATATACCTGCAGAAATGCTGGCTGTTCATTTATTGTTTCTTTTATATAAAATAATTGAAATAGCTATCTCTGGTGGTTTCCACCAATTGTGGCCCCCAAAACACGAATAAGGTAAGCTCCTCTTTTTTAACACAGAATGTGTTTTAGCGATGGGACCCCCCGCCGAAAAATGACAGGAAAAAGTGAGACCAAATAGTGACAGTAAATTGTGAGACCAAATAGTGAGACCAAATTGTGAGACCAAATTGTGAGACAAAAGTAGCGCGTATTTTATAAAGTGGCTCCTAAAGCTAATTTATATGCTATTCACTCTACGAAGCTGAAATTTGGTATGTGGGCTATTTAGGACTTTAACTTGACATTACCCAGGCCCCGGATCAGCTGAGTGGCTCCTAAAGCTAATTTCTATGCTATTCACTGTACGAAGCTGTAATTTGGTATGCGGGCTCCTTAGGACTTTAATTTGACACTGCCCAGGCCCGGGATCAGCTGAGTGGCTCCTAAAGCTAATTTCTATGCTATTCACTCTACGAAGCTGTAATTTGGTATGTGGGCTCCTTAGGACTTTAACTTGACACTGCCCAGGCCCCGGATCAGTTGAGTGGCTCCTAAAGTTAATTTCTATGCTATTCACTGTACGAAGCTGTAATTTGGTGTGTGGGCACCTTAGGACTTCAACTTGACACTGCCCAGGCCCCGGATCAGCTGAGTGGCTCCTAAAGCTAATTTCTATGCTATTGACTCTACGAAGCTGTAATTTGGTATGTGGGCACCTTAGGACTTTAACTTGACACTGCCCAGGCCCCGGATCAGCTGAGTGGCTCCTAAAGCTAATTTCTATGCTATTCACTGTACGAAGCTGTAATTTGGTGTGTGGGCACCTTAGGACTTCAACTTGACACTGCCCAGGCCCCGGATCAGCTGAGTGGCTCCTAAAGCTAATTTCTATGCTATTGACTCTACGAAGCTGTAATTTGGTATGTGGGCACCTTAGGACTTTAACTTGACACTGCCCAGGCCCCGGATCAGCTGAGTGGCTCCTAAAGCTAATTTCTATGCTATTCACTCTACGAAGCTGTAATTTGGTATGTGGGCACCTTAGGAGTTTAACTTGACACTGCCCAGGCCCCGGATCAGCTGAGTGGCTCCTAAAGCTAATTTCTATGCTATTCACTCTACGAAGCTGTAATTTGGTATGTGGGCACCTTGGGACTTTAACTTGACGCTGCCCAGGCCTCGGATCAGCTGAGTTGCGGTTTATGTGAAACGGGTGAGCTAAACCACATTCTGTGTTTCTATAATTTCGTCCGAAGTATGTAAAAAAAACCACAGTCATGCAGCATGGCTATAAGAGCGAATTTTCGAAGTTTTCGGCATCTTCCTCCTCCGCCTAAAATTTTCTGAAAATTAATTTTCGGCCAATGTTTTCCCAACTTGATACCATACAAAATTAAAACAGGAGTAGTTTTACGCAAAGTAATATTTGGGGTGGAAGGAGGGGGAGGGGGAAATCAAAAATGTTTTGAATACCAGAAGAGTAGGTATTGGGTACGTAACAAATTTTTTGTTCCATTTTTTGCCGAGTAACACCTCGGTTTGTAGATTTTCCAACGCTGAACACGATGGTGAAGTCAGAATTGCGATATCCCATTCCGTTATCAGATTAGAGCAGACGAACCAGGAAGAACATCTCAAGAAATAACCACGTTCCTTCATCTTCAAAGTGCTCCAGTTTGAGAATGGAATGAGATATCGCAATTCTGATTTCACCATCGTGTTCAGCGTACAAAAACCTTTAAAATGAGGTGTCACTTGTCAGACTTTTTCATTTTGGGAATTTATGGGTAATTTCCCCCCCTAAAACTCCCCAAAACTCCCCCTTAGGGTGACCCGATTCTGCCCATCTTCGAACTTAGCCTGTCGATTGCCAAGACAGATTTTTCGTGCAAATTTGAACTTTTTATCTCAATTCTTTCGAGAGTTATCGTCTGGAATGACACATACATATATAAATATATATATATATATATATATATATACATATAATTTTTGGTGTCTTTCGGCAGGGAATTCAGGATGGTCTGAAACGGATTTTGGTATAAAAATCTTTCGGAAATTCGAGTTTTAAAAATTTTGGACCGAGAACAATAGCTTCCTTTTCTTCGAAAATTCGCTAATAGAGGTAACCGGGGGCCAGGGGGCCCGCCCCCTGGCGAGGCGCGGAGCGCCGATTTTTTTTTTTTTTTTTAATTATCGCTGATCACTGGTAGTGCCATTTAATCGTCTTGATCCACGTTTTGACACTTTTCCTAGTGTTATTCTACAAATTGATGGTGATTTCAGACGATTTCCCAGGTTTTTGACTCATAAAAAATCAATTTCGGGAGCTGAACATCTGGTAGAACCTCAATTTTCTATTCTTTGGTCAAAATCGACTTCATATTCGGTCTTCTCGTCCCCAAAAACATGAAAAACGATACCTTAAAAGCTTATTTTACCAACATGTTGCTAAAACGCAAAAAGTACCTATTTTTACACACATTTTCACTCATAACACCCCTGGGTATATTCCGATCGGGCTGAAAAGTTTCGGGGCACAACTAGGGCCCAAATGGAGCATGTGTGCGAAAGAACGATTTTTTTAGACCGAAAATGAAGCCTGTACACGTGATACGGCGGACGGCGGACGGCGTACGGCGGACGGCGGACGGCGGACGGACATTGCATTTTTGGAATCTACGCACCTTGAAACGGAAAAGAAAAAATTTTGAGGGGGTGTTATAAAAATTTTTTGCTGAGCGAATACATAGGTGTATTATTCACAGAATAATAAACCAAAAGCGGACGACCCTTTGGTGAAACGGCTGATGATAATTTCCAGTGGGCACATCAGGTCTCTGATATGTAATGAGGTTCGGATCGGGTGACTGGGGTCTCTTTTTCTCTCTATTGGTCGAGGGGACCTTTCAACGGGATGGCCCTCACAGAGAGAAGCTGCTTTTCAACCGCCTTTTCATCATTTTGTCTCGATGATTATGTACACCAGTACCGACCAATAGACCACTTGCAAACACGCGAAAATGAAACCTCACAAGAGGTTATCCCGTCAGGCAAGCTGTCAGGATATAAATATTGAAAGACCACATCCATCCATCCGCCGGCTTCTAGTCTTGTACTTGTACTTCCCGTGTTGTTATTTAAATTATTGTTTTTTAGTTTAGTTATCATAATTGTTGGCTCTGTGAGTAAGAAGAATTCGTGAATGGCGGACAATCTGCCGTTTAAATTAATAACGCTATCAGAAGATGTCGTTCCCGGGGCAGTGCTACCGTTCAGCCGGGTTGAAGACAATAACGTCAGCCATTTGATTCGGTTTCTGAAATGTAGAGGTGTGAAACCGGGAAATAAGAGGAAAGGTGAGCTCATCAGTTTAGTTTGTGACGTTAAAAGAAGAAATTTACCGTTAGATCAGTCTACTGACGGCGATAAGTGGCTCCAGCACAAAGCTGACCGGCTTCGAGCGACTGACATTAATGTTCCTGCAGCAGCTTCTATGAAGATACAGATGTTGATTTGATCCCGGTAACCGGCTGGAAGAAATTCCCGAGTACTTCCATTCCTACAGCGTTCGATCATGAAACAATACATGTGTACGTCACAGCAACTGCCGTGATGGTTGTGGAAAGCCACGAAAGTGACGAGTCACCCTCAGGTAAGATACTGGGAACACGCAGTAATGGTCTGATATTAAGTACTTACTACCTATTTCTGTTTAGGCGAATTTGCGAAGAAAATGAACTGTTACATTAATCATAAACGTTTCAATCGCGATCTCAATATTGGTCCTAAAAATTTTTTGGCGAAATGCAGAATTTCTGGTTTACTAAGTACCTACTGCCGACAACAAACCTTTGTAATCGTCCTAGGTTAAAAATCTTGACCACCCCTCAAAAATCATAATTAATTTAACCTTGATAATTTATCTTTATTATTTATTCATAATTTAACAGTAGAACCTTTCATACCTAACCAGTTTCACGATCTTCTATTTAACAATTTCATTTCCAATTTTTATGAGTAAAGAGAAAAAGTTCGAGTCATGAAGCATAACGCAGTGGATGGCTTTTCGAAACGTTCTTTGCAAGTACATACCTACTTATTTTTGACATCGAAAAATCAGCATAATGAGGAGCATTGACGTGTTTGTTTTATATTTTTAAATGAAAGTAGACTCGATCCTCAGAATATACCAACCTCACTTTCCCACGATAAGTAGTTTTCGTTCTATAATTGTTCATTTTTCATTTTCAAATATCTACATACCTAGTTATTTTTTGCGCCGAAAATTCAGCATAATGAGGAGTACCCACGTGTTTGTTTTATATTTTTTAATGAGAGGAGACTCTATCCTGACAATTTTAATACCAACCGCACTTTCCCACGATAAGTAGTGTTATCGTTCTATTACTTTTCAAAGTCCCTCCCGCCTAGGCGGCGTGGACGTCGCAGGTTGCGCAAACTGAAAAATCATAGAACGAAAATTACTTATCGTAGGAGAGTGTGTTGGTGTCAGAATTCTCCGTATGGAATTTACTTTCATTCAAAAAAATAATAAAAGTACGATGGAATTTCGCGTTTTTGACTCAAAATCGGATTCAGCGCCCTTGAAAAACCCCTAGTGCCAATTTCATCGAAAACGTCTGAGTAGTTTAGCAGGAAATGGAGGTGAAACAGTTACCAGTTGACGTAGTCTTGACATTAAAATGTTCTCCTAGTAAACCTTTATTCTGTTATTCTACTATAGTGATAGTGATAAGTTTGTACTGACTGCATCGAAGTCCAACTGTGAACCTACTTGCTCAGTTATAAATAGGTGCCTAAGTATCACTGAATATAATAGTTCCCAATAAAGATACCTATTCGTTTTTAACCTTGTAATTGTTGATTCGATCTCACTGTATGTATGTAAGCAACTGAGGTTAAACATATAAAAATCGACTTTATAGTTGTACGGATGAAAAAACGTTCCTTCACCCTCAACAAATGTGATAAATTCTGCTACTGTGTCTTACCTACTTAAAATTAATAAAAAATTGAGCGATGTGGTGTACATTTTATGTCATGTAGTACTTACCCAATATCCCAAACAAGAACCTATTTACGAACATTGTTGAAGAAGGTACCTGATGAAAGTACACCAATCCAAATGACTATGGTTTGCAGTAGCTAAAAGAATGAAGTAAGTAACCAACCATCCAATGGGGTATTTGTAAAGAAAGCCAACAAACTTCATTTAAATTCTTTATTAAATCACTAAAATAGAAAGGACCAAAGAAAGATGTGGATATCGTACAAATTTTCGCCTTATCCATCAATATATGTGATTTTTCTCCTCGCTTGTCGTCCAGTCAGTCGTATACCGAAACAACACAGGGCTGAGGAAACCGAAAAAACCAGGTCTTCCTGGACGGGTGTCGCTCCTACAATTTCCGAAACAACAGTATTTCACCATTTTCATTCACTATTCACTAGGTATTTTCTTTTCACCATATATCGCCTACAGAACACTACGAACTTCCGCACAACTTGACTGTTCTCGCTGATGTCACGGATTTTCTGTGGTAAACAGTGATTTGTTTGTATAACTTCTGTTGGCCTTTCCGCACAGTAGCTCGGTGGGTGGTGTTCACAGTTTGCACAAGACGTGCATATATATTTCGTGACACGGGAAATACAAAAGTAAGGAGTCTAAAATTACAACGCGTAATTGAAACCAAGGACCCTGTCAACAATCAGCACCAACAGGAGGACTACAAACATGCATAACCTTCTCAGGCGAGGTAACCTTGTTGTCGCCCGCTGCCTTCCCTGCCTCTCGGCAACTGTAGTTCTGTGGGCCTTTCTAAAGATCCAGTCGTACGGAGCGCAAAGTCGGACTAATTACATTGACGATTTTATCATTACAGCTTTGGTATCGAACAACGCTTTGAATACAGAGAACGAGGGGAGAGCGACTTGCTGGACCGGCGTGCATTTTACTTACAGTGTCCACAATGAATGTCTGCCCAGCAGTATGATATGGATCCTGGATGCTGAGTGTCACAGCTTATGCATTTAGAAATGGTTTGAGTCCTCAGAGAGTCGTGTGGGTCTGAGTGTCAAAAAAAAAACTGGTGGGAAAAGACTTAGAGATAATGAAACCTAACGTAGATCCATACGCGGGTCAAAGGTAAAAGTACCCAAGTCACAATTTAAAATTATTGGGCAAGTCACAGTAGTAAAAATTGCAATAATTTTTCAATAACACTAGGTATTTTTCACAAAATTTTGTAACAATCGATATTTGTGTGTCGGGAACATGGTTTCGATATGATCTTCATTTTTGTTTATTGACATGGCCATATGTATTTTACGAGGGGTGTATTGGGATACATTTCCGTCACAGTTTTTCATACAAAATATGTAACGCTAACAACCCTACAGTGTCATCGAGTAGGTACCTACCTTCATAGCAATACCAAATTGTTCATAATCCTTGTAGTAGGCAGTTTTCATGTAATAATACCTACATTTAAAATTGAAGCTGAGTAAATTCAATAAGAATTGAGAAGAAACACACTATACCAAACTCCCAGAAACACACCCTAGCAACCAGCCGCCCTATGAAACTGAAAATAGGCACGTAGCCTCTGTAGAAGTCTTTCTGAAAATTCCTAGGGCCCACATCACCTGAGCAGTTGTATATTTATTTATATAGACATCTCAATTTCTGACTTGCTGGGAAACACCATACATTGCGGATAGACATATCCATGATCTCTTTTTTTTCACCAGCAAGGGGGAAATTTCACCAAATACCTGGTTATATTTCACCAAATAACCTTTTTCTTTATTTTCATTAATTTGTAAAATTTGTAGGTTTCCGTTTCAACCTGGGTACATATAAGTGGAAAATAGAATAAACAAATTTCTGTCCGTCCGCCATACCCCGTACTTCGCACTTTTCTTTGTCACCATGAATCAAAAGTGAACTGTGCGCAGTAATTGTTAATGATAGCTTAATAATTACTTCGTGATGGTCCCACATAAATTTCATCGAATCGGTCGGCAACTTTCATCTGCGCAATCGAAAACGTAACACCGTTGTCGCACGCGAAACTCCTGTTACAATTATTATCCGATTTACCGGGGCCATAATTCGTATTGGGTACCCATTATAAGAATATCATAGAGATTGTGCTATCATGTTCGTCACCATTGTAAAAACGCTGCAAATCCCTGCACAACGGTTTATTATTTTGTATAGAATACCCTTCTGTTACAGATCACAGCTCTATGTATAGATAACCCGTCTATATAATATGATATGTACTATTCTATTATATGCATATTATGTAGATCGCAGACACTCCGTAGGTTAGTACCTAACCCCGTACACGTTACTAGGTACCTACATAAATCACGAGTTAAATGTTGCTAAAATAATTCTGCCGATGACAAACAGTACCTAACAAAAAGAAACA
This sequence comes from Leptopterna dolabrata, assembly GCA_954871275.1. NCBI lineage: Eukaryota > Metazoa > Arthropoda > Insecta > Hemiptera > Miridae > Leptopterna > Leptopterna dolabrata. The sequence goes on from OX940975.1 coordinate 68,967,013, forward strand.
CACATAATGAAGTTCTGAAAAGAAATTGTTGATGAGGAGTGAAAAAAGTTGCAAAAGTACCTACCAACAAACTCCAGCCCCTTCTACGTAGATGGTATAATTTACCGTTGTGTAATAATTTACCGTTGAGTAATGATTTACCGTAGTAATAATTTACCCATCAATAATACTTCAACGTTTGTTCAAGTTTCACTACCTACCAACAAACTCCAATAGAGCCATCATTTTTCAAATTAAATAATATCACAGAACAACCAACTCGACTTCATACTCCGCCAATATAATCAGGTGATCCCTACCAATGATTGGCCGTATTCACAAATTCCTATTGTGGGCGCGTCTCTGGTTACGAGATTTGGTTTGGATTGTATACAATTTCATTCACACTGGAGTCGAAAATGCCTGTCGGTGCAAACTTCGGGGCCTTACTGTGAACGAACGGCTGGACGTACGATGCTCCGGATGGTCTTAAAAAACTCGCAAGTTCAAGAACTATTTAAAACCGTAAAAATATTTACGTAAAAAAATGGTATAGGCGTTTTGAAAATTTCAACCCCTATTTTGAACCCCTTAGAGATGACTCACAGTAACGTCGAGCTTCGAGGACCAACTAGACGCCGAACGGAACCTATAACCCGAATTTCATCAATTTTTTTTCATGGTAACTAAGAAAAGTGGCCCGTACGGCGTACGGCGTACGGCGTACGGCGGACAGACAGAAATATTTTTATTGCAGTTTTGGATTCTACATATCTTGAAACGTAAACCATCAAATTTTGAGGGGGGGTAAGAATTTTTTTTTTCATGCTCGATTCCAATGGTTCATTATTGAAAATAATAAACCAAAATTGTATCATCCCATGCAGTAGCAGGTAGGTAAGAGTGTAGCAGTTCCTAATGCATTGGTAGATAGATTGGTTGTAGTTTTTAGGGTACGATTATATTTATTGAATTGAAATGATGCTCCTAAAGAAATTATTTTGGGAGGATAAATATAGGACGAGTTTACAGTGGGGAGGGGGAGGGGGTCATCTCTTCAAAGGGGTGGCAAATGAAGTGGTGAGCTATTGGGGCAACCGCAGATACTTAAATGGGGTGAATGATCATAATATCGAAAATATATAAGTAGTAGTTTGGAGACCTTACGTGTTTAAAATAGGATATAGAGTGAGTCGTTCGCCTTTCTACTCGGGGACGCCAACCGATCCTGAGTAACAGTTAACAGTCTGTCTGCTAATGCATTAGGAACTGTTACAAGTTGAAGTGCAGTTTGTAAGGTATGAAGATGCGCAATACGTGTCGTTTCGAGGGTGCTCAGACTTATTTGAGTAACACTTTTGCTGGGTCTCCTTCCAACGCGAACGGTACTAACCTTTTAGCTCCATCCCATACACATTTACCTTATCCAAACACTTATAATTATCTCAAAATGTGAATACACATAATTAACGAAGTAACTAACTACGTATGTAGCTTTACGGCCCTGGCTGGGTCTAGGGATTCCCTGACAAGTTTCCGCCATTCCGTCCGGTCTAGCACTCTCTGCCTCCAGTTCCAGGAGAAGAGATGCCTGAGGTCTTTTGCCATATTTTGGATCCAGCGTGCCCTTCTTCAGCCCAGTCTTGAATGAATGAATGCACATGAACACACATGTATCTGCGGAAGAATAATATTATATGAATATGATCGGCGATGAATGTACTGATATTTAGTACTAACAGCAAGATCAACAATCATGATAGCAATTCATACGTTGCAAGGCTAGGACCAGAATTTTGTAGGAAATCGGAGGTTAGTGGACCTTTATTGAGATGGTCTCTAACAACTGTCCATATGGACATACAGCATAACATTACAAGACAAGGAAACCCTGTTTCCACATGGCTAGAACAACATCATCTTCTTGTATAAAAACGCAAGTCCTTGTCACATGGGTTTTATTATTCTATTGGACATACCTACAGAAATTTTGGCTGTTCATTTATTGTTTCATTCACGTGCAATAATATAACTGCAATAGGTAGCTATTTTTGATGGTTTCCATCAATTTTGGGCCCCATCAACGTCACGAATTAGTCTTCTTTTTGTTCTTCCTTTTTTTTTTAATAAATTATCTTTGATATTGAGAAGCCACTTAATTGTCTGGATTCACCTGTAATGCTTTTTTACTAATTTCTACTAGTGTTTTTTCTACTGCTTCTAATGTTTTTCTACTAATTTATGGTGATTTCAGACAATTTTTCAGGTTTCTTACTCATAAAAAAATGAATTTTTTTATGAGATAACCTTCGTTACAACCTCAATTCTTCACTCTTTGGTCAAAATCAACTTCATTTTCGGTCTTCTCGCCCTAAAAAACATGGAAAACAATACTTCGCAAGCTCATGTTCACTAAAACCTCATAACACCCTCGAAAACCCCCTATTTTAACGCCCATTTTCCCCCCATAACATCCCTCGGTATATTCCGATCGGGTTGCCGAGCTTCGGAGCACAACTAGGACACAAATGTGTTTGGGGGCCCCGGAAGAACAACGATTTTTGACCAAAATTTAACGTATATTTAAGGCCGAAACTTTGTTAGAACCTCAATTCTTTGCTGTCGATTTTTCATGTTCGAACCTCAATTTCTTGAAGTCGATTTTAACTTCGTATTCGGTCTCCTCGTCCTAAAAAAAAAAACCCTGCAAATCCCTGCACAACGGTTTATTATTTTGTATAGAATACCCTTCTGTTACAGATCACAGCTCTATGTATAGATAACCCGTCTATATAATATAATATGTACTATTCTATGCATAATTATGTAGATCGCAGACCCTCCGTAGGTTAGTACCTAACCCCGTACTCGTTACTAGGTACCTACCTAAATCACGAGTTAAATGTTGCTAAAATAATTCTGCCGATGACAAACAGTACCTAACAAAAAGAAACACACATAATGAAGTTCTGAAAAGAAATTGTTGATGAGGAGTGAAAAAAGCTGCAAAAGTACCTACCAACAAACTCCAGCCCCTTCTACGTAGATGGTATAATGAACCGTTGTGTAATAATTTACCGTTGAGTAATGATTTACCGTAGTAATAATTTACCCATCAATAATACTTCAACGTTTGTTCAAGTTTCACTACCTACCAACAAACTCCAAAAGAGCCATCATTTTTCAAATGAAATAATATCACAGAACAACCAACTCGACTTCATACTCCGCCAATATAATCAGGTGATCCCTACCAATGATTGGCCGTATTCACAAATTCCTATTGTGGGCGCGTCTCTGGTTACGAGATTTGGTTTGAATTGTATACATTTCATTCACACTGGAGTCGAAAATGCCTGTCGGTGCAAACTTCGGGGCCTTACTGTGAACGAACGGCTGGACGTACGATGCTCCGGATGGTCTTAAAAAACTCGCAAGTTCAAGAACTATTTAAAACCGTAAAAATATTTACGTAAAAAAATGGTATAGGCGTTTTGAAAATTTCAACCCCTATTTTGAACCCCTTAGAGATGACTCACAGTAACGTCGAGCATCGAGGACCAACTAGACGCCGAACGGAACCTATAACCCGAATTTCATCAATTTTTTTTCATGGTAACTAAGAAAAGTGGCCCGTACGGCGTACGGCGTACGGCGTACGGCTTACGGCGGACAGACAGAAATATTTTTATTGCAGTTTTGGATTCTACATACCTTGAAACGTAAACCATCAAATTTTGAGGGGGGGTAAGAATTTTTTTTTTCATGCTCGATTCCAATGGTTCATTATTGAAAATAATAAACCAAAAACACGGAAAACGATACCTCACAAGCTCATGTTACAGAAACACAAAAAAAACCTATTTTACACCCATTTTTCACCCATAGCACCTTTGAATATATTCTGATTGGGCTGCAAAGTTTCGGGGCACAACTAGGGCCCAAGTGGAGCCTGTCTGCGAAATAACGAATTTTTAGACCGAAAGTACAGTAGATGGATGATATGGCGGGCGGTGGACGGTGTACAGGCCCTTCTGGTCACAGGAACACCCAATGATAGCGGGAAGCCGTACGAAGCGGGAACCAGAAGGGCCATCCTAGGAAGGGTGGGCTCGAGGGTGCCGGTGGGGTTTTCCCCAGCCCTACTGGCTAGTATGAATGTGTTCGTGATTTGATGTGACTGTATTTATTGAGTGAATGGACATACAATGTAGGGCAACCGAGTGTGATTGTTACTCTGTGATACTAGGTTTAATGGGTGGGGAGTAGTCGCTCTGCTTCACTAGTACTGAGCAATACGTGGCAGCAACGGGCACACCGAGACTGACAGCGATTTCGAGTGTGGCTAACGCCAGAGGGGACTGCTGTATTGTCAAGAAAGAGTGAGGGTCAAGCGGAAAGTAAAGATCTGAATGATTGTAATGGGCCTGAATGGCCTTAGACACAATCCAACCCACTCTGATACAGCAGGTGGACGGTGTACCGCAGACGGACATTGCATTTTGATTTATTATTCCGTGAATAATACAGCATTGCATTCGCTCAGCAAAAAATTTTATAACACGCCCTCAACATTTTTGGTTTATTATTTTTTTTGTGAGCTAATACATAGGTGTAAATAATAAACCAAAACGGATTTTTACGGGGCATATGGGGACCTCTAACCATTTTATCCGCAATACTTCTTCAAATATTTGCCATCCTTTCGTATGGTTGAAGATATGTTCGGAGGCAAAAGAGTTCTTTCCAATGGAGGAAATAATTACGTGGTGAGTAAACGTTAGCTATGAGCAAGAGTTTGTACGAATAATACTAGTGATAACTAACCAATAAATAGTCCTGAACATCTGGTGAGTGTTGAATAATCTATATCAAATATGTATGTGTATTCATCATGTTCGTTAATTAGGAATTGAACAGGTACTATGCCCCTTGACAAAGGCATGTATTGCTGACCATGCTATGCACAACTGGCTCTAGTTGTTCAATAAATTTATGAGGAGTTTGTGTTCAAGGGTACCATGGTTGCGGACACTCTCACGCTGAAGGGTCCGCTTGAATGGATAATCATCAATAGAACCGTTCAACTAATGAGCGGATGGGAAATCAGGCGACTTAATTGGGAAGCTGCCGCATCGCCAGGCTCGTACGCACCTCATTCGATATCACGTTGAACGCACGTGGTCCGCGCATGTGTGTGGCTTGCGTGAATATAAAGCTGATAGGCTCACACAACGGGTCGTTAGTGTGCATGGATATAATAACGAGCCTTCAATCCCATCACAGATTAGATTCCCCAGACCGGCGCTTTAGAAATCGCGACCGCCCAAATCCACGTCCACGCCCGCAAAATTCACGCTGGCCAGCGATGTTAGCGGTACCTACTCCGACTGAATTCGGACTGGAATACGTTTCTGTTCACTATTATTTCGAACGAAGTGGGCAGATAGTTGTATCGCAACTTTCCATTTACCATTTTCGTATAGAAGAGAATACACAAATCTTCGACAACCGGAACCTAGTGAGCAAACAAAAAAAATCGCTGCAAATTATTACACAACAGTTTATTATATGTGCTGTTAATCATGAAGCATAATGTTTGTTCAAGTCACACAAGTAAGTACCTATCAAAAAAATTCGAAAGAGATGAAATAATATCACGGAACAACCAACCAGATTTCATGCTGCCGTTCGTGGTTATAATCAGGTGTTTCCTAGCAATGATATCTGGGCTGGATGTATACCTTTTCATTCACTATCATGTTGACGAAGCTTTTCGGTGCAAAAGAACGGCTGGACGTACAATGATCCGGGTGGTCTCAAAAAATTCCCAAGTTCGAGATCAATTTGAAAACGTAAAAAAATACCATACTCTACTCTTGAAAGTTTTTGAGCTACAGCGTTATGAAAATTTCAACCCCTATTTTTCACCCCTTAGATATGACTGACGGTAACGCCGAGCTTCGCAGACCAACTAGACCCTGGGACCCACAAACCAAATTTCATTCATTTTCTTTCTGGTAACTAAGGAAAGTGCTGTTACGGCGGACTGAGAGAAAATTTATTATTCCATTTTCGGATTCTACGTACCTTGAAACGGAAACCATCAAATTTTGAGGGGGGGTTAAACATTTTCATGCTCGATTCCAAATGTTCGTTATTGAAAATAATAAACCAAAACAGAACAGCCCAATGGGAATGGGATTGTACCCACAATGACGAAATTTATAATCCACTTGCCAAAAAACAGATTTCTTACAACTAGATTATATGAGTCTGTCTTGAACATAACTTAGGTATACGCTAATTCTGTTTCCTTACAATTACTCTCCTAGTCGGTCTTCACAAGGAATACTTCTGCTGGTATACTTTGGCGAAGAGGTATTTTAATTATTTATTTATTTCTCAAATTACTTAGCAATATCGTCTACCCACCGATATTAATATGAATTATTTTGTATCATGCTGAGTACCTGCTTCCATTGATTGAATCAGCTCTAACTCGCTAAATCGCAAGTTCAAACGAAAACGGTTGAGTAGGTAGGTACTTTTTTACTACAATTCGGCAGTTTGTAATGGGCCTTTAGCTATTTACCTATAATTAGGTACCTGTATAATTAGGTCCTGCAGTATGATCAAATGAAAAAATTTTCGAAGTTGGTGGTGTTTAGCTATTTTTGGCACTCACTTCATTTTTGGGGGGAAAATATTTTCGAGTAGGTATTGAAACAATCTCTTCATGCCTCGCGTCACCATTTTATACTACTCAATGTAAGTTTATATAAGTTTTTTCAGGTGATTTGTAGCAATTTTCATTTGAAGCGACTTATGATCCACAGAAACTCAAATATGATTCTTCTCTTTTTGGTGTATTATTTTCAATAATGAACCTTTGGAAACAAGCATGGGGGAAAAAACAGACCCTCTCAAAATTTGATGATTTCACTCTCAATATACCTACTTAAACTTTGAAAATGTAATAAAAAATGCCTGTCCGTCCCCGTACGTCGTACTTCGACGTTTTCTTAAGTTACCATTACAGCAATTAGGTTTGTAGGTCCTATTTGGGGTCTAGTTGGTCAATGAAGCTCAGCGTTTTAGTGTTGACATTGTCAGAACGCCGTTGCTCAAGAGCTTCCAATAGAAAGGTACGGTTTTTTATGCAAGGCCCTGAATTTTGCACCGAAAAGCTTCGTCAACATGATCGTGAGTGAAGCCAAGTATCATTGCTAGGAACACCTGATTATAATCACGCATGGCTGTATGAAATCGAGTTGGTTGTTCCGTGATGTTATTATTTAATTTGAAGACTTATGGTTATTTTGGATTTTGTTTATAGGTAATTCTGTGACTTGAACAATCGTTATGCTTCATGAATGAGAACAAATAATGTATGAAATCAAGCTGGTCGTTCCGTGATATTATTTCGTTTGAAGACTGATGGTTGTTTTGAATTGTGTTGATGGGTAATTTTGCAAATTGAGCAAACGTTATGCTTCATGAATAACAACAAATAATTCATTAATCCGCAGGATATTTAGAGTGATTCATTATTTAAATGATTCACGCAGAAGGGGCGTCTGCACAGTTGAATAATAAACCGTTGTGTAATAACTTGCAGAGTCTATATCTTCAAACTCATCTTTTCGTTTGCAGTTACAAACATTTTGGTGATATTTAGATTTATTTTATCTAGTTGGGGTAGCCATGGTCTGATAACTGAAGCGGAAAAGAAGCAATACATTTTTCCTGATAGTTTTGGACCCATTGCAGTATCTTCATTTTCGTCGAAAATTCGGTAACTCGAGGTGATTAGCTTGGGCTTTGGTGCCCCTCTGCCCCGCCTTCTTCTTCAGCAGTCCGCACCATTTGGTGTTGACTCTGAGCCAAGAGGGGCACTATCGCATGCCGGTCCATTTCACCGCGACAAGGTCCCCCTCCCCGCCATTCAGCTCTTCCCTCATCGTCCTTCGACTACGCTGTACACTGCGAACTACTGTGGAAGGCTCCCGCTCCAGTTTTATCTTCCTGTTAGGGCGAAACCCTTTTCCCTCCTAACTTCTCCTTTTCCCTCGCTATCTTCATCGTGCGGGTCGTTGAAGGTGTGGGACGACGGTGTTTGGCCAGGGGCGAGGGAGACGGAGCGAGACGACGGAGTGAAAGGGGTAGAGCTAATCACTTCCTTCCCCGTTTTCCAGGTCCCCTTCATCACACGCTACTGTCGCAGCCTCCCACAATGAGATTTCCACCTGCGATATTCACCCCTCCTCCCGAACTCTCGTGATTCTTGTTGCAATATCCCCCTCACCTGCTATCCGATATCACATCCCACTGATATCTTCATCCCTGCCCTACTTGATTCCTCTGCGTCAACCTCACTCCACAACATTCCATCCACCTATTGCACATTCCATCAGAATTCCACTCAAACACTTGATCAATAGGAATTCCAGTGTTTTGTCAGAACATGCAATTCCAATAATTTTCTTTAGACGCGTGATTTCCTCTCCTTCAGTTACATCTACATTGCAATGGAAAAACGTTGCAAATTAATACACAACGGTTCATTATTTACCTGTATAGACGGTCACTGTTTTATCTGGTCAATACCTACCCTCGTGCCTCCCCCAGGAAAGCACTGTATCAAGAAAATGCCACCAATTACGAAAAGTTCATATTGGAGGACCATTCAGAAGCAACGCCCCAACTACCCAAACGAATTTGAGCAAAGTCGAGCCATTTGTTCGCGGGAAATTGATTACCTCGGAGTTGCGTTTGCGCATGGCCTTACAAATGATACGGTCGTACTGTGATTCATAGTCGACCATGAGGTGCCCGACCCGCATGACCCCTGAAAACTTCAGCGAAATCGGATTTGAACTGAGGAAGCGCGAGTGAAATGGATTCGCTGACACACAGAAGGACGAACCAAATTTGTTCAAGTTGCAAAAGTACCTAATTAAGTAGACTTGTCAACGAAATAACCATCTTTCTTCAAATGAAATAATATAACGGAACAACCGCCTAAGGGTTCGTCTTAGACTACCTTCCCCCACCCTGAGTACTCAACCTGCCGCTCACACTGCCACGATTTCTGGAAGCATTTCGCCCGTTGTTTATTTTTCTTACGTTGTTTATCGTTCGTATTCATCATTATTGTTCAATGGCCCTCGGTTCACCAGAAAGCGTACCGACATGGTTCCGACGTGTTCAGCTTATGGTTGCAATATAAGAGATGTGCAAGGAAATTGCATTTCATTCCACAAGTAAGCTCCTTATTAATTTTATATTCTGAGTATCAACTACGTATCCAGTTAGGTAGTTGGTTTAAATAGAAGTATGAACTGCCCAAAAATATGGAGTTTATGATGTGTGAAGTTTATCATAATAAATAGTGCTACCCATTTGTACGTATTAACCAGGTTGAGCTATTACAAGCCACAAACTTCGTTCTCGTGTATATGCAGATGTTTTTAAAATTAGGCTTAGGTATCCACCTATACGAGTTGTGGTGATAGTAAATTGAAGGCTTGGCCTGGATAGGTGAGGTTGAGATGTGAAGGTTGACCCACCTATGGCGAAGCCAGGGAGGTTATCATCACTAGTAAGGCTAGAGGTTGTGCCCAGATGGTTGCACCACGTCGGTTATCACCAGACTGGTTCCACCACTCAGAGTTCTTTTAGGCGAGAGGTCTGAGGAGGAAGGTAAGGGTAAAGAGAAGTCATGAGGTTTGAGCGTAGAATGGCGAGCTGGGTGAGAAGAGCGGGTTTTATAGGTGCTCTTCTACTCTCCCCCTGTCCTCCAGCGGTCGTTAGGAGCAGTTGGGGGATCGATGGAGGGAGAGGACTACCTATGTCACTTGTGTCACGTAGGCCACCTTTCACTTGTTTTATTTAAGACAAACTAAGTATGCACATTTGAAGTATGCAACGACACGAGTACCTGAACTGTTTTTTGTTGCCTAATTTTTCTAAGAATGTTGGTATTTAGCTCGTAGATTGATTTCTCATCTTTTAACATTCCAGTTTAACATCAAGTTGTCTACTCTGATCAACAACAAAAAAACCACAAATTATTATATAACGGTTTATAATTTTTCCTGTCTAGATGCCCCATCTGCGTAAATCACTGTTTTCTGTGAGCCTACCCTCGTCTTACCCCCAGGAAAGCCCGAAATCGAGTACTGGAGCCGGCCTGGCAATTAAAATTTCATAAATATGCGGTGGATTCAAGAATTGTATCATTAATTATTTGCTATTCATGAAGCGTAACGTTACAACAGTACCTATCAATAAAATCTTCACAAATAATACCATAGAACAACCAGCTGGACTTCGCAATGCCATCCGTGATCACTGTCAGGAGTTCCCTTGCAATGATTTCTGGGATGGATGTACGAGTATACCGCTTCATTCACGATCATGTTGACGAAGCTTTTCGGTGCAAACTTCAGAGCTTTATTAAACTGTGAAAGAACAGCAGGACGTACAGTACTCAAACAAAAACAAAACAAAAATCCGAAGTTCGAGATCAATTTGAAAACGTAATAAAAGTCGAGATAACGACACCCTGGAAAGTTCAATCCCTATTTGTCACCCCTCAGATATTACTGAGGTATTGCCGAGCTTCGCGGACCAAATAGTCCCCAATGGGACCGACAAACCAAATTTCATCAATTTTGGTTCATGATAACTAAGATAAAAACTACGGCGGACGGACAGAAATTTTTTAAATTCCGTTCCGGATTCTGCCTACCTTGAAATGGAGGGGGTGTAACAATTTGGTTTTCATCGTGCTCGATTCCAAAGGTTCATTATTGAAAATAATAAACTAAATACTTAATTGTCAGATACTATTATAATAATAACTACCTGTACTATAATTATGATAAGATGATAAGATTAAGAGTCAGGCAACTTCAGGTCAGCTTAGGTGTTATGGAGATGGACAAAAAGGTCTGACATACCTGAAAGATGCTGCCCATGGCAACAAACTCTCGCTTATTTACATGAAACTGGTATCCTCGATTTCATCGCGAGTGAGATTCATTTCATATGAAATGTTCACTTTTTTGTTCAACCAAATTCATACTTCTACAACCAATATCAGACTGTTTTGTTCCGATTTTAAACTTCTTTCAGTCTATTTCGAACTTTGACGTCACATTCAAATTTCATCATAATCACGCTTAGCATTTCGAGGATATCTCTTTTGATAGTGGATGAGGTACGTGGAGGTGGTACCTACCTCAAGAACAAGAAAAAGAAATGGAAAGCCATACGTACACTCATTTAGGTATGTACGTACGTACACTCATAATTATAGGTATGCACATGTACTTACAGTACATGTCTGCCTCATTAGGAGATTTCAGGGTGCAATCAATATAACTATTACATCACCCCAACCAATCATATTCTGTGCGATGGCCAATACTCCTAGTAATACCTGAAGGTGAAACTGCGGAAATATGTTATGCTGCCGGTGCTTAATAAGCAGTAATTCATGAAACGCTGCAAATTATCACAGAAAGGTTTATTATTTACCTGGACAGATGCCCCTTCTGCGTAGATCACGGTTTTCTGTGGTCAGTACCCTCGAGCTCCCCCCCAGGGAAGCCCTAAATCGAGTACTGGAGTCGGCCCCGGAATTAAAGTTTCCGACAAATGCATGGAATCCAATAATTCAATCATTAATTATTTTGTAGTTATTCATGAAGCATAAGGCAAATAATAAACCGTTGTGTAATAATTTACCTGTATAGTTGCCCCTTCTTCGTAGATAGTATGATGAAACGTCGTGCAATAATTGACCTTTGAGTAATAATTTACTTGTGTACCGTTGTATAATAATTTGCCCATCAATAATACTTCAACGTTTGTTCAAGTTGCAAAATTACCTACCAACAAACTTCAGCCCTTCTACGTAGATGGTGTAATGGCCCGTTGTGTAATAATTTACCATTGTGTAATAATTTACCATTGTGTAATAATTTACCCATCAATAATATTTCAACGTTTGTTCAAGTTTCAATACCTACTAACAAACTCCAAAGGAGCCATCATTTTCCAAATGAAATAATATCACATAACATCCAACTCGACTTCGTACTGCGTGAATATAATCAGATGCTCCCTACCAATGATCTCGGGTCAATTCCCGATTGTTACCGCGTCGCTAGTGATGATATTTGGGCTGAATGTATACAATTTCATTCACCCTCCTGTTGAAAAAGCCTGTCGGTGCAAACGTCTGGGCCTTACTGTGAACGAACGGCTGGACGTACCATTAATGCTCCATGTGGTCTTAAAAAACTCCCAAGTTAGAGAACTATTGAAAACCGTAAAAAAATTCGAGATAATGGCGTCCTGGAGATTTCAACCCCTATTTTTCACCGCTAAGGGATGACTGACAATAATACCGAGCTTTGAGGACCAACTAGACCCCAAATGGGACCTATAAACCGAATTTCGTCAATTTTGCTTCATGGTAACTAAGAAAAGGGCGATGTACGGCGTACGGCGGCGTACGAACACAAATTTTTTATTGCATTTTCGCATTCTACATACCTTGAAACGTAAACCATCAAAATTTGAGGGGGGGGGGGGGTTAACCTTTTTTTCATGCTCTTCTCCAAAGGTTCATTATTGAGAATAATAAACCAAAATGCCGAACCCTACAGGTATTAATTCTTCTGCATCCAAACCATAATTTCACCGCGAAGTTATTCATTTATTTATTTATGTTTCCTTATTGCGCACTTACGATGGCCCAACGTTGTACAGATTTGACCACGTTGATGTCAGTTCTACAAGATGAACATGTCTTACAATGAAACTCTAACATTGTTCCAAAGTTGAGAAATAATTATGATGAGCTTAGAAAGCTTAGAAAACGGGATACCTACATAAAACGGAGAGACAGCTCCACTCCCGGTATGAAAAGGAAGTTTACTCAATACCTAGTTGTTATTACCTCTTTCTCCTCAACAAAAGGATTTTTTAATTTTTTTCCTTTTTTGTATTAAAATGAAAGAATGAGGAAGAAACCAGAGACCAAAAGGCTCTTTTCCAATTTGTGTAGTTTCCGGCTTAATTAAAAACCATGGAAGGAGCAGTAAAAAGAAAATTAAGGCGTCACATCTGGTTCCTACTGTTACAAAAGCAATTGGAAGGCATATTTTTTGGAGGTCTTCTTCCTTAAAGCATAAAAAAATGATTGAGCATAATTTGGGAGTCTAATGAAAACATTAGAGTGAATAACGACGTACGTGGGGTAGGTACATAGGCCGAAATCAGATTCAGAAATTTGGATCTGAATATCAATACAAAACCTTTATTTTCATTGGTCTGTGTCGGAATAATTATTATTGGTCGATCGAGCTGTTTGAAGCTAAAATGATCTAACTACCAACATAGCGTTCTTTTTCTGTTTCGTTATAATTAGGCGCATGCAACCGGTTTGAGGTCATTGGCGCCAGTCAAACCAAAGGTACATCAATGTTGAACAGTTTATTACCTATATCTTACAATAAATTGATAATATTTTAAACTTACAGAAAATCTTGTGATGGTGGGCCGAGTTATTTCACAGTAATATTTCTGATATGTTGCTTTTCTGGGTGAAAAACGGCAGAAGGAAATTGAGTCAGCAGATGGCGAGTCTCCCCCGCTGGTGGTGCAGTCAGGTGGAGGTAGGTAGGTATATATATTTTTGGTTTATTATTTTCAATAATTTGAGTATGAAAACAATTGTTTAACCCCCCCCCCCCCTCAAAATTTGATGGTTTCCTTTTCAAGGTATGCAGAATCCGAAAATGCAATAAAAAACGCTGCAAATTAATACACAACGGTTTATTATCTACCTGTATACATGCCCCTTCTGCGTATGTCACTGTTTTCTGTGGTCAATATCCTCGAGCTACCCCCAGGAAAGCCCGAAATGGAGTACTGGAGCCGGCCGGAGAATTAAATTTCATAAAAATGCGCGGTATTCAATAATTTAATCATTAATTAATCAGGTATTCCCTTGCGATGATATCTGGGCTGAATGTATATAATTTGATTCACCCTCTTGTTGACGAAGCCGTCGGTGCAAACGAATGGCTGGACGTACAATGCTCCGTACTACTACGCTCCGTACATATACTTTCAATAGAAGGGTATGGTTTTAATTTACGTTTTTAAATTGATCATGTACTAAAGAATTTTTTGGGACCTCCCGGAGCCTTGTACGACCAGCCTTTCGTTTGCACCATAAGCTTCGTCAACATGATTGTGAATGAAACGGTATGAATCCGGCTCAGATATAATCGCTAGGGAGCACCTGATTATAATCACGGATGGCTGTATGAAGTCGAGTTGGTTGTTCTGTGATATTATTTCGTTCGAAATTGGTGGCTCTTTTCGAATGTGTTGATAGGTACTTTTGCAGCTTGAACAAACCTAATGCTTCATGAATAACAACAAATCATTATCAATGATCGAATTATTAAATCCCGCGCATTTTTATGAATCTGTAATTCCCGGGACGGCGCCAGTATACTCGTATTAGGGCTTTCGTGGGGGGAGCTCGAGGGTACAGAAAACAGTTATCTACGCAGAAAGGGCATCTATACTTGATAATTATTACACAGCGGTTTGTTCACGACGGTTTATTATTTACCTTATGCTTCATTAATCACAACAAATAATAATTGATGATTGAATTATTGAATCGCGCGCATTTACGGAACTGTAATTTCCGGGCCGGGTCTACACTATGTAGGGCTTTCCTGGGGGTTAAATAAATTATGCACGCTAAAATAAACATTCTTCATCTCCAGTGGGTGAGCATCAGCTTTTTTAACCGCCGCACAAATAGTCAAAGCAAACAACAATATTCTTCTTTCTACCTCGCACAGCAAAGACAAGGACTTATGAATGGCAAACTATTCCGCTGTGAAACCTGTTAGAGTGACACCTGAGTCCAGGTATAGATAGTAGGGTCAGAAATTTGTTATCATTTCGTTCAGTCTGATAACAGCTCTTGAACTATGGCTATGATTTGAAGTTTTCATTTGGTTATTGGAAAGTAACACCGAGGATTTGAGAGAGGGCAGGGATTGAGCTTACTTTAAAAAAATATAAATTTACCGTATTATAGAGGGATTATTTTAGGTAAGGCTGTGAGATTCTTCGTATACAAATGTAATGACTTTGAGATTCGTGGAGACCAGGGCTAACCAATGAAAATTTGAAGAAAAAAAAACAACGCTGCAAATTATTACACAATTTTTTATTATTTACCAGTATAGATGCCCCTTCTGCTTAGATCGTTGCTTTCTGCGGTCAATACCTACCCCGAGGTCCCTCCAGGAAAGTCCTAAATCGAGTATTGGAGCCGGCCCGGGAATTACTGTTTCATATAAATGCGCAGGATTCAATAATTTAATCATTAATTATTCGTTGTTATTCATGAAGCATAACGTTTGTTCAAGTTGCAAACGTACCTATCAACAAAGTTCAAAGGAGCCGTCACTCTTCAAATGAAATAATATCACAGAATAACCAACTCGACTTCATACAGTCATCCATGATTATAATCAGTTGTTCCCTAGTAGTGTTAACTGGGCCGGATTTATACGGTTTCATTCACTATCATGTTGACGATTCGGTGCAGACGAACAGCTGGATGTACAACGCTCCGGTGGTCTCAACAAATTCTTTAGTTCAACATCAATTTAATACATAAAACAAACCCTTCTACTGAACGTTTTCGAGCTACGGCGGCGTTCCTAAAATTGCAACCCCTTTTTAGCGAATTTTCAAAGAAAATGAAGCTATTGCAATGGCTTCGAAATTTAAATAATATAAATTTTTGGAAATTTTCTTCATAGAAATCCGTTTCAGACCATTCTAAAACGATTCCTGAAATTTAACACTTTTTTATATGTATATATATATTTATATATATATGTGTCACTCCAGACGATAACTCTCGATAGAATTGAGATAAACAGCTCAAATTTGCACAAAAAATCTATCTTGGCAATCGAAAGGCTAAGTTCGAAGATGGGCGAAATTGGCCTACTCTAAGGAGGGTTTTGGCGCATTTAAAGTGCGCAAAAATTACCCAAAAATCCCCAAAATGTTATTTTCCAACAAGTGACCCCTCATTTTAAAGGTTTTTGCACGCTGAACACGATGGTGGAATCGGAGTTTAGATATCTTGATCCGTTCTCAAATTAGAGCATTTAAAGTGCGCAAAAATTACCCAAAAATCCCCAAAATGTTATTTTCTAACAAGTGACCCCTCATTTTAAAGGTTTTTGCACGCTGAACACGATGGTGAAATCGGATTTTAGATATCTAAATCCGTTCTTAAATTAGAGCATTTAAAGTG
The DNA here is from genome assembly GCA_954871275.1 of Leptopterna dolabrata. Taxonomy (NCBI): domain Eukaryota; kingdom Metazoa; phylum Arthropoda; class Insecta; order Hemiptera; family Miridae; genus Leptopterna; species Leptopterna dolabrata. The sequence continues at coordinate 68,983,376 of OX940975.1, forward strand.
CGCAAAAATTACCCAAAACTAGGATAATCTTTAAACTCTTACCCCCCCCCCCCACCCCCTTAGAGTGGTCAGATTGAAAAATGTGAGAAGTATTAATTGAAGACGAGAGTTCGAAGCAAAAAAGGGGGAGGCAAACGATTAGTACAAATCCTTGAATTTCCCATTTGACATATAATTGTTATGATACCTTCATAGATAGACAAGTACCGGCCCACGTATTACTAGAAGGAAGACGAAAGAAAAAATCTATTTCAAATTATTCAATTTAGGTACTAACAGTAGGAGGAAGAAGTTTTCCTTTATTCAAAACCATAGCCATTAATTCGAATATTTCTTTGAAAATTCGCTCATTAAGTCATGCTGCATGACTGGTTTTTTTCTCCTTAGAGATGACTGACAGTAACGCCGAGGCTGGCGGACAACTAGACCCCAAATGGGACCTACAAACCAAATTTCATTAATTTTGGTTCGTGGTAACTAAGATAAGTGCGAAGTACGGCGGACGGACAGACATTTTGGTTTATTATTTTCAATAATAAACCTTTGGAATCGAGCATGAAAAAAAAAAAGAAAAAATTAACCCCCCCCCCCTCATCGTCAAAAGAGGGGGTTTGATGGTTTCCTTTTCAGGTTATGCAGAATCCAAAAATGGAATAAAAACATTTCTGTCCGCCCGCCCGCCGTCCTCCCAATCCTCCAGGGTCTTGTAATCACTGAAATGAAGAGTTTTTTCAATTAAAGCGGAATTTCATTCCAGGGAAAACTAAGCGGCTGTATGCCCTTGCAAATCACACCCCCCTCCCCACCCCTCATCACCAACTGCTACAGCACTCCAAGTACTACAGCCCCAGTCACACACCCATGGTCCTCTCATTGAACCCTCCCACTCAACTGGAATATGAGCCCCGATCAAAAGTCGGACAGAGGTGAAATTCCTGACTTGTATTCCAGGAACGGAGTTGTTTTTAAATGTTTTCGTTTCTCAGTTTCCGTTGACTCGAGTTTCCCGTTTAGAACTTTTCAGTCGGATATTTACCTACTGTATGAGCCCGATTAATTCAACTTTGATACGCAATGTGGGTTCGGCCCATCAGTTTTGAAGCAATTTGTTGTTTGTTGAATTTATGAACTCTTTTGATGTGCTGAATACGGTTCGAGTTAGGTATATTACACATAGACCACCAGATTAAGCGATATAATGCTAATGAGTAGAAAGTATTAGTACCCATATACATGTAGGGCCATCCAGTCATATCAATAACCCCGCATATTATATGTGGAGTGGGAAAAAATACTATTTCGGGTGTATAATGCAACTTCAAGTCCTAGCACCGCTTCTCAACGGAATACCAGTGAAAACGGCCCAACATTTGGAGGGTAAGTGATGGTTCCAGATTGATTCTTATGGATTCCATCAATTCCACAGTAACTTCCCCATTTTGCTTGACAACAATTTTGCTTCACTTCAGATACTTCCCCTCTCGTTTCAGAATGACGCTAGGTGAGAGTTACTGAAAAATACAGCGCACAGCGGTACACTACGGAATCCTTTTACATATCGAGCCAAGTTAATCATGGATTTCTCCCCATCTGCCTCACCGTACAGACCACTGTGTATGCTGGACGCTGGGGGAAAACTCCTCTGGAAGCTCCTAAAAATAAGAATTGCTGTTAAAAATTTAAAAAATTTAAAAACAGCGACCCAACGAATTATTTTGTTTTTCCAGTCGAATCCACCGAATTCTCCATTGCGTCTTGCGCTATATTTGTTGGATGTCAACCAAAATACAGAATCAATCAATAATTTATTGCCGAAATGCAAAAGTTGCGTGTAGCAAACGTACCTAGATTAAAAATTTGATAAAAACATAATATCAAGGGGTACATTAAAAAAAAAGAGAGAAAATTGTTTAACAAGAACGTATTGCACAAAGGTCATGCTGAAATACCTACTCTCTGAATTTAACCGGAAATCCAAAAGTTTGGGGAGCAAACTATGGAACTCCTTTAAAACCTCCCTTTCTGAAAAAGTCTCATTCACCCACTCACTTCTTCCACCACCAAATGACATCTAAATCTATCTAAACAAAAACGCTGCAAATCCCTGCACAACGGTTTATTATTTTGCACAGAATACCCTTCTGTTACAGATCACAGCTCTGTGTATAGATAACCCGTCTATATAATATTATAATGTGTACTACTCTATACATATTATGTGAATCGCAGACCCTCCGTAGGTTAGGACCTAACCCCGTACTCGTTACTAGGTACCTACCTAAATCACGAGTTAAATGTTGCTAAAATAATACAGCCGATGACAAACAGTAACTAAAACGGCAAAAAGAAACGCAAATAATGAAGTTCTAAACGAAAATTGTTGATGTGGAGTGAAATGGATGCCCCTTCTGCGTAGATCACTGTTTTCTGTGGTGTAATAATAATGGGTGTAATAATAATGGGTGTGTGTAATAACTTGCCCATCCATATTACTTAAACGGTTGTTCAAGCTGCAAAAGTACCGATCAACAAAATCCAGCCCCTTCTTGGTAGATGAACCGTAGTGTAATAATTTGCCGTATGTAATAATTTACCGTTGTGTAATAATTTGCCCATCAATAATACTTCAACGTTTGTTCAAGTTTCACAAGTAGGTACCTACCAACAAAATCCAATAGTCCATCACTTATCAAATGAAATAATATGACAGAACTACCAACTCGACTTCATACAGCCATCCTTGATTATAATCAGGTGCTCCCTAGTGATGATTATCTGAGCCGGATTTATACCGTTTGATTCACGATCGTGTTGACGAAGCATTTTGGTGCACACAAACGGCTGGACGTACGATGCTCCGGGTGGCCTCAAAAAATTGTTTAGCTCAAGACAAATTTAATAACGTGAAAAAAAACCATACCCTTCAATCGAAAGTTTTCGAGATACGGCGTTCTGAAAATGTCAACCCCTATTTTGAACCCCTTAGAGATGACTGACAGTAACGTCGAGCTTCGAGGACCAACTAGACCCCGAACGGAACCTATAACCCGAATTTCATCAATTTTGTTTTTCACGGTAACTATAAGAAAAGTGGCCAGTAGGTACGGCGTACGGTGGACAAACAGAAATATTTGTATTGCATTTTCGGATTCTACATACCTTGAACGTAAACCATCAAATTTTGAGGGGGGTTACAATTTTTTTTTTCCATGCTCGATTCCAATGGTTCATTATTGAAAATAATAAACCAAAATAACATCTGAAGAAAAAAGTCACTAAACAATTCAAGAACGTCAGTTCGTTCCGTCTTGCAACAAGAACGGTTGAAAACTGAGGAAAAACATATTTTGTTGAAACCTCCGAAGATTCGGGCCATATTATGTAATCACTTCACTCGGCAGAATCGAGCGGCAGAAATCGGGGGAATGTTCAGCTGTCATCGGCAGAGTGAAAAATCAGTTCCAGTGTTACCGCAACCTAAGGCACTGAAGTTTGCACTGAAAAGATTCATAAACATGATCGCAAATGAAACGGTATAGGTACACCCAGCCCAGATATCATTGCTAAGGAGCACCTGGTTACAATCACGCATGCGGCTGTTTGAAATCGAGTTGGTTGTTACGTGATATTATTTCATTTGAAGAATGATGGTTATTTTGGATTTTGTTGATAGGTACCTACCTACTTTTGTAGCTTGAAAAAACGTTATGCTTCGTGAATAACAACATGTAGTCCTGAATAACAACAATGATCCAGTCCTCGATAACACCGCATATAATTTATGAAACGGTAATTGCCCGGCTGGCTACAATATTCGATTTAGAGCTTTCCTGAGGGGACCACGACGTATTGACCCCAGAAAGCGTTGATCTACGCAGAAGGACATACCTACAGGCAAATAATAACCGTCGTGTACCGGTTTGCATGCAGCGTTTCAAAATATTCCGGTATTATGAAGTCCTCGGTAGCTCGCAGCTCCTTACGGACTTAAGAATGTCACATACGCGACTCTTCTTCTCTACTGTCTAGATGTAGAGACTAGATCAAGGCATAAGGTACACTTGTAAGCTCGTCCAGGTACTGTCTAATCATGGGACCCACAGTTCATTCCTGAAAAGATTCGGGATCCTAGAAGAAGTCCTATGCGTCAGGAAATAAAAAGACAACATTCCGTCGAAATCAGAATCTCTGTTCACGGTTTGCATGTTGTGCTCTCTGAACAAATTTGGCTCCGTGTCTGTTCGCCAAATCTTGCAGCCCGCCTAACTGTGACAATCATTTTTCATGATTTGGATTAGTTTTTCCACCCGGATATTGCAAAGGGAGATTCCCATGTATCAAACATCCTCACTCCCTCTGGTTTCCCGACGCCCATAAAAGACAATTTCAGCAGGATGCGGCCTTGTTACTTTCAAACTGGTTGTAATGCATTGAAACGATAAGTGTATCAATTCCCTATTGGCGCAGGTACCTACGTCGAATCAACATTTATTGATCCCAACTGGCCCATATTCACATGAAGCGGAAATGGAACTAGAGGTCATTTTCACTCGCCAGATATTTCGATCAAGCTTCAGCACCGTCATGAACCCAACAACACGGGTCAATCGGGCCTCGATTATGGCCCCGAACCGTTTTCAGAAATAGGATTTTTCCCATCGAACGACCCCGGTTTGACGTACGGTAACGGTAACGGGCTCAGGGCTCGGAATATACATATCCAGGCGCGTGCAAATGGCAAAGACGCGGCGAGGGGCTGCTGGAACCAATAATGGGGAAGGGTCGGATTACCACAAATCCTGATAAGACCAATAGCGTGGGAGGATGACTCCCAGCCAGGCGATGGAGCGCGAATGCTTAATAGAATGCTTCCTCTAATCCTATTAAATGCACGTTTCCTATTCATGGGCTTAGTTCCGGAGGGTTCTCATCTCCCCTGACCTATTTGCCTCCCTTGTGCTCTTGTTTAGGTTTCCCCACTTGTTCTCTGCTAAAACCGAAGTCTGGTTACCCCACTTGGACTTTGCCCTTCTGATCTCCCGACCAAGGAAGTACACACAGTTCTCTCAACTCCTAATATCAACATTCCCTCTCTCTATATCTCTCCTCTTTTGAAACTAGACAAGAGTCGAAAAGTTTCTTCTGACTTCCGGAGAGAGACGTCCTCACCCCATAAAATCTCTAATGATAAGACTAGAGGGGGCTTTTACAGTGGCTTGTTCGCTCATTTTGCCGCCCCCGCAAGATCATTTGCATTTGCAAACTCTGCAAAGCAGTTGCCATTGTTGGGTGGGAGCACAACTTTCCTCGCCTTGGAATATCATCCTGCCGGAGCCAGCGCTTCCCGCCACGAGACGGCAGCCGTAATGCGAACAGTAGCACGAAATGAAACTACATTTCTCTATCTCATCCCATACATGTGCATTCTCATTGTTTGCCCAAAAGCACCAAATGAACGAGTTGGTAGGTGTAATCCGAAGTTTGAAACTCAACTGATTCAAATACTGTCATGGATTTAAAGCTTTAGTGGGACAAACGGGAGCAACTTCGAGATGATTCCTTTGGAGTATTCGTCTTTATCGTACTGCAGTCCACATAATTGATCTGTGCTTATCTGATATCTGGTATAACATGCACAAATCTGGTATGTATCTAGTAACGTCGCGCCCTAATCTGGGAGGTGGATAAAGACGAGGTAGGCCTTGTTGCATTACTGGAATCTTTCTTGTCCAACCACAGAGCGGCTCGCTCAGATAGGCAAGCACTCCCTCATAGAAGGAACGTTCTTGATTTGGGATGTCGTTATCATAGCCCCCAACCTTGCAAGTTTTTCCATATGTCCACAGATTATTCCGATAATTCTCTTAGGTTTGGAAAGACCATGAAACATGGGCTCATGTAATGATCCTGTAAGAAGTTTCATGAATGTACTAAATCATTCGCGAAGAAATCGTGGAAACCCATTTCAAAGAAAGACGGAGTTATTGAAAAAATAGTCTATTTCCACTAATACACGAAAAACTCAAAAAACACTGTTATACCGGTTTCGATGATCAAACCATCGTCAGTAACACACAATAACTGTGTTATTGTGTGTTACTGACGATGGTGCTGAAACTGGTATAACAGTGTTGATCAAACCATCGTCAGTAACACACAATAACTGTGTTGTTGTGTGTTGCTGACGATGGTGCTGCAACCGGTATAACAGTGTTTTTTGAGTTTTTCGTGTATTAGTGGAAATAGACTATTTTTTCAATAACTCCGTCTTTCTTTCATGAATGAGCTGGACTTTGGTGACTATTTATAGAAGTAGTTATGACCCAGAAAACTCAATTGACCGCCTTGATCGATATTTCAAATACTACAATAATATAGGCGTTTTTACAGGTTTTGAACCACAAAAATTCAAATAGGAGTAAACCACTTGTTTTTTGAAAATTGCTCGACTTCAGTCTCATCCTTTCGTTTGCCATTTTAGCCAAATTTGGAATGACATTTAAAATTGCTTGAATCAGAATACTCTGAAATGGATTTGCATCGAAACTTTTCCAAAATTCAAGTGGGTAAGAAAGTTATGATCCATAGAAATATCGTCTATCTCTGAAGCCAATGAGCCCGCAAGTCGATTTAGAAATTTCCAATGAAGACAAAACTTTAGATAAAATTTAACTTTTAAAGTTCGAACGTTGAATTATAGTCGTCAACGAATTCTCTTTTTTCGCCAGTTTTAGACACATAATAAAATGGTCCCCGTCCTAAGCCCCAAGTTGGTTCAATCAGGAGATGGGCGGAATTCCGCCGGAGGGCGTTACAAGACAAATGGAACAAGTACTCACAATAAGTGGGAGTCCTCCTCAACTAAAATCACCCATCCCCCTTCTTCTCCAAGCTCAGTGGCACATTAAGTGTTTTTGTTCCCCAAGCGTCAGGACAAGACATATAGGGCAAGTTTAACTGCGCCCCAGCGATACACCCCCTCGGGGCACCCCCTTCTCGCAACCTTTCTTTCACATCCCTCCGTTCGCTATAGGGCCTTCATCGTCTTTGGCCTTAATTCTCTTGCGTCTTTCTCTTTTGGGCCCTTTTAGTTGGGATATTCTCCTCACTTCGCCTTTCCATCTTAAAGGTTCTCCTTCCTTTCGTAACGGGGTGGGGGTGGAGGAAGAGAAAAAATGCTTGATTGATAGGAGCAAGGCTTAGCTGGAGGTCTCCTATCTAGGGTCTCCAGCTTCTCACTGAAGGCAAAAACAACGACCCATAGAATTCGCATTACCGTCACCGTCCTCCCTCCCTTACTCCAAGTGCTGATAGATAGAACCTCTAAGCTGAGTTTTCTCGCTATCCTACTTATTTCCTATTTCTCCTCAGCGGCTAAGCTCACCATCTCAACAACGAAAAAGCTCCAAGGTAATGTCTGCATGTAGAAGATGTGAGAAAATTTTAAACAATCCATCTCTTCCTACATTGATAGGCAGGTAAGCATCATAGGCAGGGGGGCATTATTTAAGTTTTAGGTTAACCTAGGGTGAAATGGAACGACGCGAAAGGCAACCAGATAAATTATATCAGTATGAGTGTCAATTCAGAATGATTATGAAAAACTCGGATAAACTCTTCATATAACCATTATTACAGAGGCAAATTGATAATTTATTAGGCTTCATACTAGCATAACTATTCTGGAATTACTCCCGGTTTACAGTTCCTCGAACGAAAAACATGTAGGTAATAATGTTAACCGGTAGAATGGTTTATGTTATTTCTTTGTCGGAAGGTTACCCCTGTCAATACGGTTGCCACAATGTATTAGTAGTAGTAGAGATGCTACTTCATTTTTGTTGATGTTTAGTTATTAGTATCGTACTCACATGTAGCAGTACTACAGTTACTTTTTTCGAAATTCCTATTTGCGATCACATGTTTTCAAAATTCAGTTTTCGTATTTCGGTGGCCTGAATCGCTCGCTAGTTTTCCTTCGTTCAAAAACAATGTTACCAAATGTTTGTTCAGAATTCCGCAACACCTTTTTGCATAAAGTCGTTTTGTTCGTTGAGCCGAAAATAAAGTTCCATTCTTTTCAAAGTACCTTCTGGAGTCAGATTAAATCATAAATCATCAGATTAAGTCATAAATATGCAAAATCTGGATTTCAGGAGAGCAAAAATAAGGTTTCAAAACTCTGTTTTTCTTCCCTGGAAATGCTGTTTTTCGAAAGAATGGTTACGATCTTACATTTTCATGTTTTAAATTGCCAGCTTCATGTTATACACATGTTCACCATATGTTTGGACTATTATCAAGGGGAGGGACGGTTTACCTCCAAAATAAATTCTTTTTCCACGTATATAGCATACCTGTACGATATTTTCATACGACAAACTTGGCCTTTTATAATCCAATTTTTCTGTTTTTTTCCATCTTACGATTAATATTAATATAAAAATTATATTTCAGTAATAGAAAATTTCGAGAAAAGAGAATAGCGAAGTGCCAAGTGAATTATCCTTTTTCTGTAGAGGGATGATTGTTGTAGAGAACGCTGAGTGAAACTCTTTTAAAAACGCCCCCCAACCTTCAAATTGGGAATACATCTTAACACCAACAAATAAGAGGTAATCATCGGGAAATTCCGATTTTGTCCCCCGCAGTTATCGGACCACACAATTAATTCTTCAACTTCGGTTTCAATCAGGTTCATCATGACGTAATTCATGAAAGAAGAAGACATTAGCTCCACCAGCTCCAACTGATTCATCCCACATGTAGCAAAAAGCTTTTTTGTCGGTGGTGTCAAGGATTGTACAATTAGGTCCAAACTTTACGAAAGTAAAATGCACTGGTGTTCGTCAAATATGGCGTTGGGAGGCATTTCTGTAAATCAAACATGAGCACTTTTGCATTAGAATCTGTTAGTCTGGATTGCAACTTATCACATTTCTTGTTTCTGTATCTTTGATAAGCTTCCAACAAGTGATCATCATATTCTGCCTTGATTCTTTCCTCTCTTCTTCATTGAGTCCTTTGTTTCGGAGCTTCGTCACGACCTCATCGCAGTCGTCGCAAGTGTCGTTGGCAGGTTCCTTAAACGATAAGTTAAACTCTGTGTTGAATTTTTTTCAATAAATCCATTCCTTGGCCATCATTTTGTCATCTACTTCATTTTTTTTACACTCTTCAACATACGTAGAGTATATTTTCGCTACATTTAAAAAATTTTCCAGCTGGTCTTTCTCTGCTGTAGTGGCTTTCATACTTCGGGAACTTGTCCTTATGTGAACGGGCTGCATCCCTGGTATCATCCTGAAGTTTGTTGCCAGACTGCTTCTTTCCTGTCCGGTCTGACTACAATACCTCCAGCAGTTATTTTTCAGAGCAGTTTTCACATACCTACGTCTCCGAAATACGGAGTGTATTTATAAAACCTGCGTGGATCACTGTTTTCTGGGGTCAATACCCTCAAGCCCATCCCCCCCCCCACCACCAGGAAAGCCCTAAATCGAGTACTGGAGCCGGCCCCGGGATTAAAGTTTCCTACAAACGCAACGGATTCAATAATTCAATCATTAATTATTTTGTAGTTATTCATGAAGCATAAGGCAAATAATAAACCGTTGTGTAATAATTTACCTGTATAAGTGCCCGTTCTGCGTACATAGTATAATGAACCGTTGTGCAACAATTTACCTTTGAGTAATAATTTACTTGTGTACCGTTGTGTAATAATTTGCCCATCAATAATACTTCAACGTTTGTTCAAGTTGCAAAAGTACCTACCAACAAACTCCAGCCCCTTCTGTGTAGATGGTACAATGAACAGTCGTGTAATAATTAACCGTTGTGTAATAATTTACCATTCTGTTATAATTTACCCATCAATAATACTTCAACGTTTGTTCAAGTTTCACTACCTATCAATAAACTCCAAAAGAGCCATCATTTTTCAAATGAAATAATATCACAGCCAAGACGACTTCATACAGACATCCGTGATTATAATCAGGTGCTCCCCAGCGATGATGATCTCGGGCCAATTCCCGATTGTTAGTGCGTCCCCAGTGATGATATTTGGGCTGAACGTATACAATTTCATTCACCATCGAAAATGCCTGTCGGTGCAAACTTCTGGGCCTTACTGTGAACTAACGCCTGGACGTACAATGCTCCGGCTGGACGTAAAAACTCCCAAGTTCGAAAATTATTTAAAACCGTAAAAAAATTCGAGATAACGGCGTCCTGGAGATTTCAACCCCTATTTTTCACCCCTTAGGGACCAACTAAACCCCAAACGGGACCTACACACCAAATTTCGTTAATTTTGGTTCATGGTATCTAAGAAAAGTGCGAAGTTTTTATTGCATTTTCGGATTCTACATACCTTGAAACGGAAACCATCAAATTTTGAGGGGGTTAAAAAAAATTGTTTCATGCTCGATTCCAAAGGTTCATTAGTGAAATAATAAACCAAAAGGTTCGACAAACCGCTTGTTTATGTCCTCCTGACTCTTAACTGTATTCTGGGTCGAATTCCCCGGAAATCGCCATCATTCCGGAGACAACTCGTCTTCTCACTTCATGGTCAACCACGTTCGAGGCTACGAACAATCTCTCGAAATCGTTGGTCTTGGTTTTCAAGGTTTCAGATCGCGCGACTCTTTTCCTGCTCTGAGATGGTAGTCTGCTGCTGCTGCTTCCAGGATCATTGTTGGCTGAGGAAATCTCAGAGCTAGGCTCGATCCCACCAAAATTGCTGGGGACATCACCAATCACGAATAAGGGTTGTCGGGAAGAAAGGGGCCTATGGGAGTCATCTTCTGTCCCCGAAGATGTAGAATCGAAGTCTTCCCCTCTGGGGTCATACTCAGGATCTTTGTTAGAGTAATGGAATGAAAGAATCAGGGAATGCGAGTCAGGGAATCACTCGAAATGTCATCAGCTCGTATTTCCAATCCAGCCTGCGGAAACACTGGCCTTCTTCTACATCACGAATATCACTCAAGTCAACAATGATGGCTGAAGCCGACAGAACACTGCTGCTTCTTGTTGAAAATTAAGGACACCACTTGGATTTTGTAGATGATCAGCTTCATCAACATTATTCTGCCTACCAACGACGGCAAAAGTTTGATGTCATGCTAAAACGAAGTATTAACATGAAATGTCACTGCAGGTTTCATTATCCTCACTATGAATGGACTATTCCAGTTATATTCAACAAGTTAACAACCAAATCACTTAACCTGAGCAAGGGCTAGAGCCAACTCAACAACGTGGTCACTAGGTTTATAAATTTTAGACTACACTATGACATTAATATGTGTCTATTTATGTTAACACCCAATAGAAACAACACCAGATGGAAAAAGTTTGCACAACACCTTTCAAAAAGCTGGTAGATAACCTCAAAGCGAACTAAGCTTTTTGGAGGTTAACTATCATACCAGTACGACTTGGACAGTGCGGGGTAAAAAATCACAACTCATATGTGTTACTTTACCTCTCAACATTTCTCACAAAAATGATGGTTTATAACTCCCTATTTCACTAAATACAGTTATTTTCACATATGACAGTTTACCAGTAGGAATCTCCATAAAAAATAAGCCATTTGTGCTAAAAAACCCAAAATCGAAAAAATTGCACTTATGAGGTTTACCTCTGAGGTAAAGATGAGGTACTGAGGTACAGCTACACATATGAATATCGCCAAACATACAAACAGGCCTAGCTCTCATACTACGCAATATTGTGTAGGGCGACCCCAAGATATCTCATGACTCCACTTTCTAATTATGATTGCATGGTTAACTTTTAGCTCAACGGCAAAGGAAGGCTACGATTTAGATCAAGTTTTATGGCTGAAGGTTTTTTTAAATATCACCTTTCGTATAGGTAGGTATTTTATAAACATCCCTTGTTTTATTACTGTAATTAGAATATATAGGTATGTACTTACATGATGCCCATCCATATAATGATTCCAGCGCTCCATCAACAACTTATGATAAATGATGCCATTATACATTCAGAATTTAGTCTGAGTTGTCGTAGTTTGGGGTACCATCTCTAAATTAAAAACGCCTCACGTCTATTCTGTAAACTATACCTCATCAATAATAATTATACCTTGAAAGATTTTGATTTGTCGTTAGCGCCCAGAAAACGCGACATTTCTAGTAAAATATGGATAGAAAGAGGAGTTGCAAAAACAATGTGACATGAGAGAGGATGGTTGTTCTCATCCATGTCAGAAACATTCCCATTATCCTTGAAGATGATACAAATGCGCTGAGAAAACTTCTCTTGGCTATCGATCGCTTCCAAGTCAGTGCTCGACGTTTTGTTTCATCGGAGAAATGAATGACGAGCTCGTGTGTTTTGTCCGGGGAAAGTCTTTCAGAGCAAAGAAAAACGCTTTCTCGAGAAAACTTCTCAATGGGACATCCGAAAGGTGAAGGTGGAGGGGGAGAGGGGTATTGTGTGGACGTAATGAACCGTTGGACGGATCTCGTTGCCCGTGTTGGTGCTGTGTACTGAACGACGGGGAAAAAAATAGAAGTGAACGGACAAACAAGCCTGGAGAGGATGGTAAGGTAACAATGGAAATAATAAGAGGAAAAAGATAAGGTGGGAGGTCATCTCGAAAGGAGGAATCCGGGAGAACCAAAACAGACTGAACTCGAAGATGGGAACATAAATCACAATGGCGGAGGGCTGGTGGGAGATAAGGAGTTGATCCTAGGCATCACATAACCTCCGCTCCGTCCGATAGTGTATAATATATAATAAATCAAGCGGGACAATAGACGTCAGTAACGATAAATCAGCTCTCCTGAGGAGCCACTTGGTATTCCAGGGATGGGCGTGGGTCTGGCGTACCCCTGGAAACGTGAGGGGACCTGCACGAGACTCGCCCGTAATTGTGCAGGTTCGTGCAGGTCTATACAGGACCCGTCCAGGAAAGAAACCCGCCGCCTTCATTGCTATTCAACTCTCATTGCGACGTATTTGTCGAGGAAAGCTCTCTCGCGGGGGCACCTTGTTATATTTGCCCCTTTTCATCCATCCCCATTTCCACTCCTTTCACAATTCGCTTTCTCCAACAACTTTTGACGCTATTTTCCCTCTCAGGCTTAGCTTGTTTCGGATTTTTATCTTCTTTATCAAAATATTCCATTATATGAACCTACATCGCCGAGCACGTTGGCGGTAATGGGAAAGCAGGACGATTATAACTTACTATTACGACTGCAAACAATGGCACGATTAGTCATTCACGCTGTGCATTACTTATTACGCATTGCTGACATGGCATGAAATCATTAGCCAGTGTGTTCTTGGAACGGGATCTCTCGAGTGGGTAACATACCAACGATAATTGCCAAATTGAAACGCGGTAAATTTGTTCGTTATGTTATGTATGGGACGAGACTTAATTGTCATACAGATCTTGAAAAGGAATCTATTTGCTATTTTGGGAATATGCATTTACCACTAAACTTTGGGCAGAAAAGAAGATAATAATTCTAGATTGGAGAGATTTGGTCTGTTTGATGGCTGCTCCTGCTAGTTCGGGAATTATTAATTTATACAGCTTCTAGAGATCATATTCCGTAGCTCACTTGTGCAATTTACGCTTCTTCACGAGATACCAAAGGCAGTCACCAGTATCCATGCAAGGACCAAAATTTACAGTAACGTTACTAATAAAAAAACGCTGCAAATCCCTGCACAACGGTTTATTATTTTGTACAGAATACCCTCCTGTTACAGTTCACAGGTCTCCGTATAGATAACCCTTCTATATAACATATGTGCTATGTAGGTTAGTACCTAACCCCGTACTCGTTACTAGGTACCTACCTAAACCGTTGTGTAATAATTTACCTGTATAGGTTCCCCTTCTACGGAGATAGAATAATGAACCGTTGTGTAATAATTTGCCCATCAATAATACTTCAACGTTTGTTCAAGTTGCAAAAGTACCTATCAACAAAATCGAGCCCCTTCTTGGTAGATGAGCCGTTGTGTAATAATTTACCGTTGTGTAACACATTACCGTGGTGTAATAATTTGCCCATCAATAATACTTCAACGGTTGTTCAAGTTGCAAAAGTACCTATCAACAAAATCCAGCCCCTTCTTGGTAGATGAGCCGTTGTGTAATAATTTACCGTTGTGTAACACATTACCGTGGTGTAATAATTTGCCCATCAATAATACTTCAACGGTTGTTCAAGTTACAAAAATACCTATCAACAAAATCCAGCCCCTTCTGGGTAGATGAGCCGTTGTGTAATAATTTACCGTTGTGTAATAATTTACCCACCAATACAATCCGTTGTAAGTTAGTTTACCATCGTTTAGTAATAATTTACTCATCAATAATACTTCAACGTTTGTTCAAATTTCACTACCTATCAACAAACTCCAAAGGAGCCATCATTTTTCAAATGAAATAATATCACAGAACAACCAACTCGGCCTCATACTCCGCCTATAAAATCAGGTGATCCCTAGCAATGATTTTATCTCCGGCCAATTTCCTATTGTCGGCGCGTCCCTGGTGACGAGATTTGGTCTGATGTATACAATTTCATTCACCCTGGTGTCGAAAATGCCTGTCGGTGCAAACTTCGGGGCCTTACTGTGAACGAACGGCTGGGCGTACGGTGCTCCGGGTGGTCTTAAAAAACTCCCAAGTTCGAGAACTATTTAAAACCGTAAAAAAATTCACGTAAAAAAAAGGTATAGGCGTTCTGAAAATTTCAACCCCTATTTTGAACCCCATAGAGATGACTGACAGTAACGTCGAGCTTCGAGGACGAACTAGACCCAGAACGGAACCTATAACCCGAATTTCATCAATTTTGATTCATGGTAACTAAGAAAAGTGGCCCGTACGGCGGACAGACAGAAATATTTTTATGGCAGTTTTGGATTCTACATACCTTGAAACGTAAACCATCAAATTTTGAGGGGGGGTAAGAATTTTTTTTTCATTCTCGATTCCAATGGTTCATTATTGAAAATAATAAACCAATAATAAAAATTCCCAACTCTGAAAGCGGGGCATGAACCAGAGTTAGAAAACATTGTCATGACCAACACAGGAATGAGTCGGAATTCGCTGCTTTTGACCTCAGAGTCGGATTCAACAGCCTCGAAAACCCATGTATCCTAATTTTCGGCTTTGAAATCCGAGTAGCTTGGCGGGAATGTACCTATTTCGCTCTCACTCGGTTCGCACGTGCGGGAGCGAAAGGGCAATTATATAATATGGTAACTGTAAATTGGAACCAACCGTATATTTACCTCTAATATAAAAATGCATTCTGATTATTATGTACCTAACAAATAATATGACTTGTATATAGAATAATTTCAACTTCTATATGTATAAATATAATTATGTTTTACCTAAGCCAAAAAAGATCTCACTGCAGATCGAAACGTAAGATCTAATAAATAATCATAAAATGGCTTCTAGCTATCCGGAAAATGGTCACATCTTCTCCAAACTCAATAGAATAATATCATCATGTTCTCCGGTTCTATTCAACCGATTTCGATTAGGTTTTCGAGAGTCGTGAGGACTGGGTCCCAGATTGTGTCCGATGAAAAATGTTATATTTACCCCAATAAATATTGCTATACATTGGATCTTTAATAATTTTGGGTTCAATGTTAATCCTGAAAATAGAGGGTATCATTGGATAAATCTTCCAATACTAGCAAATACTACCCCTACAGACCGAACCTAATGGAAATGGGCTACTACATAGTACGTATCATGTAAGATGATATCAATTGATGAGTTAGCCAGGATTACTCCTGTTGTCTACGGCAAACAATGACATACCTGACGTGTCACTCTCATAATAATTTCCTCTAAATCCATTCACTCAATTTTGGTAGGATGGAGGCGTACCCATGACTTTGATATATTAATTTTCCATTTTTGAATGAAATTGGATCCATTCTAAGAATTTTGGTACCAACCAATAGTTCTTTTTCTATGAGCTTTCGAAGTTTCGACAACAACTGACGTCATTGCATCTCTCCCGCCTGGGGGGGGGGGGGGGCAGTGTGACGTCACTTGTCGAAACTTTGAAAGCTCATAGAAAAAGAACTATTCACCATAGGATAGCGCGGTTGATCTTAACATTTATTCAACAATATAAACAGAAGTCATGGGTACTCATCATTGAGTAAGTCGGGTACCAAATGGTCCCGACGGATTTCATAATTGCCACAGCAAAGGTAGTATATGCGCATAAGCAAACACTAAATCCTTGAAACATCCGTATCTCAGCTTTCATTTGTCCGTTTTCAATGGGATTCGCAGAGGTCCTGCAGGTATGTCACAAATCGTTCCCTGCGAACCTCTGCGCACTGGCAACCACGGATGCATGGTCTCAACTGCATAGGTTGGAAACCTCCACTTCTCGATCTGTTCGTCGATTTTGTTATTGCGGTTTTCTGGGTTCATACAACCATTCGTTCGAATAGCCCCTAAAATTCCTCTGCGACTGGATCAACGCAAATGTGCTAATGCGACCTATCTGACCATAGAATCATTTGAATAACTATAGTCAATGGAAATCGTACTGAAAAAGGGTGCTTTTGGTACCTATTTTGTATGTGATGAAATGGTAATGACAAATTCAAGCTTTCAAACTCAAAAGCCCTCCGTATCACAGTGAAATATTTGAAAAACGAGTAAATTGTAGGAGATTTTTTTTCTCCAGTTTTTGGCGTATAACATCAGAAGGATGGATCGTACAGAAGAGTTTACTGTACCAAAATTAAAGGCCAATAAGTTTTGCGTCGAGTGATCTCGTTTGAGCTTGGTTTAGCTGTTTGGTCAGAACCCGCTGAACAGTATGCTCAGTTTCACACGCCTGTAACTAAAAAACCACTGTCATGCAGCATGGCTATAAGAGCGAATTTTCGAAGAAATAACTGATTTTATGTAAAATGTGATGTTTGGAATATCCCATTCAAATATGGGCAATCTTAAACTTATTGGGTAATTATAGGTATTCAAGTGTGTACGTATATTGTAGTATTGGTACTACAATATACGTACAGTTACTTATCAAACATACGTACAGTACGTATGTTACGTATCCAATACAGAGTAGGTATTGGATACGTAACAAATTTTTTGTTCCATTTTTTGCCGAGTAACACCTCGGTTTGTATATTTTCCAACGCTGAACACGATGGTGAAGTCAGAATTGCGATATCCCATTCCGTTATCAGATTAGAGCAGACGAACCAGGAAGAACATCTCAAGAAATAACCACGTTCCTTCATCTTCAAAGTGCTCCAGTTTGAGAACGGAATGAGATATCGCAATTCTGATTTCACCATCGTGTTCAGCGTACAAAAACCTTTAAAATGAGGTGTCACTTGTCAGACTGCTTCATTTTGGGAATTTATGGGTAATTTTTCCCCCCTAAAACTCCCCATAATTCCCCCTTAGAGTGACCCGATTCTGCCCATCTACGAACTTAGCCTGTCGATTGCCAAGACAGATTTTTCGTGCAAATTTGAACTTGTTATCTCAATTCTTTCGAGAGTTATCGTCAGGAATGACACATACATATACAAATATATAAATATATAAATATATAAATATATATATATAAAAAAATATATATATACATATAATTTTTGGTGTCTTTCGGCAGTGAATTCAGGATGGTCTGAAACGGATTTTGGTATAAAAATCTTTCGGAAATTCGAGTTTTAAAAATTTTGGACCGAGAACAATAGCTTCCTTTTCTTCGAAAATTCTCTAAAACGTTTATTCCAAATGAAAAATGTCATAGAACTAAAGTTGTAGAGCATCATACTTTGCGTTCAGTGCACCCATATTTTTCATTAAACTATTCAAGTGAGGGGGGGGGGGGGGATCACATATTTTTGCAATGATTGATGAAGTAGTAAACTTTTCCCCAGTAGGTACCGAAAACATTTCTCAGAGCCTCGTGCCTACTTACCTAAACATTTTTAAATTGGAGGGGAGGGACAAAATTGCATAAAAAGCACTTCCTTGTAACATAACAAAAAATGCGAAATTTCAGCTCGATCCGTTATGCCTGTAAGGCTGCAGCCCTGTCAAAGAACAAAAGGAAGTAGAAAACCTTGAAAAATAGCTATTTTTAGCAATTCTTCCATACCAGGGGCACCTGATGGTCCCGTGGGTTGAAATTTTGTACACGTCCCCGGGGGCTCCTTGAGAATCAAAAATACGAAAAGTCAACAGTGAAGACCCTCAGGGGGCAGAGTTACGAGTTACGGGGAGTCGCTGCAATTCCACCGGACGTGCATACTATTCCAGTGGTGTCGATATTATTATGTTACCTGGGAAGGAGGATATCTATTCCAACGGACTTCAATTCTACCTAACATTCACTCCACTGGAACGTGTCGACTGTAAGGACGTGTTGGTCCATGTAAACAAATTTAAAAAAATGTATAAAATACGATTTGATAAAACTAAGTGGAATAAAGCATTTTTTATCCTAACAAAAACAAATGGATTTTGGAGTTTGGGAACAATTATTGAATAACTGACCAGAAAATAGCGCATATATGCGAAAACTCTATCAGCGAACTACTAAGGTGAGAGACTGCAAGTTTGAGTGGTGAAGTGGAGAGGCCATGGATATTGATTAGAGGTGCTAGCTTCGCGCTGAAAGGCTTTATACGTGCTCCTGAAACAAAAGCTCTTCTCGCCTCCATCCACCAGGCTATTCACTCTATAGCCGTCCGCAACTCCGACATTCCGCGCGAATCTCTCACCCCATCGCCATCACTTCTGCGGCCTTTAGCCACCTCCTTCGTCGTGCTGCTCATCCGCAGTTTGTAGCCTCAACCAGGTATGGGAGGTATGAAATAGAAACAACACTGTCGATAATGTAAATTATTTAGTATATTGTAATAACACAAGTCCGTTTTATTTTTGACAAGTCTTTTTTTTACTCCGTCCAGATAACACCACACTTTTTTGAAATCTAATTGTAAACAACAATGTAACAATGATGCAGTGTAGTGAACACCACTACAATATAAAACAAGTGGAAATTTTGATTTCTGAAGACAAAAATTTGTTGGCTCACGAAAGTGAACACAAGGCTTCCGCTGCTTCGCAGACTCGGAAGCAAAATAATAAGTAGATAGGCTTAGGTAGGGGAAATTGCCCAAAAGGCATACTTAGCAGAGATTCTCGTACGTGGCACTAGTACACTCTAGCGGTAATACAGAGTTTTAAATCTTGTTTTTCACAACGTGCAGGCGTGCCCCAAAGGTAGTGTGGAATTATCCCAGGGAGCGCAGGCAGAGGGCGAAAAATTGATAAGTTGATTTCCAAATTGAGAATCTCAACGTAGATTCTAATCAGTTATTCAAAAGGTTCAATATGTTTGCGGGATTTAGTGTGATTTGTGAAGACGTCCACCTCCAGTGTCACAAAAAATCAGTACTGGCAATTTCACCCAAAAATTCTGGAAAAATCAAGGGAAATCACCAGCATCTCTCTTCGACCCACGGGATTAGTGGTTCATTTTGGATTTACTAAGCATTTCAGTTGAATGAATTTTCCTATGAACCAAATGACTTTGAGGAGGATTCGCGATTTTTGTGGATGACTAGAAATGTTTCAGATTTAATGTAAACAGCTATACAAAACAATGCAATCATGTTGAAATTAATGGAAATGTCAAAGAAATTACGACGGTGAATAGGTAAACTTAAAAATTAATATATAGATGGATTAAGTAGATGAGGATGTGGGTCAGGAATGCACCTCGTGATTTTTTGTATTCCTAATTTATTGCGCAAAGTTAGTTAACACATAGGTATATTATTTGCCTATTATATTTGTATGTAATTATGTTCCCTCCGTATTATCTTTATATTTAAAAATGTATGTATGTTCCAGCTTAACTCTCGAACGCCTGGAGCGATTTTAACAGACTCGAATACATATAAATTTTAGTAGCCGGAAACAAATCGCAAGGTGGTACGACACCCCTAGCATCCCTAGGAAGGGGTAAAACTAAAAAATGATGGACAAAATACGATATTAGTTGACTCTACAGTTCTTGGGTGTGCGGAGGTGATTCACTCATGATGAAGTTCATTCATGACGTTGAGTGTTGCAAGACCTTAGGGCCTTAGGGAGGGTGGAGACGAAAGGGGGTTACATTATCTGACGAGAAAATAGAACTTATTTTTCCTGTCTAGTAGGAAATTACAAAATAAATACCCTAACAACGCCCGATACTTCAGCTACTTGTAATTTAAAACAATAAATAATACCAAATTACATTGCATGAATTTGTTCAAAGAAGATTTCAAAAACGTTTTATAATATTACTGCGATGACAAGCGATTTAAACATGCACTCTTTTCAGTTTTACTTACTGTTAACTCAATTTAAAAGTAGCTGACGTATATAACCCTATGCTACAACTTCATGATAAACAGGCAAAACTCATTCTTCTTCCCAATATACTCGTAGTTTAAATCCTCCATCAGCTCATCCTTCCTTATTTGTCTCAGAAAAGTGGTCGAATATGATTCAGTAGATGCCTAATATAAAATTTGAGCATTAATTATTATCGTCAAGCATTAGAGGTCGTGATGGTGTTCGGAGATAGAATGTTATCAATTCTGTCAGACATTTTCCACGATTTCATCTAGAGTGATTTTATCGTATTATAGCGGCTAATGGTCTGTATTGTCACAATAACTCTTCCTTTTAATAATTAATACCTTAATTTTTTATTAAGGTCGCCTGGTGAAGGGGGGGGGGGTTACGGTAGGGTGTTTTCTACATCGAAATTATCGGTCTTTACATAATATAATATATACCTATATAAAATTACAAAAACTTCGGTTTTTTTTTAGTTCAAAAAGGTATTTGCTTATAAGCAAAATTATGAAAAATGCTTCATTTGGAAATTCCGCTACTTTAAAAAAAGAAAGACCGCAAAACGGAAATTGGAACTGGAGAAGAAAGTCAAAAACGCTGCAAATCCCTGCACAACGGTTTATTATTTTGTATAGAATACCCTCCTGTTACAGATCACAGCTCTATGTATAGATAACCCGTCTATATAATATAATATGTACTATTCTATGCATATTATGTAGATCGCAGACCCTCCGTAGGTTAGTACCTAACCCCGTACTCGTTACTAGGTACCTACCTAAATCACGAGTTAAATGTTGCTAAAATAATTCTGCCGATGACAAACAGTACCGAACAAAAAGAAACACACATAATGAAGTTCTGAAAAGAAATTGTTGATGAGGAGTGAAAAAAGTTGCAAAAGTACCTACCAACAAACTCCAGCCCCTTCTACGTAGATGGTATAATGAACCGTTGTGTAATAATTTACCGTTGAGTAATGATTTACCGTAGTAATAATTTACCCATCAATAATACTTCAACGTTTGTTCAAGTTTCACTACCTACCAACAAACTCCAAAAGAGCCATCATTTTTCAAGCGAAATAATATCACAGAACAACCAACTCGACTTCATACTCCGCCAATATAATCAGGTGATCCCTACCAATGATTGGCCGTATTCACAAATTCCTATTGTGGGCGCGTCTCTGGTTACGAGATTTGGTTTGAATTGTATACAATTTCATTCAAACTGGAGTCGAAAATGCCTGTCGGTGCAAACTTCGGGGCCTTACTGTGAACGAACGGCTGGACGTACGATGCTCCGGATGGTCTTAAAAAACTCGCAAGTTCAAGAACTATTTAAAACCGTAAAAATATTTACGTAAAAAAATGGTATAGGCGTTTTGAAAATTTCAACCCCTATTTTGAACCCCTTAGAGATGACTCACAGTAACGTCGAGCTTCGAGGACCAACTAGACGCCGAACGGAACCTATAACCCGAATTTCATCAATTTTTTTTCATGGTAACTAAGAAAAGTGGCCCGTACGGCGTACGGCGTAAGGCGTACGGCGTACGGCGGACAGACAGAAATATTTTTATTGCAGTTTTGGATTCTACATACCTTGAAACGTAAACCATCAAATTTTGAGGGGGGGTAAGAATTTTTTTTTTCATGCTCGATTCCAATGGTTCATTATTGAAAATAATAAACCAAAAACTGAATGTGAAACTGTAAATCACGTGAGCTGCAAGAGAAGTGAGAAATTGAGAATATCGGAAGTTCGATAATGAATAAATCAGAGATCGATCAGAAAGATCGATGGGTACCTACTTAAACAGCAATATATAGTTCCCCGAATATTCCCACAGGGCTTCTCGCTCTTCTTTCATTTTCCCCTAGATTCCTTTCCTAGCTAATTTTTCACTATTTCACACTAACATTGATGTTGATTGTTTTAACATCGATTTTGTCGACAGTATCGGAGGGATAACATCGATGTCCGATAATATCGAACCTCTCACAACATCGACGGTGAAACATCGAGCATCGGAGCAAAAACATCGATGTATCGGTAATATCGAGCATCGATGTTCCACCCCCGTATTCTCAGGAGTAATTCGTTGGGCAGAGAAGGCAAGATCGGTGGTGGAGGGACGTATGGGAGTGGAGCCTTGGACAGACTCCCATCCGGCACACGCGACCTCCTCCTGAGGAGAAGGAGCATCGCTAATGTGTTTCGAGTTAATTTGTGAGGGGTTTGTCGAGGTTATCATCCACGGTGCAGGCGTAGGTCGTTACATCAGACGTTGGTCACCCCCCCCGCTCGCTCTCAACCAACAAGCGTTGTTTCCCTCCCATCCGCCATTTCCCCACCAATAAACATGTACCCTCCCCTCCACCATTTTACCACCAATGAACTTCGGCCTCTTTCCTCCGCCTTCGAGCCATTCTGGGTCAACTAAGGGTTGGAAAGTGAGGGCAGACGTGAATCATCGCTCCCTGCAATCGCTCCTTGCACCCCCACTTTGATCAGCTAAGTGCCCCCTTCCCACCGGTCCTGCTTCACCACCCGTCTGTTGACTTATCCGTTTTCTGCGTTCCCGTAGATAAACCTGCGCGTTTTAATGAGATTAGCTATGACCGCCCCATATCCGCAGTCCACCTTTTCCGGAGGAAGCTGATTTTCCTGGGCTTATACTGCCCGAGAGAAGATAACGAAAAACGTTCACCCCGGCAAAATTGTGATACAAACGAATTGAAAACGAGTTCTAACTTTTCAGCGTATTCCACTCTTTAGTTTATTATTTTCAATAACTAACCTTTGGAATCGAGCAAGAAAAAAATTTACCAGCCCCCCCCCCCCCCCCCGCTCGATCAAAATTGTATGGTTACCTTCCAAGGTACCTACGTAGAATCCGAAAGTAGAAAAAGAAATTTTTTTCCGTCCGCCGTATTTCGCACTTAGTTACCATGAACCAAACAAAATTAATGAAATTTGGTTTGTAGGTCCCATTTGGGGTCCAGTAAATCCGCGAAGCTTCTGTCAGTCATCTCTAAGGGGTGAAAAGTAGGGATTGACATTTTCAGAATGCCGTAGCTCAAAAACTGTCGATAGAAGGGTATGGTTTTTGGTTTATTATTCTGTGAATAATACACCTATGTATTCGCTCAGCAAAAAATTTTTATAACACCCCCTCAAAATTTTTTCTTTTCCGTTTCAAGGTGCGTAGGTTCCAAAAATGCAATGTCCGTCCGCCGTACGCCGTCCGCCGTATCACGTGTACAGGCTTCATTTTCGGTCTAAAAAATTCGTTCTTTCGCTAACATGCTCCATTTGGGCCCTAGTTGTGTCCCGAAACTTTTCAGCCCGATCGGAATATACCCAGGGGAGTTATGAGTGAAAATGTGTATAAAAATAGGTACTTTTTGTGTATTAGTAACATGTTAGTAAAATGAGCTTTTGAGGTATCGTTTTTCATGTTTTTGGGGACGAGAAGACCGAATATGAAGTCGATTTTGACCGAAGAGTGGAAAATTGAGGTTCTACCAGATGTTCAGCTCCCGAAATTGATTTTTTATGAGTCAAAAACCTGGGAAACCGTCTGAAATCACCATCAATTTGTAGAATAACACAAGAAAAAGTGTCAACACGTGGATCAAGACGATTAAATGGTACTATCAATGATCAAAGATACTTAAAAAAAAGGAGCGTACCTAATTCAAGTTTTGGAGGCCAAAATTGGTGGAAACCACCAGAAATAGCTATTTCAATGATTTGACATGAAAGAAACAATAAATAAACAGCCAACATATGTGTAGGTATGTCCAGTAGAATAATAAACCCATGTGACAAGGACTTTGCAGCGTTTTTGGTTTATTATTCTGTGAATAATACACCTATGTATTCGCTCAGCAAAAAATTTTTATAACACCCCCTCAAAATTTTTTCTTTTCCGTTTCAAGGTGCGTAGATTCCAAAAATGCAATGTCCGTCCGCCGTCCGCCGTACGCCGTATCACGTGTACAGGCTTCATTTTCGGTCTAAAAAAGTCGTTCTTTCGCACACATGCTCCATTTGGGCCCTAGTTGTGTCCCGAAACTTTTCAGCCCGATCGGAATATACCCAGGGGAGTTATGAGTGAAAATGTGTATAAAAATAGGTACTTTTTGCGTTTTAACAACATGTTAGTAACATGAGCTTTTGAGGTATCTTTTTCCATGTTTTTGAGGACGAGAAGACCGAATATGAAGTCGATTTTGACCAAAGACGCGGAAATTGAGGTTTTACCAAAGGTTCAGCTCCCAAAATTGGTTTTTTATGAGTCAAAAACCTGGAAAACTGTCTGAAATCACCATAAATGTGTACAATAACATTGGAAAAAGTGTAAACAGGTGAATCAAGACCATTAAATGCCACTACCAATGATCAAAGATGATCTTAAAAAAAAAAGCGTACCTATTTCATGTTTTGGGGGCCAAAATTGGTGGAAATCATCAGAAATAGCTATTTCAATCATTCCACATGTAAGAAACAATACATTTAACAGCCAACGAAAATCTCTAGAACTCCAATAGAATAATAAACCCATGTGACAAGGACTTTGCAGCGTTTTTACGTTTTTAAATTGATCTTAAAGTAAAGCATTTTTTTAGGCCACCCGGAGCATTGTACGATTAGCCGTTCGTTTGCACCGAGAAGCTTCGTCAACATGATCGTGAATGAAACGGTATAAATCCGGCCTAGGTATCATTGCTAGGGAACACCTGATTATAATCACGGATAGCTGAATGAAGTCTAGTTGGTTGTTCCGTGATATTATTTCATTTGAAGAATGATAGCTCTATTGTATTTTGTTGATAGGTCCTTTTGTACTTTTTTAACTTGAACCAACGTTACCCACGCTTCATGAATGACAAAAAAAAATAATGACTGAATTATTGAATCCCGCGCATTTTTATGGAACTTAATTCCCGGGCCGGCTCCGGTACTCGATTTGTTGCTTTCTAGGGGGGAGCACGAGGATACCTAGGTACTGACCACAGAAAGCAGTGATCTACGCAAATAGGGCATCTATGCAGGTAAATAATAAACCGTTGTGTACTAATTTGCAGCGTTGTTTAATCAATTTCTTACCTACAATTTTCAACCAAATCCATACTCTCTACTTACTCATTGTATAAGAGCTACTAACTTGTTGAAAAAGTATCAATTCGGTTAAAAACATTTTTAGTCTAGCTATTGCAAGTTTGTCACTATAATAATCTTCGGTTAAACTGATGTGAATATTCATGAATATGCACGGGTAGAAACGGGCGTTCCGAGAAAAACACGTTAGAGCATGAGCAGACGAATTTTGCAGTCCCATTATAAAGAAACTCATATAGAACGCAGGCGAAAGTTACCGAAGGACTTTGATGAAATTGGTATTGTATTATCTGTAGAATCCCCCAGACATTCCCTCCAAGTATCAGTTACTTCGGTCCTTTGGGCGTTTGGAGGATTTCGTATTTACACATTCGTAGACGACAACAGTTACAGTCGGAATTTGATAAAACGCTGCAAAGTCCTTGTCACATGGGTTTATTATTCTATTGGACATACCTACAGAAATATTGGCTGTTTATTTATTGTTTCTATCATGTGAAATAATTGAAATAGCCATTTCTGATGGTTTCCACCAATTTTGACCCCCAAAACACAAATTAGGTACGCTCCCTTTTTTTTCAGATTATCTTTGATCATTGATAGTGCAATTTAATCGTCTTGATCCACGTGTTGACACTTTTTCTAGTGTTATTCTATAAATTGATGGTGATTTCAGACGATTTCTCAGGTTTTTGACTCATAAAAAATCAATTTCGGGAGCTGAACATCTGGTAGAACCTCAATTTTCTACTCTTTGGTCAAAATCTACTTCATATTCGGTGTTCTCGTCCCAAAAAACATGAAAAACGATATCTTGAAAGCTCATTTTACAGACGTGTTACTAAAACACAAAAAGTACCTATTTTTATACACATTTTCACTCATAAAACCCCTGGGTATATTCCGATCGGGCTGAAAAGTTTCGGGACACAACTAGGGCCCAAATGGAGCATGTGTGCGAAAGAACGACTTATTTAGACCGAAAATGAAGCCTGTACACGTGATACGGCGTACGGCGGACGACGGACGGACATTGCATTTTGGTTTATTATTCTGTGAATAATACACCTATGTATTCGCTCAGCAAACAATTTTTATAACACCCCCTCAAACCTTTTTCTTTTCCGTTTCAAGGTGCGTAGATTCCAAAAATGCAATGTCCGTCCGCCGTCCGCCGTACGCCGTCCGCCGTACGCCGTATCACGTGTACAGGCTTCATTTTCGATCTAAAAAAATCGTTCTTTCGCACACATGCTCCATTTGGGCCCTAGTTGTGTCCCGAAACTTTTCAGCCCGATCGGAATATACCCAGGGATGTTATGAGTGAAAATGTGTGTAAAAATAGGTACTTTTTGCGTTTTAGCAACATGTTAGTAAAATGAGCTTTTGAGGTATCTTTTTCCATGTTTTTGAAGACGAGAAGAGCGAATATGATGTCGATTTTGACCAAAGACGCGGAAATTGAGGTTTTACCAAAGGTTCAGCTCCCAAAATTGGTTTTTTATGAGTCAAAAACCTTGAAAACTGTCTGAAATCACCATCAATGTGTATAATAACATTGGAAAAAGTGTAAACAGGTGAATCAAGACCATTAAATGCCACTACCAATGATCAAAGATGATCTAAAAAAAAAGAGAAAAAAGCGTACCTATTTCATGTTTTGGGGGCCAAAATTGGTGGAAATCATCAGAAATAGCTATTTCAATCATTCCACATGAAAGAAACAATACATTTAACAGCCAACAAAAATCTCTAGAACTCCAATAGAATAATAAACCCATGTGACAAGGACTTTGCAGCGTTTTTTTTTTTTTTTAGATCATCTTTGATCATTGGTAGTGCCATTTAATGGTCTTGATTCACCTGTTTACACTTTTTCCAATGTTATTGTACAAATTGATGGTGATTTCAGACAGTTTTCCAGGTTTTTGACTCATAAAAAACCAATTTTGGGAGCTGAACCTTTGGTAAAACCTCAATTTCCGCGTCTTTGGTCAAAATCGACTTCATATTCGGTCTACTCGTCCTCAAAAACATGGAAACAGATACCTCAAAAGCTCATGTTACTAACATGTTGTTAAAACGCAAAAAGTACCTATTTTTATACACATTTTCACTCATAACACCCCTGGGTATATTCCGATCGGGCTGAAAAGTTTCGGGACACAACTAGGGCCCAAATGGAGCATGTGTGCGAAAGAACGACTTTTTTAGACCGAAAATGAAGCCTGTACACGTGATACGGCGTACGGCGGACGGCGGACGGCGGACGGACATTGCATTTTTGGAATCTACGCACCTTGAAACGGAAAAGAAAAAATTTTGAGGGGGTGTTATAAAAATTTTTTGCTGAGCGAATACATAGGTGTATTATTCACAGAATAATAAACCAAAATGTATATTATGTAGTTTCATCTAGCACCAACCCCGCACATACAAGTTTAAGCTGTTTTCAACCATTTTTTCCTGCCAGACGTTTCAAGGGTTAGCGTGCATACACATACATAATCAACTATCTTCAAGGAGCTATTATTTCGGATTTTTATCGTCAGTTCATGTTCAAGATAGTCAAAAACTGTGGGAAACGGTCTTCGTTGATAAATATATTGCAGTTCGTCTAAAAAGTGGTCCAAATTCTAAACCAAACAACAAACAACCAAGACTTCTTATAAGTGCCGAGCCTAAAAACATGCTCTCATCGCTTTTATTTCACAAATCTATTTTCAACGTGGCTTACAACAAATGTGTTACAAAACGATAAAATAAACTTGAAACATAATTTTTTCGTTACATTTAGTTTCAATATTCATTAACTTTTGACTGAAGGAGTTTTCAAACGCGGGTTCCAACTTTGCTGCATGAATCATTGAGCATTCAACCATTAAAATCACAAAACTAAAAGGGCGCGAGGGTTCACAGCTGGCTTTGGGGGGCTGCAGCGCAAAAGAGTCAAATAATTTTAAAATTTGTGTTACTAAACATCCATCGTAATATCGTATGTTCAACGGATATTTGCTAACAGGTATTTATACCCTACGTAATTTTTCTCTACTATCCTGTGCAACTCAGGGCTCATACATCCAGTTATTACATGAAATCGTTACCTAAAAAACGTAACAGGATTCCCATCATTACACTTAGGACTACTTAGATGAGTTCTGAAGGGGAGTCATGGGTCAATATTTTAACTTTTAAGTAATACCATTGTTAACCCTCTCTAGCAAAATGAGAGATGACGGTAGAAGAATTTTCGCTCATGATTTCAGCTTTCACACTTTTCTTACGAAAATTAATCCCAGAGAAAAAAAAACCGTTGATGAGGGGCTAGGCGAACCAAAAAAGCCTTGACGTGGAGGTGAAGGGGTTAATAGAAACTTTGGTCGTTTATATGGCCACGAAATTCGTTTTCCCTGGCAATGATGACGCCAAAGGTTACTTTAGTCAGTCGCTCGGGAAGCACTTAGAAGTTTCGGGAGTCATCCACCAAGATGGCGTCTTTTAATACCAACTTCTTGGGAGGCCGCCCCAAAGTGTCTGGGGAGAAGTTGGACCGGTGTTATCAAGAGTTGTGAGTGAGGACAATATTTCAAAAGACGGGAGCCCGGGCCGGCCCTCTCTCGAGAGTTCTTTGTGAGGGGATACGACAGCTAGAGTAGTTATGGGAAGAGGAACGACGAGCTATACGTTCCCACCAGAAACATAGCTAACCGCATTAGCGTGAAGTGGGCAACTGCTCGCGAGACCGTGAAGGCAGATACTGCCATCTTCTTCTTTTTCCATATTTCTCCACTTAATACACTAACATTCAACCCCAGTTTTCTCTCGGGGAGCCAGACCCGCTCAAATGTAATTCACATCTTCGCATCCGCTCTCTGAAGCCATCCGGCCCCCTCGCAAGATTTATTCCAACCAACTGGCTCGTCACTGTTACCCAGAGTTGGTTTGTTCCTCTAATTCACACTCAGCTGTTGTTGATGCTTTGGAAGTGGAATTAATTTCAGCGAGCTGTAAATTAAGTCAGGAATGTATTTCCGCTTTAGTTAGAAATTAAATAGCGGCGAACTTCGAACATTGTTCATTTGGAAGGCTGGGTTGTTTGCTAGGCGGATTAGCCACCTTCTCATATGATGTGTTTCATGCAAATTCATCATTCTATCCAACGTTGCTCACCAATATTTGCAGCTTGTTTTGTGGGTCTTTACGAAATTTGAAGTCTTGCAGTACATGTATCCATGAAGCCCTGTGTCGATTTCTTTGTCTGCCTATCTATATGGCCCAAAAACATCACAGCTGATTGATTTGAATGAGGTTTAGTTGAAAATGACTAAGCTAGACTAAGCTAGTATGCGACTCAAACATAGGCTACGTAGGAACACTAACAAACTAGGCGTTGTGTGTGAGGAAACAGACGGGTCAAACATCTCTCACGAGAATCAGATTACCCTTTTCATAGATAGTGTTCTGAGTTCTAGGTGACGCTTACATCTCTAGATCGAATCACATCAGTAATTTTAGTGATATATATAAACTTATTATTGTGAATACAAGCCATTCTGGGAGTTAGAACACCGAAGTGTTTGTATAGGTAACTAGTTGAAGTACGTTTATGGGAATTATTGCAATCCTCAAAACTGTATTCATTGATATGTTTATGCTATTAAAGGTTGACGCATAAGTACCTCCCCAGACAATGATACCATAAGTTAAAATGCTTACATGAGCATAATACACCATTTTAAGGGTTTCTTTCGTCAGCCATCTTCGTAGCACCAGAAAGTAGTGCATGGATTTCCTGATTTTATTCACTAATTCAGCTACATGATCCTTCCACTTGAGATGCTGATCCACGTGCACTCCTAGGTATTTTATTGTATTCAGTCTTTCTATTTCCATGCAGCTGCACAAATTTCTTACTACGCCACAGTTTTCCTTGTGCACTTTGAGTTTAGAGTCATTAGGAAGTCCTGTTCTGTTTATTGAGAATGTAATGTACTTGGTTTTCGAAAGGTTCATGGTGAGACTATTTTTGCTAAATCACTTGGCTACTTCATAGACAGTCCTTTCTGCGATAGAATGCGCTAACTCCCAGGTGTTCTCATTTATCACAATAGCTATATCATCAGCAAAAGCTACAAATTTGCATGTCAATTTCATAGTAAAAAGGTCATTTATATGTATCAGAAACAAAATTGGGCCAAGGACAGATCCTTGCGGTACCCCAAAGCAGATTTTTTTAAGATTGCTATCAATATCCTGAATTTGCACATAGTCATCTGTGATCATATCTGTGAGGTATGATTCGAACCATCTAACTGCAGATTTATCAAGGCCAATTCTTTCAAGCTTGAGGACTAATTTCGATGTTTCTATTGAGTCAAGCGCTTTGGTAAGATCAATGAATATTGATATTACTTTGCCTCCTTCGTGTAGCCACTTTGTTATTTCCGTTACTAGATTAACTAGCGCATCCTCTGTTCCCATGTGCTGTCGAAATCCAAACTGGATAGGGGATAAGAGATTATTGGATTCAAGATATTCTATTAGTTAGACTTGGCTATTTTTTCAAATATTTTCGCAAAGCTTGATTGCAGCGACAATTGAGGAACGAATTAATTTGATTGCACGGCTTCCTGTCAGTCTGTTGCAGGTACTCAAATCATCTAATCAGTGACTTCCTCAAGTTTTCTTTCGCAACATTTCCATTTCTACTGTATTTTCAGAAATTTGCTCATTTCAGTGAAAACCAGGCAATGACCCCTATACGAAGAACAGGTAAATAGGGGGTAATAAATCTGACAAGCATTCATTTGGCTCAACCGTCGAGAGATAAAATTTTATTAGCAATTCCAAGTAGCAGAACAGTGGTATTGACCAGACCCCGTGTGTCGGTGTAAATTACTGCATAAATACTCCAACGGACGACCTTTACTGTCTCCGATCCACTCGTGTCTGATCTACGATAATCCCCGTTCTGCACCAGCCTACTCGTGACAAAAAAAAAAAATTACTGGGTGCCCGCTTTTCCGACGCATGCATGATTAAACTCGCGGTTTTAAAAAGAGATAATTCACTTTGTCACCGGGGCCACAAAACCCACGCCCTGTGGGGAGCGGACTTCGCCCTGATTAAATTGTTCCCCGAATAATAAATCACGGCGGTCCAAGGACCCCACTGTCAGCCATCACAAAGTGGGACGTACGAGTATCTCCATTCCGATGCTCACAAACATGTTATTCCATCCGATCAATTCGCTGGTTTCCATCAATTCCGTGAATTAGATTTCGTTATTTATTTATATAGGATTTATATAGAAAACCGTGGAGTGTCTGTTATTGTTGGAATTTAATAAAAATGAAAGGTGAAACTGAGAGATTAATGTGTTTAATAAATCAATTCACTCCGTACACAGTGCTCTGAAGCACTTGCACTGACGAACTTGATGACTTCCAAGTAACCGTTATAACGAAATGACTCACCACTCAAAACAACTTTGCACTGCACATTGCACTCTCACCATACAAACTAAAGTGATAGAAATTCATAGGTAGTCTTTCTATACGTACAAACATACGAATCTCGTGACAATACTCTTCCCTAACAGATCCTCAGTTCGTTGCCTGAGTTCATTCATTGTGTAGAATATTCCTAAGACACTCGCTTGGCATACTTAAGTGAAGAACAAGTGAAGTGGTTAATTGAAGTGAAGGTCTGCCCTCAAAACCAGCACAAGAAAGGATGAAGCCGAAAGTATGGTGTGAATTGGTCGACAATCCGGAAAGAAAAACTTGAAATCCGAAAAGCCTATACTTAAGTGCGTCAAAAATTGTGTTCCATTGCGCTTGCACTTGTCGAAGTGTCACTGTGCACCGACTGGATATTACCGGTCTGACAATCCTGCCTACCGCCTTCTGCAGGTTCCAAGTGAGTTGAGTTCATCCTGATTGAGCGAAATGAGCGACTTCGTTCGGTTTTGTGTAGGGCGACCAACGAAGAAGAAGAGGAAATCACCTACTTAATTAAAACAAATTAGATTTCCCAAAGAATGAATGAAGGCGGCCTTATTGGTTTATTATTTTCAATAATGAACCATTGGAATCGAGCATGAAAAAAAAATTCTTAACCCCCCGCCCACCCCTAAATTTGATGGTTTACGTTTCAAGGTATGTAGAATCCAAAACTTCAATAAAAATATTTCTGTCTGTCCGCCGTACGCCGTACGCCGTACGGGCCACTTTTCTTAGTTAACATGAAACAAAATTGATGAAATTCGGGTTATAGGTTCCGTTCGGGGTCTAGTTGGTCCTCGATGCTCGACGTTACTGTCAGTCATCTCTAAGGGGTTCAAAATAGGAGTTGAAATTTTAAGAACGCCTTAGCTCGGAAACTTTCTATGAAAGGGTATGGTTTTTTTACGTTATTAAATTTGTCTTGAGCTAAACAATTTTTTGAGACCACCCGGGGCATCGTACGTCCAGCCGTTCGTGAGCACCAAAAAGCTTCGTCAACACGATCGTGAATCAAACGGTATAAATCCGGCCCGGATATCACAACTACGGAGCATCTGATTATAATCAAGGATGGCTGTATGACGTCGAGTTGTTTGTTCTGCGATTGATGGGTAAATTATTAAGCAATGGCAAATTATTACACAATGGCAAATTATTACACAACGGTAAATTATTACACCACGGTAATGTATTACACAAGGGTAAATTATTACACAACGGCTCATCTACCAAGAAGGGGCTGGATTTTGTTGATAGGTAGGTACTTTTGAAACTTGAACAACCGTTGAAGTATTATTGATGGGCAAATTATTACACAACGGTTCATTATTCTATCTCCGTAGAAGGGGAACCTATACAGGTAAATTATTACACAACGGTTTAGGTAGGTACCTAGTAACGAGTACGGGGTTAGGTACTAACCTACATAGCACATATGCTATATAGAAGGGTTATCTATACGGAGACCTGTGATCTGTAACAGGAGGGTATTCTGTACAAATTAATAAACCGTTGTGCAGGGATTTGCAGCGTTTTTTCTATGGAAGGCGACCATTGAAGAAGAAGAGGAAATTTATTCAAACATTTCCTAAAGAATGAACGAAAGCGGCCTTATTTTTCTATGGACTTGTACGTGACAAATCCCCACCTCAGCACTATAATTCAACTCTTCAATGGATGAAACTGAAATCGAACATAATTATTGGATAAAGTTATTTAAGTTAGGTAGGTAGCTTAATTGTATTTATAAAAACCCCAGCTTGATATAACATGTTGTGGGTGGTAGTTTGAGATAGGACAACTGCTGAAGGATACCTATTCTCACGAACCTAGTAAGATGGCAGGTCCCCGCCAAAGTTGACGTTGAACGATTCACCCGTTGCGTGCCCCTTATCATATGGATCCGTTTTTCTTTCTCCTACTCTCTTCGTAGAATAAGGTAAGTAGCTATTTTACAAGTTGGAAAAAAAATCAACAACGGAAATTAGATAGAGAAGGATTTAATTATGAGGACCCATCACTCTTGGGCTGACACTGCGTAGCATGCGATCTGCACGTAGCGCTATTAATGTAGCATAATATTGTTCGCAATTAGGTTCTGCAGTTCAACAGCAAATCTCTTTTCGACTCATTATTTTTAGTAATAAACCTTCGCAATTGAGCATTAAAAATAAATTGCAACACCTCCACCATCAAAATAAAATGGAACAAAACATTTATGTCCGTCCGCTGTGCTTCGTTTTTTCCCCTCCGTTACCATCAACAAAATTAATGAAATTTGGGTTGTAGGTCGCGTTTGGCGTCAAGATGGTCCGCGAAGCTCGGCGTTACTGTCAGCTATCTATGAGGGGTAGAAAATAAGGGTTGATATTTTCAGAAAGCCGCGTTCGAAGTAAAGTTTGATTCCAAGCGGGATACTTTGAACCACCCGGTGCATTTACGTCCTGCCGTCTTTCACAGGTAGGCCCTGAAGTTGGAACCGGCCCGAGAATGTGCGGGGAAGTTTGTGAATAAATTGATTGATTGAAATTCACTGCGGACCATCTTCATCCAATGATCTTATGCCAATTTGTTGCATTCAGTTGCGTGCAATCCATTGAAAACCACTGAATTCCAACTGAATCCCAATAAATTGATTGATTGATTGAAATCCAGTTCCAATTAACAATCACTAACAATAAAAGCTAAAAATATTTTATTGCAGGCCGGGACGACCCAAGCACACATGGAGACGCTCATTCCAGAAGGACACAGCGATCATTAGGAAGACATGGGGAGAAGTGAAAAGTTTGGCGCAAACAGAAAAGAATGGAGGCTGTTTACGGATGCCCTATGCTCCACGAGGTGTTTAAGGAATTGGTTAAAAATATTGTGCGCTTCACACTCTCGTAAGTAGTCATACATATTCATCCTAAGTTAGTTTTAGCTTATTATTTTCAATAATGAACCTTTGGAATTGAGCATGAAAAAAAATTTAACCCCCCTCAAAATTTGATGGCTTTCGTTTCAAGGGACGTAGAATCCGACAGTGGAATACAAAAAATTCTGTCCATCCGCCGTATGCCGAACTTCGCACTTTTCTTAGTTACCATGAACCAAAATTAACAAAATTTGGTTTGTAGGTCCCGTGTGGTTTCTAGTTGGTCTGCGAAGCTCGGCGTTACTGCCAGTCATCTCTAAGGGGTGAAAAAGAAGGGTTGAAAATTTCAGAACGCCATAGCTCGAAAACTTTCAGTAGAAGAATAGGTATGGTTTCTTTTAATGCTTTTAAATTGTTCTTAAAGTAAAGAATTTTTTGAGGCCACCCGGAGCATTGTACGATCAGCCGTTCGTTTGCACCGAAAAACTTCGTCAACATGATCGTGAATGAAACGGTATACCTACATCCGGCCCAGATATCATTGCTAGAGTACACCTGATTACAATCAAGGATGGCTGAATGAAGTCGAGTTGGTTGTTCTGTGCTATTATTTCATTTGAAGAATGATTGCTCTTTTGGACTTGCTGATAGGTAGGTACTTTTATAACTTGAACGAACTTTATCGTACGGTCGCCCCCCTCCGCTAGGCCTGTCACTCCCCACGTTAAGATTAGAATGCACTTTTTCAACAATTGATTAATGATTGAATTATTGAATCCTGCGCATTTTTATGAAACTGTAATTCCCTGTAAGTCCCTGGCCGGCTGCAATACTCGATTCAGGGCTTTCCTGGGAGAAGCACGAGGGTAGGTATTGACCACAGAAAACTGTGATCTACGCAGAAGGGGCATCTATACAGGTAAATTATTATACAACGGTCTGTTACACAATGATTTATTACACAAAGGTTTATTATTTACCTTGACAACAACAAATAATTAATGATTGAATAAATTATTGAACCCAGCGCATTTTTATGCAACTGTAATTCCCGGGCCGGTTCCATTACTCGATTAGGGCTTTCCTGGAGGGAGCTCGAGGGTAGTTATTGACCACTGAAAACAGTGACCTACGCAGAAGGGGCATCTGTCCAGGTAAATAATAAACCGTTGTGTGATAATTTGCAGCGTTTCTGGAATTCGGCACTTCTTTCTTTTTTAAATTGTTTTGGAAATGATCTAGTAAGTACGCATTTTGTATTTACATTTGCTCGTTTCCATTTGGTCACAGGAAAATAATCTAATACAGAACGTAAATGAGAAAACCTCTAACATGGTTGTATAATCGATGTCGATTCTGCGTTTAATTTGTTTACCCCCTTTACCTACTTAAATGCTAACCTTTAAATGCTTTTTTTAAATGCTTACCTTTGACCAAACTTGTTTTTTCCTAATTCATCGAACGAGCCTCTCAAATTGCCTTGTCTTAAATCCTATTCTTCAACTCTGAAGTTTTAGTAAATAAAGTACACATCGTCTTGACGTTTTAATGATTTTTGGAATAAATTATTATTATAAAAGGGACTTTCTCAAAACCAGAGTTAATGAAAACGCTCCTCCATCGTATTTTTACAAAAAGAAATCCCGGCCACCGAAGAGGCAGGGCCTTATCTCCTTCAGTCATTCAACCTAATTAATTAAAAAGTTTTTTTCACCCTCCAACCCCCATTTTCCACTCCACCTACCTACCGTTATTCGTCAACTTTTTACGATAAACAACGGTGATGTACACAGAAGGAGTTTTTCATGTGTTTTTCTTGGTCTAACTTTTTCCCCTTTCACAAATTTAAAGGGAACAAGTTTAAAGGGAACTCGATGAGCGTATAAGCATTTTAAGTGAAAGAAAATATTGTTATTTTATATGTATACCTATTTTTGCAAGGGCCTTAGAATTTGGCTTCCTCACAAACGAAGGTGGGAAAGCTTTGTATTCAATTAAGTTGCCTATTACGAAACCACCTTTATAATGTTGTGTACATACTGCCATTATAAGACGTTAATTCTAGAGTCTGACTCATGTTGAGCCATCAGCATCCTCATACCGTCATACTAGGTGTTGCGATCAAGGATTTCGACGCTGCATTTACGTCGAATTCAAACCTTCCCTATGTTCATTTCATCAAGGTACATCGATTCCCACGTAAGTGACTCAAAAAACAAACGCTGCAAAATTATTACACAAAGGTTTATTATTTAACTGTATAGATGCCCCTTCTACGTAGATCCCTGTTTTCTGCAGTCAATACCCTCCCCCCAGGGAAGCCCTAAATCGAGTAACTGGAGCCTCTGGAAATTTCAACTAGACCCCAAACTGGACGTACAAACCACATTTCATTAATTTTGGTTCATGATAACTAAGAAAAGTGCTAAGTTACGGCGGACGACAGAAATTTCGTTTATTATTTTCAATAATGAACCTTTGGAATCGAGCATGGGAAAAAAATATATAACCCCCCCCCCCCCCCCCCCACCTCCCCCTCAACATTTCATGGTTTACGTTTCAAGGTACGTACAATCGGAAAATGGAGTAAACAAAAACGCTGCAAATTATTACACAACGGTTTACCATTTACCTGTATAGATGCCCCTTCTGCGTGGATCACTGTTTTCCCTGGTCAGCACCCTCGAGCTCTCTCCGGGAAAGCCCTACATGGAGTACTGGAGCCGGCCCAGGTATTAAAGTTTCATACAAATGCGCGGGATTCAATCATTCAGTCATTAATTATTTGTAGTTATTCATGAAGCATAAAGTAAATAATAGACCGTGTGTAATAATTTATCTGTATAGATGCCCCTTCTTCGTAGATAGTATAATACACCGTTGCGTAATAATTTACCCAGTAATACTTCAACGTTTCTTCAAGTTGCAAAAGTACCTACCCAAGAGCAGCAGTTGCAAGAGCCATCCATCATTTTTCAAATGAAATATCACAGAACAACCAACTCGACTTCATGCAGCCATCCTTGATTATAATCAGGTGCTCCCTAGCAATGGTATCTGGGCAGGATTTACACCGTTTGATTCAAGCTTATGTTGACGAAGCTTTGCGGTGCAAACGAACGGCTGATCGTACAACGCTCCGGGTGGTCTCATGAAATGCTTTAGTTCAAGCTCAATTTAAAACGCTGCAAATCGCTGCACAACGGTTTATTATTTTGTACAGGATACCCTCCTGTTACAGATCACAGCTCTCTGTATAGATAACCCGTCTATATAATATAATATGTACTACTCTATACATGTTATGTGAATCGCAGACCCTCCGTAGGTTAGTACCTAATCCCGTACTCTTTACTAGGTACCTACCTAAATCACGAGTTAAATGTTGCAAAAATAATACAGCCGATGACAAACAGTAACTAAAACGGCAAAAAGAAACGCAAATAATGAAGTTCTAAACGAAAATTGTTGATGTCGAGTGAAATAGATGCCCCTTCTGCGTAGATCACAGTTTTCTGTGGTCAATACCTATAGTTAACCGTTGTGTAATAACTTGCCCATCAATATCACTTAAACGGTTGTTCAAGTTGCAAAAGTACCGATCAACAAAATCCGGCCCCTTCTTGGTAGATGAACCGCTGCGTAATAATTTACCGTTGTGTAATAATTCACCGTTTTGTAATAATTTGCCGTTGTGTAATAATTCACCGTTTTGTAATAATTTGCCGTTGTGTAATAATTTACCATTGTGTAATAATTTACCCATCAATAATACTTCAACGTTTGTTCAAGTTTCACAAGTACCTACCAACAAAATCCAATAGTCCATCACTTATCAAATGAAATAATATCGCAGAACAACCAACTCGACTTCATGCAGCCATCCTTGATTATACAGGTGCTCCCTAGTGATGATATCCCGGCAGGATTTATACCGTTTGATTCGCGATCGTGTTGACGAAGCTTTTTGGTGCACACGAACGGCTGGACGTACAATGCTCCGGGTCGCCTCAAAAAATTGTTTAGCTCAAGACAAATTTAATAACGTAAAAAAACCATACCCTTCTATCAAAAGTTTTCGAGATACGGCGTTCTGAACATTTCAACCCTTATTTTGAACCCCTTAGAGATGACTGTCAGTAACGTCGAGCTTCGAGGACCAACTAGACCCCGAACGGAACCTATAACCCAAATTTCATCAATTTTGTTCCATGGTAACTAAGAAAAGTGGCCAGTACGGCGTACGGCGGGCTTCAAATTTTGAGGGGGGGGGGGGGGTGATAGAATTTTTTTTTTCATGCTCGATTCCAATGGTTCATTATTGAAAATAATAAATCAAAACGTAATTATAACCATACCCTTCAACTGAAATTGCGTGCTGATGAGCTGCTAGGTTTGACTCGGTGAACGAGGTTTCCGACAGATTTGCAGGCCTGAATTTTATGTTGCTTAGCACTGTCCAATAGTTGGGAATACGCCTCTATTTCTTGAAAGGTACTCTTGACAGAAGGATACTCCCGTAAAATCTCCTGCTGCCACCAGGGCACATTAATCCCCAACAATAGTTGGTCGCGGAGTCTTTCATGAAGGGACGTCCCAAACTGGCATCTCGTAGCTTGGGTACGCAATTTTTGCGACATATTCTGTCACCGTATCCGCCTCGCGCCTATTCATTTGAGTGAACTTCAATCTTTCACTCAAGGAAACGTCCTTCCTGCCAGAGTTCTTTGCCAGCACCTCTACCAGGTCGCCATACTCTATACTCTAGCTCAGCTGGGAAGAAATGATCGACAAGAATGCGGAAAGCTTTACTGCCTGTCTTGGCGAGTAGGTATGTGCGCTTGGCATCCTTCCCCTGAACCTGACCTAAGAGCAATGCTGAAACGAGAATACCAGTATTCCCATTCTTCACTTTCAGGACTGAAATTTTCGATGTTGAAATCTTTGAAAGAAATGGATCGACTTAGGTACCTCCAGATTGGCCTCCGGAAATTGGTGTACCTCCTTCTGTCCTTTTGTTTTTCTCCTCGTCGCCATTCTGTAGTATAACGCACCAGGCAAGCTATTGCTTTTCTAAAGAATGGAATCTAACGTGAACTGACAGCGTATCATTTAATTTAATAAATACAGAATGAGAATAATCCCGGAATGTATATATGAACTGTTTTCAAGGTAACCAAGTAACCACTGGTGCTTGGTTGTTTGTTGTAATAGTTACCGAACCGGTGATGCTACGGTTATTGATGAAAACACTTGACGTCTAAGCAGCACTGTGCAACACCCCAATCGATCACCTTCTTCATCCCAGGGTGCACGAAACCCCGAAACCATCCGTGGCGTCATCCGGTGAACCTGGAGTGGTTATACAATAGGTAGGTATATATTATCTGTAATAATTTTCAATCCTTCATCAATTCCAAAAACTTACGACAGTAATAATAATAATTCATAGTTTCGCTATATTATTCCTGTCCAGAGTCCTAGAATACACTTCTTCATTTTAAATGTCTACCAAGTTATCAAATAAAATCCACTTTTATGAGGTACCTGCCTATAGAGTGGTAGGCACGGAATGTTGTTTTAGTTCAAATGCATACTATGATATTATATCCGTCAATGCGCACAAGAGTGTCATTTATTTATTATTATAACAAATTATCTTCCTATTTTTTCTCTACTCGATATTTTCAATAAGAATATTATTGTCGTTGTTGGAATAATTGGTTAGTTATTGACGCAACCACTTTCTTCAATTACATTCAACGCATGATTTAATTTAAACGCTTTTTTAACTGAACTCGAAATTCGTGCACCGAATTCACGAGAATTCTGTACAATGCTGAACCTTCTGCTCGAGCGCGGAAGCGAAATTTTTGCAGATGCTGAAAGTCGAGTTCCGGGTTTGGATGCCTCGTTTGTTGAGGCGGAGCACTGTGGGATTTATCGTCCAGGTCGCCTCATCACTCCTTCACCCCCGGTACACATCCGGCTTCCGGTATTTTGTTTACCGGCAGATTTTCAGCTTGGCCATTAGTTTAGGAGCTGTGCCCTGCCCGTAGCGTGCCATCTAAATCAACTTCTTGCTTTTCCAAACCCCACGCCCTCCGCCAATCGGCAACGGCGGTACATCATTCGCCCCTAACCCATACCCAGGATTCCGTTTCTTCGATCCTTCGATTTGACTAATGTTTGGCATAGGTTCCCTTTTTTTATCATCTGATCCCCCTTTTACCAGGATGCTGGAGTTGTAAACAAGGTTAAACCTATTTTCATATTTGATCCCGTAGAGAACCGATATATAGTTTCAATTTCACATGCAGTTCTGCAGTTTTTTAACTTTAAGTTTAAAATGCGAGAAAACAAGTTGATCTAGTAAATCGTTGTAATTATGTAGTACGTGGTTGAATGGGTAACGTAAAGGCGGCTCAGTCCATTATTATTTTTTGGTCTTATGACTGGAGTTCGGCTTGAAATTCTGTGCGGAATTTTTTTTTTCTAATTCGTATTTTATTATTGCTCCAAGATATATATCTTATTAACAATGTTCTTCTGACCTAATTATATTACAATACATGGCATAACTGTGCGGAATGACACAGATAGTGTTACTGGTTTTTACATACATAGTTTCCTTGTTTTTATGGTCGTTTAGTCAGCATTACAATTTTGTATAAATGGAGAGCTTTCCAGTGAGTGGAGAATGATTCCTGTACGGCAAAAACTGACGGACTTACATTTTTAATGATTTTTAGTTATAACCGATCCGCAGATAGTTGTTTACTACAATCAGATGTGGTAACCAGAGATGATTTGGCGGGGGGGGGGGGGGAGGTATCAACAACTAATTGATTGTACCATGAATATCGGTATACATACCAAAGCCATCCGACTTAGTAGGTATCCAAATATGTTCGAAGTGTGTACCCTGCGAACGTATTTGGACGGAAGATGGACGAAATTTAAAATATCTCCCCTCGTTTCCTCTTACTCTGTATCCTTCCCCTACACCAAGCAAACCTGGATAACGAGTATCCACTCTACAAGAGGATAGGTAGGAATGTGAATACGATTATATTCTACCTTTACCACACATTTATCCATGTTCCCATGTATCCGCCTAGAGTGGATACGAGTTTTATTCTGGGTTTTTTCCGGCTTTTTTTTTAAATTACTTACTAATAAAAGAACATAAGTTTGTTTATCATATATTTTTATTGAGTAGGACCTTGTCTCATCATTGATATGAAAAAGAAACAGATCAAGTCCTATAGGTACCAACACATAGACAGGAGGCTAGGTTTGCTAGAACTGCTTGTATTTTCTGTCACTACAAATATTTATAGGCCTTAAAAATTAGCACAGAATACACATAGTTGTACATTTTATAGGTACAAAAAACAACCACAGACATGGAGAATCAGGGAAATTTCTACCTTGTAATAGGAAGCATTAGCCGAGGATTGCAAAGATGATGTTTAAGAATCTACAAACGATGAATAGACCTTCCGTTTTTTTTTTTTTTTTAGTATAGCTATCGATTCAGTCTACAAAATGCAATGATGTTTTAACACAGAATGTGTTTTAGCCATGGACTACCTAGCCAAAACGCTGCAAATCCCTGCACAACGGTTTATTATTTTGTATAGAATACCCTCCTGTTACAGATCACAGCTCTATGTATAGATAACCCTTCTATATAATATGATATGTACTATTCTATTATATACATATTATGTAGATCGCAGACCCTCCGTAGGTTAGTACCTAACCCCGTACTCGTTACTAGGTACCTACCTAAATCACGAGTTAAATGTTGCTAAAATAATTCTGCCGATGACAAACAGTACCTAACAAAAAGAAACACACATAATGAAGTTCTGAAAAGAAATTGTTGATGAGGAGTGAAAAAAGTTGCAAAAGTACCTACCAACAAACTCCAGCCCCTTCTACGTAGATGGTATAATGAACCGTTGTGTAATAATTTACCGTTGAGTAATGATTTACCGTAGTAATAATTTACCCATCAATAATACTTCAACGTTTGTTCAAGTTTCACTACCTAACAAACTCCAAAAGAGCCATCATTTTTCAAATTAAATAATATCACAGAACAACCAACTCGACTTCATACTCCGCCAATATAATCAGGTGATCCCTACCAATGATTGGCCGTATTCACAAATTCCTATTGTGGGCGCGTCTCTGGTTACGAGATTTGGTTTGAATTGTATACAATTTCATTCAAACTGGAGTCGAAAATGCCTGTCGGTGCAAACTTCGGGGCCTTACTGTGAACGAACGGCTGGACGTACGATGCTCCGGATGGTCTTAAAAAACTCGCAAGTTCAAGAATTATTTAAAACCGTAAAAATATTTACGTAAAAAAATGGTATAGGCGTTTTGAAAATTTCAACCCCTATTTTGAACCCCTTAGAGATGACTCACAGTAACGTCGAGCTTCGAGGACCAACTAGACGCCGAACGGAACCTATAACCCGAATTTCATCAATTTTTTTTCATGGTAACTAAGAAAAGTGGCCCGTACGGCGTACGGCGTACGGTGTACGGCGTACGGCGTACGGCGGACAGACAGAAATATTTTTATTGCAGTTTTGGATTCTACATACCTTGAAACGTAAACCATCAAATTTTGAGGGGGGGTAAGAATTTTTTTTTTCATGCTCGATTCCAATGGTTCATTATTGAAAATAATAAACCAAAAAGGTAACGAAATTTCGTAACGAAATCTGGGACGCTGTTATGAAAAATTTCTAATGATTTTCACGTACAACCGATTCGTTGCTACGGAACTTTAACTTCGCCAGTTATCATCGTACAAAAATCGTTCACCACTCGTTGGATAGCTCTCGATTTACCTAACCATATTACGCTAACCAATGCGGAGTGCGTGGCCGACAAGCTGCGGTATGAGCGTGATTGTTTAAATAATAATTGTTTACACACAGGTGATCATTCTCAATAATTTATATTGTGAACACGATTGCAAGCTTTATATAAGTACCGATGATACGGAACTAAGGATCGTGTAACCTGGTGTAACCTATGAGCAGTCAATATATCAGTCGAAAAAGGTTTATGTGAAACGCG
The DNA here is from genome assembly GCA_954871275.1 of Leptopterna dolabrata. Lineage (NCBI taxonomy): Eukaryota > Metazoa > Arthropoda > Insecta > Hemiptera > Miridae > Leptopterna > Leptopterna dolabrata. The sequence goes on from OX940975.1 coordinate 69,027,432, forward strand.
TGAGCTAAAACACATTCTGTGTTTCTATAATTTCGTCCGAAGTATGTAAATAGAGGTAACCGGGGGTCCAGGGGGCTTGCCCCCTGGCGAGACGCGGAGCGCCGAGTTTTTTGTTTTAATATGTTTGCAGGTTCGGGGAATTAAATAATAATGAATACAGATCAGTGAAAATAGATAGAAATTAAGGGCAGACACAGAATGGTGATGATGGTGAAAATACTAATTGTTAACTAAGGGGTAACCTAACATACTATTCGGAATTTCGGCTATTCTCACTGGTGCATATTATAAGAGTTTATTTTGTAACCAATAAGTGTACATACCTTCACAAGTTTATAATTTGGATTGGCAGCTCTAAAATGTTACCTACCTTCACTTTGCGATCAAACGTTCTACAAAGAATTAGTCTGGAATATAGCTGTGCATTGCTGTGAAACTGGTTGAAAAATTATTATTATTTCAACTCTCCAAAAGTAATACTAACTAGTTATGCACTGCACCTCTATCAATGAACAACAAGAAGAACACCTATGTATTCGCTCAGCAAAACAAAATTCGAATACCCCCTCAAAATGTTTTCTTTTACGATTCAAGTGCGTATATTTCTATACGCTGCGAATTCCTTGTCACATGGTTTTATTATTCTATCGGACATACCTACAGAAATGTTCATTTATTGTTTCTTTCGAGTGCAATAATTGAAATAGCTAGTTTTGATTTTTTCCACCAATTTTGGCCCCCCAAAACACGAATTAGGTTCCTTTTTTCCTATACCGAAAATGAAGTAGAAATGGACGACGTGCACAGATGGACAGTGGACGGACATTGCATTTTTTGAATCTGCGCACCTTGAAACGTAAAAGAAAGAATTCAGCAAACACAAAGTTCAGCAAACACATATGCGGTGATCGCGAGAGAGAGGGTAGGTGTGGATGGCTAGTTTGAGTGAGAAGGATAGCACGGGTGTACGATGGGGAGTTCGCTGTTACGCACCCCGGCCCGAAAAACTCTGACAATACGCACCCGTAGGAAAACCACCTTACGCACCCGGGGCCTCGATACGCACCCCTGGAAAATTAGCGTTACGCACCCGACAAAAACCACAAAAGTTCCTGCCCACTTACAGACTTAGGACTGACTACATGTGTATGGAGGTCTGGTTAAAAATGTGTGGTTTCTCATCAGATGAAGATGATCGTCAGGTCGTCATTTGTCAGTAGTCAATCGTCACGGTGGTTGGTCAGTGTTTTTAGTATTAGAATTGTGGGGTCGTAACTTGAACGATAAAATTTTTACTAATTTATACATAGAGATTTCGTCCGGATTTCTTTCTTGCCTCCTTAGCCACTTCTGTACCCAACGCTGTGCTCTCTGGACTTTTGGTCGTGGATGGTGGGTGTCCTCCAGAGAGTGAAATTTCGGGTAGATGTGCTCTACTCAATAATATCGGCGAGGAAGGTAATCGGTGATTATCTACGTTATCGGGAACGCGAGAGTGGTCGGAGTCCTACAACGACCGACGGGTGCGTATTGATGGATGACCGAGTGGACTTTCTCTTTTTTCCTGCTCGTGAGGTGCGTAACGATGGACCCCCGTAGGATGAGCCCAGGCGGGATTTTTTAAGTGACGCTAGCACTCCAGGTTGTTACCACCACAATGAGTGGTAGAGGATGAAGGCTAGCTAGCATTCCAGGTTGTTACCACCACAGTGGACGCTAGATGAGATGAAAGCTAGCACCCCAGGTTATTACCACTATAATGAATGCTAGATCTTTTTGGAGGCGTAGCCCAGGTTGTTACCACCACGATGAATATGCGAGGGGTCGGTGAGAGCGAGGAGGCATGAGGCGAGTGAGAGAGAGAAGTCGCAGGTTGGAGTGAGCTTGGGAGTGTGAAGAGCTGGGTGAGCCGGGCGCCTTATAAGGTCGAGGCTACGATAGGAGCCGTAAGCGGCAGGTAGAGCCGCCTGGGTGCTGCTCTAAAAATAGTTTAACGGCCCTCACCAGAGACTGGCTGCAATAGAAGAGGCCGCTGGGATCTGACAAATATTTTCCCTTGCCTGCACAAAAATTCTCAGACGAGGAATAAGAAAATTTTATCGCAAGCCTGGCCATGCCTGTGGAATGTGTAATGGATGAGGGGTTTAACTACGCCGCCCATACAGTGTAGTTTCCCCCTCTCCATCCTCTAGAAAGGTAGGGAAGGCAGTGTGACAGCTGCCCCCGGAGACAATGGTTTGATTATAACGCAATGCCTCCAGGAGTTGACGATTCGTTTCCGCGAATCGACCGCTCCTTCAGCCGCGTGTCAAAAAGATCGGGAAGAGCCCGCATCCAAGATGGACGGGATTCCCATATACCGTCACACTCCTCCCCTTGAAAACATACTTCTTTGAAGAAGAAGAAGTATGTGAAGTTAGACACGGGACTGAAAGTAGTATGGAGTTCTGATTCAGGAAGGTTCATCTGAAAAACTCCAAAGCTGATAACTTCCATCGTAATGGTACTACTGAGAATTGAAGGCACGAGTGGAAGAGGGTGCTAAGTGACATTTTCACAAAAACTCGGGTTTTTGCATAAATGATGGTTTCCAAGCGCTATCTATCTATGGTGGCAGTCTGGATACGCAATAACAACTCCCTGGAGAGATATAGAATGGAAGAAGGTGTCATGTAACTATATTACTTCATTTTGTCAATGGAAGAAGGTGCTATAAGACCTTGTCACCTTATTTCAATAATACAGATGTTACCTCTAAATCGCTGCTTCATGGAAGAAGGTGCTATGTGCCCATGTCACCTTCTTCCAGTTATATAAAAAATCTACCTGTAAAACGTTGTTTCATGGAAGAAGGTGCTATGTGAGGTACATAGCACCTTCATCCATCACAGATTTTCAGTTTTGGCTTCATATCGCAGGTTCGTTACAAAAGGGCTTTCTGCGATTTGAAGCCAGAATTGGACATTTGTGATGAATGAAGCTGTTTTCTTACCTACTGGTCGTCATATCTGACTACTTAAAGAACCGCAGCTTAGTATAAGAGCCCGAGGGGAACGTGTGCAGGAAGAGGATCACCAGTGGGGCGGCCCAAGGTTCTATATTGGGGCCTGATGTGTGGAATGCGAGCTTAGATGGGATCCTTCTGCTGGACATGCCGAGGATATGTTCCTGGTGAGCTATGCCGATGATGTAGCAGTGGTGATAAAATACCGTACTTCGGAGGGACTCCAGTGGAAGCTCAACCGATCAGTGAGGTGAGTCAAGCCTTGGATGGAGGAACACGGGTTGTGGAGTTCACAAAACCGAAATAGTGCTGCTGACAAAGAGACACATCAACCGTGTCACCCAGTTTCAGGTGGAGGACGAAACCATTGAATCATCTCATTCGGTGCGGTATCTGGGAGTGACCCTCGACTGAAGGCAGACCTTCTGGGTGCACATCAAGCGAGCAGGAGAAAGGGCAGGGGCGGTGACAGCAAACCTGAGCAGGCTAATGACAAACATAGGTGGACCATCACCCAAGAAAAGGAAGATTCTCATGACCACAGCCGAAGCAATCTTTTTATATGGAGTGGAGGTGTGGGTTGAGGCCCTACAAGTTAAAAGTACCGAGACCACCAACAATCAGTGCGGAGGAGAGAAGCCTTGCTAATAGCGAACGCCTATCGTACCATCTCTTTCCCTGTCGTTGGGGTCATTGCTGCCACCATCCCAATCGACGGCCTAGCAAAGGAGATTCACAGAAGAGTCAAAATCCGATATCCCGCAAGTGCGCCCATGACTTGACAGGAGGCACAGAGAAGTAGATTTCTACATTAAGGTGCGGCGACACTGCCACCGGTCTTGACTTGACCTCACTTGCGTGCCTGTCTGAACTCATCCTTCGTATTTCAAAGGGGAGTGGCGAGACTGCGACCGGACCTGACTTGACTTGAGCCACCCACCGGACTCCGTTCTGATCCGATCTGCATGGGTTGAGACCTGTCTATGGTCCCCCCTCTACTGCGACTTTCAACCCCTAGCACCCCCTCGAGCCATCCAAAGCAGCCCCAATTGCTCTCTTCTCATCCTAAAATAGTTTTGAAATTGAACATTGTTCAGTTTGGCGAGTAGGGTGTGAAATTCACCGTATTTTACTCGTTCCGAAGCATGCGGTGACATCCACGACTTATGCAAAGAAAGAAAACTTGTCAGTAGTTCTATTTCATTATCAGAATCGGATTTTGGTTCTATATCACAAAGAATGGCTTCCATTTCGGAGGACATACTTTTGTTACGTCTAAGAACAAACTGGACTGGTTGGAGTCCGGTGACGCCGGTCAAGTCAAGTCCTGTGGCAGTGTCGCACCCCTCTCCGGTCAAGTCAAGTCAAGTCCGGTGGCAGTGCCGCTGCAGCTTTAAGGTGACTTGACCTCACTTGCGTGCTTGTCTGAACCCATCCTTTGTATTTCAAAGGGGAGCGGCGAGACTGCGACCGGACCTGACTTGACTTGAGCCACCCACCGGACTCCGTTCTGATGCGGTCTGGATGGGTTGAGACCTGACTCCGGTCCCCGTCTACGGCGATTTTCAACCCCTCGCACCCCGACAAGCCATCCAACGCAGCCCCCACCCACTGCTCTTTTCTCATCCTAAAATAGTTTTGTAATTGAACATCGTTCAATTTGGCGAATAGGGTGTGAAATTCACCGTACTGTGCTCGTTCGGAAACATATGGTGACATCCACGACTCATTCAAAGATAGAAAACTTGTCACTAGTTCTATTTCTTCATCAGAAATCTGATTCTGATTGTAAATCACAAAGAATGGCTTCCATTTCGGAGGACATACTCTTGTGACGTCTAAGAACAAACTGGACTGGTCGGAGTCCGGTGACTCCGGTCAAGTCAAGTCCGGTGGCAGTGTCGCCGCACCTTTATGATGTTCCTGTCAGGCCATGGATACTTCCGGTCCTATCTGCACAGAAGGGCGCTAGCAGACACGTCAGGGAAAGGGAGATTCTAGAAGAACAGGAGGGTTAAATCACACCAACCAATGTGATCGGGAAGATGATCTCCTACCAGGGAACCAGGGAGAGGACTGTCTCCTACATAGTCCGAATCCTCAAGTAAAAAAAGCTGAACGTGTCCGTGCAAGACCGCTGTCCGTGTTCAAGATTTAAAAAACCCAGATATTTACGCACTTTACGGATCTGCGCGTGGGTTCTGTGCAGCCGGAGGCTGGAGCACAGGCTGTATCTCGACGATTACGCGCTTTACGTCCATAACTAGGGTTGTCCCTGTGAATGGTTTGACGTTTTTACGCGCTTTACTCGAGCCTTTACGGCCTTTGCGTTTTACGTCATTGCTTTACGTCGATTATGCGTCAATGTGAACCCAGCTTAATTCATCTGCAATAATAATCTTCAATGAAAATGTGAGGAAATTTTTTTTTACTGTTCATCCAAGGATGCAATACTATTTACACAGTATTTATAATCAGATTTAATATTCAATGTGTTTTTTTATTATATTTTTAACGTTACAACACCCCTCATTAATTAAATAAGGTTGAATCCCAATCATCACTCATAGTGGAAGAAGGTGCTATGTACACAATTCCTAGAATAACCATCCAACGCTTAAAAATCAAGAAAATTATCATCACTCGGTGGACATAGGGTACGATTAGCTACAATCTAAATACATAAAGTCGGAACAATTTTGAAACCAACAAAAATTACGACTTGATAACTTTGAAGTCAAATTACTCGAAAACAGTTTTTTGTAACATAGCACCCTCTTCCACTCGTGCCTTCAATTGTTACTGGTGGAGAACTTAGCTCCTTATCAATATCACTTGGCCGCACTTGGACAAAAAAGAAAAGAAGTCAGTGTCAGAGGTTCTGGTTCAGGAAAGTTCATCTGAACAACCTCTGGGTGACTAACCCCCATCATAAGATGGAACAACTGGGAAAACAAGGGGAAAAATTGGCATTGAACGCCAGGCATTGAGCGCCTTAAGAATAATAATCAAGTTTGATAATAATGGGTAATAGTAATAATAATAATGAGTTTGATTTGATGAAAAAAGAAAATCCAATGGCCGAAGTGTATATTGATTAACAAAGGGGTTATTAAAAAGAGAAGATATTAAAAAGAGGATTCCTTCTGGAAAACCTCATAGCTATTCCTTCTGGAAAACCTCATAGCTATTCCTTCTGGAAAAGCTCTCAAAAAGTGGAGGGGGTACCGAGGATAAAATCCAGCACATACCCACCAACCATGCTCTGCTACCATGTAATGGATGAGGGGTTTAACTACGCCGCCCATACAGCGTAGTTTCCCCCTCTCCACTCTCTAGAAAGGTAGGGAGGCAGTGTGACAGCTGCCCCCGGAGACAATGGTTTGATTATAACGCAATGCCTCCAGGAGTTGACGATTCGTTTCCGCGAATCGACCGCCCCTTCAGCCGCGTGTCAAAAAGATCGGGAAGAGCCCGCATCCAAGATGGACGGGATTCCCATATACCGTCACAAATGACAGGCACAAGGACTTCAAGAATGCTACAAAAAATAAGAAGCTCTGGGATGAGGTTGGGTCAATCATGGAAATTTCTGGTAAGTGCAGAAATTTATTATGTTAGAAATTATTAAGTACAATCAGTAAGAAAATAGTTACATTGCGTTATTATGTAAATCTCAAGCTAGAAGAAATGATCATTAAGCGTTATTGTCCTTGAAAAACTGCATAAATTTCTCTCGTACATCTTTAGCCAAAGATGTGGCATTTTGGAATTCACCTGGAGTTGTTTCTTGAACAGAATAATGAGGTTTTTAGACTGAAAATGAAGCCAGTACATTGCATTTTTGGAATCTACGCACCTTGAAACGGAAAAGAAAAAATTTTGACTGGGTGTATAAAAATTTTCTGCTGACCGAATACATAGGTGTATGTATTATTCACAGAATAATAAACCAAAACCAGATCTTCCGGATCTTCTTTCACTTTGAGGAATAGCAGGTGGTATTCCCCTTCAGAACTTCTCTGTAAATTAATGGGGTGAACACCAAACCGTCTTTTGAGCGCAGGTTTTCCGCGCGACCTTTTAAAAATCCTCAATGAATTTTCACTCAACATGATTAAACGCGCACTTTTACTGTTCGAAGGCATGATTTCGACTGTGCAATCCTCGGTTGCGCCTACCCTGCGCAGCTCACATGGTAGCACCCCCACTATCACTTGCCGCTCATCGCTTGTCGCTCACCGTTCACCTCTCACTGCTTACCGCTCCTATCGTACCCGAGGTCTAAAGGTGCCTCCACCTCATCCCCCGCCTACCAATGGCCGTTACTGACCGTTGGGAGTCATTGGGAGTTGATGGAGGGAGAGCCGCTTGGGCTTCTACCGAGGCGTCGCACAGCTCGTCTTTCTCCTTGCGTTTACCTGTTATATCTTATTACTATTTACATCGAATGGTATAACGTACAGGGTACCACGACAGCATAGGTGTATTATTCACGGAATAATAAACCAAATGAGTATAAATGAATGTTGCAGCGTGAAGTTGAACGCTTGGTCCAGCAACATTTCATTTCTCATGAGAATACTTGTCGCTTTTGGATGATGAGTAATAAGTAGGTAATAAGCAATCTCGACTAGGTTTCTCTCTTTAGTAGGAGTTGACGGAACTGCTGAAATGGTTCTAGTGTGTTCTCTGTTTGCGGAATAACACATCCTCTATTAAACTTGAAATCGCAGTAATCGCAGTACTCCGGAACGAGTCGTAATCACCTTTAGGTACCACATAAAACTAGTAGCATAGCTAACGTTCGTGGAAAAGTTTTATTGTTACCATTCCAGAACTTGACAGCGTCAGCTCTTTCTTCCACATGCCTACGATGTCGGATGATATGGCATCTCCACTGCGTCTCTTTCATGGTCCGATAAGAAGTGCTCCCTTTATTTGAAGAGCGTGAAACAGGTGGCGACGATATGAGGGAGAAACGTGCGATGTTGTGAGCCGAAGCGAGCGGAATTAGCAAATTGTCGCCGGGGGAAACGGTTATGTGCCGATTCGGAAGTTTATGGGGTCCCGTCGTTACCGGAGGTGATGGAGCCCGGAAATGGCTGGGTGATGGCTGGATGATGCCGGCGTTTGAAGGGGGGGGATGGGATGCCGGTCTTACGAGACGACGAACGGCTCATCGTCACATCAAATCGTCATTCGTGCGGCAGTAACGTCGGATGAGGTTGCGAAGTAATAGGCGAGAGCGCGCGAGGGTCTTTTAAATTCCGCTTGATGAGTCTAATATTCGTTGGGCCGTGACGGCCTTTAACGCGGTGTGTCGTTTGACGGGGTAAGCCAAACGAGATTTCACCGTCAAATCAACCGACTTTCCTCTATTAGCCGTCAACAGTTATTATTACCACTGGAAGCCGGCGTTGCATGAGCCAATGAGTTAATTTCAGAGTGTCAGGTTTTACTGAATTAGCGTGTTTATAGCGTGTTTATAAAACATCCCGTAGAGTAAACGTATCCCTCAAGTCCAGAAATCAAACTTTTGGGAAATTCGCCTCAAAGTTTTTCAGGCAACACTTGTCCAGACAAACCCTGGTTTAGGTTCCCCCCCTTACATACTAGCGACCCCATTATTTTTCAGAAACATCGGTAGGGCTTCAATTAGCTCAAATAGTTGAAAAATAGCAAAAATCATTTTTTTTTTTTGTTCAATCGATTAATCCCACTTGAGGCGTTTTTTAAATTTCACATTAACTTTTTTCTTATTTTTGTGAAGGTGGAATGTCTCAACGCACCTATGAACTTAGGTATTACCTTCACACAACTCGCCTTTAAAAAGTTTTGTCCTCAAATCCTGTCAAAGTTTTTTCCTGTCAAATTTGACTCCTCACTATTGTTTTGGTTTATTATTCTGTGAATAATACACCTATGTATTTGCTCAGCAAAAAAATTGTATAACACCCCCTCAAAAATTTTTCTTTTCCGTTTCAAGGTGCGTAGATTCCAAAAATGTAATGTCCGTCCGCCGCACGCCGTACGCCGTATCACGTGTGCAGGCTTCATTTCCGGTCTAAAAAATTCGTTCTTTCGCACACATGCTCCATTTGGGCCCTAGTTGTGTCCCGAAACTTTTCAGCCCGATCGGAATATACCCAGGGGTGTTACGAGTGAAAATGTGTATAAAAATAGGTACTTTTTGTGTTTTAGTAACATGTTGGTAACATGAGGTTTTGAGGTATCGTTTTCCATGTTTTTGGGACGAGAAGACCGAATATGAAGTCGATTCTGACCAAAGAGTGGAAAATTGAGGTTGTATCAGATGTTCAGCTCCCAAAATTGATTTTTTATGAGTCAAAAACCTGGGAAACCGTCCGAAACTTTGGTATCTACGCACCTTGAAACGGAAAAAAAAAATTTTTGAGGGGGTGTTATAAAAATTTTTTGCTGAGCGACAACCAAACACAGAATAATAAACCAAAATGACTTACCTACCGCTGATTCTTCCGTGGATTTTCTGTAGCCCTCCCTTCACTATCCTTAATGCTTCCGTGCCTCCTCCTGTTCCGCAACATATTTGACAGACGGTCGAGGGGATCACGGCGGATGGTTAACGGACAGGCTAAGGAAGCGCAACCCTCCATTGCCTTTCCGTTGAGGATGCCCCCATAGAAGCATTCGGGCCCTTTATGAACGAGCAACGGAGAGACGCGTACTACCTTCACCTCCCCGTCAACCGGTTCGCGGAGACGTCGAGGCAGTGGACGTCTCTCCGTCATCCTCCTCCGTCATCGTCCGTAAAGGGTACGTAACCATCTACAGAGCACCCTTTACGGACGACCTACTGAGGATGACTGAGAGACGTCCGCTGCCTCAATGGCTCCCACTAACCGGTTGTCGGAGCGGTAGAGGAAGCGCACGTCTCTCCGTCGCTCGTCAGTCGGGGATCCGTAGCCTCGGCCTACCGAGTAGCTCAGCCGAGTAGTCGGTGGAGTACTCGGCCGAGCTACTTCGATGGGGAAAGTGGGTGATTACATTTCAGCTGGGCAGAGACGAGACGGCTGCGTTGTGTAGTGTTCCGCGTTAACAGCGCGCACAGCGATGTAAAACGTTGCAAAGTCCTTGTCACATGGGTTTATTATTCTATTGGAGTTCTAGAGATTCTTGTTGGCTGTTAAATTTATTGTTTCTTTCATGTGGAATGATTGAAATAGCTATTTATGATGATTTCCACCAATTTTGGCCCCCAAAACATGAAATAAGTACGCTTTTTTTCCAGATCATCTTTGATCATTGGTAGTGCCATTTAATGGTCTTGATTCACATGTTTACACATTTTCTAATGTTATTATACACATTGATGGTGATTTCAGACAGTTTTCCAGGTTTTTGACTCATAAAAAAACCATTTTGGAGCTGAACCTTTGGTAAAACCTCAATTTCCGCGTCTTTGGTCAAAATCGACTTCATATTCGGTCTTCTCGTCCCCAAAAACATGGAAAACGATACTTCAAAACCTCATGTTACCAACATGTTGCTAAAACGCAAAAAGTACCTTATTTTTATACACATTTTCACTCATAACACCCCTGGGTATATTCCGATCGGGCTGAAAAGTTTCGGGACACAACTAGGGCCCAAATGGAGCATGTGTGCGAAAGAACGATTTTTTTAGGCCGAAAATGAAGCCTGTACACGTGATACGGCGGACGGCGTACGGCGGACGGACATTGCATTTTTGGAATCTACGTACCTTGAAACGGAAAAGAAAAAATTTTGAGGGGGTGTTATAAAAATTTTTTGCTGAGCGATTACATAGGTGTACATATTATTCACAGAATAATAAACCAAAGAGAAAAACGCTGCAAAGTCCTGGTCACATGGGTTTATTATTCTACTGGACTTACCTACAAGAAATGTTGGCTGTTCATTTGTTGTTTCCCAAGAACACAAATTAGGCTCCCTTTTTTTTACAAAAAATTATCTTTTATCATAGATAGTGCCATTTAATTGCGTTGATTCACCTGTTAACACTACTTTTAGTATTATTATACAAGTTTATGGTCATTTCAGACAATTAGGTACATAGGATTTTGACCCATAAACAATTAATATTGGGTGCTGAACCTTCGTTACGACCTCAATTCTTCACTCTTTGGTCAAAATCAACTTCACATTCGGTCTTCTCACCCTAAAGAACATGTATAACGATAACTATTTTTACAAACATTTTTCCCCCATAACACCCCTGGGTGTATTCCGATCGGGCGGCAGAGGTTCGGAGCACAACTACGGCCCAAATGGAGCCTGTGTGCGAAAGAACGAATTTTTTAGAGAGATAATGAAGTAGATACCTATATACATGATACGGTGGACGGACACTGCATTTTAGGAATCTACGTACCTTGAAACGTAAAAGAGAAAAATTTGTGGGAGTGTTATTATAGTTTTTGCTGAGCGAATACATAGGTGTATTATTCACAGAATAATAAACAAAAATGCGCGCTAGCCCGCCGGGTGGGTATCATAAGCGCTAATTCCCTTGGAATGCGTTTGAAAAGCGCAAATTTTTTGATGTTTAAAAGCGTGAGGTTCCCTGCTAGTATTTAGATTGAAAAGCGCGAGCCACTATAGCAGAAGCAGAAAGTAGCAGTTCTTGAAGCAGATAACGCCTTTCCTAGGCTCCTATCGCTGATCGTCGCCGAACTGAGGAGTCGCGACTTTTGACCAAGACCCAGGCCTCTGTTCATTGAAATGTTTACCTACTCAGTTTATTTACATAACTCCCACTTACACGCACACTGTCAGTGTTCCTGGGGTTTATCGTTTAGTATTCATCCTCCGCTCAGTGCGTTTGCGCTGATACTTTTGGTATTTCAAATTTCTTTCAATATATACCTAACAACTTTATATTTGATAGGGTAAAAACATGAACCTAATCTTTCTTCTCGAATTCGAGCTTTTGATACAAAAAATTTTAGGTGTTTTTGGACCACCTCGCGCTTTTGACAACCACCGCCTTTGACGGGAGACACCTTCACCCTCGTCCATGACGACAAGTGGCTCTTATGGGCACACTACGGACGGCGTTCCTACGGTGGGAGCCACATTTATACCCCTCCGTTATAACAACGGTCAACCACGGATGCGCTATGGACGGCGTTCCTTCGACGGGAGCCACCATGCCCGTCCATGACGATACGCCGTCTATGGACACTGTGGACGGTGTTCCCACAATGGAAGCCAAATTTTTATACCCCTCCTTAATAACAACTGTCAACCACGGACACACACTAGACGACATTCCAGGAGGGACACCACAATTACACCCCTCCTCAATGACAACGATTCACCAAGGACGGATTACGAGCGACGTTCCAACGACGGAAGCCACCTTTATGCCCCTCCGTAATGACAACAAGATCCTACGGACACACTACGGACGATGAACAAACAACGGATGCCCCTCATACCCGTCCTTTGTCATAACCGTTGGTTGACGGAACGACGGCGCTCCCCTAGATGAGTGGCTCCGTGATCCTGACGGATGGTTGTTCGTTACGGATCCCACCACGGAGTACATCCGTCGTGTTCACTAGCGCGCACGGAACGCGAAGGAACGTCATCGCCTCACGGACACCAAAGGCGCCTCCGTGAAAGCCGACGTCCCGTTAAACCATGGCCTTAACTGATGGTCACGGGTCGCTACGGATGGTCAAAATGCCGGCCCAGGAAGGTCATTTTTGAAGGAACGTCTACGGATGGACGACCATCAGTGATGGTCTCCGTCTTTCCATCTCCACATTCGATTTATTATTCTGTGAATAATACACAGCTATGTTATCGCTCCGCAAAAAATTTTTATAACACCCCCTCAAAATTTTTTCTTTTTCGTTTCAAGGTGCGTAGATTCCAAAAACGCTGCAAAGTCCTTGTCACATGGGTTTATTATTCTACTGGACATACCTACAGAAATGTTGGCTTTTCATTTATTGTTTCTTTCACGCGTAATAATCAAAATAGCTATTTCTGATGGTTTCCATTAATGTTGGCCCCTAAAACACAAATTAGGTACCTACGCTCGTGTTATTTTATTTTTTTATTTTTTTTTAAACTATGTTTGATCATTGGTATTGCCATTTAATCCTCTTGATCCACGTGTTGACACTTTTTCCAGTGCTATTATCTAAACTGATGGTGATTTCAGACGATTTTCCAGGTTTTTGACTCATAAAAAATCAATTTTGGGAGCTGAACATTTGGTAGAACTGAATTTTCCACTCTTTGGTCAAAATCTACTTCATATTCGGTCTTCTCGTCCCGAAAAACATGGAAAAAGATATATCAGAAGCTCATCTTACCAACATGTTGCTAAAACGCAAAAAGTACCTATTTTTACACACATTTTGACTCATAACACCCGTGGGTATATTCCGATCGGGCTGAAAAGTTTCGGGACACAACTAGGGCCCAAATGGAGCATGTGTGCGAAAGAACGACTTTTTTAGACCAAAAATGAAGCCTGTACACGTGATACGGCGGACGGCGGACGGCGTACGGCGGACGGACATTGCATCTTTGTAATCTACGTACCTTGAAACGAAAAAGAAAAAAGTTTGAGGGGGTGTTATAAAAATTTTTTGCTGAGCGAATACATAGGTGTATTATTCACAGAATAATAAACCAAAATGCAATGTCCGTCCGCCGTATCACGTGTACCGGCCTCATTTTCTGTCTAAAAAATCCGTTCTTTCGCACACACGCTCTATTTGGGCCCTAGTTGTGTCCCGAAACTTTTCAGCCCGATCGGAATATACCCAGGGGTGTTATGAGTGAAAATGTGTATAAAAATAGTTACTTTTTGTGTTTCAGTGACTTTTGAGGTATCGTTTTCCATGTTTTTGGGGACGAGAAGACCGAATATGAAGTCGATTTTGACCAAAGAGTGGAAAATTGTGGTTCTACCAAATGTTCAGCTCCCAAAATTGATTTTTCATGAGTCAAAAACCTGGGAAATCGTCTGAAATCGCCATCAATTTGTATAATAATACTAGAAAAAGTTTTAACACGTGGATCAAGACGATTAATTGGCACTATCAATGATCAGAGATAATTTGAAAAAAAAGGAGCGTATCTAATTCGTGGTTTTGGGGGCCAAAATAGGTGGAAAACATCAGAAATATCTATTTCAATTATTTTACATGAAAGAAACGATAAATTAAAAACCCAACTTTCTGTAGGTATGTCCAATAGAATAATAAACCCATGTGACCGGAACTTTGCAGCGTTTTTTGATTTATTATTTTCAATAATGAAGCTTTGAAATCGACCATGAAAAAAAGTTTAATCCCCCCATCAAAATTGCATGGTTTGCGTTTCAAGGGACGTAGAAAACGAATAATGGAATAAAATATTTCCGTCCGTCTGCTGTCCGCGGCTTTTTCGTTAGTTAACATGAACCAAAACATACGAAATTTGGTATATGAGTCCCTTTCGGGCTCTAGTTGTTCCTCGAAGCTCGGCGTTATTGTCACTCAACTCTAAGGGGTGGGAAATAGGGGTTGAAATATCCTGAGTATCCTCATCTCGGAAAATTTTATTTTGAGGTGTGGGTTTTTTCGAATTTTTAAATAGTTTCATTTTTTCTGAATTTTTTAGACCACACATTCTGCGGTGTTTCCATAAAATTTGCTATGATACAATTTGCCGTACAGAGCAGGGTGAACGCAGGCATCAAGCTGAGTTGAGAATGCACACCGCTGGCCTCTCGGCCAGGCGTGGGCTGTAGGCAGTGGGCTAAGTGGCGGACTGTAACGCCAAAGTTCCTGAGATCGAAACCCTACCGGGACTGAATATTTTTCACTCCACATCAACAATCTCCCTTCAGAATTTCATTTGTGTTTCTTTTTGCCATTTTAGCAACTGTTTGTCATTGATACACTAAATTTTAGCAACATTTAACACGTGATTTAGGTAGGTACCTAGCAACGAGTACGGGGTTAGGCACTCAGTTACGGAGGGTCTGTGATCTATATAGAAGGGTTATCTAGACAGAGAAGTGTGATCGATAACAGAAGGGTTGCGCCATTTGACGGTTTGCGCCATTTCTCATCAACATTTTTCACAGATAAACATTGGTTTGAGCCGTTTTGGTACAAAAGTTGAGGCGTTTTACCTTCAACACAGCGTAGATGAGGCGTTTCTCCTCCAAAATGACTGATTTTCTTGTTTTGGTGGTCGGAATTACCCCCACTTCCGAATCGAATTGTGAAATTTTGACTTTGTCATCGAAAAGAGCAGGTCGAAAATGGTTGGGGGGGGGGGGGGGGGGGGGATGTACGTGAAAATCAGAATTTCGTCTGCAAATCGCCTGACGTTCTTCCGTCAGGGCAGTAACAGTGGACGTCCCTTATTGTGGTATATCCACTCTAACTCATTGCAGATCGTCTGGAAGTATAATATATGAGTAACTGATCTATGATGATGATGAATTCATTGTGCAATTTAATTACCTAATTTTGTGACTAGTGACGCGATATGAACAGCTTACGTATGACTACTCATATTAGAGTAGATGATGTTATCATCATAACAATGCCCCAAGAATGTTATGAAGAAATTGACTTATTGATCTAAGGTTAGGTTGGTTGATTAGGTTGATATACCTATGTCGTATGGCAGCTGGTAGCTCCAGAGGTTGAGGATACGGGAAGCTGACACAAGATCTGCAGAAAATCCCGCCGAACGGGCGTCACGGATGTGATTGGTTGTCCTCCTACAAGGATCAGAATTTGATCCGATCATTTCACTCGAGGCTACCCATTGCCTCAACGCCCTAATTTGGGCCAGGGGCGTTGAGATTCGAACCAACGGACCACAGTCGCCGTCCCAATCCTAGCCGCCAAGTGACAGACCGCTCGGCTACCTAGCCACCACCTTGTTCCTTATATTACGCGACAGACGCTGCAAATTATTACACAAGGATGTAGTATTTTGAGCATAGATGCCCGTTCTACGTAGATCACTATTTTCTGTGGTCAGTACCAACCCTCACGCTTCCCCCAGGGGAGCCCTAAGTCGAGTACTGGAGCCGGCGGGACAATTACAATCTAAATATGTGTTGGATTCAAGGATTTAACCAAATTTGTTGATGGCTACAAAACTAACCATCAACATAATCAAAAATAACTAAGAACGAACTCCTTTCATAATGCCCTATGGGATTATAATAAAAAATGTTTCCTATCAATATACGGGCTGGAGTTATGTATACATATTGTCATGGTAACCTCCCGGAATACCACTCAACATGTACACACTAACATTGTCCTAAATAAACTGAACGAATGGAGGGCCTACGTGACTCAAGTGGGATAGGTATCCTCTCCCTCCATCAATCCACCAACGCTCCTAACGACCGTCGGATGACCGGGGGAGGGTGGAAGAGCTCCTATAAAACCCTCTCTTCTCACCCAGCTCGCCATTCTACGCTCAAACCTCAAAGTCGATGACTTCTCTCTCTCTTTCCTCATACCTCTTACCTTTCTCGCCTCAAAGAACTCAGATTGGTGGAACCAGTCTGATAACCGACGTGGTGGAACTGTCTGGACATTACCCCTAGCGTTTCTAGTGGTGGTAACCTCCCTAGCTTCGCCATAGGAGTAACCTTTCAAACGCTAGCTATCCAACCTTAAATTTTCACATCTCAACCTCAACTATCCAAGCCAACCCTCATTCTTCTATCACCACACATATGATTTTCAGATATCAAAATTTCGATTGACATGAATAGTCTTGCTCATTTCCCTATGATATATTTGTATAACCTAGCGATAGAATAACCAGGGAGTCGTCAATTACTGGTATCCTTTTGATATTTACAACACCCAAACTGGATATTTCTTTATGGTGAGCTAAACCAGGATAAGCCAAAAAAACCACGTTCTGCTCAACAGCAAAAGAAAAAGTGGAATAAGTTTCGATGGATGACAGAGTACACGTTCCACAGTCAAGAATCCACAGACTCAGAAATACCCCGGATTACGAAAGCTTTTTTCCTGGACCTGATTATGGAAATCGTCAATCCGACTGTTGAATGGAAAATCCCAACGGATAGATTGAGCGGGGAGGGGAAGACTTGGCGGTAGGAGCAAAATATTGACAGGTGGCCATTAGGTTATGGAAATGAAGGGAAGTGAGCGAGAGGAATGAAGATAGCATGAAGGGATGGAGTTCGCGGGTCGTCAGACCTAATCCTAATCTAATCCCCTTTTCCCAGACTTAACGAGAAGAGCGGCCGGCCAAGAAAAACATTTTCCTTGGTTATCAATAGCTGGGGACGAGTTAGCTATGCGAATCTGATTGGGAAAAATAATCAGCGGTTTTTTCTCGTTTCCTCTTCTTTTACGTGGACCACTAAAGAAAATGATTTCGCATAAAAGTATAATTCTAATGTATTGTTATCGGTAACTATATTTCCTTTGAATTTTGACTTTTTTACACTGAACATGGAGTACATTTAACAGTGTATCTTGAGGGGAATGAATTTTACCACCCTTGGGTTCAAGATACATTCGATGAGGAGGTATGATTGGATCCAAATCAACGGCACTTTTTTCTATGGCTCCAACAATCACTCGCAATTTCAGATAAATTAAAGCCCTGGACACTTTTTAAATGGAAATTCAAACACTCGCATAACACAGTTTATGCTGCATAAAATATTTTATGCTGCATAACATGGTTTACGTCACATAGCATACATGTCGAACATGTTGAAACTAAAAACGCTTCGAATTTTTTCCCAGTGGGTTTATCTATACATAAAATTTTGTCTAGATCACTGTTCTGAACGCAACACATGTAAAATCTGACAAATATGCAAACTATACAAAAGGTCGAGGTCAATTAATGAGATTAATATATAGGGTTGGTACCACATGAAACTAATCATTATTCATTTGTAAGACTTCATCTGATGTTCAAAGGTTTCCTTGAAAAACCTAGGTACTCCACGAACAAATTCAGAGAGTAGTTGGGAACTGGCTGACTGGTTAGCTCATTGAATTTCTAGCAATGTGACAAAATTTTCAAAATACACCGACGCAACCATTCTAACTTAAACGAAATACCTACTAGTTGTTATATTGTTGTTTACTTCCTTCTAATGGTGCTCTTGTAATTTATTTCGCCCGCCACATATAACATATACGAAACTGTCGAGAAAGAATTTAGAAAGAGGAAACAAGAGATGCTTAATTGTCCGCGAAGAAAATACAGTACAGCTTGGTTTTAATTACCAGACGTAATTTTTAAGTTTCCGCGGCATCTTCTATCGCTCTTTCCGTGAAAAGAATGCCGCACTTCTGTGCCCGTTATTTATTTCTCGCCTGAACTGGTTTTATTATTAAAATTCTTCCATGGTCTTTAGAGCTTGGGGGAAAAAGCTAGTGTAAGCATCTGGGGATGAGCAAAAAACCGGTGGCTCCACGATCGACCCGGAGCGGCCGAAGAAAAGTCCTTGTCATTGGAACGAAATAACGGCGCCAGGGCTTGCAGCAGTGTTCTGGAAGCGCTTCCCAGGAACGAACTCGTTTCCCCTCCACCCGCCGAACACCGAACTCTTTGTTTTTCCCTCCCAACTATCTGGTCCAGGGAGGAAGGTTTTTTTAATGCTTCCCAACTGCCGGCACTTCCCTTAACGGTCTTTCCTCCTTCTGATATTAAAAGAGCATTAGTCCGCGTAAATCTGCGCCAGCTGACACCTGGCAGGAGTCGGGGGTTCGCCGTGGAGCCAAGCTTGGAAATTGAGGTGGAAAGGTCCCATCCTGAAGCAGAAGTCGTGAAAAGTATCCGAACACATTGCGGGAAACGTGTCAGGAATCGCTTGGAGTTGAAATGGCGGCATCGCACAGCGGCAGATGGAATGGCAGCTGTTTAATCCTGGAATAGTTGTTAGTTTTCAAGTGGGTCTTCCTGAGTTTCGTTAGGTTGAGACGGGCATTCACTGTGGAAAGATAATTAATTGGCTGTATAAAAAACGCTGCAAACTATTACACGACGGTTTATTATTTACCTGTATAACGCCCCTTCACTGTTATCTGTGGTCAATACCCTCGTGCTCCCCCCAAGAAAGCCCTAAATCGAGTAGTGGAATTAAATGTCCCTGGAATTAAATGTTCATAAAAATGCGCGGCATTCAATAACTCATTAATTATTTTTTGTTATTTATGAAGCATAATGTAAATAATAAACCGTTGTGTAATAATTTACCTAAATAGATGGCACTGGGTGGACAATAACGACCTACTTAGAGATCACAGGAATAGGAACAACGTACAGTAACTAATAGGCACAGCGGGCTCTTGAGGCTTCGGTTGGGACCGGCTCCGTAGACTTAGAAGACTAGGAAGAACTAGGAAGACTCCACCTTATGGTCTCTTATGGCTGGGGATCAGCCAGAAATGTTCGTTAAGCAAGGAAATGCCGAAAAATTGGCAAACTCGAACTTTTGATGTCATTTACCACGAAGATAATAATTAGCGTTTTCCCGCAGCCCGATAGTTCCAACTTAGATTCTAACCGTCTCTCATGAATTTCCACATCAACGTCTCTGTTGATTATAAAATAATATTTAATAGCAATGATACCTTATATCCATTGTCAAGAAAATGCGCAATTTCATCAGGCTATTTTCAAGAACAAGGAAACTCTTAGGCATTTCCCTATATCCTGAGAGCGCATGAGTTCCAAAATCTTCGTTGTATCGGACTACCTATAATATTCGTGAATTCCATTTGAATTTTTCGGGAATATCTATTATAACATAGTTCTAATACTTTAACGTGCCTCTGAATCGACTCAGTTATTACGTTGTTTTCTGGGTTGCTAAAGGAGTTTCCTCTTTTCTGGGGAAAAGGCATTTGGGAAAACGTTAAAAGATAATATTGATAAGAAGATAAGCACTCAAATATAATTCAGAGCTACTCCTCTCGATATCCATTCAGGGCAAAGCAAAAATGACAGAAACATACAGATTTTGTTCGTGACCTTAAGTGCACATTAGATTTTAATTTGAAAAAAGGGAGAAAAATGTAATTTTGCCAGTGAATGCCATTTTAAAGAAAACGCAACCCCCACTCAAGAACCGTTCAGTATAATTTTGCTATCATTTCGTTTTGTAATGTAAATGCGCTTATTCCTGATTTAGCAGATTTTGCTAATCGGTAAAGTAACATTTCCAAAGCTTTTATTCCGCGATGTTCCAACAAGGAAGTTCATTCATATAAAATTTCATCTCAAGTTGTTGACCTCTTATTTCGTCCTGTCTTGATAAAATGCTGCTGTTTTCAACAATGATATGATGTTCCATTCAAGACAAAAATAGGAAGTTAAAGAGGGGGTGTCAACTCTAGCACAGTAGGGCGCAAATAAATTGTGTTGTAAGGCACTGATGTAAGGATCCAATCTAAGGTATTAATACGCATAATTTCATCTAGAAATGTCGGATTTATGAGAGTCTGAAGTAAATCAAGTTTGCTCATAGATAAACATGAAAGTTCCAGCGGGGTTTCGATTGAATAGGTTTGAAAACATTCGTGGCGGCGGTTGTTGCTAATCGTGCCCCCCCCCCCCCCCCCCCCCTTTCAACAAAAGGTTAGGTATATATTTGATATAATATCAATAAAAACGGAGCATTTAGGTCCATCACACATTACAAATCGAGGGGATTTGTAATGCTGGAGTACGTAGATTTTTTTAGTTATTCAGTTGCATTCAAGATGACATCAATACGAGGCAACCCTACATTCTCGAAGCAACTACAAGGTACCTGCGTCAACCAAATACATCAAACATCAAACATCATACATGAAACTGCATATGAATGACGATGATGATGAATTTCCAGTGCTTACTTACGTTTATTATAATCATAAATAGAACTAACAAATATTATTTCAATGATGTTTACGTCTTACTTCTGAATCGGTTCACCGAACCGTCAAACCCTAACCTACCCCACCACGCTAGCGCCGTTACAGGATAACTGAGGACACAAGATACGAATAGCCGGTTTGCGGAGTCGAAACTTAGGAAAACATGTTTACCACTCAGCGGGAAACGACAGGACGCACTGCTCCGTTTGTCACGAGAACTTGTTATTATGTGACGACGTTATTTACTTGGACGTTATTTACTTTCTTCAGTATACCGCGTGGGGGCCTAAACGCGGTCTTCACCGACCTCTTTTCTGTCAAGGGTTTCCGTATTGTATCACTTCCTCCTTCTCAGTCCTAATTAGGAAAAAGTTATCTAAATTGTTTGCAGAATATTTCAATTTATGTTTTTACTAGAAAAAACCATGACTAACGTTTATTATTCTATTGTTTTGTGAAAGTACGCATAATTTTGCTTCTCAGTCTCCGTTATACAATCTATGAGTGGATACCTTGTTACCACCTTTTAGAGCAGTAAAAATTGATGCTATACTCGTATTTTGCGTTCTGACTCGGCCATTCAGAAGCGGATGAACCTATACATTCTTACCATCCCCCATTATGGTTAATTATTCTGTGAATAATACACCTATGTATTCGCTCAGCAAAGAATTTTTATAACACCCCCTCAAAAATTTTTCTTTTCCGTTTCAAGGTGCGTAGATTCAGAAAATGCAATGTCCGTCCGCCGTCCGCCGTATCACGTGTACCGGCTTCATTTTAGGTCTAAAAAAGTCGTTCTTTCCAACGCATGCTCCATTTGGGCCCTAGTTGTGTCCCGAAACTTTTCAGCCCGATCGGAATATACCCAGGGGTGTTAAGAGTGAAAATGATTGTAAAAATAGGTACTTTTTGTGTTTTAGTAGCATGTTAGTAACATAAGCTTTTGCGGTATCGTTTTCCATGTTTTTTGCGACGAGAAGACCGAATATGAAGTCGATTTTGACCAAAGAGTGGAAAATTGAGGTTCTGCCACATGTTCAGCTCCCAAAATTGATTTTTTATGGGTCAAAAACCTGGTAAATCGTCTGAAATTACCATAAATTTGTATAATAACACTAGAAAAAGTGGATCAAGACTATTACACGGCACTAACAATGATCAAAGGTAATTTGAAAAAAAAAGGAGCCATTCGTGTTTTGGGGGCCAGAATTGGTAGAAACCATCATAAATAGCTATTTTAATTATTTCACATTAAAGAAACAATAAATGAACAGCCAACATAATAGTAGATGTGTCCAATAGAATAATAAACCCATGTGACAAGGACTTTGCAGCGTTTTTCCTTTTACGTTTCAAGGTGCTTATATTCCAAAAATGCAATGTCCGTCCGCCGTATCATCCATATCTACATTTACTGTCAGTCTAAATAATTCTTTCTTTCGCCCACAGGCTCCATTTGGGCCCTAGTTGTGTCTCGACATTTTGCAGCCCGATCGGAATATACCGAAAGGTGTTATGGGTGAAAAGATGGGTGTAAAAATAGGGGTTTTGTGTTCTAGTAAAATAAGCTTGTGGTGTATCGTTTCCCATGTTTTTTTTTAGGGCGAGGAGACCGAAAATGGAGTCGATTTTGATCAGCGACTGAAGAACTGAGGTTCTAATAAAGTTTCAGCCTCAAATTTACGTTAAATTTTGGTGTAAAATCGTCAATCCTCCGCACACAGGCTCCATTTTGGTCCTAGTTGTGCTCCGAAGCTTAGTAGCCCGATCGGAATGCACCCAGGGGTGTTATGGGTGAAATATTTGTGCAAAATTGGATGTTTTCAAAGTCTTTGTAAACTTCGGCTTGGAGACCGGATATGAAGTTGCTTCTGACTAGAGAGTGAAAAACGCTGCAAAGTCCTTGTCACATGGGTTTATTATTCCATTGGACATACCTACAGAGATGTTGGCTGTTTATTTATTGTTTCTTTCATATAAAATAATTGAAATAGCTATCTCTGGTGGTTTCCACCAATTTTGGCCCCCAAAACTCGAATAAACTACGCTCCTTTTTTTTAAAATAAATTATCTCTGATCATTGGTAGTGCCATTTAATCGTCTTGATCCACCTGTTGACACTTTTTCCAGTGTTATATACAAATTGATGGTGATTTCAAACGATTTCCCAGGTTTTTGACTCATGAAAAATCAATTTCGGGAGCTGAACATCTGGTAGAACCTCAATTTTCTATTCTTTGGTCAAAATCGACTTCATATTTGGTCTTCTCGTCCCCAAAAACATGAAAAACGATACCTTAAAAGCTCATGTTACCAACCTATTTTTATACACATTTTCACTCATAACACCCCTGGGTATATTCCGATCGGGCTGAAAAGTTTCGGGACACAACTAGGGCCCAAATGGAGCATGTGTGCGAAAGAACGAATTTTTTAGACCGAAAATGAAGCCTGTACACGTGATACGGCGGACGGCGGACGGCGTACGGCGGACGGACATTGCATTTTTGGAATCTACGTACCTTGAAACGGAAAAGAAAAAATTTTGAGGGGGTGTTATAAAAATTTTTTGCTGAGCGATTACATAGGTGTATTATTCACAGAATAATAAACCAAAACGGAGGTTCTAACGAAGTTTCAGCTCCCAGAATCCCTTTTTTATGAGCCAAAAAACCAGGGAAATAGTCTCAAATCACCATAAATCTGCATAATAGCACTAGAAGTAGTACTAAAAGGTGAATCAGACAGTGAAATGGCACTATGAATGATCAATGAAAATGTGTGAAAAATAGGAGCCTAATTCGAGTTATTGGGTGCCAAAATTTGTAGGAACCATTAAAAATAGCTATTTCAATTATTTCACACGAATGAAACATTAAATGATCAGCCAAAATTTCTGTAGTCTTATGTCCAGTAGAATAATATGTGGCAAAGACTGCAGCGTTTTGGTTTATTATTCTGTGAATAATACACCTATGTATTCGCTCAGCAAAAAATTTTTATACCACCCCCTCAAAATTTTTTCTTTTCCGTTTCAAGGTGCGTAGATTCCAAAAATGCAATGTCCGTCCGCCGTACGCCGTACGCCGTCCGCCGTATCACGTGTACAGGCTTCATTTTCGGTCTAAAAAAAAATTTCTTTCGCACACATGCTCCATTTGGGCCCTAGTTGTGTCCCGAAACGTTTCAGCCCGATCGGAATATACCCAGGGGTGTTATGAGTGAAAATATGTGTAAAAATAGGTACTTTTTGCGTTTTAGCAACATGTTAGTAACATGAGCTTTTAAGGTATCGTTTTTCATGTTTTTGGGGACGAGAAGACCGAATATGAAGTCGATTTTGACCAAAGAATAGAAAATTGAGGTTGTACCAGATGTTCAGCTCCCAAAATTGATTTTTTATGAGCCAAAAACCTGGGAAATCGTCTGAAATCACCATCAATTTGTGGAATAACACTGGAAAAAGTGTCAACAGGTGGATCAAGACGATTAAATTGTACTATTAATGATCAGAGATAATTTATAATAAAAAAAGGAGCGTACTTTATTCGTGTTTTGGGGCTACAATTTGTGGAAACCACCAGAGATAGCTATTTCAATTATTTTATATGAAAGAAACAATAAATAAACAGCCAACATCTCTGTAGGTATGTCTAATGTAATAATAAACCCATGTGACAAGGACTTTGCAGCGTTTTTAACGTATCAGCACTTCATTGTAGTAGGTAACCTACTTCGTTGGTTCAGTATTATTGGTATCGGATATTAGTACATATTTTCTTATTCTCCTATCCAAGATCTCGTATTAGACCGCGGCGAAATTGTTGAAGTGCACACAATTGTTTCACTCCTCGGCTGCATCGTGAGTTATATCCCGTTTTATGTACTAGCCCTTAAAGTCTGGGTCTGGCAATAAAAATCGAACAAGAGGTCTTCCGACGGTATTTTTATAACAGTGCTCGGGCACGCTGTGAGGCTCGTGCACTATTGGTGTGTGGTAGATGATGCATTACTGGTGATGGTGCCAGCCAAAATCCCGTAAACTTACGATTCGGCTGAGTTATGAGCTAGGCCAGGTCACCTCTAGAACAGTTCCTTCCCCCGATGAATCATTTATGAAGGCGTCTCCAGAATATTTTTTCCAATACTCGCCTCCATAGTTGATTCATGGGTAGTGCAACTCCGAAAATGGTCCTCTGGAATTTACTGGTATTGCGCTATCGCCATATTTTGGTTCGTGTCGGGGGTCATAAAAAAAACGTGCTGTGTTGCGAAAATTTGGGGTTCTCTCCGTTAATCAATAGGACGATTCGCCTTCTACCGGTGGAGCAGGTACACCAACCTCCTACAGACAAGTCAAGGGGATTGTATCCGAGCATCTCAGCATTTCGAAACAATGAATGTATATAATACCAACGAACAGGAAATGGCCGGCAGAGACTGTTGAGCTTTAATGGCCAAAACGTTGGTCGGATTCCGCTGATGAGTCCCAAACGACGAAGGAGGCAAATAATACTACCAAGTGGAAACAATGGCGCGATAGCAAGAGGCTTAACTAAGCAACCCGTATACCCCTCACCCGTGCCCATCGTACCATTACCATTTCTCCCCACACTTAATGGGACATGGGGAAATGATAACGATCAGAGTGAATGGGTTGGTGAACGGGAGTGGGGAGGAGCCTACCCTCCAAGTTTTCGCTAAGTGATGACGCTGGCCCTTCCTAACTGCGGCCAATAACTACCCTAATATCACTTAAGA
Organism: Leptopterna dolabrata; assembly: GCA_954871275.1. Lineage (NCBI taxonomy): Eukaryota > Metazoa > Arthropoda > Insecta > Hemiptera > Miridae > Leptopterna > Leptopterna dolabrata. Next base: position 69,053,130 of record OX940975.1, read on the forward strand.
CCGCCCGAGAGGGGGGTCTCCCTGTTTTTCATTTCTTCGGTAAATTATGCTCGAAAGATCTTTTTTTTTGCGAAGATAAGAAAGCAAAAATTATGGAAGCAAACGCCATCGTGAGGGTATCGCAAAAACGTCAAGAGTTGAAACAGTAACACGAAACGTTGGAAATTATGCAAAGTAAACTACTGAGTCAATAAGCATAAAACTGACGCTACATACACTACGATTACCTGTGTAATTTGTAATTAATAATTTAAAAAAGCTACGTTTGCGTTTTGAACCGAATTCCAACAAATTATTTGGATTAAATTGTCGCACGTAAGCATCCCTGGTAGATATTTTTCTTATAATTATTAAGGATGTCCCAGTTCATTCTGGAGAAACTCAGCTCATTTTACTAATATGTTACTAAAACACAAAAAGTACCTATTTTTATACACATTTTCACTCATACCACCCCTGCATAAATTCCGATCAGGCTGAAAAGTTTCGGGACACAACTAGGGCCCAAATGGAGCATGTGTGCGAAAGAAAGAATTTTTTAGACCGAAAGTGAAGCCGGTACACGTGATTTGGCGGACGGCGGACGGACATTGCATTTTTGGAATCTACGCACCTTGAAACGGAAAATAAAAAATTTTGAGGGGGTGTTATAAATTTTTTTGCTGAGCGAATACATAGGTGTATTATTCACAGAATAATAAACCAAAATGGAGTGTCGTTCAGTACATGATGCCACTCGGATCAGGGTGGAATTCAGGGTCGGATATCAGCCAGAGCAGTGAAATTAATTTCATCGTCCTGGCATTTCTCTCGATAGAAGCTCCACAGCATCCCAACTCCGCAGTCCCCTCATCTTCATCCCTTCGGAAGACGGCTGAATGCTCCAACTTCCTTTCGTTCGTCGGCACTCTTTCATTCCAAGCCGTTGAAAAGGGATGTCTGGGAAGTTATGGTAGTTGATTACGACGGAGCCCTCTTGCTCTTCCCCTTCTCAACCCTCGCCTAACAACCCCTCACCTTCGGGTACCACGACGCGACGTCTCGTTGCCCCGACCTAACTGTTCGGTTCCGAACCTGTCAAACTCAGTTGGCAGATTCCTCTCTTCCGGACTCCTCCATACAACCCAGTCCAATTCGAAGTTTCCCCGGCGCCTGTCAGAACAGACTTAGGTTCCTCCCTGAGAAACTTGTTATTTCTCCATTGATCAGGGACGCAATAAAAACTACTGCATGAGGTATATTCGATTGTGTTATGAAGTGTTTTTCGATAGACGATCAGCTGAATCCAAGAGTACCTACGTTAAAAAAAAATAAAAATAAATAAACAACCGGGCACTTCTCTGAATCGAATCAGCATAGACCATTTTTATGAGTGAACCAATAACGCCTAGGGGAAGCCGAATAAGGAAAGGCCATTACCAGTGCCAGGACGCCGCACATCGGTCCAAAACCTCCTAAAAACGGCCCAAAACATCTAGCCATCGGAAAAATTGGCTGAAACTTGGTATACCCCCGTTTCTTGGGTGCTGAATTCAAATTTGACGTCAGTTGAGCTCAAAATTACTTGCATATCATGCACATAATTTTCAGAAAAAAAACTGTTAAACCTACTTTTCGTAACTTTAACCGATTTTTAGCCATTTTTGCCCCTAAAAACATGTTTTTTGGACCCCTAAAAACATGTTTTTTGGACCTCTAAAAACATACAAATTTGCTGGCCTTTGAACTCCTCTTTTTGTTAGTAATTGTATCGGCATTTTGGATCAAACGTGTGTTTTTAGCCTGTTTTCAATCATTATTCCAGGTACTGAACTCATCATTCAACCAGAGACATGTTTCAGTAAGAATTCAATAAACACGACTGGGGGGCGGATTGTACCAGCTAATTTCAGTCTCGCTGTTTAAGTCGGGCTTATTGTTATTTCAAGATGACGATCTAGTTACACGCAAAACTAATAAGTGGTCATTATTATTCTGATAAAATGTTACATATTTAGTAACATAGTCTCAGATATGTACCTACCAACTGAATTTACTAAGGGAAGAAACTTTTTTTAAATATTTTTTTTCTCTCTCTTATTTAGTATGGCATGTTCTATTCAACTATTCTAGAAGTGGATACAATAGTTAAATAACATTTGTTTGAAATTGTGACAGAGTGTGACAGTGCACCCTCGAGAGTCCCCCTCCTAGACCAGGGAGACCAGAGAGATTATCACCGTTTAAGAAAGAATATCGATTAGGCTTCCACCAATCGACCCTGTCGTGGTATCCTCCCAGATAAACACAGATGTGGGGACGGAAGACGCAGGAGAGCCAAGGAACCTAGTGGGTAGGATGGAGGGAGAAAGCCCTAAGGGCTATATAAACTCGCCTCCTTCGCCTTTCCAACCGATCTACACTTCCTCAAGTCACTGACTACTCATTCTCCTCACTCCTCCTCTCGCTCTCCTCATCTAAAAGATCCCGGGCATGGTGGTAGCCTCCCAGCTGTAACCAAACCGGGCAAAGCCTCCTAAAAGATCCTGGGCATGGTGGTAGCCTCGCGCTATAACCAAACCAGGCACAGCTCCGTAAAAGATCCTGGGCATGGTGGTAGCCTCCCAGCTATAACCAAACCAGGTACATACCTAAAAGATCCTGGGCATGGTGGTAGACTCTGCACTATAACCAAACCAGGCAACGCCTCCAAAAATATCCTGGGCATGGTGGTAGACTCTGCACTATAACCAAACCAGGTACATACCTAAAAGATACCGGGCATGGTGGTAGTCTCGCACTAAAACCAAACCGGGCACAACCTATCCTCATACCTCCAGTAGTGAATTTACGTCACCTATGCATTCACTACAGACACCATCTTCACCGGAACAATAAACGACTCGAGAACAGCCACACTGTCACAAACTTGAAAATTTAAGGGGTATCGGCCACCTCTGGACCACTGTGCGCCGTCGCTAGGGACGGCTGATTTACGACGAAATGGGTATTCAGGAAATGAAATAATAAGTTATGTTCCTTCCCAGCCCAAATTCAAGCATTTTGTACCAAAAAAAGTCGAAATCCGTCATGTTTTATCATTTTATATATTACGTATATTGTATGTAGGATGTGTCTCAGGTTGGAGAGCCGCCGAGCCTGAATTCTGGCTGAGGGCTGGTATTGGTTTCGTCTACAAGTATGAACTTACAGATGAAACTTTCAGAAATCTCTGTGCAGAGACGAGATCGTTTTAACTGAACATTTGCAACCTGGGAATAGACAAGTTGAAATGGACAAAGCGACCGAAAATTTGATGAAATTATCAAGTTGTTACAGTACGGCTTTCCTCGAGAATGGGAAATGAGAGGAAAGCCGGAAATTGTGTTATCAAATTCCATCGGTTACGTAACTCGGTCGAAGGGGAAACTGCTTAATTCAAAGGTAGGGAACTCCCGGATTCGTTAGCGCGATTGGGAGACAGTGGGTTGGGTGAGGGGATCAGATTGGATTACAGAATTGTGACGTTGGAAGGTAGCAGACAGAGAGAGAGAGAATAAGGGTGAGGCGAGGGACTGGCATCCGAAGGTACACAGTTGGAACAGGTCGGTTGAGTGAGGCCGTTGATTTGATTTGGCGGCTCCTAACTCTCCGGACCTCTTCCCTTCTCATCATCGCGTCGAAATTTCTCTCTCAAATACCTCGTCCATCCCTCCCCTGTCCACCAAGCTACCATGACAAATCATAGACGGCAGCTCTTGGGAGTTTCCAATACATATATATGGATCTTCTACTTTCCTTCAAACATTTTGCTCGGTATCGATCCTACTTCCCTCCTCGTCCTGACTGCTTCTTACATCGGACCTACCTGTATAATTCCTTCTCCGCCGACCCTGGCAACCTGATCAACCCTCAGTATCCTCGCAGTATAACTTTCCACAGGATGTAGTGATTCCTTATATATATAGGAATGATCGGTGGGGTATGGGTGAGGTTTCCTTCTGGTTTATTATTCTGTGAATAATACACCTATGTATTCGCTCAGCAAAAAATTTTTATAACACCCCCCTCAAAATTTTTTCTTTTCCGTTTCAAGGTGCTTAGATTCCAAAAATGCAATGTCCGTCCGCCGTCCGCCGTATCACGTGTACCGGCTTCATTTTCCGTCCAAAAAACTCGTTCTTTCGCCCACAAGCTCCATTTGGGCCCTAGTTGTGTCCCGAAACTTTGCAGCCCGATCGGAATACACCCAGAGGTGTTATGAGTGAAAATGAGTGTAAAAATAGGTACCTACTTTTTGTGTTTTAGTAACATGTGAGTAACATGAGCTTTTGAGGTATCGTTTTCTATTTTTTGCGACCAGAAGACCGAATATGAAGTCGACTTTGATCAAAGAGTGGAAAATTGAGGTTCTACCACATGTTCAGCTCCCAAAATTGATTTTTATGAGTAAAAAACCTGGTAAATCGTCTGAAATCACCATCAGTTTGTATAATAACACTAGAAAAAGTGTCAAAACGTGGATCAAGACGATTAAATGGCACTACCAATGATCAAAGATAATTTGAAACAGAAGGAGCGTACCTAATTCGTGTTTTGGGGGCCAAAATTGGTGGAAATCATCAGAAATAGCTATTTAAATTATTTCACATGAAAGAAACAAAAATGGACAGCCAACATTTCTGTACGCATGTCCAATAGAATCATAAACCCATGTGACAAGGACTTTGCAGCGTTTTTGCTTCCTAGTCTGCAAGGCAGCGGATGCTTTGTTTTCACCTTCGAAATATTTTAACAGCTGATATTTAGCCAGTGGGAATTAGTTACGGTATCATTTTTAAAGAAAACTACTCAACAGATTGTTAAGAATCAATTTTTGAATCCTGCAGTTCTGGATTTATGAATTCTATTAGTTAATAACTATTCTTTCCAATATTCATTTCGTTTTGCGAAACAATGAATCTGCAACAGGAATGTATTATTTTAATTCCTAAGCCCTAGTCATTATAAGCTTCAATGGATCTGCATTTGAGATAGGTAGATACCTATAATTTTGGACAGTAATCTCAATTAATTGAGCATTCTAAAAATTATGGCCATGATTATTCCATGTTCCATCACCATGGTACATTAATCAATTTTATTGAAATTATCAAGTGTACTTTTGTGTAGTGTTTGATTATTAGAACTACCAAAATTACGGTTCGTTACATAATTTGGATATTTTATGTGAATTCCTGTGATCAACGGATTTTTGTTTTGAATCTAGCACGTTTGGTGGTTGGGCTGCCGATAAATGGAGCCAAGGGGTTGGAAACTGTAATTCTACAATAGTATTTTATAAATTATATTAGGTTTGATTCTGGATGTGGCTACATTAATTTGTCCATATTCAAATGTAGAAAATATTCTTGTTCAAGTGCAATTTTATGTAGTTGTTACGTTTTTGGCACAGTTGTACTCGATAGGACCAAGGCTTATCCGTTCATGTTATTAATTTGTATTGTCTCTCTGAATGATCATGAGTGGAGTAACTGATCCAAACGGATTGACTTGTCCTCGGCCACAGGCAAGCATCAAGGCTGATGACATTTTGCACATTTCCAGCTTAATATAGCTGAAAGGTATTGGAAAATTAAAGGCCGTTTACCGCCGGATAAATCCGGGGAACGCAGCAAGTGTGTCCCTCCGTCCTGTCGTGTAAACGCTCCGCCGCGTCTGGCCGGTTATGAGCGTTCCCACTTGCTAGGGAGGACCGTTGGAAATTCCTTCGGATCTAGGGTCCCCCCATCCGACGATCCTTAATTTTTGGTGACTATTTACCTTAATTACCTTAATTTAAGAATATTCACCTTAATTTTTGGTCCTTCAAAATGAAAATGTTGGAATCCACTAGCATTTTGTGTTTTAGACATCAAGGAACATTTTTGGTTCCGTGAGTGTCTGTCTGTCTGTCCATCTGTCTGTAGTCAATTCCTTGTACGCTCATAACTACCACAAATAATGGTCAAAATGGGCTAAAATTTGGAGGGTTGGTGCGAGTTGGTCCCATACCAAAATCACTGAAAAAGTAATGTAACTTTCGTCTGCGCATGCGCAAAGTGAAATACTTGAAACGCCCATAACTACCTTGAATTTCGTTGAAACGAGTTCAAACTTGGAGGGTTGATCAGCAATAATACTTCCTTATGAATTTCATTGGAATCGTATTGTAATTCGTCTGCGCATGCGCGAACATGAAATTTTGACCATTTCCTTGCAACGCTTCTATCTGCGCAAAAAATAGTGGTACAGAGCTGAACCTACCCAACTAATTCTGTTAGTCCATGCGACCTGAGTCGTTTAGTCATTAACCCATACTCCCACCTGTCCGCTGAATCAACCTACCCAACTCTATTCGTTCATGTGATTCAAGTGAGGAAGCTCTTCTGCCTACTCGAGCTGGCAGACTTTTAACATGGAACATGTTTTTACGGGAGTAAACCGGGCTGGAGAGCGTCCCGTCAGCGTCCGCGTAAACACCGCTCCCCTCCCCGTCACCCGCACAGTTCTCCATCTACCCCACTCCTGCCACCCAACCCACCACCGCTCCTATCACACCTTCGCCGATGAGAGCACGGCCAGACCCCACTCCGCCAAAAACTGCCGAGGGGGTTCTACCTAGCCGAAAAACGCCGAAAGCAGCTGACAACGTGTATTACATTACATTGCGTTAGGTTGCTGGTCCAAGGCTTCGAAATACCACGAAGTTATTGATTAAGTAAAAAAAGTGCATGTCCTCCAAAATGAAAATTTCCACTACCATTTTCCGTTTCAGACATCGAGGAACATTTTTGGTTCCGTGTCTGTCTGTGGTAATTCCTTGCAACACCCATAAATAGCCGAAATAAAGGTCGAAGTGGGCTGAAATTTTGAGGGTAGGTGCGGGTTGACCCACAGATGGTCCCGTACCAAAATCATTGAAAAAGTACTGTAACTTTCGTCTGTGCATGCGCAAACGTGAAATAATTGGAACACCCATAAGTACCCTGAATATCGTTGAAATGAGTTCAAACTTGGAGGGTCGGTCAGGAGTAATACTTTGGTAGTTCCAAATTAATTTCATTGGAATCGTAACTTTGACCTACGGATGTGCGAACATGAAATGCTGACCATTTCCTTGTAACGCTTCTAACTACGCGATAAATAGTCGCCCAGAGCTGAAATTCTGAGGGTATACGCGGGTTGGATCGCAGATGGTCCCATTTCAAAATCATGAAAATCGTTTTGTCTGCGCATGCGCAAACGTGAAATACTTGGAGTGCCCATAACTACCTTAATTTTCGTTGAAATAAGTTCACATTTGGAGGGTCGATCAGTATAATACGTTGATGGTTCCATTATGAACTTCATTGGAATCTTACTGTAATTTCCCTCTGCGCATGCGCAAACATGTAATGCTGACCGTTACCTTATAACGCTTCTAACTACGCGAAAAATAGTCGCAGAGAGATGAAATTTTGAGGGTACACTCGGGTTGGATCGCAGATGGTCCCGTTTCAAAATCATGAAAATCGTTTAGTCTGCGCATGCGCAAACGTGAAATACTTGGGAGTGCCCATAACTACCTTAATTATCGTTGAAATAAGTTCACATTTGGAGGGTCGATCACAGTATAATACTTTGATGGTTCCATTATGAACTTCATTGGAATCTTACTGTAATTTCCGTCTGCGCATGCGCAAACCTGAAATGTTGACCGTTTCCTTATAACGCTTCTAACTACGCGATAAATAATCGTAGAGAGATGAAATTTTGAGGGTACACGCGGGTTGGATCGCAGATGGTCCCGTATCATAATGAACCTACCCAACTAGTCTATACGTTCATGTGATTCAAGTGAGGAAGCTATACCTAGTGCCTACTCGAATCGGCAGACGTTTTTCTACATCTCTCCATATCCTCTGTTATTACTAGCCTGACCGCTCGCTTCACTCGCTATCCGAGATTCGCTGTACGCAGTATGGTAGAACCAACAAACGACGGAAAAATCCCATAGCCTACCGGGTATTTGTGCCCAATTTTATCAAAATCCGTCAAGCCATTCAGGAGTTGACCATGGTCGACCATAGTTCCGCTATGGTCAGGGAATAAAAAATGCGCCTACGTTCAACTTGGGAGGCTACCGGATATTGGTGCCAAATTTGGTCGATATCCGTTGAGCAATTCGGGATTCGACCATGGAGGGGCCCATGGATGCAATATGGTCGACCGCGGGGGTAGTCCGAAGGGTCGATCGTAGATAGAATTTCACATAGATTACGAATACGCGATAAAAAATAGGGGTTACCATTTCAATTAACGAAGTTGACCATGTTCGACCATAGTTCCGCTATGGTGAGGGAATTAAAAATGCGACGTTGCACAACTTGGGAGCCTACTGGATATTCGTGCCAAATTTGGTCGATATCCGTCAAGCCGTTCGGCCGTGCATAGAAAGACAGACAGACAGACACACAGAGATTCGAATTTATAATATAATAAGATGTACCTATTCGAAAAACATGTTCCATGTTTCCTTGCTTTGATCCTTGATCTAAACTGTTATAATCCGGGGGTCTGGAGGTGTCCCCCCAGAATTCATTCGACAGTAAACGTACCGTCATGAACACAAACCACTGGCGGCTTGACACCCCCTACGGCAACGCTTTTTTGGTTTATTATTCTGTGAATAATACACCTATGTATTCGCTCAGCAAAAATTTTTGTAACACCTCAAAATTTTTTCTTTTCCGTTTCAAGGTGCGCAGATTCCAAAAATGCAATGTCCGTCCGCCGTACGCCGTATCACGTCTACAGGCCTCATTTTCGGTCTAAAAAAATCGTTCTTTCGCACACATGCTCCACTTGGGCCCTAGTTGTGTCCCGAAACTTTTCAGCCCGATCGGAATACACCCAGGGGTGTTATGAGTGAAAATGTGTGTAAAAATAGGTACTTTTTGCGTTTTAGCAACATGTTAGTAACATGAGCTTTTGAGGTATCGTTTTCCATGTTTTTGGGACGAGAAGACCGAATATGAAGTCGATTTTGACCAAAGAGTGGAAAATTGAGGTTCTACCAAATGTTCAGCTCCCGAAATTTATTTTTCGTGAGTCAAAAACCTGGGATATCGTCTGAAATCACAATCAGTTTGTATAATAACACTAGAAAAAGTTTCAACATGTGGATCAAGACGATTAAATGGCACTATCAATGGTCAAGGATAACTTTAAAAAAAGAAAAAGGAGCGTACCTAATTTGTGTTTTGGGGGCCAAAATTGGTGGAAACCACCAGAAATGGCTCTTCGAATTATTTCACGTGTTTCTGTTTTAGTAACATGTTAGTAACATGAGCTTTGGAGGTATCTTTTTCAATGTTTTTTAGGTCGAGAAGACCGAATATGAAGTGGATTTTGACCAATGAGGGGAAAATTGAGGTTCTAACAAAGTTTCAGCCTTAAATGTACGTTAAGTTTTGGTGTAAAATCGTCGTTCTTCCGTACACTGGCTCCACTTGGGTCCTAATTGCGCTCCGAAGCTCGGCAGCCCGATCGGAATACACCCAGGGGTGATAGGGCTCAAAAATGGGTGTAAGGAAAGGGTTTTTCGAGGTTTTTTAAAGGTTTTAATGTACATGAGCTTGTGATATATCGTTTTGCATGTTTTTTCGGGCGAGAAGACCGATTGTGAAGTTGATTTTGTCCAAAGAGTGAAGAACTGATGTTGTAACGAAGCTCCCAAAATCAAATTGTAGTGAGTCAGAAGCCTGGAAGATGGCTGAAATCAACATAAGTTTGTATAATAACACTGGAGGTAGTTTTAACAAGTGAATCAAGACAACTCAACGACTCTTTCAATGATTTCAATTGGCTTCGCAACACAATCTCCTAAACTTCTGTTTTACAACTGCATAATTATGTTAATAATTTATAAGTGTTTTACAATTATGTACACTGCCTTAGGTCGAATTTCTGTAATCATTGTCCATTGTCACACAATTATTGTCCGGCTAATAAAAACGCTGCGCATTATTTCACAACGGTTTATTATTTACTTGTATAGCAACCCCTTCTGCGTAGATAAGTGTTTCCTGTGGTCAACACCCACCCTCGTGTCCCCCCGCCAGGAAAGCCCTAAATCGAGTACTAGAACCGGCCCGGGAATCACAGTTTCATAAAAATGCGCGGGATTCAATAATTCAATCAATAATTATTTGTTGTTATTCATCAAGCATAGCGTTTGTACAAGTTGCAAAATTACCTATCAACAAAATCCAAAAGACCCAAAAATGAAATCCAAGCCTTCCATCCATCCATCCATTCTTCAAAAATGAAATAATATCACGGAACAAGTAACTCGACATCAACGGCGGTGTTCCTAGCAATGATACCTGGGCCGAATTCATACCGTTTCATTCACGACCATGTTGACGAAGCTTTTTGGTGCAAACGAACGGCTGGTCGAACAATGCTCCGGGTGGTCTCAAAAATGCTTTAGTTCAAGATCAATTTAAAAACGTAATAAATAAATAAAAATCGATACCCTTCCATTGGAAGTTTCCGAGCTACGGCGTTCGGGGAATTTCAACCCTTATTTTGCGGACCAACTAGACCTCAAGAAGGACCTACAAACCAAATTTCATTAATTTTGGTTCGTGGTAACTAAGCAAAATGCGAAGTACGGCGAACGGACAGAAATTTTTTATTCCTTTTTCGGATTCTACATACCTTGAAACGTAAACCATCAAATTTTGAGGGGGTTAATTTTTTAAATTTATTAAAAAAATTTAAATTTTAATAAACCAACAATTTACCTACCCTCCAGGTAGAAAAGGTCATGGAATACGGTAGTTGGTATTGAAGAATTGTAGTAGCAGTACCTACCTACGTATATTATATAATCTCAGAACCTACAGTTTCCCCGTACGTAGCTAAATAAATTAATTGTGAAGGGTAGGAAGGTACGTAAAATTTCCTTAGAGGTAGGTATTAATCAGCTCTACGCTCAAAACCAGTCAACGATGGTTTTCTTAAGGGTTGGTATAGAATTATTTTATGAATGTGTGTAACCAAACAATTGCGCGTCCTATGAAGGAAGGTAGATAGGTAGGTAATTCTTCCACCAGCAATAACATCCCTCCTCCAACTTTCGAGTTAGTCAAGATAATTGTTTCAAGACAATACCTTCCGTATGCTCCCAACCCCCGCCCCATCAACCACCCACCCGCCCGCCTTCCATGGATCCATCCCTTTCATTCCTACTGCTGATCTTGTGGAGAGAGTGGCGTTACTACGTGAGCTTTCCCCAATTTCACATTATAGTAATCTACTCTCGTAAATAGTTTTGCGAAACAAGTATTTCTTATCATACTTTGTTTGGCTCTTTGTGTTGTGTTCAGATTTTTTACCTTTATCTCCCTTCTGAGTTCTCTTCCCCCTTACTGAACCCGTTTTCTCCCAGTTACCGTTTCAGGTGAGTTTCTATTATACATATAAGTGAGTATTTTATTTAAATTATTTAATTAGAGCCAATGAGTACTGTACTTGTGATATTGATCAATAATCTGTTATGGAAATTGGAATGTAATAGTTTTCGTGTTATGGTTGCATTGGGATGTCCGGAGTGAGGGTTGGCACCACTGGACAGAGCGGAACTGAGTAGTAGCCCGATTACCCCCCCCCCCACCCCCCGCGGGGACCAAATGGTTATGGTGTGGGGCCAAAGTGGCTGATTAGGGGGTGCGTCTAGGGGGCGAGGCTAGGATGCATGGCGGGGGGGGGGGGGGGTCCTAGTGGCGAGGGCGAGGGGAAGCCCATTTCATTCATAAATTTCTTGTTTTGTTATCACTCATCATTCCTCAGGGCGCCGGCGCCGCGCAGTGTCATGTACAGAACCAGAGTCAGCGCCTTTAGAAGCAAAGGGGGGCGGTTGCATCCCAACGGTCCCTCACAGGTCACAGCCCATGTTAGCCTGAAGTTTCATTCTTCTCCCTCACCCCATCACGAATTCTTTCAATGTTGTGCGGGGAAAACCATTGCATTTTCCCGCCCCAGTGCAGCGCTCCGTGCGCTGGTCTTTAACATGCAAGAAATAATAATTAATTTCTTTGGGATGGGGGTCTTTAAACTTCCATTAGATGAAAAGATGGCTGAACCAATAAAATACGAACCAATTGTAATAATAATTATTGCTGATAATAAACATAATAGAAGTAGATTTCCCCTCCCACGAGAGGGGTCTCTTTCCTACTATGGATACACTGAAATATTCTGACTGAAAATAAAATCGTTGATCCTGTAGGTATTTCATGATGCATTTAGGTAGGTACCAACATTATCGCCATCTCGCTTTATTTTTTGCATGTCTCAGCCAGTATGGACTCACCATTAATGTAGCTAAAAGCTGTTTTGCTCAAACTTCGGTATCATTCCTGGGCTATATGATCTCTCCAGAGGGCATCTCACTGTCTCCAGACAAAGTCTCGGCTATCTCGACGTATCCTAAACCTGGAACCGTCGGCGAACTCAAGCGTTTTCTCGGCATGATAAATTTTTATCATCGCTTCGCACCAAGCATGGCTGAGACTCAAGCACCTCTACATGTGAAGGGTAACCTACCATCGGGCCAGATCATCACATGGGACGAGGAAATGGAATGTGCATTCGAATCTTGCAAAAAGATTCTCTCTACAGAAATAACTCTCGCATTTCCTAATCCAAGTGCAGAAATTGTTGTCATGACTGACGCATCCAATGTCGCAGTGGGTGGTGCGGTCCATCAAGTAGAGAATGGTATCACCCGACCTCTAGCTTTCTTCTCAAGGAAGTTAACCCCAACAGAACAACGTTACTCAACATATGATCGAGAATTACTTGCAGTTTATGCCATAATTCAACGTTTCTCTTATCTGTCGGAAGGACGCCCATTCCAGATACTGACCGATCACCGTCCAACATATGCGTTCACTAAGTCGCAGGACAAGGCTTCAACTCGGCAGATAAGGCAACTTGCTTATATCAGCCAGTTCTCTACAGATATTTAATTTGTTAAGGGCCTGGACAACGTTCCTGCTGATGCCTTGTCGAGGATTGAATCAATCATCTGCCGCAATATTCCTCCTAACGACTTCGCCACATCTCAAGCTCAAGATGAAGAACTGCAACGCCTCTTGAGTCAAACAGAATCTCACAGCCTTCAGTTACGCAAAGTTTGTTTGGAAGACACACCTATCTATTGTGATCTTTCTACTGACTCAGCTCGACCTTTTGTACCTAAACCTCTTCGTCTGGCCATCTTCAAGAATTTCCATTCCATGGCACACCCAGGGATTCGCGCAACATCACGCCTTATATCACATCGTTTTGTTTGGCCGGCAATGCAAAAATATATTACGAAGTGGGTACGAGAGTGTCAAAGATGCCAACTTTCAAAAATCCAACGTCACGAACGAACACCTTTGGCCAGTTATTTGAAGCCTGATGAACGTTTTGCCCCTCTAAACATCGATACTGTTGGACCCCTGCCTTCGTCTCGTCGATTCTCATATCTTCTATAACTTGTGTGGATCGATTCACTCGGTGGGTCGAAGCCTTCCCCATCGCAGACCAGACAGCTGACACTGTCGCTAGAACCTTGTTCGAAGGTTGGATCGCCGGCTTTGGAACCCCGTTAACAATCGCCACTGATCAAGGACGCAACTTTGAGTCACACCTGTTCCGCTCTGTCTCTAGACTGCTTGGCATCGAGATCCGTCACACAACTAGCTACCACCCACAAGCGAATGGTTCGATAGAACGCCAATATTGCACTATCAAAGCAGCTCTCATGTGCCGTCTCAACGAATTGGCTGACTCATGGTCTTTTGAGCTCCCGGCAGTACTCCTTGGCCTACGATGTGCATTCAAGGAAGACATTCAGAGCACCCCTGCCACTCCCGTCTATGGTACGAACCTACGCTTGCCAGGTGAATTCTTTGAACCATCTCCAAATCTAATCTAATGTGTAATACACAGAAGATATATGGAAAAATGTTATTTATATAGGCACTCGACGCATTAATTTTTACTTTAAAAAAATTAAACTAAATTTTTTACTCAAAAATAAATACCTCATACCGTAATAATTACCTTAGTACCTACAAATTTGAAATAATTACTAATAACTTTTATTTGCTTCCTCATTGTTTCCCCAGTCTGGCCTTGGTATTCCCCGTCAACCAGTCTGTTTTGCAAAAAATTCCCTTGGAATAGTTCTCTTGATTTCAATTCTGACATTACGCTAACTCGACCGATCGTCGGAATCAGCTGAATGTTCTTTTTTTATGACACTGCGCGGCGATAAGGTGGGAAATTAAAAAAAAAATCATATATTTATGACTCGAAATGTTGTCTATGTAACTAGCATTCTATGTGCGCTCTAATTGCCGTAGGTATAAGCACATTTTCAAAGAATATAAGGGATTGCAATGCTACCTAAATGCATTTCTGAAAACAACAAATCCGCTACCAACATTTTATAGTGAGTAACACAAGTTCATTTACAAACGTCTGTTGAACAGCAATTCCTTTCAAGGGCGTGATTGATTTGCCTAGAGTGTCACTCCTGATGATGTACGATATTGGCAAATGAGAAAAAAGTAAATTTGTACCTACAAATTGATCTTATTATTATAAAAGATACTCTTTTCGAAAAAAAAGGGTAGACAATTACGAGCAATTTTGTTACTAGTTTTAAAAATTCGCTCATATGACCACGCTGCACGAACACTTTGGTATTTATTTATCTTATGTAGGAGAAAGCCTTAAAATGGATTCGTCTGAAGTGGAGATTCTACGTGAGAGAAACGATTCTTCTGAAACAACCCCTTTTCTTACAACTGATATAGCTATTGAATCGGACTTAGAGCCTGGGAGGAAACGAAAAAAGCGCGCCAACCGCAGAAAACGTTTAGCTGATTTAACAGCTAAAAAAAAACGCGTCAAAAAATTGCACGAGAAAATTCCGATGTTCGTTTTCGTGAAGCTGAGAAACGGAAAAAGAGCATGGAAAACGAAGGTGAGGAAGGCTTAGAAAAAGAGAGGAAGAGGCTGTCAGATCTGAGACGACAAAATCCAGATTTCAGGGAGAATGAAGCTGAGAAACGGAAGGAGAGCAGGATAAATGATGGTGATGAAGGCCTAGAAAAAGAGAGGACGAGGCTGTCAGAGCTGAGACGACAAAATCCAGATTTCAGGGAGACAGAAGCTGAGGAGCGGAGGGAGAGCAGGATAAATGATGGTGAGTAAGGCCTAGAAAAAGAGAGGAAGAGGCTGTCCGATCTGAGACGACAGAATCCAGATTTCAGGGAGACAGAAGCTGAAAAACGGAAGGAGAGCAGGATAAATGATGGTGAAGAAGGCCTAGAAAAGGAGAGGAAGAGGCTGTCAGATCTGAGACGACAAAATCCAGATTTCAGGGAGGCAGAAGCTGAAAAACGGAGGGAGAGCAGGATAAATGATGGTGAGGAAGGCCTACAAAAAGATAGAGGGAGGAAGAGAGTTTCTCGAAAAAATCCACATACCAGGGAGACTGAAGCTGAGAAACGGAAGGAGAGCAGGATAAATGATGGTGAGGAAGGCCTAGAAAAAGAGAGGAAGAGGCTGTCAGATCTGAGACGACAAAATCCAGATTTCAGGGAGACAGAAGCTGAGAAACGGAAGGAGAGCAGGATAAGTTATGGTAAGGAAGGCCTAGAAATAGACAGAGGGAGGAAGGGAGTTTCTCGAAAAAATCCAGATACCAGGGAGATCGAAGCGGAGAAGCGGAAAAAGAACAGGAAGAAGAAGGGTGTTAAAGGGCGTGAGGATGATCGTGAAAGAAAAACCAAAAACAGGCTATCTTATGAGGTGAAACTTAATGAAAGACAAAGAGATCGGATTCGAAAAAAGAAGGAAAGAGAGAATGAAATGATAAATCACCGAGAACACTATCTGAAAACCTTGAAAAACAACATTGACGAAGGCAAAGACGTAACATCGTCAGAACTTCAACAGTGGTACATGAACTCAAAGCTAATTGGGCCCGAAAATCTATGTATGTGCTGCCAGAATTTATTCTTCCCACATTCCATGCGGAAATTTTCTCAAAATTTGGTTTCTACTTCAGTATTGAACCCTCAAGAGCATGAACAATTTTTAACTAAAATTGAAACATGTGATTCTGATTTGGTTTGTCATACATGTTTGAAGTATATAAAAAATAATGGAACGTACCCTAAGACAACTGCAAACAAAAACTTGACTTTCCCTGATATACCCGAGACAGTTGCCAAATTAACACCCCTGGAGCTTCGCATGGTGTCTCCCTATATCCCTTTCATGCAGATCAAATCGTTAATGCCGAATATTCTGAATGGTCAACAGTGCATCAAAGGTAGCGTAGTAAATGTGTCAGTTCATGTAAATGAAATGATTGATGTTCTCCCTAGAAGTTTCAACCACATGAGTACAATACAGTTGAAATTGAAAAGACACATTGACCATAAATCTCATTATATGTTTGAAACCATTAAACCGCAAAATATTTGTGATGCTCTCAATGATCTCATAAAAACCCCTTTGTACGTCAAACATGAAATTAAACTAGATGATTCCTTTTTGTCAAAAACCACCCACCATACGGATGTTGACTTCATTGTCAATAAGGAGGATTGCTTGGAATCAACAGTGAGTGGTATAGATACGGGTGAAGTTGACCTTCCTGAAGACGAACTTGATTTTCAATGATGTGATGGATGACGACGTTTTGATTGTTGATCGGAGGGGAAATGAGAATTTTGACTTGCATGTCATTGCGCCTGGGCAGGGAAAACAGCCGATACCTTGGCACGTCGTTCCTGATTTGGAAGAGTTGTGTTTTCCAAGGGTTTTCGCTGGGCAAAAATTTGACCCTGAAAATGAGTTGAGCTACGCCCAGAGGATTAAATATGAAGCCCGACACAGGGACAGGAGGTCATGTACTCCAGAAAGACTATTTTTCATGGCAAAGAAGAAAATTGAAATGGGTGTCGTGTCAACGGCCAACGTTTGCCTCAGAAAATGCAAAAAAGACCGTCAAAATTTCCGTGCTAAAGACGTTACTAATTCGAATTTTATTCCTGATGCTATTCGCCACAACGAGGGTTACAAGTTTCTTAAACAGATCAGGGGGTCTCCCGCGTATTGGGAAGAGAAAAAAAGAAACGTATTGGCCATGGTAAGGCAACTTGGAAAGCCCACCATTTTCTTGACATTCTCTGCGGCTGAACTCCACTGTCCTGAACTCTTGGCAATTTTGTACAAAATTCATTTCAACAGAACTATTTCGATCAGGGAAGCCTCCGAATTGGATGATTTCACTAAAAC
This sequence comes from Leptopterna dolabrata, assembly GCA_954871275.1. Classification (NCBI taxonomy): domain Eukaryota; kingdom Metazoa; phylum Arthropoda; class Insecta; order Hemiptera; family Miridae; genus Leptopterna; species Leptopterna dolabrata. The sequence continues at coordinate 69,070,509 of OX940975.1, forward strand.
CAAATTAGTGAAAGATGATCCAGTTACTTGCGTCAGGTATTTCGAACAAAAAGCTACCAATCTAATGAAAGTGCTTGAGAGCAGTGCAGGCCCTTTTGGGGAGCATTTTATGGTTGACAGTTACCAAAGAAGGGAGTTCCAAGCACGAGGGTCTGTTCAGTCAATTGCGTCTCGTTCATTGACAAATTTATTACATGTGAATGCGATCCAAAAAACCCTTTGATGTCCGTCCAGAGGCACCGTCACACTTTCACCTGTCATAAAGGCCAGAAAAACAAAAAACACTGCCTTTTTAATTATCCGTTGCCGGTTATGCCTCGAACAACCATTCTTGAGCCCTTTGGAAAAGAAGATAAAATTACACCCAAAATGATCCAAAGTTTGAAAAAAATACGCAATTTAATGAACGAGTTTTTTGACCACAATACTGCAGTGTCGTGGGAGGACATTCTACACAAACTCGAACTGACCGAGGATGAATATATCTCAGCGATAAGATATTCCTTGAAAAACACTCAAGTTTTCTTGAAACGATCGAGCCTGGAAGTAGCAATCAACGCTTACAATCCTGTCATCCTAAATTTAAACCGCTACAACATGGACATACAATTCATTTTAAACCCTTAAAGCTGTGCCTCTTACGTGGTTAATTACATCAGCAAAGCAGAGCCTTTCAAAACTTTTGAGGCAAGCTGAAAAAGACATGAGCGATGGGAATTTGTCAGTGCGGGAGAGGTTGAGGAAAATTTGTAATGTTTTCATCAATGGTAGCGTTATGTCCGCTCAAGAAGCGTGCTATCATGTCCTCTCTCTTCCATTATCGCTTATGAGCCGTTCAACTGTTTTCATTAATACTTCCCCACCTGAAGAGAGAGTGAGAATGTTGAAAACTGAGAAAGACTTGCGCAAAGAATTCGAAGCAAACGCTGATTCGGAGGATATTATTTTGCCCATCATTTTAGAAAAATACAGCAAAAGGTCTGTTCGTCTCGAGAATACTTGCCTGGCAGACTTTGCATGTAACCTCCCTCCAAAACTCAGAAACAAAGTTTACGAACCCGATGAAGATAATGACCACGATCAAATTCTTCCCTCAACAACCTACAAAACGAGAATTCTTCGGTTTCGCTCTTACAAAGAGGAGCAAGATCCGGTCAACTTTCATAGAGAGCAAGTTCTTCTTTTTTTGCCCTGGCGCAATGAACAATCGGACATTATCCAAAACAACTGTTCCAACCTTTATACTCAAAATCTGTCCCAAATATCCGAAAACAGGTCAAAATATTTCAGTGGAATCTCGACAGAAACACTTGAAAACGCGATTGAACGAGTGGAGAATGAGGTTGACCAGTTCCAACAGCTCAGTGACGATGACGAACCGGACTACCCTGTCGATATTTTTGCTCAGGGAGGAGTTGAAGATCCTAAGAGAACTGACGGTTCCAAATACACGTAAAAAACCCCTGCTTTGCCGACTAGAGACGAGATTTTTTCTAATATGTTGCTCCTCAACGAAAAACAACGAGACATCGTGATGCACGTCTTGCATTGCTTTAAGACGAAATTACTTCCCATCAGGATATTTTTGTCGGGCTCGGCAGGAGTTGGAAAGAGTACCGTAATCAAAAGTATTTATCAGCTGCTCACTCATCATTTTTCACATCAACCTGAAATCGAAAAAGTTGACAATCCCGTATACGTACTCCTCACAGCCCCTTCAGGTGTAAAGCTGCTTTCCTCATCGGGGGTATCACGCTACATTCCGCTTTCGCGTTACCGGTGTCGCAGTATGGGGGTCCAATGCCTGAATTATCTGAAGACATTGCGAACACGATCCGTTGTAACCTGTCGCGGCTAAAACTTCTCATTATCGATGAAGTTTCAATATGTGGAAGCCTCATGTTCCACCGAATCGACACGCGATTGAGGCAAATCATGGGACGCGACACGTCATTCGGAGGGGTTTCCGTTCTGCTTGTTGGGGATTTGAACCAATTACCTCCCGTTCAAGATAGCCCAATATACAAGTCCACCAAAGGAAGTAGTGGCTTGACCAAGTTGGCTGGGACCGTAATCTGGGATGAATTTAAGTATTTTGAGCTGACAGAAATAATGAGGCAGAAAGATGAACTGTCTTTCATCAGGGCTCTAAATAACGTAGCAATCGGCAAAATGACGGGTCAAGACATGTCAACTCTAAAACAACGTGAAGTTCAACCGGAAGAAGTTTCAGAAAGTGCCATTAGGCTCTTCCAGAAAAATACTGACGTCGATGAGTTCAACGAGGCAAAGATAAAATTAAACAAAAACCCCCCAGTTGAGTGTACAGCCATTGATCGGATCATGGTTAAGAACTGCGCCCCTCAACAAAAAGAGCGATTTTTGGAGGCTTTAAAAAATAAAAATCGCACTGAAACTGGGGGACTTCCATACAAGTTAATTTTGAAAGCCGGGATCTAGTACATGATAATTTCAAACATTGATGTAGCAGACGGGCTTGTAAATGGGGCGTGTGGAGTACTTGAAAGAATAACTCCAGCTGATGATCCTCGATATCCTTGGTTTAATTTTGGAGAAGAAAGAGTGGGGCAAAATCTTCGACAAAAATTTTCTCAAATTGCGGAGAATTTTGGGGTTTCAAACAAAAACTGGGTTCCTGTTTCTCGTAATACTGTTCAAATAAGCCTCTCCAAAAAAATTGGTTATCAATCTTCGAGAACTCAATTCCCCATCGTTCCTGCTGAAGCCCTCACCATTCACAAATCTCAAGGCCAAACGTACGACAGGGTGAGTCTTGATTTCACGAAAATTCGAGGTGTTCAGCGCTCAATGTTGTACGTTGCCCTGAGTCGAGTTCGCCAACTCAATGATCTGTTCATCTTAGGCACTTTCAAACCACCTAAGGAACCGTCGGATTCAGATCCCGTGGTTGAGGCCTTGAAAGACTTGAGACAAAATAAACTCCTCACCCTTTCATACTCCAAAAATTTCAACGGTAACTTAATTAAAGTAATCTATCTTAACTGGAGGTCACTCAAAACGAACCAGAAATATATTCAACGCGATCCATGGTTTTCACAGGGTGATTTGATTATTTTTTCAGAGACCAATTTTTCACAAAATGATAGCTTCCCATTTGAAACATACAATGAACTGTTCCGAATTAACGAATCTAACAAATCAACTATGGGTCAAGGTATACTTGTCCTCTGCAAAAATAAATTTATGTCACAGTTTGAGATAACTTACAACAACCGATTTATTGCTAGTCAAAGTCATTTCGACATATTAATTATAGCTTTTCATAATGTCCGCCTAGTTTCTGGATACAGGTCTCCTAAATATCCTGTGACCACATTCAAGAAGACCCTCATCTCATTATTCGAACAGTTTGACCCAACTGATGTCATTGTGTTTCTGGGATGCATTTTCACTGCAAAGTGGGTTTGAAACCTTCATGAACGGGCTCGGTTTCAATCGGGGTTTACTCGCAGGAACCCCTACCACTGATTTCAACACCCAGATTGACACGATTTGGGTGAAAAACGTAGAGTATTTTGATTCTGGTACTTACGAATCAGTATTTTCTGATCACAAACCTATGTTCATAGGGCTTTCTGTTGATCAAGAAATGCTCCCAATTCCCTCAGCTCACCTCAAAATATCGGTCTCAACGATGCCAATTCCTAAAACTGAGGAAGTTGTTTCCAGTCCAAAGGTGGACCAGTCAGTCCTCTGTAACTCTCCACCTATAAATGAATCCGTCCTCCCAATTAACGACCCCCAAATCATTCGTGAACCAGAGTTTGTTTGGCGTCGTGGCATTGAGGTGACTGATTTTATTGAAAATGAAATTCTTTCGGGTGAAATGCTTACCGATGAGACGATCAACTGTTTGTTGGGCGTCATCAGGCACAACACTAATTTTCAACCCCAAGATACAATTTATTATCAAGCACCTCACCGTTATAACCTTGTCCCTCCAAATAATGATGACATCCAAATTATTTTCCAGGGGTCTCTTGAACATGGGCACTGGATAACCACATCCTATGATTCGTTTTCCAGAACTGTCAGGGTTTATGATAGTTTAAATGGTAACCATCTCACCCCAACTCAAAAAGTCATTATCAAAAATTTATACCCTTTTATCAATCCCACAACTGACATCAAGTTTGTGAAAGTAGCCCAACCGCAAAGAGATGCCGTTCAATGCTGTGTGTTTGCAAGTGCCTATGCAGTCACTTTGGCGCTTCACAGTGATCCTCAAAACATAATGTTCACTTACAATGACGAATCTGCCTTCCAACTTTGACTTCATTTACTCCAAATTCTCCTGACTAATTCATTGTCCCACTTCCCGGCCGAAACGGACCAGCCACCCGGCTAATTCAGCATGTATAATGTACCTACGGTAATCCGCGATTCATGCATAATGTCTGTGCGTGCTTTCGTTTTCTCCAAGGCTCTTTTCCTATACTTCTAGATACTTTTTTCTGTTTGCTATGTAAGGTAGTTGATATATACTTGTTGCTGTTGCTTGAATTTGCATTTTGATACTTGAGTACTCCTGGTCATCTATTATTAAATTCAGTTTTTTTTTAAAGAATTTTCTGATCTACTATTATATTTATTATTTACGAATTGGATTATCTACATCTATGTTGCTGTTGTTTTGAGTTGCTGATATACCTACTGCTTACCTACTGTATTTTATGTTATTATTTTTTTCTTATTCATATATTTATCGTTTCTGGGTTAATTAAGTATTATATTGATTTGGTCAAGGTACTACGGTGATGTAAACCGAATAGGACTTCCTTATTCGCTTTCCTGATCCTATCACCTCCCATGATTTTCCTCACCTTCATCATCACCTCATTTCATTTGTTGCTAACAACAGTAGTTACTCTACACCTTCCATCCAATGTCCCGTATTCCAAAACTATCCACAATTGCTACCCTCGTCCTCTTTTTATTACAGCTATCCACGCCTACGTACCTGCCATGTAATCACGTCTATTATTACACTAACTAATCCGTTTACATTCCCATACATTCGCGTATTTGCATTAAAACACTTTTTCCTTCCTGCATGGCAGATACCTATACCTAATTAAATTTGTTCACTACATTTTACTCTATTATATTCAGTCTAGATCTACGAAGGAGTTAAACAGATATTTCAGCGAAATTATTGTGACCAATTACATTAAAGTTCCATCCAAACGGCACATATCAGGTAGGGATACGACACCGTACAGATGGTGGTAGAAAAATCTGGGTGATATGATAATCTCAGCGTAACAAGGCGGTGAACCTCCGGTGGTGAGGTAACGAGACCTAGAGGGTACCTCCATGGTTTAGACAATGAAATGGCGATTCTGATTCAGAAGATACAGATAAAAATTAATATAAGCTACACATATTTCTTGTCTATTCCATAAGGTGGCGTGGAAAATCCTCTATCCCTAACTAATTGGCATATACTCGTATCAGATTATTGTTCAGGTTGATAGAGCGAAGAATGATGAAGATTAATTGAGTGAATAAACAATCAGGAAGAGACCTGAAAACTGTTCGTCATAATAGCTGGTACCTACGCGTCTACGCCCGGTAAAAATACTTACGCAGTAATAACTACGGGGTAAAATATCTGCCACCCCATCGCCAGATACTTGGTGCGGCTCTTTTGGCTCCGTGGCTGGAGGCTGGGAGCCAAAGAATACATAGGGGCCCTTCATGATTGTGTTCTGTGGCGGGAGCTAACTAGGGCGAAGGCAGCTAGGCTACTATCGAATAAGGCCCCGTAATTCCATGGAACACGCTCCCTTATTCCGTGAGGATTGCATGGGACGGAATTGGGAGCTGTTTACTAGGGCGGGTGTAATCTCGGCCCAAGCTCGGTCGACCAAGGGTCAGACTGTCTTATCTAAATGTAAACTCGACCCACCCCTCTAATCCGTCATCGAAGCGAGCATTGTAATCTCGGCCCAGGCCCAGCTAGTCAGTCAGTTTCTACAAGTGAACGGTACCGTTATCTCCACAGTTATCTCCTAGTAAGTGTTCCTCCTCCAAGCATTTGCTATAATGTCATGTGCGAATGTTGTTATAAGCCAGCGCGGTTTCGTTCAAATCGAAGTGGACAAGTTCAAATTCAAAAAACGCCGGGATTTGGCGACGGGTGAAACCAGTTGGAGGTAAGAGTTTTATCATATTGACGGTTCTCAACCACATGTGATATTGAATGAATATTAATTGAGTTCACATCGCTTTGTTTTGCTGGATTAGGTGCTGTAACGCAATTTGTACCGCTTCCGTCATCACTTCTGGAGCCAATTATGTTATTTCGGAGAAGAGGCAGAATCACAAAACCCACCCGCCTTTATCAGAAAGCTGTGGAACAATTGCCTGAGCCACCATCGAAAGTTCTACGATCTGTGCTTAATGCGTCAAATATTCAAACATTGGACGTGAGTAATGAACAACCTGTGAACTCAATATCGTTATATACTATATATATAATATCGTGAGTTCATAGTCATCATTATTTTTGTTCCTCAGACTTCGGACTTGTCACATCAAACGGAACATGTACAACTCTCGACGAAAAGCTCAACCAACATTGCCCAAGAGTCTAGAAGAGGTGCAAACAGCTATTAGATTTTTGAACCTGAAAACTGTCAACGAAGAGGAATTTGTGCTCACCAACGACACCGACAGCGGACTGGTTGTATTTTCATGTTTGACAAATTTAACAGCACTCGTGAGAGCTTCGGTTGTTTACATAGATGGAACTTTTCAATTTTGCCCGAAATTTTTTTTCTCCAATTGTTAACCATCCACGGATACATCAGTGGGGACTAGGTATATACCGTTAGTATTTTGTTTACTGAAAAATAAGTTGACGTCGACGTATGAGTTGTGTTTTAACGTGCTGGTAGACTTGTGTAATGAACATGACCTGTTACTGCTGCCAACTACAATCGTTACAGATCTTGAAGTAGGTTTACAGAATGCTTGCCGCGCTGCCTGGCCTTTCTGTGCCCTCCTGTCGTGTCGGTTCCATTTATGTCAGGCTTGGTTAAGAAAACTCCAAAATTTGGGCTTGTCCGTAGAGTACAGAGACCATACACAGATAGGAAAATGGCTCAAAACATTTTTTGGGTTGCCTTTCTTGAGATCCGAACATGTTGAGTTCTGCTTCAATGAGATAGCCGTGGAAAAGCCAGCCCAACGATCGAAACCATTGACCGATTTCATTTCGTACTTGCGTGACAATTACGTCAAGTCTAAGGCAAAATTTCCTCCATTCATGTGGGCTTCACCCTCATCCGAACTTAATTTGACGACCAACAACTGTGAGTCTTTTCACTCCCACTTCAACAAACAGTTTTCCAGCTCTCTCCCAAACATTTTTACTTTTATGGCTTGGCCATAAAAGTCAGCAATCATTATAGCCCCCACCCAACTTAAATCGTTGGTATTATTATTTTTGACCCAATTACTATTTTCCATTTGACTGTGATATCCACTATATATTTTACATTTGGCTGTGATATTCACTATATTTATGTATTACATTGACTGTGATTGGCGAAAGCCTCGATTTTGTAAGATAACTATTCGTTATAATAAAACTTGGTGGAATGAACGGCTACTTTTCACTAGTTCCTTGTGCCAAGTTTACAGTGAACGAGTTGCGGAGATTACAACTATGAGAGCATCCTGGGCCGAGTTTACACACCAAGGGAGAGGGCAAGTAGGAAGGATTAGGCCCAGTTTACATCGAATACCCAAGATTTGGGCCCAGCTTACAATCGCCCCCCTTGAAGCTTACAATAAATTCTAAGCTATTCTAGCTTCTTGCCCGTCGCCTTGCCACCCCTCGATTCCCCGCTCACAGTATGGCCCCGACAGGACGCTATGTTTGCTGCGGCTCATCCATTGCGATGTGACCCGCACAGCCCCAGCGTTCATAGGGATAAGAATTTGTGGATATCTTTTGTTACCTACCTATTTCCTCTTTTTCCAAATATTATTTTGTAGTCCTCAGGCTCATTCCGGTCGCTATTTTTGCTTTTACGTTTAAAGGTGCGTAAATTCCAAAAACGCAATGATCACAGATATATTGTCAAAAATAGGTGTTTTTGGGGTGGCCAAAATTGGTGAAAACCATCAAAAATAGCTATTTCAATTATTTAACATGAAAGAAACAATAAATAAACAGCCAACATTTCCATGGGTATGTCCAATAGAATAATAAACCCATGTGACAAGGACTTTGCAGCGTTTTTTCCTAAATTTTATGGCAATAACAGGTACTATGCCAAAAAGCTATAGAAAAAGTGTACTTTCATTGTGAAAATAATTGGAAGGGATTGGAATAAGAAATACAAGTATCGTATGCAATGTTTTCAATATTGAATGAAAATTATCAATAGGTATTAGAATAATATCGGAAGATTCCTGCGTACCCGGTCCGGTGGTGTGTGGTAATATTATAATAATTATGGTGGGTAACAATAGTAATAAATGCGGGTAACATTACTCTCAGACGCCGGAAATATATCCATGATGCAGTGTTTTCTCAGGCAGTGGAGAAATTCATGAGGTTCTCTTTCGTTCTGTGAAGAGATTTTTCTCATTGAGATTTCCCCTTGAAGGCCGAAAGGAGAGCGAAATCTTGAAGCAATGACAGTTTCTCCTTTGTGCTGGTAGCGGGGACTTTAAAATGCCGATCCGTTTCCCTTTTGAGTCGTTAAGAGCTGCAAGAGACGGGGAATGCGGGTGTTTGAAAACGTTAACGGAGAAACGTTGGGTGGGGGGGTATTTGGTGGCTCGGAGGGGAGTTTTAAGGGCGACAGAGAGTGGTTGAGGGGGGTACGGAGCTGTAGGTTGGAAATTGAGCAAAGGCACCCGGGTGAGACTCCGTCCTTTCTAGAGACCTTTGAATTCTCATTAGAATTTCCAACGGCGTTAAGGCCCTTCGCGACAGACTTTCATTGTCTAGTTGCTAAGTGTAGCGTTCTCTCGTTGATAATGGGATGCATAGAAGGGCTACACTGGGCTCTACGGGGCTACGCCTTTATGCTTTCAGCCTCTCGTGCCCTCTGAAACTCCCTTTTCCTAATAATCGGCACTAACTCACCGCACTTATTAGCCTTCTAATGAAACCTCCTTTAGGGCACACGTTAACTGGAATTTCCAAGTCAACCCGTTCCGTTCCACTAATACGTTGTGTCAGCGAACCTTTCATGTTATCCTATGTAGGTCGTCGGCGATGTTTTCCTTCCCACACACCTCTCAACTACACATAACCTCTGCCCATGGTAAGAAGGTGCACGGAAATTTGCTTTTTGTAGGGAAAATAGAATTGAAAAGAAACCAGTCATGCAGCATGGCTATAAGAGCGAATTGTCAAAGAAATATTTGTGCTGCTGTGTAATAAGGTTATATTATAACGAGAACCCATACCCATTATATCAATGTTTCATAATTTTAGCAATTTTTACCCATTTTTGACCATTATAATGTACAATTTGACCCACTCTTTTAAGATAATATTTTCATAATCGAAATAGTTCTTCTCGTGAATCACCATCCCACAAAACGTCAGGTGAATTAATACTGTTTTTAGCCCTTAATACCAATTTCTGACCCCCAAAATCCGAAATTGACTCATATTCTCTAGGAAAAACAACTGAAATGGTATTTTTCTGTCTATATTCATCTTGCCACACCACTTTCGGGGGTTTTACATCAATTTTTAGCGGTTTTAGCCGTTTTTACCGACCCCTAAAAACTCAGATTTGACCCCCTTAAAATTTTTAAAATTGCTCGTCTTCAAACTCATCCTTTTGTGTGGCAATAAGAACATTTTGGGAAATTTTGGAATTTGTATCGGAATTATATCGTCTGGAGAGACACATAAATAAATATAAATATAAATATAAAGATAAATATAAATAAATTTATATTATATATATAAAAATCTGTTAAAATCTAGGGATGAATTCAGGATGACGTGAAACGGATTTGCCTACAAAAAAATTTCATGTTCTCAAAATGTTGGACTCAATTCAATAGCTTCATTTTCTTTTAAAATTCGCTAAAACTAAAATATGTACATTACTACAATCATTTTGAAATAGCTTTCAGTTCAAAGTCTGTTTATCAAGCTTCAGTTTGATTCCCTCCAAATTGCTGCTCCGAACACCTTCCCACAATGGAGACTCCGGTAAATCATGAGCAGAGAATGTTAAATGATATAAATCAGGGAAATATCGAGCCTAGATATAACAAAATTAGAATTAAATAACATAAACCTAAATATTATACAGAATTTTTGTAGCTTAAGTAAGCTACTTGTCATGCAAACTATAGGTACGAGTATTAACAATGCATATCATTATTCACACAACAGTACATACCTAATATAATAGGAACTTATATGAAAAATTATAATGTTATCACGACATTTTAAAACGCTGAATAATAAAACGACGGTTTATTATTTTCATATACCCTGTAGGGTAATTTTTTGCGGTGGGCACTATCTACCATGCACGCATGTATCATATACCCAGACCCGAAAAAATGGGTAGCCCTATTTCAACTAAATATAGCTGTAATAGCTCTAATTAAATAAATACGTATCCCCCTCCCCCAAATCGATCATTTTTGAAATTATTATGGTCGCTGAAACTAAGCAGGACCTTCGACATTCCCAGATTTTCACCCAATTTGGATGGTTCACTCGGCCATGAACAATACTTGTACAACAAAAACCAAAATAACCAACTTTCTTCAAATGAAATAAAATCACGGAACAACCATCTCCATTTCATAAAGCCTTGCGTTTATTATAATCAGCTGTTTCCCGTCAACATCTGGGCTGAGTTATACCATGTTGTGATTCACACTCATGCTGATGAAGCTTTTCGGTTCAAACTTCAGGGCCCTAGTGTGAACGAATGGCTGTACCGGGTGGTCTCAAAAAATAGTACAACCCGGAATCAATTCAAAAAGTCATCAAAACCATACCCTTCTATTTTCGAGCGTCGCCGTTTTGAAAATTGCAACCCCTATTTTCCACCCCTTAGCGGTGACTGACAGTAACGCCGAGCTTTGCGGACCAAATTGACCCAAATGGGACTTACGAACCATTGTTCATTGATTTTGGTTCATGGCGCCTAACTAAGAAAAGAGCCGCGTAGAACAGACGGAGAGGATTTTTTTTTTTTATTCCGTTTTTGGGTTCTACATACCTTGAAACGCAAACCGTCAACTTCTGAAGGGGTTATTATTTATTTACTTTATTTATTTTATTTTTAGTTATTTATTTTTCCCCATGGTCAATTCCGGTGTCATTATTGAAAAATAATAAACCGAAAATAATAAATTGATATCAGAATGGGATATTTTCTCAACAACCCTTCTAAAATTACATGAAACGAACAACACAACTTCCAAAATTGAAACGTTCTTCTCGGGATACTATTTTCTCGGTCGGTTAATAATATGCGTTTTTTCTCTAGTGTCAGTGCACTTCCCACGTGTAAGTTGACCAGTTTCCTGTTAGATTGTTAATGATCAACGCGTTTACCAGTGGTGTAACTGAGCTGCAGCTTTCCGCATTTTGGTTTATTATTTTCAATAATGAACCTTTGGAGTCGAGCATGAAAAAAACAAAATAAAACAAAAAATGTTTAACCCCCCTCCCCGCAAAATTTGATGGTTTACGTTTCAAGGTACGTAAGATCCAAAAATACAATTAAAAAAATTCTGTCTATCCGTCGTACGCAGTACTACGCACTTTTCTTAGTTTACCATTAACCAGAATTAATGAAATTTGGTTTGTAGGTTCCGTTCGGGGTCTAGTTGGTCCTCGAAGCTCGGCGTTACTGTCAGTCATCTCCAAGGGGTGAAAAATAGGGGTTGAAATTTTCAGAACGCCGTAGCTCGTAAACCTTCAATGGAAGGGTACGGGTTTTTTTACGTTTTTAAATTGATCTTGAACTAAAGAATTTGCTGAGACCACCCGGAGCATTGTTCGACTAGCCGTTCGTTTGCACCGAAAAGCTTCGCCAACACGATCGTGAATGAAACGGTATGAATCCGGCCCAGATATCATTGCTAGGGATCACCTGATTATAATCACGATGGCTGTATGAAGTCGAGTTGGTTGTTTGGCGATATTATTTCATTTGAAAAATGAAAGCAGAACAGTGAAAGCTACAACAATCTTTTGGATTTTGTTTATAGGAACTTTTGCAACTTGAACAAACTTTGAAGTATTATTGGGTAAATTATTACATAACGGCAAATTATTACACAACTATTTATTATACTATCTACGCAGAAGGGGCATCTATACAGGTAAATTATTACACAACGGATAATTATTTACCTTATGCTTCAAAATGAATAACTAGAAATAATTAATGATTGAATTATTGAATCCCGTGCATTTGTTTAGGGCTTTCCTGGAGGAAGCTAGAGGGAACTGACCACAGAAAACAGTGATCTAAGCAGAAGGGGCATCTATACAGGTATGTAATGAACCGCTGTGTAATAATTTGCAGCGTTTTGAGGAGTCCGTAAATATAATAAATTGTTAATTGGATATTAAATTTTGTAATGCCAAGGATAACTGAGATATATCTGAATGGAGAAATGCAGACTGCTGATATTTCTTGGAGGTGGTACCTGGGGATTGAAACTCGATCGCACACAGTGCTTGCCGCGAGATCGCTGAGTGGATTCTGGTGCAACACCACCAGCTGACAGTGTTCGTTAACTTTCAGCTCCTTTGAACTTTCAATCTTTACTAGGTAGGTATATTTATTTAATTTACAATAAAATTATCTTCTCATTAAAAAGAACGTGTTTTGTAACGTGATACTGACGTTGGATATTTCTTCAGTTGTAAAGAAACATATCATTCGACTATATTAAACTATTTAAGTAATAACGGTAAAAGAAAATTTTTTTGAAAATATAAAAACTGAAAAAGATGTAAATAAAATTAATAATAAATTAATATTTTAGGACGATAATGAGCTATAACTGAAGTACTGTCTATTAATATGTATGCCATAAGTAGATGATATGCTATACAAATACATTGAATCAATAGTAGTAATAAATAGTTTTTTTTTAAACATTGAACGAAGAAACTGCTGTGGTTATACCGTCTACGTTAAGGACCGAACTCTATCCATATCGCGGGCATTCGGCCCATGTTGGGGAGAATTTTCTTGTATGCTGGTAAACCTCCGTGTGTATAATACTCATGGATGTAGAAGAATGGGTTATTTATTTATTATTTGGTAATCTTTTCATAAACATGTTGTATTTGTATAATTAAAAATGGAAATAAAGAAATTAAAGAAGAAAAATGCATTGTAACAATCCCGTTTTTCTTAAAGAAATGAATACTTCTACGAAAAATTTTTGATGGGCCCATCACATCCAACCCACGTTTACAAGTGAGACGGCACGGGGTTCTGGTTATACCTCTCCTTCAAGACAAACACGCCCTGCTGGTTAGTATAGATCTAACGCCTTTTACAGCTATGGTGGCTAAGGTAGGAGTTCACGTTACAAAAATTGTACATAGGTTGCAAATCATAGTTTAAAAAACTTTTCATAAATAAATATGATAAGTATAATACGTAATTCAGGATTTTTTTTTGTATCAAGGCCACCTATGAGTAACTTTGAAGCCACCGCCAGTCGTTCTTTGACCGACGCGAACACCACCGTGGCCAGCGTAGATTGGTTCCACTCTCCCGTGGACCTGCAAACTGTGCTTTCCGTCATCACTTGCCCAAACCTTTTTGATGTTAAAAGCTTCTCCATCCCTTACAATATCTTCTGAAGCCTGGAAAGAAACATTTCTAGTTGATTTTGATTTTTTTTTTTTTCCACATTACTGCGGTGGTACAAAACAAGGAAGAGAGAGAACAAAATATCCATCAGGCAATAGTAGAATTAGGTGATCGTCATTTTTATAATCTGGACTTCATTTTCTCCATCACATTTTTCATATTATGCATCAAACAACCCATCAAATTCTCATAAATTTTACCTATTCAATCAACTTTTACCAATTTCATCAATTCCCGAACTATTCTCGACCATAACTGTTTCATCCATCAAATCCTCATTCATTTTATTTTTTAAAAATCTGGCTGTGTAGAAGGTCTAGAAGGCTGTTTAGGGGCCTAATGGGGTTAAGAAATGAAAAAAAAAAAACGCTGCAAAGTCCTTGTCACATGGGTTTATTATTCTATTGGAGTTCTAGAGATTCTTGTTGGCTGTTAAATTTATTGTTTCTTTCATGTGGAATGATTGAAATAGATATTTCTGATGATTTCCACCAATTTTGGCCCCCAAAACATGAAATAGGTACGCTTTTGGTTTATTATTCTGTGAATAATACACCTATGTATTCGCTCAGCAAAACATTTTCGTAACACCCCCTAAAAATTTTTTCTTTTCCGTTTCAAGGTGCGCAGATTCCAAAAATGCAATGTCCGTCCGCCGTCCGCCGTACGCCGTATCACGTGTACAGGCTTCATTTTCGATCTAAAAAAATCGTTCTTTCGCACACATGCTCCATTTGGGCCCTAGTTGTGTCCCGAAACTTTTCAGCCCGATCGGAATATACCCAGGGATGTTATCAGTGAAAATGTGTGTAAAAATAGGTACTTTTTGCGATTTAGCAACATGTTAGTAAAATGAGCTTTTGAGGTATCTTTTTCCATGTTTTTTTCTCTTTTTGGTTTATTATTCTGTGAATAATACACCTATGTATTCGCTCAGCAAAAAATTTTTATAACACCCCCTCAAACTTTTTTCTTTTCCGTTTCAAGGTGCATAGATTCCAAAAATGCAATGTCCGTCCGCCGTACGCCGTCCGCCGTCCGCCGTATCACGTGTACAGGCTTCATTTTCGGTCTAAAAAAATCGTTCTTTCGCACACATGCTCCATTTGGGCCCTAGTTGTGTCCCGAAACTTTTCAGCCCGATCGGAATATACCCAGGGGTGTTATGAGTGAAAATGTGTGTAAAAATAGGTACTTTTTACGTTTTAGCAACATATTGGTAACATGAGCTTCTGAGATATCGTTTTCTATGTTTTTGGGGACGGGAAGACCGAATATGAAGTCGATTTTGACCAAAGAGTGGAAAATTGAGTTCTACCAAATGTTCAGCTCCCAGAATTGATTTTTTATGAGTGAAAAACCTGGGAAATCGTCTGAAATCACCATCAGTTTGTATAATAACACTGGAAAAAGTGTCAAGACGTGGTTCAGGACGATTAAATGGCACTACCAATGATCAAAGATAGTTTAAAAAAAAAGAAAAAAAAGAGCGTACCTAATTTGTGTTTTGGGGGCCAAAATTAATGGAAACCATCAGAAGTAGCTATTTCGATTATTACGCATGAAAGAAACAATTAATGAACAGCCAACCTTTCTGTAGGTATGTCCAATAGAATAATAAACCCATGTGACAAGGACTTTGCAGCGATCATTGGTAGTGGCATTTAATGGTCTTGATTCACCTGTTTACACTTTTTCCAATGTTATTATACACATTGATGGTGATTTCAGACAGTTTTCAAGGTTTTTGACTCATAAAAAACCAATTTTGGGAGCTGAACCTTTGGTAAAACCTCAATTTCCGCGTCTTTGGTCAAAATCGACATCATATTCGGTCTTCTCGTCCCCAAAAAACGCTGCAAAGTCCTTGTCACATGGGTTTATTATTCTATTGGACATACCTACAGAAATGTAGGCTGTTCATTTATTGTTTCTATCATGAGAAATAATTTAAATAGCTATTTCTGATTGTTTCCACCAATTTTGGCCCCTAAAACACAAATTAGGTATGCTCCTTTTTTTCCCCCCAAACTATCTTTGATCATTGGTAGTACCATTCAATTGTCTTGATCCATGTGTTGACACCTTTTCTAGTGTTATTGTACAAATTGATGGTGATTTCAGACGATTTCCCAGGTTTTTCACTCATAAAAAATCAATTTTGGGTGCTGAACATTTGGTAGAACTCAATTTTCCACTCTTTGGTAAAAATCGACTTCATATTCGGTCTTCTCGTCCCCAAAAACATGGAAAACGATATCTCAGAAGCTCATGTTACCAACATGTTGCTAAAACGCAAAAGTACCTATTTTTACACACATTTTCACTCATAACACCCCTGGGTATATTCCGATCGGGCTGAAAAGTTTTGGGACACAACTAGGGCCCAAATGGAGCATGTGTCCGAAAGAACGAATTTTTTAGACTTAAAATGAAGCCTGTACACGTGATACGGCGTACGGCGGACGGACATTGCATTTTTGGAATCTACGCACCTTGAAACGGAAAATAAAAAAGTTTGAGGGGGTGTTATAAAAATTTTTTGCTGAGCGAATACATAGGTGTATTATTCACAGAATAATAAACCAAAAGTGAGCTCTGCTGATCAATGAATATCATCAGCATTTAAACCGATACGGGAACGATTCAACAATCCGCCACGATATGACTACTCTGATTCAAAAGAAATTGATCAAATTGTACATCTGTGACAATAAGGCCATATGTGTACCTAACGTGTAGGTATGCATCATCCCAGCGGTTGATAAGCAGATGAATACTTCTCGGGTTAGAACATTTTCCTGATATTCAGAGACTAACTAGTTCCATTACAGAAGCACATTTGATTTGCAGGTGGGTTCTAAGCATAGGTAGCGGAAGGATTCATGCCAATCGTGTCTAGAGCAGCCCAGTTTTAGATGCTGGAAGCCATTCAACTAAAATAATCACTTCAAGATTCAAAGAGCATAGGTAATTATTCGTTTTGTAGAGATGTGAAAAAAATTTCACGTAAGTACTCATCATGCATCATCATGCAAACAGCAGCATTTTTGCATGTAGTCAACTAAGTTGAACCAAAACTTATTCCATTATTTCGGGGGTTGTGAATGCAGATTGAAGAAATGACTTGGAAATATGTAAGCAGATTTTATAAGTTATTAGGTTTTGATAAATCTCATCTAAACAGAATCACGTACCACGTCTATGGATATTACATCAATACACCTTATGTTTGCCAAGAACTTATATTATACTCACATGAGCTGGATGAAAGTGACAGACGAGGACGGTCATCGCCACAGCAAGGAATATCAAGCAGACTTTCATTTTCTTCAATTCCTGCAGGACGTTATTTGGGTAATTATTGCTACATGCTACAAGGTTTCGTGGCTCATGCATTCATTTCAGAAACTGGTGGACACTGTTTTAGTACCATCATAACATCACCAACCGTCTCAGTGTTCGCTGAATAGGAAGTGAGTACATGTAGGTGGTTAACACACTGCAAAACTTTTGAGGGAAGGTTCCTTTTTCGTACTTGATTTTAAAAAAGTTTCATTATTGAAAATAGTATAACTAAAATAGCAAACCATTCAGAAACAATTCGCATTATTTTTCTTAATGTAATTGAGTAAAGCCACTTTCGTAAATAACTATCTCCGTTGTTATGATGAAACGAACTTGTTCAGGTTTGCATGCTTGAAAAATGAAGCTTTTATTTGGCTAGCTAAGTACTAATGAAGCTCCCTGAGGATCAAGCTCTAAAAGTGTCAAGATCAGACACAGCCCCCCTACAACCAACCAATTTGAAAACAAATATTCCATATTCAAAACGCTGGAAATTCTTCCGCATATTTTAAAATGTCCTTGTTATATATATTTATAATATATGTAATATATTGTAACTATATAATAACATAGATTCTTTTTAGTTCACTGTTCTATATGATGTACCCTTCGCGCATATGCGAATGGCCATAGGTATACGAAAGAAAGTTATTAGATATGAAATCATGTTCAGGGTAAGTGCGGGTTGGTCCCTTAGTTTAATTAAATGTATGCAACGAGTTTATTGAAGATACATTGCATAACAAAATAATTGCTTGATGTATCTTTCATTTCAGGCGATATTCAGGTAGGGTCACCTGTATTATAATAAAATAGATCCACTTCTACGTTAGGGCTTCCTCCGAGGGATGCATAAATGTGGCAAGTGGCACTAGTGGATTCGAAACTAAAACGCTGCAAAGTCCTTGTCACATGGGTTTATTATTCTATTATTTTATTGGTCTACAGAAATGCTTGCTGTTTATTTATTGTTTCTTTCATCTAAAATAATTGAAATAGCTATTTCTGGTGGTTTCCACAAATTTTGGCCCCCAAAACTTGAATTAGGTACTACGCTCCTTTTCTTTTCTTTTTTTTTATTACCTTTGATCATTGATTGTACCATTTAATCGTCTTGATCCATGTGTTGACACTTTTTCTAGTGTTATTATACAAATTGATGGTGATTTCAGACGATTTCGCAAGTTTTTGACTCATAAAAAATCAATTTTGGGAGCTGAACATCTGGTACAACCTCGATTTTCCACTCCTTGGTCAAAATCGACTTCATATTCGGTCTTCTCGTCCCCAAAAACATGGAAAACGATACCTCAAAAGCTCATTTTACTAGGTACTATGTTACTAAAACACAAAAAGTACCTATTTTTTACACCTTTTCACTCATAACTCCCCTGGATATATTCCGATCGGGCTGAAAAGTTTCGGGACACAACTAGGGCCCAAATGGAGCATGTGTGCGAAAGAACGATTTTTTTAGACCGAAAATGAAGCCTGTACACGTGATACGGCGTACTTACGGCGGACGGACATTGCATTTTTGGAATCTACGCACCTTGAAACGGAAAAGAAAAAATTTTGAGGGGGTGTTATAAAAATTTTTTTGCTGAGCGAATACATAGGTGTATTATTCACAGAATAATAAACCAAAATTCCGACCATTTCAAGTTCCTATTGATTAAATCATAGTAAAACGTAACATGAACTTATTGAAGAACTTATTTATTAAAATTTTGAATTCGATTTTATTAAAATTTTATTGATTTGGATCTGATTTTTGTCAAGTGTTTTTTCACAACTTACCTTGTTAGGCGTATCTCGGAACTGGAAGTGATCCTATTCCAACAATAAGAGATGAGATCTGAGTGCGATTCTGCTCCCTCCGTGTTTTATAAGAGGATATCTCCAATCACCGTATTTTACAGGATTACTGGGGTTATCGTAGGATGATGATTATCGCCGAGTGAGTCACTGTGTTTATAGAAGTTTCATTTTATCTCTGATTTCTCCAGTAAGGCAGAGCTACTGTGATTCCCTCAAAAACCGTCAATCACTGATATGAATCCTCTCTTATTTTATTTTCAGGTTTATTCTTCGTACCAACTTCGAGTTTATTTCACATAACTTGTAAACTTGACACGGAATTCATTATGTACCAACAGCCAAAATCAGGCTCAGGTTTGAAATACAATGCGATTATTTTCATCTGCTGTTCTGAGAACCGTTGGGATCGAGTTTCAAAGCCACTTTATTTACAGCGCAGTGGTAATTCGTCTCAAATCGAAGATCTAATGGGAAATTCCTCACAGAACTCTTTTTCATCATTCTTTAATTTTTTCAACAAAAAATAAAATAAACGAACAAACTGGAAAGTTTCAAAACTAACGTTTTAGAAAATTATATAAACTTTAATGAAATTAAAAGAGATTATCTGGTTACCAATCCACGCATACCCTTACATTTTTAACTCTTAAGCAACCATATTTCCGGGAAGTTATGGGCGTTTGAAGGAATACTAGTTTCACATGCATCGGCGAAGGTTTCCGTCCGTTTTTGGTGCGTAAGTCAAATTGGAACAAACAGATGTCAAACGGCACCTACCCACCGAAATCAGTTCTTTTTGGTAGTTTTGTGTCTTTAAGGGTACACACTCCAACATATTCAGCTTTGAGAAGGAGGAACAACTTCGGATTTTTGTCGTCAAATTCGTGTTTGGTTGGGTCAAACATGTAGGATTACACTTGCTTCGTTGAACAAAATGTTGAAGATAAAAATCGAATGACCGAAAAGCGGCGAATTAAACACCATCTGGAGGGCTGAGCATAAAACCTGTTCAGTGGAACGCATCCGCCTCATTAAAATTAACCAGAGCGATAAAACCGAGGCGGCCAGACCGTTGGTTTATGTCGGTTCAAGTGTTTCAAAAGAAGAATAAGTGTTGGTCTCATATCGATTAGACTGACGTAGGTACCTGCTTAGCTTTAGTACAAAAATTTAAAAAATTCAACTCCTCTTCAAAATTTGAGGTTCTCGTTTCAAGTTATGTAGAATCCATGAATGGATTACTCAAAATTTCTGTCCGTCTTCCTAAGGGGTTACTTTCTTAGTTACGATGAACCAAATATATTAATGAAATTCGGTTTGTAGATCCCATTTGGGGTATAGTTTGTCCGCGAAGCTCGACGTTACTGTCAGTGTGAAAATGTGGTTTGACATTTTCAGAACGCCGCAGCTCGAAAACTCTGATCAGAGGAGTACGGTTTTTTACGTTTTTAAATTGATCTCAAATCTGAGAATTTTTGAGACCATCACCCGGAGCATTGTACGTCCAGCCGTTCACTCACAGTAAGGCCCTTAAATCTGAAACCAAAGGCCTCATCAACATGAATGTGAATCATACGGTATACATCACCGAGGTATACGTCCAGCCCAGATATCATAGCTGTGGAACAGCTGATCATAATCAAGCCTACCTACCGCGAGTTGGCTGTTCCGTCATTATTATCTCGTTCGAAGAATGATGGTTATTTGGGATTTTGTTGATAACGGTAACTTTTTAAGTTGAAATAATTTGGTTCGGTGTCTGCTTCATGCTCCATAGATAACAACAAATAATTAATTCTCGAATTCACCGCATATTTATGAAACTGAAATTGCCCTGCCAGCTGCAGTACTAGATTTGGGGCTTTCCTGGGGGATGTAAGAGAGTAAGTACTGACCCCAGAAAACAGTGATCTACGCTAAACAGGAAATCGTTGTATTACTGGAAATTTACAAATCCGCGTAGCCAAGGTCCATACCGTCCGGAAGGAAAAAATATTAAATACACGTAAAAAATATCAAAAGTAGGGATCAATTCAGAATGCACTGAAACGAGAAGAGATCGAGACATTCTCCAAACATTCGACTAATAAAAATGTTGGACCCATTGCAATAGCTTTTTCTCCAAAAATTCGCTGAAAAAATGAAGGCAATATCTTATTTACCTCTTATTCGATTTATGAGGCTACGCGACATCAATACCTAACCCCGTACTCGTTACTAGGTACCTACCTAAACCGTTGTGTAATAATTTACCTGTATAGGTTCCCCTTCTACGGAGATGAAATAATGAAACGTTGTGCAATAATTTTCCCATCAATAATACTTCAACGGTTGTTCAAGTTGCAAAAGTACCCATCAACAAAATCCAGTCCCTTCTTGGTAGATGAGCCGTTGTGTAATAATTTACCGTTGTGTAATAATTTACCGTGGTGTAATAATTTGCCGTTGTGTAACGATTTGCCGTTGTGTAATAATTTGCCATTGTGTAATAATTTACCCATCAATAATACTTCGACGTTTGTTCAAGTTTCAGAAGTACCTACCAACTAAATCCAATAGTCCATCACTTGTCAAATGAAATAATATCGCAGAACAAACAACTCGACGTCATACAGCCATCCTTGATTATAATCAGGTGCTCCCTAGTGATGATATCCGGGCTGGATTAATACCGTTCGATTCACGATCGTGTTGACGAAGCATTTTGGTGCACATGAACGGCTGGACGTGCAATGCTCCGGGTGGTCTCAAAAAATTGTTTAGCTCAAGACAAATTTAATAACGTAAAAGAAACCATACCCTTCTATTGAAAGTTTTCGAGCTACGGCGTTCTGAAAATTTCAAACCCTATTTTGAACCCCTTAGAGATGACTGACAGTAACGTCGAGCTTCGAGGACCAACTAGACCCCGAACGGAACCTATAACCCGAATTTCATAATTTTTTTTTCATGGTAACTAAGAAAAGTGGCCCGTACGGCAGACGGCGGACAGACAGAAATTTTTTGGTTTATTATTTTCAATACCTAATGAACCATTGGAATCGAGCATGAAAAAAAAAAAAATTCTTACCCCCCCTCAAAATTTGATGGTTTACGTTTCAAGGTATGTAGAATCCAAAACTGCAATAAAAATATTTCTGTCTGTCCGCCGTACGCCGACGGGCCACTTTTCTTAGTTACCATGAAACAAAATTGATGAAATTCGGGTTATAGGTTCCGTTCATCACTAAGGGGTTCAAAATAGGGGTTGAAATTTTCAAAACGCCTATCCCTTCTTTTACGTGAATCTTTTTACGGTTTTAAATAGTTCTTGAACTTACGAGTTTCTTAAGACCACCCGCAGCCGTTCGTTCACAGTAAGGCCCCGAAGTTTACACCGATAGGCATTTTCGACTCCAGTGTGAATGAAATTGTATACATTCAAACCAAATCTCGTTACCACGGACGCGCCGACGACTGGAAATTCGCAGGAGATAAAATCATTGCTAGGGGCCACCTGATTATATTGGCGGAGTATGAAGTCGAGTTGGTTGTTCTGTAATATTATTTCATTTGAAAAATGATGGCTCTTTTGGAGTTTGTTGATAGGTAGTGAAACTTGAACAAACGTTGGGTAAATTATTACTACACGATGGTAAATCATTACTCAACGGTAAATTATTACACAACGGTTCATTATACCATCTACGTAGAAGGGGCTGGAGTTTGTTGGTAGGTACTTTTGCAACTTTTTTCACTCCTCATCAACAATTTCTTTTCAGAACTTCATTATGTGTGTTTCTTTTTGTTAGGTACTGTTTGTCATCGGCAGAATTATTTTAGCAACATTTAACTCGTGATTTAGGTAGGTACCTAGTAACGAGTACGGGGTTAGGTACTAACCTACGGAGGGTCTGCGATCTACATTATATGTATAGAATAGTACATATCATATTATATAGACGGGTTATCTATACATAGAGCTGTGATCTGTAACAGAAGGGTATTCTATACAAAATAATAAACCGTTGTGCAGGGATTTGCAGCGTTTTTCACTCCTCATCAACAATTTCTTTTCAGAACTTCATTATGTGTGTTTCTTTTTGTTAGGTACTGTTTGTCATCGGCAGAATTATTTTAGCAACATTTAACTCGTGATTTAGGTAGGTACCTAGTAACGAGTACGGGGTTAGGTACTAACCTACGGAGGGTCTGCGATCTACATAATATGTATATAATAGTACATATCATATTATATAGACGGGTTATCTATACATAGAGCGGTGATCTGTAACAGAAGGGTATTCTATACAAAATAATAAACCGTTGTGCAGGGATTTGCAGCGTTTTTATTACATTTTCAAAGTTTAAGTAGGTATATTGAAAGTGAAATCATCAAATTTTGAGAGGGTCTGTTTTTTCCCCCATGCTTGTTTCCAAAGGTTCATTATTGAAAATAATACACCAAAAAGAGAAGAATCATAATTTGAGTTTCTGTGGATCATAAGTCGCTTCAAATGAAAATTGCTACAAATCACCTGAAAAAACTGATATAAACTTACATTGAGTAGTATAAAATGGTGACGCGAGGCATGAAGAGATTGTTTCAATACCTACTCGAAAATATTTCCCCCCCAAAAATGAAGTGAGTGCCAAAAATAGCTAAACACCACCAACTTCGAAAATTTGTTCATTTGATCATACTGCAGGACCTAATTATACAGGTACCTAATTATAGGTAAATAGCTAAAGGTCCATTACAAACTGCCGAATTGTAGTAAAAAAGTACCTACTCAACCGTTTTCGTTTGAACTTGCGATTTAGCGAGTTAGAGCTGATTCAATCAATGGAAGCAGGTACTCAGCATGATTCTACATACGAGTACCTTGAAACGTAAACCATCAAATTTTGAGGGGGGTAAGAATTTTTTTTTCTTGCTCGATTCCAATGGTTCATTATTGAAAATAATAAACCAAAATGTAATTATTTTCTATACAAGTTTCTGTAGAATTGTCGTCTTCATTTGTTAAAGAAGTCGTTAGCCACGAAACAATACCGACGAAGATGCTGGGGAAGAAGAAGAAGAAGTATTGATTATTTGCAAAATCTTGGATTGCGAAGGCGCATTTAACTTTCAAAGAAAATGGCCTCGGCGTTTGCCGTCGTTTCTGCGACGGTGGAGGGAGGGGATTGCGAACATCTAACCCCGTTTTTTCCCTTTAACCTCCCCTCACGGTTATAAACGAGTTCCGCCGAATCGGTCCCCCCCATTTCCGAAATGGAAATGTAATCAGGGGCTGACCCAATTGGCAAGTGGTCTGTGGAAGGAGAGGGCACTGCCCCAGCCACTACCTGTACCCTCCGTCCCCGCCACAATTCGCAATAAGCGCCCCTTCCACAACCTATCCGACCCTCCTTAACTGCTTCAAACACAGTTTTCGCTCGATTAATCGCTGGTTTTGTCCTCTTTGCCCTCACTGGGTTTTTCTTTCATTTATTTTATTTTTTCCTTCTCTCTTTTCCCCCTTTATATGAAAAACCCCCTCCCCCACCACTGCCGCCCTTCTCACGGGGTCTTTCTCCCATAAAGCAAACCTTATTTTTCATCTCGCTCTGTCCTTTCCGGAGGATATTTCCTTCTTTTTTTTCAGTCTGGCTGAAGGAAAATTTAGATCCGTTATTTTCATTTCCGTTCTACTGAGCCGAATAACTAGCCACGAGTCGCATCTTTTGCGCTTCTATTGATATTTCAGAATCGAAAGAACGTTTCTGTTCAGTTACACGGGGTGAATAGAAGCGGGGGGGGGGGGGGGGGTGAGTAGAAGCACTTTTGCGGAAAACGTTGTTTTAGCTCATATCTCTACCTGGGTTGAATGTACAAATTCGGATTTTTTCAAATTATCATCTCTACTCTATGGGGATCAAAATCCAGGCGTAACCTGGTTGAAAAATGCACAACAAATGATCAATACAGAGAAGAGATTCGATCAGCTGATAAGATGTTTTCCGGCAACACTGATAAGAGGCTTCCCGCTCTGACCACAGATAAGTGATAACTTCTTGCAGGTTCCCTGCACCTCACATTACATCTCTGCCTTCCGAATCTGTAAGCAAATTCCTTTTATGTTTTTTCTGTGGTTTATTATGATTTTTTAATTGGATTTAGTCGTTTTTCCTGGTGAATAGAAGCACTGCTTCTATCTATTGTTCTTAGTCAAACATCGTTTTTAGCCTTCGTTCTGCTTTTGTATGAATATCTTGTTGAATTGCTACAATAATTCAGTATCATAATATAGTAATATTATAAACCCAGCATCTATGGTGATAACATCATTCTAACTACCAAGTTGTTACAGTTGTTAAGCTCATTTTCCAGAGCTTTTTCAATATTTCTTTTTAACACAGAATGTGTTTTAGCCATGGACTAACGAGCCAAAAAAGGTAACGAAATTTCGTAACGAAATCTGGGACGCTGTTATGAAAATTTTCTAATGATTTTCACGTACAACCGATTCGTTGCTACGGAACTTTAACTTCGCCAGTTATCATCGTACAAAAATCGTTCACCACTCGTTGGATAGCTCTCGATTTACCTAACCATATTACGTTAACCAATGCGGAGTGCGTGGCCGACAAGCTGCGGTATGAGCGTCATTGTTTAAATAATAATTGTTTACACACAGGTGATCATTCTCAATAATTTATATTGTGAACACGATTGCAAGCTTTATATAAGTACCGATGATACGGAACTAAGGATCGTGAAACCTGGTGTAACCTATGAGCAGTCAATATATCAGTCGAAAAAGGTTTATGTGAAACGCGTGAGCAACACATTCTGTGTTTCTATAATTTCGTCCGAAGTATGTAAATAGAGGTAACCGGGGGTCCAGGGGGCTTGCCCCCTGGCGAGGCACCGAGTTTTATGAACCTTTATAACTTTTTTAAAAAGAAGCAAGCTGCTTCTATTCAGCTTCTTAGCAGTCAAAGTAGAAAAATATATGGAAAACAGGTGACTGCTTCTATTGGTACTGACTTCCGGGGCAATAGAAGCAAGGCATAAAAAAAAACGCTGCAAAGTCCTTGTCACATGGGTTTATTATTCTATTGGAGTTCTAGAGATTTTTGTTGGCTGTTAAATGTATTGTTTCTTTCATGTGGAATGATTGAAATAGCTATTTCTGATGATTTCCACCAATTTTGGCCCCCAAAACATGAAATAGGTACGCTTTTTTTTTTATTTTCAAGATCATCTTTGATCATTGGTAGTGGCATTTAATGGTCTTGATTCACCTGTTTACACTTTTTCCAATGTTATTGTACACATTGATGGTGATTTCAGACAGTTTTCCAGGTTTTTGACTCATAAAAAACCAATTTTGGGAGCTGAACCTTTGGTAAAACCTCAATTTCCGCGTCTTTGGTCAAAATCGACTTCATATTCGGTCTTCTCGTCCTCAAAAACATGGAAAAAGATACCTCAAAAGCTCATGTTACTAACATGTTGTTAAAACGCAAAAAGTACCTATTTTTATACACATTTTCACTCATACCACCCCTGGGTATATTCCGATCGGGCTGAAAAGTTTCGGGGCACAACTAGGGCCCAAAAGGAGCATGTGTGCGAAAGAACGACTTTTTTAGACCGAAAATGCAGCCTGTACACGTGATACGGCGGACGGCGGACGGACATTGCATTTTTGGAATCTACGCACCTTGAAACGGAAAAGAAAACATTTTGAGGGGGTGTTATAAAATTTTTTTGCTGAGCGAATACATAGGTGTATTATTCACAGAATAATAAACCAAAATTGTTGACCCCCACGGCCAAAAAAATTTTTTTTGACTGTGAAGGTTGAAAGACCACTTCTCCACCGAACTTTTAAGGTATTAAACATATGTTTAACTATAGCAGAAGGGTGCTTAGCATTGCTGCGAAGTTCAAAACTGCTTCTATTCACCCCGTTTTACTACGGAAGACTGGATCAGTGCGTATCGGGCACATTTTCCTCGCGATCAATGGCACACACTTGCAGCAGAGAGTTGTTGGTGACAACCGGTGATCCTCTCCACATCAGGCCTGTACGACTCATACCATGAGTAGAGTTACCACCCGTTCCAAATTTCGCTGGACTGTGAACTCCATTGGTGAGGTTTCACAATGGGGGGGGGGGGTCACAGAATCATTCGAACAATAGGAGAACAATAGTAAAACCCACATACGAAATAATTGAAGCGAATTGTGTCCGAGCGGGCTAGAGCGTCCGATGTTTTTATCCCCCTTTGGAATAAAAGTTAGCGGCGTCGCTGGTTCTCGTTTCGGGTGGACACCAATTGAAGCTTTGAAAAGCTTGCGTGTGCTTACCTGACCAGCGATTAGCTCTTCAGCTCTCATAATAATCATGTGAAGCCTACAGGGACTAAAAGATTGAAATTTAGTTCGAGTAAAAAGTAGTCCCCCCGGGATATAACACTGAGGTCAAATCCAGGGCTATTTAAAAATAACAATAATAAATAAATAAAAATTAAAAAATAAATAAATTGAAGTTAAAGTAGTCTTGACGACGCATCCGAAAAACGCCAAAAATTAATACAAAAAAGTGGGGTGTCTCACGAGACGCCCTTCAAACTTCAATTCCATAAAGCCAAAATTCCAGCTTCATTGGTAATTTTTGCTTCCTGAAGAACAGAGGTGGTAGGGAAGCTTCGAAGTCGTGCAAGAGTTGAAAAAAATAATGCCGTCCAAAATCAAAATTTCTACTTGCGTTTCAGAGCTTTCTAAACAAATTTGGTTCGGTGTATCTTTCTGTCTGTGCGTCCGCAACTCCTTGCCACACTCATCGCTTCATCAATTCAAATCCGGTTTCACTGAAATTCCCAGGGATCGTACGGATTGGGCCCTAGATAAGTCCTCTGTGAAT
Organism: Leptopterna dolabrata; assembly: GCA_954871275.1. Classification (NCBI taxonomy): domain Eukaryota; kingdom Metazoa; phylum Arthropoda; class Insecta; order Hemiptera; family Miridae; genus Leptopterna; species Leptopterna dolabrata. Next base: position 69,098,473 of record OX940975.1, read on the forward strand.
ATCAGAATGATCGTATCATTGGTATGGACACTGTGAATTCCGAGGTACTCAATTATTCAAAAATCAATGTTCTCAATTTTCTCTATTCGGTGGGTAGGTAGTTGGTGTGTAGCTCCCAAATGGTCATCTATGACTTTCTTCTCGATGCGATGGTTGTATGTACACAGCGCATGCGCAAACTTTGAACCCGATTAATCTATACGATTTCCCCTTCTTTTCAAGAAAGTGGGAGTTGTGTGTTAGTGATATATACGATCGTGAAATGTGATCAATACGTAGAAGCTATAATGTGCCATTAAACTTGGCAGAGGTTTTTCCCCCCTGGTTCTTTTGATTTGCACTGAGCGAAGTGCTATGGGATTATAATTATTCTTAATTGAACCTTACGAGCAAATAACCTACCCTTTACGAACCTTTGGAATCGAGCATTATAAGAGCAAACCCCCCCCCCCCCCCCCCCACCACCAATTTGATGGTCGCCGTTTCAACGTACGTAAAATCCGAAAATTGAATTTAAAAATTCTGTCCGTCCGCTGTACGCCGTAATTCGCACTTTCCTTCGTTACCATGAATCAAAATTAATGAAATTTTGTTTGTCACTCAAGGATTTTGTTGATAGGTACTTTTGTAACTTGAACAAGCGTTGTGCTTCATGAATAACAACAGATAATTAATTATTGAATAACTGAATCCCGCGCATTTTTATGAAAGTGTAATTCACGGGCTGGCTCCAATACTCGATTTATGGCTTTCGGGGGAGGAATTTTTTGGTACGAATTGTCCACACAAAATAGTGATCTACGCAGAACGGGCATCTGTACAGCTAAATAATAAACCGCTATGTAATAATTAGCCGTTTTTCCCCCTGTTACCTAGATACAAGTGTTCTTATAATCAAGGTCTAATTCCTATAATTCGTTCTACTCACAACGAAAACGGACGCCGTGAGTTCCCGGAATTCTCCGTCGTCATGACAAACTTCTCAGAGCCTTCAGTGCTTCAGTGTGTTTCGTTCCGTTCCATTATGCACAGATCCGGAGTGCTCCAAAAACTTTCTACGGTATCGAAGCGAGCGAACCGAAGACTTAACCAGCTCTCTGCTGCAAACTACAACTGTAGTCCGTTCTCCCTCAATTCACCTTACTTGTTTCGAAGTCGATTCGAGTCGATTAATGTCTTCAGCTGTTAGCATATGAGCATCAAACGTCTCCGTTAACGGGCTGTCGAAGGTGAAAATTATGCATGAGCGTCAGACCCCTTTGAAGGTGGAGGAGGCAACAAGTTAACCAACTTCACAAGAAAGTAATCAAGAACGAGATCACATCAATTATCAAGTCTAAGGCCTCAAAGGGCCTTTGATCTTGTAAGCAGTCAATATCTTGTAACCGGTTACTACTCCTGAAAACGCCCATCATCCGCCGACGTATAATGCCATATTCCTTCTCCCTGAATTGCCTATATAAACGGGCCCATAACCTCCCAGAGTCGTAACCGTTATTATTTATTCTTCAGACTTCGGGGAGCCTCTTCCAGCCTATCGCTCTTCTTTTTTTTTGCTGGGTTCCATACAACAACGAAAAATTCCGGTTTTATTGGGTTGGAGGCTTCTTTTTATCGAAACGTTTATTGGTTCAATTTGTAAGGGTATCGAGACGTTCGAGGGCCCAAGATGTTTCGTCGTAATTGGATTTCCAAGAACATGATCCCTCGATGCATCATATAAACACACCATAACCAAATCAGTCGATACATAACCTTTACGTCTTATGTGTATCATCGTCCACTTCTCCCCTTGTATTAATTAAATTATTTTAAAAAGTACCTATTAAGAGTATTAAGTAAAATAATTTATTACAAAGCTTATTTTGAGCAAGTAAAGAACCTTTCAAATAGACCGATGCAAAAACGCTGCAAATCCCTGCACAACGGTTTATTATTTTGTACAGAATACCCTCCTGTTACAGATCACAGGTCTCCGTATAGATAACCCTTCTATATAATATAATATGTACTACTCTATACATATTATGTGAATCGCAGACCCTCCGTAGGTTAGTACCTAACCCCGTACTCGTTACTAGGTACCTCCCTGAACCGTTGAGTAATAATTTACCTGTATAGGTTCCACTTCTACGGAGATAGAATAATGAACCGTTGTGTAATAATTTGTCCATCAATAATACTTCAACGGTTGTTCAAGTTTCAAAAGTACCTATCAACAAAATCCAGCCCCTTCTTGGTAGATTAGCCGTTGTGTAATAATTTACAGTGGTGTAATAATTTACCGTTGTGTAATAATTTGTCGTTGTGTAATAATTTGCCATTATGTAATAATTTACCCATCAATAATACTTCAACGGTTGTTCAAGTTGCAAAAGTACCTATCAACAAAATCCAGCCCCTTCTGGGTGGATGAGCCGTTGTGTAATAATTTGCCATTGTGTAATAATTTGCCACTGTGTAATAATTTACCCATCAATAATACTTCATCGGTTGTTCAAGTTGCAAAAGTACCTATCAACAAAATCCAGCCCCTTCTGGGTAGATGAGCCGTTGTGTAATAATTTGCCATTGTGTAATAATTTACCCATCAATAATACTTCATCGGTTGTTCAAGTTGCAAAGTACCTATCAACAAAATCCAGCCGGATCGCACACCCTCCGTCTGTTAATACCTAACCCCGTACTCGTTACTAGGTACCTACCTAAATCACGAGGTAAATGTTGCTAAAATAATTCTGTCGATTGCAAACAGTACCTAACAAAAAGAAACGCACATCTTTTTCAAATGAAATAATATCACAGAACAACCAACTCGACTTCATAGGTACCCCACCAATAAAATCGGTTTCACTACCTATCAACGAACTCCAATAGAGCCATCGTTTTTCAAATGAAATAATATTATCACAGAACAACCAACTCGACCTCTTAGGTACCCCAACAATAAAATCGGCGCGTCCCTGGTTACGAGATTTCGTCTGTTGTATACAATATTTCATTCACACTGGAGTCGAAAATGCCTGTCGGTGCAAATTTCGGGGCCTTACTGTGAACGAACGGCTGGACGTACGGTGCTCCGGGTGGTCTTAAAAAACTCGTAAGTTCAAGAACTATTTAAAACCGTAAAAAGATTCACGTAAAAAAATGGTATAGGCGTTTTGAAAATTTCAACCCCTATTTTGAACCCCTTAGAGATGACTGACAGTAACGTCGAGCTTCGACGACCAACTAGACCCCGAACGGAACCTATAACCCGAATTTCATCAATTTTTTTTCATGGTAACTAAGAAAAGTGGCCCGTACGGCGGACAGACAGAAATATTTTTATTGCAGTTTTGGATTCTACATACCTTGAAACGTAAACCATCAAATTTTGAGGGGGGGTAAGAATTTTTTTTTTTTTTTTTTTTTTCATGCTCGATTCCAATGGTTCATTATTGAAAATAATGAACCAAAATGTTAGCGCCTTCATGATTTATCCTCTAGCTTGGAAGAAATTAACCGAATTGTGCCAAAAATAATTGATGTCGTTCATGTCGGTTTCATGGCGTCACGAAGACGGTATGGCCGCGAACCCGCGACAAAGCGAAGCTTTGATCTGGAGCCACCAAACGCAGTTAGTGGAAATGAATTGTGGTGTTGTTTCAAGGGTGAAAATGAGTAAAGTGGCATTCGATTTACCAACTAAGAAGAATGGCAAGAGATTTCCCACATCCCGTTCAACAACTCGTTCAGTGCCAGCTATTCCAAAATTTGAATTATTTTGATTGGGACTTTGACCAAGTGAACAGTATCCAAAAGTACCTGGTAAAATGGCGCGTACATTAAGTTAAAATTGCTGGAGTTCATTGGTGAAAAGAAATTAGCACGTTTGCGACAACGGTATTTAAAATATTAAAACTTCAAACCCCCACATAACTTGGTATCTCTTACAAAACGTGGTATTCACCGAATACCTGCTGGTTACAATATTATACAACAAGCAGGCCGTACACTTCTGTTTTCCGCCCAAAAAATTATGTTTAAAATAATTTTTGGTTCAGGGAATATCAGTATATTTGTAATGAAAATACTGAGCTGTTTGGCACAAAATTTTTTGAAAATTCTCCAAGGAAAAGTACAAAGAAAGAATGGCCACCAAATAGAACTTAATGATTGACTTCAAAATGTTGAAATGTGACATTGATGTTGTTTTAATTTACACGAATCTGACAATTATATTAGAAAAACAGGTTGAAATAGCTCTAACCTTTGCATGTAGTAAGGGTGACATCCAAGGGGTGACACCAATAAGTCACTATTGCAGCGTTTCATCTTGTATTATATTCAAAAAGGAAGAGGCTTTGCTCCCATAGTAGTGAAAAGGATTTTATGTTATGATAACTTCAAGCGATTCGTTCTTCGGCTGTTGAAGTCCGTAAACCACTCTCCAGGGTTGAATTCTTCGTTATAATCCTGACCCTTCGTCTTTCCACGCCCTGGCATTTCAAAGCCCGAGTCCCTCCGATTCGGAAGTTGAGAGCGGAATCCTTCCCGCCCTTGCTACCATCGCCAACCTTCTAACAATGGGTAGACAATGGACGAATTATACTGCGGTACTAATCCCCCCTTCAAGATTTGATTTACTTGAGATTTCACTAACAGCAATACAACTGTAAGACGAAACAATGCATTCAATACACAAAACATGGTGATCTCCATTGATCACTTAGGTACTGCGAGACGCCTGATGTAGGTACTGTTTTCTGAATCTAGACGTATAAGGTAACCGAAACTGGTTCCACTTTATTCCTTGAAACGACGCTGTGAAAGCTAAAGCTGCTACGCTACTGAATTGAGCTTCGTGAGGAGCGTCTGGCGAGAGCAAAGTAGCCGACCCCAGCCGGGAACTGCTGAACAATTCCGATGTCAACCATCCTCACGTCTCTACGGGCAGTTCAAGTCTGCAGGGTTCTGACTTCTTTCCTCTTCCTATTGCTGTTGGTCCTCGAAGCTCGGCGTTAGTGTCAGTCATCTCTAAGGGGTTAAAAATAGGGGTTGAAATTTTCAGAACGCCGTTGCTCGAAAACGTTCGGTAGAAGGGTATGGTTTTTTCTAAGTTATTAAATTTGTCTCGAGCCAAACAATTTTTTGAGACCACCCGGAGCATTGTACGTCCAGCCGTTCATGTGCACCAAAAAGAAAAACGGAGTTATTGAAAAATAGTCTATTTCCACTAATACATCAGGCGCACCTAAACGGTCCCCACCAAGAACAGAGGTGATAAAACCCATCGAAACATCAGAATCGTGGCCTTTTACCAACAGTCATCTTAGTTCCAAGGCACCGTGGTACGAGCACCAACAGTACCAACTGCCATACCAGGACGATGTTCGCCGTGCGCTAGTTCACCAATATTAATTTTCGCACATCCCGTAGTACTGACCACTTGGAATGAACTGTATGGGAGAGAGCAAAAGAACTACAAAATAATACCTGCAAATGACTTTTAACATCGATGTTTTCCGATGGCCGGCTGGTGTCGGCTACCTTGTTCTCGCCAGACGCTCCTGACTGAACTTGCTCAAATAATGCTCATGTTGCTAGGATTAGGAGTTTTTTAAATATTATTTTGAATAGTAAACCTTTAAAATCGAGCATGGAAAAAAAAGTTTAACCCCCCTCAAATTTTGGTGGTTTCCGTTTCACAGTACGTAGAATCCGAAATCCAGTTGCAATTTCTGACGGTTCATCGTACGGCGTAGTTCGCACTTTTCTAAATGCCAGAATTATTGAACTAGAAATAAACATGTCGTGAGTCCCTCCCGGGAACACTCCTCTAATTTAAGTTCTCACCAATATCCAAACGCTAAAGTTAAGTTTCCATCAATAAACGAATGAGTGGGGAGACAAGCCACAGAACCCAGGGTACACAACCTGGGGCCCCACCACCAACCCCTAACAGGGGGTTGGAGGGAGAGGCCTCCATTTCCTATAAAACCCTGGATCCTGGGGCTTTAGCTTCATTCGACACTTCCTCTAACCAGCTCTCTCTTCTCTCCTCTACCTTGCTCTCTCTCCTCCTCAAAAGATCCTAGATGTCGGTGGATATCCGCCGCCTAGACAAAACCTCTTTCTCTAAAAGATCCTAGATGTCGGTGGATATCCGCCGCCTGGGCAAATTCTACCTCTCACCTCCACCTTTTCACTCCCTTAAAAGATCGTAGATGTCGGTGATAACCGCCTGCGCATATCCTCATGCCACCGTGATGAACCAATTTTAAATTCATCACAGTGGTGAACCCGACGTTCACCCAACCTTCCTTACCTTCTGTGTCAACCCCAGTCTCAAGTACAGTTCGGTGTCCCCATTTCAATTTCAAATTCGGTCAGTCAGTCAGTTTAAATTTCGCAATTTTCGCCCACCCTCCCTCAACCGCTCGGAGATCGCAACCTCTCACACCTCCACTCAACCACACACATCTCCGCTCCCGATTTTTGCGAATTTCGAATTTGAAATTTAAAATTTAAATTTTTTTCGAATTACAGACCCGACCATGGACCCGCACTCATCGCCGCCGCCGCTCCTCCGGCCATCCACGCTGCAGCCACCCGCTGCCACGACAACGGACGCAGCGGCCACTGTCACCCACCCGTTCTCCACCCAATCACCGCCCGGCTCCGCCTCTTCGCCTACGCCCGCCGCCGCCGCCGCCGACGTCATGACCGCCTCTGCGTCATTTCCCCTCACACTACCACCATTTTACTCTCATGACCCCGCATTATGGTTTTTCCAGGTGGATGCAGCGTTCTCGGCCGCAGGGATCCGCAGCCAAAAGACACGCTACTCCCGCATCATCTCCCTCTTGCCGTTCGACATCCTGCTGCAGACGTCAGATATTTTCCCCGACGCCGCGACCGCCTACGACGACCTCCGCGGCCGCCTCATCTCCCTCTACCAGCCGTCTAAGATCGCGAGAGTCGCTGCCCTGACGCAGCCGCTACAACTCGGCGATATGAAGCCCTCCCACCTCTACCGGCGCCTGCGACATCAGCTGCAAGGCATCATGACCGCCGACATCGCCCGGACGTTCTGGTTGCGCGCCCTACCCCACCCCATCCAGATGTCTCTCGCCAGCCACCTCGACGGCCCGGACGAACCTCTCCTCCGCCTCGCCGACACGGTGCACGACCTCGCTGCTGCCGCCAGCGTCGGCGAAATACGCAACCCCCGCACCGCACCCCCTCCACGACAACGCGCCGCAACGTCCCGCGAGCGCGGCCGGCCCCACTCCACCGAGCGCCGCCGGACCCCCTCCAGTGACAGACGCCGTTCCCCCTCCACGGAACGCCGCCGAACCCCCTCCACGGACCGCCGACGCCCGCCTTCCCCCGAACGCCGCCCCACCCCTCCTCGGGAGCAGCGAAGAGGGACATCCCCGCCCAGCACGACCCCCTCCAACACGCCTCGCCACGCCAGGACGAGCTACCTCCCCGCCGACCACCCCCTCCGATGCTTCTACCACGTGAACTTCGGTGGGGAGGCCCGCAAATGCCAAGCCCCCTGCTCCTTCCCCTCTGGGCAGGGAAACGCAGACGCCCGCCGGTAAACCCGGCGGGCCCCCCTCCTCGCCAAAACGGGGGGGACCACCTCCCTTCCCCCCCAGCCCGCATCAACTCAACCACCGCCACCAAGGCCTCCTACCCCTCCTACGCCGACGCCACGGCCGCCAACCTACCAACAGCAACTCGCTACGCCACCACCCCCCTCCCCCGACCACACACCGTTCCCCCACCCAAGAACGGACACCACTCCCCAACCTCCACGGCCGCCAACGTCACGGCCGTGCCTCGCTGCACCGCCGGCCCCGCCTCCCGTCCGGCCACCGTTCCCCCACCAAGGAACGGCCCCCTCTCGACCGCCTCCACGGCCGTCAACCCCACCACCGCGCCTCCCTGCGCCGCCACCACCCTCTCCCAGCCAACAACCGTTCCCCCACCACGGAACGGGCGCCACTCCCTCCACGTCTCCTTTAAGGGAGACACGCCCCCACCGCTGACCGAAACCGCCACCCCTGCTACCACCCCACCATCGGACCAACCACACCCCGCCCCCACTGCCGCGATCTTGCAAAACGCACTCCCCACCCATCAACGTCTTTTCCTCCGCTGTAAAAAAACGAATGTTCCCTTCCTCATCGACACAGGGGCGGCGCTCTCAATATTTCCAAATTCCATTCTCCGTCGTCAGGCGCGCTGTTATCGCCAGCTTCTCTACGCCGCCAACGGTACCACCATCCCCTCGTACGGGACGTACCGCTCATCAATTTACATGAGCGGACTCGGGTACGAGTGGGAATTCACCGTGGCGGACGTGGAGAAGGCGATCCTGGGGGCCGATTTCCTGGCATATTTCGGCCTCCAGGTCGACGTCAAAAACGCGCGCCTGATCGACCCCTCCACCAACAAACCTATCCCCGGCTTTATACACGCGATAAATCAACCCCCCTCTAAATTTGAAACCCTCCTCCGACAATACCGCCCCCAGCGCCACCCCTCAGCCCACATATCCACCATACAACACTTCATAGAGACCACTGGACCCCCCATCACAGCCAAAGCCCGCCGCCTCCACCCCCTACAACTTTCTCAAGCTCGCAAGCATTTCAATCAATTAATCGCCGACGGCATTATCCGCCCCTCCAAATCCCCTTGGGCTTCCCCACTGCACATAGTGCAGAAGCCCAACGGGGATATCCGCCCCTGTGGCGACTACCGCCGCCTCAACGCCAAAACAACGCCCGACCTATACAACGTCCCCCACCTCCGCGACTTTTCTTCACACTTACACAACACACACATCTTCTCCACCCTCGACATATCAAGAGCCTTCCACCACATCAACATCCACCCCCCAGACGTCCCGAAAACCGCTATCATAACCCCCTTCGGCCTTTTCGAATACGTCAAGATGGGATTTGGCCTTAGGAACGCTGCCCAAACGTGGCAGCGTTACATGGACAACATATTACGTGGCCTCCCGTTCGTCTTTTGCTTTTTGGACGACGTTCTGATAGCATCCCGCAGCCCCGAAGAACACCTGGACCACCTGCGCCAAATTCTAGACATCTTCGCCACCGAGGGGCTACAGATCAACGTGGAGAAGTGTGTGCTCGCCCAGCCCTCCGTCCGCTGCCTCGGCCACCTCGTCTCCTCCGAGGGAATCAAGCCCCTACCTGACAAAGTCCACGCCATCAGTGATTTTCCTCAGCCCCGTACCGTCACGGAACTCCGCCGTTTTTTGGGTATGTTGAACTTTTACCGTAGACACATAAAACACTCAGCACAACACCAACAACCCCTCATACACGCCATCCCACAACCAGCCAAGAAAAATGACAACCGCCCCATCCCTTGGTCCCCCGAACTCACTAAAGCCTTTCAAACCTGTAAGCAGGACCTAGTCGACGCCGCTCTATTGGCCCACCCCGACCCCCACGATCCCCTTTCCATCACCACCGATGCTTCCGATTGGGCCATTGGGGCAGTGCTCCACCAACACACCGGCGCAAACCCCCAACCCCTCGGCTTTTTCTCGAAAACCCTTTCACCCACCCAAAAAAACTACTCCACGTTCGACGGAGAGCTCCTCGCCATCCACGAAGCCATAAAGCACTTTCGTGACTTCGTGGAGGGCAGGCAGTTCTCTTT